>CM059601.1:90307500-91632500 GCA_030412105.1 Cyclura pinguis | reverse complement strand
TGTACGCACAATCCTGATTTGCAACATCAATTCTCAAATTTGTGTTTGGTACAGAAGCCAGCATTCTGAGAAAATGCCTAGGGCAATATTTGGTGAAACAAAGGAAATTAGAGAGCAGCCTGGCTGACTGGAGGTTCATTCGTCAGGACAAAAGTAGTCTGGGTACCTAATGTCTCCTGTTGCTATCTCAAACTAGCAGAAACAAAGTAAATTTGCCGGTCAGCTAGCAATAGTATAGAAGAGCCAATTTTGGCACTCAGATAGACCACAACTATAATAAAAAAGGCCATGCTTCTTGTAGCATCTATGATGTAGATAGAAATGTGAAAGCAGTTTATATTAACCATTAAAAAAGCCGATGTATTCATGGTCTGTGAGTCTGTCAACAAAAGTGTGGACATATCTTTCTGTTTCACATGATTGAGAAGACATGGCAGGTAGCGGATTATTTGTTTTCTTTGTCCTTCTTGAATTAGGTTGACGTAAATACACATGACTCAAACTATATGCCTTTCAGAAAAAACATGCTTTAGACAGTTGGGGAAATGTGTATAAAATGTTTAGATTAAGAAGAATGCATAAGAAAGGCTGAGGAAAATACATGGAATTCTCCATGGAAAAGCATAAAGGTCTTACAATCTGGTGTGAAACAAGGACAAGAAGAAAATTCCACTTGGATTCAGAGATACATAATGAAATCAAGACTGGAGAGTTTTCACATATCTGTTTGTAGAAGCTAATTGTGCTTTCAGGGAAGGTTGAACATGAAGCCTGACTTCTATGCCTGACCTAAAAACCTGAGGGAACATTCTAGGGGAGGAGTGGATAGGACTCCCTGAGGTGCTCTTTTTCAAGGTATTTGCACATACCTTGTAATGTCCATATCCACTTTGGCACGTTCAGGACACAAGAACCCTAGGATTGCCAAGGTACCTGTGTCTTTAATAGTTGCATAACAGAGACAAATTTATCTGGTGAACATTTTTCTAGCAAAAGGATAAGACAAACAGGAAAAAACATCACCTGCTAAATTTTCTCCTCTTCTGCAGTTGTTAGAGGTACTGGCCTCTTGCCAAAAGAAGTTGGCAGCCCTAAAGGAGAGCCTTCATTTCTGCTGATCAAACACTCAGCACAATTCCCCAGTGGTTCTTTTGTACAAGCATTATTCTGAAAATTGCCAGCTTATCTCTTCCCTGAGCTTACCAAATGGGGCAAAACATGTTTGGGTCCTTCAGATGACATTGGAGTGCAACTCATCAGGCCCAGCTAGCATAGGATGATGGGAATTGCAGTCTAACAATATCTGAAGGGCCCCACAAAGACTCATAGAACCTTAGAGTTGGAAGGGGCTACAAGGGCCATCTAGTCCAATCCTCTGCCATGTAGGAATACCCTAAAAAGCACTTCTCTATTTAAAGACCTCCAGAAAAGGAGAATCCACCACACTCCCAGGCAGGGCATTCCACTGTGGAACAGCTAGTACAATAAATAAGTTCCTCCTGATGGGTTCTCTTTTCTTTTAATTTGGATCTTTTGGTTGGTGTTCCAGTCTTTGGTGCCTCAGAAAACAAGCTTGTTCGATCTTCATGGCATCCCTTTAAAGATGGCTGTCACATCAACTCTCAGTCTTCTCTTTCCTAGTTTAAATATATCCAACTTCCTAAGTCATTCTTGATAAGGTTTGGTTTCCATACCTTTGATCACCTTGGTCTCCCATCTCTGGACATGATATCTTGGACCCCTACCTTTAAAGAAATGTCTGTTGAATATAATTTGCCTATATTTGATAATCCCTAATGGCAGTTCACCTCTGAGTGCATAATTATTTAAAGCAGCAGAGTAGCACACTGTTTTGTTTTTTTAAAAAAACAGCTTAGCATTTGAATTATACTTCTGTGTACACTTTATCATAATTTTTATGAGAAAATGCTGGGAGATGCTGTCTCCAGAAATAGATACATATGGTGTGTTTTCACGGAGAACATTTGCTGATGCAGCAATTAATGTCCAATACCTCTGATCAGAGCTATAAGTCATACAAATCCTTTGCGTGCACCAAGTGGAATCTTTATCCTTAGAGCCTGATGCGATGGTAATATTTTGTGGCAGCCTGGGGCTGCCAACTTAACAATGACAGCAACTACAACTAATTAACACTTTACCCAGACAGAGTTGGATTATGAACAGAAGTTTCAAGCTGTAATGAATGCAGAATCATTCCCTGGTGGTAATCAGAACAGATGCCTGAAGTGATAGTAAATTAAAAAAAAGAAAAAGAAAAAAAAAGGAAAAGAAAGAAATGACAGAAAATAACTTTATAGTACATCTTATTTACTGGTCCTTACACCTAGATTGTATTTATTTGTTTATGTGTGAGTTTGTGCTATTCAAGTTAATATCCCCCCCCCCCGCCGCCAAAATACTCATGTATTTTGCTTCTGAATCTGTTCCACTGAGATTTTATTCAAAGATTAGAAAAGGACTGGTGGGATGATACTTTTGAAAGTATAGACTTTGGTAGAACTAGTATGAGCAACAGATGGAATGCTCAGCAGTAAATTAAAAAAAACCCTCGTAAGAACATAACTCAGATAAACAGCAAGTCGCAGATAGCAGAAGGCTACAAAAATAACAATGGAGGTATTCTCAGAAATGGGGGAAATGCCAGATTTCACATCATCTTGGAAAAGATAGGACAAATGTACAATATATTTAAGAGTCACATCTTTGTAAGTAATTTTAACTGATGGAAATTTGTGTAATTTGGTTGCCAGAGAAAAGAAACATATATACATTAATATGTATGGATGGGGAATTTGGGGAGCTTAGTCTAAAAAAACAACTTTGCTAAAGTTTACTCAGGTTCATGCATATCAAACCCTGCCTGGGCTTTCTAATTTCTTAAAAACAATTTGGTACATTTTAAATACTCTTTAATGTACTTATACTATTCTAACAGAATTCCTGGATAGGACTGCCAGTGGTTACTATAAGAAGAACATTAAGTCAAAGAAGCCCAGCTGCATTTAAGAGGCAATGATTCTAAAGATAACTCTGAAATTAAAGCCATATGCTTTAATATGGGCAGTGCTGTATATGGGCTTTTTGGCCAAGGAATACAGTTCTCAGCTTCGATGTGGGAGAATCTTGGTTCAAATCCTGGAAAAGACCAAGAGAAGAAGGTTGTACCTTTGAGAAAGTATTAAAAAGTCAGTGGCGGAGTACACGTACAGCTTTCTGAAGGCTGAGGGTCCAGTCTCTGGCCCTTTGTTAAAAGTCTCCAGTAGCAGTTTATGGGAAAGCCAAGCTGGTCCTACAATTAGGCGGAGTGAGGTGGTTACCTCAGCTGGCAGATGCTGAGAGGTGGCAACAACTCTCTGAGAATAAAGCTGTGTCTTGTGAGTTCTGTTCTGTGCCCAGGAGAGTCTGCTGCCTTCAGCTGTGGTAGAGGAAGCTGTCTTATCATGAGTGCTGAAGTAAAATTTCATCTGCCAACCAGCCAGCTTTTGCACATGGAATGGGAGGCATGCCATCTTGTTCTTTGTCATGGGCAACAAAATATCTTCTACTGGTCCTGTGGAAAGACCCTGGCCTGAGACTCCAGACAGATACTATCAGTCAGTGCTCAGCTAGACATGCAAATAGAAGGAAAACATGAGAGAAAATTGATCCCATCAATGAAGACAACAAGTCTGCTAGACAAAAGCCCAGTGCAGATATTCTGGAATATAAGTTAAGCCCCAGTACTGTGAAAAGACCAGATCCTATCTGATTTCAGAAGCCAAGCAGTGTCAGGCCTGTCTAGTACTTGGAAAGGAGACCTCCAGGTAATACCAGATACTGTAGGCGATATTCAGAGGAAGACAGTAGCAAACCACTTCTAAATATTCCTTGTCTAAGAAAACCCTATTAAATTTGTGTGGTCACCATAAGTCAACAGGAGACTTGAAGACACATGCCTTCCTTTTTTTAAGCACGTAAAGCTGGGTTCCATTCCTTGAGTATTTCTATTGCTCCATGCATGGAGGTTCCCTGCTCAGCCCAGAATGCTTGGAAATCAGTATTCAGAAATGTGTGTAGAGCCTCTCTGCATAGAGAAGCCTCTTCTTTTCAGAAGATGAAAATCTGAATTTAGCAAAATTTGAGCTGAAATTTGTTTCAAATTATTCTAAGCTGCTTTGGGTTCCATGCCTGGAGAAAGGCAGGGTATAAATGAAGTGAGATGAAATGAAATTGTTCCCAACCTTGGGAGGCAATGGAAATGATGACAGGTGAGGGGAGGGGGCAGGATGAGCATACTCTTTCTCCTCACGCTCCTTCTCCGTTTTGTGTCTGTTTATCCTGCCTTCCAGAATAGGACTATGCAAACAGAGCGTGGATATTTTTTGGGGAGGGGGATGGAATGTCAAGAATCCTCCGGCCAATTTTATTGGCTGGGAGATTCTCAGAGTTGTAGACCAAAAAATTAGCCTTCTCAGTCTCTCCCAAGCAGTCTCACAGGCCGCTTCCTTTCTTCCTTTATCTGTGCGGTGGGACAAAGATTTCTTCATTTTACTGCATGAAGACTTAGTGAACAGCATCCTGCCAAAATTGGTTGTTAGTGATTCTGAAACTCTCAAAACTGTCTGTGGAAACCTTTTTATCTCCCTCCAGTCCTGACATTTCTTTTAAATAAGTCTGAATGTTCTTTCTCACCTCTGTGCTGCACACATTTCTCAAGCAAATTCACTTATGAAGGTTGCAAGGAAGTCTGAAACACACACTGTACCGCAAACAGTTCTGTGGCCAATATGGTTTCATGCCACTAATCATGGGTAGTGAAGAGTAAGATATTGCATGTGGGGCTGTGACTCAGATAACGGGAAGCTTTGCAGAAACAATTTCACTTTAGGATGGCGTCTTGCCAGGCACTGTTCAAATGGTTATATGCCTTTTGTAAGTGACAATTAAAAGGAAAGAAGGTTTTTTTTTAATTTAAAAAATTAGATGCAATTGGCATAGCCGAGAACTGGCCGTGCTGTATGGAGGAAATCTGGTATCTCTGGTCAAAAAAGTAACTTTTCTGAACTCTGGTGTAGTCTTTTACCATGTGAATGCAAAGGGGACTATGGTAGTTCTTGCCTTTCCACATCTCAATATGAATACATGAAATGTACTACAGATGGTCCAGAAGGAATCACATAACATATAAGTCATACAGCACATAATATATTGACACATGGACATGTCATATTGGGTTAAGGAAAGTCATGTTCAAAATCATAGGCAATTACAATCCTGATCATGTGTCTACAGGGTTACTTGGAGTTAGGCATATGAAAAACTTTTTGTTTCTATTCAGTCTCATTTTCCTCTGAATCCTATTTGCATTTCCTTCCTATCCTACCTGGGGCTGGCATTATCACTAGCCTTATGACACAATTGCTTCAGGCAGCAGAAGTGTAGGAGTGGCTTCCATGCCTTTGAGTTTTATTCTAGATTTTAAGGGGAGTATCCATGGTGCTGAACACTATTACCAAAATAGTTTCAGCACCTTGGCCAGCTCCTTTGACAACTGCATTCAGAGTATGTTCACTGACATGAAGCCTTTGCTTCAGACCATCCCTGTACCTAGCTATTTCTCCTGAGCTCCCTGGATGTTCTGTTCTATTGAGGATAAAGCTGTGTATGCCACATACAAGAACAAGATTCTTGCTTCAGGTTTCATAGGTGATTCTACTCTATCACCAGTTGTGAGGTAAGATTTATCTGCCAGTCCAGCTGGCATCTGTCTGTGGCACCATCTTGTTCATTCTATGACTCAAGCTGTTTTGGAGTGCTCTGCACATGGACACCCCCTTCAGAGTTTTGTCCTAAGTGTACAAAGGTCAAGGTAGAAAGGTTGTGGCAGAATGAACAAGAAAAGAATCCTGACTCATCCCTACTTCTAGCTCTCACATGAACAAAGCTGTTATGGTTTGGCCACCCTGTGTTAAACCTTGTAACATTTATTCTTGTCCACCATGTTAACAGGCTTTTCAAGAACCCCAGTCTAAGCAGCTGCCTCCTTGGAAATATGCTTAGTATTGTTTGACTAAACATATGAAATTATCAGCTGATCTGACCAATCTGTACTTGACAGCTTGAAGGCATCTTCTTGAAGGAAAGAAACTTGAGCCTCCTTCAGATGGATCAATAGATCCAGTAAATGTCAGGCTATTTTGTTTCATACTTTGTAATGGTTGTTCCTGCTCATGCATCCACTTGTGCCCTAAATAGACCAGAGTTTCACCCACTCTTTTTTTTTCCTGCTTGAGGTGTGGTAACTGCGGTGTGGGGCTGATTTTTCTCCATCCATTTTTCATCCCCTCCATGAACTCAATACCTCCCTCCATGATCTTCCTCCTTGCCTCACCCATTTAATTTTTTTTTGTTATATTGCTTGAAGTGGTCTGCCACTTTAGCACTATAACTGTAAAAGAAATGATAAGAAAAAGAGGAAACATTCAACATGGCACTCAGAAATTCAATGATGGGATAAAGGTAAAGAGAAAACTTCCTTAGCAAAGTTCATACCCCCATTTAATACACTGTCAATTGGTCTGCCCAGAGGTACAGGATGAACTGAAAGAATGGATACAGACAGGAATTTACCCCTTCCTGCATCAGAATTTCCCAGGACATTAAAAAAAGAAAGAAAGAAAAAAGCCCAGTACCCTGGGTTTAAAAAGCTGAGGCTAATCCCAGAAATTAATGAGAAATGGATCAGGACAGGAAGTATGTTCTATGGATATTTTAAGAAATCAGGTACAGGTATAACTCCCACCAAATCCCAAGGCTTTGGGCCAGTCTGGATGAGTCACTTGTTGCTCTATTTTCTTGGACTGGTTTTGAAGAAAAAAACCCCCCACATGCTTTGTAATAAAAAATTATTCTAAAGTTACTTAAGCAGCCTGGAACTGAAAGTGACAACTGCCTTAATTTGTCTGCTTTTGGACTCTTGTGAAAACTGAAAACAGTGTTTGAACCATGGGGAGGTTCAAAAGTGACTAAGGTTTTTGGTCCATAGAGCTTTCTCTTCATAGAAGGGGAAGAGAGGAAAATGACATCACTCAGTGGTGACATCAAAAGCAGCCTGCTTGCTGGGCTGTGGGCTTGTATTTTCCTGAAGGAAGTGCAGGTGTAAACAAACAAGGCAAAGTGTACATTGTCCCATGAATATGATCAGAACTACAGACTTTGTTCCCAAGAAGAAAAAGAAGAAAGGAATGCAACCTCCAGTACTTCAGAGCAGCTACAAAATACAGTTCAATGACATAGTCATCTTTATTGTGGAAAGGAAAATGGGAGTGACGAGGAGAACATTCTTGATGGATCTAGCAAGAAGGAAAGGCTTTCGGATAGCAAATGAACTAAGGTATGGAAAATAACCACCACAACAGTTGTTGGATTCCCTGTGTGCTGAGCTGGAGTTGTCACGCTTTCTCTAACAGTGTGATTCCATCCCTGCCTTGTCAGAAGTGTGCCAGAGAAGTATGTACACTCAAAGTAGACAGCTGTGATCCTCTAAAATTTGTCTGGCTGCAAGTCTCCTGATCCCTTAATGTTGCTGGTACTGACTAGGGATAATGAGAATTTCAGTCCAATAACATGCAGAGGGCCACAGTTAGCCACCTTGAAGTGTACAGGGGAGATTTACACACACAGCTAGACTATATATTGGAAAACAATTTTTAGCTCTCTACAAGAGATTTAACTAATTAAATACATTTCAAAAGTGTTAGGAAAATAGTGTAAGAAGATTTAATTTGAATAATAACTCTGACCTTAGAATAAGTGTCTGTTTAGTAACATTTACTTGTGTGAAACTTCAAGAACCATTCTAAATACATACATTGTTAGCACCATGCCAATATATCTTCAACAACACAGATATTCAGTGCTGTGCTTTCAGTTAAATAGAGATGCATTCTGCGCATATGCTTAAGCTGCTATTCTTGTCTGCTGTAAGAAATGGGAGCACCTTATGCTACAGTTCATTTTCACAAATCTAATAAATTTTTCTTCTAGTTTTCAGCATAATGCCATTCCTCTCTTTTCTGCAATTTTATCTCATTCAGTCCCTCAGTTGGAAGCTCCACAGCTATTCTCCAAAGTAAACATAGAGCTCCTTTGTGGGTGAGATGTTGTAATTACTCCACTTTGGTGGAGAAGTAGCAGCCCCACAAGGGCAAAGGAATGCTTGTATGGAAGAGTTTTTGACAAAGCTTTATGTGGCATGAAACCATTCATGCAATTAACTCTCTCTCCCTCCCTCCTTCCCTCCCTCTGTGTATGCTTGTGTGAGAGAGTAGGCCATTTTCCCTGCTCGTGCCTTGATATAGATTGGACCTTCTGACACTGTTGGAAAATCCACCACCTGAGGTGTGTGTAGGGGGAAATACCATCCTCATTGCATTGACCCATCCTTATCACTGTCACTGCCACTGCCACAAGCTGTGCTCCATAGAAAGTAGTACCCACTTTACCAAGCAGTTAGAGCTGCTCGTCATAAAGCCAGCTGGGCCAAATGCCTGGCTCTGATAGGTCTCTCTTCATCAGCAGACATTGTAGGCAGGATGCCCTGGGAAACTGCCAGTACTGCTGTGATCTGGGGCAGCTCATCCGCAATTCCTTGCCTTGAATGTTCCCTAGAGGAAGTAATCTAGGGCATGACCATCTCTGGAATTCTATGTGATGTCTGTTCCTCTGCTGAAACATTACCACAGCAGGAAAACCATGGAGACAGCCCTCTACAGTCCACCAGAGCCCTGCTGTGGAGCTGCAGAATGGCTTTCCAGAAAGTGGAGTGATCAGGCTTTAGAGCAGCAGAGAGGCTTCCTGGGTACCCTTCCAAGAGTGGGGAGTAGAATGCACCTAATACTCTGTTGCCTTAGCTGGAAGGGCTGTTTTCCTCACTCCATTGAATCGTAGAATTAGAAGGACCCCAAGGGTCTTCAAGTTGATCCAGTTCCCAAGAGAATCTATTACTACTTCACTCTTGTTAGATGTAAAAGACACATCTGTCCTATACTTTAAAGACCTATGAACAAAGGAGAGACAACTCAAGGAGGTCTGTTGAATTGTTGAATGGCCTATTGCCCCAAGTAGTTTTTCTAATATTTTGATAAAATCCTCTTTCTTGTGATTCAAACACATGAACTGAGGTTCTGAAAACAGCAGAAAACAAATCTTCTCTCTCATCTATGGGCTAGCCTCAGAATAATCGAAGATGGTCATCGTGTAGAAGCTGGTATCCTGTTAATGGCATACACAGGCATAAGTCAGCCTTATGCCTGCATACGTATCTTTTTGGTGGACACAGAGTTTGGTATTCCCTTCCTTATTCTGCACTGAACAAAACCCTTAGCTTACCGTAGGAGTGCTACAGATAACCCTCCACCAGCCATTCCACCCTGAGAGTGGAGGGGGATTGAAGAAGCATCTGGCTACATCCCTCTAGCCAGATGTGAAATGATCTATTGAGATCTCAGCAGAGGAGACAATCATTTCACATTTGGTTACAGGAACAGATAATGGGAACTGAAGTCCAAAACCATCTGAAGAGCTACTGGTGAGGCGTAGGATGCTTTTTATGTGTACAAAGGCTTTAGTGTATTCACTCATTGCTCACTGAGAGCCATCTAATTTAAACTAAATGCCTAAAGTAGAATAATGGATGTTAGAGAAAAATAAATCACTCTGCATAATGTATTGTTCCTTCAAATAAACCTCCTTAATTTGGAGAGCCTCATTAAGAAAGTGTTGGAGGAACACTCAGACTTCTTAATATAGCAATGCTGCTGAGTGCTGCAGATGCACTTGAACTGTTGTTACTTCAGGATTACTGCTGTTCTTAGCCTTCCATGGGGGAGCTTTCATACCATGCATTGTTCAATTACATGAACATTGGTCTAAAATAAAATAAAATAAAATAAAATAAAATACTTTATTTGGATGATACCTCTCAGAATTCTTCATCCACCTTGGCTGGGAGCTGTTGTCCGAAAAAATAACTCTTCTTGTGTACAAGAAATGACTGAATCCAAAATGAATTTGTACTTTTGAAATTAATGGTGCTTTAATGGAAGTTTAGTTGTATGTTAATTTTTTAAACTCTCTAGAGAGCCAACATGACAGGTTTGCTTTACGGTCACCACAAGTCAGTAATGTCTTGAAGGTGCACAGCAACAGCAACAATTTGTTCTAACTCTGCTGTAGGCTGCCTTGGGTCCCATGTCAGGAGAAAGGTAGGCTGTCAAATATATATATATCTATATATCTGCATACATAATACACACATACATACATACTCTATTTGCTGGCATGTAAGACTCACATTTTCCCCCAAAAACACTGTTTGAAAATTGGGCGCATCTTATATGCTGGTGTGTCTTACACAGTGGCAAATAATATTTGCCAGTGTATAAATGGAGTCTGTCTTATACACAGGTGCATCTTATACACTGGCAAATATGGTACGTAACATCTTCTTTTCTTTCTCTTCCTACTCTGCAGTTGAGTGTCATTCAGACCAGTGCTTTGGCCTTTGTGGTGTTGATATATCAGGACTGGGCAACTATCAGCTAGGCCCAGGTGCTATTTTCCCTCTTGCTTCCCTACCACAATTCAGCCACAGATAGGTTTCCCAGTTGTTTTAATGACGTTTCTCTGCTTTGTTGCTGAATTTTGGCTGTGTGATTTGCTGCCGAATTTGGGCAGTGAATTTTGCCAGTGCCTGGGATCCCCTAAATAGCTCTCAGTAAGAAGGTAAAGTCCGCCTCACTAATAATAACAATAATTAGCAATTTAGTCTTTGTGTCTGCCAACCTCTGACAGACAAAATTATGTAAATAAAAAGAAAAACTATCCAGTGCCACCATACTCATTATGATGGTAACTTACTGAAATGGCTTGGGCACAATCTGAATAGTATCAGTGCTAGTTCCAGAGGAAATTGGCAAAGGGAGAACACAAGAACCACTGAGAAATGTAAAGCTATACAGTCTGTCTCTCTTTCTCTCTTTTTCTCTCTCTGTAATAGCTTAGGGGACAACTTCTTAATATTTTACTTTTCAGTACATTCTTTTAAAATGGTTTTAACTGGTGTTTTACTAGTACAATTCATTCAGTTAGTATGTGAATATATATAATTTATGTAGAATTTATTAGAAGCTTTTAATTATGTTGGAAGCTGCATCGCAACCCAACCTGGGGAAAAGGAAGGGATATTGAATGAATGAATGAATGAATGAATGAATGAACGAATGAATAAATAAATAAATAAATAACAGGGTAAGTAAGAGAAGAGATGTCTTGCCAAGATGCTTTGTTTTTTTTCCCCTCCAGATTTTCAGTAGTGTTGTTGGTGTGGAATGGGTAAATTGCTGTTGTTTTTCCGGTATCTGTTTTGAATTCTCTTCATGCAGGACCATTTAACTGTTGGAGTTGCTTTTTTTTTTTAAACTGTCAACAATATTCGTGGAAATTCTGCATTTCTTACATTTTCTGCCAAGAGTATGATGCAGCTGTAAAAGTATCAGAGGAAACTGGGGCACTGCTGGCTGAACTGCTGTTGTGCGTGTAGAAATGGCAAAGTTCCCAGATTGTCAGCTTCATACAAATACATTAAATATGCACATGTTATATGAAGAGATATAAACCACAGGAAGCAGAAGTTAAACATCTCTAACTGAATTCTTTTTTTTTCTTTCTTTCTTTGAGACAACAAGGAAAAGTGCAGCAGTTTCATTAGAGGAGAACATAACAATGTGCTGATAAGAAAATATTTAGTGGAGAAAATCCATTCACTTATATTTGGGCTGCAATCCTACACTCGTGTACCTGGAAATAAATCTAATTGCATTCAATGAGACTTACCTCTGAGTCCATGTACATAAAATCATATTATCAGGCTGGAAGCTTATACCTAGTTTTGTAAGGATAAACTGCTTTGAACTCAGTTGGAGTTACCAACTGAATGTCACTGCTGTCTTTTAAGACAGCATCCCATTGGAGGCATATATCAGTACAGCACTCAATTATGCTAGCATATGGATTTTCTTCCCCCTGAGATGTTGTAGAGAAAGGAATCCAATACCCCCTTCCACGATGTCTCCATCTTGGGCACTCAACAATAGCCAGCAGATTGTGGGCAGAACTCTGTCTCTTCATCTACTGATCTCTATGCCCCTCTCATACCCTACTTTCTTTGTGTGCGAATCTGAGTGTGTTCCAGCTGTTCTTGAATATCCAGGGCGGAAGGAACTGGTTATCCTGCTCCTTTTTTATTGGGGTTGTCAAGAGCAGCTGGAACATACTTGGAAATTTGTGCACCCCAATCAGTGACCAGGAGGAAGAGAATACACTCACAAGGACCCTGGCTATTGTAACACTTCAAGGTTATACAGAAAGGGAAAGAAAGCAGCCTCTGTTTCCTTTGCTAAATACAGATTACCAAAATGTTATAGGACCTTAGACTACATTATTCAAGAGCAGTGGTTACATTTGGTATCCCTTGGGGCTGGCAGGTTTAAGGGTTGGTTCAGCAGAGGTATTCCTGAGGTCATTATATTTCATTTTCTCTCTGACAAGTTCCCGATTCACTTAAATACCTGCTTAAAGTAAGGGATAGTGTCCAAAAGGATTGAGTGCTGTCATTGAGCTATTGAGCACAGCAGAAGTTTGTATTACTCTGCCATGTGCAATAGCACTGAAACCTTCTTTGTACAGTACTGTAATGCGTTCCAGCATTTGCCAGAGTATGGCTTTGGCACTCAAACTCCCATCATTCTTAATGACTGATCATGCTGGCTGGGCCTGATGGAAGGTAGCATCCAACTTCTGACAAGCCATAGGTTCCTCAGCCTTTTGCTAGCCATTAGAGGGGTAGTAGCTTCAGAGATAACTCCCTGACTGTACTACTGCAGCTAAGCATGGCATTGGGCAGTTGTTCTCAATCTTTAGCTCTCCAGATGTTTTAGACTTCATCTTCTAGAGTCCCTTATCATTGGCCAAGCTGGATGGCACTTCTCAGAATTTGAGAACCCTGTACCATGATAGCAAATCACCTGTGAGATTTGGCCACCAGCTTACATACTGTAGATTAATAAATCCATTTTACATATCCCTTATGCTGTGCGTAAATCTTATGCTAAACATGATTCTGTTGCAAGCATGCGAGCACTTCTGTGCTATCCTATTAGATGGCAATCTGAAAACAGCTCGAGTAAGAGTGTTAAGTGGCCCACTCTGCTTTATGGGGGATTGAAACCATAACATCAATGTTGCAAGAGACTGGGATACTGAAAATCAAGGATATGGAATTTGGATGGAATGCATAATTTAAAGAGGTTTACTTTATGTGCATTCTTCTTTGGTTGCTGTGTGCAAAGAACTTGCTGTTGAGTACAAAAGGTTTATTGGAAAATATTAGCAGTGGCATTGCTTTAAAGAGCTTAATTTAACAGATTCCTGGCTATTATGAAGCTCTCAGTCATTGAACAGGCACACTATTTATTCTCAAAGCTGTCAGGTAGTATTAAGGAGGCTCTTCGTTACAATAGTATGTGGGCAAGCCAAATGTTTTCTGTGCTGCAGTGAAAGAATATGTGTCTTAAGGATGTTAACTGATACTGAGCTGGAGTGTCAAGAGTGTACTGCAGATGCAATTTGAAAATGTCTTCAAAGGTACCATGAGAGCAAATCACCTTCCATTTTCATGATACGCTCTGCAGTCTTGCAGTCTGCCACTACAAACTTTGTTTTTACGTTTGCTTGTTGTTGTGTTTTTTTTCCTAGTGATTCAGTCACCCACATTGTGGCTGAAAATAATTCTTGCACTGAAATCTTGAAATGGCTGCAAATACACAAAGTGGAAGACATCTCAAGATTTAAGCTCCT
Organism: Cyclura pinguis; assembly: GCA_030412105.1. Classification (NCBI taxonomy): domain Eukaryota; kingdom Metazoa; phylum Chordata; class Lepidosauria; order Squamata; family Iguanidae; genus Cyclura; species Cyclura pinguis. Next base: position 91,618,580 of record CM059601.1, on the reverse strand, counting down.
AGACGTTGCCTGGTTGACAGCCTGTATGGAGGCAGGAAGACCGGTAGATTCGGAGAAATATCAGCTTCTTGTAAGTAGGGTCATGTGGAATGAACAGGTAGGGCGACATGTTGGAAAAGTCAGGACACAATTAATGAATGGTTAAGCCAGAAAGCTTAGGCTCAGTCTGATTGATTGCTGCCTATGTTCAGTCAAAAGTGGCTTAAATTCAAAGCCTTAACTTATTTGTTGGGCTGCAGCCAGACTTGGTCTACATAAATTATATCAATCATAATGTGGCTTTGAGATTGACCTCCTTATGTATGAAAGACAGTTGAGAGATACAGTAGAAAATGACAGACTGTAATGGCAATCTCTTTAAAAACTGCTACAATGAGAAATGCAATATAGACACAGAATGAGCCATAGTCAATGCTGGGCTACATGATCTTCTATGTCAGTGGTTTTAAAACTATCTAATGTGGGTTACTGGCAGAGTTTTTTCCTCAGCATGTCAGGGACTAACACCGTGTTTGTTCCCATTGACTACAAATGTTTGTTTCCTGGAAACTCAGCACAGACTGAAGCCAGTAGCTCTCAGGCCAGCACTGATCCACAGATCACCACTTTGAGTAGTACTGTTCTGTGGCACTTCTGTACTCACCATGATAATTTCCCTGATATCTAGCCATGACTACCTGTGGTAAAGTGATAGTGTGCATACCACTGCCACATATTTCTACATGTTACAGCAGAACGAATGCCTTGAATACTAGTTCCTAGAGATCCAAGAACAATGTCATACTAAACACTGTTGCCCTCATGCTTGTTTGTGGGTTTTTCAAAGCAGTCTGGTTGCCACTGTGGAGAACAAGGTGCTCAGTTAGATAGGCTTTTGGTCTGACCTAGCAGGGCTGGTCTTTTATTGTGCTAGTGGCTGAAGTCTCTCTCATGTTATGCTTTGTCTCTGTGTTATGTCATGCTTTGGGTGAAGTCTCTGAAATGACACTGCTGCAGGCTGGGAGGTCATGCCCTTTAATCTTGTACAATGGTTGTCTGGAGTCCACAGAATGACCCTCCCCGTTATGACATATGACTCCCTCCATGGCATATAGTTGCACTTCTCTGTTCCTATTGTCCTTTTTGCTTATCACAGTATTAACCAAAAGGCTGCAAACAAAAATCTTGTCCCCACTATTTAAACATTAAAAGTGTATGTTGAGAACGCTGATATACAATGAATGCATTTGCCTGCTTTTTTATTGATCTCATAACAATTTAAGTAAGAGGATTAAAATTATTTTCTTTTGCTTTAGAGCAGCAGTGATGTGATAATGGCTTCTCCCATTATCTGGGCAATGTAGCTGAGGAGTATGGACTCTCTTCCATGTAAACAAAGACTTAATGATAACATAGTTAGGTTACATTTATTAGGATCAGTATTTGTAGGACTGAGAGAGATCAAGAGAGACAGTCGTCCAATGAGGATGATCAACTTGCAAAAGTGTGAAAGCTTTGAGATGCTTCCAACATAAGAAGTTATAAGATACAGCACCACGCGGCATGCGAGAGAGTTTAAGGGACTTTCAGACTGATGGAGAGTGGGGAAGTGCTGGCTGTCTCACCATCTTTAGGTAAGCTTGGTCACAGGGAGCCAAAGGCCATTTCTGCACCAGGGTTCAAATTCCTGCTTGGCCATGGAGACACACTGGATGACGTTGGGCAAGCCACACTCTTTCAGCTTCAGGGGGAGGCAAAAGTAAGCCCCCTTTGAACTAATGTTGCCAAGAAAACCCTGTGACAGGTCATCATAATTAGAAATGACTTGAAAGCACACAACAACCACACACACACACACACACACACATGCACACAGAGTCTAAGGCCCTTTCCGCACGTGATTATTAAGGCAGTCCAATGCGTCTTGCCATGGAGGTCTTCTGCATGTTGGAGCAAACTAGGTTCGGTTTATTTACCTTCGTTCCGCACGTAATTCTGACTAAATGCTCCCCCTTGTGGTGGTAAAGCACGCTATTTGAAAACCGGAAGAAATCGGTTTTCCAATTTTCCAGATCGATCCGATTCGTACTTTCACAGTGGTGCAGACATGTACATTCACACTAATGCGAACTGGTGGTCAGGGGAGGGCTCATGGGAGGGGCCAGGGGGTCGTATGGACTTTTGCACGTACGCACGTATGCAATGATGTACTAAACCATGCAAAAAAGGGGGGGGCCAATCACAGCTGACGGGGCGGGGTGAGGGGAGTAGCGGGAGTGGCCCTGGCGGAGGCAGTGTGGATTCATGAACTTGCACTCCCCTGAATCAGAATGGAACATACGCAGTAGCTGTGCGGAAGGAAATGAGGGAAAGTTTGCCTTATTTGGGGCCCAGAAAATCCGGTAAGAAATGGCATGAACTGATTCACCAGCCTCGTGCGGAAAGGGCCTCTATTGCATGGTTAGTTCTGTGTTATAAAAATCTGAGTGAGACCACAAGATGGAGCTATTGATCTCAGGCTCAGTATGTGTATATATATATATGGATGGTACTTATATTTTTAGCAATTACTGCTACTTGATTTGTTGAAGGAAAGAATTAAAGACAGATTATTGTAATCCCACAAAGCAGAACAGTTGTCAATACTTTGGGTAAAGTATGCCCATTTGAATCCATTTGTTATGTAGGTGCGTTTGCCCGTGTGCTTAGCGTTGCCTATTTGTTGCCCTATGTGTGGGCAATGCTAAGAGATTATCATGTAATACAGGATAATATCTCCATAGTAATTAAGGAATATTACATATATTAACTAATCATTTCAAGTTAACATAAGAAGCCTCTCTGAAGAGCTTTGCATACATATCAAATGACAGGTTAAAGTCATAGATTTTGTGGTTTGTGTTGATTCAGCTCCGTCTCTGGTTCTTGATATTATGCACCATCTCTTTCTTGGTATGTTCTCTCTAATTTTTTAGCCCTTTAAAACTCCCAATTTTTTTTCCTGAGGCCCTTCTTTCTTTAATCATTCTTCACCTAGATTCCTCTATTCCCTCCTCCCCAGCCAATATATATATGTGTGTGTGTGTGTGTGTGTGTGTGTGTTTTAAAAATCCATGTTAAGACTAGTCTTATCTTTCCTTCTTTTTAAAAAGTTATTACTTATTACTGTACAAATAGAGGGAATATAGTTGAAAATACAAAAATAAAATAAAATCTAAAAAATTCCCCTCAATCATCTTAAACAACAGTTTAGAAATGAGAAAATAAATATTACTCTTTACATTATAAAATTAACAACATTATCAGCTGCTCTGTTACTTTCCAAAAAAATGCTATTGCTATGACTTTGTTTCTTCCCTACCTCCAAATCTGTTAAAGATAGGGTTCCAGGCTTGACAGTGAGTTTCAACCTCTCTCTCTCTCTCTCTCTCTTTCTCTCTCTGTGTGCACATGTGAGAGAGAAGTAAATATTACTCATTGGTTAGACTTGTTGCTTTTTTATTTAATGACATACTGTGTGTAGCTGGGGTTGATGCTTAATGTATCATGCTTAGTGACATCATCCAGGACTTCCTCTTTTACCATCCCCAGGGCACACCCACATGATATCAGAAGGGGTTGCTCTTCCACCTCAGCTCTCAGCCCTGAAATGCTGCTTGCTAGTATAGATCTGAGAATCCTATGTTGAATAACATTTTTAGGGCATGCCCCCATGACATCTCCAGACACCATCCCTAGGTTGCTGGTTTTGACTATGAAATCTCAGGACCTAGGATGTTCATGACCTGGCAATTCTAGTTACAGATGATGGCCAGAATCCTGCATGAGTTTTGTGTCTTTATTATGTGGATTTACATATGCGGGAATTAAAATTAGTCAGTTTCATAACATCTGTTTCCAGTCGATGGCTGCTGTTAATGTTACGACGTAGCAGAACTGGCAAAGTGCCTGATGTCTGTTGCGCATTGATGCACATTGGTCTTGATGCACATTGGCCATTCTTGCCAGTGTCCCAGTAAGCATCATTGCAATTCACTAACAGGGTTTCTTAGCACCTCTGCTGCTTAGGTAAGTACATGTAAAGTTACATTAAGAAACAGGTATTATAAGATTCTGGCAAATGTCACTACTTGTAATGTGTTACCTCTTCTCTCTGTTTTCTGGCTCTCTCACTTTATCTGTCTTAAAACAGACACACATACACACACTGTGGCAGCGTAGCCAGTGACAATCCAAGGCCTTCCGATTACCAAGCTCCTCTGTGACATTCAGATTGTCCAGCTAATCACTGCCTGAGGCTTTGTCAACACTGTGGCAAAAATCTCCCTAAGCATGATAATACACACCTTTTTTTTTTAAAGAATTGTTTTATTTGTCTTTCTTCCTTGTCAATGTATTGTCTTTAAGAGTTGCACTTGACTAGAATCAGGACCTGTCAGCAATTTGTGTACACTTACTTGCCACAGGGCAGCACTGATTTGCAGTATTTGTCTAGGATAGTGAAAAATTTTCAGGTTTTCATAAAGGGAAATGCTATAATTTGCAACTAGTTACAAAAGCTCCATATTGATCCAGTACTGAAGGCAGTACACCTCTGAATTGTGTTGCTTCAACCCATGTACAGGAGGGTGCTGTTACATTCAAATCCTGTTTGTGAGCTTCCTGTTGAGACCGGTTGCCACTGTGGGAAGCAGAATATTGGACAAGATAGGTCTTTTGTCTGTTCTATCAGAGCTCTTCTTATTTTCTTATCAATTGGATCTACCTCTAAGTTGGCCATTGGTTCTTCATGTAAAGGGCTGTAAAGAGTTTTCTGACTGCACTGGCATTTTGCCTCAGCAATATGTGATTTCCTAGCTCTCACTCCTAACTTTTTCTCTGAGTTATTATATGTTTTGGTGTGAATGCCCCAGCTTAGACTCCTGGCTTCATTTGTTCATTCTTGGGACCCTTTTGCACTATGGCATTATAGCACTATATTCTACTTTAACTCCCCATAGCAAAATCCTATGGAATCCTGGGATTTGCAGTTAGGGAGAGGTATTCAGAATTCTCAGCCAGAGAACTATACTACCTGACTAAATTACAAACCCCAAGATTGCATAAAAAGTTGCTTTGGCAGTTAAAGTGGAATTATAGCATTATCCTTGTGTAGCAGGACTTCTGTCTGACAGCTGTCTATAGCTCTGTACTGACATTTAGCAATATTAATTCCTATAACTAAGAAATATATCTTGAAAAATGCAAACAGCATTACTAGGAAATCTGCTGTAACAGAGAGCCTCTCCAGATGAAAGAAAAGTCTCTGAAAGTCCCAGATTTTGTTGCTATATGAACCAATTTTATTTTAGAGAACCACATGACATTTTCTTCATCCCAAAATATTTCCTGGGAACTGCTGGCATTACTACAGACTTTTCGTTCCTAGTTCCCTGGTCAGTTTAAATTAACCCATTATTTTCTGAAATGAAAGGTATTGCTCCCTGGTTGTTTGTATTACTCCCAAACTAGCTAAGATTGTTGCCACCAGTAAACACAGCTATTGTTTCTAGGACACAGATTCCATAGAGAGCAAATGAGGGAAAGAGGAATGTCTGCATGAAAACAAAATGATCCTAATGTTTTAATTAGTGCAATATTGCCAAAGTACTTTAGCATGTTGACTAAACCTCCTTAATAATAATAGTAAAGAAGGCATGGTGGAAACTGGTGAAAATAAATTTCTGAGATGTCACAGGAGTCTGGATGTGAAACATGATCAGTGGCAGAGGAAGAACATTAGGGAGGTGGGAGTGAGGGAAACCCAAGATATTTTGAGAAAGAGGTGGAATGCAAACCTAGAATATGCAGGTAAAATCAGAACAAAAAGAGCTCCTTATTTCCAATTTTTTCCCCTCCTGGATGAACCAACTGTCTTTTTCTTTCTGACTTGCAGTGCAAAAACTTCAGGTGATAAATGCTTAGCATAGAAACAACCTAAGCTAGTACTGTATGTGTAGGTTAATTAACATCCATCACAGCTGAACTTTGGGCAATCGAGGCCCATTCCAAAGTAATAAGAACTGAAATGAAATAAAACTACAGTACTCAGATAATACAGAGGCCAGAAAGTTCCTTAGTTTCAGCATGTTCAAACCAGCCCATGATGTTTTGCTACCAGAATGGTCTTTGTGCAGATTCTTCTGCTGCCTCTAGGAATTAAAAAAAAAAAGAGTTTGAAAAAAGGTTAATTGGTTTTTAAAGGTTTTCAAATTAATTTTGTTGTAATTTAATTGGAGCAACATGAGGTAGAAATTTGTTTTACTGTGATCATCTAATTTTAGACAAGGGTCAGTGACAAAATAATGGACTCTAGTAGACTGTGGGCTCTCCCACAGCAGGAAACCTGAGGAGATGAGGAAAGATCACGCTTATCCAGGAGGAGAAAGACAACAGTAGCTGGATACTGCTGGGATTAGGAAGAATGGGGCAATTATCCCTGGTGGCAATTTGGGTCATCAACAAGCTACAGCAAATTGTCAATTAAAAAAATACATGATTCTATTTGGGTTCTAAAGATCCCATGACAAAATATACTGGGCCATAGACGATGGACATAAAACAAAGTTAAGTACAATATGGAAGATAAAATCATGCAATTTCAAAATAGGATTACTCTGAAATATGATCAAGAACATTTTAAGTTAATTAATGTTAGGCTGCCTCTGAGGGTAAAAACTTCACAGAGCAGCCAGCAACAACAGTGCATAAAACATCAGTAATACAATACTAAAATAAGGAAGAACAGCTTGTTATGGGCAAGGGGACATATGAACACCATAAATAAGTACAGAACAGAATGGTGAATGTATAACTGTTGCAGTATCTCTATTCCACAGGCACAGTACTCCAATCATATGTAATTTTACAAATCCTTTTCCCTAGAACAGTAGATAGCACTGACCAAAATCTCAAGAGCACTGAAATTTTTCCTCAAAGGCAACTTCTTTGTCTGATCAAATTATTTTCGAAGCCTAGTTAATCATGTTGCACGAGGAAGAGTTTCTGATTGAATACATAGATTAAAAATCACGGGGAAACAGAGACTTCTTGTCTTGCATAAAATGGTTGAAAATGGAATTCTCAGGTGTTATAACTTTGCAGTGTTATAATTTATGATAATTCCTATTGACCACTCCTTTCTTCTGAAGGTTTTAGCTTGTATTGTGTCCACACTTTAAAAATCACATTCAAATTTGGCAATTATGTTACTGTCAAGTCCGAATTATTTTGTTAAAACTTTACTGAATCCTTTTGAGCAATTTGATATGGCAGGCTTAGGCCCGTAAGCCCTTAGGCCTGTTCTGCATCACCCTCCCAATCCCACAATGGGGACGGGGAAGGACGGGACCGCTATGACACTTCTTAATGACATTGTCGCAATCCTGTCCATCTCCTGTCCCCAGCAGTGCAATCACGGATTAAATCATTGACGGGTTTTCCCTGTCAATGACACATGATCGCACCACCATCTTGCACTTACCTGTCCCATGGAAGCTGCAGAAGCGCAATGGCTGTGCTTGCTGCCCCAGCACAGCTTGGGAAAGTACTCAGCTGTACTGCAGAAGGAAGAGGCTTCTGCAGGGAGCTAGCTGATGCGGAGGGGAGCGTTCCCTTCCTGGAAGAGCCACTGCTGGGATCACCACCAGACAACTTTGGAAAAAGGTAGGGTGCAGAAAGGGTCTTAGATGCAAACAGCTATTTCCTTTCTTTCAAAACATATCTTCAAATTTTCTAAGAAAAAAATGTATTTACCACCACTATTGTACTTTATCCTAAGACAAGTACCATTAAATAAGTAAATGAATTTCTAGTCTTCACTGGATCATATATAGTAGCGTTTTATATGCAATAATATCATCGCAAGGACTTATCTCAGATAGCAATCTGTCTCTTTATGTTAACATCAGTCTTCTTCAACCTGGTGTCAAGCTGTGTTGGACTACAACAGTTTGGGGCGGCATTATAGCACTTCTAATCCAACACATTTGGAGACTGTCAAGTTGGGCAAAACTGTATTAAAGTCATTCCTCTGTAGCAGATACAGAAGAAAGCTTCACGGAATTGTTTGCCCCATTTTCTTAAAAAATGTTAGTGCAGAACCAATCCATCTGGAGCAACTGCAAGGGCTTTTTCAAACTGAGCTGTTTTATAATTTGAGTTTGTGAATCATGTTTATTAAAAAAGAAACTAAGTGCTCACAACCTTATGAATTTGTACTTTGACAAGCTCTGTAATTTTCTCATGAGGAAACCGCTTATATACCAAGCATTTTCTAGTTCTCTACCTGATTCACTTGAGGGTAAGATGGAGTTTAGTTAAAATTCTCACATTTTACAGTATATATTATCACAACATGGATGTTGTCCCATATTTGGAAATGGAAATCATTAATATTTTGGGTTCTGGCCTTTATAAAGAACATGTGTATATGTGTGTTGTGTGCCTTCAAGTTGTTTCCAACTTAAGGTGACCCTAAGGTAAACCTGTCACGGGGTTTCTGAAGCTAAGTGTGTATAAAGTGCCCAGGGTGACCCAGTGGATTTCCATGGCCGAGTGGGGCATCGAACTCTGGTGTCCTGAGTCACAGTCCAGAGGTCAAACCACTATACCATGCTGGCTTTTATAAAGAACATAGACCAAGTTAATTTACCCCATCTTTTTCATGGGTCTGTATTTAATGGCCATTTAGTTGCCATAGGGAAGCTTTTTTCATGGCAAATGTATAGGGTGTTTCTTTCCCCTGTTCAATAGCAGAGCACAAAGTTGGCATGTCACAAGACTCAGTTTCATCACTAGCATCTCCAGGGTGGCCTTGGAAAGACTCCTACCCAAAACCCTATAGAACTAGAGCCTGTCTGTGCAGACTAGGGATATGAAGAATATTCACATATGTTCTTGTCCTTAGTACAACATAATGTTTTGACGTATTTGACATGTTGAAAGTGTTTTTATTGAGTTTTCATTTTTTTCACATTTTAGGACTTTTCTGAAAATCTTGTTTGTACAAAAGCATGATACACACAAAATATTTTTTGCATAAAACACTGTATTTTACACAAAGTATGATTTTTCTTATTAATATGAAGTACATTAAAAAAAACCTCTTGAAATGTTACTCAGTGGGAAGAAAACTTGATTTTTCCATGTATGAGAAAGAAATAAGTTGAGTGCAGACAGTGCTAAGCTCGGTGATCTGAGTCAATAGGAGGCAGCTTCCTATCTTCTAAGAAGTGATGCTTTTAGCAGAAGGGCTGTAGCTCAGTGGCAGAACACATCCTTTACATGCAGAAGGTCCCTAGTTCAATGATGGCATCTCCAGGGTCATCTGGAAAAGATTCCTGTGAAATCTAGGACTGCTGCAGCTAGTCAGTGTCAACAGTACTGAGCTAGATGGACCAATAATCTGAGTTCGTATGAGCTCCCTGCACTTCCATTATCACTCCTCACTTGCACGTATGAACTGATTTCTTTAAACAGCATTGTGTTTGGGAATGATGAGTGGTAACTTATTTCAATGGAGGAAATAAAGCAGAGGGTGATGGGATGTTTCAGTTTCATCTCATGCTGAATCTTGTAGTTGGTGAAATTTTGGTTGTGGGTCTGTTGAGGATTATCCAAGCCCCACAAGAGATGTTTCATCCAGCGTGAATCTTGGACATCCGACAATTTTTTCCCATTATGTTTTCTACAATCTGTACAAAATGCCTCTGCACAGAACTAGTCTCTTTCCCTTTTGTGCAGCTAAGCATGTGTGCACACACACGCACACTGAAAGGACAAGCTGATTGATCCAAAAGATGAAAACAACCCATCTAGTGCTATTTCCTTTTAAACTGTCCACACTATAGGCAACTGTTTTTCCCCCCCCAATTTTGTACAATTATTAAATCTCAAACATTCCTAATAGTTAAAACCAACAAGAAAAAAATGGTTTGTGAGACTTTTTTGTTTTTTTGTGTTATGTTTATCACACGAAGACAAACAAAATCAGGATTTGTATTCCTACACATGGTATGTTTTGGCGCTGGCCTGTTGCTAACCTCACAAAAGAGAAGGATGATGTGACGTTATGCCTCTTTTTGTTCAAAAGCATACTGTCTTCCTTAGAGTAGCAGGAGTACTCATAAATCATACCCTCCAGCTGCCCTGGTTTGGCAGGGACAGTCCCAGTTAATCCTCTGTTGTCACATCTTTTCAGCTGCTTTTAAAATGTCCTGATTTCTTTCTCCCCCTCCCACTTCCTCTCTTTGTCCTCACTTTGATTCAGGCCATTTCCACACTAAACTGTTAGAGTGCTACGATTCCACTTTCAACATTGTCTGGAATCTTGGGCTTTGCGGTTTCAAGAGGGGCTGCCTGGCCCCGCCGGAAACTGCAAATCCCAGGATTCCATATGATGTTGAAAGTGGAATCATAGTGCTATAACAGTCTGGTGCGGAAATGGCCTCAGTTGTTGCAAAGTGAGTTCAAAGTCTAAAAGCAGTTTGCACCCAATTCATTCAGCAAGAGGGAAAGGAAAGGAGGAGGCTGAAACTTTTCCTTCCCAATAAGCCCAGGCAAAAGCAAACTGTGGCATCCTCTCCCAGATTGTGTCTTTTTCCTCATTAATAACTTTTGCGATGTTGATCCCAATCTGGTGTCACTTGGCCACATGTGTCCTGGTTTTTGTCTGTGAAATGTTGGAAAGTATGATATATGGAACAGGAATGTCTGCTTTTACATTGCAACATAAAGATAAAAGATTGAAACGTTCTACAGAAGCAGAAACTCAGTGACCAGGTCTTGACTCCTGAGATTTTGAGGTAAATATTGGGGTGACAAATGGCTCATTTCTGTCTTTCTCTCTGTCTAGGTGCACCGTGAGAATTCTATGGCTTCATTCGCACAAGCAGAGGACACTTCACTTCTCAGTGCAGATATTGTCTCCCAATATGCATGCCAAAGGAGGACAACTTTAAATAATTACAATGAAAAATTCACGGTAATGGATATAATTTTACATTCAAGCTATCTTTTTTTACACAAAACCACAGGCGCTTGCAGGTACAAGTTACAGAACATTAAATATATTGTTCATATAGCTGCCAGGAAGCAGGAGCTTCTATTGAGGAGAATAAGTACATTAACAGCCATCCTTATGAATATTTATTCAGAAGTAAATTCTGCTTTCATTTTTCTTTACTTGTAGGTAAGTATGTACCATGTCTTGAATCAATACTAGTTATTTGTTGTAAGTATTATACTTTTTAAAGTAAGTGGAACTTTAGAATGAATGGATGCAAATTGTGTAGTGATAAAGACTGGAAAAGTTGCCTTTTGGACTAAAATTCCAAGAACACCATACTGACTATAGTGTCTGGAGGAGTCTGGGAGTGGTAGTCCAAAAGTTAACTTTTCTATGCTCTGGTTTCTTTATTCTTTTTGTGCTCAGGTTGGTAGCAGGCTGCATGGGATGCCAGAATCAGGGTCTATGAGAAAAAGCACACTCATCTACACTACCACAGTAAAACAAAAGGCAACAGGAGATGGGGGACAGTGCAAAGGAGAACCATCCTAAGAGATTTCTAGATTTCTATATATAGTTGTAAAAGCTGGACAATGAAGAAAAAAGCTGATAAGAAAAGAATAAATTCATTTGAAATGTGGTGCTGGAGGAGAGTTCTGAAGATACTATCGACTGCCCAAATGACCAATACATGGGTCTTAGAGCAGATCAAGCCTGGACTGCCCCTAGAAGTCAAAATGACCAATTTGAAGCAATCATACTTTGGCCATAGCCATATCATGAGATGATACGACTCCTCAGAAAAGATGATAATGCTTGGTAAAGTGAGAGGCAATACAAAAAGAGGAAGACCACATCACAGATAAATAGACTCCATGAAGGAAGCCACAATCCAGAGCTTACAAGATCTGAGCAGGGCTGTGAATGACAGGCTATCTTGGAGTTCTCTCATTTGTAAAATCATTTGTAAGTTGAAGCCAAATTGATGACAGCTAGCAACACAACAACAACCTCTCTTAGTCTAATGTGCCCACATTTCTGGCAAATATCTCCTTTTTAAACGTTGGAATGAGTTCCAGTGGGATGTGGGTATGGAGCTCTCACCTCTATTGCCATGAAGGGGGAACTCTGAGTACAGCATCCATTGCAGGTCTCAACTTTGGCACCTTTGTTATGAACCTTCTCATTGCTAAGACCAACCACTAGCCCAGAACTTTTCGAACTTTTCATGTTGGTAACACACTTTTTAGACATGCATAATTTTGCAACACAGAAATTCAGTAAGTAATTCAGTACGTGGAGGCAGACCTTCTACCTGAGCCTGGCCTGCTGCTGCCCTTATCACAGTCTTGCTTGGCCCTAGTGGCTGTAGCGGTGACAGAAGAGACAACCCCCCCCCCAACTGAGCCTGGCCTGCTGCTGCCACTGCCCTCACCAGAGTCTTCCTCGGCCCAGGGCAGTGACAGTGGCAGCCTCTCTACCTGGATGTGGCCCACTGCCGCCACCCTCACCACGATCTTCTTAGCCTGTGGTGGCAGCGGCGGCAGTGGCAGAGGCAGCCCCTTCACCTGGACCTTGCTTGCTGCGGCAGCAGGAGAAGCATCCTCTCCACCTGTTACATCTGCACGACACACCTACACACTGCAGGCAACACACTAACGTGTTGCGACACACAGTTTGGAAAGCTCTGCACTACCTTTTAGCCAAAACCTCCAAGTAGCCTATAATGTTCAGGGGTAGTAGATAAATTCTGGCCAATTCATTAAATATATTGAGGAGTGAACGTATTACACCAATATTAAAATCACTCCACTTGCTGCCAATTAGTTTCTGGACAAAGAACAAAGTGTTGGTTGTTACCTTTAAATCCCTACATGGTTTAGGTCCAAGTTACTTGCAGGATTGCCTCCTCCCATACAGTCCACCCTGTTCATTCAGGTCCTCTGGGGGTCATTTACTTAAACCAGCCAGTACTAGACTGGCAATGGTAACCTAGAGGACATTCTTTTCGTCCACCCCTAGACTATGGAATGACCTGCCGGAAGAGATTCCACAGCAAAATATGCTCTCTGAATGTAAAAAACTGCTAAAGACTTATCTCTTCTGGCAGGCCTATCCAGTCTATTTTTAATCATGATGTATTTTTAATTATGATATATTTGTATTTGAATGTTTTTGTTCTTAGTGTATTTTAGTATATTTAAATCATGATGTGTTTTTATTGTATTTTACCTTGTTATACACCACGTCAAGACTTGAGGAGAGGCGGGTAACAATTATTATTATTATTATTATTATTATCATTATTATTATTATTATTATTACTGCAGAGTTGTTGTAAAGCTTCCTGAGAATTAGAGGCTGGAATTCTATTCAATAGAAGGGGTTAGAAAAGGCTGCATTTGATCACTCTATCTAGTTCACTTTCATTTTTTCCCATGTAATTAAGCCGATCTATTAGAATAAGGATACTGTAAAAATCTTTCTCTCCGTGGAAGGTGTACACTGGTATACTTGAAGTTTTGTATAGGTGTTGCAGTAAATGTGCATAGGTCAAATGCATGATGCTGCAACCATGACACTCCCACTATGTCATCCGACACATTCAATAGTATCTGAAAGGAGTTTTTAGAAATAGGCTGACATCCTGTTCAATATTTATGAGATTATGAGCCAGGCTTAAGATCTTATAACTATTGAGATTCGTATTTATCACTATTAAAGACTGAATGTGACCCCCAAAACCTACCTCTTAAGCCAGGCAGCACCAAAGGCTTTCTAAGGCGCTACAGATTGGGGTGTTGGGGGATGATGATTGCAGTGTTCTCCTTGTCATGAGGCCCATTGAGAAGCAGTTGTGTCAGGGCCCTGAGGAGTCTCTCCAGTTACCTGTCTCAAAGTGCCCCATGACCAGGAGAAGACTGCAGTTGTCATTTCCAAGCCTCAGAAACCCTTTTGGGTGGGTCATTGCCTGGCTTAAGAAGCAGGTTTTTTGAAGGTGGGATTATCAAAAGTAGCTATGACAATGGAGTTACATCTAAGGATTCAGAATCATGACCTTATTTATTTATTTACTTGTTTATTTTTTAAAAATATTTATATGTCACTTACCAGCTCACCAGAGCTCCCAAGGCAATAGACAACAGATAAAAACTTTAAAAACAAATTAAAATACTCTTTAAGAATTTTTTTTAAAAAATTGTCTGGTTTTAAATTGGTTTAGTACTAATTTTCATTCTCGTTGGAGCTGTAGTTCTCTAAATGGAGAGGAACTTTTTTCTTGTGTGTACGTGCCTTCAAGTTGCTTGTTGACTTAACAGTGACCCCATTTTTTACTAAACAATTGTTTGTCAACCATGCAGTTCCTTTTTAAAAAATGTATGCTTTCTTAAAATTTTAACATAATCCAACAACAGAATTAATCAGAAAGAAAAATATCAAATTACAACATCATCTAAGTTTCTAATAAAACACACAAAAATATACTTAATGCTACAAATAAAAAACAACTGAGAAACTTTAAAGACATCATGAAAGATGCGTTCTAGCTTTCTCAATGCTGGCTCTATGTCACCTATATAAAGAAAAACCTCTTTATATAACACTTCAGTCTAATACTTCTGCTGGTAATCGTCCCAAAATACTAGTTGCTGGATCCAGATTATGATTCCATTACCTTTTTAAGCAACATCATGAGTTAAATTCAGAACACGATGGAGTTACTTTTTGGACTACAACTTCCAGAACCCCTCAACCAGCACACGTACTGCCCACGTTAGCTAGGGGAATATGAGGGTTACCGTCTAAGCAGCAACTTTTCCAACTTCTATGTGAAACCAAAATCAGTTTAGAGAGCAAATATGCCTTAAAATGACCAGTAGATTGCAGTGAGACCAGCAAAGCTCTTATGGTGAAGAAAAGTGAAGAATTGTTCAGAATATTTGGTATATCAATCATTTGAAAGTTACTTTGACACATAATCATGTTGTTCTTCAGGGTTTTCCTGTCCTGCTGTTTTTATCCTGGCCAAGTAGTATAGGTGCAATTCATGCGCTCAGAAAAAAAGATTCAGCAAAAGATTATTTTCTGTGCAAATATGGAGCTGCAATGAGGCATCAGTATAATTTACTTATACAAGCTGTGGGCAACCAACCATTAAATGATGCATTGTCTCTGGCTGAATGCCACATAACCAGCAAATTAGGTTCAAACCATCTTGAATTATGTCTTGGTGATAGCATCTTGTTATAACCACTTTATTTGAAGATATAAATATATTTCCTTTTCTTTTCCTTTGTAACTTGGTGGTGGCTTTTACTTGCCATAGCTATTTTTAGCTTTTTGTGTTAGAGCCGCAGTCTATGTCGAATGGAGAGATCTTTGATAAATACAAGGATTTTTTCACTCAGAGGTGACCCATGGGACTCTGAAACCCTGTTTTTGAGCTCTCTTGTTGATGAGTAGCAGCAGCTTTATAAAGGCAATTAAATGTGACATTTTCCATACCATCAAGTCAACTAAGAAAACAGGTGTTTTGTTAACATGGCAGCTGCACTTGTGTAATGAGACTTAAGAAAGCTTATTTTCTTACAAGTCATGGATTGCAGTGTCTACTTTTAGATGATAACAACATTTGTTAATTTACATCCTAAATTGTAACCAGTATATACTTTGAAGCTGCCGTTTGAATTGATCTTTAATACCAGTGTGGCTCTTTAGAGATATTCTTTGTTTACGTTAAATTCTTCTCATTTTTTCTTAGATCTTCTTTTCCTTTAAAGTCCCTTCCTTTTACATGTTTGCCATGATTTTAGGTCCCTCTATCAGTGGACCTACCCCATGTTTCACCTTCTCTTGACAGAATGGTGAGAGGTGTTTGCACCCTTGATGTTGAAAGCCTGCCAGTCGCATAGGGATAGGGGGCAGGGAGGGCGGTTTGTCCCAGGCACCGATGTTTTTGGGGCGTCCCGGCCCGTGGCCACACCCCCGCATGCCCTGGCCACCCCCCCACCAGCCACGCTCCCATGCACAGTAGCCACGCCCCTCATGCTGTAGCCTCCCCCCCTCCTGCCTCCCCTCCACACACTCCAAGCTCTGTCACTGAAGCTTGCAACATCACTCTTCTCCAAGAGGACCAAGAGTGGCCCTTCAGATATTCTTGGACAGCAACTCCCAGAAGCTCTAGCCAGTATAGCCAGGATGGAAAAGGATAAGTATTCGCACCCTGTGCTAGATCAGCATTCCCACTATCTTGTTTTATTAAGATCTGTGCTGTCACAGGAATTGTACTGGTGCAGGAGCAAATTGACAAGGATTATTTCCTCAGTTATTTCCCCTTGACACTGGGCCTTTCTGCACTACACTGTCATAGTGCTATTATTCCACTTTCAACATCCTGTGGAATTCTGGGGTGTGTAGTTTACTGAGGCCAAAGTGTTCTCTGGCTAAGAGTTCTAAATACCCCACCCTAAACTATAGCACTATAACAGTGTAGTACAGAAAGGCCCACTGACTCTTCATTTTCAGCTGCATTTTGGAAATAATGCAAAATTCTTCTGTGGGTAAGAAATTTGGAACAGCACCTGCTTTGCTCCCCTCTGAACACTTTTATGAAGCGCTTTTGGGCCATTAGACAATTCAAAAAGTAAGCAGTCATAAAATAAGGGCCTCCCTTGCCATTCACTGAGGATCAGCATTAGCTGTGAAAAAACCCGCACTCTTACATAGAGGACAGATACAATGTTAGTTACTGCTCCTAAGAAAGAGCAGGCTTTGCAAAAATATGATGTCCCAGTGTATTAGTCACTTAGCTCTATTTTTTAATCTTAAGTAATAAGGATATCTTGCCATGATAGGAACTAGCTAATTAATTCAGGTAAGTTATAAATGAGGTTGAACATTATCTAATGAGAAGGGGAGACTTAACTGAAATGATTGAAACAGAATTTTGACGCTCGTAATCTTCATCAAGCTTTTGGTGATCCAGCTTTAAATGGGGGGATAGTTAAGGAGATGAGGTGAGATAAAGGAAAGAGAAAAGGGGGAAAAAGAGAAGGAGATTTGGGTGGGATGGGTAAGAAATTTTTTTTCCCCCCAGAAATTTATGCAGTAGTTTCCATCACTCCATAGCTTACTCAGGGACACACAGGAAGTAGGGTAGGAATAAAGTCACAGATGGGATTTTTCACTTTTGTTCTAGCAAGGCTTTTAATGTAGTCATGTAAGGTAAATCTTCATTGTTAACCCCCTTTCACTGTGCATATAACTGAATTAGATTTTTGAGCATATTAATAATTAACTCAACATGTTCATCCTTTTCTGTCAACTTTCCAATCTCTGGGAATGAGGATGGGGTTAACCACGCACACACACACAAGGTGGCTTGTAACCAAATTCACATATATTATAAGCATAGGCATGGTGAGTGGGATTTGTGTACACTTATTTTGCCATCTTGTTACCCCAAAAGACGGGTGACTCAGGGGTCCACCCACAATGCCAATGCCTCTGTGGAAAAAGGGGGAATTATTAGCTCAAAAGGGAGGCCTGTGAGAGGGGAGTAACTTCCAGGATCTTTTCACCTTGGTATACCAGTACTAATACAGAGACACCAGTTGGAGATCAATGTTTTATTGGTTGAAAATCACAGGCACATGCAAGATTCAAGCAGTCTCACAAGGCTAACTGAAAGAAAGGAGGAAAAACTGGATGGTAAGGAGTTTGGATGAAGTGGGCATTATTTATCTATCCTGAAGAGAAGAGATGAAGCGATGTGGCTCAGACTAGGGGTCCGAGGGTAGCACAAGATAGGAATCTGAGGAGCAGAATGACAGCCTCCATCTAATGTACTATGGACTGTCCAGGATCAAAGGAATCTGGAGCTGGCTAATGGTCTTAGCATTAGGTGACAAAGCACTTCTGGGAACTTAGATAGTTTCTTAATGTCTGGGCAGGTGAGGGAACAAAAGGGGGAAATTCAGCAGAAAGGAGCTTATAGGCCATTGGCCATTGTTGTTTTGTCTAGGAGTTTTGGTGGTTATTGTCTTCCAGGCTTGAGCTATTGAGAGGACCATCTTCTCCAACTAATCCTCAGTGAATTTATGACCTGACCATGCCTTGAGGTCCCTTCTGAGCTACTTTTGCATGCATTCAGCCAGTTCTCTTTGCTAGCATGGCTTTTCAGCCATAAATGCATGATTTATATTTTGTGCCAATTAAATAATGTTCATTGCCAATTATATCATGGAGTAGGGGTGTATGGCACATCTTGTGTATAGAATTTTCAGATTGCCATTTATACCAAACAATCCTCTTACCTATTTATTCTTAAAAAAAAAGAAAAGAAAAGATTTTTAACCAATGGACAGTTCAGCAGCAGCTCATGTGTCACAGATTAATAAATGTCCAAGCGTGTGACAATTTTTATCTAAAGATTGTTTAATATTTTCTCTTGCTTCTGTAATGAAACATTAATGCAGTCACTGACTGTTCTATAATAACAAATGAGTCTTCTTGCGTTAAGGCACCAAAGCTAGTCGCCTTTCTCATTCCTCCCCAAAAGACACAGTTCAAGCTTCCAGTGTGATTTTATGAGGTAAAATAAGCACTGTCATTCTCCTCCCCCTCACCCTGGGGGCTTGGCTGGTTTAGAATATTAATACTGAACTGCAATAAAACTTAGAAGGATATTTTTCTTATAGACAAATGCAATTTAATTCTGAAAGGGAAAACTAGTTAAGTCAGAAGAAAAGGGTGGTGTGATCCTGAGGCTCATTACAAATGCTTTTGAATTGTTCTGGCCTCAGGCCATTACTCATGATAATATGAAAGTGCATGTTTGAATATAGGAAGAATATCCATTGTCTTACTCTACCTGAAGAAGGTGATAGGGTTTTTTTCCCCCCTCTCTGTCCCATTTCTATTTACATTGTATTTCATTCTTTTCATTTATTTAAGAGTCAGCTATACACTGACTTGGGTAAACAAATAAATTATTTTTAATGTAGTTTCAATCAGGCAACCTGGCAACTTCACTTTGCTTTAGTTTGCAATCAAATTTGGATTCTGGCAGGCAGCAAAATACTGAAGTGGCCAGATATATCTTCTCAGCAACATAGTCTTTGTATGGTGAACCTCTTTAGGGAAAAGAAGTTTACAAATTAGTGTGTCAAAACAGTGAAGTAAAAATATGTTCGCTGTGAACCTTATCACCAGAGGTTGCATCTTTTGAACAACAGATCTATTTTCTTAGGGAACAATCCACAAAGAAACTCACCTATGGAAAAAAATTAATAGGATGCACATTTCCATGTGGAAATACCCATTTTGCATCTCCCAAGACTTGCAAGGGAATGGAGCATACTTTGCCATAGAAGTTAGTACATTTCTGAGACCTGGGATATATGTTGGAGAAGAAAAATTTGGACAACACCACATGTACTGTATGGAGCCATAGTGAAATGAGAATGCCAGTAAGATTCTGAAAACCCCCAAAAGAACATACTGACTTTAACATCACTGGTGAGGAAGGGAATAATGAGCAAGTCCTGGTTTATATTCAATTCCTGTTAACTGTAAGAAATTTACTTTGTTTTGTTTATAGTACAAGTCTTATACAATTTCAACCCCTAAGAAAAGAAAGAAATCTGAAACGGTAGATAATCCTTGAAAACTATAATGACTTTCTCACAGTTAGGATAAAAATGTTTAATTTCTTCTTGCCTGTGGAAATGAAATTTATGAAGATTTACATCCCTAATCTCAGCCCATTTCAGTCTGATTTTAGGACTGGTTTCAAGAGAGAAATAAGCTTGGAAGTTCAATTGAACTTTGAGTAACAAAGTCTACTGGAGCTTTGATGCTTCTGTTGGTTGTACTTCCTGGTTTGTCTTTTTTATTCTATGGCTGTTTTAAATTACAGGTTGAGTATCTGTTATTCAAAATGCTTGGGACCAAAAGTGTTCCGTATTTCAGTTTTTTTTTTTTTGGATTTTGGAAAACAGTACCTTTCTGGAAGTGCCTTCTGTCTTGTTTGTTTCTTTGCTACTTGTGTCTGAAGACATAAAGCTGGAGAGAGACTGAGGATCTGTGAAATGGCGGGAACCCAAGTGTAGTGCTCAGCATAAATCTGCACCTTCCTTCATTTCACAGATCCTCAGTTTCTCTCTTTCTGCCACCACCCACTCGCTTTTGCCTTTGAGGTAGTGGCTGCAGCAGTCCTCTGATTTGAGAGACAAAAAGCAAGAGCTCCATAGCTGCTGCCTTGAAGATGGAAGTGGGAAGCTGGCAGTAAAAGGTTTTGGAGTTTGGAGCTTTTTGGATTTTGGATTTCCAGAGGAGGGAGGCTCAACTTGTATTGACCAAGATCTTGCATCAGGAGATGTGCCTCTGGCATATGCTCACTTGAACCCCCAAGCCTCTTTTCTTCATAGTTCTCCACTCCCAAAATGGTCATTTCTGTGTTGATGGAGAGTGAGAGGGGAGCAGCAGAGGTTCATTCAGCTATTTTTCTTTACTGGACACTCTGTGACAGGCAACTCTGAGGGTTCCTTGGGTGATACTTGATGATGATGTTACTGCTGTGTGTCCAGCTAAAGGAAAGAAGGTTAGCGCATCTCTGCTTCTTCCTCTACTCTCCACTGAAATGGAAATGGCCATCTTTGTGGGGAGAGGTTACATCAGAGACAAGGTATGTTTGAAGGAATTATGGGTACATATGGTCAGAACAGAATTCTGACCCACACGATGACCAAGAAGGCAGATTGTTGTTGTTAATAACTGCCATCAAGTCAGCTTCAACTTATTGTGACCCTCTGGATGAGGGACCTCCAGTTCAACTCAACTGCCTTGGTCAGGTCTTGCATATTCAAGGATGTGTCTTCCTTGATTGAGTCTATCACTCTGTAATGCAGTCTTCCTCTTTTCCTACTGCCTTCTACCTTATCAAGCATTATTGTCCTTTCTACTGAGTCATGTCTTCTTATGATATGGCCAAAGAAGAACAGCCTCAATTTAGTCACCCTGAAGTCTAGGAAGAGTTGAGGTTTGATTTGCTCTAGGGCCCATATATTTGTATTTTTAGCAGTCCGTGGTACCTGTAGAACTCTTCTCCAGGACCACATTTCTTCACTGTCCAGCTTTCACAGCCATATATAGAAACTGGAAATTGGATGGCATGGACAATCCTACATTTAGTATTTATTAGCATTCATGGGTTCTCAGTCTCTCTCTTTTTGCCACTAGTATTTATATTACAGTGGCCTAAGTTGAGTTTGTACCATTGTATTTGCTAGCAGGATGCCAGCCATTGACTAGAGATCTATCTAGTGCGTCTCAGTGTTCACATACTATCCAATTGGTTGCCTATGAGGACAAGACATGTGCAGGAGCACCCTTCTGCTCCCCCAGCTACATGTGTACAGAAGCATACTGTCTCTGTATGGATTGATATGGATGAAGACTGGGCCTACCTGGCATTTGGAATGCTCCATTTTTTGCCCTGTTGCCTGTAGGAGCATGAGCAGTCCCATTTACACCTTTTACTCCCACAGTCGTCTTTATAAGTGTAATTGGTTGCAAGTGGCAGGACCAGGGTGACTGTGCCCATAGACCGTGTCTTGAGTAGCTGTGCAAAATGGTCAGTGTTCCACTGTTAGTCATTTTTATCCTTCTTATTCCCCACCCTAAGAACAAAACTGATAAATGTAACTGAACAGTTTTGCAGTGTTGTGTTCAGTCTGTGGCGTGGGAAAGATGTTATCTGTTTCATTAGGATGTTCACACTAGGCCAACTGATGCCTCTCGCTATCATATACAGATCAAGTATCCTTCTGGGATGCAATCCTCATAATATTCCATAATATTTGTTAAATCGGAGCCATTTACGGAACTTATTCCTTTTCCCTTGAATAGTCAATTTAGATTACACTGCATGAACAGAGATAGAGGTGTTGAAGTAGAAATTATTTTTTAATCTTGAGCAAATAAATCAAAACATGCCAAAGTGTGTCTTATAGAGAAAGGCAACCCTATATTTTATTTCTGTTTGCTGGCAATGTTTTGTTGAGGGAGGAATACATATTCAGTGTTAGCCTAATTGTTTATTTAAAACCTCTTAATGAGCTCTGGTAGTTGGAGAAAACATTGAGTAATGAAAACACCATTTGAAATGAAGTCTTTTGATGGCATCTTTCAGCTGACTTGTCAACAATATTTGACTAGACACGGCATTTTAGTTTTCTTCTCAATTTAAGGCAGTAATGTATTTTTCCTCCATACCTGTCCACCCACTAGTAGAAAACACTGAGCATTTTACTAAAAATAGCAATGGCATTATGTTTTATGTCATTTGTCTTGATAGCTTATGCATGTGAGCAGTTGATTTTTCTCCTCCCCTTCTTTTAAAAAGAATAAATTCAGATTGCTTTTATTCTTTAAAGCAGCTATCAGTATTCCATGTAAAAAGGCCTGGTACTGTGGTATCCTTTGGTTAGTTTGTAATAGCTCACTGGAAGAGGCTTTTGTGCTCCTTAAGACAGTCCTTTTCAGACATTTTGCCTTCTATAATTTGCTGCTGAAGAATCCCTGCCATAAAATCTCCAGTGTTTTGGAAGATGGTCGAGTATTTTCACTCATTTACTCAAGATCAATTTATAGAAAGAGCCAGTCCGAGGCCATTTCCGCACTACACTGTTATAGTACTATTATTCCACTTTCAACATCCTGTGGAATTCTGGGGTTTGTAGTTTACTGAGACCAAAGAGCTGTCTGGCTGAGAATTCTAAATGCCCTTCCCCAAACTGCAAACCCCAGGACTCCATAGGATGTTGAAAGTGGAATAATAGCACTATAATACTGTAGTGCAGAAATGGCCTAAAATATTTTGTTGCCTGAGAGAAAGCAGTGATGGTTGCCCTCATGAAAGCCAAGGTTAATAGTTCCTGTCAGTCAAATTATTTTAGCATGTGAGGCAGAAAATTTCACAAGTACCTCTTCCCCCTCTCTGGCCAGTAAAAATTAGATAATAATGTATTACATAACATACAGTTTGCTATGTCTTAGGACAGGATTTGACCCTGCTGCCACGTCTATGAGAACTCACCAAAGTCCCATGCGAGATGAGCTCAACCTAAATGCTGCACCATGAAGCTGCACATTTCAAGAAAGGACTTTCTAGGAGGTTAACTTGTTATTGCTGTTCTTTTGATTAGTGTGGAGGGCAGCGAGGGGAGGGGCTTGGGCATAAGAACTGGGATGTTACAAACACATTCCTGTGTTTATTTACGAAGTGTTGGAGAGTATAGATGGTGGACCTTGGGCTTCCAAGATCAAGATGCCAGCACTTTCTGATTCTGCTGCATCTCTCAGGCTGTTGGTGGCCATACACCACCATGCTTTGATATGGTCTAACTGGCAAAATATATTAATTAGCAGATATGTTTAATTGGCATAAAATATAAATTATACACACTTATGGCTGAAGGGCCACGAAGAAAAGGGAAACTGGCTGGATAGCAAGACAAAAGGTGACCTCAACAAGGCCAGGTCATAAGAATTAGTTGGGAAAGCCTGACTTAGTGTCTCTAAGCTAATCCGATCAACTGCCCAACCTCAGAAAACAATAAGCTGCCCAAGTGCAGCAGGCAAGCATTCTTCCTGTGTGCATTTCCTATCAAAGCCTTGCCCAGTTACATTACCCAACCAAGACATTGAAACAACCAGTCTGTTCCAGACCCCTTTTGTTTGTTCTACCAGAAATCAATTAACTCATACCCTATCAGGGAAGGACATAGGGTATAAAAATCTCCAATTTTGAGGAACTGCTTTGCAGTTCAGAAGTTGGTGAATGTCTCCCTGCCACTTTGATTCCTAGCTGTGTAGTGGCCTTAGACACATAAGTCTAAGCCACATTGCTGCTTCTTTACCACTCTTCTGGATTGATAGTTATAACCCCAAACCATCAGCTTCTCTATCCATAATTTTTCCTCCCTTTATCCTTTGGTTAGCTCTTGTGTGAATGTTTGCATCTTGTGTGCATGCGTGAGTGTATTCCCCTCAATCGAACACATTTTTTAGTTTATTTTTGAATCTCTGGCTGGTTCTTTCCTGCGTGACCTGTAAACATTAGTGGAAAGATCTTGTTAACTTATCCCCCCCAGGCCTCCTAATTTGGAGCTAATTAATTCCCCTCTGTCATGTGGAGGTACTGGCATCGTAAGTGGACCCCTAAGTCACCCACCTTTTAGGGTAAAAAACCTTCCCTTTTCACTCTGGATTCAGCTGTAGTCTTCACTTGGGGTAGGAGAATGGACTTTCCTGCAAGGGGATGAATTATTATGGGTTAATCTGTCATTACTGCAGTCCAAAGTACTTTGGAATAAGCTGTTCTTGAAGGGTAAAATACAAAGATGTATTCCTGGTGGAAATAAAAGCTGCTACAACCTGTTTCTTGGTATGAATGCAATTGTGGATATGGACATGAGAAAACTGCTTGCATCTATTGATACTTCTTGGAGTGTTTGTATATATAAAGATTGTTGCATGATGGGAGCCTGAACTTCAAAACTGGTCGTTAGAAATATGCGAGCAATAAAGAATTAGTGATGCAGAAAATGAAACATAGGTCTTCTTTCTGATCTGGGGATCATAACCTTTCAGAATGTGTTATCTTTCCTGTGAATAAAAGGAAATTGATTAAAGTAAATCTTTGCTTCTTACAGTAATGCCTACAACTGTGGTAGGGCTATGTTTCAGTATGGTGGACGAGCCATGTGATCATGCTGGCTAGTGGTTTCTGGAAGGGCAACATTTCAAAACTCTTATCTAGAAGGCTACTGAGGAATCAGAGAAGGTGTTCTGCAATCCCCACAGCAGTGTGCAAAATAGTTTGTAGGAATAAGTTCAACAACCTCATACTTTAATGGGCACATGCTGCATGTATAGGTTTATGTTGTATGTGAGAAACATGCTGCTGACTTTCAACCAAAAAAAGTCTGGTTACCAGACTAAAACAGTGGTTTCTACATGTACACAAAATTTTATAAATGGTCCCAAGGTTGGTTTGCATAATGGCCAGTATATTTTTTTTCTCCCTGTCCACTTGGTGATCGTAATTCTGGAAGTAAAATTGTCAACAAATATCTCCTCCTCTCAGTGTCTTAAAAGACGTGAGGAAACAGGAGGAATAATATAGCCAGTTAGGGGTTAAATTCAGGGGGAGTGAACCACTGCTGGAGCAAATGGAAGATAACAGAGATGTCAGTAGCAGTAAAAGCATTTGGTGAGAGCATTTGGTAAGAACAGGATAGAGCAAGAATGGATTCCTTCAAGACTCCTTCCAGCTACTGGTGCTTCTGTAAACATCTGGGTGAAGATAGTTGGATCTTTCTTCGAGTGCAGGGGTGAACAACTGTTGCAGGATAAGGTGCCACATTGGGACCAGCTGTCATAGGGTAGGGGGCACCTTTTTGTAAAGGAAGTGTCCTGTGCATCACTTCTTACTCACTTCCTGTTTTGAAGAGGACTGCCCTGGGTCTAAAATGGCCCAGGGAGCCCTCCAAATGTGGTAAAAGTGCCCACAACCAGAGATTATTTGGGGCACCTGGGGAAAATTTTTGCAATTTTTAAAAAATTCTTTGAGGGTGCTGGGGGCCTTGAAAATGGTCCTAGGAGTTGCATGCAGCCCACAGGCTGCCCTTTGCCCATCCCTGTTCCTGAACAAAGGCAGATAACCTCTTTCAGCCCAAGGGCTGAAAAGAATCATAGAATCATAGAATCATAGAAATGTAGAGTTGGAAGAGACCACACGGGCCATCCAGTCCAACCCCCTGCCATGCAGGAACACTCTCAAAGCACTCCCGACAGATGGCCATCCAACCTCTGCTTAAAAACCTCCAAAGAAGGAGACTCCACCACACTCCGAGGCAGCATATTCCACTGCCGGACAGCCCTGACTGTCAGGAAGTTCTTCCTGAGGTTCAGGTGGAATCTCCTTTCCTGCAGCTTGAATCCATTGCTCCTTGTCCTGGTCTCTGGAGCGGCAGAAAACAAGCCCTCTCCCTCCTCTACATGGCATCCCTTCAAATATTTAAACAGAGCTATCATGTCCCCTCTTAACCTTCTCTTCTGCAGACTGAACATACCCAGCTCTCTAAGTCTATCCTCATAGGCTTGGCTTCCAGGCCCTTCACCATTTTGGTCGCCCTCCTTTGGACCTGCTCCAGCTTGACCATGTCCTTCTTGAATTGGGGTGCCCAGAACTGGACACAGTATTCAAGATGAGGTCTAACCAAAGCAGAGTAGAGTGGTACCAGTACCTCCCTCGATCTAGACACCATACTCCTATTGATGCAGCCGAGAATTGCATTGGCTTTCTTGGCTGCCGCATCACATTGCTGACTCATGTTCAGCTTGTGGTCTATTAAGACTCCTAGATCCCTTTCACACGTACTGCCATCCAGCCACGTGTCCCCCATCCTATATTTCTGCATTCCATTTTTTCTACCGAAGTGTAGGACCTTACACTTCTCTCTGTTGAATTTCATTTTGTTAGCCTTGGCCCAGCTCTCCAATCTGTCCAGGTCATTTTGAATTTTGATCCTGTCCTCTGGTGTATTAGCAACCCCTCCCAATTTGGTGTCATCGGCAAATTTGATGAGCATGCCCTCTATTCCTTCATCCAAGTCGTTGATGAAAATATTGAACAGCACTGGGCCCAGGACAGAACCCTGTGGCACCCCGCTAGTCACTTCTCTCCAGGATGAAAAGCAGCCATTGGTGAGCACCCTCTGGGAATGGTCAGTCAACCAGTTACAGATCCACCTGACAGTAGCTCTGTCCAGCCCACATTTTACTAGCTTCTTTGCAAGAATGTCATGGGGAACTTTGTCAAAGGCCTTACTGAAATCAAGATATGCTACATCCACAGCATTCCCTTCATCTATCAAGCTAGTAACTCTATCATAAAAAGAGATAAGATTAGTCTGGCATGACTTATTTTTGAGAAATCCATGTTGACTTCTCGTGATTACCGCGTTGCTTTCTAAGTGATTAGAAACTGACTGCTTAATGATCTGCTCCAGGATCTTTCCGGGTACAGACGTCAGGCTGACTGGGTGATAATTATTTGGATCCTCTTTTTTTCCCTTCTTGAAGATGGGGACAACATTTGCCCTCTTCCAGTCTGCTGGAATTTCTCCTGTCCTCCAAGATTTCTCAAAGATTATAGCAAGCGGTTCCGAAATGACCTCTGCCAGTTCTTTTAATACCCTAGGATGCAATTCATCTGGCCCCGGAGACTTGAATTCATCCAGTGTGGCCAGGTGTTCTTGTACCACCTCTCTACCTATTATGTGCCGCATTTCCCCTGCTTCCTCACCTGCTCCCCAACCACCAGGTTGAGTGCTTGTATCCTTCTGGGAAAAAACTGAGGCAAAGAAGGTGTTAAGTAGTTCTGCCTTTTCTCTTCCCCCTGTTAGTAATTCGCCATCTTCTCTGCGCAGCGACCCCATCGCCTCTTTCTTTTTCCTTTTGCTGCGGACATATTTAAAAAAGCCCTTTTTATTGTGTTTAATGTCTCTGGCCAGCCTAAGTTCGTTCTGTGCTTTAGCCTTTCTGACCTCCTCCCTACATTTCCTGGCTACTTGCTTAAATTCTTCTTTGGTGGTTTCCCCCCTCTTCCATTTCCTGTACAGGTTTCTCTTAACGTTTAGCTCAGCTGAGAGTTCTTTAGTCAACCATTCTGGTTTCTTCAGATGCCTTCCATTTTTCCTCCTTATTGGCACAGTTTTAGACTGTGCCTTCAGTATCTCCCTTTTAAGGAACTCCCATGCCTCCTGAACTCCTTTCTCTTTCACTATTCCTGACCACGGAATTTCAGCCAGCAGCTCCTTAAGTTTACAGAAGTCCGCTTTTTTAAAATCTAAGAGGAGTGTCTGGCTACACTTATCTTCTCCTTCCCACTGAATGCCAAATTCCAATAGGGCATGGTCACTCCCCCCTAAAGATCCAACCACTTCTACCTCATTAACAAGGTCATCCCTATTGGTCAGGATCAGATCTAGAATATTTGATCCCCTTGTGGCCTCTTCCACCTTCTGGACCATGAAATTGTCTGCAAGACAAGCAAGAAACTTGCTGGACCTTGCTGTCTTGGCAGAGTTTGACTGCCAACATATATCCGGGTAATTGAAATCTCCTATTATTACTGTATCTCTCCTTTTTGAATGCGCAGTCATTTGGTTGAGGAAGGCGTCATCAAGGTCCTCAGTCTGGGCTGGAGGTCTGTAGTAAACCCCCACCAGAATATCCCTATTGTTTCTCGCTCCCTTAATTCTTACCCAGATGCTCTCGACCTGGCTTTCTGGGTTCAAGTCATGGATCTCTTCCATGAAGATAATTTTGAAGAAGTTCTCACAGTGATGAGAGGGACGAAAGGGCCAGGTCCAAAATACCAGCACATTTTATCTTACAGCTCTTATTTCCAGAAATTAAGCCTCAGAAGGCACTTCATTCTTTCCGAATAGGGGAAGAAGGTTAAAAATGTCAGGGAAACTACGATATAATGGTGTCATGGGGAAGGAGATGTTGTGATCTGTCCCCCCCACTCCATCCCAAAGACCAGATTTAGAATCTAAGAGGCTTACTTTTCCCACTGATGCTTTCATGGCTAGTATAGGCAAAGAGGACCTTAATTCTATGCATTTTTCTCAAGATGATAACCTATGAAACCCTCCACACCAAACCATAAGTGTACTAAAATAGTAGATTCCTCAAAGATACCCTGTAAATGTCTGAGGCTGGGTACACACATGCCGAAAGAGACTACTCACAAATAGAAATAGTTGAGTCTAAATGCAATAAAATCAGCTTTATTCTAGGTTGATTGAAAGTGCAAAGAACCAGGGGGAGGCAAATGAGGCATCTCAAAACATAATGTCGTGTCTGAGAGAAACATCTGCCACATTTTTCTAGGATGGAAAGGGAGACAGGTGTCAAGTGCACAGGAGAGAACTGCTTATTTCTAAGCATGTGAAAAAGACAGAAGCAAGCTTTAATATGAATTTTCATTTTATTTTCAAAGTTGCAGCTAATACTGATCTAATTCTTATATTGCAATTTGAAGAAGATAAATTTTAATCACTCAAAGTTAGCTAAAGTATTTAGAGAAATAGAATAGTAGAATAATGGGAGCTATATACATGGGGTTGGATCCAGGTTTACTTGTGCTTAGAGGAGACCCATTGAACTCAGTGGGTTTGAAGTTAGCCATGACTGTTATGTTTAACTCGTGCCATCAAATTTAATGTAAGCATAACAAAATCTGGTTTCAACTTATGGGTAATAAATCATATTAAGACAATTTAATATACTGGAAAAGCTTTAAATACCAAGCGTCTTTAAAAAACAAGCAAACAAACAAACAGAAACCTCTCACATTAATGCAGCATTTGCTATTTGAACATCTCAGTACGTTACCTAAATTTGCTAGACGTCATAGTTTGCCTTTTTGTGCAGTGCTGTTGTTTCCCCACTGGGTATAGGATCTGTGTTATGGCTTGTCTAATACCATCTGACAAATGTAATGCTTTGTAGGTTGCTTTCTTCTTTTCTTTTCTTTTCTTTTCTTTTCTTTTCTTTTCTTTTCTTTTCTTTTCTTTTCTTTCCTTTCCTTTCCTTTCCTTTCCTTTCCTTTCCTTTCCTTTTTCTGCTAGCTCCTGAACTAGAAAACTGAAAAGAGGACTATATATAAAAGACAGAAATTAACAGCCATTGTTCTCAATTGGTCAAGGTAATGTGTTTTCTTAGCCCACAATAGGAAAGCACTTGACATTTGTGACCTTCTATTGCATTTTGGTGATCCTTAGTTGGGGTGGGGCTGGACCTAGATTTCATCTCAGTGAACATACGTCCTCAAGCCTGCATTTTCCAAGACAAGTTTATTAGATGGAGACAGCAGAGTCTGTCCTCTGCTGAGAGCAGTGACTGTTAATTTTTTTTCTTGGATACAGAGGTCTGTTTTGAGTTCTCTTGCTTTAATTGTAAAACAAAGAAAAAAAATTGACACCTGCAGTCCAGAAACCATTAGGCTTGTTGGTTGTTGTTAGGTAAAATGTGATGAGGCTCTTAGACCCAGTGGTGGAGAACAGAACACAAACCCCACATGTCTAGAGACAACTACACTGATGTCTTCAAGTGACAAATGCTGAATAAGTGGATAGGGCTTTAAGAACACCAGTGGATCCTTGTAGCTATCAGTCCTTCCCTGAAATCAATTTTTCTCCCAAACATTTCTTTCCATCTCTTTTTTTTTTCCTTGCCTGAGCTGGGTTCACGTCAGGCTTTGGAATCAGGTTCTGCCACAGCCTGTTTGTCAGAGTGTTTCAGAGAAATACAGATGTCATAGTGTGACATGTTTGACAAAACAGGTTTGGGCAGATGTCTCAGCATCTCAGCAACTCTTTCACCTTCTTGGGCTCTAGAGATTTGCCCAGATTGGTGGTTGTAAGTCACCTCTCCCTTTATAGGTCAAAAAGCCGTGTGGTAGTTCATTCAGAAGTCCTTTATTAAGAATACCTAGGAACAAAATGTCACAGTAGGTTAGCAGCTGTTGTTTTTACTTATTTACCATGGTATAAAAAACTATCTGCACCAACTTGCAGGTTTTAATTTTTTTTTTTATTGGCATATTGAGTGCATCAATTTTGTTGGAATTACCACATCTCTCTCTCTCTCTCTCTCTCCTCCTTCCCTCCACCTTACCAAGGATGCCTTTGAAATACTGGCAGAAAATTATGAGTTGAGAGAAAATGAGGCGCCTTGCCTTGCATTTAGGAGAGCGGCTTCGGTGTTGAAGTTTCTTCCATTTGCTATAGTTAGAATAAATGATATTGAAGGACTGCCTTGGATGGGAGAACAAGTCAAAGTGGTCATTGAGGTGAGTTCTACAGAAAGTAGCATGCATACTGCTAATTCATACACACACAAACATGATGCATTCATGTGCCAGAATGATCCATAGTTTGGTTTATTGAAACATCACTTGTCGGGATTAGGAATAGAAACAAATTTGGTTGGACTCAACAGCCTAGACAGATTGATAGCTCCTATGTTTTGTTGTGAGCCGATGTGCAACTTGAACCCAAGAATTGGGATAATTTGTTAAATGTACGGGCTGCTTCCAAGAGATAAAATATATACAAAAGAGCGCATATATTTTGAAATGACTAAAATTTACTTAAGAAAAATATATTTATGTGGACAATTGAAAAAAATGTTTCAATGGGGAAACATAGTTTAAGTTAGAAGAATTTGGTGAATAAATGTGAAAATTAGGAAAAATACATGACATCGTTTTCATTAATTGAATTTGTGCAACCTTATATGAAACAAGTGTGGGAGAAAAATCCAGGCAGAATTTGCAGACTGGGAGATTTTCATATTGTTATTGATGTGGACAAATAGCTCTCCTAGCAAGTTATAGTTTGTTAACTGGCCATGAGAACTGGCCATGAAAACATAATCTGAACCGGTTTGTTGTTGGTTTATTAACTCTGGCTATTTGAAACCATGACTTGTTATGACATCCAGACTTACAATTGCGGCTTATTTAAAGCTTGCTTCCTAAGTTGGCCACCATGAAATATGAACTGACAAAATCAAGCCAGAAATGGAGAAGAGAAGTTATGGCTTATTGGGCCTCAATGAACAGAGTGGGACTCACTGCCAATGCACAGAATTGTGTTGCGAATCTAAATTTTGTTTTCTATATTTGTTTATAGGGTAGCTTCCATAGCAGTGGGGTGGCAAATCTCCTCTGGGTTTTATTCCAGACTTTAAAGGAGGTATCTAAGGTGTGGAACCCCATCCCACAGATAGGTTCAGCACCTTGGATAGCCCTTGGAGTTGAATCACCATCACATTGGTGTCACAGCCAACAACTTGTGCTGGCTTCCAACTGAACGTGTAATGGAAATATCTCTGCTTTCCTTTTTTAGGGAGCATCTGGTTTTGCATGTATCTGTTCAGTAGGAGTACTCCTACATTTCCTTTGTGCTTCTGCCTTAGAAAATCCTCTTGTTTAAGACAAACAAACAAAAAGAAAAAGAAAAAAAGACAGAACCATAATCGCTGTAGATGGCCATTCAGTGGCATTTTTGCTGAGGTGTTCTTCCTGAGGAAAGGAAGGCACAAATAATGGTACTTTGCATGGCACTATGCTATGAGGGGACTCCACTGAAAAAAGTCATTGAGCTCCAATTTGACTTATCTTTCAAAGCAGGGAAGGGTCAAACCACCCCACAACCCGTCTTGAGGGGCTTGGACACCCCTGGCACCTGTTCTTATATTGATGATTCTGGAAAAGGTTTTCTAAGTAGTCCTTCTTCTCCAAATCTTTTCTAGCAGCTACCTTTTGTTTTGTGGACAGACTTAAAACAAAACAAACTGGGGAGTGGGGAGTGGCACTATAGTAAGCTCTGTTGACTGTTTCCAGATTGTTCTGCAGTAACATAATCTCAGTAGTGTTAAGGAATGCCTGGGTGGAAACTCCCTTTCAGCACAAGCAGGTCTATTGAAAAAATAAATCCCCTGGAGTTCCATAGGACTTACTCTCTGGATCATAAGCATTTAGAGTAGCAGTGGGGAATCTGTGACTTCATATCCTACCAGTCCTAGTCAACATGGCTGAAGGTCAGGCACGATGGAAGCTGCGGTATAGGAACTCTTGGAAGACCACAGGCTTCCCATCCCTTATCACCAAAGGTGATAAATTCCTGGACTGTCACTTTATAAAGACATTCTATGAAGCTTTTTTTGACAAAAGAAAACCATTTAAATTTGGGTGAATAAATGATTCTAATCTATACAGGATATACTAGAAGAAGGAGAGAGTCCTAAAGTAGAAGCAGTCCTAAACAATGAAAAATACAGATCATTCAAGGTACGTCTATTTCATTCCTTTCTTTTCTGGAACTACCAAAAGTTTTATATAAGCTTTGCTGTGCACTTCCTTTACTAAACAGAGAACCTTAATTAGAGAGATGAACCCATGAACCCATAAAAAGCAAAGCAGAGCTTTGTTGGCCGTGAAACAAAATTCCAAATTCTTATAAGGGGGATATCTTTATTTGGCCAAATGAACTCATTTAAATAGATAGATCAGATGAGAAATAGTTGCACAGGGCTGCCATCTTGTACATGCTTCCCTCAGACTACATTCCACTAGAGAATTGGCATTAGCAGAGTGAGGTGCAGAAATAGGCTTAACCCATGGAGATAGCCATTTTCCTCCATACAGTGCCCCAGCAATGAGCCAATAGTAGAATATGGCATCATTTCCACTAGACATCCCTTTGAGGGCCCCATCATGGCTGAAAACAGCAAAAACATGGAGATTTTCAAAACTATTGCTGTTGTTGTTGTCATCTTTTAAAAAAAGGGAAAGAACCTTACCTATACTGTCTTGTAGGAAAGGCAACAACAACAACCACAACCACAGAAAGAGTAATTTCTTGTGCTTTTCACTCATTCCTGTGATACTCTTATATATAAAGGACACCAACCATCCAAAATAGCTAGTGTTA
The DNA here is from genome assembly GCA_030412105.1 of Cyclura pinguis. Lineage (NCBI taxonomy): Eukaryota > Metazoa > Chordata > Lepidosauria > Squamata > Iguanidae > Cyclura > Cyclura pinguis. Next base: position 91,584,974 of record CM059601.1, on the reverse strand, counting down.
CCCTGATTCCTGGGGGTCCCGGGAGGGACACCTAAATGCGCTCTCAATTATATAAGTTGGGGAAATTAGCCAAGAGCACTGCCTAGCAATACGAGAGGCAGGGTAACGTAGCGAGATCTTGAACCCTATGTTTATGGGGTCAGACCGAGTCAAGGAGCACACAGAAGTTGAAATAATAAATGATGTTTTATTAAAACACAAGCAGACAGTGTATGCAGCACACTCACACAGATAACTAAGGAAATAAAGGTTGGAGTGGGATAGAGGGATTTTTAGAGGAGTTGTTGGTTTGGGTGATACTTCACCTGTCCTGAAGCCCGGTTAGTAGCGGAGAAGCTGGGGAGCGTGGATCTCAGCACGTGGGGCTGAGGGGAAGGCTCACTGGACAAAGTGACAGCAAGGCGGGGTGGAAGCCAAGAGCGATCCAAGGAAGCGCTCAAAGTCAGGGGTTTTTATAAGGAGAATTGTGACCGCAGGCTAGGTTGGACTTGGGGAAAACAATGGATTTGAGGCTGGAGACAAAGCCTCCGAAAGGTCAGAATTTGAATGATTGAATTATAGCCAAATTGTCAATAGGGTAGCCAGTATGAACGCGGAGTGCTTGAGCGTTCTATAGCTCGACGTCAAGCTGCCAGCGCAGGGCAGAGGATCTTTTGAAAGTTGCGTGCATACATAATTGAGTACTTGCCTTTGAGGTCTCCTGAAGCTGCGAGTCAGCTATTTCTGGCCTGCCTGTATTGTGTTGTAATATTACAGCGATTATCGGCCGAGCCTGTATGCGTGCTTGTCCGGGGGCCTTGCAAGCACGTAGAGGGGAATGGGTATGTGAAGCCGAATTACTGATATCAAGAGATATCTTTATATATCCCCCAAACTCGGGCTAGCCAGGGCAGTAACAGCTAGTATAGCTCCTGCTAAATGACAGGGAAGAGTTGGGATGTAAATGTTTGACTGTTTTGTCCTTGCATGCGAGGATGAATAATTTCTGATGATATCTGGCTTGTGGAGGAAATAAATATTTCTGTGCAATTCTTAGTATTTGCATATCCCAAAATGTTTTGTGAAGTTATTCTAAACAGAGGTACATCTGTGTGTTTGTGTGAGAAAATCATGCAAAAACACATTTTTGTCCACTGAACCCTTCTATTTCCAGATAGCCACTTTTTGCCAGTCTTTGCTTAAAGCCAGATACTTTCCAGACATCTTTTTTGAAATTGGTTGCTAGAAATGGTATAGGATTGTAATACGTAAGTTTAATCTTTTTCTGCTGCTCAGTTGTCATGCACAGAATGTGGTGCTCAGCTCCTGTTGCTACTGTAATAAAGCCATGTCTCAAAAATCTTTGTAGCCCTTGAATGTTCTTATTTATAGTTAAATCTTCTCCTCTTCAAGCTGTATGGCTTTGCTATCTCATAACTGTCCGTGAGATTGTTGAGTGTCTGAACGTACGCTGAAAAACTCATTATATATCCTATGAAATGGCAATTAGTAGATGACAAGTGACTTGTGCATTTCACTTTTCAAGTACTTTGTGAAAGTATTATGAAAATATTGTGAAGATTTAATTGTTCATATTCCTTATTCATTAGACTATCTAGGCAATATGACTGTGTTCAGGCATGGGGATGGCTGTCTTTTACAGCACAATCATACTCAACAAAGAGTTGTTTGTTGGTTGTCATGAGTGTAATAAAGTAATAAATAAAGTAATAAAGTCCCCATTTCTCAGTGCTTCTGGGAAGATTCATAGAAAGCATCTGCTAAGCTGGGCACTTGCAGTGGGGCATACAGGAAGATTTCAGGGACAGCCCACTACCAATGGATTGCCCATATATGATCACTTTTTGGAGATAAATGCCAGTTTCACCTAAGACATGCCTCTGGGATTTTGAAAAGTAGAAACACAAGTCAGTTGCATTCCTCCTTACTTGGAACTGATCTGTGAGCAATGTACTGAGGCATTACTCACACCTAGACCATTTCCAAACCTTACTGGTTCCCTCCAATGTCCTGTCATGATCCTGGCAGTGCCATTGCTGAGATGGAAGTGCAGTGGGATCGCTCTCCTCCACACCTGTCTGGCTGCCTGTAGAAGGGAGAGTAAGCAACATGCGCCTGCTTTCCATGGTGCAGCTGGCCTCTTTCCCATGCTATACTGGGAAAGGAGTCTCTTGATCGTGCTTCCACACCTTCCACATGGCTGGGAGTGATGGGAGCGTTGCGTAACTGCAGGTGCTTAATGGATTTTTTTCCATTAAGTGAATATCTGACTATCGTGATGGGTGGGGACAGGTTGGCAGCTGGACTGTGATGACGTCATGAGAAAGCAAGACCCATGGACTACTCCCATTGCGTCCCCATCATGGGACTGCGATGCCATGCTGAGATGGCCCTAGTGCGACTGAAGAACAGAAAGGCAACCCTCAGTGATCTAAAGAGGTAAACAGTGTTTGCTAGGGATGGCAAAGTTTAATTTGGTTTCTTTACTGCCATTGATATACATGCTTTAAAACACACATACACATACACACAAACACAATATTTAATCTTTATTTAGGACCTAATAAAACTTTTGTGAATTTTCCTGATTCCATTAACTGCTAAGCAAACGGCTAAGCAAACAAAGTACTAAAATTAATAGATAAGGATCTAAGTAATTTTTGAAAAGTGAGATTACCAAATACAATCACTCTTGCTCCTGAACAGCAGTCCTTCCACAAAGGGTGGGTAATTTTCCTTGTCATATCTAAAACATGGAGTAATATGTATTTTAATTGTCCAGGATTTTTGTTCTTTTCTTTTCTTTATCGTAATTGCTTAAAAAAGCAATAATCTCATTAGAAAGACAAGATAAAATTAGCATGGCCCACATTCCAAAGCTACAGATTCTTTAGAAAGGGAGCTTTATAATGGGTTTCTGAAGCCTATTCTCACACCCTATGCGTGGCAGGAAAACTTTTCTGAGGCAAACTGATGACAAAAGCACCTTAATAATAATAAAAAGAAGAAGATCCTATTCTTCTGGGATGTTAATTTGCATCTGATAATGTTTGCTTTGTTGTAATTTTGGACAGCCATAATTTCCTCATAGGTTACGGTCCTCTGAGATGCTGGTGAAGTATAATGGTGTTGGACTGGGACTTGGAAAATATTAGTTTCGGATGTTGCTGAACTGTGAAACTCACTGGGCAATTTTGTGCCAGTGACTCTTTCCCAGCCTGATCTTCTCAGAGTTGTGAAGAAACTGATGAAGAGAGCCATGTATACTACATGCAGCAATTGAGAGAAGGACAAGAAATTCAAGAGTTTGGGAAAGTTATTTTTCGGTGTACAATTTCCAGAATCCCTTAGTGGCCAAGATAAGCAGGGGGATGTAGTCTAGGGAAAAAAAATCTTTCTAGGCTCTGGGATGTAAGTATCAGAATTGATAAAATATTGCCTGAGATCACGCATTGGCAGTGTGAAGGAAGGGGAGGGGGTTCCCACTTGATGCTGACTCCTGCCCTCAAGTAGGAGTGGGAAGTCCTCCTTTCCCTTGGAAATCTTGCTGTCACCAACTACTGATTTTAACCCCCTTCCTTGTGACTCAGTGGGAAGTCACTGGGGAAAAGAATCTCTAAACTTACAGCTCCTTCCTCCCCCCACCATCTGTGGAAGAGAGGAATTCCATCTGTGTGCATAATCAGCAAAGGCAGGTATAGAAAGAGAGTAAGCAAGGAGATACTTAAGGAAAGATGTTTTAATTCTTAACAGGCAATAAAATAACAAAAGGTATGCTCTTTATGGAGGCTACTTCCTCCAGGCATTACTTAGTAGTTACAAGTTACAGACAAGCTTATGTTATTTCAGCTAGACTTTTAAAAGAACAAAAACCTCTAATGTGACTAGTTAAGAATATTTGTTCTTACTATTCACATTGTTATCCAGATGCTGGGATGCTGTGCTGGGGAGAGAGGGAGCCAGGAGTCTGGGCCTGGCGTTGTCCAGCCTACCACTGTCTCTCTGTCTCTTGTGGATGGTCCTTTATCTTTCTGGCCCTTTCCACACGGGGCAATTGAAACGGTGCAGAGCGACCTCGGACGGAGGTCTTCTGCACCGTAGAGTGGACTGGGGTGGACTACTTTTTGTAGTTCCACACCTCAGTCCGCTCCGAAGCGACCGGAACTGGTCGCGCAGCGTGCTTTTTAAAAACCTCTTTTTAGAGGTTTTTAAAAAGCACGGAGCGCGCAACTCCATGTTGCTCTGTCGCTGTGCTCCGATGCAGATTTGCAGGCACGCACTAGTGCGTGCCTGCAGATCTGCCGGGGGCGGGCTTTAGGCTAGCGAGCTTCTCTGGTTGGTGGAGAGCCTCCACCAACCGGAAGCCGCCATTTTGGATGCCGGAGCAGTGCGGAGCGACAAGCTCGCACTGCTCCTCGTCCCGACGGACTCGCCTGGATGCTGAAGAAGTCCGGTGAGTAGCGTTTTCGCGCGGCTCCTCCCCCACGTCTGGAAAGGACCTCTCTCTCTACCTCGTGGTCTCTCAGGCCTTTTTAAAACTTCTTGTCTTAAGCATCTCAAAGCTTCTCACCTTTTCTTCTATCTGGTCTTACTGATTGGGCAATCGACTTTTGTGACCCCTGATGTCTTCTGTGATGCTGACCTCCAATAAATGTAACCTAGACCTGACACCTCATTAACCCCTTGTTTACCTGGAGCAACAACGATCCCCCTTCAGCTGTGTTGCCTAGATAATGAAAGAGCCCATTGTCATAGGCAGACATAGCTATAATGATGGCGCTCCATTGTTGTGGCTCTTGATACTACCCCACAGCACTTACTTCTTAAACAAGGCAACAATGCAAGGAAAGACTTCTGAGGCACTTCAAATTTCTGCACTGGGAAACTGGTGATTGTAGTGCTCTTTCAGTTGTGTGGCTCATTGAGATGGCAGCTGGAGAGACCCCCTCCCCAGGATCCTGCTGCAGCTGCTTGTCTCAATGTCTCGATGTATCCTGTGACTGGGGGATCACTGCAGTCCTCATTTCCCAGCACCCCAGTTTGCAGTGCCTTTGGAACTCTTTGGCTGGGCCAGTGCGTAGTTTTTTTGGGGTTGTGTTCAGTCGTTGACAACTGTAAGTGTGAATCCCCAAAGTTACAAGATTGTAAGTCCCAATTATGGCCTCACAAATATTGGTCAGGATGTCAGCCTTGTTGCCTGTAACATGCCTACAGCAACTATCCATGTGTTAAGAAAAATAACATTCTTGGGGGATTCTCCAGGATATTCTCTGCAAAAGCCCTATTGGGGAGGAAAGCTCATTGATATCAGCAGGAAATAGCAGGTTTGGGTGGGCGATTTTCAGAGGAAACCATGGCACAACATCAAAACATTAAAGAACTCTTCTTTGTAAGGTTTATTTGTGCTGCACACAAGAGGATACTGATATGGGCAGTACCAGGCAACCAGCCTTGGCATTTAAAGCCAAAAGGCTCCATTCCACAACACCCCTCCCAGAAGTTGTACTCAACTTGTTTCATTATTTATTTCCTATTAAAATGTTTCCAAAGTTTTTACAGTAGAATGAGTTCTCCTCATTCTTCCCTGTTTCTACAGCCACCAGTGATATACAACATTTTTATTTTATTTATTTTATTACATTTATACTCGTCTCATCCTATAATACCAAATTGGTTTGCATATAAACATGATTTTATAAATCCTAATAAAACCATCCATAACATTTCATCCTCCATGCCTCATTATTCCCTTGTTCTCCATCCCACCTCTTCCTACCCCATCTTTTCTCCGTTAAGTTCACTGGCATAAGTTAAGTTGTGTGTCCTTAAACTTACACAGGAAACCAGTTTGCTGGTACAAGCATGACACATGAAAACGTACATGCATTTTTTGTATTATATAGTTTGGTCACTGTTTAAGGACAAAAATTGAAGGTTAAATGGTCGATTTAATCAAATAACAATATGCTATATGCACATATATGGGAGGCATTTCCCCTTCTCTTTTGTTGTGTTCCTTGCTCATGTCTGTCATTTCATTACAGTGGAACATGTGCAAAGTAATACATAATGAGGATAAAACAAAATAGCTAAAAAGCAAGTTGAAATTTTGGGAAAGAAAGCCACATCCATTTTAGTTTAATTATGTCTGGGCTACTGACTCTGGTCCCACAGAAGAAAACATAGTACGGATTTACTCCCATTTTCTTTTGTAAATGAGAAAATAATTTTATTTTGTAAATTCCGTTCTTTCAGGGATGGGGAGTATGTGGCCTTTCAGATACGTTAGTTGGAATGCCACTTCACATGTGCCTCGCCATTGGCTATGCTATCCAGGGCTTTTGGGAGCGTCAGTCCAAACAATATCTGGAGGGCTGCAGATTGCCGAGCTCCACATTAAAGTTAGTAGTCTGGCTTCATTTTGTAGAATCATAAAGAACTGGAAAGGATCCCAAAGATAATTTCTTCTCATTCCTGTGTCAAGATGGAAAAGAAAAAATTCATACCAAAAATGCTTGCTGAAAATCTGTGTGTATCCGTACTGAGATACTGTATATTCTTCATCCTTCATAGAACGTTAGCTGAAATTTATGCAGTAACTATCATTTGAAATGAAGGCAAGCTAGTGGAGTTTGCCTTTTTGCTAAACTGCATGGAAAGGAATGTGAAAATTTGTTCTACTGAGGTAGCCAAAAGCCCTGGTTTTAATTAAATACATATTTTTTTCTCTAATCAATGTAGCTCTTTACCTCTGTTTTTGGAGTGGGAATAAAAACATCTGAAAAATGGTTCAGGATGGGTTTGCGGACTCTGGAAGATGTAAAGCGTGATAAGAACCTGCAACTGACGAGAATGCAGAAAGCAGGTAAAAATTCCATTTGACATATAATTTAGGTGAAATGAAGAAAACATTAATTAGAATAGCATGCTTACTGATGAGCATGCAAATATAGTCTGTTCAATCAATGTGAGTCTTACTTTTTTTTGAGGGGGGGATATGCATAGAATATATAATAAAGTTGAACCTTTTTTCCCCGGAAGATAATTATTTCAATTTTTCTAATAGTGTAAGAGTTATCTTAGGTAACATAATCATAAATAAATAAATAAAATAAAATAAAATAAAATAAATTGATTGATTTTAAAAATCCCTCCCAGTCTGTGTTAGAGTGAAATAAGAATTATTTTGGATATGGGAGATGTTATTGTTAAACAAACAAAAAAGTAACACCAATATCGTTCCAAGTCACAAAGGAGTTGTAAGCATGTTTTTATAACACAGATGCTTATATTATGATTATTCTGTTTTATTTGCTAGTTCAACATTCAAACAGAATTTACCAATTTTTGATCTTCTTCCTTTTACCTTCCTTGCTGCCAAAAACAAAACAAAACAATCCCAATACACAAACCAAAGAACCAACAAACGAAAACCCAGCAATCCTTCTATGCCTTGAATTGGGAAGAAAATATAGATTTAGACGTACTATCTGTATAATTCAATAGGCTAACCCCATAGCATAAAGCAGGGAATTAAATGATGGACCATCTCATTAGTTAACCTCTTCTTTAAAGCAGGATATAGCAGTTTTTGTCTTTCTGTTGGAGATTTTCTGTTTCTTCTCTGGCGCCATCGTTGTTGCTGTTGCTGTTCCTACTGGTGTTGTTATATGAGTCAAGTTAACTCTGACTCATGGTGACCCTATCCTCAGGTTTTCCTGGCAAGATTAATTCAGAGATGGTTTGCCTTTGTCTTCCTCTGAGCCTTAGAATGTGTGACTTGCTCAAGGTCATCCACTGGGCTTCAACCATTTCCTCACTACTGTTATAGCGCTATTATTGCACTTTCAACATCCTATGGAATCCTGGGATTTACAGTTTAGGGAGGGACCTTTAGAATTCTCAGCCAGAGAACTCCTTGGCCTTAGTAAACTATAAACCCCAGAATTCCACAGGATGTTGAAAGTGGAATAATAGCACTGTAACAGTGTAGGGCAGAAAGACCCTTCCATGCTCTCCTGTAGTTCAACCTTCAAACCATTACATCATGCTGGCTCAAATAAATACCAACTCTTAAAATGAAATATTCTGTTAAAAATTATTTCCCCCTCAGCTTTCCAAATCTTTCCCCCTGGACTCAAATGTTTAAATGTCTGGTTTTCAGTTGAAAGATACCATTCATTGCCCATAGGGATAAGAAACCTGTGGTAGTGAGGTTGTTTGTGAGCCTAATTTCAAAAGCTCTCTAGAAGTCCTGTCAACTTGCTAGGTAGAAAAGAAGAAGGAAAGAAAGAAAAGAGGGGTGGTGTAAAACAAAAGAGAAGTGATGCAACCCACTCACACTTGGTTTTAATTCCACCTACTGCAAACTTTGGCCCCACCTTCAACAAGTTGACTGTGAGAGAATGCAGCTCTCGATAGCAACAACAAAAAAGATTTCCCACGCCTGATTGAACTTAACCTAGGATCAAAATCTCACTAATGTTCATGCCAATCAGGATGATTGTTTTTTCCAAAAATTATCACTTCCTTAGAGAAAACTGGAGGTCCGTCATGTGTCCACCATCACTTTTGACCAATGTCATTTTGCTTGGAAGCTCCAGTTTGTGACTGATTGACCATCTTCAGTTATATTGCTGTGATGAAATTTAATAAAACTGATTTAGTCATTTTAAATAGGGTTCTAGAATACCTTTTTATGATTACTGTTCCGACACTGTGAGACAACTAATTCTTAACTAGCTGGTAAAAGAAGGCTGAGAGTGATTTGAGCAACATCCAATTAATCTAGGTTTCAGCTAGACCTTGAACTTCGGTCTTCTAGCATTTTATGCTTAGTGTACTGTTCACTGGACGACCTCATTATGCCAAACGAATAATATAAAAATGCTTTTCAGGCTTACTACATTATGAAGACCTTATTAGCAATGTGTCGAAGGCAGAAGCAGATTCAACAAGCCTGATTGTTAAGGACACTGTATGGAAATTTTCTCCCAGTGCTTCAGTTACTTTGACTGGTGGTTTCCGAAGGTGAGTACAATAAACCATGGGCCTCTGGGCAGTTTTTGATCTGTCCCAGTTTGTTTATAAAGCATGCTACATTTAAAGGCTGTGACATATTCTTTTGGATTAATTTTGATAATATTTTTAAACTCTCGGTGTGCCAGAATTGGTCACAACTGGAAAAGCAATTAGCAAACAAAAACATATGGGATTTGGGGCGTTTAACAGTTATTGCATAGCTGTTTTCCCACTGTACATCTGTCAGTGGGCTTTGCGCTTTCTTCTGTTTTGGGACTGAGCTTGATTCTTTAAGAATTTCACAATATTTATTGCTTTGTCAATTCAAAAAGACACATTTGTTTGCGATGGCATAGTAAACATATACAATAAAAAAGAGAGAAAACAAAGAAGTAAAACCACTTGTTAAACTTAGCTTTTTTACATCCAAATATACTGAGTTGGACATAAAGATGGTAAGAGTGGAAGAGTGGAAGGCCACTTCAGCAAGGATTTCCCCAGTCTTCTTCTTTTTCCTGTAGCCCCTGAATCCTGTGAAAATATTCTGTAGAGAAAGAGGGAACATTACAGGCTTCAGAAGCCCTTGTAATGTGGTGGTGGTGGTGGTGGTGGTGGTGGGGAAATCACTGAAAATTAGGAACAGGGGCCTTGTTTGTTCATGCTCAATGATGCAGTGATAAATTTTGAAGTGCTGTGCTTTCCAGGATAACCCCACAGCTGCCCCTCAATAAGAAGAGTCCAAAAAAGTGCATCTCAGCCAGGGAGCTCTTTGGCCTCAGTAAATTACAAACCCCAGAATTCCACAGGATATTGAAAGTAGAATAATAGCGCCAAAACAGTGTAGTGAGGAAATGGCCTTTGAGTTGGAACTTGAAATTTTCAGGGGAAAGGAAAACTTGTTAGCAATGTTATGTAGTAAGAAAAGAAACTTGGACAAACAGAACCTGCAGCCTTTGCAGTGAAGTGCAGTGCAGTGCAAATGTTATGGGGCAGGAAAAGAAATTCAGGAGAGCTGTGTGGTTTCCAGATAACTGCACAGATTACTGGAAAGCTGTTCAGCTTTTGTAGGAAAGCTGTGTAGTTTCCCAATGTTGCAGGAAAAAAAAATCCTGAATGTCCAGACAGCAACAGAACGAAAAACATATTCATTGTCAGGAACTGGGAAAACCGAGATTTACCATCACCAAAACCTGAGTGTGGAAGGAGTAACAGATGATATCATCACTTCTGTCAATCAAAAACTCCCAGCACTATAAGGCTGCAAGCTCTGTCTCTACCACATATGCAGAACAGCATGGACATATGCTCTGCTGAGCAGGATCAAGGCAAGCTGATTTTGAGCTCATGGCTTCTTGCAAGCAAGTCCCTGTTTGGGTTCACCCTGTGAGCTGCTTCCCCCTTATTCCTTGCCTCAAGAAATACCCATCTAGGAGCAATGCAAAAAGGCAGTAGCAGGTAGCAGTGGTACAGTGCCTCTTTTTGTCAGAGACTAGTTAAAATAATGTTAAAACCCAGAATGCCCAGTGGCAAATGTGGTTCCAACCTCAGAGATCTCTTTTGCTGGGTAGAAGGCCTATGTAGAGTAATAGTACCCTATCAGGGAAATTGGTACTGGAATTTTCGTCATTGCCCATGGAGCAAGGACTTTGGGGCAAGGAACAGTGGGGTTGATGGAGAGAAGAGTTACATCAGGACTGCCCTTTGATATTCACAATGAACCTTTAGAGAACGCCTCAGCATCCATAAATATTTAGTTCACAAATGCTCAATCAGAGCTGGGAAAAATGTTATGTTTTTCAGACTACAGCTCCCAGAATCTCACGCTAGCTGGGCTATTGGGCATACTGGCTGAAGGATTCTGGGTCTTGAAGCCCCAAAAGCTGAAACTTTCAAACTTTGGTCTCAACCCTTCTGGGACAAACAGTGACCATTTCTGCACTTGAGTGTTATGTTATAGCGCTTTTATTCCACTTTCAACATCCTATGGAATCCTTGGGTTTGCAGTTTAGGGAGGGGCCTTCGAGGCCCTCTCTAAACTGCAAACCTCAGGATTCCATAGGATGTTGACAGTGGAATAATAGCACTATAACACTCTAGTGCGGAAATGGCCAGTAAAATACTTGTAGTCTCTCATCATGTAAGGACAGAAGGAGACCATTGCAACATTTTACCCATGTTCCAGGCAAGACAGGCTGAAGGTAGCTCACTCAGAGCAGTTCTAACAAGTGTAGAGACCCCTCTCAGACAGAGACTCTATTGCGCTAGTGCTATATTTTCCTTAGAAACATTTGAAAGAGATTCATAGGGTTGCTTCTCTCATGTTGAAATGCTTCCAAACTGCTTTCTTGATAGTACATTAATATAGGTGCAACTTGGTGGCCTGATCATCTCTAAAGTATGAAGCTTCAGGACAACCAATCAAAATTCAGAGTAATTTCATTTTCATCATTACCATAATGCAGATGGGCACATGCTTGTTTGCTAGTTGTAATTGAGAAAGTTGTTCATCTTCTGTAAGTCTGCTTGCCCTCTTATCAGGGGGAGTTGCAATTGCTGTTTGTTTCTCTGCTATGTACATTTTGAAGTGCATTGATGTAAAGAGAAGTGTGCATTACTTATCCAGCTCTGTTCCCCAAGGTTCTTACACATGCCACGTCAACAAAATGTGACAGCAGAAGCTAAGATAGTTCTCAGTAATCTGTTCGGCTTGTGCATTGCATTTGTGCAAAATCCTGAGATGCATCTTTCTCTTTGATTTGCAAAAAACTGAGATGCAGTTTAAGTGTTTGTCAGATGAAATTCATACTTGGATTTTGCTTTGTGGTTTTACTGATCTGTAATTTGTTTAAGTCTAAATACCCTGAAGAGCACAGATCCTGTCTGATCTCGGAAGCTAAGCAGGGCTAGCTTATGAGAGACCACCAAGGAATACCAGGTTCTGTAGGCTATATATCAGAGGAAGGAGCTGGCAAAACCATCTCTGGGTATTTCTTGTCTAAAAAGCCCTATGAAACTCATGGGGTTGCCATAAGCCAACAGTGACTTGGAATAATTTGTATAAATGGTGAAGCCATTGGGCCAGAACTTCAATAAAGATGTAAGATTTGCCACTTTCCAGAAAGGGCTATGGGAGCTAACCCTGAACATGAAGTCAGTGGAACTGAAGTGAAAGTCTGTGGTACTGGGAATGGGCTCTGTTTCATCTCAGGTTCTCAGATTGCCATCTTCCTGAATCTCAAGGTTTCCCTTACATCAAATGATAGGCAGAGATAGAAGGTGCTATGGTAAGACTAGATTGATTTTCTGATCAGAGGGCACCCCTTGGATGGAAGAGGGAAAAAGGTTGGTAGCAGTCATTTTAGGCACATTTTTAGAACGTAAGATCAAAAGAAGTTGTCCAATCCTGAGCCAGAACAGTGGTCAGTCTAGCCCATTATTGTTGACACTGGCTGGCAGGAACACTCTGGAGTTTCAGGCAGAATTTCCTTCCAACCCTACCTGGAGATGCTATGGGTTGAACCCTGGGATGTTCTGCATGCAAAGCAGGTGCCCTGCTGCTGAACTTCAGTCCATTTCTTCAGTAGGCCAACCTGCTGCGATCAGAAACAGTGACGCTTTTCACTGGAAGCAATTTCTACCAGAACCAGTGATTTATACTTCCATACTGACATTAAAATCAAGCTGATTTTTACTGACTTACAGTGAAATGCAAGTTACATGACTAGAGGCATCATTTCAGCAGCAACCCAGGTCTTTTTGCACTAAATAAAATAAAGCAAGTAGATATTAAAAGCAGATCCATGAATGGAAAATGACCCCAAGACAGAGCAACATCAAAGTATTCCACCTCTTGTGGTTTGCATGTTAGAGCCTGACACAAGAACAGGAAGTGGTTCAAAGTCCATCGAAATCTAGCAACATATGGTACACTTCTCTGAAAAATGCAACATTTCAGAGTTGTGAGATGGTGGGGTTGTTGGGGGATGATAGGAGTTTCAGCCCCACGGAAACGCAGCGGAAAAGCCAGAGTTCAGCGAGCCAACAGCAGCAGCCTTGTTCCCCAGTAAGGATTCTCACACACAGAGGAGTTTCTTCCAAAACAGGAGGCACTTTATCTTGCAGCAAAGTTCCGTTATATACAAAACATAGGACAGACGGACAAAAGCTTGTGCCAGGCACCAGGTTTGGTCAACAGACAATTACAGACTGGGGATTGCTTCCTTATGTACATATCTACAACCAATCAGATAGAGGGTTTGCACACCACCCTGTACCTTTTGCACTCCACTCCATTTTCTGATGCAATGTCCAGCAATCACATACACCTGGAGCATGATGCAATGTCTTGCAGTGGGCTGAACATTTTCCCAGGGTTCCCTGCTCTGAATCCCTGACAAGGGTGGCATGTTCAGCTGAACTCCATGGGACTTACTCCTCAATAACTGTACTTAGATTGCAGCCTAACATTGTTATCATTAGTCCTTCCCTGCTAACAAATCCACTGACGGCTACAGGCCTTGCTTCTGAGTTAAACACACTTGGGATCAGATTATGTGGAATTTCTGCCCTTGCTTATATAAGTTGGCGAATGGGGGGAGGAACATTTTTTATTCCACTGAGGGATGTATTCCTTCAGGGATAACTTGTTGGAGGACACATGCTGGTTGCTGGCAGGGCTGAAGTCAACAGTGGGTGGGGCCAGAGCCAAAACAAGGCAAGCCCAAGCTTTTGTCCTCTCTCTCCCTTCCCACCTAGTGGGCTGATGGGGAAGGGATCGTCACAGGGGCCTGAATGGGACATTTGGAGAAGGCTTTCGAAATTAGGTTGAGGAGTGGGATCAGGTCAAAGGCCACGTATCGGCCTGGGGATGTAGGCTGCTCACCCCTGGTAAAGTGGAAAGAAAGTCCAATTGGATTATGATTGTTCCTTATTTGAGACTTTTACCTTTTCTGGATCTAGTGTACCAGGTTGGGAAATGATTAAAAAAAATGCCTTTTAGCAATCACACTTGCATCTGGGTGATTTTTGATAACAAACAATTTGAAGAGCAGAAAGTGTTGTGTAAATTTAGAACAGCTGTGAGAGAAGACTAAATATATATCCTCTCTTTTCACCCACACTGTCAATTGAAATGCATTTTACTGTTTACTTAGTGAGGCTTTTGGCTACACAAAACAGGTCAATAATGGTCGCAATAGTGCTGTTAAGCATAATTATATGATATCAAGCCAGATCAGTGTTGGACTGATGCAACAGCGTAGGTACCATCACACAGCAAGGAGCAAAATTGTTTGCAGACGCAGCTTTCAGGAGACACTTAGCTACTTTTTAATTTTTAAAAAGACCATAGCTAACTCAGGATTTTTCTGAAACTAGACTATTCTCCAGCTTTTATATAGAACTTAGCAGTCTTACTGAGGCAGATTTTTTTCTTTATTTACTTGACACAGAGAATAATACTTCACCTTGATCCTGCTTTCTGCTGGTTACCATTGCTTCATATTTGCCTCACCCATGGCTTCTACTGGACCCAGCATGAAGTAGTGGTTTGACCATTGGACTAGGACTCTGAGAGACTAGGATTTAATCCTTGCTTGGCCATGGAAACCCACTGGGTGATGTTGAGCCAGTCACACTCTCTCAGCCTCAGATGAAGGCAACGACAAACCTTCTCTGAACAATCTTGCTAAGAAAAGCCTGCAATAAGTTTGTCAGGGGTTGTTAAAAGTGAGAAATGATTTGAAGGCACACAACAACAACAACGACAATGGCATCTGTTTCCCTTTTCTTTCTGGATTCATCCCCTTGATGATCCCATCCAGTCAGAATTTACTAAGTGAACAAAGTGATGTCTGATCTGGCTATGTCATGATGCCACTCAGTGCCAGTGGAGGCAGTTAGCATAGACTATGTATAATAAATAAATAAACATTTTTAACAGAAGGGCCAAATGCAGTGTGGAAAAGAAGAGACACAGCCAAGAATGTTAGCAAAAGAGCAGTTTTTGCTTGTGTAGTTTTAGGAGTAAGTTTTAATTCAATTCTATGAAATTTATGAAATGCTGAGAAGAGTGGCATGTTGATCATAAAGAAATGGAACTGGTATTCGAGTGCCTTTGTTAGTCCTGCTGAGAGCAATTTAGAAAGCTAACTCTAAGGGCAGCAGGATAAATGCAATAATTATTCATTTCTATAATACCAGACTTGTAATAATAGTGTACTAATTATAGTACTGAAAAAGCCAATTTCTCTTATTCACATTGTAATCTGCAGAGTGTGATACACAATGTGTAACATAATGTGGCCATCAGGGTGTTGGAACTGGAACTCTGCCCCATCCCAGGGAGCTGAGTCAAGTTTTTGAATATCTCCCCAAGAACTAATCAACATGTTTGAGGAAAATACATGGTATAGCCTTCATGAGGCTGTGCCACTTTGTAATGTAAGCTAGGACTAGGGATACGTTGGCCTTCCAGAGGTTTTGGATTAGTGAACCTGAATAATCCCACTCCATAGGCCAGCTGTCTGGGACAAAACAGGACTAACGGTTTCTCACTCCCAATGCAAATAGTGAATTACAAAAATGGATTCTTCCCCTCACCTGTGAAAAAGGTAATATCCCAAGGGAGGAAGCTGTTTGGTAGATATATTATTAAATACGGATTGGGGAGAACTGGATAAAATCCTTCTCCACCTAACCTACCTACCTCACTTGTGTATGTTGTTGAGGTTACATATCTTATGCCAAAGAGGAGATATACAATTTACAAATCTATAGTAGGGAGAAGGAGAAAGGAAGACTGAAGAGAGGAAGTGGAAAGCGTATGCAGCTGATGCATACTCCTGTTAGTACTGGATTTCAATATCTGAAGCTCTTCCAATTTGTCTCAGATAGCAAACACAAATACACACACACACACACACACACACTGTATATCCTTTGAGATTGCCTATTGATTTAGAACATTTTTGTTCATTGTAATTGTTCAGCTTTCATACTCTAGGCATGTGGACCAAAGATGTTGCTATGGTAGTTTTACTAATTCCATCAGCAAATGTCTTTGGCCTACTTATTACTGGTTTTTATTAGAGGTGACTTCATAGTTCCATAGTTCTGAAGATCTGAGTAAATAGGATTCTAGAGTATTAATTTTATTACATGGCTGCTTAGACTTGAGAAAGCATTGCTTTTTCTTTGACTTTTTTTTTTTAAAAAAAGAAAAGCCTGTTTTCTGTGATTCTAACTCATCAGAATGATGGCCTTAAAATAATCTCCAGAGAATGTTCAACCTTGGGTATTGCTAGAACCATAGGCAGGAATTTTCAGAGATGGGAAAGAGGCACAGGTAATCTGTATTTGTGTTCTTGCAGGCTGATATCAGACGTAGAGCCTTTCTACACTACACTGTTATAGTGCTATTATTCCACTTTCAATGTCCTATGGAATCCTGGGGTTTGCAGTATAGGGAGGGGCGTTTAGAATTCTCAGCCAGAGAGCTCTTTGGTCTCAGTAAACTACAAACCCCAGAATTCCACAGGATGTTGAAAGTGGAATAATAGAACTATAACAGTGTAGTGTGGAAAAACCCATAAAGAAAGCACTATGAAATAGTGAAGGAAAAAGTATTTGTCTGGGACTCACAACCTCCTATGTATGTGTGTGTGTGGTCTCTTCCAATGCAACCATTTGTTGGCCAAGCAAATTCGGAGATGTGGCTACGCTAGCTGATATCACTGTCCTTCCACCTCCCCCCCAAAAGAAGAAAACGACAGGATACCTCTGCTTTGCATTCCAGAAGGGTATGGGAATGAGGTTTGGGAGAGGCAAGGAGATGGCCCATAGACCTCTCTGGTGTTTCATGGGATGGAATAAGCCCCACAGGATAGAGGATTTATAGATGAGAGCCAGTAGGTCGAAATGTGTCTGGAAGTCAAAATAATATAATTGCACATGTTTGTGTAATGTTGACTTTAGCAACTTGTTTTATGGCAAGATAAACCGGACTGGGCAAAAATCATACTCTTCAACATTTTACAGATGAAAACTGGGATACATGTGGGCAAGCAACATCAGAATATGGTAAAGATTGCAAAAGTTATTAATGAGGAAGAACACACAAGCTAGGAGAAGCTGCAGAGGTTTGCTTCTGCCTGAGGCTGTTGGGAAAGGCAACTCCTTTTGACCTTTGAATTCAGTTTACAACAAAGCAGGAGGAGGAGGAGAGGGAAACTGGAACATTTTAGAAGAAGCTGGAAAGTGGGATGAAAGAAGATTCTTTTAAAAAATGTATTTACCTTAAAAAGGGGTCTCAGTTACATACAGTAAGGTTCCAGTATGACAAAATCAGGAAAATAAAAATGTGAGAGAAGGAAAAATAACCACATTAGGCATATGTTTCTATAAAAGCTGATCAAATGTCCAAATGTAAGTCCATTTGTAAGTTTCATCTATATATCATTCTTTCTGACATTGCAATCATTGTTAGATCTTCTGTCCATTGGATCACAGGTGGAAAAAATGAGCTTTCCAGTAATGAAGTATTAATCTTTTAGCAGGCAAAAGGGCATGAGAAATCCACTTCCACTGGCCATTTGTTAATTTCCAAGAAACAGGTAAACAATTCAAGAGAGCATGCACATCCTTGAATACCAAGGTACTTTCCAAAAACAAATTTAGTCTCATGAATTCCTCTCAAAATGTAGCTACTATGGGACAAATCGCATGCATTAAGGAAGCATTAACAGTATTAGATCTCCAACAATTTGCTGATTTAAAAAGCCCTTTCTTGAATAGACATGGTGACCAATATAGCTGAAAGAGCAATTTCTGTTGTGTAATATAAGACAAAGCCAGAAATCTACAGCACTACTAGTTATAGATGTTAAAATCTATGGCCACTGATCAGTTTGTACTGGATATTCCAATTATCTGTTCCATTCTTTCTGTAAACATGTAGTATAGATAGCAGAAATTTATATGTGTAAATTGTTGGTTTGAATACTTGGTTGGCCTCAATTAATATATCTAAATTAAGGGAAACTTGGATGCTCTTAAAGCTGGTGGACCAAATCTAGATCATAACAAATGTCTCAGTTGTGAATATTGCCATTTAGCTGATGTGTGTATGTGTGTGAGGGTCTGTGCCTTCGAGTTGCCTGTCAGCTTATGGTGACCTCATGAATTTCATAGATTTTTTTAGACAATGAATATTCAGAAGTGGTTTTGCCAGTTACTTCCTCTGAAATATAGTACCTTCCGTACTTAACAACAGCTGACATTCATTGGTGGTCTCCCATCCAAGTACTAGCCAGAACTGACCCTGCTTAGCTTCCAAGATCAAATAGGATTTAGTGTTTTAGAGTATTTAGGGATTTTATAGAGGTGGCTTAAACTGCTCCTGAAAAACTGAAAAAGGCAAAAACTCATCAATGCCAAGTATCTGATTTAAGGTAACAATCCCGTAATCGTACCACCTCTTCCAAAAAGATGGTTCCTTACCAATTTTCAAATCTAGATTCCTCCATAAAGTCAATTTGGCCTGAGCATATGGGTCAAATCACAATAGATGAGACAGCATTTGCCACACAATTCTAATTGCTGAAATTGTTGGCAAAATACTGTCCTCGATTTTTTAATAAAATGAAAACCAAGTACTGTCCATTTGAATAGAGATGTCAGAAATGAAGACTTTGAGACTGACCATGGTGGATTACTTGCTTTAAGTGGATTATGTCCAAGAATCAATAGCAGATATACCTAAGGATGAGAGAGGATTAACCAGGACTGCGCCATCAGATTGGGACTGTTGGAGCGTAATGCTGCCACTGAAATTCACTGACAGCGTGGGCAGCTCTATATGATGCAGAGAAAGAGTTGGAGGGTATATGAAGAGTCTTTATGGACCATATAGAGTACTCCAGTGCAGTCCTATATACCCTTACTTCCGTATTTTTTTAAATAGAAAAAGAGGCTTTGTGGTCTCCAGGGGGCATGGAAGATTTTTGCTTTTTTTTGGCTCCCTATGCATTTTTAGGCTAAGAGACCTTTTAAAAATCGTAAACTAAGGATGAACAGGTCTTTTCCAGAAAAAAAAAAATCAGGTATGTGGGTTGTGTAAGGACATGGGAAGAGAAATAACCCTCTGGGCCTCAGGAAATTACCCAACTCTGAGATAGGCATTCATATTTTAAATTAGGGAAGGGAATCTTTGGGGCTTGCAGGAGATAACTGACTATTTAAGCATACAAAAGTTTTGTATTGAAATAAGCCCTGGTTTACAGCCCTTTGTTTTGGAACAGCGGCTCTGGGAATATTGTTGCATGCCTGAAAGGTGTTGCCTGAAGCAAATTGCTAAGCCATATGTGCTTTAGTCTCCACCCTGTGCTTGTCCACTGCTTCAGATCACCAAATGTCTAAGTTAGAACTTGGCTTTTGGGCAGAAAAGTGTTCCCCATGCCTGTTCTCACTGGACTATAGTCTCTGCACCATTTTCAAGGGCAGCGGCACTGACAGTGCATTATAACAATCCCTTTCTGGATTAAGATGTACACCTTTATTTACTACCATTATATTGCAGTCTTCTTCCACTCAGCTTAAGGCAGTAAAAATTACTCTGCATATGTTACTCTCAGAGCAACCGTAGAAATGGTCAGAATGAGAGACAATGGGTGGCCTCACCCTCTCACTCACTCAATTTCATGTTAACTAGAATCTGGTTCTCCCAAATGCTGGTCCAGCTGTCTAACCACTGTACTGCACAAATTTCACCAGGTGAACTGGCTGATTATTTTTTTCCTTGCAATTTCTATAATCAGGAGACCCAGCTGCAGTAAATACTCACAAGATATAAGCATGAGGAATGGATAGAAGCAGAAGTAGCAATAGACTGTAAATTCTGTATCGTGTGATTTTTAGCCATCAAGAGGGCCTTAATGAAATCACTGCATGGTGTGTCCACCTTGCTCTTCTCAGTTTTAAAAAGCTTGAAAAATTGCTTTTGAAGACAGCGGATTCCCAAATCTAAGAATTGTATCCCCAAAAAGTAATTTTTTTACAGCTTTGCTTGAAACAGTATTAAAGATGTCCATCTGACTTCAAAAAAATTAGAGAAGCAAAGCCTCCATTATAGATCCCTAGTCCAGAATTGTACACTTATACGCTTAGGATCTGCAGTAATACTGTGTGACAGTACTTACTCTCAGTGTCTACTCACTTTATACATTAATAGTGCTATATGCCACTTTAATTGTCACAGCAACATCCTATACTATCCCAGGGTTGGCAGAAAAGGTATTCAGAATTCTCGGTCAGAGCTTTAATGCCTCACCAAACTATGGACCTTATGATTCCATGGGGTGTTGCCATAGCAATTAAAGTGAAATATAGCACTAATTGCATGCTGTGAATGAGCTCTCAGTCTAGTTTACAACAGAAGATCCTTATCATACTTGGATGCTGGCATTGTGAAATATGCTGGCACTTTGATTGTACCTTAGAAACTATCATTGTGTTATGCCTTTCTTTTTGGTCCAAAACAATAGCTGTAATAAGGGAAGAGAGTTTGCACTGAGATGTTCAGTTTTAAATTACTGTAATTTTTGCATATTTCTTCTTCGCTGCATGGTTCTCAGGAAGACAACTGTGTAATCAACCTGTTATTTCACATTTTTGTTCTGGAAACTGTTCTAAGGGAGACTTTTGGTAATTTTGCTCAGAGAACGCTTGAAACAATCAAATGGTTTGCACATACTCTAGCTTAAACAAATCTTAGTAGAATTTGGCTATTCTGTCAGTGATGGAGTTGAAGCAGAGCCTTTAAACATGTTCCAGTCCCTCAGCTCTGCCTCTGGTAAACTACCCCTCTGCAGTTAAGGTTTCTCTTGTCTGGGGTCACACAGCCCATTCTATCTTATAGCTTACTGAAAATGGTTTCTGTCCACAGCATTCTTGTCAGAGATGTCAAAGAAGAAGAAGTCTTTGCTCTCATTTCAAAAGCTTTACACAAAAGAGCTTGGAGGACATTCACATACTTGGGTCTGTATCTTCCAGAATCCCCTAGGTGGTTTGGTCCCTTGCTGTATTGTTGCCAGCTTCTTTCAGAAGTCCATAAACTGGTGCTCCATGATTTTAATGTGAAAAATCACAAAAAGGACAGGAAGAAACCTCCTTTGGTCATGACAGTGTGAGCAAGATGGTTGCAGCTACAGCCAGTGCTAATAACAGACCAGCCATGCTTAAGTTTACTTTTTATATTTTTTATGTTGCAGTGTTATTTATATCCCTTTTGCTCTAAGTAACCCCAGACAGCTTACACGTTCTTTACCATTTACCATTTTTACATCTTAAAAAGCCTCTGGGTAATATATGATGATGATGAAGATGATGATGCATGTGCTGTCTCATTGTTCCATCAGTGATGATGATGATGCATGAGTGCTTCCAAATCAGTTGAACTACATGCAACAACCATGTGCCATCCATCTAGTGCTTGTTTATAGGAAAACAGAATTGATATCATGAAACTGGTACACACTTTGCTATGCACATGCACCAATAGGTAGTGAGGTGGCCGAGGCTGCTTTTATCTTAATGCTGCAGGGAAGTTTTAGGATGGGCAGTACAACTTCCTAAGGTCTAGGGGCCACATGATCTATCTGCTGGACTTGGAAGGGCCACCATTTCCCATTTTTAAAAAAAAGTAAAGCTTTTTTTTGAAAAAAGACCCCGTGTGCCTTCCCTGTGCAATGGAGAGCAATGTCTCCACCCTCCCATGTGATTTTATTGTTGTTGCGTGCCTTCAGATCATTGCTGACTTATGGCAGCTGCAAGGTGAACCTATTGTGGAATTTTCTCAGCAAGCTTTGTTCAGAGGTGGCTTGCCTTTCCTTTTCTCTGAGGCTGAGAGACTGTGACTCGCTCAAGGCCACCCAGTGGCTTTCCATGACTGAGCAGGGATTCAAACCCTAGCCTCTAGGGTCATAGGCCGTTTCCACACTAGACTGTTATAGTGCTATTATCCCACTTGCAACATCCTATGGAATCCTGGGGTTTGCAGTTTCGGGAGGGACCAGCTGGCATGCCAAGTGGGCAATTGCCTGTTCTCTGCACACCCTTGAGTGCCATGGATGTGATCAGGCTTGCCATCTGCCTGCCCGCATCTCCAGTAGGATCACTCCAGCAGCAGGGGAGGAGATGCCGAGGGGGGAGGACAATATCTTTTCCTCTTGCTCGCCATATTCCTGCTGGCAGCTCTGGGAGTGATCGCCCCAGGAGCAGGGGGTAGAGGGAGAGAAAGGGAGGAAAGATTTTTTTCTCCCCCTCCCATCTCCTGCCTGCTGCTGGCAATGGCTGTTGTGGCATGTGTGTGGGGAAGGAGGGGTGCTGGGAGGGTTATTCGTGGTTATTTCACTTTCCCAGGGGTTCTCTGCCTATATCCCCCGCAAATGTGGAGGGCCTACTGTAATACCTTTTGCCATCTTGACCACAATGTGTTGTTTGGCCACATATGTCCCAGTTTTTGTCTGTAAAATGTTGGAAGATTTGCTGTTACCAAATATCAATGTAATAAATAATATGGTTAAAAAAACCCTCCTCAGTTAATATGAATTTCTTTTCCATCCTGACACATCTCACCATATCTCACAGCCTTTTCCTCTGTCACCATAGAAAGCATGAAAGAATCAGGTGCTTAATTCTAATCCTGACAGATCTCAGTTGGATCAAAACTTTTCTGCCTTCACTTGAAACTTATTCTGGTGAAGGCAGAAAAGCATTAAGTTTTGATCCAAGTGGGACCTGTCAGGATTAGAAATAAGCATCTGATTCCTTCTGCTTTCTATGGTAAGAGAAGAAAAAGTGGGAGGTTGAATTTTTTTCATGCCAAAAACCCTCTAGAGCATTTACTAGGGCCATTTCTGCACTGGACTGTTACAGTGCTATTATTCCACTTGCAACATCCCAACATCGTGGCCGGCCCCTCCCGAAACTGCAAACCCCAGGATTCCATAGGATGTTGCAAGTGGAATAATAGCGCTATAATAGTCTAGTGCGGAAATGGCATAGATGTGCTGGATATCAGACTCAAGAAGGCTGCTTTTCGGTCAGATCTCTGCTTCCATTTATGTGTCTTCCTCCAAAGGGGAGAGAAAGGAAGGAGGAAACTGGACTAATCACTTCTGTTAGTACAGAGCAATTGTGTTTGGCTTCGGTCCCCCCGCTCCACAGGTCATTCTAACTGGAGAGATACATATTCAGAAAGCCCTATATGGCTTGGGTCCAGAAAATCTGAAGGACTGTATGAGGTTGAGGATGCTGCCTCCTTGGAGGTACAGCACATTGAGAATCTCTGGTCTTCACAAAGTTCAAAACTACAAATGGCTACTTACCTATTGAGAGCCAGTCTGCTGTAGTGGTTTGAGTCTTGGATTAGGGCTCTAGGACACCAGGGCTTAATCCCCACTAGACCATGGAAAATCAATGGGTGGCCTTGGTCAAAATTACAGAGCCTCATCCTCAGAGGAAAGTAATGACAAACCCACTCTGAACAAATTTTTGCTGAGAAAACCCCATGATAGGATGTCTTAGGACCTCCGTTAGTGAGAAACGAAAACTTACTACAACAAACAATATACACCATCTCTGAGCCTCAGTAAGTCAGTGTGACCTCTCATGCCTGCAGTCAGGAAACATTGCTTAGGGTGAGTAGGTAGTGGATCAGCTTTCAGTCTCATTGAATAGCCACTGGACCAGGAACACTTCAATAATAAGTTGGCAAATGATCAGGTTCTTGGCCTTGACAAATATTATCACTGCAGGGGCAAGTAACCAGAGGATAAGGATCTCAGACTTAATGAGGAGCCACAGGATCAGAACCCCGCTCTAGCAAGTAGCTAACAGATTCTGGTCTCAGCCTTACTGAGTAACTGCAGGGTCAGGATTCCCTTGATGGGAAGCAGGCAATAGAGCAGGACTCAGTTCTAGTACTCACAAGTGGCCACTAGATGGTGTTAGCGTTGCTTGGAGATCTCTGCTCTTCTTACCATCCCATACGGTTCAGGGGTAATCTAGTAAGCTCACCTCCTGCTCAGCACAGGGGACTACTGGCAGGATAGCCTCAATTGATGAGGCTTGCCTGACTCTCCCCAGGGTGGATATGCTTGTTCTAGCACTAGGACTGATCCAGAGGAAACTTCTCCACAGGAAGCACTGTGAGCAAGCATAGCCATTTGTTTTTCCTGGTAGCCACCTACTTTGTTGATCTCAAGTTGACCTGCTGCTGCTGTACTCCATTCCTCTCCCATCCTCCTCCACACTTGGTTGTAAGGCTGCCCAAGTGAAAACTGGCGAGGGCTCCTGGCTATGTAGAGGACAGAAATTTGGAAACTATTGCCTGTCGTGCAACCAGGTAGCAAGCAACACTTGCTGAAATCCCCTCTTCTACACAACTATCAAAGATATGGGAGATATCACCAGTTTTCAGTCTGACAACACTACTTGCCTTGGCCTTTTGAAGTGCTGCTTCTCACTCCACTTTGTCCTCACTGTGCCTCCTGACTCTATATTTAAGCGCAACATCCACCAAAGCTAAGAGCATTGGGCTTTGCCGACAGCTTTGCCACACCCAGACTGGAAGCAGCAATAACATCAGGGTTGGGGAAGGGAGCAGCACCAGCTGTGGTACACTCCCTGTTACTATCTGCCTCTCTCTATAACCCCGCTTGAGGTTTTGAGATCTCCAGGGGAAGGCTTTCTCTCAGTCCCTCCACTATCACAGTTTTGTTTGATGAAGACATGGGAGAAGGCCTTCATAGTGGTTGTTCTTAGGCTGTGGAATTCCTTCCCATGGAAGGCTAGGTTTGTTTCATCTCTGCACTTTTCACCACAGGCAAAGACTTTTCTATATAGATAGGCCTTTGATCGTTAACTGATTGTGACAAAAGGGACTTCTGGGGATGGGGGTGGCACTGTATTTTTTGTGTGTGTGAGAGTGTTCAATTTTTCAAAAAACCTTTTGTATTACAAACTGTTTTAGTTGTATTTTAGTTTAAATTGTGCTGTAAGCCAACTTGGATTCCATATTGGGAAGAGGATGGTGCTTAAATTAAATAAAGTGTACACTCACTCACTGACATCTACCCACCCACCCTCCTATCACTTTCTGCATACTTTCTCACTTCTCCTTTCCACATCTGGTCCATGCCAAGATCTGTTTGTTTTTAGATGGAATAAAATCTGCCACTTTTTGGGGGGTGGGCTCATTTGTGTCACAAACATATATATGTTTATGTGCATATTTTCAAACTGTATGCATTGCTTTAACATATTCTCTCTATTGGCTAAAGTGTGTGTGGATGCAGTTCTGGTCACATTTGAAATGTGCACATTTTTCCTATATGCCCTTTTCAAAGATCCACACAGAAAAATTTGCAAATGGGAAAGTAGATGTCCACAGCCATCCAGCAATGTGTGGCTTTTGCTGGGCAAATTGAATCCAACCTGTGTGGGCTAGGAGAAGAGTGTGGAAAAAGTCTCCTGACAAGGATTCTTCTCACATCCTGAATTCCAACTAATATTAAAGTGAACATTTAGTCTGCAGTTTGCTCAAGTGTCAGTGAATTTTGTACTTGAAGTTTGTTCCACTTCATATTGGAGTGTCCACAGTCCCCTGGATAGTAACACAACTCACTGACATTCCTTAATTATCTTCATCACAAGCAAGCTGATAAATTTTTGTTACTCCACAGTTATCCTCAAACTCTCCAGTAGGACTGTCTGCTGATTAACTTGATTCCTATAAACTAGATGCTTGCTTGCTGGCAATTATCTCAGCTGTATAACTGTCTATCTACATGATCTCCTGTGGTGTCTCAGAAATATTGGTGATCTAATGCAAACAAAGATCACAAAAGCAATAGCAGGGGAAAGATTAAAACAAAAGAAGTGGCTATCTATCTACCTATCTTTCTATTTGTGAGTAGCTGTGCATGTAAATGCATTCATGTGCACACTGCATGAGATCCGGCTGTCAGGGACCCGTGGGAGCCAATGAAGTTATCACCTTTGATTCTTTCTATAATTTTTCCTTAAGGTCACACATCATCATTTTTCCTACATGATGGCCATCCGCTTGACAACGCTGCGTTTCTAAATTATACGGACATATTTTTAGAAAGCCTGCCATTGCATAAAACCCAAATGTTAATGGCATTGCTAAGTCAAATTAAATTTTAATGGCCTTGGTTTAATTTTTCTTTTAGCCTGTTCACATCCTTTAAATAGCATTTAATGTGATTCAGTCGGCTTTACTACCGGCATCTGACCTGAATAGCCTTTTCAATTAGCCTTTTTAGGTGAAGCAAATCTGATATGTTTTAAATAAATAAAGATAGTCTTTATTATTGGTTAAATGCCAATATTCGTGCCTCATTTCATCCATTTATTAAAAAGCAATGTCAAAAGAATAGCTTGTATAAATGACCTACCCCTATATCAGTGAATGACCTCTGTCTTTAAACAAACAAACAAACAAGCAAGCAAATAAAGAAATCATCAACATTTGTACTGAATATGTAAAGGAACCAGCCTGTTAAATAATATTAAAGGAAAATGACTTGTTTAGTTAAAACCATTTGACACATATGAAAGGAAAATAACAAGCTAAGCATGTAAAATTCTGTGATTGCCTCTTTTTCTTGATACCTTGCATATGGTGTAATCACAAAACAAGGTTAGATCTTCCGCTGTGGTCTCTAAATCCATTTATCCTGTGTTCATATAATGCAATTTAATTGAATATTTTCATGGCCAATTTAAGTAGTTTTAAGACTGATAGGCTTATAAATAACAGAATTATGATGATGCTTTGAGAGTGAGAGAGAGAAAGAGAGAGAGCACATCTGGGTGTCTTTGGTGTATTCAGTACCATACTTTGATGTGTCTGCAATCATGATGTTTCAGCTTTATTTTAATTTCCCTGTGACAGACGCTCAAAACCTTTCCTATAAAGTGAAGACCCCTACTGAGATGAAACCTTCACTGTACTTAGAACTGGGGACACTGAAAGAAATATAACCTCAAATAACAAGCAGGAGAAATAACAAACCTATTTTCTCTCTCACTTGAATATATTAAAAGGGAATGACTTTTTGATATATTGAATATATTAAAAGGGAATGACTTTTTCCATAGAAGCATGACTACGGGTCACTTTGGTATAAGGATGCTATTCTCATTTGACACAAGGGCCACATTCACATCTTACACTGTATATGTGTTCACAATGTTTGTACGTGCGTGCAAATATTTGTGAGAATTTCTGTATCTGTGTAGATTCCTGAATTGCATTGAGGTACAAGAATCCTCTGTACTTGATTGCAATTCAGGAATGTACATGGATACAGAAATTCTCACAAAACCAAAGTACAAATGAAAGATACAGCTGTACCTGGTGAACACATGCATGTTTGTGTTAATTAATGAGCATACCTTCACTGTAAGTTAAGCAGTCAGTGTAGCTACGTACAGCCTCCACACAGCACAACTCATTTCATCTTTATGGGGCTCCCATAGAAAATTCTGAAGGGGATCTTTTGTGTGTGACAAGAAATTTTGTGTATGACAAGAAAGCTGCAAAAGGTGAAAGAGAAAAGAAACTGAGACAAACACAGGGAGACTTTGTAAATTAAAAAGAACCAAATAGAGAAGACAAAGGAGGAGAGAACTTCATGTAAATCCATCTGTACCACTGAGAGCCTCAATACAGCCTTTATCCAGCAGCAGTTTGAGAGCAAAGAATAGCAGAATGAGATTTAGGGCCTTTCCACTCTACAGTGTTATAGTGCTACTATTCCAATTGCAACATCCTGTGGGATTCTGTGGTTTATAGTTTATTGAAGCCAAAGAGCTGTCTGGCTGAGAATTCTAAATACCCTTCTCTAAACTGCAAACACCAGGATTCCATAGGATGTTGAAAGTGGAATAATAGCACTACAAGAGTGGAGTGTGGAAATGGTCTTAGAGATGCATTCCAACCCAAAGATTTCTAGTAGGAGATGGGCGTGTGACCTTCTGAATATGTGACTTATTAGATCTCATTCTGTCCTACTGTATTTTGTTTTGAAATTTAAATTGCATAGTTATCTGAACTGGTTCTATTTTCCTGCCTTTCCCTTTGATAAATGAATGATCAACAAATGTTTTTGACTTCCATTAGGATTTTATTCTATTTTAGAATTTCGTAACAGTGTAAAGAACTGCCTACATAATTGGACTTCTTATAATTGTTTAGGAAGGTAAGAGTTAATGTTTGTGTAGGGTGGCAGTAACATTTTTACAGAAAATTGCTTAAAGTTTTTTTTTTAAATCAATTTACACAAGACTGACAAATTCCTTCTTTCTACTATTTGTTAATCAAGAAGTATGAATATTGGAACAGCAATGTAAACCTAGAAATCCCTATATGAAAACATGAAAATGTGTTCTGTTACATGTAAATAACTATACCTAGGCTCAGACCAGAACTCTGGATACAGTGTACTTGTGTTAAATGTTACATGTAAAAACTCTTCCTGTGTACAGATCAACTGGTACAGATCTGCAATCTGTGCATGCATCGACATAGGCCCTTTCCGCACAAGGCAATTAGAACAGGGCAGTGCGTCCTCTCATGGAGGTCGTCTGCATCTTGGAGAGGACTACTTACCAGAGATCCGCACCTCAGTCCGCTCCAGAATGACCCCAAGTGGTCCTCCAGCGTGTTTTCTAAAGACCGCAAAAAACAGGTCTTTATTTTCCTGGAACGCGCCATTGCATTCCTGCTTCCTTGTGCAGATTCGCAGGCTCGCACCAATGCGAGCCTGCGATCTGCAGAGGGTGGGCTTTAAGCATGGCGAGCTTCAGCAGTTGGTCAGGACCCACAACCAACCGGAAGCCACCCTTTTGGAAGCCAGAGCAGTGCAGATCTACAGACCTCGCACTGCTCCGATTCGCCCTGGACCAAGGAGGAGCCCTGCGGAAGGGCTTCAGGGACAGTCTGCATTGCTTCGGACCCCAGAAGAAGCGGTCGGTAACGGCACGGAGCGATTCCCTCACCTCGTGCGGAAAGGGCCATAGACTGTATTTGTGCTGAATGTGAATACTTCTTTAATTTTACTAAATTTACTTTCAGTAGCTACAGGCGGTTCGGCCCTTGGTTCAGTTTCTGGTCCTTTTTTCTCTTTGTTTTTATCACACTATTGTTTTCCCTGGCCATGCTGCTGGAGGATGCTTGGAGTCGTGCTTCTTAGAATGAATGTTTTGAATAACCTGTTGCAGCAATGAGGAATACCTTGTTGTACCTTAAAGTCTAGTGGATGCAACTTCATTGAACATTTCATTCTCTCCCATCTCCCCACAGCAATCATTTTTGAGTAGAACTTTTTCTCTGTCATGCTACAAGTCCAGTCAAATTTCACTAATAGCTACTTATCAAAGGCAGAGGTGGAGGCAGTATGTATTTCAGGGAAAGGGAAACTGAGGCCCTTTCCGCACGCGGTTATTAAGGCAGTGCAATGTGTCATGCCATGGAGGTCTTCTGCACTTTGGAGCGGACTAGGTTTGGTTTATTTACCTTCGTCCCACACGTAATTCCGACTAAATGCGCCCCCATGTGGTGATAAAGCACGCTATTTGAAAACCAGAAGAAATTGGTTTTCCAATTTTCTAGATCAATCCGATTCGTACTTACACAGTGGTGCAGACATGTACATTCACACCAATGCGAATTGGTGGTCAGGGGAGGGATCATGGGAGGGGCCGGGGGTAGTATGGACTTTCGCACGTATGCAATGATATACTAAAACATGCAAAAAAAAAAGGGGGGGCAACCACAGCTGAAGGGGCGGGGTGAGGGGAGTAGCGGGAGTGGCCACGGCGGAGGCAGTGTGGATTCATGAACTCGCACTCCTCCGAATCGGAATGGAACATACGCAGTAGCTGTGCGGAAGGAAATGAGGGAAAGTCTGTCTTGTTTCGGGCCCAGAAAATCTGGTAAGAAATGGCACGAACCGATTCACCAGCCTTGTGTGGAAAGGGCCTGAGTGTTTCTACAGGAAACAAAAAACGTATCAACCATGCTAGTTCTCTTTAAAACATATATCCTCTCAGATATTGTTAGTGCTCATCTGCACCTTTTGAAACACATTTGCCTCAGCCTCTATTAGAATGTGGAATGCAGAGTGGTGGTGATTTAGTGGTTCTGCAAGCCAGAGTACCTGCCACCTGTGCTAAAAGTAAGTCATTGAGATGATTGGAGGTACCAGAATTCCTATTTCAAGTACTGATGGTGAGCGTCGCATCTTTATGAGTTCTGATAATTTATGACCAGGCATCATCAAAGCAGATGACATGGGCCTGTGTAAAAACATTGTTCTTATTAAAGAGAAACCACATAAGTAATTGCTGCCTGACATTAACATGAAAGAAAGTATGTTTCAAGTAAAGTACTTTTTCAAAATCTGTAGGAGGAATATCAAGTTGCTCTTCATAAGAAAACCTGAGGTGAGAACAGTGAAAGGCTTGCCAGCATTTTGTGTCAGGATTGTCCAGTAGTTTTCTAGTAATCTGATAACAGGAAATTCAGTCTTATTTTTGAACTCCATTTTCCAGGCCTATATCCTTAGTTGAGTTATTGCACAGAAGAATCGGACTATAGTTTCTCTGAAATGAATGGAGATTTCAGTAGCTTTTAATTGTGCAGGATGAGAATTTCATTATTTATGGGATAAAATCAAACCCTTAAGGCTGCTTAGGCTTTAACTCTATACACACTTATTTGGGACTAAGCTCTATTGAACTCAGGAGGCCTCACTTCTGAATAGACAAATATTGCACTGTAAGTTTTTAAGTGATACCACACAAATAGGGCAATACGTCATTTTGGAGAGTACCAATAAAAATGTACAACATAGACCTCCCCCCCCCCATACTTTGATTCCACCCCTTACACATAGTCTAACATGTTGTACTTATATCCAGAATCTACATACAATGGGCCCTTGCTATCTGATAGACTTTGGTTCCATAACCCCCTATGAATACTAAAATTTGTTGATGCTCAAGCCTCATTATTTACTATGTGGAAGTAAAATGGCACCCCTTATATGCAAAATAAAAGTGTGCTTTTGGGATTTTTTTTTTTTGGAAAATTTTTGAACTGCAGTTGGCTGAATTTGTGGATACAGAATCCACAGATATGGAGGGCTGACTGTACATTTGCTTACATATGGTTTGGGTGTGTCAACCTTACCTATACTACTGGCTTCTATTGGCACTGGGACCAATGCTCATGATCATTATGGTGTCTTGTTTCATCACTCCCTCTTTCTTCTGTGCTTCTGAGAGTGCTCCATGAAGAGTATGTCACACAGGGAAGGACAAATCTCTCCTTTTCAAGTCCTACTAAGACAGATATGGTTCCCTGTCCCCACTTCCTCTATCTGGGGGACTGAAGGTATTTTGCTATTTTGTTGGTTACCCTGTATCTGTCAGGACTTCTCCCTAGTTCACTTTATAGTCATTTAACCTTTCAATATGTGCACATCAATCTCATCTAAATAGGCAGGCTGGCACCTACGCTCCCCTTAAACACTGGAATTTGTGATATTTAAGATAGGAGAATAAGCAGGCAGCTTTACAATCTTTTAGGCTTTTAAAGATAATCAAGTCAAGTATATACCATTATCCACTCTTGTTGGGGAGGATGATCACAGATCATAGGCATCTCATTGTCTAGGTACATTCTTATTTATAGACATTTTAGTGTCTAGGCTAACATTGCTTGTAAAAGAACTTTGTTTCAGACTTAGAAGAACCCTGCTATGTGCAGTATGTGAACAGTGGTAAGAAATATCCTCTTACCCTTTGTAATTCATACATGAGCATTATAGATTTCACATACTTACAGAGGATTTACTGTGCATAACACTGTATTATTGCTTATCATATATGAAACACATTCCTAAATAGCCCAATCATCTGTTTAGACAACTGTAGTTCCCTCTCCATTACCAGCATTATACAGTATGCATTCTACCAAGAAAGAACACAGGAAGAAACAGCTGTTTGGGCAACCATTCTAAACAATTGTGAGATTTCTTGCTCTATGTCTGTCTGGACATAGTTTTTATACTGTGCCTCATCCCTCCTTACCTGCTCATCAACTTGTCCACTTGTGTGTGTGTGTGTGTGTGTGCCTTCAAGTCATCTGTCCATTTATGATAACCTCATAAATTTCATACTCAGAGGTGGTTTTGCCATCCCCTTCCTCTAAAATATAGCCTAAAGTACCTGGTATTCACTGGCGGTCTCCCATCCAAGTACTAACCAGGGCTGACCTTGCTTAGCTTCCAAGAGCAAATGGGATCTGATGCCTTTGTTGTTGACATGTGCCTTCAAGTCATTTTTGACTTCTGGCAACCCTAAGGCGAACTTATCATGGAGTTTTCTGGAGGCTGTGTGTGCGTGAGACACACCCAAGGTGACCCAGTGGATTTCCATGGCCAGGTGGGGAACCAAATCCAGATTTCCAGGGTCATATCCTAATGCTCAAAGCCCTACACCACTCTGATGCCTTTAGTGGGACTTTTGACTGGCTTTCTGCTAAGATATCTGGTGTTCTTACATCTTCACCGATCAGATGTGGATTTTACTGAATTCTATAAATTTGGCTATGTACCATGACCTAGGTAATTGCAAGGCTGAATTTTTCTCTGCAAGTTACGGGATTCTTCTTTGTTTATTTTACTTTATCTTTGTTTATACTTAACTGGCTAGATGCCAGATAGAAATGTCAACTATTATCTGGGAAGGAATAATCCTTTTAATCTTATTACTACACTATTCATCACCCAGTATATAATTACTTTAACATTAATATTTTCTATCAACCTCCTTCAGGGACTGAATTTGGCACAATCTGTATGAAAAATAGTGTCTAGCCTATAATGCTAAGTTTACTGCATCAGTTCATTCTCTCTGTTTTAGGAAAGTGCCTTACAGAATAGCTGGAATTTTCAGAATGTTGCTTGTTTTGCTTTACTTCTGATTGGTTCCAAACATTTTGACAATAGGATCATAGATAAAGGGAACAAATTTCCTTATATATCTTCAAGCACGATCTACGATTTTTTTTTTAAGTAAGAAACCATTGTCAGAAATGTTAAATAAAATTATGTAATAGTATACATTATTTAAAGAAAAGAGTAAAACAAAATCCCGAATAGAGAAAATTAGGCGAGAAAAGAAACTGGAACATATCAGATCAAAAATCCATAATTAAAACAATGATACAAAATTTAAATAACAAAATAGTAATAGTTAACAAGTAATAATACTATTAATAATTAAAGAAAAATATAGAAACAAAGGGTATATAAGAGTGACTACCTTCTCAAGCAGTGGAATGTGGTTCCTAATAAATTATTTCTCCTGGAGTTTAGATAAGGTTATCAGATTCTCTATAGTATAAACTTAAACTCTTTAGTTATAAATTAAATACAGAGAACTGTACAGGTAAATATGCTGGGTTAACTCCCATGGATTTGCTATTAAAAGTTTCCCCCATCTAAGGCCCTTTCCACATGTGTGTGTGTGTGTGTGTGTGTGTGTGTGTGTGTGGAAACGGGCGAAAATGCCCAAAAACGGAGCTTACCTGAAGCTGGGTAAGTCCGTCACCACGTGGAGCAGCGCGAGCTCGCTGCTCCGCAGTCCTCCGGCGTCCCAAATGGCGGCTTCCGGTTGGTGGAGGCTCTCCACCAACCGGAGAAGCTCGCCAGCTGGAAGCCCGCCCCCGGCAGATCTGCAGGTGTTGGAGCCGGGCGATGGAGTGGCATGGGGCTGCGCGCTCCGTGCTTTTTAAAAACCTCTCGAAAGAGGTTTTTAAAAAACACGCCGCGCGGCTAGTTCCGGCCACCCCTGAGTGGATTCTGGTGTGGAACTACAAAAAGTAGTCCATGCCAGTCCACTCTACGGTGCAGAAGACCTCCGTCAGAGGTCGCTCTGCACCATTTCAGAAGCCCGGTGTGGAAATGGCTTAAGTTTCCAAAGGGGAATTTAAATCTTCTATTGCTGCTGAAATTGTTGCAAGGGTTTTTCGGTAATGAAATTGTTAGTTTATCTAGCTCTGCCAATCCATAGAGTTTCAAAACCCAATCATCTATGGAAAGAATATGGATATCTTTTCAAGTCTGTGTGAAAGTTATTCTAGCAGTCTTTATCATGTATAACAAGATCTACAGTTTAGAGTTATTGTTTTTATTCCCATTGTAACAAGGTTGTAGCTATTGTTGCCTCCTCATATGTTTAGCTTCCAGTCAAATCCACTCTCCCCTCTGCTAACGTCAACTCACAGATCTTTTGCATGCTGTAAGACATAATAATGGAGAGTACCATTTATACAGTTAAGTACAGAGCTTTCCTGGGCTTTGTGTTTCTTGTATGACTGTTGCAGAACACAAAATGGCCCTTACTGCACTATGCTCTGATATCACATTGTTCTGGTAGGATCTCAGCTGTGCAATTGCCGGGATGGATCAGGACCTGAATATTCCCAACTGCACCTGCTTTGCTGCCAGCAGATAGATAGTGTTAGGGATGCTCATCTTCCTTCCGCAGTACAGCGTGAATGGCAAGTCCCTTTCCCTACCTCTTCCTGTGCTGTGCTGCCAAAGGAAGTGCTATCAAGTGCTTCAGTCCTCACCACATGCCCGCAGCCAACAGGATCGTGGTGGGAAAGGGGCCATTACCGGATTTTTTAATGGTAATGGTATACGGTGCATTTATGACGCATGGGGATGCAACAGCAGCTGGTCAGCAACAATGTTGTGTGATAGTATGCGTTCCGGACCAGGAACAACACATTGCCATGCTGGGATGGCGATGTTGTGTGGTAAGGACCAATGTCATGTACAGTTGATATATGAAAACAATCAAGTAGAATGAGGTAGTTGCTTCAGGTGGCAAATTCTGATAGGCAGCAGAACCATGTTGGAGCAGAGAACAAAAAAGGAGGAACATACATAAATGTATAACAATATCATTAAAGTAATAATTAATGAAATAAAGAAACCCACTGATTTCAATTTGTAGCATGTCATGCATATGTTTGCAGCACCTTAAGCAAAAAAGACTATGAAGAAAATATGTATCTAATGAAAGTTTGGAGATCTACTGGTAGATACAGATTTCCAGACTTTCTACCACATACACATGTGTGTGGAAGAAGGAGGGAGAGAAAGAGAGAGAGAAATGCCTTTTCCACATGACGAGCGAGAAGCAGTTTGCTGCGTCTCATGTCAGGTTTAAATAACTTGGTTTACCTTTGTTGCGTTCTGCATACACCCCGATTTCAAGCAATGTCATGCGAAGGAATATGAGTTCGTGCATCCACATTACCCCATCACTGGCCACTCCCCTGGCTTCCCTCACCCAGCCTTGGTGGCTGTGATTGGCTGGTTTTTTTTGCTTGTGTGTGTGTTGGGTGGTTCCATTTGTGCATACCTACATGGGTATGTACTATGTACCTACTTCCGGCCTTACAGCCTGCCTTCCGCTGCCTACCAATTCGGATTGGCGTAGATTGTACCTTTCCACATACTGAGAAAAACCAAATCTGCTTCGATGTCAGAATATGAATTGGATTTTTTCCGTTTTTTAAACACTACGCTTTCCTACCACATGGCAACACATTATCACAGGATTCCATGCAGAATGATGGAAAATAATGCAAGGTTACTTCGTGCCCACATGCAGAACAGTACCAGGACAACTTGCAGTACTCCGTGGTAAATACCTCGTGCGGAAAGGGCCAAAGACAGGGTACGAATATAAGATGAAAAATATAGGTGGCTGTACTTCGAATGGAATTTGCCTTCATATCTTTAAATGTCACATAAACTTTGCCACTGTATACAAGCACTTGCATCATTAGGTTCAAAACAATGAACAAAGCAGTTAGATGTTCTAATGAACTTTAGTATGGCTGAAGAGAGGAAAGTGGACCAGTTTGATCACAGTCCTGTCAAAAATACTGTAGTTTCTAAGTGCTCACAACAAACCACGATTCCCATGATTTTTTTGTGAAAATTGTTAAGAGCCTTGCATAGAATGGATATTTTTGTTAGAGTCAGCAGTCTTTGCACACAAATGCTAATTTCTCATTGCATATTGATTTGTAAGCATATATATTTATGTCTATATTTATGGTGACTTATATATATATATATATATATATATTTTGATACCATCACTCTACCTGCATCACTCTAACCTACAGTCAGTTTTCTTTTTCCTGATCTTTTCGTAATGCTCTGATGTGTGCTCCTGCATAGCAGAGGGTTGGACTCAATGGCCCCTGTGGTTTCTTTGAACTGTATGATTCTGATGTCTCTTCAATTAAGCCATGTGTTTTCTTATGTGCAAGTATATTGTTAGTAAAGTTACTTCCATATGTTTCTCAAAGAAGGCTAAGCTTGTTTGTTTCTCTGCCAGAACCTGTATATAGGGTGATGTTAGTGGCACTGGATGTGGTCATGGAACTGATTGTTGTTCAGCTTCTCCCCTATCGGTTTGTTTACTACTATCTCTTACATATCTTGACATTTTTGTAGGCTTATTTGACATTATACAATCATGGTAATAGACACATTCTTTAGATTAAAATTGGAACCTTTTAAATGCTAGACAATGGGCACTGCAAAAATCAATACAAATACCCTAAAGGTACCAAATGCTGTCTGATCGTGGAAGCTAAGCAAGTTCAACCCTGGTTAGTACTTGGATGGGAGACCACACTGAATAGCAGGTGCTGTAAGCTATTTTTCAGAGGAAGGAACTAGCAAAGACCACCTCTAAGTATTCCGTGTGTTACTGCCCTGGCTAGTCTGAGCTTTGGGGATATTAAAAGATATCCTTTTGATATCACAATTCGGCTTCACTTCTCTATTCCCCTCCACGTGCTTGCGAGGCCACCAGACAAGCACGCAAACAAGCTCGGCCGTCAATCGCCGTAATATTCCTGGACAATACAGGCAGGCCAGAAAATAGCTGACTCGCTGCTTTAGGAGACCTCCAGGCAAGTACTCTAATTAGGTATGCACACAATTTACAAAAGAGCCTCTGCCCCGCGCTGGCAGCTTGATGGGTGACCCAAGTACTCTGTGTTTGCATACTGGCTACTCTATTGAGAACCTCTACGATAACTCAATCATTCAGATTCTGACCTTTTGGAGGCTTTGTTTCCAACTCCAAATCTATTGTTTTCCCCCAAGTACGGCATAGCCTGCAGTCACATTCTCCTTATAAAAACCCTTGATTCCGAGACCTTCCTTGGATCGCCCCCGAGTTTCATCCCGCCTTGCTGCCGCTTTGCTTGGCAAGCCTCCCCTCAGCTGCACGTGCTGAGCTACATTGCACCCCAGCTTCGCTCTCCATTTTTCCGGGTTTCAGGACAGGTGAAGTATCACCCAAACCAGCAACTCCTCTAAAAATCTCTCTATATCACTCCAACCTTTATTTCTTTAGTTATCTTGTGTGAATGTGTCGCATACACTGTTTTGCTTGTGTTTAATAAAACATCATTTATTGTTTCAACTTCTGTGTGCTCCTTGACTTGGCCTTACCCCGTAGACATAGGGTTCAAGATCTCGCTACGTTACCCTGCCTCTCGTAACGCTAAGCAGTGCTCTGAGCTAATTTTCCCCACCTTTAGTTGAGCACAATTTGGTGTCCCTCCCGGGACCCCCAGTACACCCCAGTACACAGGGTAACACTTGCCTATGAAATTCAAGCTGATAGATGACTTGAAGGCTTGTGCGCATGTGCATGCGTGAATACACACACAAGTTTACATATTTTGCCATTCTAAATCTGGCTATCGACACTCACGGTCTTTAAATGACTTTACATCTATTCCTGCATCATCTTCCTCCTTGTTCTGTCCTTTCAAAAACATTAGGAGCTGTAAAAGTAACTCCCAGTTCTGCACTACTAATGTGGAACTGTATAATCAGGAGGCATGAAAGCAAGAAATATAACCTTGTCCTAGCCAATCACAGCTCCCATCTAGTGGTTCACCTGAATTATTTTTAGTGATTAGACATAATAGGTCTGAAAGATCTCCTTTTAAAATGTCCATTAGCACAACTGTGAAGCTCTCAAGGAATATCGCTCTTCTTTATTGCCTCAGCTACCACTCCTTTCTTTACAATTGCATCTCTATTCCAAATATGTTGGAGTGACACAAAGACAAAAAAATCTTTCGTGGAATGATAAGAGCTGGAGGAAGCCTTGTAGGCCATTGAGATCAATTCCTTGCAGAATGTAGGAAATGCTGTCCTAAAATATTCTGGACTGATGGCTGCTTAGTTTGTGCTCGCAGACTTCCCACAAAGAGACAGAACCAGCGTGAGTCTATATAGTTGGTTTTATTGATGAACTGCTCTTTCTATTAAGAATTTTCTCTTAATGTTCAACAGAAACCTATCTTCTTATAAATAAACCCATTAGATTCAGGCCCTTTCCACACTATTCTCAAAGGTCCCTCACTAAACTGCAAACCCCAGGATTCCATAGGATGTTGAACATGGCATAATAGCACTGTAACAGGCTAGTGCAGAAATGGCTCTAGTCTTGCCCTCTGGCACAGCAAAGAAGAAGTCATTTCCCTCTTCTTTGTACAAGTTTTCCTCGTTTTCAAAGAATCCTGTCATTTCTCCCCTATTCAGAGACTCCGAGCATGTGCAGTGTTATATGTCAATCTAACTGGACTCCAGGAATGAAATGGAGGTTGCTTTGCTTTCTTGATGTTAAATATGTTTACACATTCACTTGCAAATAAGCACCATTTGCTGTAGAAAGGGATAATATATATTTTTTAAAGCAAACATAAGATAATAAGTATCTCTAACTGTGTATGTGATTGACTGGAAGCCCCTAACTACATAGGGTTTTATAAATATCCTAGCGTATATACCTGGGATTTTATTGCTGGGATTTTATTTTCTCATAGGTAATACATGTTAGAAAGATTTGAAATCCTGTGTTTCTAATTCCCCAAACTGTCTTGTCCAGTAGCTGTAACTTCTCCCCATATTCCACAATCCAATCTGTCTTCAGAGTTATTAACATATACAGAGGTTGGTTTCCTGAGGGAATACACTGCCCTCCTCTTTGCTGCTAGGCCTCATTGCCATAGCAACTGGCCAGGCCCTAGAGCTTTCTGGCTGAGAATTCTAAAAGCCCCTCCCTAAACTGCAAGTCCCAGGACTCCATAGAATCTTCACAGGCAGCCAATCATATGAGGTCTTTGCCTGCTTGGCACAGACAAATAAACAAACTTTGACCTTTATATATTAGTAGAAGAATGCTTGCTATGGTGACTAGTCACAGCCCTAGTGGCCTCAGTATGTCTGTGTTAGCAGAGCTGGTTGCCCTGGGCCTGTTTGCTGTTAACTGCCCCCCCCCCGCACTTGTTGCTCTCTGAAATGTCATTTGGGGGCCTCCAGACTATGGGACCCTGGAGTGGCACCGGGGGTGTAGCTAGAAATAGGGAGAGGAAAAGTGAAGACATTGTACCCCCCCCCCAAACAGGAATTCTGCAACACCAATGGATTTTTTCCTTCAATCTCTGAATATCTAACATTTTAACAACTTAACATTTAGAATTTAGAAATATACTTGAGGCATCCAAAGAAAAGGGGCAGACAAAGTTGTCAAGGGAATGCAACACAGCAAATACAAGACTCTTAGGTGTGAACCGTTTTCAACTGTATGCTAGAAATCTGCAGACTGAAGGAAAATCTCACGGAGAGGGTAAAATTCTTTTTTTTTTTTTTGAGGGGGCAAGGCCCTAATCTGCCCCCCTCACCCCTCAATAGCAACACTTCTGAC
Organism: Cyclura pinguis; assembly: GCA_030412105.1. NCBI lineage: Eukaryota > Metazoa > Chordata > Lepidosauria > Squamata > Iguanidae > Cyclura > Cyclura pinguis. The sequence goes on along the minus strand of CM059601.1, from coordinate 91,545,032 downwards.
TGGTATTGAGGTCCAGCTTTACTGTACCACTGGGGTCAGAAACATTTTTTTTAAACTAGTGAAATCACAATCCCCAACTTGGTTCCTAGTCACTGGAACCAATTAAGAAAGTTAATCTGCAGTTCCATGGGTCTACTCAAAATTAAGCCCCATTGAGCTCAATGGATCTTATTCTTCCCAAATGTCCGTAGGATTGCAGCCCTTACCTGCCAAGAAAGGGCAATGCCTCGTGTTCCTAATCAAAAGCATGAGCAATCTTCCTTGATTCCTGTTTGCTCTCTCCATTTACACTTTCCAAACCTACTCATCTTTAAATAGCATTGTTTATTCCTTCCCCCGAGCAATGCAAGTAAAAGCTTGACACGTTCTTGCTGTTTGGTTGCTGTTTTCTTTCTCTTCTCTGTTATGTATAAATACATTTCCCCTTCAGTGTCAATATTTTATTTTGGTGTAGTTGTGGAGTTTTGCTAGGAAAATAGCCTTCTTCCTTATGTAACAAATTAACTTTTGACACCAAGCCACAAAGTTACAGTAACAAATAGGACAAAGGCAATTTCCTCACTACACTGCTATAGTGCCACTATTCCACATTCAACATCCTGTGGAATTCTGGGGTTTGTAGTGTACTGGGGCCAAAGAGGTCTCTGCGAGAATTCTAAAGGCCCCTCCCTAAACTGCAGACCCCAGGATTCCATAGGAGGTTGGAAGTGGAATAATCTGCTATATAAAAGTAAAAGTTTGTGAGTTTGTCTGTTTGCCTATGTCAGGCGGGCGAAGACCTCATACAATTGGCCGTGTGAGGTGAGAAGACCTCATATGATTGGCTGGCTGTGAAGCTTCTATGGAATCCTGGGGTTGGCAGTTCAGAGAGGGGCCCTTAGAATTCTCCACTGCAGAGCTCTTGGGCCCCAGGCCACTTGCTATGGAGACGAGGTGTACTAGCAAGAAGAAGATCAATGTATCCCCTCAGAAACCAAACCTCTGCATGTTAATAACTCTGAATACAGATCGGATTGAGAAATATGGGGAAAAGTTACAGGTACTAGAATAGGCCTGTTGCTATGGAGATGAGGCCTAGCAGCAAGAAGGAAAAGGGCAGTGTATTCCCTCAGGAACCCAACCGCTGTATGTTAACAACTCTGAATACAGATTGGATTGGGGAATATGGGGAAAAGTTATAGATACTAGAATAGGCCGGTTGCTATGGAGACAAGGTCTAGCAGCAAGGAAGAGAACAGTGTATTCCCCCAGGAACGCAACCTCTGTATGTTAACAACTTTGAATACACATTGCATTGGGAAATATGGGGAAAAGTTACAGGTACTGGAGAAGACAGTTTGGTGAGTCCTTAAGAAGAAAATAAAATCCCGGGCAACGTCGGGTAAATACCCTAGTAGTACTATAACAGTGTAACGCAGAAATGGCGCAGTAATCTCATAGGCAAAATTGGCAATTATTCTACTGAGACAGGTTTGGATAGGGCCAGCCCTACTTTTAGGTGATGTGAGATGACCTTCGTAATCAGTCGACCTGAGAAAGGAAGGCAGCAAGCTATGGTCACATGGCACACACATGGTCTAAGCTAGGGATGGAAATCTTTGCTTGTTTTCTTCCCACATTCAGGACTGAAGCATTTCAGAGTTTTTTCTCCTGTTCTGTGAGAATTATGTGAATTTTTGCACCTTGTTCAAGCACATCAGGAACACAGCACATTATGGCTGCATTGAAAATTTATTTGTGAAAAAACACAATGTTTTTCTGTCCACAAAATGCTCCGAGAGCAATATTTTTCCCAAGAAAGAGCATATGTTGCATAAAATACCCCAGTTCCTGCACAAAAATATTGGTTTCTGGGCAGAAAACACATGTGTTTCTGTGTCAGAATCAGCACATTTGTGCAGTTTACACAAATTTATGCAAATTGTGTCAGTTTTCACAATTTGCACTGAAACACTGTGTTTGTCATCCTTTTTTTAAATTTTGCTTCCCTCCTCAGTGGGGTAAAGTAATCCACTCTGCTATGGTGAATTGTATTGTATTTTTACTTATATGATCAATAAATAAGTAGCCTATGTAGTAAAAGTACTGAAAGTAGGCGTTTTGTGAAATCTGCTAAAATTTACAGTTTGCACTAATATCCACAAGCTGGAAGCCTGTTGGGCAGTTATGAATATATAACTTAGAGTTATGAACTTGTGACTGTTTTGTATTCATGATCCCTATGTAGCCCCTAGTTTAGGGCATACATAGAGACCATGAAAACATGAAAATCCTCCAGTCCCCACTTACCAGACAGCAGCCAATCTAATCAATGGGGATCTGATCACCTATTGATCCAGAAGTAGCTGACTGATGGTCCCAACCCCCCTTGCCTGAGTGATCTCCAGCACAAGGGGGAACTGTGAAAGGAGTCCTCCTTCTGGCAGTTGCACTAGAGATCACTAGTGCAACTGGCAGAAGGAGTTGCACAGGAGGGAGTGGGAACATCAGTTAGCTGTTTTCCAATCGGTAGAGGAGCAGTCTGCTGCCTGGTAAGTGGGTATTGGCATAGGATTCACTGTGTAGATTCTGGCTGTGCATTTTTGGGCAGAAGATATCTTTTCTGCACAAGGCCAATATTTTTGTGCAGGAATAGATGTACTTTGCACAAAATATAGTAGGGCCTATTCTACATTAGCTAATTACTTAAATATATTTAACTAAACAGATTTAACTAAGTAACTTAGTGCATCAGTAACTCAGTTAAGTATGCTCTCCTGGCCCAACACTTCCCTCCAGAACCTGATGGAAACGTCATTCTCCTGTGCTCTGATTGCTGGCAGAATGGACCTCTTTCTCTCCATGCAGTTGATGCATGGCAGGGCGGGGGTGAGTTATGATGGTGGTAATAATGTCAAAACTGTGACTAGGTAGTGCTTGTGAATAGAGAACAGTTATGGATTAGTACATCTAGGTAACTGTTGCTCACCACTTAGGCCATTTCTGCACTAGTCTGTTATAGCGCTCTGATTCCACTTTCAACATCCTACGGAATCCTGGGGTTTGCAGTTTAGGGAGGGGCCGGCTGGCCCCTCCCTAAACTGCAAACCCCAGGATTCCGTAGGATGTTGAAAGTGGAATCAGAGTGCTATAAAAGGCTAGCGCGGAAATGGCTCTAGTCACAATCGCAACTCCATAGCCACAATTGCAACTCCACCCCCCGCTTTATTTTACTGGTCAGCAGATGCATAGGGAGAAGGAGATCCATTTTGCTGGCATGAGGGAATGACATTTTAATCAGTCTTTTTTGGGGAGGAGGGGGGCCAGGACAGGAAAGGTAATTTAGTTAACTATATTTAGTGAAGAATACTGAGTAGCTGATAGAGAACATTGGCCACTGTCTTTTGCATTGTAATACAGTTGCAGAGAAGCACCTCATATACATTTGCAGAAACAAATTTTCCTCCCAAAAGTCCCAAATAGTCTTATGACTGTTCTCCTTTTCCTTGAGAGGGTGCTTTGAGTGCTTTTTTCGTGAGGGATGCAAATATTAACAAGTGCTCTTCACATGCCTACATTGAGCACCCTAGGTTAACCTGCTTCCTTCAGGCACAGTGAGGGATTCTTTCCTGTTACCTTCCACAAAGTAATTCATTTGGCATCTGTAAACAGAATGGACAGGAGAGCATAGGGATTGTTACGTTATTCATTTCAGACAGCAAAATGGCTTAGCCTAGGCCTGTGTTCTGAGCCTGACTTTTGTAATCAGGTTACAAAAGTACATCCAGCTTCCAAAATCAAACCTTCCTCATTCTACATAGTAGGGCTGTCTAACTTCCAGGGCCCACATTGGGCCCCTTAGAAACCTCAGAGTGTGCCTTCATTCCTACCCAAAGTTCTGATGCTGATGCACAGCCAAAAAGCCACATGTTGACTTTAAAGCATGGCAGACAAAGTACGTGTGCCTTGTTTTAAGAGAGAATTGGGTTTCTTGAAGCTACCAGGAAGCCCTCCCCCCATTTTTGCTACCATGACTAAATGTGCTGCTGTAGGCTGAAAATTATGAACATGACATGTAAAGGTGCATAGCTTGTTTTATTTGGGAAGAAACACATCCCAGAGGCTTCCAGATATGTGCTTCCTCTTAAAAACAAAATTGTGCTTTCACTTGCTATGTCTTACAGATAAAGTAAACATGTGGCAATTTGGCCATTGTTGCAGCAAATTTAATGGTAAGGAACTACATAAGTAAGGAACCACAAAGGTGATGGAAGGAGGTGTTTGGTAGGCTCTGTATTACCCCCTGGTTTGTGTTGCCCACTTCTCCTGTTTATTATACTGCTTTAACTTATAATGTTCTTAAGAGAGATATGAGTAAATTCTGTTTCATAAACAAAAAGAAAACTTATTATCCTTTGCAAGCTATTTCATACCCTTCAACATTTCACAGATAAAAACTGGAACACATGTGGCCAAGATGGTAAAAGTTCTTAGTGAGAAGAACACATAAGCTAGCAGGAGCTGCAGCAGTTTGCTTTTGCCTGAGCTGACTGAGAAGGGCAAGACTGTGGCCATTTCCGCACCGGGCTAGTAAAACGGTGCAGAGCGACCTCCCACGGAGGTCTTCTGCACCGTAGAGTGAACCGGGGCAGACTACATTCTGTAGTTCCATACCTCAGTCCACTCCGGAGCGACCGGAACTGGCGTGTTTTTTAAAAACCTCGTTTCAGATGTTTTTAAAAATCACGGAGCGTGCAACCCCATGCCGCTCCGTCGCCCGGCTTCCGGCTGGCAAGCTTCTCCGGTTGGTGGAGAGCCTCCAGCAACCGGAAGCTGCCATTTGGGATGCAGAGGACTGCGGAGCAGCGAACTCGCGCTGCTCCTCGTGGCGACGGACTTGGCCGACCGGAAAAGAAAGCCGGTAAGGTCTGTTTTCGGCCGTCCCCCCCCCCACATGCAGAAAGGGCCTGTGTCGCTACCTATCTCCTATCCCCTCATCTTACATCTTACTTTTGCATTTTGAACTCAGTTTGCACCAGCTGCAGTAAATTGAGGATGATGGGGGAAAGTGGAAGGAGGAGAGAGAAACTGGAACATTTTTAAAGCAGCTTAAAACACAAGGTGATAGAGGATTAATAGAGGATTAATTAGCACTGTTCCTGCCAAATTGGGAGAATTGGAGGGTATGTTATCTATATAATGACATTAGCCCTATTCAGTCATCCAACATGCAAAGAATGGAGCACACCAGCTCCATACTGTCTGCCCATAGTTCTATTGCTCTCCTCACATGGAAAGTAATTGTCTGAAGAGGGGAGCTTTCCTTATATATGGATGCTATCTTCCTAAGTTGGAAACAATAACAATAAATCAAACTCCCCAACTGTACAGAGTGCATCCACAAACTGGAAAGCTCTTATGTTCAGACTCATTGCTTTCCACATGAGGACTGCAGGGGATCTGGCGATGCCCACTCCCTTCTTTGTATGCTGAATGAACATGCTTAGGGTTTTTGATGTTCTGCTTTGCCACTTCAAACACAGCTTGGAAATCTTTCTGAGACAAGTTCTTGTTTTATAAAAACTGCAAAACAAAACAGGGCCAAAATGACTGTAGAAGAAATTGTTAACTAACATCTGAAACATCTATACACAGAGAACAAGAGAGAATAATTTGCAAATAAGTGTTTGCAATATTTCCTTGAAGTCAGTTTGTTCTTAGATCCATGTGGAGGAATTTAATTGTGACCACTCAGAGCAACAGCAATTTAAAGGAAAGATCAGGGACAATTCACACAATCAAACTGGCATCATGAGAAAACAAAAACAAATATATTCAGCACAAAGATCCATAAGTTCTTTTATCACCTAAGATGTGATACATCAATGTTTTTATTATAAAAGACAAGTATCAAAATGTTAGGTGTGTACTGATGCCAACAATAACTTTGATGCTTGTTAGTTTTGCACCTTGTCATTTGTTTCTTAATCCTTACACTCACTTTCTGTGTTTGCACAGGAAAACTTATAATTAAAGCAACAGGTAACAATTGCTTTTCAGCAGGATATATTTTCCATTTTAGATGTCCTTCATGTTAAACTAGGGTGCTTTTAAAGTTAAACACTTTTAAGACATGTAGATCTCAGAGAGAAAGAGTTAAGCACATGTTTTGAATAATGACCATGTACAAAATAGTGCAGATTCAAAATAAAGTGCAGTACAATAAATACAATTTATTGCTATCTTAATGGGTACACCAGAGAAGAAAAACAATAGGAAGGAATTTGGAGAAATGATTACAGCTCTGGATTCTATCCAGTAAACATGATGGTCAGGTAGATGAGCAATATAATATTAACGTCTAGACGGCTTACAGGAATTAATGGATGCCTTTTTATTTATTTGAAACATTTATTGGTATTCTTCAGAATGGTTTATAGACCAAACAATAAAGTAAAATCTGACTATAGTAGATTAAAGAAGAACAGTTACAAATCCAATATAATGTGAAGAATATAAAGATGTAGGTAGATAAACCGTGTGCCTTCAAGTTGTCTGTTGATTTGTGACAATCCCCTGAATTTCCTAGAGTTTTCTTAGACAAGGAATACTCAGAGGAACTGGTTTTGCCAGTTCTTTCCTCTGAAATATAGCCTTTCTCCACCTATTCCAACAGCTGCCCAATCTGCTCCACTAAGCTACCCTGGTCCATTGTTCCTGCATACCTGGAGGTTCCCTTAGCCACTTTGTACAGCTACTTTGCCTTCTTTCTCTGGGTCTGTTTCCTTTCTCCCCATCAGCACTGGGTCACTGTCTCTTTCTCTCCAAGTCCTACACCAGGCCAGCCTCCATCCCTTCTCCACACTCTTCCTATCTTCTCCTCAGGATAAAGTGGTGCTAGTGATGACAATGCTGCTGGTGGTCCCAACACAGTTGAATAAGAACTAGCTATTTTAAAAATCAACCCTAATAGAAATTTTGGCTCTGAGAAAGAGGGCACGTCTGGAAAAAGGAGGACATATGGTAACCCTAAGATGAGCACATTTTCAGTTGGGGCAGAAAAGAAAACAAAGGTGGCTGCAGTCAAACCCTTTTGAAAAGAGACCTCATAAGTAGAATGACAATACTGAAAAGGCTTCATCACTATGCTGTTTATTTCAGATGGGCAATAAAAGCAAGGCTTCTGGCATGTTTGTATGGGAGAAATGGAGCCCTTCTAGTATAAGTTTAAATAAAGGCATTGGCACTGCAGCAGTTAAAATAAGGTGACATGTAGAGTTGGAGTCCTAAGGCACAAAAAGAAGAAGAAGAGCAGAGTGAACAATGGCATTAAAAGCAGATGACATATCCAGAAGAAAATGAATGGAATTTTAGCCAAGCAAAGATAATCAAAAATACGAGTGTACAAGTTTCAGCAAAGTAATGGGAATGGAGACCAGAAAAAGACTTGGAAAGAGAGAAGCAGATATTTAAGAAAAGGCCAGTCATTCAAGAATCTTAGGGCCTAACCGGGCAGAATGAAAAAGACTTTTGAAGATCCCCTAGGACCCTTTCAAAGTTTTAAAAGGGGCCCAAGGAAACACTTAAACTGACCAGTGCTTTAATGCAAAGGGAGTGGGGAGTTAACTCTGCCCCACATTCCAGTTCCTGAGCTAGAATGACTAATAATTGTCAGAGGGGCAAGAGAAGCAATTTTCTGTTGTTTATTTGTTTATTTTTTAAAGAATTCAATGTTGAATAGAGCCACGGTGAGTTTGTCCATTACTAGCTGAGTGGACCAACCGTGTCAAGGCAACTGCCCCAGATGCTAGATGCTGGAGAACAGCTGCAGCAGCTCCTTGGCAGTTCCATCTGAGCAGTGTGGATATTCTTCTCTGCTGAGAGACTGAGCTGTGTGTGGCACAGCCTGACCCCATTATTTTAAAATGAAACATTTCCTCAACTATGATGGAGGATCCTGTTGCACTGTTGGCAGTTCACTTGGCAGTCCAGCCAGGTCTTCTATGTGGTTTGGAAGAATGGATGCCATCTTGTTCTTTTCTTCAGGTAGCAAAATATCTAGGACTGGCCTTGTTGATTTGTATTTAGATATATTCAGGATATCCTTTAAAAGCAATCTTTTTTTCCCCTTGTTCTTTTAAGATGAACTGGATTTGGCTGGTAGCAAAAAATTTTCTTTTAAATAGTCATCTCTTTCTGGTAGCATATAGACAAACTTGAGATATTGTTATCAGATTTCAGAAATCTATTATTTAAAAATAATACCATCCTTGTGAACTGTGGAGGGAGCTATACAAAGTTTAGACAGCTAAACTTTTTGAAATGAGTCTCTTTCATGACTCATTAGGTCCACCAGATGTGTAAACAGGTGTGTGTTCATTGCTGCTCCTTCTGTGCCAATTCATAGAGAAAAGTAACACCGACAGTTCTCATTTTACATTCAGGACTGTCCAGCCTATGTGATTTTCTTCATCTGGGTGAATTTAAGTAATCTGTTTTTCACTCCAGAGCATTTTAATGGAAAAGCTGTCATGTTTATATAACTTCTAGCACAATTGAGCTGGAAGCCAACAGCAACCATTTTGCTTATGGATGGTCAGTTCCTTGGGCCAGTTCCTTCTAGCTGAACAGGAGAGTAATTTTGCATTTTGGATATTTAGGAAAACAATGGTTTTACTGACTTTATAAGTATATATGGTACAGTATCTTTGTATGACTGCTGTCTGCCTGCTTGCCAAGCTTTCTGCTCTATTTGTGTGAACACTAGGGGCTTGCTTCGCTGGAGCCCTCCCCCTGCTATGCATTCACAGAATGATCTTTTGAAGGATTAAAAAAAAAAAACACCACTCCTGTTGACATGCTGGAACAGATGCACATTTGCAAAGAATTTCAGTGGGAAACAGAACCATAATTCATTTAAAGCCGTCAACGGAGATAGAGAGAGCTGGAATGGAAGGCACTCTTCACCCAGCCAACCAAAATGTGTTAATCCAGCAAACACTGCTGCCATTAAGTAATTTGCTTCTTTTATTAGCTCTTCAATAAAGAAAAATGTCTTCCTCCTACTTCCTCCACAATAAAACAGAATAGCTCAGACTTATTAGTTTATATATATTAATGAGGTTCTGACTAAGGAGAATAGAAATATAATTCCAAAACAAACAACTCTCTTTTGGATAATTAAAAAAAAATCTGAACAAGTAAAAGGAAATTGTCTTGGTTGAAAACTCTTTTTCTACCAGTTGTTTAAAAAGTTAAGTGCAACAAATAGCTTCATAAAGTCAAGAATTTTAGAATACAGAGCTTTCATAATTAATAAGCTCAAATTGCTGCCCACTTATTTCAGTAAATAATTTTTATGCAGCTGATCTTTCTCTTTTCCAGTGCTACATTATTAATGAAACCTAAGCAATCACTTGGTTATTGTTTGAGCAAATCTGTCAGTGGCCTGGGTTTCGCACTAATGTGTTTTATAATTCAATAATTCTAGTTACCTGATTGTGTGCTAACAGGGAACCTCGGACATTACACTGGTTTTATATTTTTAGATGAAAATAGGCTTGTAAAATAAACCAGAGGTGAGAAATGGTCAGCTCCCAGCATCCTTCATCACTGGTTTGGTTGGCTAGGGCTGTTGGATTTACAATCCAGTGACATAAAATGGGATACGTACTGGGCCTTTCTGCACTACACTGTTATAGTGCTGTTATTCCACTTTCAACATCCTATGGAATCCTGGAGTTTGCAGCTTAGGGAGGGGCATTTAGAATTCTCAGCCAGAGAGCTCTTTGGCCTCAGTAAACTACAAACCCCAGAAGCCCACAGGATGTTGAAAGTGGAATAATATCACTATAACAGTGTGGTGCAGAAAGGCCCACTGTCAGGAAAGCGGAACTGCCTTGGTATGTACAAATACACCAGCCTGTACATTTTTTAAAAATAAAGTCCTCAAATGAGTTGACAGTATCAGCTTCCATATTTATGTAATGTTAACAGCAATGAAGTCTACAAAGGTAAGAAACTCTAGATGAGAATATCCAAATCATCCTCAGACCCTCTTCTAAACTGCTGTGTTTTAAAAGGGTGATTGGAAGCTACTCAGTCTGAGCAACATTGTCTCCTCAATGATCAGTATGGAAGTAATGGTTCGTATTGTATTGGTGTTGGCTACTATAGGTCAGCTGAATAAATGTTGAAGACTCCATGGGATTTTACATTTGTTATTTTGGAGGAAAAATGAAACTGGAGAGTGAGGAAAGAAATTAGCCTGAGCAGCAGCAGCAGCAGTTTTTTTAAAAAATAAAAATATGGCCCCTCTGACAGTGTATCTACACTATTTAGTAACAGTGGTTTCATACTACTTTAGCAGTCATGCCACTCCCTGAAATACAGGATGAGAGTCATCTAATACAGTGCTATTCTATGTGGTGATCCCTGGACCAGTACCATTCCTTGAGCCATTAGCTGCCAGTCCCTGGCAAGTTTCTAGGAAAGAAAGAAACAGTTGTATCTAATGTGCATAAAGTTAGTGACACTACCTGTCACACTGGAGAAACAATAATTGCCAGTCCCTTACCTCAGATAGTCTGAGAAGTACTGTGCTAGCAGAGAGTCATATAAGTATCTCACCCAGACTATATATCCCAGAATGCCATAGGATGGAGAATGACAGTTAAAAGTGATATAAAGCTGCTACAACAATCTTGTGTATAGATACTCTTAGCAGAAACTGAAGTGGAGTTTGAACTATGAAGCACAAAGCAATGGGTCATATGCAACTGGTACTGCTTTGACTTGGATAACAAGATGCTTGGCCTAATGCTATGATGTTTTCTGACACAAAAGAAAGTGTAGTTGCTAGATAATATTACAACATTTCCTTGTGTGTGTTTCTAGTTCCGAGTATCAAAAAGTCACGGTTCTGGATTGTCCAGTCTGCTTTATCATATTGCCTAAGGCATTGCAGCAGTTAGAAAATTTGCTGCAGAGTGTGATAAAATCTGCTGACAGTTATTTTGTGTGTATGCAAACCCAGATAGATGTTTTTAAGAGTAAAGATTTGCCGACTGCATGCTCTTACCATTTCAGCTGAGTACAGCTGGTCCTGAATCTGCATCAATATTCACTGGAGTATATATCCTTTTTTGAACAAGTGAAAGATGTCCCCCCCCTCCCTTCCTCCTTCAGCATTGATTGGCACTCACAAAAATTTATGCATGCAGGAAGTTGCCATGATGTCATTTGAAATGCTTGATTGGAAAGGAATGCAATTTTACAAGATCTGCCAAGACAGCAAAAAGAAAACTCCAGCCATGTATTTTATGACTTCATATAAAACAGTGACAGATTGGTATGTTACATTTCATAGACTTGAAATTCTATGGATGACTTCCAGGTACAGTTGTATTATTTACATGAACATGAGAGTATGTTGCCAGTGACTCAAGGCTGGAGCGGTGTTGGTTTTGGATGGTAAATACATAAATATATAAATAATAAAAACCTGGCTTGATTCCAGTGATAGGAACCACCCAGTCTGAAGCTTTCAGTACTGAAACTTCATCTTGAAGCTAAGCCAAAACAGGAGCAGTCTTCAGCATTACGACAGAGTTACAAAAGCATAACATTTACATGCCTAAAATAGACACATTTCTGAGTCTACTGATCTTTTTCACTGAATTTAATAAGATTACTCACACTTGGACATGGACTGAATCATGGCAACAGAATAATGGATTGTTAAGGTTGCTGAGTTATCCCAAATGGCAAAACTAACATGTGTCTTAAAGGAGACATCAATTGAAGATTATTTTTTTGAACAATTGGAAACTGTTTGTGGATTTTTTGAGCAATAAGAAATGTAGCAATGCAACAATTTGTGAATATGGTTACTAGTAATTTTAGTAAGATTGTTAGTTGGATCTGTAATGGTAAAATATTTCTTTATTTTTTTCCTCTCTCACTACAGTTTGGCTAGAGGAGGAGTCAGAGAGCCCTTTGTGTTTTAATGTTAGTGTTTAGTTAATAAGTTAGTGTTTTAGTGACTTAGTGTTTAATGTTTTTAGTTTAGCATTTTAGTATTGTGTTTAATATTGCATGTTTTAACTTTAGCTTTTGTAAAAATTCCAGAAGTGTTTGTGTTATTCTTTGTTAAAACTAATAAATAAATACATAAAAAAGACTTATGCATATGTAGATGGACTTTGACTTGCAGCCTGACAGCACAATCCTACATATCTTGTCTTAGAAGTTAAGAGCGATTACCTTTAATATGTCCCCCCCCCCCCCAGTTAAGACAAAGTACTCTGAAGGCACCAGATCCTGTGTGATCTTGGAAGCTAAGCAGGGTCAATTCAGGTTAGTACTTGGATGGGAGACTACCATGGAATACCAGGTGCTGTGGGCTATATTTCAGAGGGAAGCAATGGCAAACCACTTCTGAGTATATAGGAAAACCCAGTGACATGCATGGGATTGCCAAAAATCAACAGACAACTTGAAGACACATATACACACATACACCCTCCCAGTTATATGTGCCTAGACTTCTAGCCTAAGATTCTGTGATAATATTTGCATGCTAAACAGAGTGTGAAAAATGTCCTTACCTTTTCAGCATTTGTCTTTCTAAACACTTTGGCTGTAATGTGATGGTATTGTAGAAATGTGGTCCAAATCCTATCTTAAAGATGAAGCACATGCATCACACATTTTCCACTTTGCAACCAGAAATTGGAGGGATGAGGGTGTGGATTCTGTGTCTGCTCTTATAGTCAGAAAGCAGGTCATTGGATCAATTTGGAATTTGCAGCATAGAAAAGGTCAGCCTGAGAGTGGTCCGTACTGATATTGAGGTAGAAAGGGTAAAAACATATCTCTAAAGTTTTTTGATTGACCTCCACCAGGTTGATGGGAATTTTCAATTTTGTTTTTCTTACACTTTGCAAGGGTTAGGTTTGCTGCTTGTTTGTGCAGAAACTTTTTGGAAATAGTTTGCTGTGTGGTATGCCTTGGAGAAAGTCTATTGTGTGCTCTGCCCTAATGCCAATGTAAAGTTTTGTAATTCTTTTATTAAAAATGTGGGGTCTTTTTTTTTTGCCCCATTTTAGACCATGGGGTTCATAATATGTATTTCATGTGTGTTTTTGTTACCTCCGGATAATGCGCAAAGGAAAGTGTAAGCCGCACTTCCTCAGAAGCAAGATATATCAGAAGACAACTGAAATCATTGCTCCGTACTTCTCATAGGGAAGAAAAAGACCTATCTAGGTTTCACAGGGTAGATACAGGGTGAAGTTCCTGTAGCTTTAATAGAGGAGTGTGCAACTGTGGAAAGCTAGAGAGATGCATGATAGCCTGGAGGGCCACAAGACACCTACTACTCAAATGAATCTATGGCCATTTCCACACGAGATGTAGGGAGCAGTTCACCACGTGTTGAGTTGTGTTGTCAAGGTCAGAGACCTGGGTGGCAAGCCAGCCTGCAGAAGAGAGTGGGAGAGCCAGCAAAGTCCAGCCAGGAGGAGACAAGCAAGCACTTACTCAAGGAAGTTCATTTACCAGAGCATCAAGCAAAGCCATAGTCAGAGTTCCAAAGCCAAGGGTCAAGAGTCCAGAGATCAATTCAAGGTATCAGGAACCAGGTGCTGGGAGCAAGGTACAGGCAAGATGAGGGCTTGTAAGAAGTTTGCCACAAGCAAAGGGAAGCTTCCAGGCAGGCAGTTATATACCCCAGGCACAGATGTGTCCGGTCCACTTCCTAAACTTAGCCAAGGAAGCCTCCCTTTGCACAGCCCTCTTGAGTCTCCGCCTTGATTGGGGGCTTATTGAACCAGGCTCCAGAGCCTCTTCAGAATCGGATCCCTGTTGCTCTAAAGGAGCAGGCAGAGGGACGTCCGTGCCTGCTTGGTCCATGGCAGCAGGGGGAGGTCTTCAGCTGCAGGACTTATCTCCAGCCAGAGCCACAGGGACCAACAGCTGCTGCTCGTCATCTCCACCCTGAGCAACAGGGACCAACAGCTGCTGCTCGTCATCAGCAGCTCTGATAGGGGCTTCAGTTATCACAGGTGTCTTTATACTCTGATTCAGAAACTGTGCTTGCACCCCCCCCTTTGCGTTGTACTACGGTGGAGAACAGTGGTTGCTGCATCTGCAACAGCAAGTCCCTGGTCACTCCCATTCCCCTCCCTCAGCCCCCCCCATTGCTGATTGGTCTTTTTTTTTTTTTTAAATACAACACAGACATTTTAAACACATTTCTGTGTTGCTACATTTGTGCGTAGGTCTATATGTTCTTAACAGTCCATTACCAGATCCACTCTCTTCCCACTGTCCATTTAATACATGAAGACAATAATGACAGCAGCCTGTCCTTTGATGGGCAGAGAGAGATAGGGATGGAAATGATGGAAGGGACAGCCTGGGAACACCCATAGCCGGCCACTTCTGCACTGTGAATCAATGCTATGCTTCTGCATGTAGGCGAAAAACGAAGCAAAACTGATTTGTGAGATTTACATTGGAGTTTTTCTGGTTTTCAGATACAGCGGTTTCTCATTGCAGTGAACCGTTTTAGGCGCTGAAAATGTGCAGAACCATGAGGAAAACTATGATGCTAAAATGCTACAGTGTGCAGACTGGAGGATAAGAATTCAACGCTACTACAATGTATCAACCTTGTGTGGAAATGGCCTAAGTTTTGCCTCAAATATCCTCCAGGGAATGTGGGTGGGTGGGTGCATTCCTACAATGTTTTGGGGCTTTCTGGGCCATTGTTAAGGAGAGGCCTTGCTTAACAACAGAAAGTGAGCAGGAGTCCAAAAGGACTCTTTGCCCTCAAAATCTGGTAGAAATGCTCATACCTTGTAAAGGGCATTTTGGGGTATTTTTGGATACATTTTGCAATTTTTAGACCACTAGGTGTCCCACAGGACCGCCAAATGTGGCAGAAAAAACATTTACACCTCATAGATAACTTTGGGGTATTTTGGATCAAATTTTTTATCCTTTTTTTTTTTTTTTTGCATTTTTGGACCCCGGTAGGGGTAGATGAATACTTATGTGCCAACCACCACAATTTTATTTAGCACAATTCTAAACGGAGCCATCATAGTTAAAGTCAGATCATATTGCTAGAACTGTGCCATGTGAAAGGAGTCCTCCTAAATATTCCTATGTGTTGTGTTGGAACTCCCAAAGTCATTGAAAGCCATTTCTGCACTGCACTGTTATAAAGCTATTATTCCACTTTCAACATCCTGTGCAGTTCTGGGGTTTGTAGTTTACTGAAGCCAAAAAGCTCTCTGGCTGAGAATTCTAAGTGCCTCTCCCTAAGCTGCAAACCCCAGGATTCCACAGGATGTTGAAAGTGGAATAATAGTACTATAACAGTGTTGTGCAGAAATGGGCACAGTTTCTCATAGATCAGTTGATAGGCCTGAGTGTTGGGGCGGGGGGAGAGAGAGGGAGACGGGGAGAGAGAGAGAGAGAGAGAGAGAGAGGACCAGGGAAGGATCCATGTCAGAGAAGGGTGATGATGGAAAGAAGTATTGTGATAACCACTGGCAGAAATAATGAATGAGGTAGAGAAACAGTGGAAAGAAAGATCTGAGGTGCTACGGATGCCATTGATGGTATACATAAGCAAGGCTAGAGAGTGCGAGATAATTTGAGAAAGGGAATGGTGAAACTGAGAAATGAAATTAATGGCCTAAATGCAATGACAGCTGATTAAAGAGATAAAAATATAAAATGTGAGTGGTAGAGTGGTATATAACTTCAGATGGCTAAATAAATTATAGTGTGCCAAAAATATCTGCCTTTCAGAGGACATATACACACACATGCAGATGTTGAGCTACGTCTGCATCTCTCTGTCAGAGGATCTGTTAAGATAAACAAGTTGGACTGAAAGTTAGAAGAAAGACATATGAATACAAAGATTCCCTTGGGAGAAGTTCTGTGCAATGAGTCCAGGCCTATGCAGAGAACCTCACAAGGGATGGCAGTGCCAAATTACCTACCTATATACTTCAGATCAGAGGCCAATGATGGTATACAGAAAGGGTATCAATCTTTCCAGGTGCGCCATCAATTAAGATCTTCCTGCTGTTGCTCATTTGAACAAAACAATTTGCTTTCTCTGGAACGAACAGCAATATTTCCTTTTGCCCTTTGCATCTAGATAGCATCCTCCAGTTGTAGTGGTTTTTCCATTTCCCCCCCAAAATGTAAGTATGTACTAGGATTGCAAGAAATATACCTGAGTGCCCTGAATGAAAAACTAGTCCAGAAGGATCCACTGGGCCAAAAGTGTCCAGTAAGGAACATGGGATTTAGTGGTACACAAGCCTTGGGACAGCCCTTTTTACTTGAGTGGTTTTAGCCCCATGTTTATGGGATATCTCTTGAATCAGCTGGCATCTGTTTGTTCTCAGCTGACATCAATAGATGATCTTTCAGCTATAGCATTCGACACTGTAAAAACTGCTACTCTGTAGCTCCCTGTGCTCTAGGCACATAACATAACGCTAACCGTGAATTACATGTCATTTCTGTGATAGTCCCAAGCCAACCACAAGGAGGTTTTCTCCCCTTATATAAAGAATGCAGGGTTGAGTTTCTAATGAATTATCTTAGACAAAGCCTTTGTGATGTGTTGTCATTCTCTGTCTCAGTATACCATACCCTCATGATTCCATGTAGCTTCTGACCATACATCATGATGAATTATAAAACAAAATCTTGCCTCTGGCTTTGTCATCAATCTTGCATCTTTGTCCCTGGTTGGCAGATGAAGGTATGAGGATCATGTAGCAAATGCTCAGGTGAGCTTGATACAGAGCTTGTATGATCAAATGTCTGGGATTTCATCTGGCACAAATCTCTCTCTCTTTGCTGCTCCCTTCCTTAATAAACAGAAAGTGTACGTACAGTGTGCATCAAAGAAATGGAGGATTGCAGGAGAGGTGGCCAAAAATTAGGCCAACTAACCAGGGGGAGAAATTGGGGAGGGGAAAGAAGGGATGATGGATGCAGTGGAGAAAGAGAGGGGAAAGGCACAGGGAGAAATGGTTGATGGAGGCGGGGTGGGAAGAGATGGAGATTCTGCAACCATGAAGGGCAAAAGGGAAGGGTCTAGAAAAAGGGCCTGGCCTGGCATGATGATGTGGTGGTTATGCCTTCCAAGAGTCCCACCCCAAAGGGCCAGAGCAGATGGAGTCTGACTCATTCCTACCCAGTCCAGTGAGCTAAACTGTTGTTACATCCCCAGAAAATAGGTGAAGGGAACTGGCACCCAAGCAGTGTACATGGGGGAAGAGAAAGAGGAAGTTCTCCCCACTAGCTGGCCCCAGCCCCCTTTTCCACTTATCCCAGTGAATATCTTCCCTGCTAGAAAACCAACAGCCAAAAAAGGCTGGGTCTGGCTGAGCAGGATAATATATTGTTGTTGTTAACTACCATCCAGTCGATTTCAATTTGTGGTGACCCTACGCCTTATCATCAGCTGCTCTGCTCAGATCACGCAGATTCAGGGACATGTCTTCCTTGATTGAATCTATCCATCTGTAAAGCAGTCTTCCTCTTTTCCTACTGCTTTCTACCCTACCAAGCATTATTGTCTTTTCCAGTGAATCATATGTTCTCATGGCATGGCCAAAGTACAACAGCCTCAGTTTAGTCATCTTGGCTTCTAGGGGGAGTGCAGGCTTGATTTGCTAGGACCCATTTGTTTGTCATTTTAGCAGTCTAGGGTGTCCATAGAACTCTTGTCCAGCACCACATTTCAAATGAGTTGATTTTCTTCCTGTTGGCTTTCTTCATTGTCCAGCTTTCACAACTCTACATAGAAGTTGGAAATATAATGGCATGGACAATCCTAACTTTAGTGTTCAATACTATACCTTTATACTTCAGGATCTTGTCTAGTTCCTTCATAGCTGCCCTTCCAGGTCCTAGTCTTCTTCTGACTTCTTGACTGCAGTCTCCATTCTGATAAACAACTGAGCCAAGGTATGGAAAATCTTGAACTATTTCAATGTCTTCATCATCTACTTTAAGGTTATGTAAACCATCTGGCCATTATTTTTGTCTTCTTAATGTTCAGTGGTAAACATGGCTTTGTAATTTCTTTCTTTGCACTTTCTGCCTTGACTTTCTTCCATAATTGGAAGTTTCAAGTCTTTACTGTTTTCTGCTAGTAGTATGATGTCAGCGTGGTACAGTGGTTTGAGCATTGGACTATGACCCTGGAGATCAAAGTTCAATTCCCCCCTCAGCCATGGAAACCCACAGGGTGACCTGGGCATGTCGCATACTCTCAGCCTCAGAAAACCAGATGATAGGTTCGACTTAGAGTCACCATACATCGGAAATGTCTTGAAGGCACACAACAACAACAACAACAACAACAACAACAGTATGGTGTCATCTGCATATCTTAAATTGTTGAAGTTCCTTCCTCCAACTTTCATGCCTCTTTCCTCCAAGTCTAATCCTACTTTATGAATGGTATGTTCAGCATACATGTTAAAAAAATAGGGTGACAAAATGCGGCTTGAACAGTTTAAAATAGCACTTCTCAGATCTAATGTTGGCAACTAGCATCTTTTCCCCCTCAGCGCACCATGGACTGGTGCTATATACTTGCATTCAGAGGATCAAAGTCCAAAACATCTAGAGAATCAGAAATTGAGAATGACTGTGTAAGAAGCTGCATTGTTTTTTAAATTCTGTTTGCCTCGTTTAAGCTTTTGGAATTGTAGAGATGAATTGCAGAGTAGAGTATTATGGAAATAAACAGCTATTTCCTCTGGGAAGGGAGACATCTTAAACATAGACAAAGATAAGATGAAGGTAATAGCTGGCTTATAATACCAACAATCCTGACAATACAAAGTCACTGGCCTAATGCCAGCAAAGCACCTTTGTACCTGTAGACAAGAAAAGAAGATACCAGTAGTTTGGGAGAGAAGACAAGTAGAATAGTAATGATGCCTTTCTTAGCTCAGATCTCTCTTTTGATTGGATGAGAGAGAAAGGGAGGAGTGGCTAAATGAAGGCTGAAGAAGGTATAAAATAAAAGCTTTTTGAGTGGCAATGCACTAAATTTTGCTGCCTCCAAACTGGGCTGTCTTAAGGCTGCTGCTGACATGCAGTTGCTGCGAATCCAAACTCCCTTGTGTGGTAAGATATTCCCTTGTTATTTAATAATCAACCAAATGCCCGTGTGCAGGTAAAGTTAAACAGACACACTAGGGTTGGGGGTGTAAGTCTTTGCTGTATAATCCTAATAGAGGTTTAAGGTCGTGCCTAGATTGATTCAAGGTCTATGTCATCTAGGCCGCTGAAGACAGTGTATTTATCTGTGTGATTTGTGCTACTAGGATAAGTCTTAATATAAAAGCTGCAACTTGTTCTCCTGTTAATTTTCTGATAGACTAAAGCTTAAGAATACTTAAGGGGAATACTGGTGTTGATCTGACTATTGGATAGAACTGGGATTTGTAACCTTAAGTGACCAACATGGTAACTCCTAGAAAATCCAAACAGATTCAGATCAACAGTTGTAAAGTAGAGAACCTTCAGTCTTCTGCAAGATATACAGCTGGAGGAACTGCACCCATGTTAGGTGGCTAGCCAGCCAGGAGACTTAGCAGCTAAGATAGCCCTGAAGAAGACGTTGGTGGAACTGCAATAAACCACAACCTTTTAGATACTTGTTTGCAGCCCTTGAGAAGAGCGGAAACAAGTTGAGGAGTCCTGAGTGCCCTTAACCAAGAAGAGTTAGGAAGTAGGGGCTAGAACCCTCCCTGATCCTCATGACATGAAAAGGCATGAAAAAATAGCAACTTCCATAATGGCACTGCCTTTTGAAAACAAAGAGGGCTTTCTGACTGCCTTTCATAGAGTTGCAAACAAAGAGCCTGCTGATGGTAAATTCATCGTCTTTGAGATGACAAATGGCAAGTGGTTGATGGGATATAGATACACCATGATAACATACAGGAACAGCATAGAGGAAGACAAAGATGAACAAGGATGGACTTATGCCCCTGAGCCTATGTATGACCAAGGTGATGTCTCTTTCCATGCCAGAGAAACTTGAAGAGCAGCTTGGCTAGGAGCTGTACCAGAGCATCCTCTAGATATAACAAAATATGGTCCAGTAGCTGTGACGGCCACCGGCCCCTGGGTTGATGAAGGAAGAAACTTCATCCCACTCACCCCAGACAAGCTA
The DNA here is from genome assembly GCA_030412105.1 of Cyclura pinguis. Lineage (NCBI taxonomy): Eukaryota > Metazoa > Chordata > Lepidosauria > Squamata > Iguanidae > Cyclura > Cyclura pinguis. Next base: position 91,524,814 of record CM059601.1, on the reverse strand, counting down.
CAGCACAAGAAATTATTGTGTCAATGAATATGAAGTCCTAAAACACCAATACATGCTCCTCAGGAGTAGATTAGATATGGACGTGCCACCCTCTGTCCGAGGAGAATATAAGGTGATACCTCAGGCCTTCCCTATACAAGCTATAAGAGGTGTTGTGGTCCAACAACTGGTCTGAAAGATGTAGCAATTTGGATCACCAAGAATGTGGCAGCAATAGAGGGCAATAGGGGGAGTAGTCCCAATTCTTTCTGCCTTACTGGCACTGGCAGAGAATGAGTGTAGTAGCTGGAATGATGCCATAGCTGCCTTATATCTTATAAAGGCTCATGGACATGTGACAGCTTCTAATCTGCACTCTGTGGGCCTTTGTGCACTAGACTGTTATAGTGCTATTATTCTACTTTCAACATCCTGGGGAATTCTGGGGTTTGCAGTTTACTGAGGCCAAAATGCTCTCTGGCTCAGAATTCTAAATGCCCCTCACTAAACTGCAAACCATAGAGTGTTGGAAGTGGAATAATAGCACTATAATAGTGTAGTACAGAATGGCCCTGTCTTGGCTGCTACAGCTAAAATTGAAGGAGCAGCAGTAACATTCAGACTGGGACTGCACCTAGCACCTGGAGCCTATACCACTGTCTATGGTATAATGAAGTGCTTGTTGAAGGAACAGGTACTGATATTAGCCCTTAACACAGCTTTGGAAGCTCTTTCAGATGATTGGGACCAGAGCTGAGACAGTTCTAGCCAGAGTACAAGGTGCCTTAGGTTTGGATCCCCTGGGAAGGACTTAAAGAGCTGGAGATGATGAAGAGGTAGAAGAGACCAGAGCCCTAAGAAAAGTAAACCAGGAGTGTAGTAAGAGATAGCAAGCAAAACAACTTGCTCAAGATCAGCGGATGCAAAAAGCCCCAGTAAGCTTGCAGAGTCCTCTACAAGAGAGAACTCCTCCATGAGCGGAACAACCAAAGGAGCCCTACTAGCTGCCATCCAGAGTGAGATCCCTTCCATGCTATGGGGGAGAAGAAGAAACAGAGTTCAGAGGGTGTCATGAAGGCTGAGATACTAGAGGAGGCACCATTGCCCCCTGAAAAGGGGGAAGAAGAGGACACCAATAGATGGGTCAAGTGCCTGAGACTGACTCCAGTACTTCTGCAGATACAAAAACCATACAGCACATATGCTGTACTCTTCCTGAAGATGATGTTGAAGATTCTATTCATATCCCTATGGGGTGGTAGTTTACCAGGATAAATGCTGTCAAGGGATGGTAGACACCAGAGCAGAAATTTCCTGTACCACATTTCCTCTTGATGAAAAAGATGCCCATGGAACCATCTTTCCAAAAAGTCCGTTGGGTTCAAAAGAAGTACCAGTAGCACAAGTGATTGTTACGCTAACTGATGTGGAATTGGATATCCAAATAGCCCTTGTAGACAAGCTATATAATACAGAATTTTTATCGGCCTATAAAAATATGCCTCCACAGTGCTGACCAAAGGAAGCCTTACAGTTGTCAGATCCAACAGATCTTCCTGCAATGTTAAAAATGCAGAGGGAGAAAAGCAATTTTGCCAGAAGAACAAAAGGAAATCCTTTTCAAATTCCTGGAAAGGAATAACCAGTATTTGCAAGAATGAACCATCTAAGTGGGCCCTCACAGAGATCTGTGTCATAAGGTAAATCTGGGAACAGAAGCTCCCGTGCAACAGAAGCAATATGCAGTGAACACAAAGGCAATACCTGGCATACCAAAAAAAAAAAGAAAAGAAAAAGAAAAGAAAAAGAAAAGAAAAAAGATGATCTAGTGAAAGAGGATGTCCTAGTCAGGCAAACTTCACCAATCAATTTGATTCTATTCCCTGTATCAAAGCCAGGGATTAATCAATGGAGAATATGTATCAGTTATAGAAACTTGAACTGAAGAACACAGTTGGTGGGAACACAGAATTGTCATTCTAGTTCCTTATTACAGAATTTGCATCAAGAACAGTATAAAACAACTTTTACAAATGGATTTTGGTCTCACCCAATAGATCTAGATGTAAATGCAAGTAATGGGAATTTTACACCTCGATGGGTGGGATTCCCCTCCAGTGCAGGGGGTTTTCTCTAACTAGAGATTCCTCTGGCTGGCACTTTTGCCATGAAAGCTCTCCTTACTGCCAAGCTGAAACTAGGAGCATCTATTTGCTGGCCTGCTGGAAGTCCCCTAATACTCTGGAGAGGCGTTGTGGTGGAAAATAAATGGCTGCAGGAAGGAAGGACAGAAGATATTCCTTCTGGAAATGTCCTCAAGGATTCAAGCGAGAGGAAGCCAGTGTGGTGTAATGGTTTGAATGCTTGACTAGGAATCCAGGAGACCATGATTTAAATCTCTTTTTAGCCATGGGAACTCACAAGGTGACCTTGGGCAAATCACATTCTTTCAGCTTCAGAAGAAGGCAATGGCAAATCCTCTCTGAACAAATCTTACCAAGCAAACCACGTGATAGGTTTGTCTTAGGTTTGCTGTAAGTTGGAAGTGACTTGCACACAATAGCAATCCAATGCATGTGTCAAGGTTTCCCTTACAAACACCATAGAGTAAAAGACAGAGTAAAAGAGCTGGATGGTAAAATGCTACTCAGTTAATTTAGAGATTTTGTGTCATTTTTACAAAAATAATTTTGGCTATGTTTGTTGCCAGTCTAAAGTTTAGTAAGCACAGTCCTATGCATGTCTACTGAGAGGTGAGCCCTATTGACTTCAATGGAAGGACAGATCAGCATGTATACAGTATACAGCCTAGAAAGTAATTCTTGGAATAATGTAAATCATAAACAAACTTGGCTATTTTTGAAGAAATGTAGTCTATCAACATATATCTTAGTACATTTAAAATATTTTGAGTACATTTGCATTAGCAGTAAAATATTTTATGAAGTGCTATTTTCATATTTTCGTCTCTGTATGAGTTGTATTCTGAAATGGAACTCAGAAAATATTTAAATACTGCAAGATGTGATCCAGTGCAGTTGATGAATTGCTTTGGATGCATCTGAAAAACTGTGTTCAGGGTTGAACAATTTTAAGAGGACACAAACCTAAGCATTACTTCACCATATCCATCCTGGATATCATATCTAACCGAAATGTATAAGCATTTTGAGTAAAAAGTATTCTGTGTCAAATGGAAGATTTAGAGTTGCTGAAACTTCAAAGATTCACCATTGAAATAAAAATAAAAAATAGAAAAGAACCATCCCCCATTCCTATATACAGAGAACTATGGGAAGAAAAAAAAATTGAAAAAGAAATTAGAGATGCAAAATAATGCAAAATAAGTATTTGCTCATTCTTTTTTACTTTTTCTTAGCCAGGGCACTGACACTTTATTAGTCAAAGCCAAACTTGGAATGCCTAATTGGCTGTAACATCATCTTTATTTGTTAAACAGGATGATTCTAATTTCCAAACATCCAAACTTCTCCCCTAAATGCATAGCACTTAATGCCACAAGAGGACAAACTGAAGGTTAGAACTTTCCAAAAAACCATGAATTTACTCTGCAGATATTATGTTTGACTTTACTTTCCATTTGTGTTTTCTTGTCACATATCTGGTTAATGTAAGCATTTAATCTTTTAGGCATGTGATTTTCTGTTAGTTCTTTTTCTTACACTTCACGGGGCAGAGGGTTAAAATAAACTGATAGTTTACCTGGAGGCAAGAACACAGATGGACGCCCAATCTTTCCCCCATAAGCATTTGGACTCTATATGAGCGTGAAAATTACTGAATGGTTTGCAGAGTTTTGACAGATCGTCAGGCTCCACGAAAAGATTGGTTGAGTCTTTCCATTAGTGAACAGTGCTTTTATATATATATATATATATGTATGTATGTATGTATGTATGTATATATATGTATGTGTGTGTGTGTAATATGCTTGGGGAGAGTAAAAATGACAACCTTTCCTCAAACTAAATGTGGTAAGAGTCCTTTCTATTCTTCAAGCTGCATCCAAAGAGATAATTACTTCAGTTTCCTTTTCATTTGGTATTCTCCCAATGATGCCTTAAGAAAATGACTTTGTATATTATTGTGATGATGCTTGTACTTCTGAAGCCATCAGGCAGCTAATAAAAATGCTTAGCATTTATATAGTGTATTTTGAGTGTTGAAAGTGTTCCATAGAAACTGTGTTATATTCAGGCACAGTAAAGTGAATGGGATACTGTTCCCAGGACCAAGACTCTTTCTAGTCTTGGAGAAAGCTTGGAAGTACCCAGATACAAATAACTAGTTTCTTGTAATTAAATATTTTCCAGTATTGTTCTGGTATGCCTTCAAGTCATTTCCAAAACATGATGGCTCTAAGGTGATGGCCCTAAGGCCTCAAAGGCCCGTCCCTAAACTGCAAACCCCAGTATTCCATAGGATATTGGAAGTGAAATAATAGCATTATAACAGTCTAGTGCGGAAATGGCCATAGTCCAACACTCAAACCACCTCTCCTTTACAGTAACTAAGGTGTAATTATATTATATCATGGTTATCACTTAACAAATGGTAACTTCATTCATTTTGCAATGTAACTGTAATTTTTTTGTTACTTTTCTAGTTGGTGAGATGTGGCCTCACCCTACGGCAAAGGTGCAAAGATTTTGGAAGGAAAGGAAACAAGAATTAAATAGAATATGGGAGGGGGGATTTAATATTGAAAAAGGAAATATGCTTAACCTTAGATGTTAAACACTTAGGATGAGGAATATTTAATAAAACTATTAAAAGGGGTGCAAGGTGTTATTGCATATGGGTAGAAGAAACCAGAAAGATAGAACCTTAGTAAGTGGAACTATTACATATCAGAATATATGATGTTTCATTATTTATTGGAAAAAAAAGGGATTTACATGGGGCAAATGAAAGAGTAGTTTTGGTTTAGAAATTGGAGAATATTGATTGAGAATGTAAAAGAGAGAAAGGGGTACGAGGATCTAAATAAGACAATTAAGGCAATATTCCACATGAAAGGTAAAGGAGAATTATAATAATTAGAACAATTCCTGAGGGGGTTGGGTGTGAGGGAGGGGATACAAAAAAAATTAAGGAAATATTTGAGGATTTACAGCTAAATTAAATAAATGATTAGATTATGGAAAATATTAAATATATTAGGGGATATATTAATATTGTTGTAATATTATTGTAAAAGTTGTAACAGACGAATTAAATAGATGAATTAAAAAATGCTATGGCAAGGGATGAATATTATGTGACTCAAGTGCTGGTTTCTGTAGTGCCTTGTGGTGTGTTGTGGGTACTGATGTAACTACAGATTGTGCAGGAGGAATGTATATTTTGTGTGTTTGTGTTCTGGGCTTTAGGCCTAAGAATAAATACATACAGTCAATGCAAACAGGAGTCCCCAGTGTTGGTACCACTTCTCTTGTGAGGATTAGATCAACTCAAATGCTCCCATGATATTCCCTATCTCCTGTGGGTGGACGTGGGCTGTGGTGTGTAGGGGAGGAAGTGTGGCATTTTCTTATCCAAAGATTGCTGAGCTTTATGCTTTGATGCATGGCCAGTTGTAAATAGAAATGAATCAGTTTAGACAACAAGGTTACCCAGACAGGTACAGTGGCCCCTCCACATTCACTGGAGTTCAGAGTGCAGAACGCTCGCAAAAGTGTAAAAATTGCAAAGAAATCCCCCCTTGCGATCCTCCTCTTGTTCCCTTCCAGGACTCTGGCATGGGAACCTTCCTCTTTATGTACATGCCAGAGGCAAGAGAATGAGGAGGAAAGCTCCAGAGGGGAGAAGGAAGGAGCATGTGTGCCCCCCAACTGCTTTACCTTTTTCCTGGGCTCAAGTTCTCAGCATGGGGCAAAGGCAAGGAAATGGAAGGGGAGAGCTCTGGAGGGCCCAAGGAAAGTGCATGCACGCATGTGTCTTCCACCAGCTCATTGCCTTTCCTTTTGCCTTGCACGAGTTCTTAGCATCAGTGCAGAGGCAAAGCAGTGGGAGGGGAAAGCTCCAGAGGGCACAGGGAAAGCAGAAGTGCCTGAATCTTCCCCTCTCCATTGCCTCACCTTTTGCCTTGGCACACTTGCCTTTTCTCTGCACCAGCAAAATACAAGGGAATGGGAGGTGGAGAATGGAGGGAGGGGAGGCATGAGTGCCTTGTGGATAATCACATTTGTGGGCGTCAAACCCATGAATGTGGAGGGAGAACTGTATATTCAATTAGATAAAGAGATATAGGGAAATCCTATAGCACCTTTAAATTTCTTTATGCTGCAACAGTCTAATACGGCTGTGTTTTTGTATTCTGTTGGATGTTGGGTGTGCTTTCGGTAGTTCCAGCAATTAGTACAACATTTTACTGTAGCATGAGATCTCTGAAAATGGCAAGAAACTTTCATATGTTAAGTAAGTCTTGAAGAATTGATTTAAACAAGTTATTTAAAAGATTTTGTCTTTTTCACCTCAGCAGGATATTTAAAGGGTGTTTTTAGTTTGAAGCAATAAAATGAATCATGGCAGAAAGAGCACTAAAGAGTAAATGTCATAGCTTTTCCCATGACAGTTCATACCACCTGCACTGTTTGCTGTGTGCTTTCAATTTCCTATGAAATTATGGCCTGTTGTGACTGATCCGAAACCCATCTCTCCAGAGGTCCTATTGAATTCTCTATAGGTATGTTGTGAACAGACATGGATTGTATCACAGATTTTTTTTTTAAAAAAACAAGATGACCATCCTTTATTGCGCTGTGTTGTTTGACCTTCCTGCTTGTCTACTTCCAAAGTTCTGTTAGCATCATTTATTTTATAGGGCCACTTTTTGGCAATGTGAATTGAAGGTGCAAGTTCCCTGATCTGAACTGGGAGCATGAGGAGAAGGGGATTAAATCACTCTGTCCCCACAATCTTCATGATGGAGTCCTGGTCCTAACAGGGTGCTTGTGCTTGCTTTTGAGTCCTTCAGAAGGATGTATATTACCTCGTTAAAGTAATGTATGGATTGACCTCTTTGGGATAACTGCCCAGCTCAAATGATTTGATGTTGCATGTTTAGACACAGTGGTAGCAGGTGGCTCAGTGCAGTAGTGAATCCATTCTGGGTTTTAGTCTGAACCTTAAAAGAATTTCCTGAAGTGTTGAACCAGTGTGGGATTAGGTTGATCTCCTTTAAAGTTCAGACTGACGCTATTTCAACAGTATACTGTTATAGTGCTATTATTCCACTTTCAGCATCTTATGGAATCCCTCCCTAAACTGCAAACCCCATGATTCCATAGAATGTTGAAAGTGGAATAATAGCACTGTAACAGGCTAGTGTGGAAATGGCCTAAAACTCAACTATGCTGGCATTGAAGCCACATTTTTTCAGACCTTGTTCTGTTCTTGTGGCATCATGTCCGGATATGTATTTTTAAGAATTCAATTTCTGAATCCTCCCAGTGGAAATGAAATATATATAGGAATGTCTTATTTACCGAAATATGGACTACTGACCAACATTTCAAAAGACCTCTGACTTTGATTTCTTGCTATCAGCTTAAGCAGCCATACACTGGGAACAGTGAAAAACTTTGACCAGAATTAAGGCTTAAGCAGAACCTAGGAAGCAAGGCCACATAGTCATAGATAATAAAGCTCATCCAGAATAATACATCAAGATAATGAGAAGTCAAGTCTTGAATAACCATGTTCTGTTGAAAAAGGCTAGAACAGAGATGTATGTGAGCAGCAGGGAAAAAGACTATAAGAGAAGTAGGCAGGTATCAGGGCTGTCTCAAGACCTTGAGGTACCCGAAGAAGAAAATGGCAGTTCTACTCAGTCTATGAGTAGAAGAGCTCAAGGCCTGAACATCTCATGGTCAAGGAGGGAATGCTGATCAAGTTTGCAGATGACACAAAACTGGGGGTAGGGATGGCTAACACACTGGAAGATAGGAACAGAATTCAAAAGGATCTTCAAAAGGATCTTGATAAACTAGAAAACTGAGCTGAAATTAATAAAATGAAATTCAGTAGAGACAAATGCAAGCTTCTATGTTTAGGCCACAAAAACCAAATGCACAAGTATAGGATGGCGGATATAGATGGCTCAGCAGTACTACATGTGAAAAGGGCGTTAGGATTATTGTTGATCATCAGTTGAATCTGAGTGTGATGCTACAGCAAAGAAGGTGAATATTATTTTATCATGCATTAATAGAAGCATAGTTTCCAAATTAAGGGAAGTAATAGTCAGACCTCATCAGGAGCACTATGTTCAGACACACATGGATTCTCTCATCCTCCAACAGGAAGAAGAATCCAGTTGACTAGGTGGCTGAAGTTCAGGGCAGCAGGTTTTTCTCTTGGGGGGTTCTCTGTGATTCTTCCAAGCTCTTTCTTGTCTGTTTCCATGAAGTCTCTGCTCTGACATTCTTCCAGTTTCTTTCTTTTCAGTCTTTTTCTGTCTGGGGTGAAGGCCTGCAAGTCTGTGTCTGCAAGCAAGCTCCTTTCTTCTCTTAGGGGAAGCAGCCACCTCTCCAAGTCTCTTTGTGTCTGTATTTAACCCTTTACTAACTTGGAGGCTGTCACTTGGATTCAAGGAGATGTCTTCTGGGAGGGGCTAACATGATCTTCCTGTTATATTCTGGAACTTCAAAAGTTTAGATTTGAATATGACCTCTGCTCATTGTCTTCTGGATACCAGTAATGACTCTTAAGTAGTCTGAGAAGATTTCACACACATAGGACAAAGTCAATCCATTTGCTTTCTTTCAAATCCAGATGGGAATTCCAAACATCTCTGAACAATGCACATTACCTTACAATGGGAGTTATACCAGTCTGAACCAGTTTCTTGGAGCTTCCATTCAGTAGAAGTGACCAAGTCAGTTAAGTAGTTATTATTCTTCCAAACACATCGAGAGGCCATTTTCTCGTCAGCAGGAGGGAGGGGGCTTTTTGGTAAGAAAGTTCCAGCTTGCATTTTAAGATGAAGCCTGTCTTCAACAAGATGGACATGGGGTCCACACAACTGCATATTGCCTTACCCTGCAGCTATGCAGACTACGGCTGGAGAAATTTCCCTTCTTGATGCATCAAAGTTTATTTGCAATTAATATTTATTAAGCATAACTCATAACAACTCTTCCAAAGTTGCCAAGTTATCTCACCTAGCTGGCTTCCAGCCTTTGTCGTGCTTTTTTCAGATGACATTGGCTAGTATTGTGTAAGACCTATGGGCCTGCATGGATTTGGAGAACAGATCTTATCTATTCTTGCCAAGGGAAAGAGCACTATTATCCACTCTACAAATGTGTTTGAATGTATGTGTTTTATGCTTACAATGTGTGTGTTTTATCCTTACCGTGTTTGTCAGTAGCAGGTTGATGTCTATTCCTGACAGCTTTATAAATAAATGTGTTTAGAAATGTGCTTAGAATATTCCACCTGTTTGAAACATTCTATCACAGCTATTGTTAAAACTGAAACATAAGGGACCTTCATTATCCCTGCATTGTAGGTAAAAAAGAAAACCTGAATTGCAGCCATTCCATCTTTGTAGAAAAGAAAGACTGAAATTATCTTTGTTGTAATTAAAATGTCCATCAAAATTTAAGCCAGAATGTTAGATGGTGACAAGGCTGCCAAGCTTATCAGAAGTTACTGCCTTGGATTAATAAAGCAGATCTAGATCTGTATATCTCAATTATGATTTCTTTCATAGGAAGACTAATGCCTTCTTTTCCAGGATTAACAAAAGAAGCTACAACATGATGTTACCCCAAAGATCCGGTACTATCTAGTCTGAATGAGAAATGAAACATATCAAGCACTTTAAATTATACCTTAACAAAGGACAGTGACAGACCTTATAAAGGCAATAGAAGATTTCATTTTGCTTGTATTTTAAGAAATGTGGCTCTCATTTTGTGATCAAATGTGCATGTAGGTGGAGGGAAGTTGGAAGCTCTTGGAAGCTAGACTCAAATGTCAGTTCCATGTTGTCATTCCTTGTTGGTTATTGACAGGGGCAAGAAGATGGGCCATGATGTTGACTTTCTGATTACTATGCCAGAATCAAGACCGAAAGAAGAACTGTTGCACCTAGTGATTGACTGCTGGAAAAAGCAGGTAATTCAACTTGTTAAAAGATCACAGAGGTCAGCAGTCTCAACTTGATAAATATATGTGGAGTTTGAATCGTTTATTTGCTCTGATCAACTTCCTCAAAGTTGTTTTTCAGTCACACTTATTGACGTGTTAATTTGCAAAGGGCATTCAGGCTGCTAATTGTATTCTGTTCTTTTTCTGTTCTTCTTGGGCCATAGACATTCAATTGCTCTTTGGCTCATGGGAATGAACAGGGGATCCCTTCTTCAGGTAGATACATAGTTATTCCTGTTCTGAAGCTCATTTTGTAAGCTAAATCTAATTGTGAAATGCTGGGCTCCTCATTCTGATGGCCATTTTTCACCTCTTTGCCTCAGGGCACTAAGTGGGAAGCGGGGAAGTGCCTGGTAATTTAAACATCAGCTATGCATATCTGTTTCAATAACAAGGATGAGTTGCTGAGAATATAAGGCTGAGTGAGGCTCTGTAGGAATCCAGCAATAGTGGTAGTTGAGGGAAATGGGATAAACAAGATGAGTGATGTTATTGCAGAGCACATTCTCTGACTAATATGCCTTGGTCCCCTAATGGATCCCACGAGATGGTTGGAAGGCACATGATGCAGCAACCCTTGCAGGCCAGAGTCTCTTCAGTGTTTGAATGAGGACTATCTGAGGAGCCTATGTAATGTTGCTTTGAGTTCAGTCGTGTAAAGAAGGTAGGATGCAAATGAGGGTTCACACTGGCTTTACCGGGCAATTGTCTTTTGGTGGAATGATACTGTTCATTTTTAATCACGGAAACATGCTTCCTTAGTGGAGAACTTTTGATCTTCCGGGACACTGTTCTACGTCAGCTACTCAATTAAGTAAATTAAGCAACCTGGCCCAACACCCTGCACCTGCCAGAAACATAATTCACTCATGCTCTGATCACTGCCAGAATGGACTTGTTCTCTCCATGCAACTAATGTCCGCTATAGTAGGTCGGGGTGGGAGTTATGACTGTGGCAATGGTGACCACGTAGCTATCCTGAATACGGAACAGTTGCTTAGATTTACTCATCTGTAACTGTTCTCTTACATAACTGTTCACTACTTAGTCATGACTGTGACACTGTTGCCATGATCATGACTACCCCTCCCTGCTTTACTGGGCCTCAGCTGCATGGGGAGAATGATGTCTCTTATGCCCATGATCAGAGCACAGATGAATAATGTTTCCATTAGGTTTTGGGGGGAGGGGGATTGGGCCGGGAAAGTTTACTTAGTTGAGTATACCTAACAAAGGTAACTAAGTATAATTAATTAATTCGGTATATTAGTAAAGTATATTAAAACTAAATATGTCAGTTAAATATATACCCAATTAAGCATACTTTACTTATACTTAACTAAATGTAGTTAACTAAGTAGCTAATGTAGAATCCTGGCCCAGATGTTTTGGGCTGCAGTTTCCATGGTCCCCACTTAGGTTAGCGAATTTTAGCCGAGTTTGAGATTCTATGATCTGCAAGTCAAAATGTCTGAATGGCCCAAGGTCCAAAAGAACTTCAGGTTTTATCAACTGTCTTGTAGGTTTCCACAGATAATATATGTGGGTGGTATAAATTCATACTGTGCAAAGAAGGACTCTTAGCATGTGTTACCAAGTGACATTTTTTCACTCTTAAAATTTCTAACATGTTTTTAATTCACCCATTTAAAAAATAATCTTCAGAATTCATAAAGGACCCTAGGATTCTGTATATACAAGTCTGTCTCAGCAACAATTCTATGAGACATGAAAACTGTTCAGTTATCAACCAAGCAACAATCTGAAAATCAGTCTGAGTTGAATTTTTAACTTTGAATTTTAAAATCTGCAGGCAAACGGGAACACTTCAATTTGGTGCTATATGAACTCCAGTTGTGTCTCCCATAGGAGGCCATGTTGCATTTTGTAGTTCCATCAAGGTGCAACTTGTTTTGTCCTTGCACAGACCAATTTACGTATTCCACTTTTATGATATATGTGACATGCTATACAAATAAATAGATGAAAAATGACAACTTAAATAGCCCTATAATATTAAAACAGTGCAATTAAAGTAATTTAAGACATTTCAAAATAGTTGTGCATGGTGTGCAACAAATCATGAAAGCAGGAACAAATACTGGAAAGCACATACAATGAATCAACAGAAAAGAGGGAGACTGGGCTCCACGTGCTTATAGATGGACCAAGAATAAAATTTGGTCCATCTATAAGCACATGGAGTCAAGTTTCCTTCATTTCTGCTGGCACAACAAATCATGTTAGTTTTCCTAGTCAGCAGTTATTTTCCCATATGCTCTGCCCTGATCTTCTAAATTTGCCTTATGCAGGCGTGGAGAAAAAGCAATCCATGGGCTACAAGTGGCCCCTGAACTCTACTTTGTAGACACCAAAGTGCTCTGCTAGTGTGCCAGAATCCCATTTCTTTCTTTCTTTATTTTTTTAAAGGTGCAATTTTCAGACGATTTTCACCTCAAATCATGGCAAGGCATGCCCTCCTACACACCCAGAACTCCCAAAACTTCTGGTTTTGCTAGTATGTCAACCAAAAAAGAGTGGCTGAAAGTGGCCTGTGTGGCCTGTGGAGGATAAGAGTTAAAACTGACCCCTGCCCTCAATGCAGTTGCACACCCCTGCCCTGGAGAGATTTAAATCCTGAGCCGAGAAACAAAACTTAAATTGCTCTCATTGTTGGGAACATGACTAATGGGATATCATCAAAGGCATTTACTTTAGGTATTCTTAAATCACAGGTGCCCTCCTCTCTTTGGCTTTTGTAGCACTGCACGTCTCAAGTCGATACCATGTTTGTAATTGTTACCCTTGTGTCTTTTGAATGGTCTGCAGATGAGAGTCTCCACTTCTATTAACAATTCTATATCCATTGTGAAAAGCCGAGGGTGGGATCCCTTCTGTATCCATTATGTCTCCTAACCAGGAGTGAATGAATCTCAGTAATTCTTCATTCTCATCTCCCTGTGGGCATCCCTTTTAAGTGAAGCTTTTCTGAAAGCTTCAAGCTGCTGTTAGATTCTACTTTACAAAGACTTATCACAACTCCATGAACTTGAATATTTATCTCAAGAGCGGAATTTTAGTTCTCTGTCATTTTATTTATCTTCACATTCTCCAGTTTTGGTCTATTGAATCTATTTGTATTAATTCAGCCTTCAAGCCTGCTTTGTAACTTTTAAGGAAGTCACTCAGAGCTGCTGGATGCTTTCTTATCAGAACTGTCTTTATTCAAATCAATACCACCTCTTTCACATGAGCCTTCAGCCATCTCTGTGGTTCTCAACAGATTCCTTAGCTGTTCTCTCTGTTAGGGCACACTATTTCTGTGCCATGAGAATGGATGACAAAGTGTGTTTCTGAGGCTTTATTATGTAATAGTGATGGGAGAGAATGCAGCTTGATGTATTTTTGATAAGACAAATATGTAAATGTTTTCCTATTGAAGTTCAAGATGAGTTGACTGTAAATACTTGGAATGTGGGAGAAACCAATACAGATAGATACACTCATCCCAGTTGGAGTGCCTATCTGCTAAGACTGTTGTCAATTCTGGATAACTTGCAGTCCACAAACTCTACTGTGAGGTAGACAGTCGTGTTTATTTGTAGCAAAAGAATCAACACAGCACACATCTTCTGAAGTTGCTGAGACTGAAGCATACATGGCATTCTCAGGTTTTATACCTTTACATACAAATTTAGGTACGTGCAGCTGTGATTGGAGAGGGTCATAAATTTAACATCACTCCACATCCTTAGACATTTCCCAGGTTTGTAAATGTTTGCTCATCTTTCATCCTTGAAGCTGGGACATGTTTCCTGCTTCTTATCTCCGGACACTTCAAGTTCTCGCAGCGCCTTTTGGTGCTTTTCGTTTCTCCCACTCTGATCTTTTCCCCCTTTACCAGATACATTGTAGCAATGAACAGTAAGGGAACTAGCCATTTGATACTTTTGAATACACTCACAAACTTCAAACAGGTGCATTGTTGCAATCAACAATTAGCATTCAATACTCCTCTGCCCGCTGCTGAGTTAACTGAGTTCAAACAACTTTTGTACTTTCAACTCAGTTTTCGGTAGTGGAGGTATGCTGAGGACAAAGGGTGAACGTGTGAGAAGGAGAGAGAAACTGGGACATTTTAAAAGCATCTGAAAAGGTGGGATGACAGAGGATTAATCAAAACCGTCCCTATCAAATTAGGACAATTGGAAGGTATGCAGCTGTTGAGATTCTTTGGCAACTTGGCCAGCTTTCTATGGTGCAGGATAGTACCTAAGTCTCCTCCCTTATCATAGAGCTTTTCCTGGGACAGGTGTGATGATTTGGTGCTGCATTCAATGGCACTTTTTCAGTGGCGGTAGATTAAATATTATTGGATATGACATATGTTGCCCCCACCTGCTCTTGACCATTGAAGCCCAAAGAGTCAAAGACAAAGCATACATAAAATGTCATTTAAAATCAAATTAAACCAAACCTATCATAAACTTCTACCCTCTGACTGGCCAAGCTCAGTCACTGAAAGCCATTTGTGCTGGAAAAAGCAGAGACAGTTACCGACTTGGCCAGACAGACATTCTTGGTTGATTTTTCTGATGCAGAATAAGATGCAGTCAACAGTCTGAATCCTATTGCTCTATCTCAGCTTGAGTAGCCCTACTGAGTTAATTGTTGAATGGTAGCTGACACATGGGTAAATCACACTGATTCAATGGGTCTGCTCTTGCTACAACTAATAATAGTATTACCCCAAACTATGGGTGCCACAAGGGCCAACCCATGTTGCCAGTACCTCTGTTCAAAAGTGGGGAATAATTAGTTCAAAAACAGGGGGCTTGCAAGAGAGGGGCAACTTTGTAAGACCTTGCCTACCAATATTTATAGGCTCACGCAAAAAAAGAACCAACCAAGAAATAAAATGTAAGCTAAAAATGTGTTTTATTAACAAGATTCACACAAGTACCCAAAAGCTCAAACACTCACACACTTGCATAAGGACTAACTACAGAGAAGGGAGGAAAGTGGGATAGAAGACATTGAGGAATTTGAGCAATATTTACCAGTCTGGAGAGAAGTGGAGAAAGCAGCGACATGGCTTAGGCTGGAATCTAAGGACAGTTCTTGTTTGGGAATGGGATGGACAGAGTGACATTTGGAATGGCAAGAGACTGCACTGGTCAGCCTAAAATCAGAGATATTTGTATGTGAAAAATGCCCTGTGGGAATGGTTGTGACTGGCATTCCCAGTTAAGCAGACAATGGGTGTTGCAACACAAACAATGAAGTCCAGATGGAGTCAATGGGCTTTGTGTTTGAATGACAAGAGGATAATGGTTGTTGAAATAGCTGAATGTTGTGGAGAGGTAGGGAAACAATAGGAAAACATCCAGGTGCACAGGGACCAGGGCTGTCAATCACAATTTGGTGGGAACTTCCCTATTTCAGTTTTGAGAGTTCAGCTTGATATCTCATGCCTATTGCATTCAGAGTGGCTGCGCTATTATCCTGAACTGACTGGGTCTCTTGCCTAAGAGGTAGAAGGGACTGACTTTGCTTGCCACGTCACATTTACAGTCAGAAATTTGCTTCTTCCAGTGTGACCTTGCCATCACCTCGGGTATTATCTATATCAATGCCAATTAATATGGTGCCAATCAAATATTATTTGCCAATTAAACATGCCAATTGTGGAGGCTGTGTGGTGCTGTAATAATAGGGTTTAGGTTAATATCTCAGGAATTAGGACTAAATCTATCAAGATCTCTCTAAACCCCAGTACCACTTCTGAGGAGTTAATGGAAGTTCCTAGTGATATCTCAGCCAAATGATATCTCAGAAAACCAGCTCCTTCTGATTTTAGAGGTATGTAGGTGAATATTTGAATCTGGGATAAAGTGCCCAAGGGCAGAAAGACATGATCAGCATGAACAACATGGTCTTACCATTCAGGAAAAGAGAAACTAAATCTTTCTGTTATTCCTCTCCTGGGTTACCTGTGGTTTTGCAATGCATAAACCTGCAGGTACCGCCTTGTTCTCAGTGCTGTGTCCATTTTCATAACCTCTTTTACTACCAACCACGGTGAAGACATTGGCTGTCAACAAACTCAGAACTCAAAAAAAGGGAAAAAAGATGAGGAAAAGAATTATACTTCTCCTGCCTATTCTAAAAAAGACACCTTTGATTTCTATACAAATGGAAAGTGCTTTCATAGTTGTGACAGCAAGCCTGCCTCTGTATTAACTCATTCCTGCTTTTGTGCGGCTGCTTCAAAAGCATAAAATGCATCAAAGAATGCTGTCGAGGTCACAGTGTTGACTTTCTTTTAGTTGCTTTCTGGAGAAAAGCATTCTTCAGTATTTAACTTGTAAACTATGAATAAACCTCCCTCTTTCGTAGTTTGGAAAAATTCCTTTTTCCTCAGCTGAAAGTTTAACATTGCCAAATCCTCCTAAAAGCTTTTGAAAACAAATGGAGTAAATCAACATGAAGATGCTTTTTGAAGTGACATCTTTGGGGATCAGTGAATCTAGGAGCAGGAAAAAAATGCTACTCTCAACTTAAAAGAGGAACAATAAAACAGAAAAATTGAATTGCAGTTGCTGGATTATATTTTATAATAATGCTCTTAAGCATACTCTGCTGGACTTACACAATGGCTTCAGAGTAGGCTATAGTTTGGTAATCATTAGCATGTATTGATGCACTACTGCAGAGCCTCAAAGGCCAGTCCTATCATCAGGCAGAGTGAGGTCATTCCTTCAGGCAGTAGATACTGGGGAGTGTAGAATAAAAGTGCAGCAAACAGAACTGTTTGTATTCATAGGCTGCTTTATGCCTCTTAAACTAGCCAGTGCCCTTGGATTCTATGGAGAACTGTTCCATCATCAGTGTTAAAGAGAAGTTTCAATTGTCAGTCCTGTTCATTTCTATAAGGGGAATGGGCCAGGGTTGGCATCTTGTCCTTTGACTCAGGCAGCAAAATGTATTTTCAGAGTATGTAAAAGTTACTTTTTTCTCGGACTGTAATTACCAGCCAACTTCCTTCAGTTTCGAAGCAACCAAAATAAAGTCAATATTGTGACTTCAGCGACTTTTTTGGATGGATTTTGTGCTTTGAACGCAGAAGCATAAAAGTCCAAAAACAGTCATGTGTCCTAGCTCTGCATATTTCAGTGTTCAGATTAGGACACTACAAGAGAAGTTGTGCCTCCAGGAGTTGATAACTGCTGTAGTGCCATAGAAGTGGAAGAAGTGCACAACATCTTGGAGTCGGGGAAAGTGCAACTTTAATTAAGACACTGGCTATCAAGACCTTATGTGTTCCATGTACAGCTGCCTGGGAATGAAGATGAAAGTTTCACACTGACATAACCTCAGGTCTTTCCTAGATTGTCTTTTGCTATGCGGGCTGGTCATTGGATTCTTCCAGAGGGGAAAGAGCATTTCCTAGGACAATTCCAGAACTCCCTTAGCTTGTGTGCATCCTGCTATATTTGATGGTTCTTCATTCTTGACTGCTGGCATGTTCTATAGATTCCAATTTCCAGTGCTTGGTGGCTTTATTTTCATATTGCAGCCTGTGGCCCAGCCCTGATAGTGGCATAGGAAAAGATGCTAAGGAATCATTTCTTCATTTGCTAAAAACCAAAAGTCGTTACAAAACGTAAGGAAAAACAAAGACACAATCAATAGATTAATTTATCCACAGATAAACCTAATATTTCTGTTGTGTGCCTTCAAGTCATTTCCAACTTATCGTGCTCCTAAGGCAAAACTATCACAGTTTTTTGGGGGGGCTGAGAGTATGTGATGCCCCCAAGGTTGCCCAGTGGTTTTTCATGGCTGAGTGGGAAATCAAACCCTGGTCGCCAGGGTTGTAGTCTAGTGCTCAAACCACTACACCATGCTGGCTCTCAAGCCTAATATAATGCCATCTAATTTGAAAGATAGCCATTAAAGATAACAAAAGTGGATATGTTTTGTCAGATTCTGATGTCTTGAGACAGGAAAGACAGCTAGATAAAAATCTCTGGGAGCCTGTTCAAAGAGGTGAGGCAGGATAACACAATTACAAATATCATTTAAAAGATTTGCATTGAACTATTTTTTTGAAGTAGGTTGAGATATTTTGAAATAGAAATATTTTCCAGCACTCAGACTGAACATTGTGGTTCTAACACACCTTATTTTATTTAATTAATTTATGATCCCACCTTTCTGCCAGTATGAAATCCACAGAAGCTTGCGCTATAGGTTAAAACAAAATACAGCTAAAAGAATGTTTTTTTAAAACTAAATAAGCAATCCTATCATCTTTTTTTTTTAAAAAAATAATTTAGAACAATTTGGAAATATAGCTGGGAGGACAAAAGTACAGCACATCCCATTAGGAGACCCTTCTACTATAGTCAATTAACAGCTGAAGGATTGTCTAAATAAAAAGGTCCTTCCTTGCCAATTGAAAGAAAGTAGCAAGCGTGCCACCCTTGTTTCCTATGAAGAATAATTCCATAGTCTGAGAAAAGCTGCTGAGAAGATCTTCTCCTGTGTCCTCACCAGACATGACTGTGACCACGGTGGGCCTGAGAGAAAACTCTCTCCTGAGGATTTTAACATTTATGCATATAGGGAGATAATGTCTTACAGATAGCCTGGCCCCAAGCTGCATAGGTCTTTATTAATCATAACAAGTACTCTGAATTGTCTCTGGAAATGGACTGGTAGCCAGTGAAGATTTTGCAAAATGAGAGAGACATGATTCCTGTCACCAGTGCTTGTCAGCTGAGATCTTATATAAAACTGGCAGAGCATAAAGTTCCACCAGTGTGCTTAGGCAGAGTATGCTGAAGGAGAGGAGAGAGCTGGCCAGCTCAGTGGTAACGTAAGACAACTTTCCTATTGCACCTTGGAGCCAATCAATGGCTGCTGGATTGGGGCTGGAACAGTGTTTAGGTGCTGCCTAGCAGCCATTGCCCTGTTGGCTAAGCCACTTGCATGAGGAGGTATGGTATACCTCTGTGTACCAAGATGGAAAAAACTAGAACAGCAAGTACAACCCTGGTTCAGCTAACATAGTGGTTTAATAGGGTTCTGGACTCTGAATCCTCATATGAAATGCTGGGGCCTATAGAACCAATCAGCAGTCTTTGACTGTAAGGAGAGAGAAGAATTTTATTTCAGTTCATCTTTGACCAGAATTTACCAGAAGACTGAAGAGGGGGAAGCAAAATAGGCAATTCTGTCCCTCTCTGCCCATTATGAACACAGTGTATTCCTGCAGTATTACAAACTTCTTGCTTCAAAATAGCTGTATTCCTCTTTTTAAACAATAATGATTGAATCTCATGTTTCTCTCACATCCAAGGACCCCAGTGTGGGTTTTAATCACTTAGAAGTTATTAATAAAACTATCAAATCAAGAGAACAATGCCAACTCTATCTTTTTGTTGTCTGGCCATCCGAATTTCCACTAATTTTAAACTATTTTGTAGCAACCTATTTGCATTCATTCAGTGTTTTAATCACCCATGCCAAACCGTCTTCTCTCTCCTTGAGCATGTAAAAGCATGGCTCTTTGTGCAGGCTTAAAACCAGTAAAGTCAGTATGACGACATGTAAAATGACTCTCACACTAATCAGGCATAAGCTAACATAAATCTATTAGAATGCAACAGTGATATTTCTCAAGTCTATTGTTCAAATTAAAATACAGAAGCATTAAGTAGATCCACAATACATGGGTTATGAGATGGTTTGGTGCCTTGCCATTGTTAAGTAGGGATGTAATTCTTTACTAAGTTTCTTCTTGAAGGAAGCAACAAGTGATTTGAACAATTCTCTTTCTGTTTCAAGAAAGTATTTGCAAGCCACATAGTTTTCAAACCTATTTGCAATTCAAGATTTATTCTGCACAAAATCTGCATGCGGTTGCTTTGCAGAAATTTTATTTCCTCTGCAGAAAATGTTCTTTTCTGTGCAAATCAACCACATGCAAATTTTCCACAGAATAATTCCTTGATGACAGCATTCTGTACACAGAAACAGCATTTTTGGCACAGGAAATAATATTTTTCTGCACAGAAAATGTTGTTTTCTGCACAAAACAACCAAATGTGAATTTTTCACAGATTAAAGTCCTGAATTGTGAAGGTTCTTGTCATTTTTGTCAGGCTTTCTCAATACTTGAAAAACATAATTTTGATCATTTTTCAAATATTTTCTAGTATTCTTCCCATCCATATTGTCAAGGTGATGGCCAATTTCCATTCCCCAGCAATCCCCACCAAGATTGTTGTCTGGTTGCTGTTCCTTCCTGGCCTGCTTATAGCAGGAGACAGAGTGCAGATGGGACTGATCCAGCAGGACTTTTAGGGTATGTCAAGGAATGGGGGAGAGGCTCCTTCCACTGAAGGAGGCATTGATTTAGCTTTTTCTGCTGTGTGGAATGTCCTTGCTCTGAATGGAAATATGGAGTCTAATATCAAAAGTAATAGCCATTGGAAGTCAATGGTGGTTTCATATCTGGCTAATGTTGTTGTTTTTGTAAGCATAGTCGTTGAGCTAAAAGTCAATATCTCGAATCATATTGAAAAATCTATAGCTCTTATATCTGTTGTTTTCAAAGTACCCTGAAAACAACTTCAGATGAATACACGTCTATGAAGCTCTTTAGGAACACTGAGCTTCAAACTTATAGGCTCTTACATCTCAAAACTGTGATTTAATCTCCTAAAACTCTGGTACAATGCAATGATTTTTATACCACTGATAAAATATCCTGAGGTCTATTCTGTTCTGTGCTTAAATAACTAATATTTGGCACCAAAGAAAGCTGAACTCTAAAACCTTCATTTTGTCTAATTTTCCTTGTTTTATATATTTGGAAATTTTATATTTTGCACAAAGTATTCTAGTTCAGTTATTTGTGCTGGTGACAGGGGGCTAAATAGCAGACTGAAGCATTCCCCTCTTAAATATTAATCTGCTGCCCCTGAGATTTTCACCATGTACTTTCATGCTAGGGGGACTAGAAACTTTTATTTAAAAAAAAATTAAAGCACTGGTTTTCAAGAGAATGAATTCTTTATGCCATCATGTGCTTGTTTTGTTTTGTGGAATTGTGCATGTCAGTGACATGATATTAAATAACTCTGGCTGTCAACCATGCTCCCCCCATTTAACTGCCCTGAGAGAGTCAAACCGTTAAAAATTAGGTTCAGCTCTAGTTTGGATTTCTCAGGATTTTCAAACATTCGAGTAATTCCCATCTGAATACCAAGCAGAAAAATTGACTGATAAGCAATTAAATAAGTTTTAAACTAGCATTTTCTTGGCCTGTCTCTGAAGAACTGTGTGCTAAGTGGAAAGACATGTCAATTCTACAAGAATGTTACCTTTTCGTCTCCATCTAATGGTCTTCCTTTGCTTGCTGAGAAGTGCTGTTAAGGGGGCTGAATTATTCTACCTTGAATTACTCTGGATATGCATGATAATAATCTGCAGGTTTGTTCTGTGTACAACAAAACAATGCTTGTAATGCACTCATCTAACTTGTATTCACATATACAACCAGCAGGCAATCTTGTACCCTCCAGATATTTTGTACTACAGTTTCCACAATCTCAGATTGCTGACTTTGCTGGCTGTGGTTTATGGCAGTTATAGTCCAAAATGTGTGGAAGGTGCCAGATTCTCCCTCTCTGATCCATGCAATGTATAGCTTGGCATGGACTTGATAAACCACAATTGCGGGAAGAACTCCCAAGAACCCAGAAAGAACTAGTTGTGGAGCTTAAAGGGTCCAGGTGGAACTTCAGTAGAGCTCAGGTAGAACTTGTGGAACTGCTTCTCCCTATATATGCCTGCCTAAGAACTGAGGTCTGCTGGAGTCAATGCACTGTGGGATGACATGGTAGAGAGCCTTTTCTACAGCGGCAGCCCAGCTAGGGGACACTCTCCCCTTGGGAGACCCAACTGATACCATCACTGGTGTCATTCTCGTGCTAAGTCAAAACAAAGCTTTTTATTGAAGCTTTTCAGGCCTAACTGATTTTGTCCAAATTGCACATGTCCTATGGTTGGCATTATTTGAAACTGTTTTAAAGGATTTTAAATTTTCTGGCTTTCACTGATAAGTGATTTAATATATATTTTAGTCTTAAAATTATTGCTATTATTTATTGTTGGAAGCTGCCCTGAGGTCATTGGATATAAATATTTTCATAAACAAACAAACATTGGCCACATCATATAGAGGAATTTAATTGTACCAAAATGTGTTGACATTCATAATCTTCATTTTGACTCAGACAAGTTGAACTTCACCCTGCCTGGCTGCAGGTTAGAGTTATATTGCCCTCCTGGGATTCTGCAGAACAGGAGGGTACAGTCTCCCTACAGTGAGGATGAATTTGATAATGTGAATTCTAGTAATCTGATTAGTATGACAATATCAATAATATTGATATCTGTATTTCTACAGAGGTTGGGAGGAAGGAGGAAAGAGAATACATAGAAGTTCTTATAGTTTCATCCTGAAGTATTTGTTTAATTCTTGCTGAGTTACACTTTAAACAGTCCAGATGCTGGTATGGCTTTTTTCTTTGTGTTTTTTTAAAAATCCCAGTGTTTATAAAGAAAGGGACAAGTAAATTGCCCTTTCTTTAATTAGACCCATCTTTCTTAACTCTCCTAAATTCCTTAGAGCAAAAGCGTAGGAGGAGAAAAGGCTACATGCTTAACTGAATGACTAGTCTGAAAAACCAGTGATATGCAAGACATCTTTTTTCCCCCAGTTATTCTAATAGCTTTTCTACTATAGAAGACAATAACCCCCCCCCCTTCCTTTTCTCAAAGCAGAGACAATTCAGCTTGGATGAGGCTGTGTCTTGATCACTGAGGAAGAACACTTAAATGACAGTTTTAAGATTTGCACATTAGATGGACCCTAAAATTATGCAGTTTGTAATTTTTCCAGGCTAATAATTTCCTCCTGTTCCTGTTGCTAGAAGAGTAGTTTCCTGCTATGTGGGACAATTACAGTCTCACTTATGCCAACTGATTTAGGAGCTGTCTAAAGATGGATACATTTGTGCTTGTCAAGCTATGCAAGAAGGAGATTCTAGGTGAGATTCTCAGCTGGTCAAAATTGGCATAACAGCTCTGGGAGTCAGTGGAATGTTGCCATTTTGCACCAGTTGGGTTGCTCTAGGATGTTCCTAATGATGAATGATGCCTTGCCTTTTTTTTTTTTAAAGCAAGATCTAGCAGCTGAGGGCATACAGACTCTGATCAGTACTATATCAACTGGTAATAATTTATCATGTTTTGGTTGGTTAATCCATCTCTGTTTGTTACAACATTTGAAATGAAGACACAAATGCAAGGCTCTGAGACTAGGAAGCCAGAATTTTACTGAACATGATTATAAGGTCTCCAAGCTGAAGTGGCCAGTGTGGAGAAGAAAGATGACATTTCTGTATACCTAGGCTCATCTTCCTTCTTTTTGTCCTTGCTAACTAATCCCAGGCCTGCAATGGTGCTCAGATTGTTTCCCCTAGATCAAGAGTAAGCAACCTTAGGTCTATGTGAGGATGTCAGATTAATTTTACATGGGCCTCAGCCCTCTGTTAGTGATCTCGAGACCGGCAGTCATGGGACATCGTGGTACCTTGTCCATCCACCCTGGTCACAACTGGTCACTGAGCATACCTAGAATTCTGAGACAGTACAGGGAAAAGGCTTCAGGGAAGATTTCCTGCTGCACATCAACAGATGACATTGTCATCAAGGAGAGGCAATGTGTTAGTGGGTCATCGGATTGTGAACCCTGCCATACAGACTTTCTCCTCTCATTCTGTTTTATATAAATCTGAACTATTTGAAAGACTGCATCTCCCAATATGATCCTGCCCAGGTTTTAAGATCCTCAGAGGGAGGTCTTTCTCTTGGTTCCACCACAATCACAGGCATATATGATCAGTGGCAGAATTTGGAGTGTGTGGAGCGGGGGGCAGGAGAGGGGCATGGCTGCGGTGTGAGGGGTGTGACCGCTGTGCATGGGGCGTGGCTACGGTGCATGGGGCATGGCCATGGCGTGTGGGGGCATGGCTACAGGCCAGGATGCCTCAAAAACATTGCTGCCGGGGCGAACTGCCCTACCATCCCTACGCAACTGTACATGGTGAGGACAAGGAGAGAGTATTCTTGTGGCTGTTCCCAGGTATGTGACACTCCCTTCCTCATGAGGTTAGGCTGACCCTCCCTCTGCTCTTTATCCACAGGGAGGCCTCCTGTGGAAAAGGCTGTTCACCCAGGCCTGTGATTGTTAACTGACTGTTGCAGAACGTCTTTTAACTGAGCTTGTTGTATTGTTTAAAATTGTCATTGGTATGTTTTTATCACTTTCAAAATTGCTGCAAATTAATGTTTTTAATATAATTGTTTATTTAATTGTTTTCTAACTCCATGTTTTGCCTTGTTTTAATTATATTCTGTATAAACTTATATTGTAAGCTCCCATATTGGGAGAAAGTTGGGATTAAAATAAAGTAAAATAAATACCAATCTATTCTCCTTCTCCCCAGTTTTAACTACAGCACTGATTTTAACCCAGTGATTATTAGGTTCCGTATTAACTAGAGTTCCTCCACTCTCACTTACACAGGTTTGAAATCTCAGTTCAGAGGGAACCCTTGTTATATTAACAATAGTGTAACAATAGTGGTTAAAATGTTAGTGGGATTGATTAGCTTTACTAGTGTTAGTATGGGGAAGCAGGGGGAAGAAGTAGGCATCTTGTGGCCTACTCCTACCATATGTAAGAGAGTGATGCTCATTACATTTTCAGCACCCCACAGTGGAATTGCCAAAGGCTGTGACACCACTAATGTGCTTATCCTGCTGTTCTGGCTACCTTAACCTTCATTCATTTTTAGATTAGTACTGCATGCATCCCAAGTTACAGATGGATTGATTCAATAAAGGAAGCCATGGCCCTGAGTTTGCAAGACGAGCAGGGCAGCTGGTGACCAGGCTCCTGGATGTGTGTCGTTCATAAGGTTACCATAGGTTAAAGCTGACTTGATGCAAAATGACAACAAATGGCAAGTATGACAGCAGGAGTAAAAGACTGGGCAGTCCCACACTAAAAATAGTCATGGCTACTGGTAGTAGCAAATGGCAATGTGGTCTGTGTGTGTATACACACACCCATACATACATACACGTGCACACACACACACACACACACACTATATATCTATATCTATATCTATATCTATATCTATATCTATATCATCTATAAATAGGGTGGGATTGTGTTTGTTAAATGTATTTCAAGCAGAGCAGAATACCTCAGCCTGCCTCTGTGAAACTGTGAACTCAGATAAATTAAGTGGGGAAGTCAGAGCAAATTTACAGATCAATCAGAGGTCAGAACTAGAAAAGCAAGCTTAAACAGAAACCAGCCACCAGCTACCCTTTGGCAAACACTGTTCCTTTTAAACAGATGGTGTAGCATCAGATAAAGTCAAGTCATATTCATCAAGGCCAGTTTCTGGTAGATAAAACAAAGATTGTGTCTTGAGTCCAATGTCTGGACTTGGTTGGTACAGGAGAATCAGTTGAAGACTAGGCCAATCAGTTGTTTGAAGAAAATGCTGGCTGAATGTTTCTCACTTGCAGGGAAAGGAGCTGTTGCTATAACAGATTACAAAGGCCTTCTGAGCTTCCTGGCATCTAGAAATGCTGTAGTGTCAGTAGTCTCTAGATCTCACAATGAGGGCGTGTGGGAAGGAAGTTCTCTGAGGGCCTTTCTGCACTACACTGTTACAGTGATATCATTTGACTTTCAACATTCTGTGGAATTCTAGGGTTTGTAGTTTACTGAGACCAAAGAATTCTCTGGCCGAGCATTCTAAATGTCCCTCCCTCGACTGCAAACCCCAGGATTCCATAAGATGTTGAAAGTGGAATAATGGTACTATAACAGTGTAGTGTGGAAAGGTCCTGGGTTTCTTGATTTGGGCAAAGCCATGTCTTCTGTTCTGGAAAGAATTGGCAGGAGGAGATAGAAATGCATCGTACAGGTGATCCTCTGAGCAGACAGGAAGGGATCTCCAACTATCTCAGCTTGCAGGTACAGTCCCAATTAAAGCTATCATCCCACTTTTTTCAGCTGCTTTTAAAATGTCTCCATTTCTCTCTCCTCCTCTCTCTCCTCTCCTCTCTCCCTTTGGCCTCAGCTTTCTTCAGTTACTACAAACTGAGTTCATAGTAACAAAAGCAGTTTGCATCCAGTTGGCTCAGTATGGAAGAGAGGAGAAGAGGTGGTAGAATTGTGTTCTTCCCAATAGGCTCAAGGAAAACCAAACCGCTGCAGTTTCTCCTAGCTCATGTGTTCTTTCTTATTAATAATTTTTACCATCTTGACTATACTGTTTCTTGGCTACGTGCATCCCGGTTTTCATCTGTGACATGTTGGCGGGTCTGTTGAAGCTGTCAAACAGGACAGATAGAGAAATCAGTGAAAAACAAGGACTATCTTGTATTTTCATAAGGATCCTTCTAATACTGCAAATATATTTGAGTTTTACTCTTACCTTTTTGAGAACTGAAACATACAAACAGAAGAAAAGCATAGTATCTGGGTGTCTGGCAAGAACAGTGAATTAAGTTGCTTCTCTGACCTATCAGACAATGGGAGGCTGAAATGCTCTCACAAGCAGGAAACTAAACCACCAAATGTTCAAATACTTCCTGCTTTCTCTTTAGGCCTTAATCCTATCCAGAAATTATTCCCCACAAATTCCAAGACCAACCAGTGTGTATGTGTGTAGGGGCCATATGTGCTGGATCTGTCCACAATATCCTTGCCCACCTATGTCTGAACCCTTGGCCAACAGCTGATTTGTATGAGGCAGAAAACAATAATTAAAAGATTCACCTGCATCTAGAAATAGTGTCCATATTGGCCAGGAAAATCAAATTGTGTGGAAAAACTGTCTGTCTCTTCCAGCTGAAAATTAAAAAGAAGCTATGTGTATTATAGAAAAACAAGAATACTGGACAGGGTAGAGAAAGTTTCTTGGCCAACTGACTCAGAGAGTTATTTACTGGAGGCTGCAAAGCCTATAATAGTTAGGTCTTAAGTTATTCACAGGCTAACTACCTGCTTTAAAAAGCCCAGTTTGCAACCTAGAGAAATGCTGTTTCAGCTGCATTATGTGAAACAAGGGTATTGTCCGATGCCTGATCAAATTAGGTTAATCAGAAATGCTGTCCCGATGGACGTATCCCTAGGTCTTGATTAGTATTTAAAAGTGGCATTCTGACTTTGAGTCAGATTTCAATTGCTTGCTGAAGTTAGCATCTGTGTGATTGTTCACTAATTGCATTTTTTTTAAAAAAGAAAAACATTGATATGGTTATTTGTAGATTGGGAGAGTTTATATGCATTTCCCACTGACTTTTACAAATTGCTAAGGCTCTAAATGAGGGATGGGAAATTGTGCAGACTTATGTTAGATGTTATTGGTCTGCAGCCTCCAGCATTCCTCACCAGTGGCTATGCCATCTAGGGTTGCTGGGATTTGCACTCAACATCATCTGAAGGGCTATGCAATTCCCACTCCTGCTCTAAATAATGGGAATGCAATATAAAATAACTTAGAGGTCTTCATTCCTGAAATGCCCCTATCATCATATTTGCCTCCCATCCTGCTGCAAATTCTGACACTGTAACCATTTGTGTTTTTAGTTTTTAGTCAACAAGGGATCAAGAATATTTCACAGCTTGATTGCTAATTAATTTAGTAGAACTATAAACCAAAAGGAGTATAGTGTTCTTCTGATGGGTCCAAACATTTAAGCTAAACAGTAAGAGTCTTAGAATGAAAGAATCACCCCATTTTGTGTACCTACAAAAAGGCAGTTAAATATTAAAGTTAGAACAATGGATCATTGCCCCAGAAGCATCAGAATATGAATTTTTATGCAAAATTTTATGCAAAAAATCACATGATGTTTGTGGAGATGAGAGTGAATATCAGCTTGAAGTTCCTGTAGTTGGGTCAAGCATGTGTGCTACATAATCTTTTCAGCACCAAGGGCTTCCTCTAATGTCTTCCTTCTTCACATAAATATTTAGCTATGTGGGAGGTAGAACAGGAAGATGAACAAGGGGATGAAGTGAAACTGGTGGCTGTCCAACTGGTGGATTCCACTTTACCGTAATCTTAGCCAGAGTAGAGGGGTGGATCTAGCAGAACCCCTAAGGGGCTGGCTCTAAATTTAGTTCTATTTCAATTTGTTGAAATTAATGGGATGAAGGTTAGTCATGACTGTAAGTATGATTAACTTTGGATCCAAATTCATAACTAATAGTACAACGCCAGTAGAATAGTAGTGGTTGCCAGTATGATGGTTTATGACAAGTCTGTACTTTTTTTTCCCATTCTCAGATTGGATTTGACAAACTCTGACAGATGTCATTGAGCTATCTAAAATAAAATAAATTAAAATAAAAATTTCAAGGTAGCGATTTTTGGCTGTTATGGATTTGAGCTTTCTATTATTTGGTAGCTTTCGGTTACAAGATTTTGCATACATAATCCTTTGTGTTCATGAGGGCTTGAAACCCAAGACTGTGTCAGAGAATTAAATGCAGTTCAGCTCAGTGAAATCAATGATCTCTATGATGCTCTGTGTAAGTCTGATGATGAATTATGGCCTTACTTTTGAACTTAAATTAAACCTGAGGTTGCATGACAAGAGCTGTGAACTGTATAAACATGACCTTTTAGTTTGCCTGCATGTTGTAGCTTACTACAGTAGAGGGATGCTGTATTTCATCTGACTGCTACCTGTTTGAAATTTTATTGTGTTGTTTGTACATTCCTGTATAAGTTAAAATAGACATTAATGGAATTCATATTCCCTATGATGAACATGTTTTCCACTCTCACAATGGGGATTCCTCAGAGGTACATTCTTCAGCAATTGGACTTGCAAATCAAGTCCGTGTTTACCTTTCAGTGAGCCATCACAAAATGAAGCACTTTAAATGCAAGATATGCCATTAAATAACATGCTATGACAAGCAGAAGTCTTCCATCCTTTGAAAGAACAGACCTCTTCTTAATTAGTGTTAAATTTATTGGCTGCTTTTGACCCTGTGATACTGGCATTAAATCTGGAAGCTGTTACCTAGGATTGTATTTTGGACTGTACAATATTTTCATTGCTCAGAACTGGGAAACTTTTGCCCCTCCAGATATTTTGGACTTTCCAGAAGCCACTGCCAAAAAGGCCAATGATAACGAATTATGGTTTTGTACAGAAAACATCTGGAGGACCTAAAGTTCCTCACTGCAGCACAGCTTGTGAAAATGTTCTATCTAGAAAAGACTAGTTAATGTTTCCATAAATCAAGGGAAAGTATTCTACTTGGTTATATTTAGTGGATGCTTTTCTGTGAGTTTAATAAAGAATAAATGCTTAGATTTCTGGAGTAGCTCAGTGTTCCTGGATCCCATGCTGTTCAGCAGCATCTGTTAGAAGGGACCACATGGGTATCAATGTGAATCTTTTGCTTGCTAACTTCATTGCCATTTAGGGAGTGATGATGTTAATCTAGAAAGTCATCATGTATTTTTCCTGATGTACATGCTTCCTCTTAAGAAAAGTTATTGTGAAATGGTGTGGGATTTGGATGAGGCTGGCTCTGTGATTATGCACAGTGAAGCAACCACCTTTGGAGACAGATTTTGGCAGTCATGAAAGGACAGCAAATTGTTGGCTGTTTAATTTGTTGTAGTAGCATTTTTACTAAGAGAAATGGAGTTAGGCGCTTGAGCAATTTTCTGCCAGATGTTCCAAAATTTCTTGGCTAGTTTTGAAAAATTCATACCTCAGCCTGAAGGATGGGCACCACTGGATACAGCTAGCCCCTCCCCATATGAACAACTTAAGGCTGGTTGTAATGCGTAGACAAATTTTTGCTGGTTTCACATAGTCTGGGTGTCAGAATTAGCAACCTTTTGCATGGTTATACTTACCAACTGCTAGTTTGGATGTTGGCAGACTTCTTGCTTGTTTGCTTTTCTACACTCTTTCTTTCTTTTTGCACCTTTCTAGCCTGCAGCCAATTTTTCTGCTCTTCCTCTTTCCTCCATTAGATCATGCATTTGATTATCCACAATTGTAACTAAAGCTACTTTATATGGTTTTACAAAGAAAATTAAGGTTATTTCCTTTCTCTGCTAGATCTCTGTTTGTAGGCATGGGACTGATTATTGTTCAGCTATTGCTTTGCCAATTGGTTACTCTGCTTGATAACTCTAGCACTGTCTCTCATGTTTCCCAACACTGAACAGTGATGAATTTCTGCTGGTAGAACTATGGAACTCGGAGAGGGCAGTCCCCTTCCCACTGCAGGCACCCCCCAAAAATTAGGCTCTTAGTGAAAAGTTAACCCTCCAGAGATAGTCTTCAAGTGACACAAAGTGTTGTGGGGAATGGGAAGGGGAGAGGAAGAACAGACAAAAGGAATATTGGATGGACAGATGAATGGATGATTTATTGATTTCATGCCTTTCATGCCTTTCCATTAAAAATAGCCCTCAAGGTAGCCAATAATATAATTAAAACAAACTAAATGGTAATAAAATTAAATCATCACCAAAATCAGCCCATAAAACTATTAAAATGAATGATTATAAACAAATCAGAATAGTGAAAAGTGTACTTTGAAGAGACTGTGTTTTTTTTAATCTTTCCTGAAAGCCATAAGGGAACTGGCTACAGCTCTGAGGGGAATACATCTCACAGTCTGGGAGCAACACAGGGAGAAGCCCTCTTCCTTGTGCCTATCAAGTTATCCTTCAAGTCGGCAGCTGACTTGAAGGCACATGTCCACACATTTAGAATTCTCTGCCATAGAGCTCCAGTGCCTCAACAAAACTACAACCCCAGGATTCTGCAAGAAGAAGCCATGGCTGACAGTAGAATCATAGTGCTCTAACAGTTGTTACTCTGATGGAAAAACCCTATCCCGGGGTCTACAATTTGATATTAAATATGATTCTCTGTGCTGGAGAGGTCGCCCAGATGAGCACATAGGCAGTCATGGTTGAATGACTGAAAACTAGGTCAGGTCAGTAAAATCCCCAGTCACGTAGCCCCAGGAGACCTCAAGATGTGTAATCCCACAATAAACAAAGGGTCCTTAGCCCTGAGACGCCAACTTGAGGGGATTAGTGTGTGTGCCCCAAGTTGAGCAAATATCCCATCAAGCAAGGACCATTTACATAAAGTCATACCACAAACAAACGCAGCTGAAGATCCTGAGACTTTGGCAACACCTTGCAATCCCATCATGCAAAGGAAGTTACCATTATGGAGCTTCATTCTTGCCCTAACACCCATTGTTCTCCCCGGGAGAGGATTAGTCCTTCAGGTACTTTTCCCCCTACAAATAGCCCTGCTTTTTGAGCATTTCTTTGAATCGCTCCCAGTCACCCCAGCAGACTGTTGCTCCATCTGTCGAGTAATCCCCTCAGCCCTCTCCGTGCTGAGCCCCACTTCTCCGCTGCCTTCCCGGACCCAGGACTTCAGGAAAAGGTGCAATATTACCCCAGCTGTACCCCTTCAATACTCCCCTATCCAATTTCCTCTCTTTTGTTTCTTAATAGCTCTTGGGTGCGTGTGTGCATGATTGCGTTGGTGCGTGAGACTTTTATTTAATAAAATCATTTACTGGACATTTTCGTTTGGTTTTTGGCTTGGCCTGACTCCGTAAAAACTGGGTAGAAAGACCCCGCTAAGTTACCCTGCCTCCCGCATTGCTATTGCTTGTGCTCTGGCTAGTTTCCATTCCCCATCACGTGGAGCACGGTGAGGTGTCCCCCAAGGGACCCCCGAAATTAGGGTGACACAGTGTAGTGTGAAAGAGCCGTTAGTCTTCCAATACTGGCTTCTAAACCATTGTAATGTATTTACTGCTCTGCTAGTGAGATGAATGTGTTGGTTGACTAATTAGTTAAAGTGATGAACTGTAAATTGTGTCTTCTTCCTAGGGATTGCTCTTATACTATGATCTTATTGAATCAACATTTGAAAAGAGAAAGCTGCCAAGCAGAAAGGTTGACGCTTTAGATCATTTTCAGAAATGCTTTGCCATTTTAAAATTACACAAGGAAAGAGTGGATGAGGGCACCACCCTTCCATCAGTGCCTTCTACAGTGAAAGAAATGAAAGACTGGAAAGCAATTCGGGTGGATCTGGTTGTAAGCCCTTTGGAACAACATGCATTTGCTCTGTTGGGATGGACAGGATCCAGGGTAAGTGATCTCAGTTTCTTCTCTTTGGAAATACACACTTAGTTTTGATACACTACGCAGTTCCATCTATCTGAAAAAAGTTTCCCTTCCTGATGGCTATAATTATTTCTTATGCTTCTCTCAAAGAGTTCAGAATGGTATTTTTGTTTCCTGTAAATACTAAAGTTACTCAATGGGCTTCACATGCTCACCAGGGGTTTGAACCCAGATCTTCCCAGTCCAGTTTCAATCCCCAGAAATGGTGAGGATTATCATGATTATTATAATGGTGGTGGTGGGGATGTTGTTGATGATGATTTATACCCTGCCTTTCCCCTAGTTTCAGACTAATGACAGCTTACAACAGTTAAAATGTAAAATGTGAAAAATGTAATTACACTATCAAAATATTAAAACCAGTTTAAAAACATAAAGGATTGAAAAGAAAACAAATTTCCAGCACATTAAGCAATCAGTCCTCAAAGCTGCTGAAACCAAAAGGTTGCATCTTCCTGTAGAGAGGGGGGTGACGGTCTAACTTCTGTGGGAAGGAAGTTCTAGAGCCTGGGAACAGCCACTAGAGGGCCCTCTCCCATGTTCCCACCAGATGTCCCTGTGAAGATAATGGGACAGAGAGAACGGCCTCCTCAGCAGATGTCAAATTGGGCAGGTTCATATGGTATAATACAGTCCCCCAATCTCCACTTGCTGGGAAGCAGCTACTATGATTGATAGGGGTCTGTTCCTCTGTTGAGTGGGAAGAGTTGGTTGACAGTTCCACCCCCTCACATGAGTGATCTCCAGTGTGAGAGGGAATTGTGACATGGCTTTTGTTTCTGCCTGTCCCACCAGAGGTCACTTGTGGAAGGGGGTAGAAACAGCAGTCAGCTGCTTTCTGATCAGCAGGGAGAATGGAGCCTGATTGATTGCAGCAGCTGCTTCCCCAGTAAATGAGATGAGATGGTCAGGCCAGGATTCACAGTGTAGCACCATAATTATGGTGCTTATGCATACATAAACCCTATATAGAATTCTAGCCACCATTATTGAAACAATGCACTTGATAATTTACTTTCTTTTTTTAAAATATTTTTTATTAAAGTTTACATTTGAAAATATATTAAAAAAACACCTCCCTACTTCCAAGCTTATTTTTCCCAGTTGAATCTGCTTATTTTCATTCCTCTCATACATTGTTACAACTTATTCAGAGAAAATAAAAAGTCTTACATTGTTTCATCTTACATGGTTGCATCCTACATTGTTGCATTACCTTACAGACAATCTTACATTGTTTCTTTTTCTTTTCTTATGTTATGTCGTTATCCAAACCAGAACTGCCCTCCATTCCCTTTCAAAGTTCTGGATAGGTTTGTTTTTCAAAGAAAATGTCAATTTTTCTGTCTCTACCATATCCAGGACTTTTAATTTCCATTCTTCTATACCCACATCTGTCCTTTCTTTCCAATGTTGTGCATATGTCAACCTTGCTGCAGTTATTAAATACAATTTAATTTACTTTCCTGAGACACTGAAAACCTTGCTTGAAAATTTGCAAACTCCACTAAGTATATTTTGAAATGACAACTGGGTTTGTTATAAAGGTTCTAAGAGAAAAGAAGTCTGGAAAGCCAATTTCCTGTCCTTTTAAAAATACATTTCTAGTTTCTCAGACCCTGTACTAAAAGTATCAGAATCATAAACTTGATATAAATT
Organism: Cyclura pinguis; assembly: GCA_030412105.1. Lineage (NCBI taxonomy): Eukaryota > Metazoa > Chordata > Lepidosauria > Squamata > Iguanidae > Cyclura > Cyclura pinguis. Next base: position 91,490,615 of record CM059601.1, on the reverse strand, counting down.
AAATTAATAGCATGAAATTAATAGTCTTAATTTTTTTTTTAAAAAAACTCTAGTTGTGTTTATATTGTTTAGGTTATTGTTTTATTGTATTATGTTATGTGTATTATCTGCACCTACCTGAGAATTTATTCAATGAAGGGTGGTATAAAAATGTTTTAACTAAATAAGCATTGGTGTTCTCTCCTCCTAAGATGGTTCCCCTGCTCATCCAAGTCAAAGTGCATAGTACTCAAAGTCAGTCATGTTTTTTGCCATATGAGACAGAAAATCCTACAAGTATCTCTAGTTCTTTATCAGTAAAAATATAGAAACTACCAGTTTATTAATTTATAACCTGTGGCCCTTTCATAACACTCAAAGCCTGTTGCCTGAAGTAACTGACTCATTCTACTTAATGGCAGGGCTGGCTTTGCCAGAAATGGTATCACATAGAATCATAGAGTCATAGAGTTGGAAGAGACCCCAGGGCCATCGAGTCCAACCCCCTGCTATGCAGGAACACCCATCAAAGCATTCCCAACAGATGGCCATCCAGCCTCTGCGTAAAAACCTCTAAAGAAGAAGACTCCACCACACTTTGAGGCAGCACATTCCACTACTGGACAGCTCTGTCCATCAGGAAGTTCTTCCTGAGGTTCAAGTGGAATCTCCTTTCCTGCAGCTTGAATCCATTACTCCTTGTCTTAGTCTCTGGAGTGGCAGAGAACAAGCCCGCTCCCTCTTCAATATGACATCCCTTCAAATATTTAAACATGGCTATCATGTCCCCTCTTAACCTTCTCTTCTGCAGACTAAACATACCCAGCTCTCTAAGGCGTTCTTCATAGGGCATGGCTTCCAGACCCTTCACCATTTTGGTCGCCCTCTTCTGGACACGTTCCAGCTTGTCCATGTCCTTCTTGAATTGAGGTGCCCACAACTGGACACAATATTCCAAATGAAGCCTAACCAATGTGCTTGTGACAGAGCAGCTGATCTTTCCGTTTAACAGATCTCTCCAAGCAGAATGGGTTATGCAAATTAAGGCCACAGTCCCATACAGTTACCTGGGAGTAAGCCTCATTGAGCTTCATGAGCTTCAAGCATTACTGCTTGAAGGGATACTTAAAAGATAAGTCTGTGTAAGTCTGACTATGAGTACAACAGTTGGCACTCCATAATCACTAGGGATAGGGGCTCAAAAAAGTGGAAAAACAGCAAATAATGGAGTTCGTGCATGTGTGTCTGTGGGAAGCGGGCCAAGCTGTGGTGAGGAGAGTGGGTACCCAAGGCCCAAACCAGGCCAGAGAAAGGAGAGGGAAATGGGGTGGGTTGGCATGGTGGCCTTATACTTCCTCTCTTGCCCATCTCCTTCCTTGATGTTGGGGAAGAAAAGGGTTGAGAAATAAATTAGGGCTGGTGCTGAGAAATTAGGCTGCAAGTCATCCTTAGCTGGCCAGGCAGTGGCTGCTAAAGGAGGACCAGAGGCAGGTTTTCAAAGGGCTGCACAGCCTGATCAGAGCTGTTCAGAGAGAAATTTCCCCCCAAAAGAAGCACTGAGGCAGTGGGGAAGGACTGGAAAAATTCACAAAATACTCAAATCTATGAAAGTGAAACTTGCAAATGTGGAGGCTTGACTGTATAGCGTGTTTTTTCATTGGTGGTTCTTAAATGCCTCTGGGCCAGTGGTGGGAATTATGAGGCTCTCCAGATGCTATTAATCTAAAATTCTCAGTAGCTTTAGCTAGCACAGACTGCAGTGGCTGGTGGATTCTGTGGGAGTATAGGAGGGTGAATCTGACATGGGATTTTTAAGGACCTATCCAAACGCTGAACCCTGCCTTCAAGAAAAGTAGCTGTTTGAGGCACTGAACCTTATCCTCCAAGCAACTCTAAACTTTGATCTAAAATCCAGAGTGCACCCCACTGTCAGGGAAACCACCAGCTGCTACTGACTGATGGTGAAGAAGACCAGGAATTACAAGATCTGGATCGCTGCAGAATTTCCACTGACTCTTTAAGCAGCTGCTACCCAGCACTTTGCAAACTTCTGCACTCGCTAGAAAAGTGCAGACACCTAAGCTTTTTTTTTTTGACTCAGACAAATTGTGCAAGTCACAAGCAAATGGAGTCCAGTATGTGTTCAAATTAAACCATCTCTTCTTATAAAACTATAACAATCAGCAAGGTAGTTAGTATCAGACAAAGCTAATGTGATGTAGTATTGCATGTCAAAAAACAGTCCCTCTGGGTGAGCATCCATTATGGAACTCGTATGAACTGCAGGCTACATTCATTATAGAAAAGAGGGTAATGTATGATCACAATTTCATATTTCTTAATGTTATCTGTACAGTAATAGGGACCTGACAGACTTCCTTGTAAATGGTGACTCTGCCTTAATGCCAGCTTTAAGGAATCATTCTTCCTCTAGTACTTTAAAGCAGCTGAAATTGGTATAGACCTGTTGCATGCATTAATTTGTAGTTCAAGAAAGCTGTTCTAGCACTAGCCTTTGGTAAATTTAATGCTGTGAATATCTCACACACACACACACACACACACACACACACACAGAGAGAGAGCGAGAGAGAGAGAGAGTGAGAGAGCGAGAGAGAACAGTGAAAACAGAATTACTTTTTAAAGAATGTAATTTTACTGAGTGAATTCAGATACTCATTTTCTTTGTGATAGTAACGTGGTGACTTTTATGTGTGTGCAGCAATTTGAACGTGATCTGCGGAGATATGCCACCCATGAAAAGAAAATGATGCTGGATAATCACGCTTTATATGATAAAACGAAGGTATTGTCCTTAGCTATTGTCATCAAACTTCCTTTCTGTTGAGTGCTATCTGTTTTGGCTTCAGTCTGTCAGTCGTATCAAACAATAACATTTAGTACTTTCAGCAGAACACAATTCTCAGAATGTCTCACAATAGCAAATAGATCTCCTATTTCTAAGTTAATTGAAGGTCAACTAGCAATTATCTTGAAATATTACACAAGAGCAGCAGTGTGCAAAAAGTATACAACATAAACTATAATTTTAAATTACATTTGCAGATATTGTGAGTATATCTTGCTTGCTTAAACAAAAAGGAGATCTCATTTTCCTAACCTGCCTCTGGAATACAGATGGGTAACTGTGGCTTTCCATGTGTTTTTCACCTACAGTGCATGGGGGCCTTGGCCAACACAGGCAATAGTGAGGAATTCTGGGACCACCATTCCAATCACACGTGATGTTGGAAATTATGCAGGATTAAATGAGAATTAGATGAGAAACTAAAACTAAGAATCTCCTTGTGAGTACAGGAAAAAATGTGTCTAAAACCTTAGACAGCTGTAACCAGTAGGAATGGGTAGAATATTTGAAAATATTCTAAAAATGGTTGAAAAGCACGTTTTTCAACTGTTGAGAAACTGTGGTAAGAAAATCCTGGACTGACAAGGATCTTCACAGTTCAGAACTTATTCTGTACGAAGTTTGTACATTATTTTTTTGAGTGGAAATTGCATTTTCTGCATAGGAAACAGCGTTTTCTGTGTGGAAAATAGTATTTCAACACAGAACTATTAATTTTCGTCCAGAAAATGCTGTTTTCTATGCAAATCAAACATGTGAATGTTATGCAGAATAAATTCACAATCATAGCATTTTCTGCACAAAAAACAGCATTTTCTTCATAGGAATTAATATTTCTGTGTTGAAATATTATTTTCTGTGCCAAAAAAAAAAAAAAGTATTTCCTGCACAGAAAATTCTGATTTCTGTACAAAACAACTATGTGGGATTTTTTCTTAAAATAAATCTTGAATTGTGAATAGCCTTTGATAATGACCTGCTTTTGAAAGACTTTCTTGCAGGAGGAAGACAACTGCTGAAATTGCTACCTTCAAGAAGAAACATAGCGAACAATTATGTCTCTAGTTGCTGGGCTGAGCTGACAAGACTGGGCTAGATCTGACTTAGGGCCTTTCCAAACAGCACTGTTATAGTGGTCTTATTCCACTTTCAACATCCTGTGGAATTCTGGGGTTTGTAATTTACTGAGGCCCAAGAGCTCTTTGGCTGAGAAGTCTAAATGCTCCTCCCTAAACTGCAAATGCCAGAATTCCATAGGATATTGAAAATGGAATAATACCACTATGACAATGTAGTGCAGAAACGGCCTTAGTATAAGAGAACTTCCTATGGTCCTATGAAATGCAGTTAAAAAAAAAAAATGTCTGAAGGTTCACAGTAGCCTGATTCAAATAGTGGAAAAGAAGTGTAATATCCTTTTTGCAAGTGAAAGCCCATGTAAAAACCAATATAACAGATTATTGTCACACAGGTTCAGGATAGATTTAATCTGTATCCTTCACTATACTGGGATGTGGATGTTTGTTTTATGCATTGCTCTCAACCATTCTTGTCTCTAGCCACTTTTCCTTTAGTCCTGTGACAGAGTGCTAATCTAATCTCTATGGATTACTGGTGGATCCTGATAGCAGAGATAAGATGATTTTTCAAGATGCGCAAGAAGCAGCACATTTGTTCTTGTGATGCCTGGTCACACTACTGCTTGTGTAACCAGTTGTGCAGCCCATTGGACAAATTGCACACTTATTGTTCCACTGGAAACTGATTTATCCCTCCTCCTTTTGTGCTTAGTCAAGAAGTAGGTGTCTGTGAGCACAACATCATTTACCCTTGTGTAGGAGTGGGCAAGCACCAGCCCTTCGAAATGAAACCTAAAGGTGCCTAGAAGTCAACCTCCAGTTTTGTAAAACCTCTTATGGGGAAAACAGGGCACAGGGATTCTCTGAGCCAGTAGCAAAGCTTGGAGTGTGGGGAGGGGGGGATGGGAGGGGGAGGGGCCACGGCATGAGGCCACTGTGCATGGGGGCATGGCTGCAGTGCACAGGGGTGTGACCAGGGCACGTGGGAGCGTGGCCAGGGCACATGTGGGTGTGGCTATGGGCTGGGATGCCCCAAAAACATTGCCACTCAGGGCAAACCACTCCCTCTGCCCCTCGTCACTATGTGACTGCTCTAAGCCTGGTTTTATATGAGAATCACTGCTTTAGAAGGCATCTAAGAATAGCAGTTCTCATTTTTCAGCCAATTTCTTTTTTCTCTCTCTTTCTTTTTTTTTGGTACCCACCCCTGTTGTAGTGGAGAAATACCTTTGGTTAGTGGTCCAACTGTGTATGATTTAAGTGATCAGTAATATGGCAAAGAAATTAAAACAGGGAATGTTATGTCAGGATTACACAGGAGAGATGAGCCTTAGGCTTTGGCATCTGAGGCATAAGCAGCAATAATTTCCGTAAGGCAAACCTGAGGTGTAACTTTTTCCTCCCATAAGCAAATGATAGCAAGGAACTCTGGGCTTCATACTGTAGTTTATTAGGAGGCTTCATTTGAAAGTACCTGGTATTGTTTTATGAAGGTTTTTGGCATTATGAAAAAGCCCCATCCCCGTTAGTAATCTCCAAAAAATTGCTCTGAAAGCATTGGTCTATCCAGGAAGCATCACCCTCACTTTAGATGGACCATGATTTTTTAAAAATGCCGGCATGCTGTTGGATTTGATTGGCCATGTAGTTTCTTAGTTGGCTGGGAGCTCTGATAGAATTAAACCAGGAACTTTTGTCCTCGCTCTGAATTAATTATGTCCTGTGTGATTGTGTGATATCAGCACATAGCCAAACATAACCAACACAATCATATCACCTTGTGATCATATTCACTATGCAGTTCTTGATTTATGATTATAAGCTGTGTGAGTAAGAAAAAAGAAGGAGGAGATCAAGACTGAGAGAGGGAGAGAGAAGGCATAATTGAGGTGAGGTGGGGGTGATTGCAGAAGCAGCAGCAGCAGCTAAAGAAAACATTGGGATTGATAGTTTCCCAAAATATGTGGGGAAATAATTCCTAAATGCATCACACAAGTAACTTATAAGTGGAAAAATATTTGGTATGGTCCTTTTTACTAGCTTTTAAAGGAAATTTCAAGGTACAAGCTTCTCTTTGAGCATCCTGTCAGTAACAACGCTAACTCTAAAGTGTAGTGAGTGAATACTCAGTAATTTGGGAAGCCAGGAAATAAGATATAAGGGTAAACCATTTTGTATTTCAAAATAGATTGTTGAAATTGAACAATTGTTTGTTGTTGTGTGCCTTCGAGTTGTTTCTGACTTATGGTGATCCTAAGGCGACACTATGATGGGATTTTCTTGGCAAGACTTGTTTCAGAGGGTGTTTACCTTTGTCTTCGTCTGAGACCGAGAGAACGTGACTTGCTCGAGGTCACCCATGCCATTGTAGTTCACCGATAGGATGCCAGCCACAGCATTCTTTTGCAAATGAGAGTAAATAAACAAAACACTACTTCTTCTCATTTGAGAAAGAACACTATGGCCAGCATCCTGTTGGTGAACTACAATAGCATAAGTTGGATTTGCTTCATCACAACTGACATTTTGGTCATTGTGGAGGCTGGAATTCACTGTGGAGTATATAACAAGCAAAATCCCTTCAATCTCACCTTTTCTCAGCAGCAGCTCCCCAAATGCATCTGTTTCCTGATTGGAGAACAACTGGAGGATCAGCAGACAAGGGTCCAGCTATTTTCCCATGGCAAGACACAAAGCAATATCATCCTGGAGGCACTGGTGTACAGACAGGGGAGGGTGATGAGGATGGTCTGCCCTGGGCTGCAGTTTTCTGGGAGTGCCCTTGCATGACATGGCCATGCTCCCTGCGCGACGTGGTCATGCCCCTGTACGACATGGCCACACACCGATGTGATGTGGCCACGCCCCTGCCCGTCCACCTCGCTCACCCCCGCCTCCCCTACCCATACTCCAAGCTATGCAGCTGCCTGGAGGTCCTTCTGGATGACCATTACTGTTTTTCCAGCTGTAGGAAAATAGCTTGCTGCTTGGCTGCTGCTTCGTCTGACTCTTTACTGTCCAGGAAATGGCTGTATTTGGTGGAGGTGATAGAATGGAGAATCTAAAACTGAGAAGTGGTGGGAAGGTTGGATAGGAGATGTCATATCTACCTCTCCTGTCTGTTTCTCCAGTTATAGAAGCATGGCCTATATCCCCATATATGTGTGTGTGTGCATGTGTGTGCCTTCAAGTCACTTGTTGATTTATTCCGTAGAGCCACAGTTAAAGCTGAGTTTAAATTGTTCCATGAAACGCTTATACCAAGCTGCTTAGGAGCTGTCAGGGGGGCTTTCTCCCTCAAACAGAGATGAGTTCCTGTGCTGTTCTCCTTGTTGTGACGGCATCTGAAGGCATTTAACTTCTGCTGTCACCACCACTGGCCAAGAATTGTTCACCCCTAGTGTCTTCTCCAGATCAGCAACTGCCTCTGAATGAAATAGGTCTTAAAGTCACTGTTGAGTTCATGGAGACAATCCACTGGAAATACCTTGATGTATCTAAATGAGTTTTAAAAACCCAAAGCTTTGTCACTGAAACAGTGCCTTTGATTAATAACAGTTTTTCAACTGAAGTTGGCGCTTAAGAGGAGAGGGAAAAAAAGCCCATGTTTCATCTTTCTAGTTTCTTTAATTTCCCAAAGGAATATACTTAAACAAGCTTTAGTTGACCTTGAAAATGGAAGATTAGCTGAAGCCAATATAATTACTGAAGGCCCATCCAAAGAAAGGGGGTGTACTCTCATGGTAATAAGTCAAAACCTAGAAGATGAGCTAGAGGCCTATGACATCATTCTTTTTCTGAATGAACAGGAAGCTACCTCAGAACTGTTATTTATTCATTTTTAAAAATCTCTGAATTGCCCTTAGTGAGTACTCAAAGTGATTTACAGTAAAATTCTGAACACAGTAGAGCACTTATAAAAATCAGAGAGTAACATTAATAATTGATTTGACATAATAATCTAATTTCAACCAGCTATCTAAAGGTTTTTTGAGAGCCAGTGTGGTATAGTGGTTTGAGCATTGGACAATGACCTTGTAGACCAGGGTTTGATTCCCTGATTGGCCATGGAAATCCACTGGGTGACAGGTTAATAGTGATTTTACATTTTGAAAATTAACTAAGTAGATCATAAATAAGAGGATAAGTAGGTAAATAAGATAAGTAAACAGATATTACAATGATAATGATTAGTAGCAACTAATGGTTATGGTATAAAAGGATTGAGTTCATATTTAGGTATAACTCTTTACATTATATGAATTGTTTGCAAAGGGGTAGGAACCCAATTTTTTAGTTGTTTGTAGTTAGGTTAGGTTATTGTATGTTATGTTGAATTATGCTTTTTCAGTCCTGTTAGTCTTGTCAGTTTTTGTATTTGTTATTACATGTATTGTTTTGTTTTTTCCTTTTTGGTTGTATGGTGTGTTTGTGTTTGATGAAATAAAATTTTTATTATAAAAAAGCAAAAAACAAAAAACAAAACAAAACACAAACCAAACCAACCAACCAACCAAACAAAAAGAAATCCACTAGGTAACCTTGGTCATGTCACACACCCTCAGCCCCAGAAAACCCCATGATAGGTTCACTTTAAAGTCACCATAAGTCAGGAATAACTTGAAGTCACCCAAAGCAACAACATCTAAAGGTTGATAACAAGGAAGCCAAGCTAACTTCTCTGAGAAGAAGTTCCACAAACAGAAAGTTGTGAAAAAGAAATCCCCACAAACCTCATTTTTAGGTGGTGGAGCATGGAACAGCGCCTCAGATGCAGAAGGTAAGCTCTGGACAGCTTCATATAGGAGAATGAAGTCTCTCAGATATCCTGGTCCAGAGCTGTCTAAGCCTGTATAGGTAAGAACAAGCAACTTAATTTGGGCTCAGAAATACATTTCTTTGAAAGCATCCACCTACTTAGGAAGCAACCACCTCTCTGTACTGACTCTGTGAATAATGTCAGCACCCCACCCACAGCTTAAATATGGGACTTTTATCTGCTGATCCTCCAGCTCTTCTTCAACCAGGAAACAGTTGGATTTGGGGATGCTTTTCCTTTTCCCCTGGCTTTATGGAGCTGTGGTGTCAGCAAGTAACTTTTCTGAGCTCTGAGTTGAATGTGTAAGGGTAGGGCTTGCTGGAATATAGAAACATTTCTCATAGACATCATCTATATTTTTACTCCATAGAGAGTTTCGAGGAACATCTCTTTATTCAGAATATCCATTACAGCCTATAAACCACTTCACTATAGTATGAAATGACCCATAAAGAAAATAATGTGAATAATTAATATAGCTTTTTTCTTACAGACAAGTAGCTGCTCATGTATAACATGTGGTAAACATGCATTAAATTCTGGTAATTTTCTTGTAATGAATATTGTTTTCAAAAGTACCTCTCTTGCAAGCTCAGGGCTGGTTTTAAAAGTTACTGAGGTAAAAGAACAACGTATTAGTTCTATATGCTGTGAAAAACAAAGATGACAAAAAGGAGATTCTACTGCTGAATGAATAATAAAAAGAGGAAAATGTTAGAGAATTGATGAAGACTAGAGCTGGCATGCACATTCTTATTCCTTGGGCCCACCACTGATGCCTGTCCCCCTTTCAGAAATGCTGGTTTTGCCCCAGTGCCTAGTGCAGCCCCATGCTTCTTGAGTGTAGCTATCATATGAATTTCCCCCAAAGTGCTTGACAGAATGTCATTCTGAGCCACTGCTGAGATATTAAAAAGCTGATTAAATCAAGCTGCCTGATGCTATTTGGGGTGGTGCTGACTGCCAATAGCTGATCTTGTCCACATCCATTGGCAAAGGAGATGGCCAAGAAAAAAGTAGACTGAACCCTCATGTAGGAAGTTGTCCCCATATTCAAGGCAGAACTTGGAAAAATTACTTGTGGGTGACAACTCCCATAGCATCCCCCAGCAGGCAAGCCATAGTCTGAAAAGGGTAATTTTTCCAAGCTCTGTGCTTGCATTCATTATCTTTAGCCTGAATAACTAGAGTACTTTTTATGAAACTATAGAGAATAATTGCATCTGAACACCTGGTGCCCTTCTAGCACAGAAAGCTTCTGCAATGCCATTGCACTGTTTGGTATAGAGGACAATTCAGTCATTAGAGATATCTAATAATATCTTTATTTAAGCTAGCATTTAGAACCATGGCTAGATGTACATTTTGTCATTACTTTGCTTACAGTGAGAAAACTACAAATATAGCTAAGCTCATTTTGACATAGGATCACTTGTACAATACTTCCCTTGTTCAGATACTCCTTTATTTTGATTCTTAAAGATTATTTGGGGAAGAACTGGATGTTTAGCACAGGAAATCATGATTAATACAAACCATAGTTCTCCTGTTGACCAGGAAGTGTACGTATGACTTTTAAGTGGGTTTGTAAACCATAGACATAAATGATCTATCTGTGAGGCTGGCCACATTGAGTTTTTTTTAATATTTGGAAAGGGGGGTGAGATCACAGCCAAGACAGCAACAGGACTCTCCATTGCTTGTTTCATTGCCAAAAAGAAAAGATTCAGCTCCAATCTTTTGAAATACTGGTGAATGTTCAGCTCTTCCCTGTGGAGGAGCCAGCTGGAATCATTGCTTCTCAAAACAGGACTAGAAGGGGCAGGAAGGAAGAGAGAGACAGAAATACCCTATGGAAGCAATAGGGCAGCAAAGTCAGCTAATTGATTCTTTCTTGCTTAGTGTTAAGAATGTAAGAATGTTCTTCTGTTGATGCTCTGAAGCAGGTTGCCAAAACTGTCCTTGGTTATCCCAAGTGCTATGAAGAATATCAAGCTGTCATTGCCTATGCATACCTCTGACATATAAAGCAGCATAGAGCATAATATCATATCTTGCCTTGTAAATAGGGTAAAGTGAATTTGTTGTCTTAGTGAATGATTTCTTGAAGAACCCCATATGATCAATATTTCCACTGTATGTTGAGAAATTAAGGCAAAAGTCCTATACAGCAGAGGTGGGCAAAGTGCAGTTCTGAGGTGGCATGTCGCCCCTTCCAAGGCTATTTCTGCAGTCCTTAGACCCTCCAAATTGCTAAGATTGACCTTTTCCTGGCCAAAAAGGGGGTGAGTTGCCTTTTCCTTGAAGATGTCAGGAGAAGCATTTCATCTTTTAACTTGGTTGCAAGAGGTCCCTGCATTGCTTAACATGAAGCAGTTCATGTTTTTCAAAACCAGAAGTAGATGCCCAGCTACTTCCTATTTTCCACTGTCATTTTGAGCAGTTCATGGATCCCCCTGAGAGTTCTGGGGCAGCAAATTGTCTCCTGGACTTACCACAATTGCCCATTTCTGTTATACAGGCTCAGTGGAAGAGTAAGTTCCCTTACAGAGGTGGGAATTTTGCAGCCTTCCAAATGTTGTTGGGCTACACTTCCACAAGCTCCTCACCAGTTGTCTATGCTGATTAGACTTAGTAGTTACTGCGATTCAACAATATCTGGAGGGCTGATAAATTCCCACCACTAGCCTGTTGAAGTGCGTGAAATTTACTTCTGAGGAGATACATTTAAGATTGTAACTAGAAATGCATGACAATGTGTGGGTATGGTAGGGATTGGCAAAACTGATGAGTCCAGGGCCCAACTCCACCTCCCAGCCCACTGCAAGCTGCATCCCATTGCATAATTAAATTTTAGCAGCAAAGTGGAGAAAGCTGTTCAAAGATGCAACAAATACCTATTTTAATGTGATTGTCTTGCTTTGCCATCAAAGGTTGGCAGCAAACCATCAAAACCCATTTAAAGCAAGCATTTTCTGACGTTCAGTGGTCTGCTAATGAAATTTGGCAGTGCAATTTGGCTACAATTTTCTGCTGTGCCATTTTTGGAGGGTGCCTTGGGTGGCCACATAAAACAATCATGGGGTTTCAATGAGCCAACAGGCCACATGTTGGCCATCATTCATTGTTCTGGTGCCATTTAAAGACAAGCCATCTGGTTACTCTTAAATATGTAAATAATGGTTGTCTACAGAAACTGGATGGATAGCAAGTTGCAGTGTTACATTCTTCAAACTACAGAACAGTTGAGGCATGCAAGACAGCAGGCCATGATAAAGTTGGACCTTATAGATCATTGGCTTCTCTTGTAGTTGGAGCAGTTAACCCATGGCAGCAGTCCAAAGAATTGCATAGATCCCACCAGGTGTCTGTTTTCAACTACTGCTCTTCTGATAACTTCCCAGTATTTCCCCATATTTCTTCAGAGATTTTGGGGCTACCTATGGGGGACAAAAGACAGAAAAATTCTGTGTTATGCATACACAGCAGACCTCCAGATGGTTCTTTGGGTCCTGACCTATGAGCATGCTGGTTATCTAGACTGTAAATGAAGCACTTTGGTTTTTAAAGTCTTTTTGTAGAAACTAAGAACATTTTGTTTCATATTTCTTTTTATTACAAAGGAATTCTGGAAGTGGGTTCCCCTTGCCAAGTTAAAGAGGGGCTTTTAATGGTTCTTTGCAAAACTGGAAGCTATAGTCTAAAGTTTGGCAGATGCTCTGCAGAAAATTATGTGGTGATAACAGAGAGGCAGTCAGTCTTGAGAGAACATCTTGATGAATTAAACATGGTACAGCTGCAGTGTTTGCTTTCAGTGTCGGCAGTAATGACTGGATTAGCCATAAAGTAAACATAAAGATTCCAAGTTTATAATATTGATTTCCAATGTGATCGATGTTGCTCACATAGTCATTACTACGATTAAACACTGAGTCATTGTAAACAGATGCACATTCTTTCACATACTAAGTGTTTTCTCTGCTTTTTATCTCTTTGGGCAGAAGAGCCATTATGCATCTGATGCTGGGAATTAGTTCTCTTCTGCACCTGGCCTGCTTTAGAAATCAAGTGTTAAAATAATCTCAGCTATTCTTCCATAATAAAAAAGAAGAAGAAGAAGAAGAATGACCATTCACTGTTTGTAGGCATGAAAGCTTTCTGCAAAGCAACCGAGTTGGCAGCTTTAATTGCTGAAGATTCATAATTCAGGGTCACTTTTACATGGTCAATGTGTAAATCCACTTAAAGCTGAAAATAAATGAAATTTACCATGTGTACAGAACTCTTAGAGATGTTGTGCTTCTGCTAAAAATAAATATCTAGAGACCATGTGCTCAGCACAAAATGTAGCGGTAGAAGCACAATCGGTACTGTGATGATAAGAGCAATGCAGTTGAAATTCTCCCAGTTGACCTTCTAATAGTTGGTTAATCAACTGCTAGTGTGGTGGGCTATCACTGTATCTGCCCTACACAATCTTTACTCTTTATTTTTTATAGCATGGCATTTTGAGTGCCACAAAATCTTAGGATTTGTAATATGGTGAGATACTTGAAATTTTCTGCCAGAGATCTAATACTGAAGTCCCAAGAAGTAGATTAAAACAGTGGTTCTCAATTGTTGGTTTTCCAAATGTTTTTGATGTCTTGAATCCTTAGCCATTGACCATGGTGGCTAGGGTTTCTAAAAGTTAAAATCTAAAACACATGGAGAACCAATATTTGAGAACCGGTAGACTAGAGCTGTCTAGCAGAGAATTCTAAGTACCTCATTAAACTATTGCTCTTTCCTCAGCACCCTCCCATCCCACCATGGGGATGGGAGAGGGATGGTACTGCAACGATGCTTCTGCATGATGTTGTTGTGGTCCCATCCTTCTCCCATCCCCAGGTGGCATATTTGTGAGTTAAATCATTGATGGGTTTTCCCATCAATGACCCATGATCATGTCACCATCCCACATTTACCTGTTCTGCAGAAGGACAGGAAGCACAGTGATGGTGGTTCCTGCCCCAGTTGAGCCTGGGAAAGTACCTGACTGCACTGTAGAAGGAAATGGTATGTCCATCACACTCCCTTCCACAGGGAGCCAGTCCCGTGTGGAAGCGAGCACTTCTGTCATGCACCCTTCCCAGCAGAGCCACTGCTGGGATTGCCACCAGACACTGCCTCAAGAAGGTAAGCTGTGGAAAGGGCCTATAACTCTAGTATCCTGTAGGATGGAGCAAAACTGGCACTTAAAGTGTTATCAGATGGCTATAGCTGTTTAGCGTAGATACAGTTTTGGTCTATGGACTTCCTACAACAATCTTCGCACTTGTGTTTCTTACTTGCTCAGCTTTTCTTGCTTTGACTCCTGCCAAGCGATTCTTTAAATCCAACAAAACCCACTCAGTTCATTTGGGGGCTTGGAATAAGCCTTCAGTTGTTCTATGGAGCTTTAGGAATGAGTCTGCTGTGGTTGCCATTGGCTTGGATATTCTGAAGTTTGTAATTGGAACCTTAGGGCACATAGCTAATTAATTGTACTGGGGCAACTGGTTCTTTATTCTGAGGTCCATGAGCAACTTTAGCATAGTTAAAGCTTGTTGCAGTGTATTTATGCCAAAGGCATTCTAATATAGATTGGTTTAAGCAATCTCAAAGCTTTTTGTTTTAAGGAGAGAGACTCAGTTGATTGTAAGGTAAAATAACTAAATGAAATATGGCCTCAAAATTAAAGAAGAATGTCTCTTACATGAATGTTGTAGCATACAAGACCTGAATTGCTTTTTTTTTCATACTGAAAAACGTCATGGTGCTAATATTCTTGTCATGCTTGCCATTTTCACAGTAATTTATTTGTAGTTGAAAAATATCTGAAAAGTTTGAAGATAATTGATGATTATGATCACGTTTTGTACACCTATGTACATATCACTAAGTCAATGCATACTCAAAGCATATACCAAAATTAGATTACCATTGGTTTTGGGAAAGACAGCAAACAGACTGGTGGGAGTGGTAACCTTTGCATGCTTAATTAACTGGCTAGTTAGTTTGCATGTTTATTTTAGGCATAGAGGGGACTGTGTAGAGTAAACTTCCTGTTTGGTCAATACCCACTTCCCCTTGCATGTTCTCTTCCTCTTCCTCTTTTGTTCTTCGACTTCTCTGCAAGTGTGTGGTCTCCAATCCTCTGGCAAGCATGCTTAACTGTAAGCATGTGACTGCTTAATTTCTTCTTACCTTTCTTCAAGAATTTAAACCTGTGTAGACTATGCACAAGATTTTGTGAGTAAACTTTTCATATTTTTAATCAAACTGTTTGTGTTTATTTTGAGCTAGATTAGGTGTGTCTAGGGTGGAGATGATGAAGTGGGGCTGGTAATCTGTTCAACTTCCATTTGTGCATTTACTAAATACTCTGCTGATTGGGAGACTTATTACTAAAAATCTCTCAATTTCCCAACACAGACTAACAGTCTCATGTCTAGAATGAAGGTACAAAACTAAATTTTCATTGTTTTGGCTAAAATGGGCTACTATTTGAAGAAAAATGGGCAATCACTGACATTTTAGGTTTGCTTAAAGCAGGGACAGGCAACTTGCCACAAAACTCTGGGGTTTTCTTTAGTGTCTTATGCAACTTAAACTGTATGAGAAGCCCTTCCACCTGAAAAAAGACTTCAAAATACAGGATACCAACTGAAAATTTTATTACGTTTCTAATAGCAGACACCTTAACACATATTCACATACTTGTCAGTCCCACCAGGCTGACTGATAGATATACCTGTGGGTATGGGGAGACAGAGAACTCATTTGACTTAGTTCCAGAGTTTTTCTTCTGGTGGAGAGGCTTTTCAAATGGTTCAGTTTGAATAAAGTGTTCATAAGTACCTATAGTGTTCTACAGAGGTCCCTGGCCTTGATCCAGGAGGGCTGCACCTCCCTTCTGCAACCCCTCCCCCCCCCAACAGAAACAATTGTGCTGTACCCTCCATAGGCTGTGGGGAGCAATTCTGCTAACTTCTTTCCTGATGTGATTTAGATCCATGAGGTGCCTTTCCCCATCATACATCTGATGAGGACTGATGTTGCTTTAGGGAGGATGTGATAAAATTGCTCCCATGACTGTCAAAAGAGCATGTTCAGCACACTTAAAAAAAAAGTTATGAGAACACGAATGGCATGGTGCTACAGACAGTGGTAGTGAGGCACACACGGGAGCTGCATGCAATGCTGTGTGTTGCCCACTCCTTGCTTGAAAATCTGTGCATATGCATCCCTGGCTATAAGGCTGGGAAAGAGGACCACATGTCTTCCTTTTATTAACATTGGGATCAGCTACCCCTTTTTTAAATATGGAGAACTGCATTGGGGGTATTTGTTGGTCCCATGATAAGGCTGAAATCAGTGGTGGCCCAGAGTCGGTGAACCCACTTTTCTACCTCTCTTTTTCTCTTCCCCTCACCCAAAATTTCTTGCTTTTTCTTTCCCTGTTTCCATCTTTTAGGATACTGGAAAAGGGCCCAATTGCTCTTATGTTTCTGATTATTTGCAAGAGGATTTTGAAGTTAGGCTGAGGAACACATAAAATCAGGATGAAGGCAACTGGTGGCTTAAGGACCACAAGTTACTGACTCCAGTTTGCATACAGAATCTTGGATGAACCCGACCTTTCAAATTTACTGTGTCTCTCTTTTGCACTACTAGAAGCCATGCTGGATTCTGGGATTTTTTCCCCCCAATACTGGTGTCGGCATAGGAAATAGGGATGCAGAGAATACTCTGAAATTTTCTTATTGTTAATGAGCAAGGGTGCATCAATATTTGGAGATACCCCACCTGAAGGAAGGAAGGAAGGAAGGAAGGAAGGAAGGAAGGAAGGAAGGAAGGTAGGAAGGTCAGCTGTCATAAGAATTTTCACACTTAGAGGTATTTCTTGCGAGTTTTTTTTTTTTTTTTTACAGAAAACTGGTTGTTTTGTGTAATTTTTTTGGTATGTGCTTTGCACAAAACCATATTTTATGTAAATATCATTGCTTTTGGCATTTTTTTTGCACAACAAGCATGTTTGTGAAATTTTTCACCCGAAAGTCCCAGAATGTGAACAATCATTGGAAGATGTGCAAAAACGTATAATTCCACCTAGTGCTATATTTCTTGATATTGTGAGCAAGGTTGAAATCAATGAGGATTTATATTCCACCTAATGATCTTTGTGTGCATACCTGTTTATGTGTGCTTTTTGATGCTAGCTAGATGTAACCATGGATTTTATTCTCAACATTTAATATGAACGTGCAACACCCATTGGATAAATTCTTCCACAGTTCATTATGAAATAGGGTTTTACCTTTTTTCTGCATTGCCCTCTAGCATTTTAATTTTACTTTTTGCTAAGCATACTTTGGGCACTTTTTCCCAATGTGAGAAAGCAGTGACTACATGCAGAAGACTTCCAACAGGGCTATTTCTGCTCTGAAAGCCACCAGTGCTTAAATGCACAAGTAGCACATTAGAATAAAATGAAGAATGGGAGGTTTGTATATTCCTCCTATATTCTGCACTCTATCTCTATTCAGTTATGTTTCCCCTAGCAGGCTATCACACTTCCTGTGTTGGCAAGGAGCATATAGGTCTGAGTTGTACTGGGCTGGTTCCATATATGGTTCCACATGATGTCTGCCTTTGTACAAGCAGACATCATGCCTATCACATTTGTATACAGTCCTCCCTCCACATTCATGAATTTGACCTTTGTGAATTTGATTATTTGTGAAGCATGTTATGTGCCTTCCTCCCACTCTCCTCCTTCCATTCCTTGTGTTTTGGGGTGTGGAGAAGGAAGGCAAGCATGCCCAGGCAAAAGGTAAGGGAATGGGGGAGAGGAAGGCACATGTGTGCCTTTCTTCTCTGCCTCCAGTGCTCCCCCCCTTTGGTCCCAGTGCAGAGAACGTGTGCTGAGGCAAGAGGCAAGGGAATGGTGGGGGAGGAATGCCTGCACCTTCCTTCTCCATCTCTGCTGGTCCCTCGTCTGTTCCCTTGCCTTTTGCCCCAATGCAGAGAACATGCACAGAGACAAAAGGAAAGGGAATGGGGGTAAAGGCAGGTACATGCCTTCCTTTGCCATGCACAGTGCTCCCCCTCCCCTCCCCTTGCCTTTTGCCCATGTTCTGAGAAGGAGGGCTTGTGAGGCACAGCAAAAGGCAAGGAAATAGGAGGGGGCACAGGGGAAGTTATTCATAGTTTTTCCACTTTTGCAAGAGTTCGGCACCCCAGACCCTTGTGAAAGTGGACGGGTCATTGTAATATCAGTATAGTGAGCATATACATATACAGAAAGAGGAGGAATAAGCTGAATAGCCTAGTAGATATTTATGTTAACATGGATTTCAGGATCCCACCCAATTTGTAAATACATGGTTGTTGTTTTAACACTTGTATAATACATCTATCTTGTCTAACAACTCACTTAGGCAGACTTTTTTTAGATTAGATATCATTTCTGGTAGAAATATATGTAGTTGCATTTCTTTCTAATTACAAAACTTGTCCAAAGGTGAAATGAAACTAGGGTATATAATTCTGGTTCGTATTAGCTTCAAAATGTATTCGTGCCTAGAATCATTAGAATAAATTCCATTGCATATTTTAATATCAATCTTCATGATTTTTCTCAAGGGCTCAGAGTTGACAGCTTGTGCTTGGAAAACTCCTTGTTCAATCAGAGTTTGTTATAATGTCATTTCGAAGAGTGATGGTGTTCCATCTAACTTATTTGTCATTATATTTGTAGCTGGATTAGGGATAGATTAGATATTTGAAGCAAGCACTGTGAATATTTCTACAACATAATGGCAGTTAAGTGCAAAATTTACATTCTTTGTGTAATATAATGCCTGAGGCATATCAAATTGTTTACCCCTGGAGACTGTTGTTCTATAAAAGAGAAAGTACATAAAATATGTTGTGTATAATACAGTGTAAAATTGCCTCTTCTCTGCTTCCATGTAATACAAATTTGTTGTTGTTATCCCATTTGCCCTTTCCAGATTTTTATCCTTTATTATATATCTAGTAGCTACAGTACCTGCATCTGCCCTCAGGTCTCTTGCTCATATGGTCCTCTTTACCCAAGCTGTTGCCTTTGTTGGTAAGCTGTTTCAGGTCTTTCAGATCTCCCAGCTGCCCAGTGACAAATTTCCTTTCCAGTCAAAGCCACAGCTGTAGCACTGTAGGTTTTACCAGGCTATTTTTAATCTGAGGTTTCTTGATGTACACAGTTTTTATTATTTTAATTTCGTTCTTTTAAAGCATTTGTTGTTGTTGTTGTTGTTGTTGAACCATTTTGGGCATTTGTCAAGCAGAAGGGTGCAGATTATCAAGTATGGTAAATAAATCAAATTAGCTGCTGTTTAGACATTCTGATTGTGGCTACAGTCAACGAGGGTGAATGGATCAGTTATATAAATATGTTTCATGTCATTTCTGCATGTGTTCATAGCATCATCTGTTCTGTCTTGGAGTTAAATATACAACCCTTTCTTGAAAAAAAAATCTAGATAAAATTATTATCTCAAAAGAATAATAATAATAACCAACCCCTTACAGGGAGCTCAGAAGGCTGACTTTCAATATATTTTCCTTTTCCTCCTCCTCTCCTCCTCCTCCTTTCTCTTTCTTTCTGTTTTAAAACAAATACAGCCAACCCAACTGGGCAGAAAGCTTGGTGGATAATGATATACTACGGCTACGTAGTGACCGTAAGATTTGACTGAGCCCCAATGTGGTGATTTAGGAAACAGACTAATTCAGAGATCACTAAATTCAGTTTAATCTATATCTGGATCTCGATTCATATTTTTCATGTGTCCCATTGACTATCATTGGAAATCAACCAATAGATGTAATCTTTTTGCTGTTTTTCAGACTTGGGTTGCATATTGCGGTTTAGTAGCCATCTGCAAGGGAAATGTTCCTATTAAATTGTAGACAAATAGATAAGGGGTGGTGGTGCTATACATTTGTAAAATTTAGATTTTTTTTTAAAGGAGAACTGACCATAAAAAAAATGCTTGGCAGAACTAGATAATATTTGCAGTGATAGTTCCACTTTTAAGTGGTTCACGTCTGCTGAGTTTCAAATGAATGAGTGCAGGGAGGTTTTTGCTAGATCAGTCTTTAAAGCTGGGGGGTATTCAGAAATGCAATTTTTTTTTCAGACAGTTGTGAATGAAGGGGACATGCAGCATATATACGGTCATAGAATATATAGTTTTTAATGGAAGGAGAGTTTTCAAGTGCAGGAAAGGAACTATTTGTTTTCCTTTACTCCAGAAGTGAGCAACTTTGGAAGGGGCAGAAGCCATTCTCTGCTTCCTGCAGGCTGTAACATGCTCTTAGCATGACTGGAAGTGATGAAATGTAACTTCTGATTTTGTTTTTCAGCCCCCAAGGGGAAATTTTAATTCATTCGCCTTTGAGTGGGAGTGGAGGCAAGGGGATTCAAACTGTCATGTTTTTGTGGTTGATTTGAATGTTTTGGGGTTATAATTTGGCCATTTAAAAAAATGGGGAGTCAGGGAGCTTTTGAGGTTCTTGGCGTTCTATGGGGTCACAAAATGTGGGCCTAGAGCTGCTTGTGACCTTACTTCCACCTTCCTCTTTGTTGTTTCAGATTTGTTTTGTTGTTTTGTTTGTATGAAAATGACACATAATCAAGAAACTGAAAGGTATCAGAAAGACAGGTTTAAGGGCTGATGGATGAAGATAGTGTATGGTAGTTATTGTTGTTTCTCATTTGGGACCAAAGTCACAAAAAGTGCAGTAGGAGAGGAGTGGGTGGACAATAAGTCTGGAGTAGAAAGCTGGCAAAAGTGAAAGGGATAAAACAGCCAATATTTCTGAAGCAAGTATCTGATGCTACGTCCTTTCAGGTCCAACAAAAATCACAAACAGTCTTTTACAGTTCTTGCTCCTAGAAAGGAGAACTAGCAAAAAGCACTGAAACAGTCCTGCAATATGTTACTTTAGTAACATTGACAAACACAACTACTATGGTGACAAGCAATAGCTGTTAGACATACTCTTTCCTCTCCCTGCCTTCCCCGTAGCTTGGTGCTTTCCTTATATGCAGGGCTTGAAGAAACACGTATCAATGTTTGGAGACACAAATATGCTTCCTCTGTGTCTCTCCCAACTGAAATCACAAGCAAAGCTGAGGGATGGATTCTTTAGTTCAGACATCTTCTAAATATGTCAATAGCAGTAGTAGTAGTAGTAGTAGTAGTAGTAGTAGTAGTAGTAGTAGTAGTAATAATAATAATAATAATAATTATTCTTATCTACCTCTCCCCATGGATTGGGGTGGTGTTGGAGAACAATAGGTTAACATATAGCATATATTAGTTAAAAACAGAACATTATATGCGTTGGTTCCATGTGGATACCAAAATCTGTAGATGCTCAAGGTTCGTTGTATACAATGGCATAGTAAGATGGTGTCCCTCATACAAAACAGCAAACAACTCAAATGAGTGCTTGGGAGAGTCTGGGGGTATGTTAAATGGTGAAAGGCTACAGCAGAATATTCCTACATATCAGTGTAGTGCTTGGTGTGTGGCAAAATCCAGGTTGGCTTTTTGGATTTTTTTTAAATATTTTTGAGTTGTCATTGGTTGAATTGATGGGTGCAGAACCTATGGATATGGAGAGCTGTGTGTATTTTATGTATTAATGGTCTCCAATTCTTTGCAGATCCCCACCCCCCAGTTTTAAATGTTGGATAGACTGCTAAAGGAAAAAGATTTTGTTATACGTAATATGAGGGATTTGGTTAAAAACCTGAACTTGTATTATTTCTGTCATTGTGACATACAAAAACAGGGGTCTCTTCTAGCGCTCAAACAGCTACAGAGTGCCAACTCTTAAAATAGCTGCTTCATGAAATGGTTTCCCAATTTAAAGGTCTTAAAACAAGTAACACAATAGATGACAAGTCTTTTCAGAAATGATGTTAAAGCAAGCAAGAGACAGAGGTGAAACAAGATAAGAGGTAAATGCCATAATAACGGGTAATCAAGCTGAACAGCGGCAAAGCCAGCATGTGTACTTTGTATACAGCATGATACTGGGACCCAGTAAAATTATGTTCCCTCTCAGTTTTATGGACAGTTGAACAAAAGCACTCAATCTGTCTTCCATGATGTGGTAAATGCTTAATCGCAGCTGTATCCTCTGCAGATGAAGAAAATTGTTAATAGTTAGAGAAGGCAGTGGCTGTGCCCAGTATTTTAACTGAAGACTCAATATTATTTACAGACACTTCATTGTCCTTTCTAGTAGAATATTTGAGCAGAGCAGTTACATCTTGTTTTTCTTGTTATTGTTGGAAGAATACACTTTAAAGCTCATGTCTAATTTATCATTCACAATATTGCTTTCTCCAGTGAAGTTTTCCCATCGGCTTGTCAGTCACACTTGGTAGGATCTCCTTTTTTTGTGCTTTTGTTTGGGATTATTCATTCTCAAGTGCTTTAAGAAAGATTCTGCCAAGTCGTGCCAACCCATGGGACTGGGCTAAGCATAATTGAAATCAATAGAGAACAAGAAAATAATCACTTCAAAGTGCTATTTTGGGACTTGTAGATACATGAATGTCAATAAGAAGAGCATCCAAATATTTGTGCTGTAGTATTTGTTTTATTAACATTTGATCACTCAGCCTATTCAAACTCATTTCTGATTGACCCATATTTCTGGGGAAAAGGGAATATCAAAATTATATGAATCCAACTTACAGTTTCTGATGAATTCCTAACCCTGTTAGGTTTTCTTGTGTAGTAATACATTCCAACCTGTAACCTCTGAAATCTCCATTTAAAGGCTGAGAAGAGACTTCAAGTTTGTTCTGTGTTGTAGAGTCGATCTGTCCCTGTCCCTGGTTGTTGCTCTAATTATAGGAATGAGGGAGATGTATTACCAATCTACCGATAGCACATGGTCCTCCTGTAGCATTTGCTGGAATATAGGAATATATTCTTGGAATATACCTAGAATATAGCCGAGCATGGTGGCATGAACCTGTAATCCATCTGCTTGGGAGGCTGCGGCTGGCGGATTGCTTGAGCTCAGGAGTTCTGGGCTGCAGTGAGCTATGCCAATCGGGTGTCCACACTAAGTTTGGGATCATAATCTCCCTGTCCTTCCTACTGTGGTGCAGAACTTGTGTCTCCATGTGATGAACAAAGTAGGTAAGGGAGATGGGCATGTAGGGGACAGAAAAAGAAGAAGAAATTGAGGAAAGGCTGTCTGGTTATTTTGTAAAATTCGGTATCAGTGATGGGCCTTCACAGCCCGCACTAGAAAAAAACCTTTCTGGGAAGTTCCAGTGAGCCTTTTCTTATTATGGAATTTAAAGGCTTCAACTTATTCTAGGCCAGGGATGTGATTTCTGATACTGCATGTCTGCAGCAGAGCATTAACGTTGATTAAGGAGCAAAGGGACCAGTGGCTTAAAGAAATAAAGTAAAAGGATTTATTATAGGAACTCCCTTCTAAGCTAGAAAGTTACTCAGGGTGCTATCCTAATCTAGCCACATTCTTGGGAAGAGCTGGGAAGAGAGAGAGGGGTGATAAGAAGAGGGAGAGAAACATCCTTAAGAATATCAGTTTACATCACAGAGGGGTCTGGATAGGTAGAGCCAAGCAGGGAGGACACTTCAGGTCACTCAAACTAACTAGCTCTATTACTACTGCCCACTGTGAGGCATTCTGCATTCTCCAGAGCTAAGCGTTGTAGCACTTCTAGGAATTTCCCCAACAAGGCGGTGCATTTCTTCTGCTGATTTGTGACAGAAGATAAAAGGGTAATTAAAGGCATTTAATCTTTACCACCAGAATCCTGTTGGTGTTGCACTGTAGCAGCAGAAATGAAGAAAGATGAAGTCATTGGTTGTCATCAGGAGGGGAAGCCTGACAGTTCCAAGAGATATACTTCTTGAGTGCCTGGCTTCTGAGTGAGTCTTCAGAGCCAGCATGTCTGGTTTGAACTGTACTATATCACATGTAATTCTCCAAGTCAGTCTTCTCAGAATCTACCCAGAAGCTAGGCATTAAAGAAGAGGGCTGCTCAGAGCTGGCAGCCATCCCTTCCCAGGGATGGTTTCAAGTGCTTGTTCCAATCGTCATGGTACTGGTAGGCTTTTTCCTCCTGCCACCACTGCACTACTACCTGCACCTATACCAACATAGTTCTGCTAGCATAGTGTTCCAACAGAAATGCCATGTTACATTCAGGATATTCTTTCAGAAGGAAACGAGAGATGATTACCCAGCCGTTACTGAACGTGCTTGATTTCAGAATATGACTGTCACCTATTGAAAATGAACAGTTAAGTGTGCTTAATATTGGTTGGATCGTGCTCTTATCTTCATTATTTTTCTCTTTTCCAATTAAAATATTAATTAAAATATGACACATATATATTTATTATAATTAACATGGCATCATTACTATGTCTGCAGTAATGGAAATTATAGTGCATGCACTATATACCATCATACGTCTAGTAAAAGGTTGTAAAGTTATGTGTGATGAAATTCACTATGTAAAACAGATCCTTGGCTGAAGGTCCATGGAAGAAACAATTTACAAGTGAACAGCACTATGTAGTTTCCTAGCAAGTAAAACTAGGTGCCACACTCCTCATATACATTACCAATGGGATGTTTTATGATCCCTCTGGCTCATAAATGAAACGGGGCAACTCTGTGTTGGTGATTTTGCACCATGGGCATTGGGCATTGCACATAGGATATCATTTTAAAGCAGTTTTTAAAAACTGTCCAAATCTTCACTGCATTGTAACCAAATTTGCTTGGAAGTCCTTGGTCATCAAAAAGGGAGGGCACATCTCCCCTGGCAGATATTGTTGGACTGTAGTTTCTATCATTTCTCAACATTGCTTATGCTGGTTAGGCTAGTAGGAACTGTAGTCTAACAGCATCTGGAAAGCCACACCTCTTTCCTCCTTGAACCAACAGAACTAGCGTGGTGGAAGCTGAGTAGAAGACAAGTGTTGTAAGAAGAGCCTTGCTGGATCAGAAGCTGAATCTTGTATCCACTGAGGTCAGTGAGATACATTTGTTTATCATGACTAATCACCATTGACTAATTACCAGCTCTACTCTCCATTCATTTGTTGATTCCTCTTTGAAAGATTTCTAAGTTAGTGGTTATTATTGCATTTTGATGTGGGGGCCCTTCTTCTCTCGTAGTGAATGAGATTCAGCCCAATGATGGTTGATGGCTCCTATGACACTGGGACTGTGAATCCACTCTGCAGTTTTGTCTGGACATGGAAGGAGCCATCCAAGGTGTTGAACCTATTTTGGGCGTAGGGTTCAGTATCTTGCCTAGCTTCTTTTAAAGTCTGGATTAATACCCAGAGCAGATTCACAGCTCCATTGACATGGGTGCCATCAGCTTCCAGTGCCTTGAACTCAGCAGAATACTGCTAAAAGTACCATCTGTCTGACACAGCTTAGCAGATGGAAGCCCTTTTCACTCAGTCACTGCGGTTCTGTGCTCCCTCCTCAGAAGAGCCCGTTGCTTTCTTTGTGCTTCCTTCTTTCCATCTATTTCAAAACTATGTAAACATTCTGCAGCTGTCTCACAGCTCAGGTGATTATTCCGCTTTCCTAGGTTCATTTGCTCCAATTTTGGATGCCTGCCTTATTTGCTTTATGGATTCAAACCATTCTGAGTGGTAATTAACATGTGTTGACTATATGACATCCAGCTTGTCTCCTAAGCTGCCTTCTAAGGTAACATTGTTCATGTGGTTCTTTGGTTTTGTGAAAATGTGGACATCTCTGGCTTGTTGAACTTTAAAAATGAGGACGCAGTCTCACATGAAACTGGGAACTCATCCATATTTCTGTATTGGAATGACTGCAAAAGAATGAACCAGATGCTTGAATAAAATACATCCAAATATGCAGATGGACTGGTGTTACCATTACAAACCATGCTGACAATTTTTATGGAGCTATACATTTGTTGAGAGTGTCTTGTGTTAGCATACATTTCATTGAAATGAAACCAAATTACTTTCTAGGATTGTGGGATTCATAATAATAATTTCTAGTAATGATGGTTGCAGCCGTTACTTGAAAATTTGTTGTTATTATTGTGTGGCTTCATGTTGTTTCAGACTTATGGCAACCCTAAGGTGAACCTATCACGGGGTTTTCTGGGGGCTGTGTGTGATGTGCCCAAGGTTATGCAGTGGGTTTCCATGGCTGAGTGAGGAATCGAGCCCTGGTCTCCAGCATCATAGTCCAATGCTCAAACCACTGCAATAAGCTGGCAGTTGTATCTTGAATATTTCCTTTACTGCTCGTTACTCTAAATAATTACTTCAATACGAATATATGTGTCTTGAGAAATATTTGCAATTTTTATGTAGCAAAAGAAGTCAAGAACAGCTGACAAATTGGGTTCCTGACAGTTGGGGAACCTGGTCAGGAAGAATAACACAGGTCTGAGAACTTTGCAAAACTTTGCCTGGTATTTGCTTCTTTGGAAGTGCTCCAGGAAATTATAGTTTTATTTTTCCAGAAACACATATGGGTTATTCTTCTGTGCAAAATTGATTTTTTTTTTACACAGAAGACATATGCTAATATTCTATATTGGCTACTTAGTTACTTATGTGTAACTAAGTAATATCTCCTGCCCCTACCCTTCCAAGCCCACCTTAACAGCAGCACTGAGTGAAGGAGGTCTATTCCGCTGCCAATATGAATGCAAGGAAGATTTTGTTTCTCAGCCCCCACCTTCAGACAGAGAGGCTGCCATAAGGAATTGCAGCAGGGATACTAATTCTGATTGCCACAGCCTTGCTTACTGGTGGGAGGAGGCTGGAAACATCACCCTTCTTGTGCTCCAGTTGGCAGCTAACCTGACCTTCTTTATCCAATGCAGTTTCTGGTTGTTAAGGTGCGTAGAGGGGGCATTTATATAGGTATAGTAAGATAACATAGTCTTATTCAATATGGATCAGTTATAGATCCGTAACACTAGGGCCCATAATGCATGAAGTTGTCATACTGCCAGAGCACTGTGTTGTTCCCAGTCCAGGATCTGTGCTATTGTACAATGTTCCCACTAACCAGCTGCAATCATGTTGCAATCCATTGGAAATCCACCCTTTTTCCATGCTGGAAAAAAAAATCAGGTAATGACCTCCTTTTCTGCCACAATCTCATCAGCTGTTTGAGTGCAGTTTCTCATTAGTGCTTGATAGTGTGCATTACTGTAGCTGATCCAGGAGTGGGTATGGTGTGGGCGTTCCCAGGTTGTCCCTCTCTCAGCTACTCCCATGGTGTGGTAAGTTCAAAAGTTCACTTCTTCATGTTTATTTTAAATTTCTCCTTAGAGTTAATTTTTTACATTTTTTTTAAAAATACATTTTTAGGATTATAACACAAAAATGCAATAGCGTACGGACAAATCATGATGTTACAACATTGCTGTGCAAGTATGGCTTACAAAAAAAAAAAAATGACCAATCACAAACTGTGGGGAAAAGGACTTGCCAATGATGCTGTAATGTGGTGGGAACACCAGTGGCAATAACGCTACTTATCCACTTAAGTTGAAAGGGTGCAGTAGAGAGCATTCATAACCCAATACCACCATGGAAATGGCAATGCTGGGATTGAAATGGAACAATGTGCTATTGAGGTATGGTTGGTAAAGGCCCAGGTTATGAATCTGTAACTGTAATACAGAATGACAGCCGTGATTTTTACACAAAATTCCTGTGTATGCTTCTGGAAACAGCATTTTTGCATGAACATTGTGCTTTTCGTGAAACAACAACAAATGGTGTGCATGTGTGTGAGGGGGGAATCCTGTTTCCAGAAACACCTTTTTTCCTGCCAAATTGGTGTGTTTTTTGTGTAAAAGACATAATTTTTGTCCCCCCCCCCCCCGGCCATGGTTTTCTGCACAGAATAGCTTTCGGAAACATTTTAGGATGTATTACTATGGTGTGGAAGTTATGCAGAAATATTCATTTTCTCCTGCAGTGAGGAGAAAACTATGTGAACTCTTTGTCCTTGCATTTGTGGATGAAATAGCCAAAAACTTATTATAAACTGCAGTATTATGGAATCTTCACCTCAGATTTCCTGGAGACACATGGAAGCTCAAAAGTGGGTCTACAGGAAATAGTGATAAATGAAAAAGGACTCAAGCTGAACCTGGGACAGAATGCTATGTTTTTTAAGTGTATGTCTGTGGGAAATTGTTTCAGTTAATGTCATGTATTTTATGTAATAATTATAGGTCTATTGGGCAAAACTTCTCTAGTCTGAGGCAATATTTGTGAGGATGTGGTACTTTTATTGGTAAATAAAATGAATACGTTATGACTTTGTGGAGGTTTCTGAATTCAGGTATTTTAGTTGAATATTCAAAATGTTCTCTCATGCCTGTCTTGTGAAGCCAGCTTGGTTCTCTCTCTCTCTCTTTTTTTTCAAACAAACATGATAAATATGTCTGCCATGTATTTCCACACATAGAGATGGATTGCCTCCACCTGAGGGTCTGTATAGTGAAACCTGTGTTAGTCTGCTCTGAGCAAGCAAAATCTCCCTGTTCTTCTCTTACCTCCTGTCCTTCTACTGCTGTCTTGCTTTTGGAAAGGCAGGCTCACCAGGATGAAAGATGAAGGCTAAACTCATCTGTAAGGAGGATAGAATGTCTCTCTGTGCAGTAGACCAAGCATGCCTCTTTGTGGTTGCTTTGCCTCCAGGAAAGGACACTTGGGTGAATTCCTCATTTCTATGGAGACTTTCACGTCCGTGGGCTAATGAATCTGCTCTGGGTTTTGACCCAGATTCTGAGGGAACTATCCACAGTGATGAACACTACCCCAAAAATATGTTGAGCTGCTTGGATAGCTCTTTTAAGGTCTGAATTATAACCTAAATCAGGTTCATCACTGTACTTCTATGGAAGCCATCAGCCACTGCTGATGAAGGCAACATGAACCCTCCTGCCCCTCCCCCCTCCTTTTCCCCAAGTGATTTTGAGTTTGGAACTCAAACTGGAGTTTGGAATATAAACATAGCTAAAAATTCACAGCATACAAAGGTTAAAAAAATAATGAAACTATAATTTTTTTTTAAAAAAACAATTAAAAACATAAACCAGTAAAAACAACAACAAATAACAATCCATCATGCTATCCAAGGCCCATTTTTCCCCTTTAAAAAAATCAATTCTCAAAGGCTTACGGGCACAAGAAGCTCTTCTCCGGCTTGCAAAAAGTAAGCAAGCAGGATGCCAGTCTAACTTCTCTCAGACGGAAGTTCCAAGCCTGGAGTCAGCAATTGAGAAGGCTCTCTCTCATATTCCCACCAGGTGTATTTGTGAGGATGGTGGAACAAAGAGAAGGGCATCCCAGAAGATCTCAAAACATGGGCAGTTTCATATGGGAGGATGCAGCCCTTCAGCTAACCTGGACCTGAGCCAGAGAGGGCTTTATAGGTCACAACTGGCACTTTGAATTGTGACTGGAAATGGACTGGCAGCCAGAGGAACTATTGCAACAAGGGAGCCATATAGTCTCTGTTGCTTCCACCAGTTAACAATCTGGGTGCAGCTTTTCTACAAATTCATCCTTTTTGCATGATCTAAATGATTTGTGCTTACTGACTTTGCAAAACCCTGCTGTCCAAGGACAGTTGAGAGATCACAATTGTGTAGTTCATCTTCTTGTCTTAATTGTGTCCTTTGCCTTTAAAGTTGAAAGTTTCTGCTTCATGTTTCCTCCACCCAATCCTATATTTTATTCTCCTTCTCCCCAGGTAAAGACATTTGAAACTTTCCACATAAGGGCTATTGTGCCAAACTGTTGCATGTTAAATAAAATAAACTGGGCAAATAGAGCTGCCAGATTCCTTAGCTCCCCTGCCCCCCCAGTATAGGACTCCCACCTGGAAATTTTGCTCTAATTTCCTGCTAGACCAGAAGATGAGCAAGCCATACCTTTTCCAACCCATGCCCTATTACTTATTGTAATAAATCAGGCTTCGTATATTTCAGACAGCATCTGGGAAGAAACAGAATAAAATATAGAACTGGGTTAAGGAAACATGAGGCAGAAACTTTTCTTGCATATTACTTCTCTGCTGTATCATCTACTCTGAATATAGCCTTTTCCATGCTAGTTGGGTTTTTTTTTTTCCTCCATCGGATAGCTTATAAGAATGCCAGGTTTTAATAGGAACAATAGTCTTGATTAAGAGGTGTGCCATGGTTTGGAAAGTATGCCACCTAGTGACTGAAATGGAGTTATAATTTATAAACACATTTAAATGGATTCGTTTGCCACTTAATGACTGAAGTTGTGTGGAAAGCTACAGGTATGTCTCAGTTAATGAAGTAGATATTATCCTGGAAATTACTTTAACAGAAATTTTGGTATCAGAGGCAGGAATAAGATAGAAGAGGATAAGTTCCTACCCCACAAAAAAGAAGAGCAGTGACACATGTTTCAGCAAAACTTTTTATCCAAAGTTGGCAATGGTGTACATATGAAATGAAATGAACTGGTTAGGTAGGTCTTGTACAAGTACACAAAAAACATTTTGATCCTTCTAGAGACCACTTTAAGGCTTCTTCCCAAATGCAACCAGAGATAGCTTTTTTAAATGCAACCTCCTCTTTCCTTATGATTTCCATTTTGGGGAAGAGACTTAGAATCATAGAGTTGGAAGAGAAGAAGTTGGAAGATGGCCCAGGGGCCATCAAGTCCAATCCCCTGCTATGCAGGAACACCCATCAAAGCATTCCCAACAAATGGCCATCCAGCCTCTGCTTAAAAACGTCCAAAGAAGGAGACTTTACCACACTCCGAGGCAGCATATTCCACTGCCGGACAGCTCTGACTTTCAGGAAGTTCTTCCTGAGGTTCAAGTGGAATCTCCTTTCCTGCAGCTTGAATCCATTGCTCCTGACAGATTTATACTCTTTTAATGTGGTGGCAATGGCTAATGAGTCAGTCTTACCTCCTCTCTCCTCTCCTGTTTTGCTGTTGCTTGCATGGTCAGTAAGGAGGCAGCTGCTATTTTCTTCTCATTCCCTCCTGGAGATGCTCTTCCCTCTTGGAGGGGAGTATAGAACACATGTTTACAGTATAATTGTGTTCTTTCCCAGCTTGCACAGGTACATGTACAATAACATAATGCTTCCAGGGCACCAGAGGCTTGAAGCTAGGGGGCTCAGGAGGCCTGAAGCCAAAACAAAACCTCATTGTCTTGCCTGCCACACGTTGTTTTGCTGTGTCTTCAAGTCATTTCTGGCTTATGGCAACCCTAATGTGAACTTATCATGGGTTTTCTTGGCACTATTTGTTCAGAAGGGGTTTGTCTTTGCCTTCCTCTGAAGCTGAGAGCGTGACTTGCCCAAGGTCACCCAGTGGTCTTCCAGGGCTGAGCAGAGATTCAACCTCTCATTGCCAGAGTAGCAGTCCAGTGCTCAAGATCACTATATTTATATCATGGTAGCTCACCACACACACCTGATTCTGTTTCCTTTATGCCTTGGCTATATCAAAAGCAGCGGCAGATATTCCTCTGGTTGTTCTTGATTTCCTAGAAGTAGCTTCCGGCCAGACCATAGCTAGTACATGCATGGCCAAAAACTTCCCCATTAGGTGTGCAGGCAACAACAGCAGACAGGCAGTAGGAATTGGTGAGCTTGGGATGGTTTAAAGGCCATTATAGGGGGAGGGACTACCTCTTAAGCTGGAAAGAGGCAATTCAATCAAATGTGTAATTAACAGCGGCTCATGGAGGAGATTGGAGTGACAGCACAGAGTTCAGGGTTAATAGGAGGGATCTCAAGGAGGGAGACTACCGAGTGATCTAACTCACAATAATTCAAGAAGCAAAAGACTGCCTCTGATACTTTTTTTCCGTTTGGGGGTTGAAGAACAGGTGCCAGGCATTCCTTTTTGTAAAAAGGAGCTTTGCTCCCAGGGGCTTTGTAAACTGAGGTATGCCTTAATTAAAATAAATGCATTTTTCAAAAGTCCAAGTAAATTTGAAGTATATTCCTTAGGGTTCCCTTAATATCCACACATTTTTCAAATATCTCTACTTCTTGGCCTTGGAACTACAGCAGACTCTCTTTCCTTTATTTCTCATCCTCTCTCTCCCCACCCTCCCCCTCTGATAGATTTATAGATTATCTTTCCACCTAATTGTGGGTTCAAAACTTGATTATCCAAGGAGGTTCTCACTTCTTTCTGAAAAATTGCTTGCCAAAAATATTGAGCGAATCTAATTTTAAAGATTCTTATACGCTAGTCTTCTTGGAAAAGACACATCTATATAAATAAAATTAAGTCTTTGTCTGTTTGTTACTACATCCCACAAAAATGGCTGGTCAGATTTCTGTCAGATGTGGAGGGTAGATTTGGAATGATCTAACTTAAACTAGGAGCTGTGTGGCAATTATGGAATTCATTTTGGGGGGACCTAGGGATATCCTAATTATTTTTCATTCTTACACAGTGTTGTAGCACACATTTGAAAGATTCTGGCAAGTTATATTTTTTTTAAAAAAAATGTTGTGCAATAAAGCTATAAATAAAATTAAATTTCTGTCTATTACTGCATGACGAATAAATGGCTGGATATACTTTCATCAGATTTGGAGGAGACATTAGGACTGGTAGGTTGCATGCTGTGCACAATAGTTACTTTGGGAGAAGCTTGGGGATTCCCAACTTTTAGAAATTTGTACAGAATGGTATGATTGGGGGAGCATGCTCTCTAAAGGGCCTCTGAGACCAAACTAAAGTTTGATCACCCAAAGAGCTAGTCCAGAACAGCTGAAACTAAATGATGGTTGTTGTTCCTTTTCTTGTTGCTGCTGCCGTTGTTATGGGCTGTGAAGCTGACTTTGACTTATGGCAACTCTATGAATGAGAAACCTCCACACAAATGATAATTAATGATGGTTAATGATTCTCTTAAGCAATGCTGGATACCACAGCTAGGCTATAACATGAATTAAAACAAATTATGGATTAAAATGGATTGGAATTTGATCTTGGGGTACTAGCAAAGGTTCATTGATTAAAATGTTAACTAAAACTGTTCACTTCATGCTTCACCTACCTTATTGATCACTGGAGCCGGAATGAGAAATGCAGCCTTGCAATTTATAGACAGCAGTCATTTGCAAAGCAGCCATTTTGTATTATGCATAGTTAATGGTGATGCTAGCAACCATAAATATAATATATGTATTCAGGGAAATAATTGCTCATTTGAGGTAAGGAGAGTTCCTGGAGAAACCTTTTAAAAAGTAACTGATGCTGAATTACAAATATGTCATGACATACTTAAAGAACAGCAAACCCTTTCTGGGTTTCCTTTTCTGCTTAAATACACTATGCAAAGTAAGGACATTTCTCTTTTCTGAAAAAGTTGGGGTTTTGTGCATTTTTTCAGGATTTTTTTTTTTAATAATTTTATTAAGTTTCACAAATAAAAAAAAACATCTCAAATTGTACTTTTACATGTAATATTTTTGTTCTTCCACTCTGATCTAGTTTTCATTTTCTAGATATCTACTCACATATAAAAAATTATGCCTCACAATTCCATGTTCATCTTACGTGTTTGATCTTGCATTTCTCTCATCAACTCCTGTTATGTTACAGTTATTCCCCTTTAATTTCAACCATAATTCAGACATTTTCACTTGGCAGTTCCCAGCAATTACCCATTACAATTTGCCATTCTGCTTTTATCTGATCGTCCGATTTCCCCTTTAATCTTTGTGAAACAATATCCGCATTTCTATTCTCAATAAATGCCCCCCACCATTGTTCGATTGTGGGTATTTGCTGAGACTTCCACAATTTGGCATATTCAGGATTTTTTTTTTGTGACCAAGACAAATGGCATTTCCCAAAAGGCTAAGAATATTTATTGTAGTAGAATTTTTTAAAAGGTATCTTTCCTGACTTGATAATGTTTTGTTTTATCTCTACAGAAAATTTTTCTCAGCGCTGCAAGCGAAAAGGAAATTTTTGCACACCTTGGCTTGGATTACCTTGAACCATGGGAAAGAAATGCATAGAGAGACTTGCTAATATGATTTTATGAATTTGCCTCCTTTTTTTTAAACCACTGCTTTAGCGTAGACTTACATTTACCTGAAAAGGTGATCTCAGTGATTTTATGAATTTGCCTCTTTTTTTGTTTTAAACCACTGCTTTAGCATAGACTTACATTTACCTGAAAAGGTGATCTCAGTGATTCAGGAAGGCTAATGTTAAATATATATAGATATTCATTGCAGGTGTGGGTTTTTTCTAAATAGTTCAGGGACGAGAACTACAGTTGGTCCTCCACTTTTATGGGCACAGAACCCCTGTGAAAGTGGGAAAAAAACAAATATCTCTAGGCCCTCCAAAATATAAAACACAAAAAAAGTACCTGTACTGGTGGGGCGGCTGGGCTTGGCCAAGTATGTATTCCCTTGTGCACTCACTCTTTAAGGAGGTTAAGGAGGAAGGGGATGGGATGTGGGAGCAGGAGGGCGGGTGGGTGGTGTGCAGGTCTCTGGGATGGATGGAGTGTTGACAGCATATGAGCAGGTGCCACAGACCCTTCCTGCTGCCCTTACTCTCCTCCCTCTACAGCTGCCATTCTGTCTGTCTGCCGCAGCTCTCTCCTCCTCCCCTCCCCTCCCCGGTCCTTCCATCCAACCCAGAGACCACCCTCCCTCCTCATGCTCTCCCTGTCTCATCTCCTTCCACTCTGAGTGAGTAAGCAAGGGAATGCACACACACGTCCTCTCTCCTTCTGCTCTCCCATCCCACCGTTTCCTCCCCACCTGCTCACTTGAGGAACTGAATGAAGACAGGAACACGTGTACATGCTCTCCCTCCTCCCGTTGCTCTACCCCGTGCCCTTTCCCCTGCACAAGTGAGTGAGTGAGGGAATGCATACATGCACCCTCTCTCTTCTCTCTCCTCTGGCCCATCCCCTTCCTGCCCACGTGCCTGGCTGCACATGTTAGTGAGCATATCAGGGAATGTGCACATGGCCAGGCTCAGCCACCCAGCCACCTTGATTTCCTGCCAGTGACCAAAGATTTGAATGTTGACTAAACTTGACTTAACTGAACGCAGCTCAAGATGGACACTGGTGTTATCAAAATCCCTATTAAAAATGGCATAGGGCAGCAGCAGAAGTGGCAGCAAACAATCCACAAGCAATCATATCCGCAAAGGTGTGAAATCCACAAATGTGAAGGGATGACTTTAATTTAATGCATTTGAACTGATATGCTGGATATTCAAGACTTTAAAAACTCTTCTGTTGACATGCTTAGCAAGGCAACAGTACAACTTATTTTTAAGTAGATATATGAGAGTGATGGTGACACACCTAAAGCAGGCAGATGGCACACAGATAAAGAAAATATAGTGGATACTGTTTAAGGTGCTCTGAGTAAAAACAAAACAAAATTAAAAAATAGTATTAAGCCACAACTTATTGTTCCCCATCCAGTCAAGGAGAAGAAAACAGACTTGCCCAGTCTACATTCTCAGGTTATTCTTTTTGGAGGGAACAGGTATTTCAGGTGACCAAATCACCTAATGTGGCTAGAAAAAAGAAGGTCTGAATCAAAACTACTGAAAATGCTGAGGCTGTCTGAAGGACTTTAGGGTATTTTATGACTTCTTTTAAGATAGAAGAAATTCAATAACTGTAATAATCTGAGGTAAGAATGTACAACTTCCAGTGTTAAGACCCAAATTGGTCTGGTTGGTTCTGCATATAACACAAGCTCGGACGTGATCTACTTTAGTCCCTTGCCTTCCATTCTGAAAAGGATCTAATAGGAGTGTAGTGTCTTGGTCAAGGGAAGTGATAGTACCACTCTATTCTGCTTTGGTCAGGATATTGACAAGTTGGAATATGGCCAGAGGAAATCAGCCAAAATGGTAGAAGGCCTGGAAACCAATGCCATGTGAGGATAGGTTTAGGGAGATGGATATGTTTAGCTTGGAGAAGGTTAAGAGGCAACATGATAGCTATGTTTAAATATTTGAAGGGATGCCATGTGGAGGATGGAACCCTTTCACACTACACAATTATAGCTCCATGATTCCACTTTAACTTGCTTGGTTCCATCTGGTTGAATACTGGGACTGGCAGTTCAGGGTAACATATTTATAATTCTCAGTCAGAGTGCTCCAATGCCTCACCAAACTGAAAACCCCAGGATTCCATAGGATGTAGCCATGGAAATCAAAGTAGAACCAAAGTGCTATAATTGTGTTGTGTGAGAGTCTCAGCTGTCATAAAGTTGATGTCTGATACTGCAGGGGAGATAGACTCTTAGGCTCTTATGTCAGTGGGGCAGTGAATTCTCTCTAGTTATTTGTCTGAAATTTCAAGTAGCTATCCAAGATGATATTCTCATCTTGGATAGCTCAGATGAAAACCTGGAGCAAATTCACTACCCCACTGACATTGGAACTGTTCAACTCTCCAGCAATGTTGATATTGGCACTTGGATGGAGTTAATATGAATAATGGCAGTAATAATAACTTGGGCTGTGGTAACACTTTTATCCTATATTCAGAATATATTCATTTATTTGTTCAAATTATAAAGGTATAGACAAGTGTCACTATAAAATTATGGGCAACTGAGCCCATTGGGTTAGAACTGGCCATGTCTTTTCTCTCTAGCTGTATATTTTTCTGCCTAGAAGCTTGTTTGTTATGACTGCACAGCAGGAATTAAACATGAGTGATCCTGACCATCAATTTATCCCCCAAATGAATAACAATCCATATTTAAATAATCCATGACAACTCTCTAGACTTTAAGAGGTTTCACATATGCAAATAAATATCGCACTAATGGAAGAATGATTTGAAGTGTGGCTCTGAAAGGTAATTAATATCTGGAACTTTTTGAAAAGCTGGTCTAGAGAAGTAATGCTGTATTAGTAAACAGGACTGTCAAAAAAATCTTTCCAGTACATATTTCATTATGCCAACATTTGACTCCAATTTATTAAAAACGATAGGTAACACACTGGGTACCTCTATGAAGTGTGACCTCAGTTTAATGAATAAAAAATTCCAAAGATTATTTATGCCGTAAGAATGAAAATCCTG
Organism: Cyclura pinguis; assembly: GCA_030412105.1. Taxonomy (NCBI): domain Eukaryota; kingdom Metazoa; phylum Chordata; class Lepidosauria; order Squamata; family Iguanidae; genus Cyclura; species Cyclura pinguis. The sequence continues at coordinate 91,453,642 of CM059601.1, read as the reverse complement.
GCACAGTTATAATATGGCAGGTATAAAGCAATATTCTATCTCTGTCTAATAAGATATGGCTCTGTCCTATAATGCTTAGTAATGAGAAGAGTAGCCAATTAGTTTAATGGCCCTGTTCAGGAAATCAAAGGTTGTGAGAAATGAAGGACAGCTGTGATAAAATCATTATTTACTGCACAAACAGGACAACTAGCAGTACTTTGTGTAAACAAATCTGACCTATTGAAATTCACTTGAATAATTTATATCCAAGACCCATGGAAATACCTGAACAATTCCACCAAGTTTTTGCCCTCTCTGCAACATGTTCTCATTTTGACCGTATGCCTGGAACGTAATTATGTCCTGTTGAACCAAATTAATTAGAATTAGGTATCAAAATGCCACTTTTCATTGTGGAAATCTATCCATAATGAATTTATGTAAATGTAATTAAGCTAAAATCCAGTAACCTGTTTACTCATGAGGAGTCTGATTGATTTTGGAATCTGTAAGTTGTCTCAGGTTTCAGATCACAGGCCTCTAACTGAGAAGGGTTTTTTTGTGTGTGGAAGGGAATGCATGAATTTAAGAATGATAAACTTTGAGGAGTTTTTTTTTTGCAACTGGCATATTGGCATTTTGTTAATTCATACATGACCTTGATTTCATAATACGTGAAGACCAATATTTAAAATATTTAACTCAATACAACTGAGAGGGAGAGACAACTGGAACGACAAGAGTTTCTTGGGGCCAGTTATCTCTCCCAGGACACTCCCCTCTCGTGGAATGTCAAACACACACACACCAAAAATGGAAGTGGCTAGGATTCCATTTATGGCCTTGAAAAATGATGAATGACCAGTATTCTGTATCAGCAAAGCAAACTATTTCTGAAAAGATTCTACATAAACAGATAAATCAGACAGCAAACCTTACCCAGGCAAAGCATGAGAAAAACAAAATTAACACTGGCCAAGATCCTAGATTGACTGCTCATTTGGGTATACATAACCAGGTAAACTTTCCTGGCCTGACTCCCCCTCCATACACACCTAACAGAAACATCACTCACCTGTGTTCCATATGCTGGCAAAACAGAACTCCTTCTCCCCGTGCAGATGATGCCCACGACAGTAGTTTGGAGGGGAGAGTTATGATCATGGCAATAGTGTCACAATTGTGATTAAGTAGACATCATGAGCACAGAACAGTTACGGATGAGTAGATCTAGGTAACTGTTCCATATTCATAATCACTACATTATTGCCACAATTGTTATTCCCATCCGAATCTAGTTTACTGGGCATTAGATACATGGAGAGAAAGATACTCATTCTGCCAGTGATCAGAGCATGGATGAATGACATTTTCACCAGGTTTGTGGCGGTGGGTGGGTGGGTCAGAAGAGATTAGCATCTAAGGATCTTAACTAAGTGATTAATTAGTATCTTAACTAGGTGACGGATCCAGAATACTGGTCAGTATTCTTAAAATGTAAATGATGCCGGGGCGGGGGTGGTGGTACAGAATGTAACCTATTTAAAAGGTGAGTTGCCTGTCCTGGAAGCTTCAAGGAAATGCAAATTCCCCCTGCCCCCTTTGCCCAAAAAAAAAAAAAAAAAAAAAAAAAGCAGTCCAGGGAATCTGGAAATGCTGAGGGCTGCAAACATGGAGAGAGTGGGAGGTATGCTCTCATGGGTTGTACTTTGTCTACCCCTGCAGTACAAGGATGAAGTAAGAAGTATAGTGGACCATGATTTGGTCCACTCCCCCTATGGTGAGGAGTACATTGTAGCACTCAGGATCCGTCAGCTACCAAAGAGATTCCAGCCAGAATTCCACCTCAAAGAAGACTATTACTTCCAAAGCACAAAAGGCCCTCTGCCCCACCCTCTGTTCTGCCATGAGGTCAGGACAGTGACAAGGAATTCTGAACTATTGCATGCAGGCCTTGGGTCTGACTGGCAGTCTCTCCGTTACACCTTGCTCAAGCACTGGAAGTGTAAGTCTATGCAGGATCAGCCTGTTTCCACTTTCAGGTCTCTGTGTGATCAGGTGGCTAGGTTCAAGCAGGTTCAGACCCTCAAGATCACATACTATTGCGGAGGCAACAGTCAAGTCAGACTTGACTGTTGGGATACACAGGAGCTTTTCCTGAAGATCTTTGGAAACTAAGAACTGTTCTGGATTGTGGGATAGTCAGCCCAACTGAAAGCTGGTATCCAACCCAGGGAAGAGCCTGCCGCCTTGGTTTCCCTGGACAAGCCTTTATGTCTTTGGAATGTGCTTGGCAGTTCCCTATTTCTCTGTTCCTGTCTGTGGCAATCTTCCCACTCAGTGCACCCCTTCTACACTCTGGCTGCTGCTGCTTCTCATCCTGTCTTTCCCTCCATGGCTACAGCCATGATGCTAGGCCGTTGATCATCCACATAGATGCCTGCCTTCTCCTCGCCACTGGTCAGCCAAGCAGGTGGTAGCTTCCTTGTCTCTGAGAAGCAGCGGAGGAAAAGAATGGCTGTACGGAGTTCTCTCATACTCTCTCACAGGAACCTAAAAATCACACACTTCTTCTCTATGGGTGTAAAACCCAATGGTGTTTTGCTGAGTAGTGCTGGAAGAGAACACCTGGATCATGTCTTGGAACTGAGAGAGGCAGGCACTGTCAGTGACAACTTCATCTGATAGCTGAAGCCTCAAACACAAGAGAGCCTTTTGAGGAATTAGACTTTGAGGAGAGGGGGAGAAAAGAGTTTGCCTGGTTAAGTGCCTATCTGTCTCTGCAAGACCTGCCTATTGGTGCGTCTTTAAACTCCTCACACAGTGCTGGCCTCTAGCAAGGTTAGAAGATGAAAAAAATACAACAGTTGAATGATACAATGAGAGTAACTGGAAGTCTCTTTGAAAGTGCATCGTTTCTAATAGGCCACATCTATTAATGGTCTTGTCTTAATTTATAGTAACTCTTCCTTTCATGGCAATGATTTATAAGTCTTTGTAATTGTGGGAAAAGGATTTTTAAAAAGTAACTAGTTATTTGTAACTACTTCCAAGATCCTTCAAGGGGAGGGGACACCATGCCACACTCCGGGTTGTGCCTCTCCATTCATAGGAGGTGAAGGTCTTCACTATCTTGTGGTGTTTTGCCCATTCTATGTGCAGAGCTCCACCCCTTTCTTATTTCATCTTGCCAAATGTGAGTAGGTCACTTTAGATTTCTGTGTGCATAGTAACTAGCAAGGGTGTAACCAACACAATGATCTGAATCCAACATCTTCTCAGCATAGCGCAAATATCTGCATGTGGAGATATGCTACACAAACCCCCATGCTGAATAGCAAGTTTGCACAACACATGTCAGTGCCTAGGTGCCATGCTATAATACATGATGGATAGTAAGTATACAAGGTATAGAATGCACTACTACAATGCAAAGTATAGGTTGTACAATCATAAAGCACAAGATGCAACCATGATGCACAATGTGCAAAGACAGGAGATAGAAGAACATGCTGTCTGTGCAACTCTGTTTCTGCCACTGTCTATAGAATATGTCCATTGTGTAATGGTAATTTTTTTGGTCCCACTTGCATAGCATGATTTATGTATGTGTTTATTCCTACCAGGATTCTGGCCAATGTTTACAATTAATTCTTCTGGTCTGTACTGTTGATAAAACATGAATGGGGAAAAGGAAACAGTTCATGGGGGTTCAGTACAGTTATTTACATGAAAAAGGAGAAAGAAAAGTTAATTGAGATATCAGTGCTGCAACAGAGCAATAACACTGCAAATTGGGGATACATAGGAACAGTTTTTTGGGCCTTTCTATGCTCAGCTTTCGTACATACAGTTGGTTTATAGGCAAGTAAATAAAGCAGCTCACACTAGATTCTTTGAGCACAGCATGTGCCAGATTTCTATTTCTCCAGTTGCTACTTGACATTTTAAGTGGGAAAAAGGAGGCCAGTTTCCAATTACAGTTTCAAAGAAAATTAAACAGTTGGCTACTGTATGTGTTGCAGAGTGTGGCCTAGGTATGACCACAAACATTCCATAGTCCTTGACAAAGACAGTTGTCATATAGAAAGCCATTTTTTTTCCTATTCACCTTCTTGCTTCCTGCATCTGTACTTTGCCCTTTCATGGAGGTCATCTGCTCAGATTTGTGCTTTTTATCAGCAAATTATGTGGGGAGGGGCAGAACTAAATACCTTGTATGTTGAGCTGCAGCTGTGAAAATCCTTATGTACAGAATCACTTTCAAGGACCTGCAAGAGTGCAGATAATGGTCACAGTGGAATATCAACATATCTCTCTAAAGTGCCTTATCTCCTCTGAAAGGCCCAAAGAACATTTAAAATATATGTATCTTCAAATCATGTACATATCTCTGTTAATGGATACACTGGGACCTGCAGCTTCCATGTCAATGTCAGTAAATCCCCTCTGAAACTTGGCTTCTTACCTGAAAATTTAAAGAATTATCCAAGATGTTGAACTCGACCATCCCTCCTAGCTTTAGTACTTTGGATAGCTCCTTCAAAGTTCAGACTAAAACCCAGAGCAAACTCATCACTCTACTGGCATGGAGAGTCAATACAGCCAGTTTATCATCTGCCTAACAATGGGTAAATAGGTAGGTAAGTATGTTACCAGGCTGTACACCCCCACACTTTGATATGGTTTAATTGGTGGAATATGATTTTATTGGCCAAATACATTAACTGGCACTGATATAAAGCATACCCTACTATGGCTGTAAGGCCAGGCTGGATAAGAGGAAAAGGCCAGCTGAACATGTGTGTTGCAACTTAGGTCAAAAAACACCTTCAGGCATAGCCAGGACATAGTCAGGAAATCACCAGGAAACTCCCAAGGTAATGATCTTCAGTTACCCTTAATGACTCAACCTTTTAGACAAGAGCATCTGGAAGATTCCCACAAGATGGCTGATTATCTTAACTCCATTTCCTCTGACCAAGCAGACCTCTCTTTTGTCCTCAAACCTGTCCAACAAGTATTGAGCTATCAGGACTGCCTTTAGCCCTTTGTCACCTAACACTAAGACTATTAGACCATTCTGTACCTCATTGTCCACTCTGCAAACTGCGTTGTTTACTCAGCCAGAGAGCAATTAACATGCCTGCCCTCCAGGCAGAAATTGAGTATTTAAACCCCCATTTTTTGACCAGTCAGCTCTCAGTATACCAATTGGTGGCCACCATTCTACTGCTCTGATTCCTGATTGTGTACTTTCCTTAGATGCAAGTCTAAGCCACAACACTTCTTTGCTGCTGTTCTGCATTGGTAAATATCACCCACTTTGCTGTGAAATCTCACTATCCAAACCTTTCCTCCCTTTTCTTTCAGTTGGCCTTGTGTGATTGCATGTCTGCTTCGATCTTATGTGTGTGATTATTAATTCCCCAAATAAAACACAATTAAGCTTATTTTTTGGATCTCTGTCTGGTTTTTCCCTGCAGAAGTACTGGTAAACCTAAGTGTAAAAGATCTGATAAGATTATCCCCCCACTCACAGCTTTCCTACTTAGACTAATATTCCCCATCTTTGCACAGAGATACTGACGTTGTAGGTAGACCCAATAACAGAATAATGCTATTAATGTATATAGCACAATGAGACAAGAAAGAAAGAGAGATCCCTGCCACGAATAGCTTGCAATCAAATAATGGAAGACGTTGCAAGCTGATGTGTCAAAAAGGACATGGTGGTGCCAAAATGAAAAATATGAGACTTGGGTGACAATAGGTGAATTTGAGCAAATGACTGGCTTGTATGCTTAGGCTCCAGATAAATACTGAGCAATTTTGCTATTGAAAGTGCTATTTTCCTTGGAAACTTTAAGCTAAATGAACTTGGATGGCAAACAGGACTCAGTATATTTTGCCCCAAAGAAATATAATTTGTGTCCAAGGACTATGCTAATATGTTTGTACCTTTGTCAATTTTTAGTATTTGGAAGCTCCCCTTGATTTGATAGTCTTCCTCAGAAAAAGCTCACCTGACATCCAAGTATTAAATTCTGGCTCGTAACGTTGGCCCATGTGAGATGTCCTTATATATGCATTAACAAACTGCCTCCAGGAATGGGGTAACATTGTTTGATTTGACTAGTCCTGCGCTGCCCCTGACATTGAGAAACCCAACAGGAAATACCAAACATTGTGGATCCCTCCTTGGAAACTCAGCTCCTTTCCAGAACACACACACTGCTGAACAAGAGAGAGTTTCAAGTTTTCAGCAGTCACCACATAGAAGCATTTGCATGTAAAAGCCTCTGTTGGGTTACATGGTCTGCTTGCATCATTCACAAACAGAAGCTGAACTGAAAATAAAAGGTTAACATTATAGAATTACTACATCTAAAAAGCAGCTGGCTTTGGACACCTGTGCTGCTGAATGCTGACTACATATATGAAGGGTCTCCTAGAGTAGAGAAGGACACCTGGAGGAAATGGCATTCAATTTGTAACAGAGCCAAGCATTATGAACCGAGTTAACTGTGCAACCTAGACTAGGTAAAGTGCATTTTGGAAAAAATCAATATGCATTTGGCAGCAAGATGGTGAAAGGAAGGAACAATGTGGAGTAGCACAGCTACTCTGTATGAGCAGAGTGAGTCATTCAATATGGGTTAGTTATAGAGAACATCTTCATTACTAGGGAGGGATAGGAATGAAATTAATGGCTCTTGGCAGGTAAATGGAGTAAAGGGTGAACGTTCCATTGAAAGATAGTTTCCATGGTTTCAACAGGATGTGTGGGTATGTATAATATGTACATATACAAATATACATACAATTATCCTTTTCTGGAGCTGAAAAATCTCACAGTGCAATGTTGACTCAGAAGTAAGCAGAGTGACATGCTATGGTGCTTATGTTACCCTGTGAACTGGGGGTCCCGGAAGGGACACCAAAATGTGCTCAACTAAAGTTGGGGAAAATTAGCTCAGAGCACTGCTTAACGTTACGAGAGGCAGGGTAACTTAGCGAGATCTTGAACCCTATGTCTACAGGGTCCGGTCAAGTCAAGGAGAACATAGAAGTTGAAATAATAAATGATGTTTATTAAATACAAGCAAAACAGTGTATGCAACACACTCATACAAGATAACTAAAGAAAATAAAGGTTGGAGTGGTATAGAGGGATTGCTGGTTTGGGTGATACTTCACCTGTCCTGAAGCCCAGAAAAATAGAGAGCGAAGCTGGGGTGCGATGTAGCTCAGCACGTGGAGCTGAGGGGAGGCTCGCCAAGCAAAGCGGCAGCAAGGCGGGATGAAACTCGGGAGCAATCCGAGGAAGGTCTCGGAATCCAGGGTTTTTATAAGAGAATTGTGACTGTAGGCTATGCCGTGCTTGGGGGAAAACAATAGATTTGGATTTGGAAACAAAGCCTCCGAAAGGTCAGAATCTGAATGATTGAGTTATCGTAGCGGTTCTCAATAGAGTAGCCAGTATGCAAACGCAGAGTACTTGGGTATTGCATAGTTTACCCATCAAGCTGCCATCGCAGGGCAGAGGCTCTTTTGTAAGTGGCGTGCATACTTAATTAGAGTACTTGCCTGGAGGTCTCCTAAAGCAGTGAGTCAGCTATTTCTGGCCTACCTGTATTGTAGTTTGAATATTACGGCTATTAACGGCCGAGCTTGTTTACGTGCTTGTCTGGTGGCCTCGCAAGCACGTGGAAAGGAATAGAGAAGTGAAGCCGAATTATGATATCAAGAGGATATCTTTTAATATCCCCAAAGCTCAGACTAGCCAGGGCAGTAACACTTATTTCCACGTAGGCAAGCACAGGAGTACAGCCCTTAGGTGGCAAGCCTACCCTTGCTTTCCTATGAGCTACGGCATTGAATGCAAAAGATTTCACTACATCTCTGAAGTCCCAAACATCAGTATGCCTTACTTCTTCATAGCTACATCTGAGTGGTTCTATTAACACTAGAACAAGATCTGAACTGGATTTATTTCCTCTAGATTTACAGCAGAGCTTTCCAAACTGTGTGTCACAACATGTTAGTGTGTCAGCTGCAGTGTGTAGGTGTGTTGTGCGAATGTAATGGGTGGAGAGGCTACCTCTTCTGCTGCTGCAGCAGGCCAGGCCCAGGTGAAGGGGTTGCCGTTGCCACCTCCCAGGGCTGAGGAAGACCCCAGTGAGGGTGGCGGCATGCCAGGCTCAGGTGGAGGGGCTGCTTCCACTTACGGAATTACTGTGTCGTATGTCTAAAAAGTGTGTCACTAACGTGAAATGTTTGGAAAGCTCTGATCAACACAAAAGCTAGCCTGAAAATCTTGCAAAGCCACTGAAATGACCAGCTATGACTGGTCTGTTAGGTACCACTGTTCCTGGACTTGAATCACTTAACTTCAGTTATCCCAATAACTAGACAACTGAACTAGTGAATGGATTCTGTGCTAAGCTTCCCTGCAGACCAGTCCTCAGAGTGCTAAGTTAGCTACCAGAGATCTGCTGAACCAAAGTCAGGACCCAGGTACCAAGAAGTCCTCCAGCACTGGCCAACCTGTGCTTTGAGATCATCCCAGGAGACTCTGCTAATGATCCCACTATGGATCATTCTGTTGGACCATTCTGTTGTTCAAAATAGGGGCTTGTTGATGGTAGCCACTTGATTATAGAATTTCGTTTTAAGAGAAATGTGGGGCTCCTACATTTTTGACTTTTTATTCAATGATCAAAATTACATTGGTTCATTCAGGCTTTTGAGATGTCACCTTCCTATTTTATTGTGTATTGTACTTTTTAGTTATGATTATTTGTTATCTCCATTACATTTAAACTATATATTTTGCAATATGTTGTATAGCAACCTGGACTCCTGAGGGAGGACTGGTAATAAACAAATAAAATTAATGACAACATGGGAATAAATATTTTCACGCTGTTGTGATTGATATGATTGGTGAAAACTATGGCAGACATGACTCAGTTCATTATCCCTGCAAACTGAAATGTCAGCACTGATGTAGCCACTTTGAATCCCATGCTGGGAGAAAGGCAGAATGCAAATTAAATTAAAAAACAAAAACAATGCTGATGATGAGTGGATGTGATAAACTACTCCTAAAAAAATGAAGCGCAGTAGCGAAGGATCAAAAATTGCTCAGTGGGAAGGAATAGTCCATCTTCCTGCTCTTTCTTGACAATGTTCTGCTCAAGATTGCAATCTCTCTCTAGTGCTTTGTATTAAAAAAATAACAACAACAGGAGGACACAGTTACATGTAGTTGTACCCTACGTGTACTTCCTCCTTGATTGTTAACATGGTGTGTCAGAAGGTAAGCTTAATTGCAGTTCTTTGGGGAATTGTGTCCTTTGTTCAATGTCTTCAGCTTCGTTTTCAACAATATATTTTTCTGCATAAAATTTAAATCTATTTGAGCTTCAGTAGGCATTGACAACAAAAGGTTTTCCTCCTCCGCAACAGGAAAAAGAAAGATAATAGATTGAAGAATGGAATATGGATGCCACTTCCTGCTTAGGACTAATTTTTTGCCTACTTCATAGAATCAAAGAATCATAGAGTTAGAAGAGACCACAACCCCCTGCTATGCAGGAACACACATCAGAGCATTCCGAACAGATGGCCATCCAGTCTCTGCTTAAAAACCTCCAAAGAAGGAGACTCCACCACACTCCGAGGCAGCATATTCCACTGCCAGACAGCTCTAACCATCAGGAAGTTCTTCCTGAGATTCAGGTGGAATCTCCTTTCCTGCAGCTTGAATCCATTGCTCCTTGTCCTAGTCTCTGAAGCAGTGGAAAACAAGCCCACTCCCTCCTCAACATGACATCCCTTCAAATATTTAAACATGGCTATCATGTCCCCTCCTAACCTTCTCTACTGCAGACTAAACATACGCAGCTCCCTAAGCCGTTCCTCACAGGGCATGGCTTCCAGACCCTTCACCATTTTGGTCACCCTCCTCTGGACACGTTCCAGGTTGTCAATATCTTTCTTGAATTGAGGTGCCCAGAACTGGACACAGTATTCCAGATGAGGTCTAACCAAAGCAGAATAGACTGGTACCATTACCTCCCTTGATCTAGACACCATACTCCTATTGATGCAACCAAGAATCTTGTTGGCTTTCTTGGCTGCCACATCACACTGCTGACTCATGTTCGGCTTGTGATCTGCCAAGACTCCTAGATCCCTTTCACATGTACTGCTATCCAGCCACACGTCCCCCATCCTATATTTGTGCATCGCACTTTTTCTGCCTAAGTGTAGGACTTTACATTTCTCTCTGTTGAAATTCATTTTGTTAGCTTTGGCCCAGCTCTCCAATCTGTCAAGGTCTTTTTGAATTTTGATCCTGTCCTCTGGCATATTAGCAACCCCACCCAATTTGGTGTCATCTGCAAATTTGATCAGTATGCCCTCTACTTCCTCATCCAAGTCATTGATGAAGATGTTGAATAGCACTGGGCCCAGAACAGAACCCTGCGGCACCCCACTAGTCACTTCTCTCCAGGATGAAAAGCAGCCATTGGTGAGCACCCTTTGGGTTCGGTTGGTCAACCAATTACAAATCCATCTTCTGGTCTTTGCTGCTCTGGGGGATTTAGAAGACTTTTTTTTGGGTTACCTCTTTGTAAATATATGTAACTGAAAGTGCAGCATGATCTAAAGTACTGCAGGCTGTACCTTACCTGTCTAAAGAAATTTGGGTCCAGTAAGAAGTGCTTGAGTATACAGTATCAAGTTCTATGCAGTAAATATAGATTTCCTGGATTTTAGAATGACTAAAGTAATGGAGAAGTTCATCGAAAGGACAAGTTCCAAATCAACACAAGGATTCTGTGTTCAAATATCATCAAAGCCAAAAATAGACATGGCATTTGTTCTGTAAGTGACAACTTAGTACCATGCTGTCAAATATTGTTGTAGTTATGTGAATATAGGCTGCAGAATCAAATTAGCATCACAGTTTTCTGTAAGGTGGCAGCAAAGAAAAATGGTTTCTTTGAGAGGATCAGCTCTGACTCTCTGAAAAGGAATATTTCCCACTTAAACCACTGTGAACAGTAACAGGGTTAGGCCCAGATCAGATAAAAGAGGTAAGGAATAAATATTTTATTGCAGATGGTGTGAAAAAGTTGGAGCAGAAGCTAGCTCTACTAATGATTGCACGAACAAACAAATAGATTTCAGAAGGCTGCTAAAAAGTGCTGTGGCTACTAAAATTATCTTAGCTCAACACAAAAATCCAGTTTCCTCAAACACATTAGCATTTGTGACTGATAATGCAAATGTGAATTATGTCACAGTACACTCAACATACCATCTGCTCCAAGAAAGAAAAACAGCTGTTGGTAAATGTAAGTTGCAGAGTTGACGTGGTATGCAATATGTTCAAATACTGTATAGAATAAATCTGTCGGATGTTGACGATATATTGTGTCAAAATTATTCCTCTACTTTTTTTTTAAAAGTTTGCAAAAAGGAAGCACTCAGCTGCAACCAGTTTAGAGATGGAAGAGGAAATTGCAATGCTACTTCCTGACCAGATGGTTTTTTCTCAAGCCACTCACTGATGGGCTACTTAACTACATCTGCAGCTCTCTCTCCCCAAATACCCTTAGAATTAATTGGGAGGGGAGTTAAATGGTAGGGTAGCATTATGGGCCAGTGGGTGAATTGACATCAGAATTTCAGAGCTAAAACCAAGAGTCAAGGAGTAAAGCTAGTTGAACATGGGCTGGGAGCAAAAAGTTAAGAGCAAAGCAGAAAATGAAAAGCATAGGCCAGCTTTAATTGAACCTTGCAAAAGTCTGACAGGCCTGATGCTCCATTTAAAACAGTAACTTATATGATTTTTTTTAAAACTCTTTTTTTTAAAAAACTTGCTTATCGTAAGAGGAGACAGAGAGTTCAGTGCAAGGGAACTATTTCTTCACACAATTCTTGCAGGAATGTAAGCGTAGAGTGCAAATAGAGATTGGAAAATTACTTTAAAGAAGAATGACTGTAACAGCATGTTGAAACCACCCATAACTGAGCAGTGGTAGAGTAATGCTGGAGCCAGCAAGGTGTAGTGGTTTGAGCATTTGGACTACAAACCTGGAGACCAGGGTTTGATTTCTGGCTTGGCCATGGAAACCCACTGAGTGACCTTGGGTGCATCACATACTCTCAGCCCAAGAAAACTCCATGATAGGTTTGCCTCAGGATGGCCTTAGGGTGGCTAGGCCCAACGGGAACTGCAGTCCAGCAACATCTGGTGGGACACTTTTCCCAGCTATCATACGCCATTAACAGTAGTGTTCCCATGTGATGTCTTTGCCGTTTCCTTGGAACATGTAGGATAAGTTAGCCCATGTTGTAACTTCATCATACTGTGTATTTTTCTACCTCCATCTCCACTTGAGTAGCTGCCACAGTCACAGGCAGGGAGACACACAAATGTTGGTATGACATAGTACAAGGAAGCCTATGTTACAGAGGAAAAGAAGGAAGTACGACAAGGGGATGTCATTTTTGGCAGTGTCTCCCACGCAGACATAACATGTAATTCTGCCCTGAAATTAATATAATAGAAGGTATCTAGACTCCTAAATGTTACATTTGTTAGGAAAAAAGAGCTAAACTTGATCTTTAAGTTCTTTGACTTTAGAACTGCCTTTCTGAAAGTCTAGAGCATGGTTATGTCTGAAGCTGCTGCATTTATATTATAAGTCAAAAACAGGACTTGACACAGTATTTCAGAGATGGTAGAAAGAGTCCCCCTTGGGCTTGCATTTCATGAACAACCATCTTCTCCTCCTCCTCCATGGAGGAAAAAAAAGAGCAGGGAGTTGCAAAAATCAGTATGTTAATACAGCATGGGGGTGTGCCTATAAATTTTTGGCAGAGCCTAGAAAAGTTATTTTTTTAGACTTCAGCTCTGAGAATCCCTAGGTGATTCTGGAAGTTGTAGTCCAGAAAGGTAACTTTTATTTCCTGCTGTTCAAAAGGATAGGGAAGAAAAACCCCGTTGGCAAATGTGCCAGCCTTGGGCGATGCTAGATTAGCTGTTGTCTACTTATCAGAGTTTCACGGAATAAGAAATGACTGAAAAATAATGTTTGGTGAATGACATTAACTGTCTATTTCTATCCTGATTGTCTGGCTACCCTGAAAAAAATGTCTTTTCTGCTAAAGCTATAACCTGTGTGCATCAAAAGACAGTGCAGTAGGCCTACGTATAAAACAAGGGATCTGTTCTGGAACCTTTCGCATTATATGATTTTTGCATACAATGTGGAATCCTTTTCCTCTTATCTGAAATGAATGAGAAAGGCATTGCAGTTGCTGAAAACCACCAGCATCAATCTTCTCATGTACAGGTATCATCAAAAAAGGAAACTTCATCAGAAGGAGGGTCATCTAAAGGTAGTCCTGGATTGCAATGGCAGGATGATGAAGATGGTTCAAGGTCAATATCAGGTCTAGAACTTTCACTTTCTCACTGAATGAAAGCACCTTTCAGATTTTCTTTGGCTCATCTCGATTGCCAACATCGCCACTCTTGTGCTTTGAGGTCATTATTCGCAGCAAGACCACTTCACCAGCACAGCCACTTCACCAGCGACAGCCAAACAGTTGAACACGAGGTACCGCAAACAGCCTGAGATAGTGCCAGCCAGCAGCACCAGATACCATGAGCAACATCAACAGCATGAGGAACCAGCATGAGATACTGCTAGCCCCATCAACAGCATCAGAAGCAAGCAGCAGATGCTCAAAGCAACATCAAGACATGAGCAGGGAGGCCAATAGCCCCAAATACCACATGCAGAGTGAGCAGTGCTGGGAACCAGGAGCAGATACAGTGAGGAGCAGCAGATACCGTGAGCAGTGTGAGCATCACCAACGGGACCTTTGCATATAATTGTAACCGCGTAAAAGGAAACTCACTTTAAATGCAGGCCAACTGTACTCAGAAGTCGTATTTGACAATATAACATTTTTAAAGATACATTACATCAGTAAATATGTCTGAGAAAGACATAATGGCCTTCTTCAGGTTCACTCAGAGAAATGATTCTGCTGGCAGAAAGCACTATGGGTCTACAAGGAGTGACTACTGATATGAGTAGCTACTCTCTAGGGTGTAAGCAGAAAATTTACTATTGACATAAAGGAGACAACGAATTGCTGGAGTTTTGGTTTCAGAACAAAGAAGAAAGCAAAGAGAGACAAAACAGTCTGAAATTCCCATGTGGAAACCACACTGAAATGAATGGGAAGCGCTGGACTTGCAGTAACATACCCTGGTGTCACTGTTTAGTTTTTCATTCAGGCCAGCCCAGCTTTTAGATGGGATGAACAAGCCATGTCAAGCAGAAGATTTTCTATGTCATAAAAGGGCAGCATTCCCAGCAATTCAATTTGTAATTCAGTCTATAACTTTCTCATACTTAGCAACATTTATTATCTTGGTAGAAAGAATGGCACCTTAAAAATGAACAGGTTCAACTTGGCTTAAGCTTTCTCAGATATAGATATCTCAGTAAGTGGTTGTGGGATAGTAGGAACAGAGAAGGAAGAGCAATTTTGTGCAACATGATGTGCATAAAGGCTGTTTTTCTCAAGGAGGCATCACAAACACTGTTACAAATGGTAAAGAAGGGGACAGATCTGGAATGCTCAGAGCTGGCCAAACTATTAGGGAGACAGACTGTCTTAGGCAGCAGATCCAGAGGTAGTGGATAATGGGGGCCAAGTGATGAAGGCAGCTGCCTGTCATCCACCTATCCCAAGTTTGATGGAAGATGCTATCCTGAGGGCTTTCCATCTTCTCCTTGACTAGGTAGCCAAAATGCTTTGGGCCATTGAGGGGACTGTTATCTATAAGGGACAGATCTCCTGAAATAGATGATCTCTGGCTAACTGAGACAGTTGGACTGTACAGCAGTTGGATATTTGAAAATATTCTCAAACTTCAGGATACAACAAATATATCCAAATAGCTTTGCAATGAGGGTGCTCCCAAACCTGGCTTTTCGTCATGCATTTGCCTTGCCCCATTCATGGAATCTGACAGAGAGTACGGATGCTGTGGCCTTCTGCTTGTCATTCTCTTCTTTCTTCTCTCTCCTCTCATCCTTTTTTTCTACACCCATACACACTTAAGGAAATGATAGAATAGCTGCTCAGTGACTTTTGACTGTCTTGCTAAGTGAGAACCATCTACCTCAAAGAACCAATTGTTATCCATTAGCGATCTCAGTGTAAATGTGTATTAAGAGAAACGATTTCTTGGGTTTAGGCTTTGGAACACACATAGCCTTCAATATTTCACACATGACAACCAGACACATGTAGCTGAACAACATCAAAGTGTGCTCAAGATGGCAGAAGTTATTAATTAGAAATCATAGACAAGGTGGAAGAGGCTCAGCAGTTTGCTTTTGCCTGAGCCTACTGGGTAGGGAAACATTCAGTTCACTCCCCTCATCTTCCCCCTGCAGATGTAACTGAGTGCAAACTACTTCTGTAGTTTGAATTCAGTTTGCAGCGGTTGAAATAAACTGAGGACAAAGGGAGAAAGTGGGAGGAGGAGAGAGTAACTGGGACATTTTAAAAGCAGCTGCAAAAGTGGATGACGGGGATTCATTGGGACTGTCCCTGCCAAATTGGGACAGTTGGAAGGTATGTACATATATGCCAAAAAAAAAAAAGGGGGGGGGGGAAGGGGGCTTAAAACTAATTCTTAGTCCCAACTAGTGAAAAATCAATTGAATTGGTGGAACTGCATAAGTACTTGGAAAAGACCTTGCTTTTCCAAGTTCTCATTGATTCAGGGGAGTCTGTTCTATAAAAGTTGTATTTAAGCAATAAAGGCCAAAAGTGCTTAACTACTATTGCCATTCAGACTGAGTTTTTTCAGAATCTGGATTTTGACTTTAATGTATTTTGAGGCAAAAGCATGAAAATAATAGGAAATCAAAAATTGCTGAGGGAATATAAGCAACTCCGTTTGACACAGTAACATTTCTTTAGAAATTAGCAAAGGTATGACAAAATGTTTAACTAAATTAGCATGTACTGACAGGTTAATGTACTTTATCCCCAGTTGCTGTGGTTCAGTGATCCTGGCAAACAATTGTTAATAGGTTGTGCCTGTGAGCACGTTGATTTAAAGCCAAAAGCCTTTTGTACCAAGGGGGGATCTAAAATAATCTAGGTTTTTAAAAAATTGGCTAGCTAGGCAAGCCAGGGGGTTGCATTTCAAAGTTCTCCATGCAGAGAGACCAACATGAGAGGAAGGGATATACTTCAGTAGAAGAGGAAAATCCATCTATGTTAGTTGATAATGGAGTTTGGAGAAATTAATTTTGGTTTTACATCTCACAGAATCCTTCAGCTAGCATTGCCAGTGGTTCCAGCTGAAAATACAAAGAATCTCAGTGAACACCTTTCTAATATTTTCATATGTTATTCAGCTATACAAATAACATATTCATATGTTATGTTTCTATTTCTATTCAAGGTGGGGGTATTTTAGTTTCTTTTAAAAAAGGCCAGCTTTAGCACAGAAGCAACATGAATCTGCACCCAACTAGCACCTCCATTTTTTTTTTACCTCTGCCTTCAAATCCCTTTTATTTTCTCCATTTTAACAGAACAAAGGTAAGCAATGAGCAAGCAGAGTGGTGCTAATAAGACACATTGGAGTGACAGGGTTCCCCCATCTCACTCTCTCACAAAATTAGATATAAAATATTGCAACCCATCTAGTAGGAGTGATCAGAGGAACAATGCAGTATCACTGACAATGCCTGAGGGACCAAAGCTGTTCAAGAAAGATATACCAGCATCCATGTGAGAAGAGGGAAAATGCCAACAAATTAGATCTCAGAGTGCCAGCATATAAATTAGAAAAAAAAAAAAAAATGCTGGGCCCAGAAAGGAACCCTCTAGGGTCTATCAGAGCTATGCTCAACGCTTCGCAAATGCAAGATAGCCCAAGGTCACAAAACTGACCGCTCACCTTCAGTTTAAAGCTAAACAAGGTGAGGACAACATCACTGCCGAGTCATAGTTGTACATGTCAACTCAGCTCACTGTTCAGACGGACCAGTAGTCTATTAAAAAGCAGGAAGACACAGACTCCAAATGTATTTTTGGACACGGGCCTCAGTCTTGCTCCAGGGATTGCTTGAGGTTTGGTTTCCTGCAATATGTACTATCTAGTCATGGTACATGCAGAAATGGGTAACTATTTCAGACTGCTAGCAGAGAAAATGGCTATGAGTGTCTCTCATCAATCGTATTAGACACTAAGGCCATTTCTGCACGACAGCACTGTCCTGGGATGGGGATGTGTTGCTGCTGGTCCCCGAGTCATGCTTTCGAACAACATTGTCACGATTCTGCTGCCCATGTGTCCCCAGCTGTCGCAATTGCAGGATATTCCATTACTGGGAAAAATCAGACAATGGCCTCTGATCTCATGATGCTCCCTTCTGATGGAAAGGGCGGAAGCGTGATCTAAGCACTTTCTTTGCCAATGCGGCACGGGAAGTGGCCGGCTGCACTGTGGAAAGAAGGCACATGTCCCTTGTGCTACCCTTCCACAGGAAGCTGGCTGGGTGCAGAACGGAGTGTTTGGGTTGCACTCCCATCCCGGAATTGCAATGGGATGATGATGGAAAATGGTAAGGTTTGGAAAGGGCCTAAGATTCATCCAGTCTAGGTTCAATTTGAGGAATTTCCTTCACCTTTCCTCTGTATTTGCAATAGGGTTATAGTATGATATAATCCTACTTCATTGCCACTGTGACTAAAAACAAAACAAAACCTCACCTCCCTTGAGTTCCTTAAAAGTTGTATAACCATCTTCTTAGCAATATCACCCGTGTACCACATTTAGACAGCAAAGGCGAGTGGTGTACTGGTAAATTTTGTTTCCAGTCTCCATGAGAAAGTCAACCAATCAGTTGACGTTTCCCATTTACCACCTGGCTTTTTGTAAAATGGGTCCCGGTTGCTTATTCAAGGCCAAGTCACATCAAAATACTTGTCTATTACTTTGCATATGACTGTCTTCTATTTTTCTTCTTTTCCCTTCTTCCACAGTGTGGATACACAGAAATTCAGACAGAAGAAGGAAGCCAGGCCAGGGTGGGTGGGGGTGGAGTTTGAATCAGAAGGTATCATGACCTTGCTATCAAAAAGCCCTGGCCCTTTAACTCTGTGAGTCTTGACTCCCTTACAACTCTGTCAAAATATAAGAAAATTGTTAATTCTGTACAACTAAGTTTTCAAAAGCTGAGAATTAGGTAAGGATGATGCAAATGAACTTGTTCCCAATCCCTATTCTGTAAGCAAGTTCAAAACTCAGTGAGCTGTTTTTCCTTTGAAATATATGTCAGAAATGAGTTTCTTTTTAACATCAGAATCAGATGTTGGTCCTGGTAAGGAGTCAGTGTGGTGTAGTGGTTTGAGAGCTGGGCTATGATTCTGGAATCCAGGGTTCAAATCTCCACTCAGCCATGAAAACCCACCAGGTAACCTTGGGTCAGTCATACTCTCTCAGCCTCAGAGGAGGTAAAGGCAAAACTCCCTTTGAACCAATCTTCTCAAAAAAATCCCATGACAGGGTCAGCTTAGGGTTGCCAAAATCTACAAACAACTTAAAGATCTAGAAACAACAGAAAAGGAGTCAAACGCTCTCTTAATTGACTACTTTGATATTTTCTGGATCCTCTATTTGAAGTGCATTGTTAGAGACATCCTTAGCCAGCGTCTCGAGAGTCACAGGTTCCCTGACTCTCTTTTAGGATGTTCAGATTTTAGGATGTTCAAATAGTTTCTTTGTACCATTTAAAAGTTCTCTGTATTTGCTTACACCATTTTAAAGGGTTTCTTTTTTTGGCCCCTACTTCTTTCTTACATGAAGCCTGGCAATCGTTTTTGCAGATAATTTATATTATTTTATACTCACTCTTCCCCTGGTCACCAGAAACTCTTTAAATAATTGAGTTTAAAATTTAAGATTACTCCTTTGTTTTGTTCCACTTACTAAATAGGGCATCACATAATTTCAGAAGAAGTTTAAAGTCTGCATATGACAGTTGCTCAGGAAGGATTTCAAGTCGGTGTGGGGAACAGGTCATTGCAGCCAACATTCAAAGCCAAGTAGGTTCACTCTAAATTTTGAAAAATCACTTACAAATCTTGTCTGACAGTTTGTAGGCTAAAAAGCAAAGATAGTCGAGGAGCTAGGCAAGGAATGGAATTTGAGAAGCATGACAAAGTTGGAGAGAAAGAAGGAGAAAGCAAAAAGTAATAGAAGAAAAAGAGCTTACTTCTCCTGGGAGGCTGCAAAGGCACTGGCAGTTGACAGACCGAGAGAAGAACATAACTTACATGCCTGAGGGCAGTAGGACCAAAAACATAAAAGAACACTGATCTGGAAAGTAGTATTTTTGGTCAAGAAGGAAGCTGATGCAAAGTTAAAGTGTATATATAAAAGAAGAGATACAGAAATGAGATTAAAGGCACATCAGTGTTAATAATGCTAACAGCCATTTTCTAATCTGTAGTGGCCTAAATACTCTAAAGGCATCAGATTCCATCTGATCTTGGAAGCTATGCAGAGTCAACTCTGGTTTGGACTTGGATGGGAGACTGCCAATGAATAGCAAGGAAGGAACTGGCAACGCCACCTCTGAGTATTCCTTGCCTAAGAAAACTCCATGAAATTGATAGGGTCACCATAAGTGGGAAGGTGACTTGAAGGGACATGCACCCACAAAGAGAACCATGAAAATAAAGAGGTATTCTCCTCAGGCATTTAAGGTGTCCGTGGTGACATAAGCCGAGCATCTCAGACTTTGCTCCCAGTTATGCCAGATTGCAGTCCTACACAGAACTTATGTGGAAGTAACTCCTATGAGTTGTGTGCAGTGTTTCTAGGTGGGAAGCATATGTATATGACTGCACAGTGAAAGATGGGTCACTACTGGAATAAGTGTGAAGGCACCAAGAAACCCACCTGCTTTTGTAAAAATGCTTTCTATGTTTTCAAAGGGCTGTCAGTGCAGATTGTTTTCTGTCTCTTAGGTCCTGGGTAGAGGAAGAACATATGTTTGAGATGTGTTAGGAGATATTAGTCAGAATCCTGTATGGTACGGCACGGCACAGCATAGCAGCTCCATGTGTAGAACTATACTATGGTGGGCTATTCATTGACCCTTGGATCTACCATAGTGTTTCTGTAACTTCCCATGGCTGTTCTGCGCCTGGTGGAGAGCAGTATGGGATCAGAGAAGCATCTGGCTATGACATCTAGCCAAATGTGAAATGATTACTTCTTGTGCTGAAGTCTGCTGGGAATCTCAGCTGATGATGTAATTATTTTGTGTTTGGCAATGAGGACATAGCTACACACTTCTTTGATCTCCCTGCTCTCCACTAGTCATGGACGGGGGCTACAGTGATCTCAACAGTGACCAAAAAAAAAAAAAAAATTACATACGCAGATATAAGGTGGGCTTATTTCTGTGTATGCCACTAACAGGATGCCAGTCCATGAATGTTAAGGACAAGGCAATCAGTGGAGGCCCACTGATAGTAGATGAGGCTTAAATGTTGTCAAACCATCCAGCTTTTAAGCTTTTTGTGTTATATTCATAGAAAGATACATGTTTATCTGAACATTTTAGGTGTGTATAAAAACTACTATATTCAGTTCTGGGTACAATATTTAGTCATTATTTTAATTCAGTCTGTTTTTCCAGAATATCAATTTTATTTTGAATATTAGGGGTTGCTAATACTCCAGAGGATAGGATCAAAATTCAAAAGGACTTGGACAGATTAGAGAGCCGGGCCAAAGCTAACAAAATGAGTTTCAACAGAGAGAAATGTAAGGTCCTACACCTAGGCAGAAAACATGGAATACACAACTATAGGATGCGGGACACTTGGCTGGATAACAGTATGTGTGAAAGGGATCTAGGAGTCTTGGTGGACCACAAGCTGAACATGAGTCAGCAGGGCGATGCGGCAGCCAAGAAAGCCAATGCAATTCTTGGTTGCATCCATAGGAGTATGGTGTCTAGATCGAGAAAAGTTATAGTACCACTCTATTCTGCTTTGGTCAGACCGCATTTGGAATACTGTGTCCAGTTCTGGGCACCTCAATTCAAGAAGGATATTGACAAGCTGGAACGTGTCCAGAGGAGGGTGACCAAAATGGTGAAGGGTCTGGAAGCCATGGCCTGTGAGGAACGGCTTAGGGAGCTGGGTATGTTTAGTCTGCAGAAGAGAAGGTTAGGAGGGGACATGATAGCCATGTTTAGATATTTGAAGGGATTTCATGTTGAGGAGGGAGTGGGCTTGTTTTCCACTGCTTCAGAGACTAGGGCCCTTTCCGCATGTGGAGGGGGAAACGGGGGAAAACGCGCTGAAACAGAGCTTACCGGCAGCCGGGTAAGTCTGTCCCCATGCGGAGCAGCGCGAGCTCGCTGTTCCGCAGTTCTTCCGCATCCAAAATGGCGGCTTCCGGCTGGCGGAGGCTCTCCACCAACCAGAGAAACTTGCCAGCTGGAAGCCCACCCCCGGCAGATCTGCAGGCACGCACTGGTGCGCGCCTGCAAATCTGCACCAGAGCGCGGGAACGGAGTGGCACGGAGTGGTGCGCTCCGTGCTTTTGAAAAACCTGTAAAAACAGGTTTTTAAAAAGCACGCTGCGCGACCACTTCGGGTCGCTCTGGAGCGGACTGAGGTGCGGAACTGTGACAAGTAGTCCGACCCAGTCCGCTCCCAAGGTGCGGACGACCTCCGTCAGAGGTCCCACCATGCCATACTACTTACCCCGTGCGGAAAGGGCCTAGGACAAGGAGCAATGGATTCAAGCTGCAGGAAAGGAGATCCCACCTGAACCTCAGGAAGATCTTTCTGACGGTCGGAGCTGTCCGGCAGTGGAATATGCTGCCTGGGAGTGTAGTGGAGTCTCCTTCTTTGAAGGTTTTCGAGTAGAGACTGGATGGCCGTCTGTCGGGAGTGCTTTGATGTGTGTACCTGCATGGCAGGGGGTCAGACTGGATGGCCCCTGTGGTCTCTTCCAGCTCTATGATTTTATGATTCTATATTTTTAAATGAACTAAAGAAACTAGAAAGATTTGCGGAAATACATAGAATTAATTTTACTATCATGTCATCTCTTACTAGAGTAACTATAAGGTAACAATATGTAATGCTAGCACCATTCTGGTCTCATGAGTTGTCAAGCAGTTAAATGATATGCATAGCCTTTTGGTGGCCTTTGAATCTTCATATTTTATTTAAAATTAAAGTCAGTGATGTCAAACATCTTTCTGATCTGAGTCATTATCTTCTCCTGGAGATTTCTTGCAAAATGGACATTTTCAAAAGTAGAAACGATATCTTTTTGAGTATTACTGCTTACTCTAAAAAAAATTGCCTACCTGAGGAAAAAAACTGAAAGATGATCTTTCTAAGAAGAGATTTTATTAGCATGTACAGACTAAGACAGAATAATCAAACAAGCTTACAGGTGAAATGTTACTGTATATTTCTACCTGAGTGATTCCAAACCACATACAATGTGGAGTAATTGTCCTCACTGGAAATGAAGTCCTTTTGTTTGGATGTTCTCTTGCCATCCCTTTTGTACAGTTTGTGCGTGACACCCACTAAAGACTCTAAAATGCCACTTAAATGCATGGAATAGTAGGATTGTTTGGGGAAGAATTCTAAAAGAGATATATTTGGGAAGGCTGCTCAGTCTAAAGACTTAGCAAGATATTCATCAGGCTTGTTCTGCACAGTTAAAAGTGGCACTAGAAATGATTACAGCAATTACTTTAAGTTAGGCAAACCAAAGCTATATGCAAAGCTCAAGATAAGGACAAGATGCAGTGCTACACACTGAAAACTGTGGCTGGTACTCAGAACCTGTGCTTTGACCAGAAGCGGCTGAGGAAGAGATCAGATTGGGGAAAACTTGCAACAGCTGGAACTCATTTTAGATTCCCCCAGTTGTCTGTCTGTCTGTCTGTCTACCTACCTACCTACCTACCTACCTACCTATCTCCCACTTTTCTAGCAGCACAGGATTCAAGGTAGCTCACAAACATATAAAAACACGGCACAGCTTAAAAAAACCAAAACTATTAATACATAGGTTAAAACACAATTAAAGCAGACTTCTATTTTTAAAAAGCAAGTTAAAAACACAAGATAAAAACAATTTTAACAACACGTTTAAAACCTAATAAAATAGAAACATAGCACCGCAGCATTAAAAGTTCCATCTGTTGTGACATATTAAAAACAAAATGCTTACCCTAAATAAAAAGATCTTCACCTGCTGGCAGAAGGGAACATCCGCATCTCCTGAAGAAAGGAATTCCACAACTTGGGAACAGCTGCTGAGAAGACGCTCGCTCCCACGTCCTCACCAGACATGGCTGTGATGGTGGTAGGACGGAGGGGAAAACCCTCCGTCACAGATCTTAAAGTTCAGGCAGGCTCATAAGGAGATATGGTCTGGCATTAAAGTTAAATGTTAAATAGTCAATAAAATGACCCTTGAGTACCCATCTCTGTTGTCTGATCTCATTATTTCATAGTTGGTAAGCATGCACATAGGGCTATCTATACCTATACCTCTAAGTTCCTGTATGATAGCTCTCCAAATGATTACCAAATGAGGATAAATCACAAAGAGTCCTGTGGCTGCTTAAAAACTAACAAATTCTTTCATAGTCTAAAGTCAACTCAGCAGCAGCTTGTGCTATGATAAATGAGTTAACCTTTAAGGTGCCCTTCAACTCTTTCTGTTGCTCTTTCAGTGGGCTAATGCCATACCCCTTTGAGGATGCTTCTTTTCACAAAGGATGAAACACTTAGTGGAAAGGAAAGCCCATTAATGCTCCAGCCTACTTAATATAGATTCAGTTTGCAGAAGGGACCAGAATTAGTTTAAATGTATCAGCAGTAATGGGGTCAACCAACTCATCACTAGTACAGCTAAACCTCATTTATTTCCATGTAGCCGACCATCGGAGGGCAAGAGGTAGGGAAGGTTCACTCCATTTTAGGAAAAAAACCCTGAAAATTCTGTCTGGGATTGACATGCAATTAGCCCAGGTGAACAGTGGTAAATAACACATTTGGGGAAAAGAAAAAAACGTTGCACACTTGGAGAACATTTCCTTGCAACTGTGTGACACATTTCCCAAGGAGAATCCACAGCAATAAGACACTGATGCCATGAATACATATACAAACTACAGATGTAACACAGGAAGGCCTAACAGGGGCTTTGAAGTTCATCATCAGCAGTTAATATCTGGGCAGCAGACTGAGCAGGAGGTATACAACCCACTTGGTCACATTCTTCCCTACTGTGGAAATAGGTTGTTATGGACCTCCAAGTTGACATCAACTTATGGAAATCTTGTAATAAGTTTTTCTTGGTACGATTTGTTCAGTGGAGGTTTGCCATTGCCTTCCTCTAAGGCTGAGAGAGTATGATTTGCCCTAAGTCGCTCAGGGGGTTTTAATGGTTAAGTGTGTGTGTGGGGGTCCAAACTCTGATTTCCTGGAGTCCAAGTTCAACACTCAAACTACTACACCATGTTGGCTCTTATTTAAATTACAGTCAGTTATTTTTATATTGGTACATCTCTATGTACATTTCTTTCCTTTTCAGAGATGCAAGGTCCTTTTTGGGGATGTATAAGTGACTGCTCAAACTGGAATGCCTCAGTTTTGAAAACTCATCTGGTCTTCAGAACATCCCAGTTGCTGCAAAATGGTTTAGGAGTCATTGACCATGAAAGATTGTTTAGTGATGACGGTGACCTTGTTACCTGCATCATTTGACTTCAGCAATGCACATAGAACATTTTCTTCCCAACTGCTTATTTCTTCTATGCTTTTTTTTTTCTGGAAGAACACACTGCAAGAGTCATAAGAGATCTATCTAGAGGAAGGCCTAATGACGCAAATCCCATGCGAGTGGGCTGAAGTAACTGCTAACAGGCAGACATGTTGCAAGTTTTCAGGTGCTGAAAATAATCTCAAATAGAGGGTTGTTCATTCTGTGCTCTAAAGGTAGACCAATAGGCAATTATTATGGATTATAGTTTGGTGCTCCAGTCAGAATTTGCAAGCTGAGCACGCTAGGAAGAACTTGCTAGCTGTAATAGCTGTTTAGTGTTGGAACAAAATGTCCATGGATTCTGTGTAATTTTATTACCGAGAGGTTTCCAGAGTGTAGCCAGACAGACAAATTTTGAATACAAGATATTCTTGTGTCTTCCTTGTGTGAGAAGGCAGTTACAAATTTAAGAAATACTTAAGATTTTAAATTTAATTAATTAAATTAAAATTAATTAAAATTCTTAAATTAAAAATTTAAGAAATACATAAATATGCTGCTTGGAAACAATGGACTAGATACATAGGCCATTTCTGCATGATGTTGCTATCCCGCAACAGCAGTGGGTTGTTTCTGGTCCAGGAGTTGTGCTACTGTATGACATTGTTGCTATCCAGCTGCTATCCAGTCCTCAAGCGCTGCAAAACCGCTTTATGCCATTTCCAGAAAAAATCAGTTAAGAGCCTCCTTTAGCACTTCAATCCCATCATCAGGTTCAGTGCGGTTCTGTAATAACAGGAGTGGCTGGGGTATGGGTGTTCCCAGGTTGTCTCTCCCTCAGCTACTCCCATGGCATGATAACTTTGAAATCTATCACCTCTCCATGTTTATTTTAAATTTCTACTTTGAGTTAAAACTTTTTATTTTTTAAATATATTTTTAAGCATTATAGTGCAAAAATGCAATAGTGTACTGGCGTGCCATGCTGTTACAACATTGCTGCAGTAGTGCAGCTTCCAGAACAAAACAAAATAAAATCAACTTGACCAATCAGGAGTGGTGGGGTAGAGTGAAGGCAGGGCAAAGGAGTGGTCAATGATGCTGTAGTGCAGAAGGAACAATACTCATCTCCTTAAGGCCAAAGGGTGCAGAAGAGACTGTTCCTAACCTGACAGCATCACGGAAATGGCAATGCTGGAACTGTAATGGAACAATGCGCTATTGAGGTACAGTGCAGAAAGGGGCATACTTTCCAATCTCAAGATGTTAATCAAATGACTTCCTGCCGAAACAATCTGTATTTGCTTGTTTGCATATTGCATGTACATCATTTGTTTTTATTAGCTGAGGTTGGCTACCCAAAGACTTTTATAATTAAAATCTCCAGAAAGACACAATGTAACTAGAGATATATTGAATATGAACTAGTCTCCCCTGGTCTCTGATAAATGACAGGCTAGTCCTGATTCTAGTCTCTTCTGCCAAATAGAAGATGACAGAAGAACTGGGCCAGCCCTGTCATTAGGTAGAGTAAAAAAGTGGATGCTAGTAAAGAGGAGAGATTGCTGATGAGATGTCAAAGAATAGAGGTCTCTTTGTCACAAAATCTGCCCTGCATGCCCAAAGTAGGTTTGCTGCTCTCTGTTCCATTAAGATTTATAAGGCCAACCTAAGACATTTTGCTACTTGAAACAAGAAGCAAAGCACCACTTCCACCAAGCTCTGGCAGCATCACACACATATAGTGCTTGAAGAAGAGGGTATGGCAGGGCTGTTGTGTTTTTCAGCCGCCTCTAAACTTTATATATGCATTCTAGTCACCTGTTGACTTACAGAGACCCTATTAATTTCATAAGGTTTTCCTAGGCAAGGAAAACTCAAGGGTGGTTTCTTTCTCTGAAATATAGCCCACAGCAACTGGTATTCATTGGTGATCTCTCAGACAAGTATTAACCAGGACTGACCTTGTTTAGCTTCTACAATCAGACAGGATCTGGTGCCTTGAGGATATTTAGGCCATTTCCGCACGGGGCAAGGGAATTGCCCCGTGACGCTACTCACCGGACTTTTGGGCTCCCCGGTCCGGTCCATGCTGCTCTGGAGCAGTGCGTGGCCGCTGCTCCACACTGCTCCAGGGACGAAAACGGCGGCTTCCAGTTGGTCAAGGCTCTCGACCAACCGCTGAAGCTTGCCAGCCTAAAGCCCGCCCCCGGCAGATTGCAGGCTCGCACCAATGCGAGCCTGCAAATCTGCATAAGGGAGCAGGCTCGCACTGGCACGCTCCATGCTTTTGAAAGACCAGTTTTTAGCGGTCTTTCAAAAGCACGCTGGACGACCACTTGGGGTCGTTCCGGAGCGGGCTGGGGTGCGGATCTCCATTAAGTAGGTCCGACCCAGTCCGCTTCCAGGTGCAGACGTCCTCCCTGGAGGACGCTCTGCACCGTTTTAAAAACCCCGTGTGGAAATGGCCTTAGGCTCCTGCCTTTAAATTCAGAAGATGTAACTGATAGTGGTGACTGCATCTCTACCCAAGCATCCACCAGCCAGCTAAGAAGAGTGCTAAGAATGCTCAATGCCACTAACCAACTACAAAGGAGAATGTAGTTGCATCAGTGTGAAGGCAGTGCCCCCCCCCATTGGAGGAGGTGGGGAGGACACAGCAGGCATAATCTCTGCATTGCAAAGTTACTGTATAGCGATAGTTGCTTCTTTAATACCTGCCTCCCAGGGTCTTCAAAGCTAGATCCTATGGGAGAAGGAGGAGGAAAATTGCCTGTACAGTTTTCTTAGTCAGTTCTATAGGGCCACAGAACTGGTCAGCTAACACAGACGTCTTTGCCCTCCCAGATCTTGGGATAGTTCCCTGCTTTCTCAACACCTGCTGACAGAAGCAGCTGACTCATTCTGTCTGATAGAAGGGATGGTCCTTTCAACTGAGGTAATCAGTTGAAACCTGTTGACTTCTCTATGTAAAATTGATGGGACCAGACATTTGTGTACTGGCCTTGTCAGAAGTGGACTTTATGAGTCCTACAGAAGAAGCTGCAGATGCTCTGGGTTTGCATAATGGTGAGATAGCAGGTTTGTTGTGTTGCTACTACTTCTCTCCAGGCCTACCTCCGTTTTAGACCACAACTTGATTCTTCCTCAGCTCAGAGTAATTGTGCAATGCAGGTTCTTGTAAGGTATACCAATGTGGTCCTATCAGGGTACCTCTGTGAATCTCATTTTCTCATGGTCCATTGAACTGTATCCTGTGGATACTCACAGTATGGTGGAGTCAAGTGGATTTCTAGAAGCAGTGCAGCTTCTGTCAGATTTGCTGTTCTGGACAGCTTTGATGGACCTGATAAGGGCATGAGTTTCCCTTCCAGTCTTCTGCATGAAGGCACTGAGGTCTCCTCAGTGGTATGCTGCCAAAACATTTTAGCTTTCTTGGTTGAAAGCTCACATAATCATTCCAATAAAGCCATTCAGTGTGTGGATGAGTTATTAGTGACTACTGAGAGTCTGCTTTAACTTATTACACCTACTACTGTTGGGAATGTAAAGAATAGTCACAAATGTCCTCATCCTTACCGAGAAAGGGGGTCTCAAGGCATCTCAACACATTGAGGCACCACTGAAAAATGTTCTGCTACTGCAAGATTTTTTGCATTTTTGAACTTTTGGGCAAAGCTTCCTTTGCTTAAAAAGCACCGGTTTTGCACAAAAACAAGATCTGCCCCCCCCACTCCAAAAACAACATATCTGGCACAGTATACAGCTTTGATATACATACACATACACACACACACACACACACACACACAGCTTTTTACACTGCAAAACAGTGTTTGTGTTTCCACAAATGTATATTTTTTTTAAAAAAGTCTTGAAATGCAAACAATCAAAAATCTGCAAAAGGTCTTCTAATCTCACCGAATGGGAAAACTTCTGAAATTCTTTGTTCTTGCATGTGACAATGAAGTGAGTGAAGGTTTATATCCCTAGCTGTAGAAATACTCTTTTTACAAAAATACTTCCATAGTGCTACAAGTGCGTTGAAACCATAGATTTGTATGACATCTTCAAGAATGGTGAATTCATTGTGTGATGAGACAGTACGAGCCTAGTCGGTCAGTTTCATGACATAATAATCAACAGTTGCTCATTGGTGACAGTGGTCAGAGGAGGTAGGGACAGGAATGATCCAGGAGAAAGTGTGCCGAGCTTGAAAGACCTTCCATTTTCCATCCCTGTTCCATATTCCTTTACAATCTACCCTATTATAGTGAATCACCTGAGAGCAATATTTTTAAAACTTCATTACTGCCCAGTGTGTTAGAATGTAGTCACAACACAGCTTAATGAGAGAGAGAAAAAGACCGGGGGTGGGAAGGCATAGGGAGAGAAACTCCAGCTCAGTTGAATGATCACTTGGCAGCAGAGGTTATTTTAATAGATGCATCACTTTCAGCTATGCTTTCACCATCTGTTCCATGGCTCCTAACTATAAATGCAAAAGGAACATAATTCACAAGTGTACCATAAAAGAGGGAAATATAATTGATTAAAAGATCTCTCTGTGTATGTGTACTTTGGTTATTTGGCATAGCTATTTTCTTTCTTCCCCCACCCCTTTTTAATTTGACACATAAATCTGGGCACAGTACAGTAATGTTTTTCATAGCAAAGTATACACATAAGCAATACATACTAGCAAAGTATTCTGGGTGATTGCAGGATGGATTTCTTTTTAGCCACAAGTGTAATGTGAAACATTTTGCAGAGAGAACATATATCAATAACTATACTTGTATGATTGTGTTTATGTGAATCTTACTGTCAAGGAAACATTATCGACTGGTACCTAGAGAGGGACCCAAATCAGTTCTTTTCTATTACCATAACATGTAGTCATCAGCTAGCAGATAGGAGAAAAGCCAAAACAAGCCCTGCATTTCCCTGTTGGTTCATCTGAATATTAGCTTGTCTCATATGTGCATGTGTTTCTTTTAACTAAAGCATACTGGGTATCATCAACCACAAAAAAATACTTTCATTGATTTAAACTGGAGAACTAAGCATATGTTTAAGTGAAAAACTGAGCAAGACTGTGAATGCTTAGCTTTGGCTGAATTGGACCAACTCTTGTTGGTCAGGAGAGACAGCAGGGTTGCATGTATGAATAAATTTAAAAAGCATAGTCTCCCTCTCTGTGTGTTTAAGGAGCAAATTTAATGTTTCTGTAGATCTGCACCTGGAAGGTTTGCCACATCAGGACTATTCCAAGCCCTGAGATTTCAAAACCAAAACCTGAGACCTGAAAATGACTCCTTGTGATCTCATAGGGGACAGATCCTGGTGATGTGACAAGGGCAAGCCCCTGGTGATATCATTAAGCAGGATACCTTAGGTATCAAACACAGGCCATTTCCATACTACACTGTTATAGTGCTGTTATTCCATTTTCAACATCTTGTGGTATGCTGGGGTTTGCAGTTTACTGAGGCCAAAGAGCTCTCAGGCTGAGAATTCTAAATGTCCCTCCTTAAACTGCAAACCCCAGGATTCCATAGGATGTTGAAAGTGGAATAATAGCACTATAACAGTGTAATGTGGAAACGGCCACAGTTGCACTGAGAATGCTATTCTAATAACAAAACAAAACAAAACGCTAAGTCTAAAAAATGAGGGACACATAACTCTTTTCAAGGCAATGCTCTTGGCTTGTGTTTTTTACCCCTTGTCGCAAGGACTAGAAAGGTGGGTTTACTAACAGTTGCCAACTGCAGTGGATCAAGAGGTCAATCTTCTGTCTCTGGAACCTTCCAGGGGCCAGACAGACTACAAAAATGCCCAAAACACAAGAATGCAGAAGTGGCCAGAAACTGATCTTTCTGGTTTTGAAAATTTGTGGGTTTTTTTTTTTGTATGTTAAATAATGCACATGGGGTGATGGTGGTGGTGCAGCCTATTTATAATGTGAATTTCCACTTTTGAGGGCTGCGAGGAAAAAAAAAATAACCCCATTTTTGGCCAGTGAATCTATATCAGTTCAAGGCTGCAAAAACAACCAAACTGTTTGGGTACCAAGCTGTAGCCCTGCAACAATGCTGTATTGTACACAGGCCTATTCACAACACTCATATTAGAGTTACATCTTCTTCCATTTGTTCCACAAAGAGTATAGTTACTTCAGGTCAAGGACAGGCATTATCTAGGCTGAGTAGGGCTGATAGAAACTGCACTTCAGCAGTATCTGGAGGGTCCCAAATTGTCCCAAATTGCTTTAGAAGTGCTTCACTGGCTATCTGATTTTGAGGACCAGCAATCATTATTTTTCACTGTGCCATAAGCTGTATTTGTAAACTTTGGCTCCAAATGTTTCTTTCTTTTTCAAGACTGAGCAGCTGATGGCTCACGGATTGGCACCAGTCTAGGGACCATCACTTTGAGTAGCTCTGCTTTAGGAGAGACAGATTCAATTGCTCTAGCATTTTGCTGCAGTCTGCAACCTTATGATTATTGGTTTGGCCGAGTGGATGGGGAAACTCAAAAGAGGAGGTTGTACTTTCTAGGTGAGAAACCCAGAGAGAGCTGAAGCTGGAGAGGAGCTGCAGTTAAGCTGCAGCTAACCTTTTCGTCTCCTCCCAAATACTAACTGAGAACCAGTGTGGTGTAGTGCTGTGAACTTGGGACTATGACCCTGGAGACCAGGGTTTGATTCCCCAGTCAGCCATGGAAACCCACCTGGGTGTGACACATACTGTAAGCCCTAGAAAACCCCATGATAGGGTCACCTGAGGATAGCCACAAGTCTGAAATGACTTGAAGGCACACAAAAACAACAAATACCAACTGAAGATACAGCTACCTTATTCAAGGTAAAAATGGCCAACTCCTTAGCCCTGCTCTTCTCCAGCTCCAGCAATCTTTACGAACCTAGCCAGCAAGTACAGCCCCTTCCTTAGGATTTCCCCACCCACTGGGACAAACTGGTAAGTCACAGGGTTACTCTTAAATACCAGGCTGCTTTACGACAGTATAATACACAAGCAACACATCACCTTGCAATTACTTAAGCATTTCAGCCTTGTTGATTCACAGTTTTTGCTGTTACTCTTTATTTTTCTGGTCACAAGCACTGAAGATATAGCCATGGTGACCTCAGTACATGTACCCTGTTGTTCATTTTCCAGAGATATGAGGAATATAGAAGGCATTAGCAGTATTTATTAAGTCCAGATAATAGATAAGTTTTCGGTTAGGTCTCAGTCTCCTACCAAGTGCTGCGCACCACTTCAGTTATGTCATGTTGCATCATGTCTTTTTGCTTTTGCTGTAACATCTTTCCTTCCTTCTTTTTGACAGGTAATTTAAAAAGCATGCCACAGACAACTGTCTTGAAACCGACTCTATGAGGTGTGAAGGGAATGTGGTGAGATAATGCACTTGAAACAAAACAATGTTTAGTTTTCCCAGGCCCTTTCTGCACGGCATTTGCCATGTGAAAGTGTGCCTGGAACAACCCACGACTGCGAGGAGCGATCTGCAAGATGCACTCACAATTGCGTGACGCTCCAGGGCCCAGCAGGCGCCGATCATGCACCTTTTCATTTTCGGCTGGAAGCCGAAAATAGCGCATGACTGTGCATTGCTCTCGGGCCCTGGGCACACTTACCTGGCGTGCAGAGCCTCCAGAGCCGAGCCAGTCGCGCTTCCTGCCCCAGCACAGCCTGGGAAACTCCCAGGCTGTGCTGCGGAAGGAAGAGCAGCTCGTGCGGAGCTGAAGCAGCAGTGACGCGAGAGCCTCTTGCTGGAGCCTGCTCTTGCGATCCCCGCACCCGAGTGCTGGAAAAAGGTAAGGTGCGGAAAGGGCCCCACTAGTCTGTGAACTATTAAATAAACATTTGCCACAAATTTCTTCAGGAATACACATGAAATGGCTGGGAGAGGGGAAGCAATCTGCCTGTTAAAAACTAGAACTGTAATATTTTTCTATTTGCAAGTTTTGTTGATTTTTTTTTGTTTATTGAAGATAAAACAGCTATTCTGTAATAATGATTATTGTATTTTTAAAACCTAAACTGTCTATAAGCTTTTGGGCCAGATGTATGAAGAGAATTTGCATGAACAAGGGCTACCCAATGTTCCCCAAATCTTTGTTTGTGCGGCCTTATTGTACGTGTGGAACTTTCCTAAAGGTGAAACAAATAAACCAGATTTATCTTACACACACAGCAGGTCCTAAACTTAAGCACCAGGCAGCATACTCTGAAGGTAACAGATCCCATTTGATCTTAGAAGCTAAGCAGGGTCAGCCCTGGTTAATACTTGGATTGGAGACTGTGAATGAATACTAGATGTTGTAGACTTTATTTCAGAGCAAGGAACTGGCAAAACCATCTCTGAGTATTTCTTGCCTAAGAAAACCCTACGAAATTCATGGGGTCACCATAAGTTGACAGGCAACTTGAAGGCACATACACACACACACATTGTGAAAAGGTGTGAATGTTCACCTAAGACTCTGGGAGACCAGAGTTACAATTCTTCCTCAGCCATAGAAACCCACTGGGTGATCTTGGACAAGTTACTTTTCACAGCCTGAGAGGAAGGTAATAACAAACTTTCTCTGAAAGGGGAGCAAAAACAGTTCAATTATTTAGCTTGTTGTTGTTGTACTTCTACTACGAGGGATGGGGAAAGGTACTTGTGGGATTTTCTGCCACATGAGTAAAAAATAACTTTCTTGTTTTTGAGATGACTATTCATCATGAGTTGGGTGGCAGTCACATGGCATCATTTGTTGTTCTGGTCTTGGGCCAGTCCCCTTCATAAACCAACACCTATACAGTAAGTAAGAGAAAAACTTGGAAAAGTTACTTTTTGGAGCTATAGTTCCTAAGAAGTACTAGCCATGCCTGCTGGGAATCATTGGAGTTATATGGCATAAACTTTTCTGTGATTTCACTTTAAGAGTGGAGTTTGTAACACTTACAGGTGGTTAGGGTTCAGGCCTTGGTTTAAAAAGAAGACCTTTCTTGGACTGATGAAGGTTCACTCAACCCAAGCATCCATATTCTGTGTGCCGGAAGTTCTATGGACAGAAGCTCAGCAGGAACACTGCTGGTTAACTTGAAAAATGTCCTGAAACAGGCCTCTTGGGGGTGAATGGGCACAGCTGGCAGTTTGCCAGATTCAAACCCCTGTAGATCCTAATGCTCTTGATCTATGTGTTGGCTATGCCAGTCTGGAACTAACAAGATGAAGTAGTCTTGGGATGTGGCAGTGGATCTACCCCTCTGCTCTTCCAGTAATCAACTTTAGATTGCCCTGTAATATCTGGGCTGCACATAGCTTAGCATTCTAAACGAGCTCTAAATATGTTATAAATAATCTCTGAGGAGCCCAGCTAAAACCATGAATATTACAATGTGGGTATGTGTGTGTGTCCCTGAAACGCCAAACAAAAAACAGCCCTTCAACTGCTGTTTGGTATAGTGGGGAAATTCTGATTGGCCCCAGTCCAAATGTTCTGTCCTTTCTTTGTCAGGGATTTGCCAGCTCCTCCTATTATTTGGACACTTCTGAGACTTTTCTAGCTCTATAGGATCTTCCTACGTATTGACTATAGTTACAAACTAACTCCCCTACTTGCTTTCTGTACATACATATGTAAAGTTTGAGATTGGGCCTTTACTCACATTCATCTGTCGGCTGCAATGACGTTAAACTACATATGAATTAATTAATGTACTATTTCATAATGCCGTCCTACAAAAATTCCCAGGGTGGTTAACAACAATCAGCACTAGTTAAGACAAGAGCACATACAAGACAAATCTAAAACAGTTTTTTTTTAAAGTAAAATTGTGAGAGTAGAAACCATCAAGAATTGTCTGCAGAGTGGCAAGAAAAGCTAAAAGTACGTGTAATACAAATGGGAAGCTAACTGAAATCTTACAGTACAGCTTACAGTAAAAGTAAGACCAGCTTAAAATATTTAGTGCATCACCTTTTCTGAACTCAGCATTTGGTGACAATGTCCTACACTCTGTATCATGTAGGTCTGAATATATCAGAAGTGTGTGCTACCAGGCAAGCTGTTTTATCTGGAATCTTTGCTGTTTAGATGTAACTCACAGCCTCCCTGGAGACGAGGTGAGAAACCTCTAAGGCATGAGACATATGTGTGAAGTGTAAGGAGGTACATAATATGGCACTCAGCTAGCCATGCAACTAGCTGTTGTGTATGACAGTATGCACATTATCATTTTATACTAATTAACTTCGTACATTTTCCCTTATAAATCTTACATTGAACCTCATGGGACTGCTTCAAACATTTGTACACATGACAAAAGGTTAATTGTTTTGTGGAAGACATAAGAAAGGACACCTTGACAGCTCCAGATAGAAATAAAGCAAGCCATTAAGTCCTTTTGTGGAAATTCAACTGCTTTGTGTATTGGATATGCTTAATGCTATGTTTGACATATAAGATATATGCTTATATTTTTGTGATGATGTATGGGAATGTTCATCTCATCATGACACTGTGCATGTGAAATGAGGTTTTTAAAAATTTAATCAAATTAATTGTATTTTTCTGGAATAATTGTCATTGTCTAAATCCAGTGTGATACTTGTGCACGCCATAAGAATTTCTTCCCTGCTCCTCCTCTTTGTAGCCTCGGGATCTCCCCTCGGGGAGAAAAGCGGGATAGAAATAAAGATAACAACAACAATACTCCCTGATAACTCAGATTTCCTAAATAGAGGACTCCAAGTCTTATGGAGTAAGTTTTGGAGCTCTAGCAGGAAGGGGAGATTGCCCCTCCCTCCCTAATCTGAATTCTGTTGTGGTGTAAGTGGACATCCTGCATTGGATACAGTCCCATATTTATTACTGGGTGACGTTGCAGAGGGAATGTTGACTAGGATGCTTTTTGTGTATTTGTGCCTTCAAATTGCCTATCCACTTGTGGTGTCCCCAGTAATTTTATTGGTTTTTCTTTCTTTCCTTTTTTTTTTTTTTGGCAAGGAATACTCAGAGGTAGTTTTGCCAGGTCCTTCCTCTGAAATGCGCAATATGCATATATTCTCTTTTTATTTTGGTATAGTTAAGTGGCATAAAATATCTCTAACAAATAACAATAAATGGGAGCTACTGAAAACAAAGTTGGCAGAAAAAGACATACCCGAATCTGTCATTTGCAGACTGTGGGCATAAAATCCACTACATTCATGGTTCTTAAATTTTGATCTTCTAAATGTTTTGGACCTCAAATCCCAGAAGCCTCAGCCAGCACTACATCTGGATGTAACGACATGGCTGATATGAGTTGATGTCCAAAAAAGTTGGAAGTCCAAAGTTTGAGAACCACTGCATCGTATAATGGTGACATTATACCTTGACTGTGGACACATTCAGCTCCCCTTCATATTATTTATTCACCTACCATTACACCCACAAAATAGTATTGTCCTTAGTACCATTAGCATTTCCAGACATGATGGCCCCTGACCTTCTTTAATGGAAATGTTTGAAGTGATCTTTACCAAAGTAAATAGGCTGGAAATGGGTAAACTGGACATAGTGCATTTTTACAGTTGTATCTGTCTTGTTAAAACTTTTCAGGAAGTAATGAGAACTTTATGAGGACCAGGTTGAGGCCATGGATTGTAGCCGATCCAAGATTTCTCACACAAATCTGGGTCCTGAACTCTAGAATGCAAAAAAAAAAAAAAAAAAAGAAAAAAAAAAGAAAAAAGACAAGAGAACAGCCTCTGAACAATCAGCTCCTTGTTCAA
Organism: Cyclura pinguis; assembly: GCA_030412105.1. Classification (NCBI taxonomy): domain Eukaryota; kingdom Metazoa; phylum Chordata; class Lepidosauria; order Squamata; family Iguanidae; genus Cyclura; species Cyclura pinguis. The sequence continues at coordinate 91,416,960 of CM059601.1, read as the reverse complement.
ATCAGAGACTTCGTATTGCCTTCCAGCCAATCACAGGGGCCAGTACTTGGGGCATACACAACATCCTCCTACCGTTGTTGTGTTTTCACTCATTCTGTTACGTACATACAAGAACTGATTTAAACAATAATTTGTTTGTGTGCCTGTATATGTGCCTTCATATTACCTGCGGATTTATGATAACATCATGAATTTCATAGGGTGTCCTAGGGCAAATAATGCTCAGAAGTGATTTTGCCATTTCCTTTCTCCAAAATATAGCCTAGAGCACCTGGTGTTCATTGGCAATCTCCCATCCAACTACTAACCAGGGCTGGCCATGCTTCGCTTCCAAGATCAGACAGGATCTAGAACCAAATAATTAATTTGGTAGCTTACTTTAGTGCTCTTCCTCCCCTGGAGCTCCTTTACACTACACAACAGCCCTATAATTCTGATTTAACTGCCACGGTTCCATGCACTGGGAATCTGGGATTTGTAGTTTAGAGAAGAGTATTTAGAATTCTCAGCCAACTCCAGCACCTCACCAAGCTGAAAAGTTCAGAATTCCATAGAATAGTTCCATGACAATTGAAGTAGAATCATAGTACTATAATTGTATAGTGTGAAAGGGTCCCTATTTTTTTTCTTACTAGCTATGGCAATTCAAGAAGGTTTTGATGTTATTTGCCCTGCTGCTACAAAGATTGCATTGTTCTGAGGAGCTGTGTTGTGTATAAGTGGTACTGCTAGCCACTATAAAAAAAAAGGCAGCCCCTACTCTTGAAGCTTATATTTTCACTGCTGTGCCCCAGAGTTTTCCCAAATCTGAAGCCATCTGAAAAAACTGTAGAATTGTAGCCACTCAGAAATGCTGAGTATCAATATTGGGGGGAGGAGAATAAATTTATATCTTGAGATAATAACAACAACAACGATAATAATGATCATAACAACAATTGAATGCTGCCGTGAACAGCTTGCATTCTCTCCAACACTTCACAGAGACACTTGTGGCCAAGCAACTTTAGTGTGGTCATAATAGCAAAAGTTACTAATGAGGAAGAACACACAAACTGGAAGAGGTTGCAGCGGTTTGCTTTTGCCCGAGCAGAAGTGAATCTAGGTTGGGGCAACTGGGGTGCGTGTCCTGGGTGCCAATGTCGGGGGGGGAGCAAACAAGAAGACCCCCCCACCTGCCCCCTGTCCCCACTCGCCATGTCCACCTCCACTCATCCCTCTCTTGCCTGCTGCCACTTGCCTCGAGCCGACTCACCCCACCCACCTCCTCCACTCGTCCTGCCCCCCCCGCTCGCCCTGCCTCTTGTCCTGGGCACTGTTGAGCCCTCTGTACGCCACAGTGCCCAAGCCTACTGGGACAGGCAAAATTTCCTCCCTTCCTTTCTTTTATCTACTATGGAGCTAAGTGCAAACTACTTTAATACTAGGAACTCACTTTGCAGCAACTGGAGCAACCTGAAGACCAAGAATGAAAGGTGAGACAAAGAGAGAGAAATGAGGATATTTTACAATGAGATGAAAAAGTGTGACAACAGGATTAGCTGGTACCATCGCTGCCAAATCAGGACAGTTGGAGAGTGTGCAGAGTGTCATAGCACTCACCCCTCTGCCCATATGGTATGAATGAATTATAAAGGGATATTAATGAAAGTTATTCTGTCCCTTCACTTTGTAATGAAGTGAAAACTGAACCTCATGAGCCTTGCTTGGTCCAATCATTTTCTTTTTCTAAAGTGTCACTGTTCATATAATCAAGATGGTATCAATCACACAGGGCAACATTTTGTTGCACGACCTAGTTGTTTTCATCAATTGCCAGATGAATGCCTACCCAGTTGTACTTTTCTTCTGTTGGGATTTAACACACCTAGCATATGGGGCTCTGTAGGCTAGGTTTAAACCTCATACCTTAAGCTGAGCTTTGAAAACCCAGAGCTTTTTTAAAACTTGGATCCAGGCCTTGACAGCCAGATACTCTGTCAGTGAGCAGGTAAGGGGAAGTGGGCGGGGGGGGGGGCGGAGTAGCCTTGGTTTACAAAGATAATCTTACGCTGACCAGGATACCTGTCTGAAAAACAGACCACTTTCAGTGTTTATACATGAGCCTGAAGGCAAGGGATAGTCTAGGGATTCTGTTAGTGTACCGACCACCCTGCTGCTTATCAGACTTCCTAGCTGAGCTGACAGAACTGGTGTCGGAGTTGGTGTTGGAGTCGCCCAGATTTCTGGTTCTGGGTGACTTCAATATCCTGTTTGAGACTGGGTTGACAGGTGCAGTTCGGGAATTCATGGCATCTATGACAAACATGGGCCTATCCCAATTAGTCTCTAGGCCAACACATTGTGCAGGTCATACTCTCGATGCGGTCTTCAGTATGGAACTGGCACAGCTGTGGCTGGAGATAATAAATGCTACCACATTGTCCTGGACGGATCACTTCCTGGTCAGGGTCAGACTTATGGCTGCTACCCGCCCCTGCAGGGGTGGTAGACCTATTAAAATGGTCCGCCCTCGAAGGTTAATGGAACCTATTGGATTCCAGAAAGCCCTGGAGAGTCTCATGGCTGGTATCGCCGGTGATCCTGTTGAAGCCCTAGTTAATACCTGGAATTGTGATCTTACTAGGGCTATCGACACGATTGCTCCCAAGCGTCCTTTCCGGCCTGCTTCAAATCATAAACCTTGGTATACAGTAGAACTCAGGAATATGAAGCAGGTTGGACAACGACTAGAGCGCAACTGGCGGAAATCTGGATCTGACAGGACACGCTATAGAGAATTCCTTTATTCCTATGGAGTGGCAATAGACACGGCGAAGAAGACTTTCCTCTCTGCACGTATTGCATCTGCGACTTCCCATCCAGCATTGCTGTTTAGGATGGTAAAGGATCTGACTCAGACACCCAATCCCCCAAACTCGCTGTTAGAATCCAGCGTAGCTTGCTGTGATGCTTTGAATAATCATTTCACAGATAAAATCTCTCAGATAAGAGTTGATTTGGATGCCGGTGTTACTGCAGGGGTTACGAGTGGAGTGTCCAGCGATTCCGTGAACAGGATTATACTGGATCAGTTTCAGTCAGTGAGTACCGAGGACATAGACAAGCTCCTTGGAAATATAAGAAAGACAACTTGCCCTCTTGATCCCTGCCCTTCATGGCTGGTCGTCCAGGGAGGAGTTGCAATTAAGACCCATCTAAGATACATTATTAATGCATCCTTTAGGGAGGGCAATTTTCCAGTTTGTTTAAAAGAAGCGATTATACAACCGTTTCTAAAAAAGCCCTCCATAGACCCCCTGGATATGAATAATTATAGACCAGTCTCTCATCTTCCATTCTTAAGCAAGGTCATCGAGAGGGCTGTTGGTCTTCAGCTCCAAGCTGTCTTGGATGAAACAGATTATCTAGACCCATTTCAAACTGGCTTCAGGGCAGGATGTGGAGTTGAGACTGCCATGGTCGCCTTAGTGGATGATCTTCGCCTAGGTATCGACAGGGGAAGTGTGACCCTGCTGGTACTCTTGGACCTCTCAGTGGCTTTCGATACCATAGACCATGGTATCCTTCTGGAACGCCTGAGAAGGTTAGGGATTGGGGGCACTGCGCTTAAGTGGTTCTGGTCCTATCTCTCAGGTAGATACCAGATGGTGATGCTTGGGGACAGCTGCTCCTCGAAAAAGGAGCTTAAATCTGGCATCCCTCAGGGCACTGTCTTGTCCCCAATGCTATTTAACATCTACATGAAACCGCTGGGAGAGACCATCAGGAGGCATGGAGCAAGGTGCTATCAGTATGCTGATGACACCCAGAATGCTGTGGATGTAGCATATCTCGATTTCAGTAAGGCCTTTGACAAAGTTCCCCATGACATTCTTGCAAAGAAGCTAGTAAAATGTGGGCTGGACAGAGCTACTGTCAGGTGGATCTGTAACTGGTTGACTGACCGTTCCCAAAGGGTGCTCACCAATGGCTGCTTTTCATCCTGGAGAGAAGTGACTAGCGGGGTGCCACAGGGTTCTGTCCTGGGCCCAGTGCTGTTCAATATTTTCATCAATGACTTGGATGAAGGAATAGAGGGCATGCTCATCAAATTTGCAAATGACACCAAATTGGGAGGGGTTGCTAATACGCCAGAGGACAGGATCAAAATTCAAAATGTCCCGATCAGATTGGAGAGCTGGGCCAAGGCTAACAAAATGAAATTCAACAGAGAGAAGTGTAAGGTCCTACACTTAGGTAGAAAAAATGGAATGCAGAAATATAGGAAGGGGGACACGTGGCTGGATGGCAGTACGTGTGAAAGGGATCTAGGAGTCTTAATAGACCACAAGCTGAACGTGAGTCAGCAGTGTGATGCGGCAGCCAAGAAAGCCAATGCAATTCTCGGCTGCATCAATAGGAGTACGGTGTCTAGATCGAGGGAGGTACTGGTACCACTCTACTCTGCTTTGGTTAGACCTCATCTTGAATCCTGTGTCCAGTTCTGGGCACCCCAATTCAAGAAGGACATGGTCAAGCTGGAGCAGGTCCAGAGGAGGGCGACCAAAATGGTGAGGGGCCTGGAAGCCATGCACTATGAGGATAGACTTAGAGAGCTGGGTATGTTTAGTCTACAGAAGAGAAGGTTAAGAGGGGACATGATAGCTATGTTCAAATATTTGAAGGGATGCCATGTAGAGGAGGGAGAGGGCTTGTTTTCTGCCGCTCCAGAGACCAGGACAAGGAGCAATGGATTCAAGCTGCAGGAAAGGAGATTCCACCTGAACCTCAGGAAGAACTTCCTGACAGTCAGGGCTGTCCGGCAGTGGAATATGCTGCCTCGGAGTGTAGTGGAGTCTCCTTCCTTGGAGGTTTTTAAGCAGAGGCTGGATGGCCATCTGTAGGGAGTGCTTTGAGGGTATTCCTGCATGGTAGGGGGTTGGACTGGGTGGCCCATGTGGTCTCTTCCAACTCTACATTTCTATATCTCTCCATGCCTCGGATAATAGCATCGACTAAGGGTGGCATCTAGCCTCTGAATGAATGTCTTGAAGCAGTAATGGACTGGATGAGGAAAAACAGACTGAAGTTGAATCCAGATAAGATGGAGGTACTCGCTGCTAGGGGCCCTAGCCCAGACATGGAGGTCTGTCAACTAGTCCTAGACGGGGTCACACTTCCCCTGAAAGACTGTGTTCGCAGCTTGGGGGTGCTCCTGGACTCGCCACTTCAGATGACAGCTCAGATAGATGCGGCGGCCAGGAGTGCCTGTTATCAGCTTCGGCTGATACGCCAGCTGCGCCCCTTTCTGGAGCTGGAACACCTAAAAACAGTGGTGCATGCGCTGGTAACTTCACGGCTTGACTTCTGCAACGCGCTCTACATAGGGCTACCCCTGTGCTTAGTCCGGAAACTTCAATTAGTTCAGAATATGGCAGCCAGGTTGGTCACCGGTAGACCTAAAACTGACCATATAACACCAATTTTAAAGTCTCTTCATTGGCTGCCTATTAGTTTCCGGGCACAGTACAAGGCGTTGGTTATTACCTTTAAAGCCCTTCATGGCTTGGGGCCAGCCTACCTGCGGGATCGCCTTCTCCCATATAATCCGCCCCGCACATTAAGGTCCTCTGGGAGGAATTTACTGCAGCCAGTCAGAACTAGGTTGGCTGCAGTTACCCAGAGGACCTTTTCTTCTATCGCTCCCAAGTTATGGAATGGCCTGCTGGAGGAGACCCAGCATATTACCAGTCTTGACTGCTTTAAAAAAGCAGTCAAGACTGATCTCTTCCGACAGGCCTTCCAAGACTAGCATTTCCATTGCCTCCCATCAATTGTCTTGCTGTTTTGTTAACAGTTAATTGATTGACTGTTAATTGATTGTGTGTTTTAAGGGGTTGTTTAGGTGGGTTGGTGGGTGGGGAGGATTGGGTATGTTTTAATGTTTTTAATGTATTTAATGTACTCATGTTGTTCGCCACCTCGATCCATGTGGAGAGGCAGGATAGAAATATCATCATCATCATCATCATCATCATCATCAGCATCAGCATCAGCATCAGCATCTCCAGAATTGCCCAGCCAGAAAGGCCACTGGTCCTGCTGGCTGGCAATTCTGGAAATTCCAGTCCAAACAAGTTACTTTTCTAACCTCCAACTTTATGGTTCTCAGTCAAAGGCCATTTCCTCCCACTTTCAACATCCTGTGGAATTCTGGGGTTTGTAGTTTACTGTGGCCAAAGAGCTCTCTGGCTGAGAATTCTAAATGCCACTCCCTAAACTGCAAACCCCAGGATTCCAAAGGATGATGAAAGTGGAATAATAGCAGTATAACAGTGCAGTGTGGAAATAGCCAAAAATTCAGAATCCTGGGCACAAATTGAGCTCTTATTCCATTCCGTGGGGCTTGTGCAACATCTGAGTGGGCTGTGACAGCATACGTTAAGATATTTTAAGAAGAAATCAAACTGTTTATGTTTATGAACCTCAAAATAAATAGTACAAATGTGGTATTTCCCCCCAGTGGACTAATTTAAAAGATGTTTCATACCTCTGATCCAGGGTTATCTTTTTCCTTTTGCTATCTTTCCCTTGGCATATGGACAAAATAAAACATTGTCAAAAATGAAAGGTTGATATGAATGTTGCTGTTCGTGGGGTAAGCTTGACCTTGGTGAATGGGAAAAAAAATTCAGCCAGCTTCAGCTAGATCTCTGGTTGCTTGCAACTGGGCTCATAGATAACCAGAGATGTCGGTTTCACCAGTGACAAATCAGCACAGGGAAAAGACACCCCTGGCACATTAACATAATTATGTCCAAAGAAACTGACAAAACGCATATGATTATAACACATAGTTCTGTATGTGCCTAACAGCAAGTCACTGTCAAAGTTATTTTTCCTCACTTAAGCTGAAGGAAAATTAAAATCTGCTGTGGAGAGGGGTGCAGAGAAACAACGGGCATAAATATGAGAAATCTGTGGAGACATGTTCAATAGACTTCAGTATTTAATATCTCATTATGTTAATGTAGATACATTTCAGCTTTGATAGCATGTCGCTGATGTTATTTTTGTGGTAAAGGAAGGAAAATGACTGAACAACCTTCCCCCAGAAATGAACAATTGTTCACAGCTATATTATTCTGTCCATTGGTTAACATCTTCTGAAGATGATCCTTTACTCCTGCTCCCACCACTGTCAGAGGATGTATTAGGAAGTATCCAGGAGAGAATCGTCTCAGTGGTACCTCCCAGAATCACAGAACGTTCTCTGAGAGCATCCACATAACCTCCTCTCTCCATATTTTAGTCTTTTAATGACTGATTGCATTCCCCACAGGGGAAGTATTCAGGACCTATATCTATTTAGGTCTCATCCAGACAGACTGGAAGAACCAGAATGCCATTAGTTTTGTTCTTGTCCTTTTTGGTCATGGTGGAGAGATATACATGGTGCTTTGCTCATCCTGAGGTATCTCCATGGAACTCCCAGCACTTACAAGGACTATTTATTTCCATTCCCCACATCATTTTAAACAAATCACTATTCACAAAATGAAACATACCCCTCCATAGCTGCTTGCTTGTGTTATCCCAGGACTAGCTAAAATGGCTGCTGCCAGGAAAAGTAGTAGATAATTGTTCTGAAGAGAGCAGATTCAACAGAGATCAAGTGAGGGAAAGTGGGATACAAGCAATAAAAGAAATTAGAGATGGGACGAATCCAGAATTTTCCGAATCTGGATCCGAATTCCTGGAAGGTTCTGGGAAGCCACGAATCTCACGAATCTCAAATCTTTCAAATCCTTTTTTAAAAAAGATTTTAAAAAGCAAGGGAAAGAAGGATAATCTTGGGCAAGGTACATTCTCTCAGTCTTAGCAAAAGCCTAGGCAAAAGCAAACCTCCCTCTCAATTGTCCTAGTTTTGCCTCAGTATCTCCCCAGATTGAAAATGACATGAAGGCCCTTTCTACATAGGCAGGAAAATGTGGATTAATCCCACATTTTCCTACCTATGTAAATAGAGCCACATACTACAATCCAGAGATAATCCAGGTCAAAACTGGCTTTTCTTTGCATAGCTCCTTCTGGCATCCTGGGGTTTGCAGTTTGATGATGCACCAGCATACTTTGGCAGAGAAGGCTGTGACAGCTTGTAAAACTCCAAACCCCAGAATTGTGTCTGAAAGAGGTTTGCAGGGGAGCTATGCAAAGGAATGTTTCAGCTGTCCTTGAAATCTCAAGCCTGTAGTTTACAGTCAAGTGCTGAACTTAAATATGAAATGTTCAATTTAAATATCTTAGAATACAACCCCAGCTGTAATTTATGAAATTGTTAGCAAAGGCCATTATTACTCCAAGGGAAAAACTCACCTACTTACTATCTTCCCTTGTATGTCTAGTCTCCTAGATTTTCAGGAATCCTGGTTGCTCAGGTTTTTCAGGTGTCTCGGTCTCCCAGGTTTTAAGGACTCCCAGTCTCCGTAGTTTTCAGGCATCCCGGTCTCCCTGGTTTTCAGGCGTCCCGGCCTCCAACGATCTATTTGGTTGGCAGATTCGAAAGATTTGGTTTGCCTATTTTGGCACAGGGATTCAGATTCAGGAATCTCAAAGCCTTACCCAGGATTTGAGGATTCGGTTGGCCCATCCCTAAAGGAAATGATTCTAATGCTTAGCTATGAACTATTACCTATAATATTGATAAAACACTTTAATACTTTGACTACTTCTGAATAATAATTTTAAAAGACTCAATGGAAATCGGTAAAATCAGTTTCTTAAACATTGCCTGAATCTACATAACATATGTTATCAGTGGAAGGAAGAGGAACACAAGGGATGGTGCAGGGAGAGAAACCCAGGGTGTTTCAAGAAAAAGTTTGGATGCAAAACTATGAATATGCATGTCTGGAAAGTCTTTGTTACCTCATCTAACCCACCTAAAAACTATGTCCTCAGGATCATAATTATTTTATATCAAACATAGTGAGCCATAGAGATCTACTGGAAGGACACATAGGTAGTGGAGCTATGGAGATAGATCAAAAGAATAGCCTGTTTTCTGTCACGCATCCTAGGTGAATCTTGCAAATGGTTCACACAGACCATCCCAGACTCACACAGACCATCTGAATGGATTTTCAGCAATATCAACACCAACAGGAGACAATAGGTCTCTGGGATCAAATTAACATGTCAAACAGCCAGGGATGTGACACCTTGGAGGCATGCATCCCCGGATGAGAAACTCATCTTGCAGGAAACTACAAGGATGCCTGGCTGTATTTTCTTTGAACTATAAAGCTGAAATCCATCTTCATAAAAAGGCAGCCATCTGTTCCCCAGGACATGTTTCAGCTCTATAACTAGCCCCCTTTTTCTCCTCCTTTTTTGGAGTTCTCCCAGACTTGCAAACAATGCTGCTGGTAAGCTCCCCTCAGCCTCAAAAGGCGTGGCTGAGATCGGCTTTTTGCTCGTTTTTTCCTAGCCGAAGACTTCTGGATTGGTACAGTATTACCCCAAAACTCTCTCTCTTAATTTTCACCTCTTCCTAAATTCCTATAGTCTTGTATGCTTGTTGGAGTGAATGCAGCTGAGTGATTTTATGGATTTTAACATCTATGTCAATAAAATACTTAAATTTGAACAGTTAGCCTGATTCTTTGTGATCCAACTCCGTAAACACTGGGCTAAAGATACTTAATTACCCTGCCCTCTTTGCATTGCTAAAGCAGAGTTTATAGCTAATTTTCCCCACAAGTGATAATTTTGACAGGCGTTGGGAATCCCCCTAAGGGACCCCCAGCAAGCGGGGTAACAGCTTAATACTTCCAGAGACCTTTTTTCCCTTTCTGGATAAACCCTTAATTGTTTATTTGTTTATTGTGATTGGTTTGAGCTGTAGTCTGTGTCAATCTATGACCTTTTCTGCACAACAATGCTCTCATGTTTTGTTCTGTCATAATCCCAGCAGTGCCTCTGCTGGGATGGGAGCATGTTCCCAACACTCCTCTCTGCACATGATTGGTTGGCTGCGGAAGAGGGTGTGAGGGACATGCTCCATCCTTCTGGACTGCAGCCAGCCTTCTTCTCATGCTGCAGTAGATTGCGCTTCCGGCCCTTCTGCATGGCCGGCTACAATGGAAGGCTTGTGCAGTTGGGGGTCATTGACAGAGTTTTTCTGTCAATGATATAGCCCACAATCACACGAGAAGGGTGGGACTATGAAGACGTCACGCGGAAGCATCATCATGGTCCTACTCCTCTCACGTCCCCGTGCTGGGATGCCATCGTCATGCAGAAAGGGCCTGCGTTGTAAGTCAGTTTGGGTCCTTCACTAGGAGAAAGTGGCATACAAATAAACTGAATAGATAAATAAATAAATTGTTGAATCTGAATTGAATTTGTTTTAATAAAAACATCATAGCAGCACAAGGAAAAATAAATGTTGCCCTCAGCCAGATAAAAAGAGGAGAATGATTTAGTAAAATACCTTTAAATCCCATTGATTTTACTGGTAGAGTTAAGTACACACTTTTCTCTCCCCCACTGAAATCAATTGGACTTAAATGTACTTAACATTAGCTTTACTATGTTTTTAATTATTCTTTCACACACCCCCCCCCATTTCTCTCAGGAGCTCAAGGCAGTCCAGTCTAGATCAGGGCTCCAAAAAACTGCTTTATCTTGAAGTGGCATTAAGCATATGTTTGACTGTTTTTTCAAAAAGCATCACTTAATGTAGTGTGTAGCTTAGAAAAGGTACTGTTGTGGACAACAACTTACTGGCTGTGCTGACTGGGAAATTCTGAGAGTTATAGTCCAGAAATGTAATTTTCTAAGCTCTGTTTCGGTTGTGAGTATACTGTATGTACTCAACTATAAGTTAATTTTGTGGATAGGTTCAGGACAGGTTTTGGGCCCCAAAGTAAGGAATTCGCAATGACACATGATTTGCAATGACAGAAGTCAAGGGTAAAACAAAGTATGTAAAGGACGATGCAAAGAAAGCCAACAACTGCTGGTGCTTTCAGTTCAACAACATCTGGATGGCTGGATGATTCCTGAGGTGGCTAGCAACATAAACAGAACCAAAAGCCACAGTCTAATGGGGAAATGCCATACCACTGGCAGAAAACCCAGCAGCCACCTATTGCTCTCATTTGAATGTGTTAACATTGACAGACCAACCCTCACTTCACCATCCTTCTACTGGTCTCCACACGTCCCACCGTCACTGGCCACTTGCCGAGAGCTCTCAAAGCAAAAAGCCACCAGCAGCACTGCCAGCAGGAGAAGAAGAAGGGTGAGGAAGGCAACTGTACCTGTGCAGCAGCAGTAACAGCCACCGTATTGGGAACTCCCTCCAGCAGTGAGTGAGAGAGGGACAGTGGCAGGTCAAGGGAAGGAAGAAGAGTTGGAACTGCAAAGGAGACCTGCTCTGATTTCTCTCACATATTTCCTTCTCTTCAGCTCACTGCTTTTGGCCCAGACCTTTTTAGCAGCTCAGTCACTTGCCTCCAAAGGATTCCTCACTCTCTCTCTAGGCACAGCCTGACATCTAGGCAAAGCAGCTGCAAGTTTCTCTGAGGCATGTGTGACTTCTGCTTTCCAGAGAGGATTCTCACCCGCACCCCCATTCCCTGCCACCTCTTTGGGGGTGGTGGTGAGGAGGCACAGACCACTTGGCTTCCTTGCTCTTTGCTTTACTTCCCAGCATGTTTTGATTGCAGTATGAATTCCTGGCCGATTTTGACTCCTATGACAGCAGCATTGACCCATGGATAAGTCGACCCAGGTTTTCAAGGTTAATTGTTTTAACTAAAATTTCTCAACTTATAATCAAGTATATATGGTATGTTAGTTTCACACATCTGTATAGGACAGAATGAATTTTGTCTTAGTCTGGCTTGCATAAGGTAGGAATCCAATATTTTGTTTTCAGATGTATTCTCTTAGGTTATTCTCATTTAACTATGTGTTTCCTGTAAAGTTTGTCCCATTCTGTACATTTCAAATTATGAAGTATCACATATATGTGTCCTGCTTAGATGGCTGAAATGAGAAATAATTAAAGAAGCTCCTAACTTCTCCAGGGTCTCTTTTATTTCAGATTTGGATTTAGCATACCACCGTGCCACTCTGAACCAAGTGTGTAAATCTTCGCCCATTTCCTCTTCATATGCGAGGATGAAGAATTTTCACACTTTTCTCCCCACTATAATATTTTTTTGGTTGGTATTCTTCTGTATTCACACATTACAAAGTGTTTTGGGAAATTCTTCTTCATGGAAAAGAAAAAGTTTTTGTTTAGAGAAACCACATGTATTTCTGTGCAAAATAATTCCCCAGAACACTTCAAGATAAAACGTTCATCATAAACTTTCATTCTACAAGTGAACATTTGTCATTACTAAAAAAATAAAAAAGTGTAATCCAACCATGTTGAAGTAATTTGAAGTCCCATATGTCTGAGTGGGAGAAATCTGAGTACATATTTAACCTTCCAGTAGAACTCAAAATGCTTATTAGTTTTCTGTACCATGTCCAAAATACACTGTTCTTTCACTGACCATATTGGCTCAAAATGAGATATTTTATTCTAAATGAAAACTTATATGTTACAAGTGGTAGGTAGTTTTAGTTGTTGCCATCAGTGGGAAAGATGATTGTCATACTATATACTAACTGCAAATGTTTTTTGACTGTGGATCTTCATATAGCTAGAATGATAGCATCCGTTACCCAAGGCAGTAGTATCAGAATATGAGAAACTCATATTTGCAGCAGTATAAAAAAAAAGTTAAGGGGAAAAACAGTTTAGGGCTGACCTCTTTTCTCCTGAACATAACTGTGCATATAAGCACTGAATTCTGGCAGACTGCTGTCTGAAAATGGGACAGTAGGGAGGACAGAATGAAACATTCCTGAAAAGAGGCAGGTGGCTGACTGCCATCCTGAACAGAAGCACTCCACATTTCAAGACTGTGTTGCAGGTCCCACTTGATTGTGAATAATATAAAAGTTGCTATGGCCCAGCCAATTAAAAAAAAATAGTGGAGTTGTATGTTTGCTGGACTAGTGCTCCATGTAATCTTTTTGTTGTTGTTTTTGTTGTTGTGTGCCTTCAAGTCATTTCTAACTTATGATGACCCTAAGGTGAGCCTAACACAAGGTTTTCTGGGACTGAGTGTGTGTGATGCAGTAATAGGAGTGGCCTCAAAGATCTCCTAGGGAGCTAATGTAGACACCTAACATTTCACAGTTGCCCACCCTTGAACTAAGAGCTTAGAAAATCTTTGCCCTGTTCTCCACATAGGGCAAAATCTTGGCCTAATTCCTATATTATTTGTTGTCTATTTTGTCACAAGCGGGAGGTACGGCTGTGCAGGAGAACAAATTCCTTGAGCCTGTTGAAACATTTTAATTTGCTTCTGAGCTCCAGCTAATTAAAAAGTTTATTTCTGAAAATTCTGATAGGGTTACACAAAACAGAAGTAGACAGGATGGAAGTAAAGTGCCACATAATCTGTATAAAGAACAATTCTGAGCACTATCTAGATTCCACATTAGGCACGTGGAAGTCAATTTGTGCATTTAAAAGTAGATAAATGTTCATACAAAATTATCTCCATGTATGAACGCTATGGAATTAAGGGAGTGGTTTGAAAGGAATGTGTTTGTACATGGGCATGTAGAATTTCCGGTGAGACATGTTCATATTGGAGAGCCAGTGTGGTGTAGTGGTTTGGGCGTTACCCTATGACCCTGGAGATCATGGAAACCCGTTTGACCACGGAAACCCACTGGGTGACCTTGGGCACATCACATACTCTCAGTCCCAGAAAACCCAGTGGTAGGTTCACCTTAGGGATGCCATAGGTCAGAAACAATTTGAAGGCACACAACAACAACAGCAATAACAAGGTTCATGTTGGTTTGGGGCACAACTCCAGAACAACTGTTGATTAGTGGGATGTAGAGAGAGAGGGCCCATCAGCACATTTCTGCTACCCAAAATGGTAGAACCAGAAGGTGGAAATCTGAGGGAAACTTCAAAGTCCCACTGATCTTTAAAAAGAGCAGGAAACATGTGTTTACATCTTTTTTCATTCCTGAGTGATCAATTGTTGAGGGAGACATGCGTTAAAATGAACAAATCATTGTTTTCATAATCCCACACTTTTGTGAAAGTGATAATCTCACTCTATTTTCCTCAGTATAATCACCACCGAAGTTCCTACTTATAACTTTGTGCTTTATGTAACAAAGTGGTATCTCATGTGAAATGGCCCTACAGCTCACATTACCTGGCCACATTTGAATAAAATGATTATGTATTCAGTGTGTTATATATGCATAACCTTCCTTGAAGTAAGCTCCCTATTGGAAGTGAGGGACTTCAGATTAAACTTCATTACTTTTGTGCACTATTTCCTTTTGAAAAATAATAAAAAAAACCTTATTGAATGTTTTTGCTTTTGCTGGTGAGCTTGGTAAAGACAGTAATAATACATTGGCTACCTTATGGGACTTCAATGCTTGGCAAACAGATAACAGTCATGCAGTCACTTCATTGCTTTCAATAAACAGGCTTGATTGGGAAAACATTACCCTGCCAGATGTGCTTGGTTTATCTACTGCTGGAACTATTTGTGTGAAAGGCAGTAAATGTAAGTATTGAGGATGTATAACTCTGGTGGATGATGCACTGTTTTGATTCCTGGCACAATGAGTAAACAAAGAGAGAAAAAGAGCTTTTTAAAACACTCCTAAGAGCAATAGGAAATACAGGAATTGGACTTTATATAGGAAAAGATAGCTGTCACTCCTTTAGATACCAAGATGAGGAGCCTAGAAACTAACCCTAGAAACTAACCCTAGAAAATAACCCTAGAAACTATTTCATCTCCCAAATATCTAGATTTTGCTAGTATCAGAAATATAAGAAACTTGATATATAGATGTCCACCTTTTACTAAGTACTTTGTTCAACAAACGGTGAAATTTGTTAAGCAAGTCAACTCCAAAAGTGGCATGCTTATACTGCACTTTGTTAATCTATTTGTAGATTTTTGGTCTGGTGTGACCTTGTGAATCTGCTGGTTTTTTATCTTCTGAGAGAACCCAGGATTATTGATGAGGGCTTAGATGTTTCTAAATGTTTGACCAAGAGATAATGGTGATAAATATGGGTCTTTCTGCACTACACTATTATAGTGCTATTATTCCACTTTCAACATCCTGTGGAATCCTGGGGTTTGCAATTTAGGGAGGGGCATTTAGAATTCTCAGCCAGAGAGCTTTTTGGCCTCAGTAAACTATAAAACTCAGAATTTCACAGGATGTTGAAAGTGGAATAATAGCCCTATAAGAGTGTAGTGCAGAAAGCCCCTATAATCACTCAGTAACAGTTAAATATGTGTATCAATGTGATGATAGGTAAAAATATTTCTTATTGTTTTTGATATAGGTCCCATCAGAATAGACAAATCTAAGCCAGAGGTGGAAAACATATGGCTCTCAACTACCTTTTTGTGGCACCCAGGTGTTGCATAGCTCCCAATGATCTTTTTTAAAAAAGGTATGCTACTGCAGTTTATCAGCATGATCTCTCAGCAGCATGACTTCACTCCAAAGTATGACAAGAGTTTGCTGCTATAGTGGTGGCTATGCAAGAGAAGACTCAAGAGTCTCTTCTCTCTGCCAGAAGGTCTAAGCGTACAAGAGCAGATCCAACCAAACTTAAAGCCATCTCACTGGACAATACCAACTGGAGATCCAGTTAAAAAGTCTTAGTTTAGAGGTAGCAGAACAACACAGAAGTTTGAAAAATAAAACTATCTTTGGGCCTCTTTATATAAATTTAAGTGCGTGAAGATTAACTTTTTTGCTCCCATCTCACCATAGAATCATAGAAATATAGAGTTGGAAGTGGCCCAACGGGCCCTCAGGTTGAACCCCCTGCTCAATGCAGGCTTTCCAGCTAGAGTATCTGCAGCAAGTAGTTGTCCCACCTCTTTTTGGAAGAGATCCAGGGAAGGAGATCTCACTGCTTCTCTAGGCAATTGGTTCCATTGCCAAACCACCCTCACTGTCAAGAAGTTCCTTCTAAGATTCAGTCGAAACCTACTGTCCTGTATGTAATGAATGCAGTCATGTCAGCCCCCCAAGTCTTCTCTTGACCAAGCTGAATATGCCCAGCAACTTCAATCTCTCCTTATGTGTTTTGTTCTCCACACCTCTTATCATCTTCATTGCCCTTGTTGCCACCATCCCCTGCCACCTCAGAGCCCAGCCTCTTAGCTCACAATCTATGTCTCCCACTCATGCTCTCTTTCTTGTTTGCTCTCTCACCAGAACAAGCTTAACGGCCACTGCTCTTGTCTGTCATGCTCTTTCCTTCCACTCACTTGCTGCATTAGCTCACAGTGATTGGTGCCAACAGTAGCAGTTCTGGTTGTTTGATGGTGAATTGGGGGTGGGTATTAAACCTTAATAAATTCTCCCACTTATAAAAATAACAAACTTTGACAGTGACACTTGGCCAACCTGAAAAATGACCCCCATTCCCAGCACATTTGCCCACCACAATCTAGGAGATGGATTTTGTTATAGCAAAGATTTTGTAGCATGTAGTCCATGTACTAGCAGAGGTCTTCCAGGGTGAAGAGCTAAATAACAGGCCTGGGTATGAGCATAAGGAGATGTTGTCTAGCAACTGCAAGGCTTCCCTGACATCCGTCTCCTGCGTAAGCTAGTGGTTCTCAAACTTTGGTCCACAAGATGGTTTGGACTCCAGTTTCCTGGTTTCCAGACTCTTGGGCATGCTGGCAGGGGCTTCTTGGAGCTGAAGTCCAAAGTACCTTGTTGACCAAAATTTGGAAAGCACTGAACTAAGTAAGTATGAAGAGTTCTGTTCCTCAAAATACTATATATATCTTTCCCTCAGTCAGAACCTGAGAGTTACTTTTAAAAGCACATTTGTTACAGTGATAGTTTTGAGGACCTCCAAATTAGACAGATATCATCATCATGGCAGGGGGTTGGACTAGATGGCCAGTGTGGTCTCTTCCAAGTCTTTGATTCTATGATCATTGTTGCAATATTAAACAGTGGTTTTTTTCCCCATTTCTGCAGAGTAACTTGAAAAGTTAGTTTTAATTACTTAAAAACCCATTTGGGTACTACAATCTTAAGTCACAGAACATAACCTCTTTTGATCTGCCTCACTGTCACCTCTGCAACCACAAGGTGCAGCATGAGCCAGCACTTCCATCATGTGATAGCCCTCCACAAAAATTTGGTGAAGTTGCACCATCCATCATGGTTAAAATAACTAAAAAGTCACAGTTATACTGCAAAAAGTGTTGCAATGGCAATGTGATTACAGGTCTGTTATCAGGAAAAGGGATTCATTATGAATAACTTGTTTGTAAGTAGTTACTTCCACACTTTGGGCTCTCTGGTCTTGTGTGTCTCCAGAACTAAGCAAAGTTCTGTTTTGTCAAATCTTCAGTTTGAACTCAGTCATCCACAAGCTATTGCTAACCATTAAAGGGAGTTTTTTGGGGAATGTGTCTGTTCCGCACTGCTGCAAACCATCAAGACTATTTGTTTTCTTACCCTTGTTAAAGTGCTCCATTCGAAAGATCACTTGGGGCATTGTTTGTACAGCAGTTTGCAAAAAGAAGGCATGGGATGTGAACAGCAAATTGATGCAATAGCAGTGCTAAAAACTGCAGGGGATCAAGACAGTAAATGTGTTGTTCTGTAACATATCACAGTCTCCCTCAGCAGTAAGAATTTTCAAAAATATTTGAAATGAGTGATGAAAGATGGGGCTCTGAAGTTTTGAGGGGCCTTCAGGAGGAAATTACTGGGAAAACAAGAAGCTTTGCAGGTTAGAACTTATTCCAACTCCCACCCCCCAACAAAAAACCTTACATGGAGGTTTCAAACTCTATAATTCTATGATTCATAACATGTATTGTGAATTTTCTTCCCATCCTTCCTACTTCATTGTCTCTTATTGCATGTGATTCTAGGTAAACCACCAATATGTTGACCAAGCAGACTATAAACCCTGTGGCTCAGAGTGAAACAGACCATTGTATTCCTCTATGTGAGACGAAAAACAGGTACCCTCACCTCATATCAGTTTAGCATATTGCAATGCATCTTTGTAATGTATCCTCCCATGATATTATAGAATGTGGGGCAAAAGGAGAGCAGGGGCTAGGATAATAGGAATGAGCAAGTGAAGACAGTTGATGAATGCAGAAGGGCAAGCTCTTGAACAGGGACAAAAAGAATATTCACTGCTATTTGTTTCCTGGCAGAATAGTGGATTTTCCAACACCTGGGGAGGAATAGTTCAGTGGTGCGGCAGCGATTAGTTCTTTGCAGAAAAACATGTGGGTTTTTTTCCATGCAAAATTCATTATTTTGTGCAGAACATGTGTTTCCACTGCAGGGCGCGTCACTTTTTCCACAGAAAATGCTGTACACTGTGCATCCCCCCTCCTTTTATGCATTTTTATATGTACCAACAGACTTCTCAAACTTCTTGAGAAATAGTTACACCTTGTAAAGTCTACTGGTGACTTCACAATAAGAAATTTCACAAAGTGGAAACACAGCTTGAGAAGTTTACAGAAATCTTCATTTTCTCCTACGCTAGGAGGAAAGCTACTGACTGTGCATTCTTGCATGTGAAGATGAAGAAATCTGAAGATCCCTGTCACTGAGAGATTACACTGAGAAGTGTGTGTGTAGTGGGGGGGGGAGGGGGGAAGAGACAGACAGACAGAGAGAAGAGCTGTCTGGGACAAGGGCAGATTACTTGTCTGCTGATGGATAACTCATATTATTGTCACATAATCAAAAGTGGTTTGGGCTCACTTTCATTTATGCTTCCTCCTTGTTTTTTTGTGTTTATTAATTGCTAGTGCTAAAGAAACATTTTGGAAGCACCCATCAAACTCAAGATTGATTGCCAGACTGCTTCTCTACACCTGTAACTTAATCAGTGCAGTGGGCATTATATATATGGAGCTGAAGAACAATGTCTTAGCAGAATCCTTATGGGCCCCCTGTGCTCTTATTCAAGCAGGAGAAGACAGGCAATACTTCATATATGTAAATTAAAGTGTTCTAAAATATTAATTTAACATAATCTTGCAGAAGTATATATAATCACCTTCATAAAATTAAAAAAGTTGTATATTTAATTAGTGATGTATTTCAGATGGCAACCAGGAAAAATTAATCTTCTATATTAGTAGTGGTGAGAGCCAGCTTAGGGTAGTGGCATGAGCACTGGATTACGACCCTGGAGATCAGGATTCGATTCTCCACTTGGCCATGGAAACCCACTGGGTGAGCACAGATGTGTCACACACTCTCAGCTCCAGAAAACGCCCTGATAGGTTTGCCTCACGTTTGCCATAAGTTGGAAATGACTTGAAGGCACACAGCAACTATAGTATTAGCATAATTGTTAGCCCATCTTTTTCGCAATTTGGGACTCAAAGCAGGTTAAAAGCAGATTCAAGGTTAAAGCAGATACAACTAAAAATTTACATTCCACAAAAGTTAAAATGCAATTAAACTGTCAGTAAAATTACAAGCAGTTAATAGCAAATCTTTAAAAAGGGGAACAACAAATCTAAACAAAAGCACAGCGCATAAAAGGCACTTTCGCCCTCAAACGCCTATGAAGATCTCTGAGGGACGGGGAAAATATGACAGTTTCTGTTTTTTCTGTGATCATTAAAACAACAGCAAAAATAACGACAACCTCAAGTCCCCCCCCCCTTTCTGAATTAGAAGAAATTTGATAAGAGTATGTTCTCACCAAAAACAAATGGAAATGAAATTCTGCCCTATTTACATCAGCCCAAATGGGGTAAAGCGTGTTTGTGTGCAGCAGCTAGCAATTCAGATTAAGCAGTAAAGAAAGCAGTGGCTAAAAGAAACAAACTAATTTTATTGACAGAGCTCCTTTATAGATAGGAAAGCTCCCTAAGAGTGCTAAGCTATCACTGAACTATGGTATCTTGACTTTTAGTAGAAGAGCATAAAAGAGAAGAGGCAGAAAGATCCTTAACAGTATAAGTTTATAACTCCAGGAAATTAGGATAGGTGGATGAGAGATGAGGATGCTTTAGCCACTTAAAACTCCATAACCCTATCATTGCTTCTTTAACTCTTTAAGTGCTGAGCTTTGTTGTATTTCTGAAAAGAGTTAACCATTATTCCCACCATGGAGAAGACCATGTTGTATTTGATTGCCAAGAGTAGAAGCCTCTTTCTCCCTCCCTCTCTCTCTCTCTCTCTCAAAGAAAAAAATAAAAATAAATGGTGGAATCCTAATTCAGCACTATGAACATTGTTGAATATACAAAGATTCAAATCCAATCTTTTAAAAACTTTCTTCAAATATCTGCCACCATGAATTTCTCCTGCATTCATTAAAAAACCCCTGAAGTTTCATTTAATCTTAAATGGAAGAAATTTCCAAATTCTGATGAATTCATTTTTTAACAAGGAACTGATATGAAAAGATCTAAAATTTGATTTTTTTACTTTTCTCTGAATCTCACTTGCAGTCTCCTATTGGTTCAGAATTTTTTTTCTTGTTTTGTTGTGATTATTTCTTCCATTTTTAAAAAAGGAATTCTGAGTATATCTTTGCACATGTGTATTTTTGTGTATATTTTCCCATTAATTAAAGCTTCCTTGCTCAACTGTCATTGCCTTTCCACATCTGCGAGTTAATTGTTCATAAATTTGCTTATTTGTGGATTACTGGAGGGAAGATGATGGGATGGGAGGAGGCAGGGTGCAAGCATTTGCTCACTTGCTCACTCATAAGGTGGAAGAGGGGAAGGGGATGGGATGGGAGGAGGGAAGGCATCTGTGTTTGCTTACTCACTCAGATGAGAGGGGGAAGGAGATGAGGCAGAAGGACGGAGGGCATGCATGAGCATTCAGTCATGTGCTCACTTGCGGAGATGGTATCCTGTCTCAGCCCTGGCACAGCTGATAAATCAAACAAAACAAACTGAATATCTCCCAGCTTGTTACTTACTTCCAGGCAGTAGGCAAGGAGTCATAAATAAAGTCCAACATAAAGTCCAACAGCATTTCACAGCAAGAGAGTGTCCAAGGCCAATCTGAGCTTTTGTCAAGTCATCCAGCAAAGTAGCAGGTCAGATAAGCTCTGACAACTCCTGAAGAGGAAGGACGCCACTAAATGGGTCCTGAGCCTAGTGCAGCTGAGACTTGATTGATTGTTGCCAGTTATAAATCCTGAGAGAGCAATGCTGGCTCTCTCTTTGCTGGCTGTGCACTGTGAAGCTGGCTCGAGGTAAGTGTTCCTCTATATCTGAAGAGACAGGACTCTTTGTTGGAGCTGGCACCATCCTCTATTGTGTTTCCAGCACTGTAACCTTTCTCCGTACAGCCTGCCCTGGCATGCCCTCTGTTTCAGCCTCTGAGTCAGAGTCTATGTTCTGGAACCAGGGCATGCAGGTGGGAAGGGGGATGAGGTGGGACAGGTATCTCCTTTCTCTCGCCTCCCACTCCTCCATCCCATCTCCTTCTCCCTCCTGTCCACCTAAGTGAGTGAGCAACTGAGGGAATGCACTGTAGCCAGACCCAGCCACCCCACCAGTACAGGTACTTGTGTGTGTGTGTGTGTGTGTGTGTGTGTGTGTGTTAAATTTAGTCTGGGAGGATTATGGCATTCATAGATTTTCCACGTTCAAGGGGGTCCTGTGCCCCTAACTGTCATGAAAGTGGAGGTCCGACTGCATATGCATTTTTTAGGCATTCACTCTTTGAAAATGTATATGCAGTTTTGTGAATTCTCTACATCTTAGAAACACATCTCCAAAATGTACAGATTTCAGGAGCAAGGTACACTTTGTCACACAACGGAGGGTGATGTTTATTTCCATCAAGAATTTAAAAATCCTCCCTCAATTATTTCTCCATTCCAACCTATCAATAGATCTACGCATTGACATATTGACATCACACAAAATCTTCATGAAAGACCTTTGCTGAATATAACAAATAGCATGTATTTTAATTGCATGTATTGTAACTGGAGACTGGGGAACCATGACTGTCTCACTCTTTGAGACAGAATTATCCAATTTTTCCAACCTATTCTGCAACAAAAATATAGTTGTCTATTTCTCAAAACCATTATGGAAAAAAAGCCCTGAGGTATTGTAATGGTCTAGCAGTCTCACTTTATTATTTGTTTACACACATATGCACACATTTATTGATCCATTGACTATAATAATTTGTTATAATAGTAAGAATACATTTGACATGGGTAGGTCATAAACTGGAAGTAAGTTCACTGATTTTTGTGGTGTCTTCGACATGGATGCACTTAGTACGGTGCCTTTAAACATCTTAACGGAGACTTATTTGAAGCTGTAAGTTTTGTTTGAGAACTGAATATATCTATGAGCAAACTTTAAACTCTGTGTTGCATCCATTGCCTCAATTTACATTTTATAGCTATCTTCTCTAAAGACAGTTATGAAGGTAATGAGACATACACAATGCAATGACTATAGCAACAAAGAAGCAATAACTATTTATTAACGTGACAATAAGTATTATTTAGCTGCAATCTACTTGTATTAGATAACATTAAAGCACAATGTGGGCATGTAGAATGGAATAAAATATCTACCTAGAATCCTGAAAAATAATAAGAAGAGAAGTGTCTCATGAAGAGCATTCCTGCCATGGTTACATTGTTCTTCTGAAGTCCATTGGGAAATATATTTTCAGCTTCTTCCATTGGAGACACCCTGTAGGCCCCAAATTGTCATGAATGGCAATGGTTTCCCTTTGTAGACTTTCATCTCTTCCTTCCTGTATTTGTTGCAAGACTAATGAAACTGAATGAAGGCCATTCAGGTCCGTTTTGTCCTCCCCACAGGACATTAGTAGAATATATGTCCACTGACTTCATTAGCAGGTGAATCCTGCATTGAAAGTAGAAACAAAATGTCCTGTTGCTACAAAGAAACTGCCTTATATGAAATTTAAGCCCTAGTTGGTTCCACCTCATTTCCCATGACTAATTGGCCAAAACATCAGAAGCAGCTAGCAAGCACCATGTGCAGCATCATATGTCTTGGGTGGGGAAGGTAGGCAGCAAGATGCAGGTAGCTCCAGGCTACAGCGCAATCTCCTTTTCTTTGCAGATCTGGCATCGAGTGCAGTGAGTTCTTAAATAAATTGCCAGCATGGAAAGGGAATTTATTGCTGTCCTGCTCAAGACCTTTGCATGGAGGATTTATCTCTCTGAAGCCCTGACCCTTACCCTCAAAGAATAAATAGATCCTTTTCTGACAATGCAAATTACAGGCATAGCCACCCACAGTCCAGATCCATCCTGTAGAGTAAGGATAAAGGGTAAAAACCTCCCATCCCAACCCTCATGCTCTCTCAGGATAGTTCGCATGTACTGGCAATTTATAAAATTATACACCTTGAACTCAGGGTGCAGAACTATGCTGTAAAAAAGGTAGCATGTTGTTTGGCTCTTAACTTTGTAGAGAGGCTGTTTTTCAACACCTTCACTGCAGATGACTAGTGGATGATACCTCACATCTTTTAGCACAATAGGTTTGGGTGACACAAGGAGGCATGTAGTCCTATAAAGCTGCTGGCTTTGAGCTGCCTCCTCCATTTGAGCAGTTTGCTTTTGAGACACAGACTGAGCTGCTTAGCCAAATACTGTGCATGGTGCCAGCAGCTAAGTTCCAAAGCTGTTTTTTTAAAACCGTTTTGGGTTCTGCTATTCCTTCTTCTCTAATCCACTGCCTTTTCTTCTAATGCAGCTATGCATAAACAAAATGACTTGTGGAAATGAATTTGTTAGGACAATATCTACTTTCCATGAAGAATAGTATTCCTTTTCTGATTAAGTGTGCAGTTCATTCTGTAGAGTGACCTTGATTTCAAAGTTCAAAAAATCCACAATGCTTCCTTATCCCTGTTACACAGGTGCTGTTATTACCTGCCATCAAGTTGACTTCCACTTATGGCAACCCTATGAGTGAGACTTTCAAGTCACCCTATTATAAACAAGCCTGCTCAGGTCTTGCAAACTCAGGGCTGTGGCTTCCTTGATTGAGTTTCTCTGCTTATAATGTGGTCTCCCTCTTTTCTTGCTGCCTTCCACCCTGTTGAGCATCACTGTCTTTTCTATTGAGCCATGTGCTCTCATGATACGTCCAAAGTACAACAGTCTCAGTTTAGTCGTCTTGGCTTTTAGGGAGTGTTCAGGCCTGATTTGCTCTAGGACCCATTTATTTGTCTTTTTGGCAGTCCAAGGTATCTGCAGAACTCTTCTCTAGCACAACATTTCAGATGAGATGATTCTCTTATCAGTTTTTTCACTGTTCGGCTTTCACAGCCATACATAGAAATTGAAAATACAATGGCCTAAATACAATCCTAACTCTTACATTCAATTATATATCTATACACTTGAGGATCTTATCTGGTTCTTTCACAGCTGCCCTTCCAAGTCCTAGTCTCCTTTTGATTTTTTCACTGCAGTCTCCATTTGGATTAATGACTGAGCCAAACCATGGAAAATCTTGAACAATCTCAGTGTTTTCATTTTCTGCTTTAAAATTATTTAAATCATTTGTGTCATTATTTTTGTTGTCTTAATGTTCAGCCGTAAACCTGCTTTTGCACTTTAGTACTGATTGATTAAGTTTGTGTAATCAAACTGATCAACAGATTGTAATGTTAACACTGATTAATATATTTTGGTTTCTTGAGTTTTGAAGTTCATGGAAAAATAAATAGTTTTACTTTGGAAGAGGTTTCTTTTAAATGGGAAGAATTTCTTATCAGATATGTCATTATGGGCATAATATTCTAGCCCAATGTTTTCTGCTGAGTGAATACAGATGAGATTATTCACCTCCTTCCAAATAAAATCTTGGTGCTAGCAACCAAACATGAAATGGAAGAAATAACTAACATAGAGTTGTGCCTCTGGGTTAAGTATGAGAGACTTTATAATTTTGAAAAGAGACCAATTTACTTCTAAACTCACCGAGAAAATTATGGCTTTGGAAGTGGATGAAGTGAGGGCAAACTGTTTGCTACACTAACTTTCGGAGATGAAGTTTGCAACTTCTTTTCCTCTGTTGAAGCTTTTATCACCTGCCAGCAATGCCCTTCAGCTGTTTACTGCAGCCTGGCAGAAAGACAAGCCCTTACATAAGCAGAAGAACAAAAGAAACTTAGACCAGGGATGGACAAAGTTGGGATCACAGGCCTCATGCATTCAACAGCATTTTTCTGTAACCCATGGTACTCCCAGAACCACCAAGTCCCCTCATGCTCTATTATTGTGTGTGTATCAAAAATGGGGTTTTGCTGCTCCCAGAGCAGCAGTTTGGATTTAGACAGGTCAGCCTGCATGTCTGATGGGGCTCATGAGAGATGCTGCAGGTGAAAATTGGGCCCCCAGCCTTGGCAAAGTTACTTCTGACTTAGACCTTCAGAACACATGGAGATCCATGAGTAGATCATTCAGTTCCAGCCTTTCTAGGTGTGCCAGATCGTCTACATCAATGTTGCTTCACATAGCACCTTCCAAACGTGTTTAACTATAACAACAACAAAAATAACATTTTTTTTTAACCTGTGTCTTTCTATGGATCCAAGTGGGGAAAACAGCAGATACGTCAGACTAGACATATATCTATAACTTTTCTTATCTCAGGCCAGCAAGTCTATAATAAATAAGTGTGAGAGATTTTTCTTCTCCATCATTGTATTTTTTTTCCCAGTGTTGTCCAGGAGAACTTTTCCAAAAGGTATGAGAGCTTTTTCAAACTGGTCTGGAAAAAAATATAGTAGCTTGGTGATGCATTTGCCAAAGTATATTGAAGGTAACATTGCTCACACTCGCCTTGATTTGGACTTCACAGTGAGTATTATATTATCAGTGGAGTTGTGTCTACTAGTTGGTCCAGTTTTGCTGGTCAACTGTCAGTTATTGGAATTTGACTATGTAGGTGAGATGTTTGGTCAAGTCCAGCGAACTTGCCCACCATCGGGGCAATGAATGGCTTATTCTAAGAGGCTTTGAATGCTTCAGTCAGAGACACAGAAATCCCAGCTTTGTTAGAAGAAGTAATAATATGATTGCTCCTATATTACTGATATTCCCTCCCTTGATAGGATATCTTGAGAGAGTGGTAGCCACCCAACTCTATTCCCTCTTAACTGAGACTGATTTTCTAGACCTGTTTCAATAGGGCCCCAGTTCTGCTTTTTTTTTTCCAGGCAGAAATTTTCTGGGTGGGATGTGGGATGACCCCTGCTGAGGAATAGAAGAGTGTAATACTGTTGGACTTTTTCAGTGCTTTCAGTATCATCAACCATGGTATCTTTCTCAATAAAGTGTTCAAGCTGGGGGCAGGAGGCATTTCTTTTTATTGATAATATGCACATATCTAATCAGTCTTTTCACTGCAGATTGTGATGACTGCAATTTTTCAATTCAGACTGTGATATCAAGCAACTGATCATCCCTATACAAACACATGGAACCTAAAAGCATCATGGACCAAGTGCTTCAGGTTGGTGCACCCTAAAGTTAGGATTATTCCATTTTTTAAAAGGCATGCAAACCTACCTGTCCTGCTTTCTCACTCATGCATATCATTTAATTCTATGAGCCAAAACATCATCTAGTCATCTGTAAGAAGCAGATGTATTTATGAATGTGTATGTTCATTTAAATATGGAGATTTGTTTTTAACATGATTACTTTATAAATAATTGGAAAAAGAACATGTCGGCTTTTCTTGAATCTTAGATTTGAATGACACAAACACACACACACACACACAATCCCAAAGAGGCTTTGTCGTTTTCTTATAATTCCTCTGTATATTCCTCTATACCTTCTGACTACTCTATGTTGTACCTGAACAATTATGACAATGCAATTCTTTTTGATATCCTGCCAGTTTGGTAATTTAGCAGTTCCAGTGGTCAATCAAAAGTTGTGCTTCTTCCCAAAGCTTCAATTAGAAAAGTGCCTGCTTACTTGAAGGAGTGATTTAGGCATTAAAAAGAAGGTAATGGTATAATGAAATGCTGCTGTTGATGTTATGCTGAATGGAGAAGGCCCATCAAAAACAGCAGTAGGTAGAGTGGAAGCATATCGTACAAGACAAGTAGAAATGTAACACTGGGACTGAAGTATGTGCATCTGCTGCTGGAAGACAAAAGGTGTTATACAAGTTTTCTGGAACCAGCCTGACTGTCCACACATCTTTTACATGTTCAAATGCTCACACAAAATTTAGTTCATTAGGTAATGCTGGAGTAATTTATGCATTTAGAAGTAAGACTTGGCAAAAAAAAAAAAAAGAAAAAAAAGAAAAAATAGCAGGCAGGAGAAGAAGAAAGACTTTTGTAATAATTTTCTTCTTTGTCTCATTGCAATGAATTGATCATGGAATAGGGTCAGGGAAGGGCATCTGTTTTAAAAGTCAGATGTCAACTGTTGTAGTTCTGGAGGCCAGTTTCTGTTCTTGGGACACTCCAGAGGCCACATGGACTTCCCAAAACACTTCCCACCAAAACAAATCAGAAGTGGCCACAAGTTTGCTTCCAGTTTTGAAAAACTGGTATTTTTGATATTAAAGAATACAAGGGTTAGTACAATCTATTTAAATGGTGAATTGTTCTCCTGGAAGCTGTCAGGAGAGCTAACTCACTGTTTCACGGGAAGAAAAAAAGCAGTCTAGGGAGTCATCCACTGTTCTCTCTGGATATTCCATGTCAACGGTCACACTTTGTTCACTCCTGCTTTAAATTCCCTCTCCCAAGCTCTAAGAACACAATTTTGCAATAAATCCAGTTATTAATCCTGTTTAGGGTATGTTAACTGCATCGATGGAAGTTAGAGTAAGCATTGATTTATCAAGTCTATGTTCATTCAGTAGGCTTCTTACTGGAGACTGATGGCTCTACGGTTAGCGGGTGCTGAGTCTGTCTCAAGCTTTTATTCCATGGTTTTTAACAGTGCTATCCAAGGTGCTGAACTTATTTTGAGACTCATGTTTACAACCTTTGATAACTGCTTTAAAGTTTGGACTAAGATTCAAAACAGATTCACCAAAGCTATGACTCTCCACTGGGCTTTGTGTTAATTGGGACTAAGAATTGGATCCAGCCTTTTTTCTACTTGCAAGGTTCATGTTCCAAATCCCAACCTGGTAATTTAGCATGATTAGAAAAGTGATAGTCATGTTGTTTCACATTTCCAGCATCAGTGGGATTCTCATCACATCATGTCTGCCATTTATCTCATAAAACTACTCTGTGTGTCTTACTTTGTTATCTCCAATCAACAGCTGATTCTATATGCTGTATGTTATTGCTTTGACAAGATGACATACATCAAAACCCTGCATTTTTCACATTAGTGAACTTCTAGAAAAACCTTGATACAAAGGGGAAGTGGAGATTTATCAGTCTGATAAAGAAAAAGAGATTGTTATCATGTTTCATACCTGTACAAAAGAACCAAACACCTTAGTACTGACAACATACTTTTTGTGCCCATGAATAACCTATTTTATTTTATACTTTGAATCACGGATAAGTACTAGACATGTGTTGTAGATGCACACAAATCAGAGTCTAGACATTAAAATTGTCTGGCTGGAGTCTTTTTGGGGACAAACACTGGCCTGACTTCCAGTGGGCGGGTGGGAGAAGGATGTGGGGAGCGTGATCTCACTCTTCCTGCTCTTCTCTGGCTCGCTGCCAACACGATCCTCCCCTGCGCCAGAGAAGGCCTGGAGGGGTGTGCAGGGCTGGCGATTGCCCATTCCCTGCATGTGCCAGGGCCTCCGCAAACTGGCAGCAGCCGGCAGGGGTGTGCAGAGAGGGCAATCACCTGTTCTCTGCATGCCCATCACCACTCATGCTGATGCACTGGCAGTGGCCATCAGGGGCATGCAGAGGGGGTGATCGCCCATTCTCTGCATACCCTCTGCTGCTGCTGGTGTGATCGGGCTTGCCATCTGCCCACCTGCAGCTCTGGCGCCATCGCCCCAGCAGTGGGGGGTGGGGGTGAAAGGGAGGATTTTTTTCTTCCCCTCCCATCTCCTGCCCTCTGCCAGCTATGGCTGGCTTAAGCATGCGTGCAGGGAAAGAAGGGTGCTGGGTGGAGAGTTATTCGCAGTTATTTCACTTTTGCGGGGGTTCTCTGCACGTATCTCCTGTGAATGTGAAGGGCCTACTATATATGCTTTTATCACTGTGGATGAAATTATTCAATACCTCCTAGTGCAAAAACCTGCCCACCACCACAATGGAACTTTTCAGCACGTGTGTGTGTCTCCATTGCCAGTTAGTAGCCAGTGGAGGCCATAGAGTACCCAAGGAGTGTCAAGCTATAGTTCTGTTGCTGGGAAAAAGAGAACAGAAGTCATTCTCCTAGACCTCTGGCAAGTTTCAGGACTTCCATTTCTGCCCCCAACAGAGTCACTGGAACCTCCAGAGACTCACTGGAGATCCAGAAGGTCAATGTCTGTTTTTCTCTCTTGGGTGTAGAAATGTGCTTGGAGGCTATGGTCCCTCATCCACTAATCAGCTGTGGAGTATGTGGTCTGCCACTAAAAAGGCCATTGTCCTGGAAGGGGGAGCCCAGCTTAATGCTCTACCAGTATGATAGAAGATCTCAGTGCTTCAAATGTGAATAACAACTGACAGTGGAATGATTACTTAGAAACTAATTTCAAATAATCTTAGTAGACAGTCTGAAGACCACTGTGCTGAGGTAGCCACTTGGCTGAAGCTAAGCAGGTCAGGTCTGATCACAGTGTGGCCATATGCACTGTCTTATGTTCCATTATGAACAGAGAACATAGATTGGACGTAAACGTACTCTCTCTTTCAGACATTAGGGCTGCGAGTGGCAGTTACAAGGCCCAAATCAAACCTGGAAAAATTAAAGATCATTGGAATACAGCTCCCAAAGCCCCCGGATATCATAGCCACTGCCATGCAGATTATAGGGTTCTGAAGTTGTAGTCTGAAGTTGTAGAACTCTTAGCATTACATGCTTTGAATGACACCTTGCACACATAAATGGGAGATACTGGCTATGGAAATCCACTAGGTGACCTTGGGTACATCATATACTCTCAACCCCAGAAAACACCATGACAGGTTCACCTTAGGGTCACCATAAGTCAGAAACAACTTGAAGACATACAACAACAACAGCAACAACAACAACAACAACAGCTGGCTACATTACAGAAGCCTTGCAATATTTGAAAATACAATCTGTGTTTTCTTTAATCTTTCTTTTTAATCTGTAAGGGGAAGGGAAAAAAAACCCTAAACTGGTCATGCTGATTGCAGATTCAGGGAGTTGTAGTCCAAAACAATTACTTTTCCAAGTGTGGATCATATCATGCAATGCAAGAGGGAAATATCAGTAATTATAGGAGGAATCCCAAGAACTATAGAAGCACATATGGAATGGAAATAGAAGTGTTAAGAATCTCAGAGGAGTAATCCACCAGATAGCATTCAATTACCAATCATAATTGTAATAGTACAGCGTAACATGAGTCAATTCATGTATCCTGCTCAAGATCTTCTCCTGTCCAGCTGCTCTACTCCACACATAATGCCACTCATAACTGATGATGTGGTTGGTTCACATGGAATCCTGAATGGACAAAAGCCAATTAACAATTTCTTCCCCTCAGAAACAGATGGTTTGTGTTAAAAAATTAAGAGAATTATAGAAATTCTTTAAGAATTATAAAATTATAGAATAATTCTATAAGAATTACAGAAATGCTTGCAAAGTATAAAAGGCTGCCTGCCACAGTATGTCAGAATTGTGGTTGAGAGTTCCTTCTTGAAGTTCAAGAACAGACAGGCTAAGGCAGAGTGAGAAGCTGCCTCAGACAGCACATACTGAGATGGGGCAGCAAGATGTTGGATCCTCTCCATTAGTCTGCTGCCTTCAGGTACAACGGAGGACACCAGGAGCATGGCTTAGAGTCTGAGGGTACAGTGGGAGATCTATGAATGGACTTCAGAAGATAAAGGTAGGTAGAACCAGAGCTAATGGTAGGGTGGAGTAGAAAGAAGGAGATACTGTATTTGCTGGCATATAAGACTCACTTTTTTCCCTCCAAAAATACTGTTTGAAAATAGGGTGCATCTTCTATGCTGGTGTATCTTATACATCAGCAAATAGTATTTGCTGGCATATAAATGGGGTGCGTCTTATACAGTAGTTTGTGCTCAGCACATAGATTCTGAGATGACTCATATCCTGGAAGATATCAACGAATAATAGTCATGATATAGTCATGACAATAGTCAAGGCATTTTGCTTCCTGGATTGAAGCAGAAAATGCTCCCAGCTCCATCAAGGTGTTCAGTGCCAAAGGGTAACCAAGTTGGAGTAGAAATACTTAACCACATGACACAAAAATTCTGTTGCCTGAGGCATCTGACTTACTGCTCTAGATATCTGCATGCTTTCTACAGCATTGATGGTTCAAAGGTTCTTGCTCCCATGTAAGTGTGTGCATGCAGATATTGCAGCCCAGGAACCATGAGGAATGCTTTGATAGAAAGGAGGCCTTAGGTCTGGAAAGGGAAATTTAAGGAGACAACCTGTTTTAAAAGCAGAGATCTCTAGGTGGCAGCCACCCAGCCAGCCAAGCTCTCCAGTGCCTTAGCCACACACATTAACCCCATCCTTCAAGTTTCTAAGGCTGCAGACGTTTACAGACATGCACCATCTTCTAATGTTCATGCCCATGTCTCAACTGCCTCTTCTAAGGCAGAGAGGGACTTACCTGAGCCAGGCCACAGCCAGCCTGCTGCCTCCTTCTCCAGCCAGTCAGGTAATGCAGTAAATGAGAACCAAAGCCAGAGCCAGGGCTTCCGTGCATATGAATTCCTCACCAATTCTGTCACCTTCTTCCAACTATTCTTCACACCACGCAAAGTGCTCCTGCTCTAACTCTGCCCTTCACAGTGTTCCCTCATTCTTGTGAAGTGTGAGTTGGTGGCTGCCCTCCCACCATCTCTGGTGCAGTGATCACTAGCACTTGAGGGAACAGCTGGGGAAGAAGATAGTGGCCACTCAATGGGGTTTTGATGCCATAGAGTTGCTCTCAGGAGGGCATGGACTGGGGGAGGGGGTTGGGCAGGTGGCAGCAGGCAGCTCCCATTGATTGGCAGTCTGAGGGCAATGTCACTCCTAGTAAAACTGTAGATATATCAGTGGAGGACGTTGTTGAAGAAAAATCCAGCTCTCAGCCCAGCCATCTTCTGTACGTAAAATGAGAGAGGACTCCATCTTTTTCTTTACCTCAAGCAACCGCAAAATCTTAAGCTGGCCTCTGACTGTGTTTGAACTTTGCGATACCAGCTGGAATTCTATATCAGCTTTCAGAGGGGTGGGTTAATAACGTTTCCATCAGGTTTGGAGGAGTTGTGCCAGGAGATATTACTTATTACCCATCTCCCAAGAAGCAGCAGAACCAAGCAGTGAAGCTTTTACTGGACTATACTAATCCAGAGTGTATCCAGGGAGCGTTGCTTTTTTGAATATACCCAATTATCCCCACACATAAGAAAAGAATATGCTAGACTGAGCCTGTTTCACTTCATAATATGAGATAGGAACATTTTAACCCATGGTTATGGGAGTTCAGTGGGGAGTGTAGCTTATAAACAGTATTTTCAAAAACCCGTGAAGGAGGGTCTGGTGGAGAGAAATTTCTCTGATGTGAAAAGAAAGTATTAATTTATTCACTGCATGACTTATTCTTTGTCTGATTTCTACTCATATCATCCCTCCCAACAACTGTCAATAGAGCAGTAATCCGCTAACCTCTACTCAAGAAAGTGAAAGAAAAAAATTGAAGACCACAAAGGACTATAGTCAGTAGACGACATGTATAGTAATGGGGTTGAAATCTTTGAAGGAATTAGTCTTCCAAAGAATGAAAACTTTCACATTCTGAAGCATTAAATATATTTGTCCCTGGTCTTTTCTCCCTTTCATATTCCATATCCATGATGTTCTACAGCTTTCTGACAGGCTGAAATGTATGAGAAGACAACTTTGCCTTTCTTTTTCTGCATCAGTGAAAACTCTTTAAAAGGAAGGAAGATTTGAAAACATGAATTTGGGCAGAGGTGCCTACAGTTTTCAAAGCTGTTCACAGAGTAATCCTATGCACTAGCTACACCATGGTTTGGAGCAGGAATGTTGTGGCTATAAAATAGCTGCCTGGGGCAGGAGAGGAAAACACACGCACAACTAGAAATTACAAAAATTGCATAAATATGAAACACTTGCTGCCATTGTCCAAGAAACACTGCCAGAACCCACTAGAAGAGGGAACTGTGCTGATGGTGATATCTGGCCATAAAGAAGGAGCCCAGTAAAATGGTGGCAATGCCTTTGGAATGACGCACATGCTGCTTACACAACCTTCATGTCACATGTCAAAAAGAACATAGCTCCCACCCAATTCCACCTATTGTAGTAGCTTCCACCAGCTACCTTTTCACTGCCAGTTTCTGAACATCCTCTATGATGCTCATGAGTGCTGTTTTGGCACAGATAACAAGGAGAAGGGAAGGTAGGGGCGAAAAAAACCCCCTCAGTCAACCACATACCTTCCTGGGCAGAATGCCTGTACAGAACAAACACAGCCATTGTGTAACAAGGATCCAGAACTCACTTAGGAGGAAAGGCTCTTCACTGGCAGCTAATGAAAAACCACAGAGCAGGCAAATATGGAAGCTGTAATACATTCCAAGTGGATCACCTATAAGGCATGGGGTTAGGGAATAGGAGATAAGCAAGTCTCACTGAGGGAGGTGAAGGAAACGTTGAAATTCACATGTCTATATAAAAAAAAGTGTTATTCCATTTTTTTCCTATCCTAGTCTAGGCATGGCCTTACCACTAGGCAGAATAAGGCAGCTGTCTCAGGTGGCAGAATCATGGTTGGGAGCAGAAAGCATATCAAGGGTTTAGATGCAAAGCTGTAGGTACTACATGTGCTGCCTCACACCTTCTACATTAACTTGTTCACCCAATTTCTGATTAAAGTTGCCAGGTCAGGACTATCCCAATTCCTGAAGTTTTAGGGCCAAAACTTGAAAATTAGGGATGACCTCTTGTGATGTGATGGAGGTTGGTGTGTCCTGGTTATGTTACAAGATTGGCGAACCGTATAGCAAACAAAGGAAATACATATACAAACACTTTTTGAGGCTGCTCTCTTGCTCTGAGATTCTTTCCCCTTGCCTGTAGACTGGAGACTCAGGGCCAGGCTGGAACATCTGGGAATCCCGTTTGTGATGGAGGATACTGTCTGCTGCTGCTGAAGAAAGATTTAACTGCTAGTCCTGTCGGAAGTCATCTACTTTCCCCCCTGCTCAAACAACAAAATAGCTAGAGCGAGCCCTGTTTAGGCCCATGCTGCAAGCAGCTCACAGTAGCTCCTGATCCACTAAGCCACAACTACCACGCACAAGAAACAGGCACATCATGGGACATTTGCCTTCCCAAAACTTTCAACCATAAGATCTAATCATAGGTGCCATGAGCACAAAGAATTCAGGAGAAGCGTTGGCTCCATTGCTTATTACTTCTTGCTCTCGTCTCCCTCTCCTAGCAACATTTATCAGCCTCATCCAATGAAGCCACTGTTCCACATTCCACATGCTTGATGCCTCTTTACTGTTGTTGTGATTACTGTTGTTAGTGACTTCAGCAAATCCTGCCCCAAAGTACATAATAGGAAAAAAAATGATGCTGAAATTTTCCAGATCCTAAAGTTCCATGGTGGGCAACTTGTGGGCCTTGACATATTGAGTGACTGAATATCCCATAGTCCCCCACCATTGGTTGTGTTGGCTCAGGGTGAGGGGGGGTTGCAGCTCAATTACAGTTAGAGGACAACAAATTGCTCAGCCCTGGTGTAATGCAAATCGCAATCAGATGTATGCAGTTCTACAGTTTTGATTTTTGAGCTATTAGCCTGAATATCTGACTCATGGCTATATCTTTCAGATATATTATCTCTGTTCTGGCAAACACCAGTTTCTCATTGATATTTATTTGGTAAGACAGGAATTTTCAAAGGTATTTCTTTGGGCTATTGTTTAGAAAGGGAAATTATAGTTGGCATGACTTCTGGCATTGGCATTCAGAATTAAGCTTGCATTCAGTAAAGAAAGATATTTCTCAAAGATTAAACAGATGCACATGACTGGAGATGCACTTGCCCTATTTCAGAGGTTATGGCTTGGTAGGAAATAAAAAAAACACAACAATCTTACCTTATTGTATGCAATGAATTTTTAAAAATGCCCTGTGTTGTGATATTTGAAGGTGAAATAATGTCAGATACAAAATATTTTGATTTCCTTTAATTACTCGCTCCTAAACAAGTTAAAGATCCAGAGATTGATGTACAACTAAATTAGATGGATTTGTTAATCCCAAACTGGGAGGCATAATGTCTGTCATCACTTGTCATGAAAAAGATTAATAGTTTTTATGAGACACCTAGAATTTTATTTAACCTCATTGTTCTGGGAGTTCATTTAGTTTTTTTCCCTTCTGTTCTGTTTGCTATGCAGTTTTACTACAGGTACATTACTCCTTTTTAATTCCTTTGGTGCTAATTTTTAGATTATGTCATCTGAAAAATCGTGTGTGTGTGTGTGTGTGTGTGTGTGTGAGAGAGAGCATAGTTTTCTCACCATTGGCTTGTTTTTCTCCATCTTCTTGTTTTTCTTCATCTTCTTTCTGCCTTCCCAAGTTCTATGTGTATCCCATCCCCAGCTGTAACATTTCCAAAGCAAATCCAATCATTATCATCAAAGTGGGAACCGTGCCAGTGGGTCCTTTGCTTTTGACTGAAAGGTTCTACTAAAGAAAACTTGTAGTTTTATGAGATCCACCTATCGACTCTTGACTGTGACATTATTTCTCCTCCAACATGTATGCCATTATGACCTCAGTAACCTCTGGTGATAGGGTGTGCCATTCATAGGTAGGTACCAATTTTTTGTTAGTATGTCCCATATCACCTGTTTTTTCGTATGTCATTTTTCTACATAAAGTTATCCAGCATAGTTCAAGATATATCATGACAACAATATATCAATTCAAAGACAAATAGAAACAATTACAAACAGCCACTGCATTAATAGGTACGTACATAATAAAAATATGAACATCACAATATCGAATAAAATACAAATAAATGAACACAATCTGGTACTGTAAACCACAAAAGATGCCACAATACTATCAAAACCAAGGCTTGGAAAATCTATAAAATCCACTGATAAACCATATCTTTTGCCCGACTACCAGTTTTTCTATTTTTGTGCTTTGTATATGCTAGTTTCATGTTTGTTGTGCCACACAGGTATTGGCATTTTGCTTTAAATTACCCCAGAGCAGTTGCTTGTATACAATGAAGGTCTCGGCTACTGCATAATTGACCTTATCCCAAGTTTTCTAAGAACCTGGCTGTGGCAGATAATCCAGCAAACTTGGGAGCAGGAGCTGTTTTTCAATCAGTAGCCCATTGGTTTCAGACTGATAGTCTTCTAGCTCTGTTCTAAGGTTGCTTTTCTCATAGCAACAAGAGTTATAATTGGAGGAATTTTCTAGTTCTGTCTGAATGGACTATGGATTATAATCCCTATTTCATGACTGAACATGAAGTGAAACAGGGCAAAGACTACACATTACCACTCCTGCAGCACACTAATTTTGGGAATGATAAGATGACTGTTGGCCTTTAAGGGATAACCAATTCATGGTAAGTAACCCTAAGCACATTGCTCCCATGTTAACATGGTTCAGTTGTATGTTACCCATTGCTAGATAAAACTGTGCCTATTTCCTCAGCAGTATGGTTGGAAATTTCCTAGTTTTTATCAACGAGTTTCATAAGAATTCATTAGAATAGGAGAAAGGCAGGATACAATGGTTTTTGCACTGTCATAGGGCCTGCACAACATATTTGATGTAGATCCAGTTTAATCGATTTCTGATTCAATTCACTTTGGTTTGTTTTTACCCATAATTCCGTTTCAAAAATCTGCCATTTTTCCTCTGAAGGGACAAATTAATACACTTTTTAAATGTGTATTTTTAATTAAATACCACTTAAATGTGTTTGTTGGTATACTTGAAACTTCTGTGGACAATGTCACAACATTCAGAGAAATGCAAAATTCAATGGATAGCTTCATCCCAATTGCAATATTAGAACTGAGACTTCTAGATCAAGTCAGTTTGTGCAGGCATTTGCAAAGACTGAATTTCTGAACCAGTAGGTGACACCTTGAGTACACCTTCATCTTCCCTTCCCTGTTGTTGCACCCTTATGTTTAACATGAAGGAAAGGCACTTCTCACATAATCATCTTCTCTGAAATAGTCTTTATCCCCTCTGTGCCATGCCTCATATATTACAGACAAAGTTGTCTCAACCATCCCCAATCTAGTCACGTGTAAATGTGCCATGACTCTGAATACATTTCAGGTGACTAAAATGTTCTAGTTGTCCACCCCCACTGAATTCTTTCCTCATTCCCTTGCTTTTTAACAATTGAATGCTAGAATCCTGAAAATCAGAAATATTTGTATGAAAAGGACCTGTCCTGCAAGCCTGTGTTTTCCTATCTTATCAGCACTTATTGCATAATCCTACTATTTTTGAGTAAATGCACAGGGGTGAGGATGCACTGAGAAAGAAACTTGTATTTGTTTCTCCATCCTTTGAAAAATGATGATTTTACAGCTGTTAAAATCTTTCTCCCTTCAAAGATATAATGACATGTTTTCCTCTTATCTGTCCTTAAGACAGTAAATCTTTCATAGGAATTGCATGACAGATTTTTTTTTGAAGGATAACCTTTTCAACATCATAAAATAAATGGAGGTAGTGAAGGATTTAGATTCTGAACAGTGTACCAGTGCACTAATAATTTGATGAGCACCTCTATCATTTTCCCCCTAAAAATGGCACTAGATTAAATCTTACTCTTCCAGCAAATTCTTTTTCAAAGGCTCACCTTTACAAGTTGATTCTACTACACACCTTGGAATGTAATTGTGATCTTCAAAATACCTTCTGTTGCGGAGTCTGTTTTCTTGGCACTGCATGTTGAGAATTTCTTATGTCTTCCATTGGAGCTATTTTATCATTTAAAATATGTTTACGAGGGTATTATGCTGCTTTCCTTGTCATAGTTCACCACAGTGTTGTAGAAACTTTAGCACTGGGGGACTGTATTTTTCCTACTCCATCCTTCCCCCCGCATTCATGTCAGCAACATGAAACCATGATGTGATGGGAAATTGCTTCCAGCCCCTCTAAAATTGCTTGCTTGGCTTGAATTAATCTTAATCGAATTTCTGTCAGAGATGTTTAAAAACCTTACAGAATCTCATCGTTGGAGCACAGCTCTGCTAATTTGATTCCTTATAAAACATTCTTAAAAAGTGACGACAGCTTTTGTGGCACAGCAGGTCTTCTGTTGCTGATAATGCTTCAGCGCAGGTGGCAGAGTCCTGCTGTGCATTTCTCTGACTTACCTTTACATATCCAATGAAAGTCCACCATGTACCTATGGATGCAGTGGACTCATTGTCTCAAGTGACTGCACAACTTGATAGTTGATGGTCCCACAGTATATGGGGCCATCAAGAATTGGAACAGGTAAATCACTGAAAAATAAATTTGGATCTTTAATACTCATTGAACTGCTGTGTTTCTTTTTACAAAGAGAATGGAATCACTGTTTCCTAGTAATGTTACAGCATACAATCAGCATTAGAAAAAAAAATGCCTTTTAAGGTAATGCCAAACTGGATTTTTAAATTATTAATTCTTTGTTATGTGTATTTCACACTTTTTCACCAAGAAGTTCATGACAGTGTGTATGGTCCTCTTCCCCAATTTTATCCCCACAACTACCTATGAAGTAACTTAGTCTATGACATAAGGGTTGACCCCAGAGGAGCATCATGACCAAGGGGAAATGTAGACCTGGATCTCCTCAATCCTAGGATAATGCCCTAACCATTATAGATGCTGCTTTCTCAAACTGCATTTTAATCCTGAACTCATAACCCTATATTTATGAATACAGCTACGGTAGATGCTATGACTCCTTTCACACTTCACTGTTATAGCACCATGCTTCCTCTTTAACTGTCTTGGTTCCATCTTATGGAATCCTTAGATTTCAGTTTAGGGAGTGACATGTGTGTTCTCAACCGGAGAGCTCCAGTGCGTAAACAAACTACAAAACCCAGGATGCCATAGAATGTTGCCATGGCACTTAAAGTGGCCTCATGGTGATATAATAATGTAACATGAAAGAGTGTCACATCTAGATATTAAGAGCCATACGCACGCACGCACACGCACACACGCGCGTGCACACACACATACATGTGTGTATGTATGTGTATGTGTGTGTGTGTGTATGTGTGTATATATATATGTATACACACACACACACACACATACTATAGCCCAGTGAGGCTTACTTTTATGTAGGCATGAACAAGATTGTGCGGCACATGTTGTCTCCACAATAAGATATTCACAGGAGTTTGTGTGACATATTTGTATTAATGGCTATCTTTTAACTTAGGTCATTTCTGCACCTTACCGGTTCCTGCTGATGTCCCATCATGATCTTGGCAGCACCTTTGCCAGGATGGGAGCACGATGGGAACACTCCCCTCCATACCCAGCTGGCTCCTTGTGGAAGGGCGCATGAGCAACACACATCCGCCTTCTGCAGCATAGCTGGCTTCTTTCCCGTGCTGTGCTGGGGAAGGAAGCATGTAATCGTGCTTCCACCCCTTTCATGTGGCTGAGGGTGACAGGAACATCGCATGATTATGAGTGCTTAACAGATTATTTCTGTTAAGTGAATATCCCACAGTCATGACGGGTGATGACAAGATGGCAGTGGGACCGTGACAATAGTGGGACTGTGACCCCATGGACCACTGCCATCGCGTCCCCATCACAGGACAGCGATGCCATGCAGAAATGGTCCTTATCTCCCTATTCACTTTCTCATTGAATGCTAATAACTAGTTATGTTTCCTCTCCAAAGCGTAAGGTGCTTGTTGCATCTTGAATGATTTCCATTGATACAGAGTCTTGGTTTTGTAAATAGAAACTAAAGAAAAATCTTGACAAAGTAAAATGAAGGTATTTATTCCCCCTCCCACTTTTTTTTGGTCCTGCAATATGTTCCTGTGATGGAGAAAGCAGAAGGCTGTTACAATGTGTTGTTTGCTATTAAATATTTAGCAGAGAAGAATGTGCTAATATTGCTGCTAGCGACTGAGGTGCTAGTAGAGTCTGTATGGCCAACATTGCCCAAAAAGGTAATTTTTTGAAGTTTTAGTTGTATGACAGAGTCATCCTTTCCTCACCTACCTTTTCAGTGAACAAGGCTGAATTTTACAGTATCAGTAGTCACATACCTGACTGTGGTAGCCTTTGCTAAAATAACTGTTCCAGACTATCCTTATTGTCACCTGTAGAACAACACCATAAGTTGTGGTGTGCTAGTGACGCATGTGTTTTTCAACCTGATTGCTTATCTGTCACTGCAGGTCATCCACAAAATTACTGGTGTACTTCTAACTTATACTTAGAAATGTCTTGCAAGTTGTCTTTCAGTGAGTAAGGTGTCAGAGGAAGCTGTAGCCCAATGGTAGAACAAACGTTTTGGGAAGAGACCATAGACTGATGATGGAGCATAGATGTAGCATGCAAACATACCTGTAATGACCTGGATCTCACTGGACATAGAGGAAAGGTCAGATAACACTTGGATTGTCATCTTGTTTGTTCCTGGTTGGAGCATATAATGTTTCTCCCATCTTCAAACTTGGGGGATAAATTGGTCTCCACTAGCCACTTCTCCAGCTTTACAGAAGAAAAATCAAACAAAGACATTTTAAAGGAGAACAGATAGCAATTTGTACAGGTCAAGACCTACAGCAGTTCAGGTCTCATCTGCCTTCATAAGTTATATTTTAGTCCTAACTCCTCACTGTGGCAACATCTCTTCATGGTACTTAATGTTGGAATAAGCACAGCCAATATACTGGCAAATCTCTGAGGATCTTATATGATTGCCTAACCTGTAAGCATTGTGACTATACCAAGTGTGTCTGTATTTGCCTATAGCAAACTGAGGGCCTTTCTGCACTACACTATTACAGTGCTATTATTCCACTTTCAACATCATATGGAATCCTGCGGTTTGCAGTTAGGGAGGGGTCTTTAGAATTCTCAGCCAGAGAGCTCAGGAAACTATAAACTCCAGAATTCCACAGGATGTTGAAAGTGGAATAATAGCACTATAACAGTGTAGGGTGGAAAGGCCCTGAGTTGTGAGCTTCCCCAAAGCTAAGTCCTGGAGCATCATAAAATAGGATGAGACTTATGTTCAGATCCAGATAGGTAGGCAAAGACAGACACTGCCAGTCAGCCTGAG
Organism: Cyclura pinguis; assembly: GCA_030412105.1. Lineage (NCBI taxonomy): Eukaryota > Metazoa > Chordata > Lepidosauria > Squamata > Iguanidae > Cyclura > Cyclura pinguis. The sequence goes on along the minus strand of CM059601.1, from coordinate 91,375,315 downwards.
CTAAGTGTAGGGAACTTGTGATCTGGTCAGATTCCAGATTCCATCAGTCCTTGCCCACATGGGCGGGATGAGGGATGATAGGAATTATGATTCAACAATGGCTAAAGTACCACAGGTTCCCTGCTTCAGAGGTGCACAGTTGGGAGGTGATGAACCAATAGTCTGACTCATTATAAAGCATCTTTCTGAATCCCACTGAAGTTAGTGTCAACCTTCTAGGGGATTTAATAAACATGGAAGTTTGATGTTCAGTCACCTATCTAAATAAGCAGTCTTAGACTGAAATTTCTAACAGTGATAAGAGTTGAGGCAGAAGCAACAGTGATTACTATTCAGAGGCACACATGTGGCTTACCCATTAATTTTGTGAAGCAGTTTTCTGATAGCTGTAATATCTATTCGTGAGTCAAAGTTGCATGATAGAAACACGCACTGCATTTTTCTTGGCTTAGCCTCCATTGTTTGTCACTTATGTCATACATCGGATGTTAACACAATGCACTTGTAAAGGATGTAATGCATCCAGAGATGTTATAAATGAGATGATGGTTTTGGACAGATTCAGTGCATCGTAAATGCTAAATGATACTTGTTGAACTAAAACTTGGCATTTCTCCTCATCCTCAATGAATTGTACAAGAGACAGTAACTCTTGTCTCTTCTCTCATTCAATATTATTATTGCATGGTTGGGTCAAAGTTAACTATGGTTTATTCACACAATTCCGTGTCTCACAGGTCTTGGTAGGGTTGTTTCTTGTAACACATTCACACATACGAACACACAAACACAGAGAGAATGAGAGAGCGCTTGGGAAAGTTGTTTTTTTGGACTACAGTTCTAAGCTCCCCCATCCAGCAGAGCTGTTGTCTATATTCACTGGAGGATTTGGGGATTTGTAGTCTAATAAGTGACTTTCCAATTCTCTGCACATGCTTAGTTCTGTTTAGAAATGGGACATCTCTAAGCAGAACAAGACATCCTGAGATGTGAAGGAGGAACAGATGCATTAACCTAAGTAGGCAACTGCAGAGGATGGAGGGCTAGATTTGATCCTCATGAACTTGGAAGTTCCAACCCTTCTCACAAAAGGAGCCATGAGGGACAATTTTTTACTTTTTTTTTAAAAACTTGTATTTTTAGAGCAAAAAAGCCCCCTTCCATATCCTCAGGCACCACGGGAGGCAAGTTTGCTACATATTTTGGCCATCTGAGCTGTTTTAAGCCCAGGAAAAAGTCTTTTTGAAAGAGGTAAATTGGGAGTCCAATTCCAGTTTACTTTCTTGATTGAAAAGGTCTCTTTATGGTTATAAACAGTCCAGGGACAAAATTCCCTTCCTAACCTCTTCTGCATGGGGGGGGGGAGTAAATAGCTCATTCACACTAAACAATTATAGTGCTCTTAATGCATTTTTACAGCCATAGTTCCATCATCCAGGATTGGTGAAGGACAAGAGTGTTCCAGTCGAGAATTTTAAATGCCCCTCCCTAAACTGCAAATCTCAGGTGTCCATAGGACAGAACCATGACAGTTAAAGTGTAATTCTATATTGTGAATGGGCCCCAGATGTTTCTGGCTACAACTTTCATTAGGTCTGTGCAGTGAACAATAGCCAGCAGTGTGTGTATGTGTATGTGTGTGTGCATGCGTGTGTATTAATTTTGTTTTAAAAAAATCTATAAAACAACATATAGAGAAAACAAAGAAAACAATCTCTGCAAACTAAACATAAAATGTTCCTACCTACTTACACGTACATCTACGACTATCTCTACTACAACATAAAACAACAATGAAACACTATCACATTCGGGGGAAAAAAGTGTCAGGATGTGTGGATCCTGCCATAAAGCTGGATGTGTGTTAGAACAGATCAGGAGCTAGTTTAAGCATTGTGATATTAGCTAAAGTGCTACAAAGTATCAGTTGCCAATTGGCGGTTGCAACCATGTATATGGTTGAAGCTTGTCTGTGTATTTTAGTGCCTCACATGGTTAATAGCTTTATTGCTCACTGGTACAATTTATCCAGGTGAAGGGGAGAAGATAGGGGAGGGAGGAGAAATGAAAGTATAGAAAGGTTTTGTGATAATTGGGCATTGTCAAAGATAAGGAGGCAGGAACATATTCCAACCTCGAGGAAGAAAGTTGTGTAAACAACTGAGAGTCTGGGAAAATGTCTAGGATGGTGGGATGATGTGAGAGTCATGATCCTCACCCAATCACTGATTTGCACACCAAAATTTGTACGGAAGGGGTATAAACCCTGTAACCATCATGTATACCGTTAGTCCCAGCAACTTCTAAGGAAGTTTGCTGTGTTTCTTGCTTACTACATATAAACACTGCTATTTAACTCTGAGTGGAGTTTATGGAATGCAAGTTATCCAGAGCATGACAAAAAATTAAATACGTGCCTTCCCCCTCTCCAAAGAATGGCTAAACTGTAATTTATTAAATCCACTTCCTCTAAATTAAAACAAACTTATAACTATATCAAAGTATCAAGTAACTATTACTATTATTATAATATATAACTATTATTATAACATATCATATTACTATAACAAATTTTACTATAGTATCATGTTACTCTCATTCTACAAAGATACATCAAATCAATCCAACCCTAGCAAAATCAGTCATTCTCAATTCCTACCCCCTCAAAAAATCTGGAGGACTACAGTTTGCCCACTCCACCCACTTTTTTTATTTTTTTACTTTTTATGGGAGATTGTGGAGTATCTGGCTATAAATGAGTATGTGTGTTTGGAAAATTTGCATATACACCTTATCATCAAGGAAAAGTAGGTTTATTGGTTAAAATCCAGAGAATGCCAGCTTTCACTAGCTGTCTGCCATTTCTCCATTCAAGGGCAATGGCATTAACAGAGCAATGAGAGTTTTTGCAAGGAGACATTCACATTCTAGAATGGTATCTCTGATGTATTGTGCATAAATGTAGCTTGTTTTAATTGCAAGCATGGAAATCTGTTATTTTCAGCAGCTGCATAACATTAGATTCTTCACCAAAAATAGCTGCAGCAGGTTTCTTTTTGGAATAATATCCACTTATTATGAGCTCTGTGGGGAATGTTCTTAATTTTGATGAGTTCATTATATGGTGTTATATTCCTTTGTAGAACACATTATTGAGACAGTGATGTCTCTGAACAGTTCTGTGAACTGCTATATACATGTAGGCCCTGTTGCTTATATAAGGACTGTCAACTAATTACGGGAAGTTTTTGGTTGCTTGATTGTTAATAATTTAGATCAGTTTGCATATTACAAAAATCTTACTATGAATGCCTTTTTCAGATCATGGGGAAAATGTAAAAAATTACAGTTTCACAAAAATACTGCAATTCTTAAGGAAATTGCATTGCTAATATAATCTCTTTCTTCTTTATAAAAAAGAATCAAACTAGCTATGAACTCAAATACATCATTGCATTTAGTGTAGCCAGGCTCTGTTAATGTGGAAACAGCTATGATTTCAGGTGGAGTGGAGGGAGGTGAAACCATATCTGTATCTTGGAAAGTTAGAGAGAAAGAGGAGTTTAACCCTCTGTACTTTTCACAACCCCAGAAGAAATTTGTTGCACACACCGCAACATCGTAGGAAGGCTCCCATTGGTGCCAAAAGGAGCCATTGTTCCAATCAAAGAGTAATGCTGAGAGGAGTGACTTTCACAGAGATCATCATGGCATAGAGATGGAAAGAATATTCAAAACTATTTGAAAAATGGTTGGAAAATGTATTTTTCTGAGTGTTGGGAAAACCTGGCGAGGAGAATCTTGGACTGAAGAGGTGTATGCGTGTGTGTGTTTGGGACTTACCTGTGCAAAATTCACACATGGTGATTTTTTTTTTTTTTTGGTGCACTGCTTCAGCACAGAAAATTCTGCTTTCGGTGCAAAGATACCATGTGCAAAATTTTGCATAGTTCCAGACTGTCCCAAATGCAGTCTTAACCATGCAGTTTTCAAACTCACAGTAGGAAGAAAACTGCTAAAATTGCTTATTGCTTCCTTTGGCAACAAAATCAGTGAGGAATCATGCCACCATGGGAGTGGGGGCAGGGTTGGAGGCAAAGTTAAATTTTCCTTTCCATCCATCTGCAGTTGTGGTTTTGTTTGCACCCTTCCAAAGCCAGCTATTTAATTAAAAACAAATTACACTGTATATTTAATGTTACTTTCAGTTCAGCTGATTAACACTTCCTCCACCAGGTAATCAATTAAAAGTTTCATCAGTTATCTCATCATTGGTTTCTGTCCTGTTATATGCACCACAGCTCATAGGGAGGTTGGCCAACACTGGCTGGTGGATTCTGGGAAATGCATTCCAAACATCTAACTTCTAAAGTCTTGTTTTGTCCCCTTCATTTCCAGGGAGAAAGCTACACATTTTCCCTTTCAAAATTTTCCTTTGGTCTGCAAAGGTTAGGGGCCCACTCTTTGTGCTAACAACAACTGCTGTATCCTCACAGGAGAGGAGGGCAGACAGCCACAGCTCCCTCATGCCTTGGCCTGGTGGATGGTGAGAGGACCTCTGTCATGCCCCAGTCCCAGGACTCAGGTACAAACATGGGATACTCCTTAAGAGTCACAATACAGAGACATGAACAGGACAATACTTATTGCAGCCCAGCGAAGATGAGAAAGAGAGAGCTCACAAGACTCTGAGCATGTATACAGAGAAGATATATTAATTAAGCAAACAGCTGGGGGAGGCTGCTGGCTAATAAATATATGAGATGAGGAGAAGTCCATTGCACAACTGGTATTTCTGGTGGAAGCAACACATTCTTCTTTCAATCCTTGGCTCATGTTCCTGGAAAACCTTGAGCCTTGCTTTGTGTGCTGACTATGCTACTGGATACTCCCTTGAACGGACACCCTGAATTTATTATTGACTTGGACTGCTGAAACTAAAACAATGGCCTTTTCCACACGGAGTTTTTGAAACGGTGCAGTCCGTCTTCCAAGGAGGAGGTCTGCACCTCAGACTGGACTGGGTCGGACCTATTTAAGGTAGATCCGTACCTCAGTCCGGTCCGGAACGATCCCAAGTGGTCCTCCAGCGTACTTTTGAAAGACCTGATTTTTCTGGTCTTTCAAAAGCATGCAGTGCGCCACTGCGAGCCTGCTCCCTTATGCAGATTCACAGGCTCGCACCAATGTGAGCCTGCGATCTGCCCGGGGGCGGGCTTTAGGCTGGTAAGCTTCAGCGGTTGGTCGAGACCCTCGACCAACCGGAAGGCACCATTTGGGATGCCAGAGGAGTGCGTATTGACAAGCACGCACTACTCCGGAGCTCCGTGGACCGGACCGGGTAGACGAAAGGTCCGGTGAGCAGCGGCACAGGGCGATTCTTTCGGCCGGTGTGGAAAAGGCCAATAACTGACTGATAAGTTTTTGTAGACCTTGTCTGTGGCTACTACTAGAGACTCTATTGGAGGATAGTGAACTGTGGCTGACTTTCTGGACAGGACACCCTCCTTTCATTCTAACTGCCACTGTTGTGGCCTCTGAAGGAGAGAAGAGCAGCCAGCATCTCCCTGCCATCCCTCTTTCCTTGTATGTCATGTCTTTTTAGATTGTAAGCCTGAGCGCAAAGGAACTGTCAAGTTAATAATGTGTAAGTTGCTGTGGGAGTCATTTTGGTTGAAGTGCAGAGAATGAATATTCCAAGTAAATAGATGATAAATAGAGGTACTAACTTTCATATCTTGCTTGCATGGAAGTTTTCTAGCCACTCTGAGGCACACTTTGTATTCTCTTATTGTGGGAAAGATGTGTTTACTTAGAAATAAGTTTGGTTTGGGGCGTCTGTGTTCTAAACTATAGGTCATGTTAAAAAAAATAGTCTTAATACCTTCAAAATATCTCTTAATATCTTTGTAAGAGAATCAGTGAAAATGAACAGACAGTCAATTGATAGATCAATAAATCAAGTCCTCACTTCTTAGAAATATAAAAATTACATAAAGTAATTAAAATTTTAACTGAATAGGGCTTAGATTTAAAATCTGTGCTTAGTATTCCAGCTTCAGAGTGAAATAGCTAACTAAAGACTTGGAAAAGCCTGCTTTTCTAACCTTGAAGTCTTCTTCATAAAGGAAGAATAAAGCTGAAGCGTGAAATCAGTTCAAATGAGGAGTAATTGATAAGACTGGTCTAGACAATGGAAGCCATTCTGGAAATAGTTCTTAGACAACAATGGTCTTGGTAGCATTCCCCCACCCACCCACCACTGCCACTACAATCAGGCCCACCCTGTTCACTTCCTTCTCCTTTATTTTGTCATTTCTTTGTATCTTCATCTGGGATGACTTAACATCAGCTCCCAAAAAAAGAGGGCCTTTCCCACACGGACATGATTTCCCTGCATGGAGATGGGAGAGGAACCGGACTGTGAAAACATTTCTGCATGATGTCATTATGTCCCACCCTTCTCCCCTTGCCAGCCGGTGTGATAGGGGGGTAAATCATTGATGAAGTTTCTCCATCAATGACCTGCAATCACACAATGCTCCCACACTTACCACCCATGCAGAAGGACCAGAAGCACGAAGGAAGCACTTCCTGCCCCAGCACAGCATGAGAAAGAGCCCTGCTGCATGCGGAAGCAAGAGATGTGTTCTTCGCATTCCCTTCTGCAGGGAGCCAGTCTGGTGCAGAAGGGAGTGTTCCCATCATACTCTCTTCCCACCAAAGGAATTGCTGGGATCGCGACCAGCAAATGATGGGATAAGGTAAGCTGTCGAAAAGGTAGAGGAATGTAGAGGCACTATTCCTTTTCAGTGCTTACTTACCTGCTTGAAGACTGTGATAACAAGGATGATAGTAGAGCCAGAAAGCTCCAAGAAGTGGCAGTAGGGCATTTTCCATGATATTTTGTTCACTGCTATGGGTATGGTGAAATATATCTCCTGCATTAAATGACCTTCCCATGTGTTTTCCCTAAGGTCAATATGCAGTGGGAGTCAGGAACACTTCAGAACTTCGTTTGGAAACAACACAGCAACTTGATACCATACATTGCTATACAAACAGAATAACATGACCTGACTTTGGACAAGGGAGCTTTTGGCATGGCCAAAGGCAAAGGATTATAGGAACTGTGGGCCAAAAGACATGGAGGACCAAAAGTTCCCAATCCTTTCTCAAAGTGGTCATAGCTGGATCATGAAGAATGCTACACTCATCCCAAAAAGGAGGGGGAACAGCTGTAAAGATCAAAGCAGGGATTCTAGTGAAGGACATTTATTGAGTTACAATCCTCCAAAATAACTTTTCCAAGCTGTGGTTGCTGAAGATACAGATCATACATACTGCCTGGGACATGAACATCAGCAAGTGTTCCACATCAACTCATACCATGCTTGAGTGGCAGATGAGATTTCTGGCACCAACACTGGATCATCTCCACCAGCCTGTGTGCATTCCTCTGCCTTTGCTTGCTGCAGTTTCAGGGATGGGGAAGGCTTATAATTATTACGATTGTTTAGAGCTGGGTTTGAAATTACTGTTAAGTCATCCCACAGAAGTAATTTGGCCTTAACAGAGCAGCACAAAGCTATGTTTCCTTATTAGTAATCCCCCTGCTGTGCTTGGTAGCAGTGACAAAGTAATTTCACACTTTGCTAACATAAGAGACTTCTCTGTCTTAAGTCAGAAAAACAATGGGCAAAGCAATACATCATGAAGCCCTGATGCCTGGGGGAGTCAATTGTTCCCACGTTTGACCTGCTCTTTTTCAAAATAACAAGGGGCCCAGATACTTAAAGCAAGTTTATGATTTCCTTGAATTTGATGGCATTCTGTGTCATAGCCCTGGTGCCAAGAAAAGATGAGAATGAAACATAGCCCTCAATTCCATTTCTCAGTTGAATACAACATTTGAGTGTTGACAAGCCTGCCCCCAGAATCTTTGGGGTTTGAGGTGAAGGATGAGGCTGCACCTCTAGTGTATGTACAGAAGATTGTTGGTTGAATCTTACTTAAATTATGGCAGAGAGACAGCCTCCATCATCAGTGGTGTCTGATGGCTTCTATCTCAGTGGGGTAGCAAATCTGCTCCAGATTTTGGTCCTAACTTTAAAGGAAGATATCTGAGGGCAGGAACTCTATCCCCCAAAATAGATTCAGCATCTTGGGTAGCCCCTTTGGAGTTTAGGTTAAAAACCTGAGTAAAATCCCTGGCCCGCTGATGTGGAAGCCACCATATGTTACTACCTCCATCTTACAAGCTAGTTACAGGTTCCCAAGATAAGTTGTGTGGTAGATTCAAGTCTTTTTAAGCCACAGAGGGGATCACAGAGTGCATCACAGAGTGCATGAGGAACAGGCCTGAGGCTGCCACTAACTACATCCCAGTATGCTGTCTGAAACAATCATATTCTGCTGAATGGTAGGGTGGGCTTTAGAGATAGTATGAAATTTGAGAAAAGTGAAGATGTGTAATTCTTTGCTAATTTTGTTTGCCAAGGAAGCAACAGTTTTGGCCAGTTTCTTCCCACTGTGACAAAACTGCAGTTTTCAAAGCCTATTTGTAATTTGGGACTTACACTGTAAAAAATTCACCTATGTTTTTTTTTCCCCACGGAAAATGACATTTGCTCTTCATGAAAGTGCTTTCTGCACAGAAAATATTTTTTCATGGAAATGCTTTATCCTGCACAGTAAATGCTATTTTCTGAACACTCACACACAGGATAAGTCTCAAACTTATCAAAGATCTTATCAAAACTTATCAAAAATCAAAGCTACTCATCAGACAGGATTTTTTACATCAAGGTTTCCTGGAACTTGAGAAACATCTTTTTCAACCATTTTTAAATATTTGTAAATATTTTTTCATCCCTGTAAGAATGGGCAACCACTGGTTGCTATCCAATGGTCTCTAGTACCAACAACAGCAACCTCTCACTTTTCCTCCTGCACACATTGGAAACTTCACGCCTCTCTTAGATTCTCAGAGCAGGAAAACTCAACCAGGTTTTAACAAAATGACCAGCAGCATCCAATTATCTGGAAAATGAGTGAAGTTTCCTATGCGTGCAGGAAGAGAAGTGAGGGGTTGCTGCTATTGAAACTGGAGAAGGGTATAAGGATTGGGAGGAAGAGAAGTGGGGGGAGGCGGCACTGGATGATGGGAGGCTGCTGGGGACAGGGAGGAGGAAGGGGAGAAGAAGAAGGTTGGTGAGGAGCTTGATTGGCCACCACTGTTGCTGCAGGCTGCTTCTAAAATCAGCTTCTTTGTGATATTTTCACTTCTGCGAGGGTCCTGCACCCCTAACTCTCATGAAATTGGAGTAAGTCCTGTAGATATATTCATAGCAAAATTCAGACCTAGTGAATTTCTTTTCCATTCCTATGAAGAGCCAGCCCTATCACTCAGGCTACTCCAAAAATGGCTTGTGATGGCAATATCTTAGGGTCAAGGGCCCTTTCATATTACTCACCGATACTATTATGCTTCCACTTTAACTGCCATGGCTATATCCTAATGACTCTTATGGTTTGTAGCTTGGTGAGATACTAGGGGCCTTTCTGTCCTACAATGTTATAGTGCTATGACTCCACTTTCAACATCCTGTGGAATTCTGGAGTGTGTAGTTTACTGAGGCCAAAGGGCTCTCTGGCTGGGAATTCTAAATGCCCCTCCCTAAACTGCAAACCCCAGGATTCCATAGGATATTGAAGTGGAATAATAGCAGTACATCAGTGTAGTATAGAAAGGCCTTAAAGCTCTCTGGCTGAGAATTCTACATACCTCTTTCTAAACTGCACATCTTAGAATTCCAGTATGCTATATTAGTTAGTTAGTATGTTAGTTAGTTAACATAGTATGTTAGCTAAAGTGGGATTGTAGTGCAATAACTGTCTAGTGTTGAAAGGGTCCCCCGTGCAGCTTTATATCTCCATATTTATCTAGGGGGAAAAAAAAGGAATCTCTTTCCATTGCCTGCTTTGCCTAACCCCCTCCCTGCTTTTCCTAGGGAAGAGTCTTATCATAAAGTACTACCTTCAGAAGTTTATTAAAACAATCAGACTAATCACATTTAAGAACCCAGATTTTTCTCGTCATAATGCCAACTGTAGAATGCTTTAATAAATTGGGTACATTCATCAGCATTCCTCCCTCCCCCTCTCTCTATGTTTTTGGCACAGCAAAGAATCTGGACAATTGAAAGAACAGCTTCCTGCTCCATCTATGTCTTCTTTCAGGCATATATTCAGATAGTCTATTAGAGGATTAGGAAACAAAAATAATCTTTAGAAATGTGGAATAATGGCAAACAAAGTTAAATGAGAAAGCATGGAGTTTAGTTCTTGTAATAAACACAGTTACTTCTTTACCATGACTTCAAGATTTTTTTTTTTTTGGTGAGCTATGCTTTTACACTGAGAAACTCATTATACATCTGGAATCTGTAGTCTTGATCATTACCTAATTGGTTTCACAGGTGTTTTACAAGACACCTGGTTACTACCAAGGCTATCTCATTATTATAACACCTACCTAATAGAAATATCTGGCATTTCTACCAAGGCATCAGTGTTTGCAGTACATTACATAGAGTAGAATGAAACTGAAGTATATTTATTTGGTGGACTGTACAAGAAGATTTCTTTGGGGAAAAAAATGATTGCATACCAAGACTGTGATTGAATCCAGCCCTACATACTCCTACAGCTGGAGTGGGGCTTGTGTTACCCTTAAACATTGTCCAACTGCAGCTGCCATCATTTCTCACCATTAGTTATCCTGGCCAAGTCTGCTGGGTATTGCAGTCCAAACAACATTGAGAGGGCCACATGATTCCCACCCGAGGGCCTTTTCACATTTCACAGTTACAGGACGATGGCAGTTTCCGCACTACACTGTTATAGTGCCATTATTCCCCTTTCAACATCCTATGGAATCCTAAGGTTTGTAGTTTAGGGAGGGGCATTTAGAATTCTCAGCCAGAGAGCTCTTTGGCTGCAGTAAACTACAAAAGCCCAAATTGCACAGGATGTTGAAAGTGGAATAATAGCACTATAACAGTTTAGCGCAGAAATGGCCTAAGATTCCACTCTAATTGCCATGGCAACATCCTACGGAACTCTGGGGTTTATACTTTGATGTGGCACTAGATTTTTCTGGCCGAGAATATTAAGTATCCCTACATAAACTGCATATCCTAGGATTTCATATGATGGAGCCATGGCAGTTAAAAAGGAATCAAAGCGCTGTAACTGTGTAGTGTGAAAGGGCCCATAGAGTATTCAGAGGCAACATAGAAAAGCAATGTGTCAGAGATAGTGGTAGAAGGAATTATGTGTTTAATTCTTAAAGGCAGCAGCCCTTAATTAAGGTTTAACTGGGTTCCCTGAGCATTCCTGTTTCTTATATCAATCAGGCAGCTTCTGGCAAAGCTGTTCACACTTTTGAGAGAAGAGATAGTGCAGCTTCACTCACATAACTTAAGATCTCTGTCTCTTCCATGAGGGCCTATTTGAAAATTATATCTTAATCTCAAAAACTGGATGCAGAGGTTATATTGCTTAAAATATGGGTTTGGGAGAGTGGTACTGGGAGGCATATTTAGGGAGACATCACTGTGTACTAGATGGACATCTCCTGAGGCAGGATTTCAACCATAACCTGAATTTCAGACTGCAAAAATCTATTGACCCAGAGTGGGCTTCTGTCTGGATAATTTGCTTCCTGAGACTATTTTGCTCTTGGTATTTCTGATTCTAAAACTGTTTCATGGGACGTGCCAGCAAGCCTTAAAGTAAACTATTGCTTTAAAGCTTTCCATGACCCTGTTATACCTTCTCAGGAAAGAAGGCTGCATTCCCTTAAGACAAAGCTGTCATCTTCTTCCTGATGCCTGGGAAGAGGCTTTCTGTCTTTTACCATTTTTCATCTCAAGAAGCTTTCAGCCAAAATCATTTTTGGGAGCAACAAATCTCTTGTGTGAACCATCTGACTGCATTTTGCTTTGGAAGTAAAGATAATACTACAGTATTTCGTGTACTGTGGTGGGCAGTAAGTGGTATAATATTTGGGCTCTGATTGCACTTTAAATTTAATTTTTCTATCTTGCAGTGTCTTGATCCATATTTAAGAAAAACAAATCTAAAAACTCCTCCCCACATGTATAAGTACTCTTCTTTCCACAAACTAGGCCATTTCTGCACTATGCTGCTACAGTGCTATTATTCCACTTTAAACATCCTACTGAATTCTGGAGTTTGTAGTTTAGGGAGAGGCATTTACAATTCTCAGCCAGATTGCTCTTTGGCTTCAGTAAACTACAAACCCCAGAATTCCACAGGATGTTGAAAGTGGAATAATTGCGCTATAACAGTGTAGTGTGGAAATGGCCTAAGCAATGGGATACATATTCATTTAAATCAGATTGCAAAAGATAATTCATTAAAAATCATCTGTATCATCATCATCATCATCATCATCATTATCTATATCCTGCTTTTTTCCCAGGTTGGGACTCAAAGCAGTTTAGAACAATTAAAAAGACTTAGTTAAAACTCTTACAAAAGTTAAAACATAATAAAACAATCCAAAAGAATTAAAACAATGTTAAAATACATAATTAAAAACTGTAATTGACTGAATTTTTCAAAAGTGATTTCAAAATCCATTATGTTAATCATTAAATGCAAATATGCTGTTTTTTTAAAGCAATGATTGCCAGATCTTGTTAAGTTAATTGCTGGTTATTTTTATTAGTAACCAAAGATGACTGAGATCTTGCATTGGCAGATGTAGCAAGAATGACAGGGTTCCACTGTCATTGCCGTGTCTCCCAACTGAACCCTTCGAACCCACCTTGGGAGTGAGGCAGACACACCAATTGAAGGAGTTCTGTAATGTGGGAGAGGAGGGGGGTGAATGACAATGCATTCAGCCCCTTTCTGCCAGTGAGGCATGGTGTGTGAAGCAGCAGCAGCAGTGACTCGAACAGGATGCCAGCTATTTTTTAAATTTTTTTTAAAATGTACATTATTATCAATTATTTAGCAAATTAATTCTATAAAATTTTTGTAATGTTTTAATATTAGTGGGTTTAATGTTAGTGTGTTAGTTAACATTTCCAAGCTGCTGGCTTAAATAAAGAGTTAATCCTTTCCACAGTTGCTGCCATTGTCTCTAACTTGGAGCAATAGTTTCATTTAAACATATGATTACCATTTAAAACTGGTGGACTGTGCATGCGTTTCTCCCATCTGAGTTCTACTCTTCCCCCCCCATCAATAATACCACTGGAATCGTCTCAAGCAACAAATCTGTCCTCCTTCCAATCCTCTGACTTTTTAAAAATGTATGTGGCTGTCCACTTAGCTGAGCAGTATCAGGACATTCCAGGGAGAACTCAGGACTCTGAGGCCATTTTTGCATGGCACTGTTACAGTGCTATTATTCCACTTTCAACATCCTATAGAATCCTGGGGTTTGCAGTTTAAGGAGGGGCACTTAGAATTCTCTGCCAGAGAGCTCTTTGGCCTCAGTAAACAACATATCCACAGGATGTTGAAAGTGCAATAATAGCATTATAACAATGTAGTGCAGAAATGGCCTTAAAGTATTTATTCTTGCAACACCTGCTTTCATTATACTCCAGAAAAAACACCAAACATTCAAACTGTGCTTGTCTGTAAAGTTTCATCACTTCCTCAAAAGCAAAGGGTATCTATGTGTAAGTCCCCAAGAACCTCTCCATTTTAGTGAGCCACAAGAGCCAGACTTTTACCATATATGGAGTGATAAATGCCAGATGTCCAAGCTGGGCTCAGAAAAGAAAGAGGCGCTAAGAACACACTGCAAACATACGGTGGATACTGAAGTACACCAAAAAATCTCGGAAAATCACTCTGGGGTTTATAGATTATACCAAAGTCTTTGATTGTGTAGAGCATGAAAAACTATGGGTTGCTCTTAAATAGATGGGTGTGCCACAACATTTGATTGTCCTGATACATAACCTGTATTCAGAACAAGAGGCCACTGGTAGGACAGATTATGGACAAACAGAATGGCTTAACTTCTCTTTGTTTAACTTGTGTGCTGAACATATCGTATGTAAAGCAGGATTAAATTTGGAGGAAGGAGACATGAAATTTGGGGGAAGGAACATCAATAATTTAAGATATGGAGATGACACCATACTACCAGCAGAAAATAGCAACATCTTGGAACTATTACTGAAGAAAGTAAAGGAATAAAATGCAAAGGGAAGATATACAAACTGGGCATGATGAAGACTACTCAGTGGTCTTTGGCAAAACCATCAGTATTGATGGAAGAAAAATCTTCCATCATAATCCACTGAAGAAGTATCTTCAGCTACCTGCAGAACAGAGTTCTTCTTGCCCCACTAGCCCCATAATTCACCCTCCCGGCCAAAAAAAACCTCTTGCAAAAATGGCCACTTTGAGCTGAACTCACATGATGTCACTTCCAGTCATGCCAGGAAGAACAGTGTGACTTCAGTGGGGAGCTCAGATGGGGAAAATTGTCAAGGCATTCAGTGTGAATGTGGTGTGGCAGAAAAGGTTTTTCTAAGTGGATGGTAGGAATGAGGTGATGTGACCTTGAATGCATCTGCAAGAATGTTTTGGCTAGCCAGCCTCTGAAGATCTTGCCTTGTCAACATGAGAAGGTTGCCTGCTGTAAATGTGATTGGGTCACCCCATAGGGTCTGGTGTGATGTTAAGCCCTTAAAAAGATTTGGGTATTGCACTGTACTTTACCATTCAGGTCAATTCCTGGTGGTCATGCCGCTCTGCTGACTGATTTATGGAATGTATCGAGACATGCTGCTGGTTTGTGTTTTTACCTGCTGATTTATCGTTCCTGCTTTACTTATTGCTTCCTGGCATGCTGCCAGAAGCCCTAACTTTAACCTCAGTGTGCTTAACTAAATAAATAGCCCTAAGTTTATCTCAAGGAATCTCTGGAACTTTTTTGGCCTGCCTGGAGCTGCTTGGATGCAGCTGGATGTTGCTGCCCTGTCAGCACTCTGCATATGCTCTGAGGAGCTACTTTATGCTACCTTGACAAAAATGTCCATTGTCATTTCTCATCTTCTACTCCTGTTTATCATTTTCACTGACACCATTGGCACAAGCTCCAAGTTAGCATACTTTACTACAAACAAACTTAAAATCTGCATCTCTTTTCACTGCTTCTACTTCTTCTCCTTTCTCTCTTTCTACTGTCACCAATTTTAGACACTACAAAAGACTCTGGCAGAAGCAGCATAGTAGTACCATCCATCTGGGTGGCACTTTACAGAATAAAAGCAAGTAGGTCCTGCTCCAAGGTGCACACACTCTAAAATTGAAAGAGGACCTATCTAGTTGTAGTCTGCACCACTAGAAATGGCCAGTGGATCCATTACCATGGGGCTGGCAAATCTACTCTTGTTTTTACAGCTGCTCCATGTTATATGGAAACTCTCCCACTGACAAACCATTGTGGGGTATAGGATCCAGAATCTAGATGCTTCTGTACAATCCAGAAGAGCTATGGGAGACGTAGCCATAAAAACAGATTGGATTCACTGTCCCAGTGTTAAGATATCCATTGGCTGCTCCTGCTGTACACAACAACAACTACTAAACTACAAGTATCTGCATCATTATCATCAATATCAATACAGGAATGTAGGAAGTTTTTCAGACCAAGTCAGCAAAAGGCATAAAGTTGGTGGAACCCACACAAAAATTAAATAGGTAATATCACTAGAAAATGATGGTATAATATTAACAATATTGAGCTTGGCCTAACATAGGCTGAAACCCAATTGTTACTCCTGATTGGAGTCAGTCCATTGAATAAATCAGATTTACTTGTGTGTTGACTCACCATTCAACAGTTGCTTCAATCGAGGGTAACCAAAAGGGTGCTAGCCATAATATGGGAGAAGGGAACTGTGCAGACAGAGTTCCATTATTTTGGTTTTCCAGTTACACACTAGCAGTTTACTTGTTCAAGCGTGTTACCATTTGTGCAACTGGTGGCTCAACTACAAATTCCATTGGAGGTCAGACATAGTTCAGAACTAGTCCATAAACACAATGACATTACTGTATACCATCGTATTCAGACCATTTACCATCCTTCTTTGTCGTCATGGTAAAGAAACTGTTATGTATGCTAAATCTTTACAGCTGTAAGCTAACCCTCAAAAACAAACATGAAAGAAACATTCCTGCCCTTGCGGTGATCGTCACTCCAGATTATCTTATGTCAATGCTTCATCAAAGCTAACTTAAAACACAAAATACTCCTATGGGGGGAACTTGAAAATAATCCTCTGGCTCTTTATACATCTCTTCCATAACACTCATCTTTTTTTTTTAAATGAATCAACAAGGATATGTTTACCAGAAGAACCCCCTGCAAAAGAGTTATTGTTCTGCTCTCATATAAGGGATTATAAAAAATAAATAAATAGAACAATTCCAGGATAGAGGGTGGCTCTGGGCTATTGAAACAACAACACTTCTTCCATTTTAGTACTTTAGACTTAAATGCAATCACTGTTTCTTGTTGCGATCAGTTTTTGTGAAGACCTTATCACCATTTTCTGTCAATATTTCATGTCAGAATTGCCTACTTATTTTTCTTTAATGGGTTCTAATGCCTTTGCCTGTTTTTGCGTTTTGGAGGGACAAGCAGTCTATCTGGCTCAGTGCTATCAGCATGAACTAGGATACCTAAAGAGGTGTGATCCTTGAAGCATTCCTAGCCCTGTCTGGAAATACTTAGGATCGAACCTGAGACTTTCTGCAGGCAAAACAGAAGCTCCGCCACATAGCCAAGGCTCCTGAGGTAGTAATAGAAGGCAGTCAGGCTACAGACAGTGAAAACATGTTAAATGGTTGTCAAACACCAAGGCTGGCTGATGCCTATCCAGACTGCACAGTAGGGATGTAAATCTTTGACCATTTCATCCTTGTACGTGTGTATGAATAATCTGGATGGTTTTCTCCCCGTTGGAGGTACACATGAATGTTTCTCTTCAGTTTTTGTCCACTATTCATACATGAAATGCTTGAGGAAATTATTCTGTGAAGAAATACATAGGGATTTTTGCATGAAACTTGGGTCTGCGTGTGTTTCAGTAATGCTTTTCCACACACACACACACACACATCCAGGAACACTTGCATTGGGAGCAAAATTGGTGGACTTTGTGGAAAATGTGATTTGTGCACAAAAATCCATGTTTTTGGGGAAAACTTTTTTTGCACCTTAACTTTCACACAACTTTCTTACTATTTCCCCACAACCAACAAATTTTTGTGTAAAAAGACAGTTTCCAGAAATGCTTGCTTTTTTCTTTTGCGTAAAAGTTATGTTTTCTGCTAAAAAACCCCAAATGTTCTCAAAACATCTCATTTAAGTGGCTATCTGATAGACATTTTTCTCTCTACCTCCAGAAACAGGTCATGCTGTTAGCCAAGGGGCCCAGAAAACTGCATCACATGGAAATTTAATATTGTCCAAAAAAATGAACACTGCTGCATAGTATACATCAAATTTACTTTTTCAACTCCTGAGAACTGCTAAGCCAGCAGCACTTATTTACTTGTCTTTGAAAACTGCTTTTATTGTTTGTCCCATACTAGTTAAATGGGACACAGCCAGTGTGCTCGCATTCTGCTGTTGGATTAAGCCTCCGCTGTTGGTTATTAGTGTTCGTGCAAAACTGACAGAGCTGTGTTTAAGATCATACTTGTGTCTCATTGGTAGCTGGACCACAATCTGTAACAATATCATAACAATATTATTTGTAACAATATCTGTAGCATTTGCCAGATTGGCATACATACTGTCACTTGTCATTATACCCCTCCTTCCATGACATGGACCTGAGGCAAACTTCTCGCTCCTCCTCCCTCTTCCATTTATTGTTGGCAAATATCTGTCTATCTGTCTCTCTACCTATCCATCCAGAGCTTGGAAGTAACAAAGAATGGGTTACTTGTCTTTATTTTCCTTTTTTATTTACTGCTGGCAAATATCTATCTCTATGGCCCTTTCCACACGATGAGGCTCATGTGAGTCCTTCTGTTGCAGCCCTGGCAGGGAAGGATGTGCGACAGAAATGCTCCCCTCCACACCCGATTGGCTCCCTGTGAAAGGGAGTGTGATGGTCACACCTCTTCTTTCTGCAGTGCAGCCAGGCTATGCTGCCACCATGCTTCCTCCAATTCCACATGGGCAGTGGCAATGGGAGCATGTGAGCAACAACACAAATGGATTTTTTCTGTTTGACAAATACTCCACGAATGTGATGCACAGGGACAAGATGGCAGCAAGACCATGATGACGTTGTGTAGAAGTATGACCTGCAGACCGCTGCCATTCTGTCTCCACAGCAGGACAGCCCCGTTGTGCAGAAATGACCTATGTATATACATCTATCATCTATCTGTCTATCCATCTATCCATCCATCTGTCTGGAGATTGGAAGTAATAAATAACTAGTTATTTGTATTTAATTTCTTTTCCCATTTACTGCTTGCAAGTCTCTCTGTCTCCCCGTCTCCCTGTCTATTCGTCTGTCCATCCATTCATCCATCCATCTAGAGCAGGGTTTCTCAGCACGGTTCCACAGAACGCTCCTAGGGGTTCTGCAAGAGATTGTGATTGAAAAACAAACTTTTTTGAACTATAGGTTTAATAATTTTTTATGTAGGAGTTCCCCAAGACCTGAAAATTATTTCAAGAGTTCTTCCAACCTAAAAAGACTGAGAAAGGCTGATCTTGAGTTTGGAAGTAATAAATAATTAGTTACTTTTAATTTCTTTTTCCAACAGCAGAGATATAACTAAATTACAAGTGTAAGACAACAAGCAACAACTTCACTTCTTTTGCAGTAATAAAGGCTACATTTTATTTTTTTTTTATAAAATTTTTATTTCGATTTCCAAAAAAATATAAATTGGGTACATTTCATCTTGAATGTTACCCTTCCCCCCCACTCCTTTACATCAGGCTTTTTTCCCCAGTTGAATCATGCAATACATTTGTACCCTACCAATTCAATAATTATCTTTACATATCTTTACATACATTTCAATCAATATCTTTACATTTGGAGCCATTCCTTTATTTCTCTCCATTCCCTTTCGAATTGTTGAATAGATTTATTCTTTAATGAATTTGTAAGTTTCTCCATTTCCACCATGTCCATAACTCTTATTTTCCATTCATCCAGATTTATTTTAATATCTTGTTTCCAAAGTTGAGCATATGTTAACCGAGCTCCTGTAATTAAATATAACTTTTTTTTTTGTATTTTCTAATCTCTGTCTTTGGTTCTATCATATTCAATAGACATAATTCAGGCATCATTCAAAATTCAATTTAAATTTTTTTTCTAAATTTCATCATGTATTTCTTTCCAAAATTTTTTCACATTTTTACAAGTCCACCACATATGATAAAACGTTCCTTCCGTTTCCCCATACTTCCAACAGGCAACGTTTTAAGTTACTTTGATAATTACTAGAGAGGTGACCTCACTAGTGGTGGAAGAATAATGCTTTATGGTTCAAATGGTGTTGGGCATTGTGCTGCTGCCTTGTGCTCTATTTGTAGATGTCAGTGAGGCAGAGGAGAAGAGAACAAGTTTCATACTAAAAGTCAGTGGCTTCTGGCATCCTTTTTTTTAGTTATTAAAAATAAGTCCACTGGTTCCTTTTAAGAAATGGGAAAATAAAATTACTTTACAATTATAATGATAATGGTAACTGCTTTCAGTTGACAATCAGTAAGTATAACTAATTACTTTTAAAGCAACTTTCTAAACTTCTGTCCACCTTTCTTTTCTCACCAATATTTTCAAGTTTCTGCTAAGAGAAATTTGCATTTGTTCAAATCCCTCTTGCCTTCAGTCCTATGGCAATGTTGTTGTTGTTATTGTTTTTGTATAATATGTTCTGGAAGAATGAACATCAGATAGGCACTAGGCCAAAGACTGTGCTGGATTGCCATCCAGCTGCAAAGTTCTCCCTTGGACCTCACAGGACACGCAGAATCAAGACCAGAATTTCTGTTATGCCCTGTTTTGGGCAAAGTGCAGCAGTTCCGTGGACTGTGCAGAAACCTTTTTTCTTCTCATTTTTATATGGGAGAGAGAGTGTAGTGCTGTAGAAAGATATGAAGTGAGTCATGACCCACCTGGGGAAAAGGCCTGAGCTTCTGGCTACTGTCTGAAGTGTGCTGACAGCTGAGCTCTATGAGTCCCACTAGATTTTAATGCCAAGTCAACCATTGTGCGGAAATTTCTTTTTCTAATTTTGCAGCAGGGATTTATTACCAAGTCTGAGCAGCTAGAGGGCTATTCTTACCTGAGGGTATGCCATGTTGATGAGCCCCGGGACTGCAGGACTCTAATCCTGTCATATTCTAGTCCAAAAATGGAAGAACTGAAGTATGGGGCAGTTCAGGTGGGGGAATGACTGAGTATAAGTTATGTGACAAACAACAAAAAAGGGAGGAGTGGGAGTAGGGAGAGATGTTATGTATTAAGCCTTTTTTAAAAGGGAGGTGGTGAAAGAAAAATATTTCTTTTAAAAATTCAGCCTAGTCCCAAGAACTGTAAATGCTGGGATGCTTTAAAAGCAATATCAGGTAGTCCAGAGAACTGGGATGCTGCTAAAAAACAAACAGCCCCAGCATGCCCCTGCTTTCTTCTCTTCAGCTATGTCCTTCAAATGTGGATGTATGGCCTGGTATCCTAGTTTCAAAAGTTTTTCAACTCTACCTCTACTAGGGATGTAAACAAATCTTGCCATTGTTTGGATTCTTGGCTGACACAGCAAAGGTTACCCTCAGCATATGTAGTTCCTCCTTGATACATAAGTGTTAAAGGCTTTTTGATGGCAAAGAATGAAGACTGGGTTGTTTCCATGAAAGGGAAAGCCAGTTTAGAAACTGGACACAAAAAACATCTGCTAGAAATGTTGGTTGGATAAAACATTATCCCTAACACATGTGCAATGTATGAGTGACCTGGCAACTTCTTAGATGTTATATTAGGGTGTAGGAGGACTGAGCTCAGAGACTTCATCCTGTTCAGATTCTGGTCTTTCAGAGTGCAGGACAGAAATACATTTCTTTCAATAAAGTTGGACCCTTGATTCATCAAATTGGCCTTTTCCTGGAGTTACTGGGGAAAGAAATTCCTCTTCAGATTTCAGAGGGGTTGGGTTGAAGTGTTTATGCTGTTGCTGTTGTTGCAATTTCTGCAATGCAGACTTTGTGTCAAACTCATGTGTCTGGTCAAAACAAGTGCCTTTCTCCCCCTTAGTGAAACCAACTACACATGCACACAGGAAGCCCAACAGGACACGTTGAGTAATCATAACGCATCCAAGGCTAGTACTTTAAGTGCAAGTTGCATCATTTTCCAGTACTGCACATTTAACAGTAAAGTGCAAACCCTATTCATGAAAATGAGCAAAATTTCTCTGAGCACAACAGCAAGTCCACCATCTCACAGCAGCATAGACCTCAGAACAGAAAGTTCTACCTATGTCTACGCTAAGGGGAGCCCCTGCTGAAAGGACCAGGGAAAGCTGGACTACCAAGACTCCTCTGCAGTTGAGCTTCCTCAGGAATTATAAATCAGAAGTGTGTTAAATGATCAAGCACAAAAATCTTAAGGAGCTATTGTAGTTGAGTCCTCCTAGGAGTAACTAGGTTCAAGGTAATTGATGCTGTGCACATATATTTAGGAGCAATCTCCACTGAACATATGGAGATAATGTCTCGGCAGACAACATGTTTGTAAGACTGCACGGTCAAGGTTGATTTGATACTAATGAAAATGGAGAAGTAATTTGAACTCCTCCTAACTGTACCCTCAGGTGCTATGATGATAGCTGTTGTCATGGCTTACCAGATCACCGCAGGTCAGTGCTGCCTTTAGTGATCCTAGGACACATCTGTTCTCTTTTAGAGATGTTTCTTGAAGTCAAGGGTAGAGTTTTTCCTGGAGCAGGAGAACAAGGCGAGAGCATACAAAAGCCATTTTCACTGTATATTATGGTGAGAAAAGTGTGGTTTGTGGGTTGTTTGCAGTCCTTCAAGCCCTTTTTTTTCTGGCTTCCACCATCCCTTCCTGATTCCTTCAGAACCACTGGATTTGAATCTGGTGGAGGGTGCCTGAAAATAGTGCAGTATACCTTAGGATGACCTAAAACAGGGCAGTTTACCTTTGCCCATAGACCCAATTTCCTCAAAACAACAACAAAGGCCATTTCTGCACTACACTGTTGTAGTGCTGTTATTCCACTTTCAACATCCTATGGAATCCTGGGGTTTGTAGTTTATTGAGGCCAAAGAGCTCTCTGGTTGAGAATTATAAATGTCCCTCCCTAAACTGCAAACCCCAGGATTCCATAGGATGTTGAAAGTGGAATAATAGCACTATAACAATGTAGTGAACAAATGCCCAGAAAATAAGTTTCTTGTTAAAATCATTTTCTATTTTTGGTGGATATTTGGCAGAACAATGGGGGTCGTGATAGTACAGGGACATGAATTGGCCCCACTAGAGTAGCTCATGCTTGCTTTGTGTGTTTGAGAAAAATTCAACTAGAAAAGACTTCAAACAATATACTAAATTAGAGTCATCCTTGAGTAGTATCCATCTTATTTTCTTCCCCTCTGCCCCATAAGCTTTGCTTGCCTTCTATTTGTGCTTTCCCGCAGTGTTGTAGAACTTCCAGCTGAGTGATCTTATTGTGCATGATCTAAGTAGAGGAAGACAGAATTTACTGTGCATGATCTAAGTAGAAGTATTTGTGTATATGCTATACATAGGCGCTTAATCTCTAGAAAATTTAAAATCAGTTTCTTTTTGCTCCATAGTCATAATAAAAACACTAGTAACAGAGAAACAAAAAGATTGCAAGCAAAGTTCATATGTCATATTCAGAAGGATTACAAATATGGGGATGTCATTTTTCTTCCTGATCTGGGGGCTGCTCACATATTTTCTTTTGTCTTAAGTTAGAATATGGAGGATTTCATCTTGAAAGGAAAGGGAATTCAATCTTTTGCTGCTGTTTTGTCTAAAATAGAAGAAGGCCTTAACTCGTTCTAAAGCTGTTCTTCAGCATATTTTTAAATATGTTCTTATTTTTTCCATACTGTTTAGTTCTGATGTTTCTTTAAGAACCTCCTAAGTCACCTTAGATTCTTCAACCTTGGGTTAATTTAAGAGCATAGAAAAACATTGCTTGATCAGACCAAGGGTCTACCTCATCCAACATTCTTTTCACACAATGACTAATCAGCTGCCTAAAGCAGGTGCATCAGTAAGACACAACTGCAATTGCACCCTCTTGTCCTACAAACCCCAGCAACTGTTCGACAGAGGCTTACTGTTACATCCCCACCCAAGACTGATATGGTTTAATTGGCAAAATATTATTTAATTGGCAACTACATTAATTAGCATTGATCTAAAATGGAACCTGAGGTGATTGGAAGGTCAAGCTGGGCAGAGGAAAATTACTGACAGAAAATGTGTGATTGCAAGGCAGGTCAATCAACATTCCCTCCAGGTGTAGCCGAAGTCATTGTCAGGCAGATTACCAAGCAACTCTGGAGATAACAGGCTTAAGCTGAAGCTGGAACATCTCTGAGAATACAATGGTCAAAGGGAAGTTTCCACCAAAATAATGATTGTTTCAACCCTGTTCCCTCATACCTGGATGTTTCCCTGCATTGTCCCCCAAACCCCTCCACAATACAGAGCTATTACAACAGCCACTACCTCTTTGTTGCCTGAACACTCAGATCATTAACTCCGTCTGGACCCCATTGTCCATGTTGCAGCTCCCATTGTCCACTCAGCTAGGAGAGCCATTCACACCCATACCTGCAGGGTAGTTTTTGTTTATATAAGCCTTCCATTTTGAGCAGCGAGGTGCAATACTTTACTTGCTGGTCACCATGCTGGATTTTCAAATAAGTACTGTCCTGAGACATTCATCGAAGAGATATTGCTGCTTTCTTCACTGCTCTCTGGATCAGTAATTGTCACCCAAACCCTAAAATTCCTCCATCCACAACTTTTCTCCCTTTATCCTTTGGCTAGCTCTTGTTCAAGTATGTGGGTACTTGGATCTTTTGCATGCTTCAGTGAACTTTCAATAAAACACATTTTAGGTTATTTTGGAATCTCTGGCTGGTTCTTTCCTGCAAGACCCCATAAACGTTGGTGGAAAGATCTCATTAGATTATCCCACCTCTCACAGGCCTCCTAATTTGAGCTAATTAATTACCCATTGTGATGTGGAGATAGTGGCATCATGGGTGGACCCGTGGGTCACCCATGTTTTGGAGTAACAAGATTATCTCTAATACTAGGGCTGCAATTCTGTATGGCTCAACTGAGCATAGTAGCATAGCATAGTAGGTACACATACACTAGGCTACACTAGGCTGAGTCATATACTACCACCTCTGACTTACTGAACCACCTCTAAAGCCCAACTGTTTTCTGCTTTGTGGGGACGGGCAAATTCACAAAAGCATCTGGCTATGTCTTCATAGACACAAAGTGATTACAGCAGAGCTGAGACCTCTGTGCTTATGTCAGGATTGTTCCCATCTCATGACTTCTTGTGTAAATTGTGTTAGGGTTCTTTCTGCTGAAAATTGTGATCCCCTCCCCACAAAAAATACATGTTTGTGAGCAAATGTAATTTTTTTTCACTAAAACCTGGATCTTGCTGTTTTGAAACCTGCAAATTCCAGGTTCTCCACAAGCCTTTCTAGTTCTAGTCTTTGTTGTTGTTGTTGTGTGCCTTCAAGTCATTTCTGACTTATAGTAACCCTAAGGTGAACTTATCACAGGGTTTTCTGGGGCTGAGACTATTGAGCTGCCCAGGGTCACCTGGTGGGTTTCCATGGCTGAGTGGGGAACCAAACCCTGGTTTCCAGGGTTGTAGTCTGATGCTCAAACCACTCCACCACACTGGATCTCTAGTTCTAGTCTTTACTGATAAATTAAAGATCAACAAATCTCCAAGTTGGGGAGATTTGGGCATCCACCCCAAAGTTCTGAAACAACTCAAATGTGAAAATGCTTGTCTTTAAACAAAGTATATAATTTGGTTTCCAAGATCAGCCTCCTTACATGAGGATACGGTTTAATGCAACATTACTTTTTAAAAAAGGGTTCCAGGAAGATCCAGGAGATTAGAGGCTATCTAGTATAATCTCTATTCCAGTAAACTGATGGGAAAATTAACATAGACCTGTCAAGTATATTGAAGAGCAAATATTGCTGAAGAAGAATTAATAGGACTTCTGAAAAGATAAGTTGTGCTTTGCTATTCTTTTGGGCTTCTCAGAGAGCCTTAATGAACATGTGGATTGATGTAATCCATTAGACTTTGGTATTTTGAGTTTCAAAAAACTTTTGACAAAGTTTCTCACCAAAGACTGCTGAACAAAATTAGCAGACATGGAATAAGAGGATAGGGGTAATGATGATTCATTTTTATCCAGCCCTTCAGTTGAAAAAGCCTCTCAGAGCAACTTGAAGATCAGTGTTAACATTGTAAACCTGCAGGCTATGTAAAAGTCATGACGTGAAGGAAAGAGAATTAGGAGGACAAGGCGGGGGGAAGTACGTTTATGTACAACTTCTCAGTTAGGAAGTTCTTAATAGGCCATTTCTGCATTAGACTGTTATAGTGCTAAAGGCCGGTCACTAAACTGCAAACCCCGGGATTCCATAGGACGTTGAAAGTGGAATAATAGCACTATAACAGTCTAGTGCGGAAATGACCATAATTTTCTTACATGGAAGAGGGAAGTATAGTCTCTGCTGTTTCATCTTCTTTCTCCAGTGGTTGGGACCAGATCAGTATTTTCCTTGCCATGATATTCTTCCTGGGAGACAGAAGAAGCAAGTCCCTGGATTTCTGTGCCTATAGAGGTGGTCAGAATGTACTGCCCTTCCTCCCCACTAAGAAGAGGAAGCTGGATAGATGAACAGATCTCATAATGCTGGCATGTAAGAATTTGGTTTTCCTTAAGTATCTGTATAGAGATTGGTGCTTTCTGACTTACTCATGAATGATGGGAAATTTGGGAGGAGTACTGACTGTGGTGGCCACGTTTGCTGATGAAATTATTCAGCATGGTTATAAACAAAAATTTGTTTGGTTGAACTGTGGCACTGAAAAAAAAGGATCATTTTGAACTGGTGGAATGGGTATCATCATGGAAACTGCTGTTCAATGTAAGTGTAAAGTGATATACATTGGAGTAAAAAAATCCAACGCTAAATATCCAGGATGGTTGACTAGATAAGACATCTTAAGGTCACAACAGACAGCTCAGTGAAGATGATGGGCCAGCATGTGGCAGCTGTGAAACACAAAAATTCCATTTTAAGGTTCATTAGGAACAGCATCAAAAACAAAACTGACAATACCATAATGCCTTTATATAAACATATGGTGCAAGCAGACTTGGAATACTGTGTACTTCTTGCCGCATCTCCAAAAAGAAATAGTAGAATGAGAAGAGGTGGAGAAAAAGGGACAACTGAAAGTTTGTGCCTGTTTAGGAGGGGAAAAAAGAGATATGACAGTGGTTTTAAAATTGTGGTAGATGTGATAGAGGTTTATAAAACTGTGTTTAGGGATAATAGACAGAGATATATTTTTGCATCCTTTGAAAGCAGGCTGCCAATGTATCCATCTTTAAAGTAGGTCAGATAAATTCAGGGAGGACAAATATATCAATGGCTAGTAGTTATCTTGGCTATACACTCCATCCAGGATCAGGAACAGCATGGCTTTGAATGACAGCTGCTTGTTTAGGAGCAAAAGCAGGAAGACTATTGCCCTTATGTCCCCCCTGTGGTCTTCCCATATGCATCTGGTTGCCACTGTGGAAAGTTGGATGTTACAGTAGATTTCCTTGTGTGTCCTCTTATGTTCTTTGCCTGCTTGACCCCAACTCTTTCCCAGCTAAAGATATTCTGGGCTGCTAGGGGATTCTTTTGCTAAGCCCACTGTAAGGCAAAACCTGGAGCTTGTAGCTGCAGAAAATCAGTTCATGTTCAACTATTAGACAGTCTAGTAGATATTCTGTGGACTTCTCTTGGTTACTCATTTGCACATTTGATGGCAGGACATGTTGCCTAGATCTTGTGGTGTCAGGATCACAGTGTCCTTGCTTTGGCACATTGATCATCACCATCTCTGCCTGGCTGCCAGGATAGCCTTGTTGCCAATTGTTGGGTGGTCGCAAAAATGGCCTTTACTTTGTGCAGCACAAAAACACAAGTATGCAATGATGATGTACTGAAAGTATTACAGTGAGTGTAGTTTTGCTGTAGTGTAGCAGCTGCTAAAACCTTAGCACGGTTACCCAAATCTAATTTAATGCTAGAGGAGTGAAACAGTGGCACTGAACTACAACTTTGCATGAGCAGTTGTGCAAAGCAATTGTGCAACTGGATGTACAATAAAAATCATATAATAAAAAAAGGAATGAACTCTGAATGTCACCAGAAGCATAATGGACTTGCACTAGAGAAAATGACATAAGTCAATACAGTCCAGTTAGTGTTCTTAATTCTTGTGGCCATTAAAATGCCACTGTAGCCACTTTCTATGATGTTTCATCTGTAATGAAGTCTCCACGCTTTCATGTTCATTCCACTGGAAATGGTTTCCAGTTTAAGCAAGCAGTTGGAGAGGCCTGAATGGGTTATTACCCTATGGAATAAATAAGATTTATTTTCCTCACAGTGGTGATTCACATTAGTTTAAATATACTGGAGATAAAACCATGCACATGCATTTAACAAACACATTCTTTGTGGGTTATTTTTATTATTTTCTTGGGGGAAGCATATTAAGAAAAAAATATGCAAGGGAAGAAATTGCCTTTTTATTGTTGAAAGAATGATGGTTGCAGAGTTTATATAAAGGAATCTGAATTTTCTACATCAATGGCAGTGCCAAATCTGAATGACTAATCTATGTGTAAGTGCAACTTAGCTGATAATGGTCAAAAGCTTGCCACTAAACGCAAATTGCACAATAGCTCAGTTTGTGACTAATGTGCTATATGCATTTTTTTAAAAAAGCAAATTGTTCTATAACTACCACCTTATTGTTCATAATCAAGAAGGACAAGGCAATTCATAATATTCAGGGAAAAAAATAAATATCAGGAGAAAAGTAAAACATCTTTCAGTGAAATTATCCAATGAATCCTATCCTCCAGCACTCCCAGTGAGAACAATTAAAAGTAGGAGATGATGAACTGAATTTGAACTTGGTTATCTGAAATGTTAAGAGGCATGGCTAACAAGTTTCTTTCAAAATATTCTCTGCTGAATTTAATAAAGCAGAATATCTGATACAATTAACACAGACATTTCAGCCAGTAGCTTTGAGTTGAAAGGGAATAAATTGTGTAAACAGGAGGATTTCAGAAGTTATTCAAAATGACTGAGAGAATCCTAAAGATCAAGGCCATCTTCCTTTTCTAAGATGCAGTCTTAAGCACATTGAGCAAAACCTTTTTTTCAAGAAGTGACTCTTTTGCAAAGTTAAATCAAGGTTAATTTAACCTAGTGTTCTGTCTCTTATAGTCACTTGCCAGATATCCAGTGATCATGTTGGATGCAGGATTCTCGGAGTTGCAGTTAAAAAGTAAGCTTCCCAACCTCTGAGAAGCACATAATGCAACCAGTCCTTTCAACACTGTTGGACAAAGAGTGGGAAAAGTACCTTTTTTTTTTTTTGGATTATAGCTAGCTGAAGACTTCTGGAGGTTGTAATCTAAAAGAATAATATTTTTTTTCAAGCCCTTCTGTTTTCCTTCAACATGCGGTTGTTGAGCCAAACCAAAACTAGGGAAAAGGACAGATTTCAGTAACATGATAATTCTCTCTGAAACATCTGTCCCTTTCAGGAGATCTTTGGGAACTGTGTTTTTTCCAGATTTTTTTTAAAATGAGAAGGTGTGCATGTCCTACCCCCAATGCCCATCAAGGGACCCTGTGTCATCCCCACATCCAAAGTGTTGGTATTCATGCAACTGCAACAGTATCTCATTGTAAGCTCTCTAAATTGATGGTTAGAACTATGAGTTTTTAAAATTTATTTATAAAGGGAAGGATTTGTTCTTTCTCTTTATGAGGACCAATCTAGAAAATATTTATAGCTCGTATTTAGAAGCTGCACATATGAAAGACATCTGCTTGTCCTAGCCTGTGCTTTTCTTCAACTCTGTTGCTTCCCAAGATAGGAGCTTTTTTTTTTTTAATTGATAATTGGAAGGTGAAGACAAACTTTGGCCATTTTTGCACTACACTGGTATAGTGCTATTATTCCACTTTCAACATCCATAATTCTAGGGTTTGTAGTTTAGGGAGAGGCATTTAGAATTTTCATCCAGAGAGCTCTTTGACCTCAGTATACTACAAACCCCAGAATTCCACAGGATGTTGAAAATGGAATAACAGTGGAGTGTGGAAATGGCCTTAATTTGCAAGTCTGATTGCTGAGGTATGCAACTCTGAGAAAAGCCTGATGTCAGAGGGAAAGATGTGCTAATAGGGAATACTCATTTCCCTTAAAATCTAGTTTGACACTCAGTGAGGTTGTCAGGTAGCCAATGCTGATGTCACCAAGCGCAAACAATGCCAGCGCAGAAATACTTATTCAGGGTATTTTCTATCTGAACTAATTCCATTTGCCCTCACTTTACAGCCAAATCACACTGTTTGCATGGCAATGTCCTTGCTGTTCTTGCCAAACTTGCTGGTAATTGAAGTTGGCAACAGCAGTGAGCTGTCACCGAGAGAGAGAGAGAGAGAGAGAGAGAGAGAGAGAGAGATTGTAAGTGCTGGGGATACAGGGAGAGTGGCAGTCCCCTCTTTTCATGCCATCTTCCCTGGAGAACATTTGCCCATAGTCTTCAACAGAGGTACAATGCTAAGACAATAAACAATAGTTCCTATCCAGCGTATTATTACCACACTTACTCCTGGTCATAAGAAACCAATATATCACATGCCAGAGGGCCTTACATGAAACAGGGAACATGTAGGAAAACAATTCAGACTCAGGAGAATTCACATAAATTTGATTCAAAACATGGAGAGCTTAAATCTGGCTAGGCTGAATAGTTCCTCCTGATCCTAAAAGAGTGTATGTTTGAAGGTCAGAGAAAACCTTGTTCACCAAAGCTATATATATTCAGTCATCCTGAAGGTTGGGTGCGGGGGGAGGAGAGGCAATTGGCCAAATACCCTACAGGCACGAGATCCTGTCTGATCTTGGAAGCTAAGCAAGAGACTACCAGCAAATACCAAGTACCATAGACTATATTTCAGAGGAAGGAACTGGCAAAACCACCTCTGAGTATTCCTTGCCTAAGCCAATAGGTGACTTGAAAGTACACACACACACACACACACACACACAAAAGACATTCCCACTCTGTCTCTATTTTCGCTGCTGTCCTCATGGGGCAAAGAACTTTCTATTGAAGAAAGCTTCTTGTATCTATGGTAGCTCTCCATGTGATCTGAAACCTGTGATTTTTATTTACTGTTCTAGATCACATGGGGAGGCTTTCTGGGTCCAAGTCCATATGAAGAGGCTTTCACTCGGCTTATTTTTTCCCCTCTGTTTTTGTAAAAGCTGAATAGACTGTTACAAGCGTTTTTGGACCAAATGCACTATACACTGTGTTAGTGCTTGCTGGCAGCTTCCACTTTAGTGAGATGCTGAATTCTCTCTGGGTTTTTGTCCCAAGATTAAAGGAACTATCCAAGGTGCTGACATGTATCGTCAAGACTGGTTGAACATCTTGGATGATTCCCTTAAAACCCAGACTAAATGCCAAGGTGGACGCACTGCCCCAGTGACATGAAAGCCACCAGCCTCCACCATGCTACAGTCTGTTTACATCTGTGGGAGAATTCTTATGGTGCTGTGGGTAGAGTGTTATAACTGGACATAAGAATCACATCTCAGATTAGACTAGATCTAGAGCTGCCAGTAAGAAAATTGAGATGCACCTTCTCAGTTGAGGGCCAATTGTCACCTAAAAAGTACTGTTGAAATGCTACTACTAGGGTTGACGAGAAAAATGGAGAACAAAGCTCCCTTACTTTTAATGGTTATGTAGAAGAGGGAATTTCAGCAGGCATGATGAGTAATTACCATTTATCACTGTTTGGAAACAGTACAATGCCCACAATGGCTTTGCCTTTGTCAGATCCCAAATGAATATTCACAGTAGTAAACATGAGTCTGGAATTTTATCAGAGATGGTTGTACAGTAAAAGTAACTTAAAGAGGTTAATTGAGTCTGATCTGATTTGCAGCTATGTCACACCAGTTCCACCTGCCGAATCTCCTTTTTCACATAGCCTTTACACCAGAGGTGGGAAATTGTTGGGGGTCAGGAGCCACATTGGTCTCCCAAGACACATTGGAAGGCTGCATCATGTCACTTCTCCCTGCCAAAAACCAAAAAATCATTTTTTTCCCTCCAAATGGCCCTCAGTGCCTTTCAGGAGGCATGGGGGGCATGCACACCATATTTTAGGCCTCCCCTGGGCTATTTTAAGCCTAGGACAGCCCTTTATTATACCAGGAAGTAGCCCAGATGTCACTTCCAGTACTTTTCCTGTTTTACACAGGTCCTGGGGAGGGGGAACAAAAGTTCCCCCTCCACATGAGGCAAAATTGCCCTTTAAGCCTCCTAGAGGTTTTTTTTTGGGGGGGGGCAAGGGAGATAATGGCACTTTTTCTTTTCTTTTGACCTGTGTGGGCCTTGAAGTACCACAAAGATGGCCCTGGGGGCTGCATGTGATCCACAAGATATACTTTACCTACCCCAGCATTAAACCATCCTAAGGCAGAGAATCTCAGAAGCACCTCTTCCCTTACCTACTGGCAGTAATGCAACATACATAGATATGTATATGTATATGTATATTTTCATTATAAGTGAAACTTGTTATGCTTTCATGACAACCCAAATCTGCTGCCTAAAGCTAGAGCTGGCTATGCCCCCCCCAATAAAAGAATGCATATTAGAAGATTTTGGAAACAAAGAAGAATCCTTATGGTTCTTTTCTTTTTACACAAGTATTAAGTGCTCCTTTCCTGCCTGATACCTCTCTCATGAGAAATGGCCTCCTTCCTGGCAAACAAGGGGGCACTGCAGTGGTGATTGTGGGCTTCCAGGTCAGTGAGGTGCTAGGTTTTCCAGATCTGCTCTGGGTTTCACTAACTTTAAAGGAATCTGTCCAAGGCTCAGCGCCTAGTTGGGGTATAGGTTTCAATAGCTTCGACAGATTCTGTAAAATCAAGGCAGATTCATCCTTCTCCCTCACATGGAAGCCCCAAGGGGCCACTGGGGTTTTCCCAGATGGAATTGCTGGAGTTGAGATTTTATAGACGTTGAAGGAAATGGGGTTCTCCTGCAAAAGAGATAACATATGGCTTAGCTTTCAAATGTGAAGTTTCCTGAATAGCCTTTAGGCAAGTCACCATACCTTTGGCTTAATTTACTGTACAGAAAAGAGAGAGAGAAGGGAAGAATTATCTATGCATCTACATATTTGCAATATCAATACTGATATTGAAATATCTTTTTTTATTTGTAACATGTTAATCATATCTCAGGATAAGTACAGACCACCTGAATGACTAGTTAGAAGTTGAAACCAGAGCAGACAAAGGAATCTGGATATGGGAGACCTCTTATGTGATCTAGGCAAGTACCCGTCTTTTAGTTCTGTCTATAGCGTGAGAATGCCATTGTTGTTAATCTGTATAGTCCCTTGGAAGTGTACAGTGATAAGCATTATGTTTATCTCCTCAATATTCCAGCTCTCTTGGATTTTTTTTTAGATATCACTGACGGTTGAGCAAGAGAGTGATTTGTCTGATGTACATATTCAATGAATGGCAACAGTGGGACTTGAGCCCACATCTCTGGGTCAATATTACCATGCAACGCACTTTGAAAAATTCGTGCACATTCTGAACAGTGGAAAATAATGTTTCTTGGGATGTACTGTCTTTAAATTACATCTTAAAAGGCACTTTGAGTATAGTGAGTACTACTTAAAATGTTACCAGCAAAAGCAATGAAGAATCTTGTGGAAACAAAAGATTAGCAGATGTCAGTGGTGGGAATGTGTGGCCCTCAAGATGTTGTTGAACTAGAAATCCCATCAGCCAGGATACATAGGCCACAAAAGGCCACTGAGAGCTCAGCAACATCCAGGGGACCACGTGTCTCCCATTCCTACATAAATTTTTATTGATGAGTGTCCACTCCAAAGGCAGATGATGGTTCATGCTGAATAATATGTGTATCTCCATGAGTGTGTAAACAAGGAAATGAAAGGGAAGAAAAACACAGAAACTGCAAACAGTGATAATTAGTAACGGCTGTTTAAAAAAAACACTTATTGGAGTTGTACTGATCTATGGCTTGTGTTCTATAGTTCAGGCTGACTAGAGTAGACCCATTTAATCAGTGAGCTTTACCTATCTGCTGACTCACCAATCAACAATTGATTTAATGGATCTGCTGTAATTAGGGCTAATGAATAGACATTAGGCCCATATTTATAAGACAGATGTTCTAACTTTGATCCTTATCACATTGTTATAGCACTATATTCCATTATTACTATTATTGTTATTACCATTATCATTACATTTCTGCCTTTCTCTCAAGATGTTATTTCAGGCTGCTTAAAATAATTTAAGAAGATCAAGCTAACACATTAATTTACAAAAGTTTTTATAAAAGAATTAATAACAACAACATTATTGTTGAAAGTGTGATTAAAAATGGTTGAAACACTTAGAACATATTTTAAACATAACTGCCATGGTGACATCCTATGGAATTCTGGGGTTTGTAGTTTACTGAGGCCCAAGAGCTCCCTGAGAATTCTAAATGCTCCTCCCTAAACTGCAAAGCCCAGGATTCCACAGGATGTTGAAAGTGGAATAATAGCACTATAACACTGTAGTGCGGAAATGGCCTCTGTTGCAGCTGAATCCTATTTAAGTCTGCTAAAGTTATTTTATATGTTTGTTCTTTCTTTTTGCTATTGAAATTGCAGGGTTAATCCCCCTTTATGCTTAAGTAGTTTGACTGAGATCTTCTTGGGGAAATAGATTGGTGCAACTCCTGGTTGTGCTGCTGGCTGTATTTTCTCCGTGCTTGCATATGTAACTACTACTACTTCCACATGCAAGCAGTTGCCCAAGTGGTGCAGTTGCTGATAACTCTTTCAGCCAATCTTCAGGCACAGCTCTACTCCCTTCTTGTGTCTGTCTCTGTCCTCACGGCACACCCAAGTGTTTATGCAGGTGGATAGTTATGCTCCAACAGCACTTAATAGGATTCTGACCATTATTTTTAAACACCATGTGTGGACATTCTTCTTTCTCCCAAAGGGTATGAACTACCCAGAGAGGGTCGTTTTGAGTTCACGCCGCTCAATGACACACGCTTTGAAGAGTCTTCTGAAAAGGGCACCATTATGGTTATATAAAAATTCATAGGAAGGTTTCTAACTCCTTCTTATGTCTTGGTTCCGTGCTTTTCCCCCTTTGTAGTCAGCAAAAACCTATTCATCATCCTGGGAAGAGAATGACATTTTGTCCAAATACTTCGTATAACTAGGGAGAAATTTCTCTCTTGCTTTATTGAGTTTGTCATGAAGGATTTGTCCCTTGTTGGGAAGGTTTTTTTTTCTTTTACAAAAATTGCTTCCCTCCCTCTGACCCTCCTGCATGCTTTGAAAGGTTCACTGATGCTAGAAAACTCTCAGGTTGTGACAAGTGGAAATGCCCTTTATTCAGTGAACGAACTGGGAAGAAAATCCAATTCAGATTCTCACACTAAGTATCCATCAGTTGTTCCTAAAGAATCTTTTTTTATGCAAAAAGAAAAAAAGCTTCCCCCCACCTTTCATTTTGGCCTCAGTGCTTGAACACCTTCATAGCACCAACAAGTCAAGGCTGCATTTAAAGAACAAACAAACACGGTTTTGTTTTTATGTCTATAGTCAGTCATACTTATCCCTTTCTATACACTTGCTATTTCTGTTTTCATGTTTTCTTCTGATCAGTTCTGTTAATACACTGTATTGTCATACCTTCTGACAAATGTGTGAGGAATGAAAGTGGGTACGAGGAAAGGGGCTGTATACACTGCCCTATCCCCGGTGCCAACTATATGTACTCCCCAGAGGAGTCCTCAGTCAGCATAGGAACATATGAAGGTATCTTATGTTGAATCAGAGGGAGCAAGCACTGGTGAACACCCAATAAAATGCACAAAAGAAACCAGAGACATCCCTCAAGGTGCTTGGTTGATGTCTGTTTTATTGTTGTTTTTTTAAAGCCCAATGTTCTTCGGCCTGCATATGCTCTCAAGGCCTTCTTCAAAGGCTGTTTGCAATATAACTTCAGAAATTTCTGGAGCTGAAGGGCTCACACCATTTAGTGGAGCACCTTGAGATGTGTCTTTTGTTTGTTCTGCGCATTACAGGAAGACCTCATATAATGCAAGGGATCTGTTCTGGGACCCTTTGAGTTTTCATGTATAACATAGAACCTTTTTTTTCTTACCTGAAATAAGTGTATCTTACATGATAATGCTCGGTGTCATCCTTTGGCCATCCCAGCAAAGGACAAGCCTCATGACTCTGCACACATGTGATCCTACTCCTTTCCTTAACTTAGCCCCTTTCCATGCCCTACTTTTTACTGGGGTCATCCGGTGGAGATCCCAGCATCAACTCTACTGGGAGGGGAGCATGACAAGAGTGCTCCCTTCCACACCAGCTGGCTCTGTTATGAAGGAAGAGCCATGGCCACACCTCTTCCTTTCACAGTGCAGCCAGATACCTTCCCAGGCTGTGCTGGGGCAGGAAGTGCAGCCACTGAGCTTCCCGGGCTTCTGCAGGACAGGACAATGGTGGCATGATCACAGTCATTGATGGAGAAAACCCATCAATGATTTAATCCATGATCACGCTTCTGGGGACAGGAGAAGAATGGGACCATGACATCATGCAGAACCGTTGTTGTGGTCCTGTCCTTCTCCCATCCCCCTGGCGGGTTGGGAGGGTGGTGCGGAAAGGGCCTAAGGGTCAAATCCTCCCCCCATGGTGAAAGGAGGGGCTGCTTCCAGTAAACAGTTCTTGGAGTGTGTGTGTGTGTGTGTGTGTGTGTGCATTTTTCTCTAATTCTAGAGGAATAGCTCTACAGAGGATTTAAAATCTTTCCTGGAAAGGGGGAAAAAGAAGGTAATGAAAAGAGAAAGGAAGGGGTCAGGATTATAGCATGTTAATCATTCATACACAGGAGGACAGAATTTCACTGGAAGGAAGAATTCTCTGACTATTTAATGGATTTGACATTCTTGAAATTTCCTGTAAATAGAAATTGTTTTCTGGAGATATGGCCATTGTTAAAAAAAAGAAAGAAAAAAGATGCACTTTTCCTGGCACGTGGTTTTCTATACTTCTGACCCAAAAACACAGTGGTGAATTGATGGCAGGAGGAAGTTGTGACTTTGACGATGACAAAATGTTAACATTTGAATGTGCCAAGCTAAGTTTATCTGGTGTCATCAGGAAATGTATAAAACGGTGAAAAAAAAAGAATGAAGTGCTCTCAAGGTCATAGCCAACAGTGCAATCTAGTCAGTTGTTAAGCCCATTTTAAGAATGCCAACAGACACCTGAAGCATAAGCATGATCAACTGTTGGATGAGTTGTGACCTAAGCCATGAGGGGTTTTAAAAGACTGCAACTTTTTTAAAGTCAGATAGGGAGTATCAAGAATTTTGTGGGTGACAGCGAGATAGATTAAAAAAGAAGTTGCCTGCAGAGCAGCAGTCTCTCTCAGAACTCAGGAAAGTTACTTTTTCACACCACAATTTCCAGGAGTTCCAGCCAACACAGCCTAAGGCTTTGCTGTCTTGGGGATTCTGGGAGCTGCAGTCAAAGAGAACTTTCCCCATCTTTGGTTCCTCCTATAACATGACTGCTTGTCTTTCATTTCCTTATGCTACAGGTGGCACCAGTGTGTAAGCTCTCTTGAAAAATGTTTAATGCTGGATAAATTCATATTCATACAAGTCATTTTCCTCAGCCCCTTTTAAACCACTATGTGATTTATGACTTTATCGATTTTTGTACTTGAGCAGATTTGTACTTTCAGATTCAAAATCCCTTTTACCTTTCCAGCTTGTTCCTTTTTCTTTTCTAACCCCCCCCACCCCACCCCTGCTTGTGATTCCAGGTGCTTTCTACACAGTGGGCTAAGCAGTTGAACTGATTAGATAATTAGCTCTAAAAAAACTCGTCCAATTAAGTCTGATCATTTTTGCTCTCTCATCATGATTTCATTATGTGATTGTGTTCATTATTACCAAAACATTCATCAAGCCGTTTTCAAAGAAGCTTTTTTCCCCAACTGTTCACTGCCTACTGCTCTTCTTCTTTTTGTTTTTTTTCCACCTGCCCTAATCCATTACCTATGAGGTAGATTTAGTTACTTGCTTAATATTGGATTGCATACTTCTCTGCTCACTGAAAATACGGATGAAATGTTTTTGATGCATCCTTTTCATCTTGCTTAAAAACAAAGACTCATATATCAAATTACCTTGTATACCAAGTTCCTTTTGGCTGTTCCTTGAAAAAACCTGTGTCAGTAGATACAGGGGTTATTCTAAGTTTTTACCTCATAGTACCCACAGCAATAACCCAGTATTACTGAATACTGTTCACTTACAGCGTTACTTCTCTTTCCTGTTCGAGTCTAAGGGCCCTAGTAAATTTCATTGTTATAGCTATTATTCTACTTTAACTGCCATAGCAACATTGTATGGAATTCTGGGACTTGTAGTTTAGTGAGGTCCAAGAGCTCTTTGGCTGAGAATTCTAAATGCCTCTCCCCAAACTGCAACTCCCAGGATTCCATATGATGTTGCCATGGGAATTAAAGTGGAATAATTGCACTATAACAGTGTAGTGTGATAGGGCCCATAGTTTAGTAAAAATGAAGCTTACTATAGCTTTTGGGCATCTATGAGTTACTTTATGGCCACATACCTGACACAGAAAGCAGACTTATATAAAGTTAGAGATTGGTCCATCTATCTGAGTGCTTTGGATATTGACTGACTAACAAGAAATCTAAGATCCAAATGGGGTTGCCAAATAAGGATGATGCCATATCTTGAGAGTTCAGGGATAAAACCTGACCCATAGAAAAGGTCCTTTATGCTCCCCTGGTGATATTCCAAAGGTGATGTTATAAGGGGCTCTTGCCAGTGATGCCATTAAGCATGGTACATCAAGTATCAATTCCATGGAGTATACCATTCAAATGAAAACACCAGATCTAACAGATAAGGAACACACACACACACACTTTTCAAAGTCAAGCTCTTGTCTTGAAATTTCTTCCCCTTACTCTGAGGACTGGGGAAGAGAAACCGGGCCCAAAGGTTTGGAAACCTTACTCACAAAATAAGCGTAAATGAACCCAGGGTAGTGGGTTTTTCAAAAGATTTATATACTGAATAGTTTTACTGTTTTTACCATCCTTATGCCTGCAATTATTTGCATTATATGCATTCTACCACATTAATCTCCATCGTCCTAGGCTATGGGTCACCTCCAAGTGCAACAGTTTGGTGAGGCTGTATGCATCTTGTGAATGGAGCAGAACTTCTGAAATTTTGGTCTACATACCTCTGGATGTACATGAGAATCAGAGCTGGACTGGCAAGGTGAAAGAACCTGTTAGATTTGTATACTTCTCCATGAGCATAGCAGCACTTAGGAAAATAGTATCTTGTTACAAAGTATATGAAATGATATTCCAGACAAGAGATACGGCACAGCTACTGTTCTTTTCATTCTAATGAAAGTTGCTTCAGAGTGGCAGTAGCATGCTGGGGCTGTGAGACGGAACTGGATCCAGGCAAGGTAGATTTGTATCCAGGCATTATGCAACCAAGTTTTATCACCTTAAGTTAAAGTTTGTGTAATACAATTTATATATAGCAATTTGAGCACCAGTATGTGACTTGAGTGTTGGACTATGACCCTGGAGAGGTGACAAACTCTTAGCCCCAGAAAAACCCATGGTAGGTTCATTTTAAGATTGCTATAGGTCAGAGATAACTTGAAGGTACAGAACAGCAACAGAGAAATAGTGAATAAGTAGTGAACTAGACTTGGAGCAAAGAGATCAGGTCTTGAATCCTTATTCAGGAGTACAGTAAAATGTTCATCAGTGGTAAATAACTGCAGTCATAAGAATGGTAAAACTATAGACCCATTCACTATAAAAAAAAGAATTCAGGACTAACAGTACCTTGAGTTCCTTTATGTTTGTTTTAATATGTCATTACTTGATGGAACTATATTGATGGATCAATGATGGATAAATCAAATTTATCAAATTGATAATGTCAATGTCTACTATGGGATGAACCACTAAACCCAAGGTCTTTGTCAAAGGTCTTTGTCAAGTTTTTCCACCATACCTCACTTTAGATTAGCATGTCTTCATCTTGCCCCACACACAGGAATGCACACTGCCTGTTTTGCAACACAAAGAGATTCAATGTTTTTCATTTCCTTCATAATATAATCAACCACGTTATCTCCTCTTATTCTCAAATGAAGAGCCAGAATGGTGCAATGGCTTACGCATTGGACTATGATTCTGGAGATCAGGATTCAAATCCCTTTCAGCCATGGAAAGCCACTGGGCAAATCTCTCAGGCCCAGACAAAGGCAAAGGCAAACCTCCTCTCAACAAATCTTGCCAAGAAACTCCATGATAGGGTCACCTTAGGGTTGCCACAAATTAGAAATGACCTGAAGGCATGCAAGTGACACAACTACTTGAAGGTACACAGTAACAACTTCTTAAATGGATCCCTTTCTTTATACCAAAGCTCTACCAATAGGAAACTGTCTTAGCTATTGTTCTGTTGCTCTTGCCAGAGAATTCAGCCACAATACCCCTATATGATAACCAAACATAGACTCTATTCTAAGGCAGATGTGGACCATGCGCAGCCCACACATCATACATAGTTGCCTTCCCACAGCCCAGATTTAGTCAATGATAGTGCTTGCCCTGGCCAAAATTGATGGTGGCACAGTGAACACAGTAAAGTCTTCCCTTTGGTATTTCCTTCTAGAAGGGAAGGAAATACTGTGTGGCGTGGGAATGCAGGGGATTTTCTGTGGTGTAGAAGAGCACTCTGGCACACCAATGCACCCTAGAGAGCCAGTACGCTAGCTACCAAACTTGAGCGGCAACTGCAGTGGTGGAAAGGGTCTTGGTATTGGCTACTCAAATCCAGCAGCAGTAACAGGAACCAGTACAGGGCCTCTGGTGGGTTGGAGAATCCAGTGTAAACAAGGAGTGGCCCAGTTCTGCTCTAGAGCCATGGAATGAGTTATACAAAAAGGCTACTGTGAATGAGAAATTAAATTGCAGTTCATAGTTGAGTCGTTCCTCCACTGCCTTTAGGAAAGTTTGTGCCCAAAACTGTGTATTTTCTTTGATGCTTAATCAAACACAAAGGAGCAAAAGAAACCAGGAGTGCCTGTAGAGCTTTCATGCAACCATGTGATAGCTCCATCTTCCAAAAGATAAGCATGAATGCCCTAAGGATTATTAAAATGCTTCCGAACTTTGCCTCTGTTTGTTTTTTGAAGATAGCTATTCAGTTCCGTAAGCAGGTTAGCTTCTTAGAGCATTTTCCTAATTAAAAATCTGCCTTTTCTAATAAAATAGTGATTATAGTTAGTAAGGGCACATAATCATTTCTCACCTTTCAAGTCCTCTGGAACCACTCAGTTAACATTTTTTTAAAAACATTCAAAGTTAACAGCCTGTCCTTTCTAACTTTCACTAAAGATTAGATGCTACAAAGTCTATTATCTAAAGGCGGAGGTACTATTTTCCTTTTCTCACAAATGACCAAACAATTATATTATCCATAAAGATGGACCTTTGTCCTCAATGAACCTGCCTTAATCCTTTTAAAATGTCTTTATCCCTTCTAATTTTTTTTTTGAAAAAAATATCTATTGGAGAAAACTATGAAACTGTTTTCATGAATTGTTAAAATGAACATTTGAAAGAGAAAGAGATCAGGTTATCATTTAAATAACCAGGCTTCCCAACCATTGGCCTCTAGATGTGTTGGAATACAATACCCATTATTCTCAGCCAACATGAGCATTGGCTAGCCAACGCGGCAAGCCACTGAGGCAGCACTTTCACACTTATGTGGAAGTAAATGCTGCTCAGTTCAATGAGATCTACTTCTAAGTAATGGGACTATATGGTAATAATTCATTTTTAATTTATTGTTCTTCTGATTCCTTTCCCCATTTTCTTAGTAAGAAGCAAGGATTGATGGTTCATCAGAATTCTGCAGCTGTTGGCCAAGTTTTTGTCTATAGAGTTTTGATCTTTGAATTCTAGCTTTACACTGGAGATGGGGAATTGCAGCAGTTCTGCGACTAATTTTTGCTCCCTGCATTGCTAAAAATGTTCCCCCTCAATGCAGAATTGGCTAAAAGTCCACTTCTAGTTTTGCTGTGTTCTTTAAATATGTTAAACATATTCACATATGTTTGCATTGAATGAAGAGCACTATGGAGTATTCTAAAGGTGACTTG
Organism: Cyclura pinguis; assembly: GCA_030412105.1. Taxonomy (NCBI): domain Eukaryota; kingdom Metazoa; phylum Chordata; class Lepidosauria; order Squamata; family Iguanidae; genus Cyclura; species Cyclura pinguis. The sequence continues at coordinate 91,333,493 of CM059601.1, read as the reverse complement.
CCTCTCCCTTTTTGTCCAGAAAAGAGTGGTCTGTGGAGATGAAGGCGTCAAACACCAGAAAAAAACTGCAGTGAGGTCACATTTAGGCCGTTTTTGCACCTTGCCTGTTCCTGGTGGTGTCCTGTGGTGATCCCAGCAGCAGCTCTCTCAGGAGGGGAGAATGACAGGAGCACTCCCTTCTGCGCTGGCTGCCTCCAGGATCCAGGAAGTGTGATGGCCCTGCCTCTTCCTGCTGCAGTGCAGTCAGGTACTGTCCCAGTCTGCGCTGGGACAGGAACGCAGCCATTGTGCTTCTGGACCCCCTGCAAACCAAGTAAGTGTGGAATGGTGGCACGATCATAAGTCACTGATGGGGAAAATGTGTGAATGATTTAGTCTGTTATTGCACTGCCTGGGGACAGGAAGGAATTAGATGCTGAGTTTTAACAGAAGTGTGTGGGTTTGTTTTTGTTGCTGTTGTTGTTTGTGCCTTCAAGTCATTTCCAACTTATAGTGACCCAGGGTGGACTATTATGAGGGTTTATTGGCAAGAATTGTTCAGAGGGGATTTGCCATTGAGTTCTTTGGAAGACGAGAGATTGTTACCATTTCCGTGCTACAGCGTTATAGTGCTATTATTCCACTTTCAACATCCTGTGGACTTCTGAGGTTTGTAGTTTACTGAGGCCAAAGATGCCCCTCCCTAAACTGCAAACCCCAGGATTCTATAGGATGTTGCAAGTGGAATAATAGCACTATAACTGTGTAGTGCAGAAATGCCATTGTGACTTGCTCGAGGTCTCCCATTGAGCTTCCATGGGATTTGAACCTGGGTCTCCTGGAGTCTTAGGGCCTTTCTGCACTGCACAACTATTGCACTATGATTCCACTTTAACTGCCACCATTCTGTTCTATGGAATCATGGGATTTGCAGTTTAGGAGGAATATTTAGAATTCTCAGCCAGAGAGCTCTGGTACCTCCCAAGACTACAAACCCCAAGATTCCATAGGTGGCAGCCATGGTAGTTAAAGTGGAATTATAGTGCAATAATTGTGTAGTGCAGAAAGGGTCCCCAGTCCAACACTCCAATTACTATATACCACACTGGCTCACATATCTGGGTTGCATAGAGTTAATTCACTCTGTGCTGGCCTACACTATGTTTTTTCTTGCTGCTGCACCTGGTTTTATGCTCAGCATCTTTTGATATCTGAAGGCCAAAAAGAGCACAGATTTCACAATCTTCCCAGTGTATAAAAAGCTACCCTGCAAGTTTGGATCTAGATGCAAATAATTGCATAAATGCTGCTCATGTTTTTGTCCCAGGGGCAGTGTCAAGTCTTTTCCTGAATATATTAGGTATTTCCAATGTCCAATTCCGTTTTTGTTTTTAAATCCTGCGTAGCCTTTATTTACCCAATGTTCTAAACTAGTTCTCCCATGTCCTAGCTCATGGTTGTAGCCTAAGCAACAAGTTTCTTGTGGGAAAGTCCGCTCAAAGGATAAAATGGGGACTCTTACTACTACTGTTAATACTACAACTTATTTCTTATCCATCTCTCCCTATGGATTGAGGTAGGGGAGAAAAATAGAGAGATGGATAAGAAATAACCTTGTGTTGCTGCCCAATCTTTTTTTTTTTTTAAATTGTAAGCCCTATATGGACAGGGACCTTCTTTTTTGTGAGGCCTGTTAAGTGCCAGTTGCAATATCAATAAGATATAGGCCCTTTCCGCTGCTTACCTTGTCCCGACATGGGCACGCGGGGATCATGCAAGCAGCCTCTTGCGAGAGGCACTCGCATCCCCTCTGCTTCTTCTCCGCAGCAGCTCCCTGCTGGCTGGCAGGAAGTGTGAGGGCTCCGCCTTTTCCTTCTGCAGTGCAGCCAGGTACTTTTCCAGGCTGCGCTGGGGGAGGAAGCGCAAGGGCTGCATCTCCGGAGGCTCCACACACAAGGTAAGTGCGTGTGGGGCCCTGGAGCAATGTGCAATCATGCATCATATTTGTCAAGAAGCCAAAAATGATATGTCGCGCGATTGCCGCCTACTGGCCCCAGCGGCATCGTGCAGTTGCAAGGACGTCATGTGAAACAATCCTCGCAATTGTGCAATGCTCTGGAGGCCCTTTCGCATGTGAAATGGCGTGCGAAAAGGGCCATAGTTATCAGCAGGAGGGGTCCTTCTCTTGTCCCACCAGTGAAGGGAAAAGTACAAGGAAATGAGAGAAGGCCTTCTTGGCTGTGAGAGCCAGTACGATGTACTGATTTGACTATTTGACTAGGACACTGGGAGACCAAAATTTGAATCTCCACTCAGCCATGGAATCCCATTGGGTGACCTTTGGCAAGTCATACACGCTTAGCTTCGGAGAAAGGCAACAGCAAACCGCTTCTGAACAAATTCTGTCAAGAAAAGCCCATGATAGGTTTCCCTTAGGGTCACCGTAAGTCAGAAATAACTTGAAGGTACATGAGAGGCACTCCTTGGGTGTGGCACCCCAACTGTGGAATACCCTCCCGTTGGAGGTCCAACTGGAACCGACCTTGGTTTCTTTCCAGCACTAAGCCAAAACAAGGCCATTTATTAAAGCTTTCCAAGACTAATTTATTTCAAATGTACATGGTTTTTCAATTGTTGCTGTTTTTAAAGTGGTTGCAATAGTTGTTGTGTTTTTATGTTTTTATATTGTTCAAATTATTTTGAACAATATATTTTTTTATATCGTTCAATATAAAATGTTTTTATTAATTGTTCAAATATGTTCTTATATTTTCAAATTATTTCCGCTTTTTAATCTGGAAATGTTTTAAATTATTTGTATTGTATGATAGTCTGAGATCCTGTGACAAAGGGTGAGACAGAAGTGTTTTAATTCATAAATAAACTAAATGTAAGAATACACTTATGCTCTCCCTCTCCCTCTCCCTCTCCCCCTCTCCCTCTCCCTCCCCCTCCCTCTCTCTCTCTCTCTCTCTCTCTCTCTCTCTCTCTCTATATATATCTGAGTACACACAGATAATTCCATGTGTAATGGTAACCTATATTGCCTAGTGGCTAAATGACACATTTTGATTGAAGACCACAAGCCACGAGTGGGAACTGCAGAGCGGGTAGGGGTCAATTGTCACTTTCCAGCCTCACTGGGCCACACTGACTGAGAATAATGATCACAAAAAATATCCACTTGCAACATCATGTAAGGATAGTTGTAAGTGCTTTGGAGGGTTGGGTGTAAATAAAAGCAATCCATTAACCCAGGGGTAATTGTTCATGGGCAATTTGACCTCAACAAAATCACTCATTTTTTTAAAGGTAGGGATACAGGACTTCTCTGGTATCTGTGAGAAACCTGAGGGCCTGAATGCAACCTGTAGCCTACAGTTTGCCCATCTCTGCTATAAGAGCTATGAGAGTGTTTGAATTGCCTATAGACTATGGGTAGGGAAAGTGTTGTCTGTTTGGTGTCGCGTGGCCTCAGGACAGTTTTTATGGGTCCCAGGATCCCTCCCCCCAAATTTCCATTGTGGAAAACCACACATTATCATAAGAGTTGGGTTTCATGTATTCAAACATGGTGGGACATCCCTACCATTCCCTAAGGCAGTTCCAGCTGCAAGGTGAAACCATCACAGTACCTGGAAGGTTCTCCTTTGAATGTTGCTGAAGCCCTCTTCCTCCATTTTTTCTTGAGACTGTGACCACATTATTACATTGCCTTCAACACTGTGAGCATTGCCCTGATTTTCTCACTTGTTTTTAATAACATTTTCTCTAATGAAGAAATTTTGAGATTTCAGCAGCATGAACGTTTTTGTGATGTATATGTTGGCTTAATAAAATTATTGTCCTAACAGAGATTTGGGAGGAGTTGTTGTTGTTGTTGTTCCTTTTTCCTTATGGACAACATGTCTATTTTTGTTTTCATATGTGAGCAGTGGCTCATGCATGGACCATTAAAAATAACACCATGATCTAATATTTTATGCATAAGAGATGTCCCTAAGTACAAAAGGTAATATCTTGTGTTCCCTTTTTCAGTATTTCTCGGGCTTTGTTCTCTGCTCTGATTGTGGAGCATAAAATTGAACGTTAATTTGCTTCTAACAATTGGAATGTGTACCCATTTTAAAAGATAGCCGAGAGTGCTGTGCATATTATCGTGATCTTTCCTCCCTAGGTATTCACTAGCTGTTGTCAGTCCTTGGAAAATATAGCACTATTGTTATGCATGCTGCACTGTCTTTTGTATTAGTGGGTCATTTTTCATAATATCTTGAAATAAAATGCATTTGGAGCTCTTGGGAAATGAATTGCTCAAAATGTATATATTTTCATTCTTATTTCCAATTTATAATCAGAATAACTTGGATGACTTTTGTGAAATATGTCCTATTTTAATATATTGCTTGGAAATGACTCTGGAAAGATTCATTTTTAAAAGTTCTATGGTATTTTTGATTACCGTATCAGAGGCTGTTGAGTTAAATTAGGACTCTGCTAAATTAATAAGAATAGCTTTTCTTGTGAGAGGTGACTGGAATGGGTTTCTAATTTTGCTTTGCCACACCACACACTGTTTTTTTTCTCCAGCACCCTCTCCTTCCTCTCTGTTGTACACACACACACTCACACTGCTCTTTTCTTGTTGGCTTCACTTACAATTGAACAACGTGTCTTAGTTTTATTAGATTCATTCTTCCCTAGTCCCCTTTTGGGGATCCCTCCCAGGGACATATGCGTAGACTGAATTGATTGTACCACGATGAAACATTTTACCCAGGTTATCGACCTCTTGTTCACACAAATAGGATTACCTAGACAAGCAGGAATTTCTACAGGGGAAGTCATGCTACAAGTAGATGTATTAAAGCTGTGGTCTTCTGCACAGTTACGTGGGAATAAATCCTATTGAATATGATGGAAGTTACTTCCAAGTAGGAAGTGGTAAACATGAACCTGAGGGTTGTCAAATGAGCTTGATGGCTATCTACCGATGCCTTTCCCCTCAAGATACTGAGCTGGAAGACTTTCCATTGGTAAGCTTCTCTTCATTCTTCCAGTGTCCCAGGAGCCTCACCACAGTTCTCCTATTTTTCTTTTCTCTCCCCCCTCCATACCTATTTAATCATACGTTATACTGCATTCTGTGCCAGATATAGGTACTGAAAAAGTTACTTTTTGCTTCACAGCTTCCATATTCCTCTATCCAGCCTTGTTGCCTGAAAATAACTTTTCCAGGCTCCACACACACACACACACACACACACACACACAGACTTACCCATCTATCAATCCATCCTCATGGCCATTTCTGGAAGAGACAAAAAAGGATCTTGTCATATCATAAGCTAGGAATAGAAGGACCATAGTCATGAGGGATAATGTTGCAGAGGGGCAGACTGACCAGAATAATAAAGATGAGCCAGCTAGGGATGGCGGAGATTTTCATTTGATCTATTTTGGCAAAAGAAGCAGTCTAAGGCCCTTTCCACACGTGGGGCATGAATTGGGCAGAAACGGGACTCACCGGATTTCTTCTCTGTATGGGCGAGTCTGTCGGGACGAGGAGCAGTGCGAGCTCGTCTCTCCACACTGCTCCAGCGTCCAAAATGGCGGCTTCCGGTTGGTGGAGGCTCTCCAAGAACCAGAGAAGCTCGCCAGCCTAAAGCCTGCCCCTGGCAGATCTGCAGGCACGCACTAGTGCATGCCTGCAAATCTGCACCGGAGCGTGGCTATGGAGCGACACAGAGCCGGCCGCCCCGTACTTTTGAAAAACCTCTCCAGGGCGGACTGAGGTGTGGAACTACGAAAAGTAGTCCGACCCAGTCCACTCCACGGTACAGAAGACCTCTGTCGGAGGTCGCTCTGCGCCGTTTTAATAGCCCGGTGCAGAAATGGCCATAATCACACTTCTTGGACTAGTGCAGACTGGAACACAGATATCCTCTGGGATACACATCTCTGTGAATCTGAGGATGAGGGCAGGTGCTGCTGCACATAAAGATTGCTGGTGCCTTTGTTAGTATATGCACTGGTTTGAGTCATACAATCTTTGTTTTGACCTTTTAGGTTGTTCTTCCCTTCCCTCTTCTCTGTTTTCTTGAGGATCTCCTATCTATATCTTGGAAATGGAAAAAAAATTGCCAATGTTCAAATCCAAAATGAAAAAGGGATTGCCTAAGAGTTAGGAAATCTTAATAAAGAGAATGTTGGACACATGAGCATATTCTCAGTTTGGGACTTATTCTGTGCAGAAAACACTTGAAAGCTGTTTTTCTGGGCAGAAAAATAGGATTTTCTGGGCAGAAAAATAGGATTTTCTGCACAGAAACCCTCTTTTCAGTGCTGCCAGCCAGTTTTCTGTGCAGAAAACATTTTGCTCATCTATCATCACTGAGACTTAGCCATGTCACAAATTATTGTTATTTTCTGCACAATAGAGTTACAAGGGGCAAACTGCATTCTCCCTAGAAATTAATACAGGCTTGAACTCTGAGATTAAGCAATAGCATTTTTAACAAAACCCCAACAATAAGGTAAAGTGTGAGTACAGGTGTCATCAAGTGGGTAACAGATACATAGTCTGCACTACAAATGTCTTTGAACATCTTCAAGACCTTCAGCGCTTACATTATTAGTGCAGCCTTGGTTGGAATCGTGTCCTTAATAACATATTTTTAAACTGTCAAGTTAAAGTGCAATTAAAATGTAAAAGAAGTTTGTCTCGGGGATGTTCTTGATAATGCCACTTGGATGATATATTACAACAATCTATTATCACAGCAACTGTTCCCTGATAGTGTACAATATTAGAACAATAAATCATCACCATAGCCTCCCTAACAATGACACATTTGGTAAGGTGTGTGTGAGTGAATGTGTATGGAAAAAAATCAGAATGTAGATGTTAGATTGAAGGGAAAATGTTATAGAGACAAGTCTTCAGTAGTTTGAAAACTGGCTTAGGAATTGCCAAAGTCTTCATAGAACAACATACAAACATTCCTTCCAGAGGCACAATGAGAAGCCTCATATATACACGGGTTTTTTGAGCTCATGTATAAAGGGCAATACTTTGTGAAACATGGGGTTTCTTTGCTTGTAAAGAGAATGCCCTTGTTCATAAAGAATGAGCAATCCTTTCACTTTATATGGAACTGCCCTTGTGCGTTTTGTATCCTTTGACCAAATCCACTATACATGTAAATAAGTAAATAAATAAAGCACAATGAGCCAGACAGAGTCATACTGTCTAAACAGGGCTGGAAATTGTTAAGCCCTCCAGATCTTGTTGAACTGCAGTTCTGAGTCTCTTTTCATTGGGACCCAAAGCAGCTCTCAGCAACCTAGCCCTCTTCCACTACAGCCTTGATAAATGTCATTTCTGGTTTCCCAAAACTTCTGTTGGCCCCAGTGATGCATTGCTGTCATCCTACATAATTAAGTCTTGAGTCCCCTTACCATTGTAATGATTTTCTTTTCACTTGAAGGTTAAGGGCCATACTTAATATCTCCATATTTCAAGCCTTTGGAGCCAAGGAACAGCCTGGTGGTCTGACATTTTCTCCAATGAGGGCAGAGACCCACACTAAAAGAGATGAAAAGCTCTGTGAACAGCTCTCCTCCCTTTTTTGGTTCAGCGGAGAGGCAAGGGGACACAATTGGAGAGAGGAGTATTTAACCTTTTCCTCTACTATTTTTGTAAGGGTCACTATCCATTGAATCAGTCTGACTTCAGATTTAGATTTTCTACTAGACTAACTACCTTTCTCTGTAAACAGAAAGTAGTTGGATTAAGTTAGATTTGATCCACAAAGCCCTACATTAGGATCCCCAGACTCTATGTCCTTGGAGAAACTGACTCCCTAAGTGCCAGGAACCTGCATTCTAATGTCACCCTGACAACAGACTTGGAGGGCACTGTCAGGAGAAGTGCTAGCCCCAACTGCAAAGTGGAAGTGGAATAAGAAACTGCGGATGGCTCCAGCCATACCATTCTCACCATAGCTCAAAGTCACCCTGGCCATAACTTTAGAGAGTCAATCCCATGCCTAAGTCTACTATATTCAGTTTGTTTTGTTCACTTGTTGCTGCAGTAGACTACCAACTTGATTCTGCTTCCCAAGCCAGACTGCTCACCTGTTTTCTTTGGTCTGAGCATGTGAAACATGGAGAATATTATGAGGTATGTCTCTGTTTCTCTCTGTCTCTCACTCAATGGTGAGTGGTGATAACAAGTAGAGTTTGTATTAGGTTCATCCACTTTTTGTGCAAGAATCATTCAGCCCTCCTTATGTTGTTAAACTACGGCCATTTCCACACTATGTTGTTATAGTGCTATTATTGCACTTTCAACATTCTGTGGAATTCTGGGGTTTGTAGTTTACTGAGGCCAAAGAGCTCTCTAGCTGAGAATTCTAAATACCCCTCCCTAAACTGCAAACCCCAGGATTCCATAGGACATTGAAAGTAGAATAATAGCACTATAACAGTATAGTGGGGAAATGACCTATATCTCCCAGAAGTCCCAGTCCATTAACCCCTATGAGTAATCATTTGGTCCAGAGGGTGGAGAAATCCTATGGAAGGGGCTATATTTGCTAGTTGAGTTCAGAAGGAGAGGGACAACTGGAGCTGCTGAGGACCTGTGGTTGCGAGGGCTAAGGCATAGGCCCTTTTCACCTTATGGTAGTGGTATTTTCAGTTGTGTATTGGGGGGCCACAAAAGGATAAATTGTAATTTCTGAAATGTATTTGATTCTATTTTGTATTTTTTTTTTATTTAGAGCTTTTAAGATTTCACCAGTGTTGCAATGCTACTGAATGTCGTATGCCAGCAGCCAGACAAGGTTCCCAGCTCTTTCAGTAGAATCTCAGGAAGCAGCCATGGGCAAAGTTCACTACAGTTTGTCAGCCAGTTACTGTTTGTTGTTTCTGCAGTCGGAGTAATAAAGTCTGAGTGACAGTCCAAAGAGACTATCCAGCAGCAGAGTCAGCACACCAGGTAAGGGTCAAGGTTTCCAGGAACATGAATCAGAGAGCGGAGAGTCAGAGGAGTTGCTTCTCCTAGTGAAAGCAGTTGTTTCCAACAGATTTCTCCCTGTGCTACCCCTTTATTTACCAGCCAGCAGCCTCTCCCAGCTGTTTGTCTAATTAATATGCCTTCCAGTCGTGTAGGGACATGGGGGTGGGGGGACGATTCACCCCAGGCGGCAATGTTTGTAGCCCCACTCCCACCCCCCCAGCCACACACCCACACACTGCACCCATGCCCCCGCACACAGTGGCCATGCCCCTCATGCCATAGCCTCCCTCCCTCCCTCCCCCCCCTTGACACACTCTAAGCTCCGCCACTGGTGTCTGCTCTATATGAATGCTGTGAGTCTCATGGGCTCTCCCTTTTCTATTTATGCTGGGTTGCTGTAAGTATTGTCTGTGTGTTGTGGCTGTTGGGGAGGGTCTGTCTTGTGTTTGCACCTGGGTCCTGGAACTGTGGCATGAGACTGAGCAACACAAGCAAGAGTCCTGCAATCAAGTCCTGCATTGGCATCTCATTGAATGCACTGTACTTTTGGGACAGTGCATGTATGTCAAATTTAATACATAATTTGTTGTGTTGTTGTTAAAATACATATATTGAGATTTAAACTGCAGTTGTTTCTGCAGCATTCAACTGTAGTTAGCCCCACAGAACCCAGAAAAAGGTATACCAGCATAACCAATGGTGCAAGAATGCTTTGAGTTACAGTTCAACAACTTCTGGAGAATTGCAAAATACCCAACCCTTGTCTAGATGGGGAATTGTTACATTGTTGTTGTGTGCCTTAAAATTATTTCCAATTGATGGCAACCCAAAGGCATGAACCTATCATGGGGTTTTCTGGGGCTGAGAGTATGTGACCTGCCCAAAGTCACCCAGTGGGTTTCCATGGCCGAGCGGGGAATCAAACCCTGGTCTTCAGGGTCGTAGTCCAAAACCACTACACCTTGCTGGCTCTTGTTATGTACACTTTAACAAAACCTTTTCTGGTGGGAACATCTTTTCCTCAACATTTCTTTATTTACTAACAGTGTTTATATGTGCCCAACCATTGTTCTAGCTGGCTTCATTAAGGAATGTTTTAACATAACAGGTTTGGACAATCAACCTTTTCTTGATTTACTGATACAGTGTATATGATAGCAAAGCTAGCACCAGAAGGAAAACATCAGTCACATAAACAGATTAAGGAAATACTTTATTAACTTTGCTGGAGCCATTAGAATAATTTCCAGCTTACAACATCCCCCTGTTCACATCCTTGATTGCAGATGAATGGCAAAAAAACTTTTCATTTGAAACAGTGTGATGCGGTTGTTGTTTGCCCTGAAAGAAGAAAGCATGAAATCTTGAAACTCATTATCACATCTCATTTCCAACATATGCAATTGCAGTTCTCCAGAGGTACAATAACAATGCTTTAATCCTTAGCGACACTCTCCTTGTTCAGGCTTGCACTGATTCAATTATCACTAAGTCTGAATGGGACTCTGTTCCTTCCAGGTGTGTGGGGAATGCTGCTGGTTGTTGTTGCTGAGCTCGAGAGAGGTTTACCATATTTCCATTGAAGAAGTAGAAAGCTGTGTGTTTTCATAATGCTCCACATTCAAATCGTTCAAGTTACAATATAAATCCCAGGGATGAGTCCTTAGGTGATACTTAATGCTGTGTAATTCTGCTTAAATTTTGTTTCAGGTCTGCCAGAAATAATGCTGATGTGTTGTCTTAGCTGCCTGATCAGTATTCTGAAACAGAATCTTCCCTTTAATAAACTGTAATGAAACCTTATACTTTGTTTGAGTTCAATCTGGGGTGCACGCGTGTGTGTATGTGTGTATATTTGAATTTTCACCAATATTCACATCTCTAGAGATGGGTGAGAATTTTGTTTCATTTTTAAAGTAAAAAATTACTAAAAAAACAAACAAACGAAAAACCCAAACTCTAAATCTGCTCATATTTGGAGTGAAAAGAATGTGAGATATAAAAAATCTGGATGTGGAAAAACCTGAAACAAAGGAATTAATCCATCTTGGCCCAGGACTTGGACTGTTTAAGTCTGGGCTTGAGTCACTGTGTATTCAGCCATGTTAGTGCTAAATGTTGATTGCTGCTGTCTTTTTATCCCCTGAAAGGCTTCTCATCTTTAACATCTACATGACTGGCAAGTACAATATGCTTCCCCATATACTGCAAATGCCTGCCCCAACTACATTTGGAGAGTTCAAGAGAGTTTCCTTTATTTTTATAAGTATTTAATAAAATTAGCAAATTTCTTCACATTCCAAGACAGAGCAAACATGAGGGTTAAAACACATGAATGCACGTGACAGGCTTCCTCATCCCTAATCCCTCCCTTCCTTAAGTAATTGTGTATTTGTGGGGAGGTGGTGGGATGTAAAATGACCCCCAAGTTGTGATCTAGCAAGAGACATCATGTGAATAAACACTACATTAAAAAAAAAACCTACAATAATTCCTTTAGCAATTTAAGCTTAACAGCATGATTATGGTGTCAACTTTGGTATGCAACCCTAAGAGACTGTACGCAGAAACTGGACAGGTCTAGGGTAAAAGCATATATGGACCAAATGATGGAGGAAACTGTTACCGCTGTTTCTAGCCCGAGCTTGTGGGATATTAAGATATCATTTGATATTAATAATTTGGCCTTCTTCACCCATTCCTCTCCACGTGCTTGCGAGGCCCCCGGACAAGCATGCACACAGGCGTGGCCGACAATAGCCGAACCATTCAAATCCCAATCCAGGCAGGCCAGTCATTGCCGAATGCAGCTTCAAGAGACCTCAAGGGAAGTACCACATTATGTATGCACGCTACTTACAAAAGTTCCCCTGCCCTGCGCAGGCAGCTAGATGAGTGGGCTATACAACTCTCAAGCACTCCGCGTTTGCATACTGGCTACTCTATTGACAATCTGGTCATAATTCAATCATCTAAAATACTGACCTTTTGGAGGCTTTGTGTCCAGCCCGAAACTCATCCCCAAGTACGGACTAGCCTGCGGTCACAATTTTCCCTATAAGAACCCCTGGCTTTGAGCGCTTCCTCGGATCGCTCTTGGCTTCCATCCCGCCTTGCTGTCTCTCCATTTGATGAGCCTCCTCTCAGGTCCATGTGCTGAGAATCCACACTCCCCGGCTTCTTTGCTTCTACCGGGCTTCAGGACAGGTATAGTATTTCCCATACCAAACCTCCTCTCAAAATCCCTCTATCCAACTCCTACTTTTTATTTCTATAGTTCCTTGTGTGAGTGTGTTGCATACACGTGCTTGACTGTATCTCAGTAAAACATTCATTATTATTAACTTCTGCTTGATCATTGACTCGGCCTGACCCTGTAGACATAGGGCTCAAGATCTCGCTACGTTACCCTGCCTCTCGCATTGCTAACTAGTGCTCTTTGCTAATTCCCTCCCCATTGTTTGAGCACATTTAGGTGTCCCTCCCGGGACCCCCAGAAATCAGGGTAACAAAACTAAGTGAGCAAGCTAATTAAATGACAGCGCAAGTATTGTCTTCTTGACTCTTATCAAGTAAATGTTGCTAGGTTTGGTTCATTGATTCATGAATGGCATTTTTTGCTTTGAAAACGTGTTTCTTTTTAGTTCTACTATGTAGAACTAATGTAATCTCCCAACAAAACTCTGCACATAGAATATCACATTTGTTCACTGTCCACCTAATGAAGTAGCAGGCTCTTCACATAATAAACCTATTCAGTTTTAAGGTATTATTGAAAGTTTCCTTTCTGATTGTTACACAGAACAACACAGCTATTCTTTTGAATGTTTGTAAAATATGGCCTTTGAAGAAATAGGTTTCTTGTAAATATCCTCTGGCTATAAGATGCCAAGGCTTCTAGTTTGTCAGTCACTTTGGCTTTATTTCTCTGAGATGTGGGGAATTACTTGAAGCTATGTCAAAACTTTGCTATGAAATGAAATTCATCTTATATTCTCATTGCACATTTAAAAAGTGTTCTTCTCCTTAACTAGAGGAGTTGCTAACATGAGCTCAGTTTGTGTGTATGTACACAGCCACTGGAAAGTTATAGAGGTCAAACAAACCTTTTTCTTCAGATTGGAAATGTCCTGCATCTTCTGTTTTGACCATGGCTGAGGACTGCAAAGATGATATCTTGAACTGCCGTCAATTTTGCCTAAAACAACATTGCAAGGTGAACTTTAATTTTAGCCTCCTGCTCAAAAGAAACCTCGAGAGGCATTTCAGGAGAAGACTGTATTTATGTATGGGAACACCAGTAAATACTTTTCAGGCAGGTGTAAGTTGCAACTTAACTTTGTGTAAGGCAAACTCTGGGGTGAGAAAGGTCAAAATATCCTAAGAAATTTGAAGGATCCAAAATGTTTCAATACAACTGATAACATTTCATATGGAGCGCTACAAAATTTCTTCAATATCAAATCTTACTCTTATCTTGAACAAGGTTGTATTTTAGTTTCCTGTAATAATGTCATTCATGTATCTTAAAATAAAAGATTGTCTTGGTCTTTAGTCCTAAAATGTTACTGCCGCAAAAAAAATTAGGAAGAAACATCTGGCAGAGATAGCTGTATCTTGCAATGGTGACAATTTTATATAAAATGCTTAGTTTCTGACCCTTTTTGTGACTTTATCCAAAGTATACCACCTATGTCAAGGTTTTTAACTGTAAAATTTTATAGTTTGTTAACTTGTATTTTTGTATTTTTAAATGATATTGTTGTGTTTTTTTGTTTTATTGTATTGTTCAATTGTTTTATTGTTGTTTTTGCAACGGCCATTGGCCAAAAGCCATAAAGTAAGTAAGTAAGTAGTCCTAAAATGACACCTTGTTTCTAGATCTTTCCACCTAAGACATGGCAGGGGCATTGTGTTTATACCACCCTCTGCTGCACTTTTAAAATCAGTTTTGTCTATGCTCTCAAATGGACTTAAAACAGCATCTCTTTTTGGTTGTGTTTCAAACCAGGTTGGGTCCCCAGCCTTTCTGGGTTTCCTGGATATCCCATTTTCTGCTGCTGATATTCAAAGAATCACACTGCTGAAATAAGATTACATTTCCAATGCAATATCCTTGCCTTTCTTTCACTTTCTGAAATGCTCTGGGGCTAACCTTGGAGCAACTCTGTGTGTATACGAAGGTGCTCCAGTATCCTGTACTGCAGAGATTCCCACAGTTACTGCCAGATTTCACCAGCAGTGACACTGGCACCAAAAAGATATCACTAGCAGCAGCTGAATTTCAGTGGTGCCAATACAACTCCCAGTAAGGTAGGGGAGATCCAATACAGAGGTTGCTTTCCCCAACTCTAAATGTCACCAAAGTTTTGTAGCTGATAAATGAAAGAACCAGAAACTTTCTGCCCCTGGAACTCTTCAGGTTTGGCCAAAAATGCCAGCCCCCTTACCCCACAACTTGTCTGCTCCTGGTTTTTGGGGGAAAAAAATGAATATTTTTACATTAAAGGGTATGATGTGTTAATTGTCCACCATTTTGTGGTCAGAGTTTAAAAGACTGACTGTCTCAAAAATAGCTTTGATGGTCACGTGTTATCCAATGGCTACATGTTGCTTACTTGTTCTGTACCTTCAAGTTGTTTCCAGCTTATGGTGACTCTGAGGCATCCCTGTCATGGAGTTTTCTTGGCAAGAGTTGTTCAGAGGGAGTTTGTCTTTGCCTTCCTTTGAGTCTGACAGAATATGACTTGTCCAAGGCCATTTCCGCACTAGCTTGTTATAGTGCTATGATTCCACTTTCAACATCCTATGGAATACTGGGGTCGGCCGGCTGCCCCTTCCCGAAACTGCAAACCCCAGGATTCCATAGGATGTTGAAAGTGGAATCATAGTGCTATAACAGGCTAGTGCGGAAATGGCCCAAGTCCCTCCAGTGGGTTTCCATGACTGAGCAGGGATTCAAATCCTGCTCTCCCAGTGTCCTAGTTGAATGCTCAAACCACTACACCACACTGGTTCCAAACATTGCCCACATTTGATTTAAATAGTTGCAAAGAACTAATGTGAAAAAGAAAGGAGAAGAGATTCCCTCTCTTCTTTCCTAACCTGTTCCCACTATCCATTTTCTTTTTATAATAACAAATGTGAGAAAATATCACTTGATAATCCATTGGCCTTTGGCAGATACCTGCTTCTTATTGATCATGGTGCTAGATGCAATTATAGCTCAGTTGAATCTACTCTGAGATGAAACTTGGATCTTTATCATGCTGCCATTTTTTTCTGTTGCATTTATAACCTCTTGGATCCTAGCTACAATAGAAGTTGCATTGACAAGCAGTTCTACTGCTCTGTACACAAGATACTCAGATTTATAGCCCAATCTGTCCTAAGGGCTTGAGAGATCATGAATTTCATTGAAACTGGCACTTAGCATTATCCACAATGCATTTGGCATGGTATAGAGAAGTAGCTTATTTGCAAATCTATGGAAATGAATGATAGAAAAGCCTACTAGGTCAGCATCTCCTCACTAGCTCAGGGGTTTCTTCATTTGTGTTCCACCTAAGGCACACACATACATATATACAGTGTCTATACAGAGATGTGTCTCATTAAGTCTGTCCCTCAAGGTTTTTTGTCAGTGCTCCCAATAGTTATGTCTAAAAATGTTGAGGATAATAAATAACTGACATTGGGGTGGCTATCAAATTGTACTTGTTAATAAATTGATCATGGAGTTACAAGGATTTCTGTACTTAATAGTGTGTCTTAAACAGAATCCCCCTAGCCTTTGTGTTTTATTTCTTAAGTTTACATGAATGCAAACATCTTTCTGTAGTTTTAAAAGATTGGTAACTACTTGAACAGGTAGTCCACAGTACCAGGTGCCACAAATCCAGTTGCCACTAGAAACTTTCTGCCTTTACCGGCAGTTGTGGATCCTAAGACAAAGACCCTCATTTCCTGAGCTGCAGAGAACATCAGCATGAATTGCCTTCCCTAAATAGCCAAGGTGGCGAGAGACATCATGTGCATGTGCACTGACATATAACAGTTTGCTACTATTTTAAATGTCACAGCCCCATGAGATATGTGGTTGGTGAGCCACTTAGAATTCTTTGCTAGAAAACTCTCTACTGCTCTGGTTCAGTGGAATGGACTAGAAAAGAGTTCTAAGTACCCCTCACAAATTACAAATCCCAGAATTCCATTGGATGGACTCTTGGCAGTTAAAGTGGTATCAAACTGTTATAACTGGAAGTGCAGTTACAAGATTTGTTTCATCCCAAAGTTCTTTACAAAAGACAGAAGACCTGGAGGGAGGGAAAGACATTTAGGCCATTTCTGCACTAGACTGTTATAGTGCTATTATTCCACTTTTAACAGCCTATGGAATCCTCAGGCTTGCGGTTTAGGGAGGGGTCTCCCTAAACTGCAAACCCCAGGATTCCATAGGATGTTAGAAGTGGAATAATAGCACTGTAGCAGCCTAGTGTGGAAAGGGCTTTAGTCTTTCAAAAGTTCATAGCATTCTTGTGAACCCTGAGTTGTGAAGGCTGCAGTCATATGCACACTCAATGGGGGTCAAGTCTATTTCTGTCTTTAGGCACATTAATTTGGGATTAGGCCTGTTTGTTTAGAGTTTGTTATACATTATCAATTTGCAATGTAGCTTAGAAAAAAATAATTCAGGGGGGATCCCACACATAGGCACCATAGTATGCAAGTGTGGTCTGACTATATACTATGCAGTGTTTTCAGATTCCTAATCCACCAACTTTTAAAGTGCCATGATGGTATGTTGGAGGCAAACAGCAGCTTGGACTGATTTTCAGCTGGAAAAGACCATGCTGGAGGAATCAGATCCATCTCTGTTCATGCTGTGGCCTAAATTTGGATCTTCCCCCCACTATTTATTTATTTGGGAGAAAAAAAGACACGTGCGCACGGAGAGCAAGCTGGGATATGTTTGTCATATGACAAACATGCCATCCATTCTAGGTTTGAGACTTTCTATGTACCCTAAAGGCACCAGATTGTTTCTGACCTTGGAAGCTAAGCAGGCACAGCCCTGCTTAGTATGTGGATGAGAGCCCATGAACAAATACGAGGTGCCATAGGCTGCATTTCAGAGCAAGGGACTTGCAAAACCACCTCTGAGCATCCCTTGCCTAAGAAAAGGCTATGAAATTCATGGTGTTGCCATAAGTCAACAGGTGACTTGAAGGCGTGTGCGGAGGCACGCACACAGACCCCCACTAACTAAGGATGCATTTGACCACATTGTACTATCTCTGATGTGAAAATGCACATTCAGGGCTATGAAAACCATACATGGTGAGTGGGTGGGGTAGAGAAGTGATTTTTGTGAAAAATGAAAGATGACTTCATGCCTGTCTTCATCAATCTGACAATTGTGCAGTCCAAAAGCACCGCTAGGGCTGGCTCCAAAATGACAATTTCACTTACATCAAAAGCCACTGCATTCACTTCAAAAAGCATGTTTTCTGTTTGTTTATATCTTGGCGAAATACATAAGAATGTCTTTCAAACAATGCCACCAACAGAAATGATGCTTTGTTTGAGAAGAAAAGCAAAATCTTTAAATGGTGCCCCATGCCATATTTGAGAGTGATGGTGGAGATGAACAATGCAATCCCGTGCTTCTCTAGCCAAAAGTCAAACTCATTGAGTTCAATGAGACTTACTTCCAAGCAAACATGCTGAAGGATGAATGAAACGAATAATGAAATGGTTGTTTTGTGTATGTATGATGAAACAAAACAATTTCAGCTAGAACTACTGCATAAAGTTCATGAACTTTTTATCGTAGCACAGTTGCTCTCTAGCTCTCTTACATAGAATTCTATATTTTGTGTTTGTACTTAAACTATCCAGGCTGTCAAGATACTTATTCTTTGTCATTTTGTTTGTTTGTTTTAAGAGTTTGAAGCTAGCCTTACATCCTTCCAATTCAGCTTAAATTCAAAGTTTGAAGTAACATGTTAAATTTCAGTGTGATTTTTATTCCTTAACCCCTTTTCACTTTAAACCACTGAAACTGGGGTTAGACATCAAAAGTGCAACAATAAAGATAGCTAGGTTAGTGGCAAACCTCATATTTATGTTGGGTTGGTTTATTTATTATTTATATTTTACTTTTACTATCTTGCTAACTGTGTTTTGATCCGAGATCTAATACCATCTCCAAGTAATATACAGCAAATGAAAAATATTTTTTCTAAACAAATAAAAACATAACAATATATAAAACATTATAGCATCAGTTTAAAACAATGATCAGTTAAAACTGTTAATGGAGAGCACAATAAATTTGAAAAGGCCTGGGTAAAGACAGCCATATACAATATAATATGGCTGGCACTTCCCTAATATTTCAAAACTACCCTTGAAAGCGTTCAAGGCAGAGTACATGGCAATAAGTGTGCACTGATGGTGGGTGGTCAGTACAGTGGTGAATCTACCTGAACTTTAAAGAAACTGCCCAAGAGGATAAAACCTATACCCTGAACAGATTCAGCACCTTGAACAATTCCTTTAAAACAAGAAATAAAACCCAGAATGGATTCACCATCCCACTGACATGGAAGCCAGCAGTTGCCATGGATGCTTACCAATGAAAACATTGGGTTTGAATTCCACTTTGGTCCAGGGGAAAGTGCCAGCACTCAAAATGTTTCAGGAAGCACTAAACACCCAGTCAAAAATGTTGTGAAAACCCTCTGAGATGTCACTTCTATATCCTTCACCAAAACACTGTGATTGGAAGTTGAAAGCATTAGAAAGAAACTCTGACAGCATTATTCTTGGTTGGAAACTAGAGCAGTTAATCACAAAACTACAATACACCCCATTCCCCACTGGACCTTTTTGTTATACAGGACTCTATGGAGAAATTTTTCATTTTTGCAGTCACTATTCACTTGTTACTTGTGTAAAAGGCCTCTTCATGTTGAAAAAGAAGCAGGGCTGTGCTTTTAGGCATGCTCCTGACACCCTGGGCTCTTTTACAATACACAGTTATAGAGCAATGTTTCCACTTTAACTGCCACGACAGCATTCTATGGAATCTCAGGGTTTGTATTTTCATGAGGCACTTGATTTCTGGCTGATAATTGTAAAAGCCTCTCCCTAAACATGCATGTTTTTATGTAGTGGAAGATTCCTGGAGTTGTTATATGTTCATTAGAAAACCTAATTTTCAGATCTTCTCTCATCCAGACTTATTGCTTATAAGCTTTCCTGGGGACCATTCGCACTACACAGTTACAACACTGTTATTCCACTCTAACTGCCATAGCAACATCTTGTGGAATCCTGAGAATTGTTCTAAATGCCATTTGTGGATTCCATAGCATGTTGGCATAGCAGTTAAGGTGGAATCATACTGCTATAATTATGTAGTGTGAAAAGGACCTGTGTATTGGGGAACAGTTTAAACTATGCGCTGTGTCCCTCCTTCAGCACAGTAAGACCTGATATTGATTGATTGATTGATTGATTGATTGATTGATTGATTGCACTGATATGCTGCCTTTTCTCCCAGAGTGAGATCCAAGGCATCTACAGTTGGGCCCATGGTATGAATCAGGATAGCCCTTTCATCTTGCCACAGTGGATAAGTCTTCCCCTCATCCCTAGACTATCAGCTGCAAATAATTGATGGACTGGGATACCTCTAGCATTTCTGACTTCTTCCAAATTGCTAACAAAACTTTGGAGAGGGTTAAGACTGAGTTTGGTCCACTTTGGAGGAGCCCTGGTTTGTACTGGACATCATCCTGGCAAAGTCTGGTTATTTTAGGGTTTGTCTGAATAACTGTATTCAGTTATTGTGTTATAACCAAAACCCTTTAGTTACTTTCATGATTTTTTTTTAGATGATTGCTCTAAAAATAGTTGTATACTTTTTAAAAGTGTGAAATCGTTCAAATAACACTTTTGAGTTTATGTGTTTGTTACATTTGTTTTGTCATTTCAAATCTTGTTGTCATTTGGTTAATTTTCAGCGTCCATGTCTTGTTGTCATTAAAAATAAAATTTAAAAAAAGTTGTATGAACAGTAGTTGAATGGTAGCACAGGCACTGATTAGCTGATTAACTCATGTTATACAACGGAAAGCCTTTGTATCTGTTCAAGGCACAGAGGTGAGATGCGGCTGGTACATCTTGGCAAGAAGGAAGGGAAAAAATGGTCCTGTCACTTCCCTTTCACACTCTGTACTGACAGTTGTATTTTAAGCTCTGTACGGGTGGCTTTCCATATTAAGAGAAAGTGGAGCAATCTGAAATGGAAGTTATACCAAAGGAGGATTTTCCAGTTTCTTCCACTCAGGAGATGCAGCAGCTTTTCTCAGCTCTGGGAGTCACCAACCTCAATGTGGGAAACAGTGAAGATTTTATGTTGAATGAGATGGAGTTGCAGGGGGTGGGACAGCGTGAGACACTTATGCATCCTTGCTCCTAGGAATACACTCCCTTCAAAGTGGCTCCAGACCAAGGCCATTTCCACACTACACTGTTATAGTGCTATTATTCCATTTTCAACATCCTATGGATTCCTGGGGTTTCCAATTTAGGGTGGGGCCTCAAAGGCTGAAGATATTGGTAATTGCTTGGCATCTTTTAAACAGCTATCTTGAACCCTCATCCTAATAGGGATACCAAACTGGCTAGCAAAAAGAGAACAAAACAAAAATCACAGCAAATTAATTCATAAATTACAATTAATTTATGATCAATTAAATTTAACAACTGTTAAATAATTCCAGTCTGATTGAAATCAAAGAAATTAGCTAGAGCATCTCTCCTCCATGCTCCAAATCCCCCAAAGAGATCCAGCTGAAATCCTGTGTTAATTTCTAGACCAAAATCCAGTGTCATGCTGGTTGTGCAGGAAGCATACACACAACTTCCTTCCCCTCTCTTTTCCTACTGCTGCCCTTAGTCTTATCTGAAAACTGGAAGCATTTCATGGCTCATGGGGTGAGGAAAGATTGCTCCCTCCCAATTCTGCAGATGGGTGGAGATTAGTGGCTGTCCCCCTCCTCCATGGAATTAAGCCCTTAGTTTTACTCTTCAACTATATTAATTCATTAATTAATCACTCAGGGGAACTAGTCAGTGCTCTCAGCTCTATTTCAGATCCCTTTCATTTAACAGCAACTTCTGTTTTCTAAGACTTCAGCTTCAAAGTAGCACATAACTCTAAAAAATATTTTTGGAAGTCAGAAATCAGAAGTTGACAGTAAAGTCAATCTTCCAGATTTATTTAAATGCATCCATATGGTAAATCATACATTTTGCTGGGGAAAGCATCAAAGAGGGACGAAACTGTGAACATTCTCTTTTTCCCAAGTTAAGCCTCATCAACTACCCTCACATAATGAGGTGAAAAACCCAAAGTGGAGATTTTCCAGGGTCCCTCAAATTGCTTTTTACTATCAAGACCTAAAATTAGACCACTGAAAGTTGTGAGCTACCAATACTTCAGTGCACAAGTGATGTTCCCTCCAAGTTAATTATAATGTGCTCTGAATGTTAATGTATAATGTGGGAGGCCATTTGCCACTTAACAGAAATGCTGAGAAGCATTCTAAGACTGAACATGGAGAAGAAAAGAAATTGTGTTGTTATTATTTGCTTCTCCATAGCTGTGAGAATGCTGTTTAATTGCAATTCTATTTGAACTTTGTGAAATGTAATTTTTCTAGAAACAACAACAATAGGTAAAGTGAAATTGATTTACACGAGGGATGGCTAGCCTGTGGGATGTTGCTGAACATCTAACCTTAGGTGTTCTTGGACTGCAGTTAACATCATCCTTTACCATCACCTCTGGCTCAGGCTGATGGGATATCTGGTCCAACAAGCTCTGGAGGATGACAAATTCTCATCTGTGATTTACAGCACAATCCTAGGTAGGCCTGTGGAGCTTACTCTCAGGCAAACATCTTTTACTGTAGTCTTAATTCCAGATGGGGAAGTATGATTCTCCAGTGATCCAGGTATACTGCGGAGGAGTATTCAGGGAAAAATATTATTTTAGTTATTTTAATTCATGGTTTTAAACAGTTTAATAGTGGAAGTTTAAAAATGATTTAAACTGATGATTGGATGGCTGTGTGTCCAAATGGAGATAAGACCACTATTCAGAGGGTTGTGACAAGACCATCCTCTGTTTGAATGCATCTTCTTTTCTGAAGAACTTTCTATCCTAAATCTGGTTTAAAAGTAAAGATATGCAAGAAGAAAGAGCAGAGACCTTGAAGTTGCCCAGCAGCGGTCAGCACTTGGACAGTAGACTGAGCAGCAGAATTTTGACGGCTTTTGTGTGATTATTGTATTTCTATTTCAAGACTAGTTTTATGTGATGTTAGGAGACGCAGTCAGACATATCTCCCATATCATGTTTAATTTGAACCACAAGTTGTTAACCCAAAATGTGGGTGACTCAAGGGTCTACCCATGATGACATGCAAAGGTGGGGAATTATTAGCTCAATTAGGAGGCCTGTGAGAGGGGGGTAACTCGATGAGATCTTTAATACCAATGTTTATGGGATCTCGTGCAGGAAAGAACCATCCAGAGATTCAAAAGTAAACTAAATGTGTTTTATTAAGGGAAATTCAATCACTCACACACAAGATCCAAACAGCCACACATTCACACAAGGCTAATGGAAGGTAAAGAGAGGAAAGGGTTATAGAGAGACTTCAGGGAGTAGTCAATATGTACTGATCTAGAAGAGCAGTGAAGAAGTAGTGATGTGGCTTAGACTTGAGTCCAAGAACAGTACACAATCAGGAATCTGAGTGGCAGAGTGGTGACCAGCAATCAATGTACCGTGAGCTAGCTGATCAAACCTGGGAGGTTTTATACAGTTTCTACCTGGAGGACATGGGTGTGAATGGCTCTCTGGCTGAGTAAACAGTGGAGTTTGCAGAGCGGACAATGAGGTCCAGAATGAGCTGGTGGTTTTAGCATTAGCTGGCAAAAGGGGCTACAGGTTGTCTGATAGCTCAGTGTTTGTGGATCGGTTTGAGGATAATGGGACAGGTTGCAGAGCAAAGGGAAGAGGACTTGAGACAATCAGTGGTCCGGTGGGAACATCCTAGTCACTATTGTCTAAGAAAGCACAGTCATTAAGGCTAGCAGCAACCTATTATCTCTGGAGTTTCCTAGTGATTTCCTGACTGTGAACTCATCATGCCTAGGAGATGTTTTTCTGGCCTAATTCACAGTGACCAATCTTTTCCTCTTGGCTAGCCTGGCTATATAGCCATAGCACGGTATATTTTATATCAAAGCCAATAAATGTATTTTGCCAATTAAACCATATTTTGTCAATTAAACCATACCAAGCCATGGGAGTAGGTGACCCCATAACAAGGTGTCTCCAGATTACTTCAAATCATCACAAAACATCACAAAAATGCCACATAGCAACTGAGTGCTGAAGGACCCCTACTCCAGATGTCTTCATACCCAGAGATCATGTTTATCTTGCCATCACTTTCCCATCACTGTGTTTGTTAATCAGATCCTCAGCTAATGGGGTAAATATGTATGATAAATTCATCCTGAATTGTAGGTAATTTTAGGAAATTCCAGGTTTTGTTCCTTTTTTCTTTTCTTTTTAGAGATCTGTATGACTTTTTTGTCATTTTGAAGTATTTTATGAGAGCTCCTGGCATTACCAAAGGCATTTTATCCCCTGATTGGTTTCAATTACTGTAGTACTTTTCAAAATAAACTGTATTGCATTGTCTGTTTCCACTGTCTAAAGATGGCCATCAAGTAACTATGGCTAAGGATTCCAGTACACAGATTCAACAGAGATCAAGAGAGACAAAGAGAAATGTTATCGCTAAAACAAAACGATCCTAATGTTTACCCAGTATAACATTACTTAAGGACTTTAACACTTTGACTACAATCTTGAATTTTTTTTAAAGAGGCTCAGTGGAAATTGATGAAAATCAGTTTCTGAAATGTTTCATGAGAGTGGATGTGACATGCAATCTTCAGAAGGAGGAAGGGGAAGGTCACAAGGAAGGAAGGGAGGGAAACCCAACCTATTTCAAGATGGGATAGATGCAAACCCATGAATATACAGGTATGATAATAACAAAAAGAATCAGAACTCTCAGTATTTTGATGCAATCTGGTGGAACTCTATGTATGTATAGAATTTCTCCTTTCTCCTGAGACAAGATTCAAGGCAGCTTACAATAACTTTAAAAAGATGAAGCTAAAACATTACTTTACCATGGTTAAAAAAAGAATTAAAAATACAATGCAGTTCTTTTAGCACATTGGTGAGGAAACCCTTTTGGACAACCCACGCCATCCCTATTTATTTACCCAAAAGCTCTTTCATCCCCTACCCCCAAATGTCCAACTTGTTTGAGGGTGAAATAAAAGAATCAAATGCCACTGCAGGAGGGCAGATTATTTAATTTAACCCCAAATCCAAACATAGTGCAGCATTCTCTGTGGCTACTCTCAGACTCTGAAACTCCCTTTGTAGGGTGGTTCTGAGAACTCTTTTTTTGTCTTTCTGTTAGCAGGTAAAGACTGTCCCCCGCCCCCTCAGCAACTCTTGGGAACAGATGGTTTTTCCAGAAAAGGGCTTTCCTTAATGTGCTATGCTATAGTCTGAGAAGACCAAAGCTGTAGCTCTAGAATGCCAACAAAGTTTTGACATGGAGGTGCGTATAGTATGATATTCAGCTTGTCCACCCCTAGAAATGTAAATGCACACATTAAAAAAAAAAAAACCACCCTATTTCTCACCCATGCATGACTTCATGCCAGTTCTGTATTCCATATAATGCAGGAATTAATTGAATATGTGATTGTAAAATAATCCTATTGTAAGAAAAAATTGTAAGCTATTGTACGATAATATTGTAATATTGTAAGGTAAGGTTTGCGGGGGTTGGTTATTTAATCCATTTTTACCAACACTTGTCTGTGTGCATCTCTTCCACGACGCATAGCAATAATGTTAAAATCTCCCTCTGACTAAATGAACCAAAAGTCTCGTGCTTCTAGCACTGGGACATGGAATGATTAAAAAGGAAACCAATTTAAGTGATTGCACAATCTGTGTTTTATCTATTAAAAAAGAAACAAGAAAGAAGCCCCAGTGAAGGATGTGCAAGATGAGAATTACTACCACAAATTACTCTTCTGAGCATCATTAGTCTTTCTGTTGATTCCAAAGAGAGTTTAAATCTGACTTGCATTTTCACATTACTAAGAGGCCTGTGATTTGGATGGTCGGTGACAGTGTGTTTGATGGGATCAGGAGCTAGCAATCTGATCCATGTAATGAAGTGAGACCTGAATAAAATGCAGTATATTACTCAGAGTGGAGACTTGCTCTTCCAAGCAAGACGGCCTGCCATTGGTATAAAGGATTCTTTATGGAAGGCTCTTATCAACACACGCATCTACACTTCAACAGTAAAGCAAAATTGGGTAATGCACTTCTCCTGCTTTGAAATGTCCTTACTCAAAAAAAAAAAAAAAAAAAAAAGGTTATTTATTCAAAGCTGCATCTCAACTTTATGAATTATCCATCTGAGTTTATTTTTTTTTAAAAAAAAGCTAGTCGCCATATTTTTATTTTTGCTTTTATTTTCAACTTGACAGTATCATATTTCATATGAAAGAAGTTTATGGGAAAATGTGAGGCAAAGAGTATAGACCAAAATAGCAGAAAAAGCCAGGTTTGGGAGGAGTGGAGGGAGAGGAATTAACTCTGTCGATCAATGGCCTAGCTAACTTTCTCACTGGAATATTTGATGCTCTTAATGTTCTCTTGATGAACAGAGACAGAAGGGAGGGCACAAAGTGAAGTGAGGGGAGTTTAGATATATTTAAACTAGGTTTTGATCATTGCATATTGCAAGAGACCTAAAGTACAGCAACACATGCAGTCCATCAGTCCCTCTTCAGGCAGAAGCTGGCTTTCAAAGCCTAACATGGCATTATGTCAACTAATTTTGAAAAAGAGAGAAAGAAAGAGACAGAGAGAGGCTGAGTTGCAAGCAGCAACAAATAAATGATCTCATATCTAAGACAAATTAGAGAAGCTTATCAACTTGAATGGTGAAACTGAATCAAAAAATTAAGAGCTGCAGCTTTGTAGTAGAGCTTATGCTTGGTCTAGAAAAACTGCCAGGTTCAAATTTGACACCTCAGGGCTGGGACATACTTCTGTCTGAAGTCATGGAGAAGCCTTGATAGTCTGTGTAATGGCCAAGCTAGAATGTTACAGCTGCTCTTGCAGTGGATGGACTGTATTGCAGGGGTAGAGCACAGGCATTGCACACAGAAGGTCTTGGGCACAATCCCAGCATCTTCAGGTAGGAGTCGGGGAAAATTCTTGTCTGTCAGGTAATATAGGACAGAGTTGAGCAACTTGGATAGGTCAGGGAGCCAGTTTTATTTCTGCAGGACAAGATCTGTCTCTCCAGGTATTTTAATTTAAATAAATAAATAGATAGATAGATAGATAGATAGATAGATAGATAGATAGATATACCCAGAAGTGACCAGAAGTTTAAGCTTCTGATTTAAAACATACACATACTCAAGTGGTATTTTTTCACTACAGCAATGCTGCAAACTTACTTTAGAGAAGGACCACTACTCTATGATGCTTCCAGGAGTGCCATCTCTCTCCCCCCTGACACACATTGACCCCTCCCACCCAAAAAAATCACACAGGGAGGGTTTTGGGAAGGTCTGGGAGTTTTAAAAGCTGGTGGGGGTGTGTATAATCTATAGATCACATCTATAGATTATGTACTGTTTTCTTTCTGGTATAGAGAACTGTTAGATACATGAGGCCTTTCCGACTTACACGATTATAGTGCTATTATTCCACTTTCAACATCCTGTGGAATTCTGGGGCTTGTAGCTTACTGAGGCAAAAGAGCTCTCTGGCTGTAAATTCTAAAGGCACCTCCCTAAACTGCAAATCCCAGGATTCCACAGGATATTGAAAGTGGAATAATAGGGTTTCCTTCCGGGAAGATATATCAGAGACAACGTGCGCACAGTAATAAATATTCTGGAATACTATGAGAGACATAATGAGAAGGAAGGAGTGTTGGTTTTTGTTGACGCTGAAAAAGCATTTGATAATTTGAATCAAGAATTCATGATAGAATTATTGGACACAATGGGATGTGGACATAAATTCGTAAATTGGATAAAACAGATATACAAAGATAGCAAGGCACAACTAATTATTAATGGGGAAAAGACAGCACCAATTGAAATAAAAAAAGGAACACGTCAAGAATGTCCCTTATCACCTCTTCTTTTTATAATAATGGTTGAAGTACTTTTGAGAAAGATAAGGGCAGAAGACACAATAAAAGGAACGAAAATAAAAAGACAGGAATATAAGATGAAAGCTTACGCGGATGATTTAGTGCTGTTTCTTGAAGAGCCAAAAACAAGTACAAAGAAAGACAAAACAGACTTTATCTCCATTAGGACGAATTGCGGCAATTAAAATGATGATATTACCAAAGATAAATTACTTGTTCCAAAATTTACCAATAATTACTAATAACAAATGCTTTCAAGAGTGGAAAAAAGACCTTACGGACTTTATCTGGAGTGGAAAAAAGCCTAGGATAAACTTTGATAGGCAGGAAAGAGAAAGGAGGCTGCGGTGTACCAGACATGAAACTCTACTAATGCGAATGGGATGACATGGATAAAAGATTGGATTATGTTGAGAGAAGATAGGATGTTGAACTTGGACGGCTCAGATCTCTGGTTCGGTTGGCATGGTTATTTGTGGTATAACAAGGCAAAGGTAGACAAAGAATTTATAAACCACTATATAAGAAGATCCTTGCTAGAGATTTGGAAAGTTTGGAAAAGAAAATTATATTCCAGAATACCGTTATGGGTTTCACCTCATGAAGCTTTATACGGTAAATGAAAAGGACCTTCAGATAGATGGATAACATACAGAGATCTAATGGTGAATATTGGAAAAGAATCACAACGTATAAGGACGAGAGAAGAACTAATAAATGAAGGATGGAACTGCCAGTGGTTCTTGTACATCCAGCTTAAAGAAAGACAAAAAATGGATCAAAAATTAGAAGGACTGGAAACTACCACCCAACTAAATGAGTTTGAAAACATAATATTTGAGAGGAAAGATCATCTAGCATCACAATTATGCAAATTCATATTAGAGAGAGAGCTAGAAACTGAAATTATAAAAGATACAATGATAACTTAGGCGCGGAATATCGGCCACGAGATCAAGTTGGAATATTGGAAGAAAAGTTGGGAGGACACTCAGAAGTTTACCCTGGCACAGAGTTTAAAGGAAAACCATATTAAAATGTTGTACAGGTGGTATCTAGATCTGGAGAAATTAAGTAAGATCTATAAGACTAAAGAAAAGAAATGTTGGAAGTGTGATAGTGAATGCGGTACTTTTTATCATATGTGATGGCAGTGTGAAAAAGCAAAAAAGTACTGGAAGAAGATTCATAAAATAATCATGGAGATTCTGCAAATAAGGATACCACTAACACCAGAGATCTTTCTACTGAATATGTTGCATCAAGTTAACAAAGAACACTGCAAACATAAAAACAAGATACTTTATATGATCACAGCAGCCAGAATAACATATGCTAAATATTGGAAAAGAAATATAATACTGGAACTGGAAGAATGGCTAATGAAAGTACAAGAGTATGTTTCTCTAGAAAGTCTATCACGAGCAATGAAAGGAGGAAGAAGGGGAGAAAAAGATAACGAAATGATGGAAGTTAAGAGATATATAGAGAATAATTGGGTAAAGATTTGCCAAGAAGAATAAATTGATCAAGATATGAAAGAGAGGAAGCCGAAAATGACATATAAGCTAAGAAGTGTATCGTTAGAGGCCAGTCAACAGTATCATTAGGTATAAAGGTAACAGATATAAGATAGAAAGAACAACCAAGTAAAAGAAAGTAGGAAGTGAAAGAGTGAAAGACGACAAATAGAGAAAATGGAGGATTGTATAATTAAGCATTATAAGTATTGATAGTATTTATAGTATTTATAAAGAAGGTTAATATAGAGATAATGAAATGTAAGTTTTTTTTTCTTTTTATACAATCAAAAAAATGGAATATGTCAAGTGCAAATATGTAGGTAAAAAGTGCGAATTTTAATAAAAAAAAAAGAAGGTGGAATAATAGCACTATAACAGCGTAGTGTGGAAAGGCCCTTGGTGTAAGACAGATTCTTGTACTAAATAGAGCAGGGAGGAAAACAGTGGGGATAAAAGAAGCAAATATATGTAGGAGAAGCATCCAACATTCTTTCCCCAAATTTAAAAAAAAAACCTGTCTGACTGTCTTCCATGTTTTTCCCAGAATTGGAACTCCCAACAGTACAATTATCATATGCTCCCTTTTTCTGGTAATCAAACAAATGATTACTTACTAACTCTCCCTTGCATTAGCTTCTAGTATCATTTATGTTCCTGGAGTGATTCTCCCAAATTTATTAGATGAGATGCTGTTATTGAAAAATTATAAATCATGGTAAAAGCAGATGCTTTAGAAAATGTGCTTTTCCTCAATAAGAGAAACCCTTGTCATTTGAAGATTCCATATGATAAATCTCACTGTACATATTTTAATTCAGTGCAATGAGACAAGTCAATATTGTTCTTTGTTCTCAAAGGAAAGAAGCTTGCTCCAGTTCTGTTAAGTTCCAAGAATGACTACAAATCTTTTTTTTGTAGAGACCCAGGATACCTCTCACTACTGCTTTCCAGTGGATGATTTGTGCCACGTAAACATATCCCATATCCTAAATGTTCCCATTACACAATACTGTGCTGTTTAATCCAACAAACCCATTTCTCTTGGACATTGTACTATTGATTTATCTCTTTACTACTCGTTAAGAGTTTTATTATTCACCACACTGTTTAATATCATAATTCTTGGGAACTACTGTACTCCAAAAAAAGCCCTTTCTCTCAAATGACTCAACAAGAAGCAAGATAGTGTGGCATGTTATTCTAGGACTGATTTCCTCACGATATACTTACCATGTTTTTGTGCTTGTTGGAGGAGAGGGGTTGCAAAATTGTTTTCACAATCAGCCTGATGGCAGCAAGCATTATTCTATTTGCCTTTGTAGCACTGTCAGATAGCAAAATGCGACTGACCTGAATGGCTGAATTTATGGAAGAAACTGGCATTTAGAAATCTCGCAGTGTGGAAAGGTGAAGGCCAGTGAACATTTATGAAACTTCCTCCCCTTCCTTTCACACATATGCCTCATATTTTTTTGTGAATGAAAAGTCAGTACATCACTGCCTGCTCACATAAATGTTCTTTAGATCTTTGTTTATTTATTGTCTTATCTTCCTTCCAGAGTGAAACCCAAGATGGCTTACAAAGCAGAAGAACCAACATATTCACAACATTCAAAACATGAAAGGAATAAAAATGTAAAATACACTTTTAAACCCTAGCACTGTAGGTTTTTAACATATGTATCTACTGGCAAGGAAAAAGAAGGAGGAGGAGGAGGAAGAGGAAGAGGAGGTTGGAAAGAGGAAGAGAAAAAGAATGCTCATGTGGAAAAGAGGCATGGTGCTTTCCTCATACTCTGTTTGGGCCATCTGGAAATAGTTGGAAAAGCTTCTGATGTGTGTCTGTAATGTGTGTCGCTGATAAATGATGGTTGCTTACCACATGAAGTGCCACCCACTCATGGAAATCTTTCTTGTTCAAATTTTCACGAAGATTCTTCAAGGAAGATATTATGGGAACAAGCTACATGATGTACATAGCAAGTTGCTGTATGCTAAGTCAAGCCACTGCTTAGTCTAGTCCCATATTTTCTACACTGTCAAATGGAACAATCTGTGCCATAGTATTTCAGTACAGTTGTGAAAGCTGGAAAGTAAAGAAAGCTGGCAGAAAGAAGATCCAGTCAACTGAAATGTGGTGCTCGAGCAGAGTTCTATGGGTAATGTGTATGGCTGAAAAGCAAAACAAATGGGTCCAAGAGCAAATCAGGCCTGAACTCTTTCTAGAAGCCAAGATGACTTAACCAAAACTATTGTAATTTGCACATACCATGAACTGACATGACTCATTGGAAAAGATGGTAATGTTCATTAAGGGGAATGTAGTAGGAAAAAAGAAAGACCACACTGCAGGTGGATTGATTCAATCAAAAAAGACATGACTCTGTGTCTGTAAAACCTGAGAAGGAGTGTTGATGAGCGGGACCATTTCCGCACTACATTGATATATTGTTATTATTCCACTTTCAACATCCTGTGGAATTTGTAATTTACTGAGGCCAAAGAGCTCTCTGGCTGAGAATTCTAAGGGCCCCTCCCTAAACTCCAAACCCAGGATTCCATAGTGTTACTGTGGTAGTTAGCCCTCTCCCGGGGTCTACAATTTATTAATATCCAATATTAAAAATATATCTCCACATGCCTGAGAGGGTCCCCCGGACGAGCACACAGGCAGGCACAGCCAAACGGCCGCGATCTGGAAAAACCCGATCTGGCCACTAAACAATCTGTCATGTAGCCCCAGGAGCCCTCCAGACATACACACATTAAAATATAGAAAGAGTCCTCTGCCCCAAGAAGCCAGCTTGACAGGATTAGCGATCCTGACAAACAGCCCATCAAGCGCGGATGATTTGCATATAGCCGCAGCTTTTGACAACCCTGACAAAAAACAATCAGGCGATGAACTTTGACATTTTGAAGCTTTGTTCTCCTAATCATGCATGTTTTGGAGCTTTGTTTTAGCTCCTCAACCCATTGTTCTCCCTGGGAAAGGATTAACTCTTCAGGTACATTTTCCCCTATAAAAAGACCCGATTTTTGAACAGTTCCTCGGATCGCTCCGGTTTACTCTCGGCTCCACACCACTCCGTCCGGCTATCCCCTCAGCCATCCACATGCTGAGCCTCTTCTCTCTTGCTCCAAAACTGTCTCTGACTCCAGACTTCAGGACCAGGTGCAGTATACCCGGACAATAACCCTCCAAAATCCCCTATCAATTTTCCTCTCTTTTATTTCTCGCTAGGGCTGTGTGAGTGAGTGCGTAAGTGCGAACGTGTGCAAGGACTTATTTTATTTTTTAAAAAAATAAAATCAATTTATTAGACAATTCTGCTTGGTTTTTGGCTTGGTCTGACCCCATAAAAATTGGGTTTAAAGATCTCGCTAGGTTACCCTGCCTCTCGGACTGCTACAACTTGGGCTCTTGTTAGTTCTCATTCCCCATTGATAGTAGCATATTGAGGCATCCCCTGCGGGACCTCAGAAATCAGGGTAACAATAGGATGTTGAAAGTGGAGTAAGAGCACGATAACAGTGTAGTGTGGAAATGGCCTGGGACTCATAAAAATCTCTCATTCATAGAATTTCCATAAATCAAAGTTGACTTCATGGAAAATAGGAACAGTAACAACAGCAGTTTTCAACATTGGGAACCAGGGATTTTCCAGTAGGATTTCAGACAGAAATCTTTCCCAGGTCTTCCTACCAATTCTCAGCACCGAGGGGGTATATGAGACCTGCTGTCCATCCCCCACCCCACTGCAATTTTTGATGCAGCCCAGAATCGCATTGGCTTTCTTAGCTGCCGCATCACACTGTTGACTCATATTCAGCTTGTGATCTACTAAGACTCCTAGATCTTTTTTCACATGTACTGTGGTCAAGCCAGGTGTTACTCATCTTATGACTGCGCATTTCATTTTTTCTGCCCAAGTGTAATATTTTACATTTCTCCATGATGAAATTCATTTTGTTAGATTTGGCTGAGCTCTCTAATCTGTTAAAATCATTTTGAATTCTGAACTTGTTCTCTGAAGTGATAGCTATCCATCCTAATTTGGTGTCATCTGCAAATTTGATAAGAATGCCCTCTATTCCCTCATCCAAATCATTGATAATGATGTTGAATCGCACTGGGCCCAGGACAGAACCCTGTGGTACTCCGCTAGTCACTTCTCTCCAAGATGAAGAGAAGCAATTGGCCTTTGGGTTTGGTTGGTCAACCAGTTACAAATCCACCTAACAGTAGCATGGTCTACCCCACATTTTACTAGCTTGTTCGGAAGAATATCATGGAGTACCTTGTCAAAAGCCATATTGAGGGGAAGATACATGAGAACCACAGCATTCCGTTCATCTACCAAGCTAGTAACTCTATGGAAAAAAGAGATAAGATTAGTCAGGCATGACTTGTTTTACAGTTCAGTACATTCACAATTTCTCAAAAATGGAATAAATCCCATCACCATTGTACTCTACCAGAACAAAGGAAGAAAAACGAAGGATAAGGGAAAAAAGAAGAACTTCAGAACTTACTGAACAAGTACAACAAGCAAGGAATTCCAATTTTTAAGATTTTCTAATTATAGAAACTCTACAGCTTCTGATTGCATTCAGCTACATACAGACACACATGTTGTTGTTGTTGTGTGCCTTTAAGTCATTTCCAACTTATGGCAACCTTCAGGCAAACCTATCACAGGGTTTTCTGGGGCTGAGAGTGTATGACACACCCAAGGTCGCCCAATGGGTTTCCATAGCTGAGTGCGGATTCGAACTCTGGTCTCCAGAGTTGTAGACCAACGCTTCAATCACTACACTACACTGGCTCTCCCAGACACACAGGTATATACATTCATTTCTAACTATGTTTTGCTTATATCTTAGGTTGCAGTTTTAAGTACATGTACTTTTTGTGCAAGGTCTTCAGCAGCCATATGTGCCGTGCCATATGAATGAAGGTGGGGAGGACTGGTCTGTCTCCCCAAAAGTAGTAAGTCTCACTGAACACTTTGAAACTTAACGTCTGAATAAACATGCATAAGGATTAAGATGCTGCACATTAAAATTTTCTCAGTAGAGTGGCTGCCCTTCCTTTTTTCCAAATTTTTTCCAAGTTTTTTTTTTAAACTTGAGAATGGATCATACCTGGACCACAGAATGGACAGGAATATAGGTCATCCAGTTACAGCTTTTTCAAATATGGCCTTATATTAGTATTGATGTTGATGTTGCTATTGATACTTAAATGGATTGACATTTGTATATAAATTACCGTAATTGCATCTGAATGTACCTCTATACATAAAAATTAACATGTGCCGATTTTGGGTAAATTGTGCCGTCTTTTGTCACTTTTTGGGTCCTTCCTTTCTTCCTTTTATATTATTAAGCAAGCCATAAGCAGCCAGTCACTCTCTCAATACGTATTGAGTTTCTCTTCAGTATTTTTAATTGGCCCCACAAGCCTACCCATGATATCCAAAGTGCTATAATTAATGAGGCTCCTTTATCCCAAGTGAGTGATTTTGTGATATTATGTTACATTGTTTGGTAGGTGCTTCCATTTCATTGTCTGAATGTTTAGTTCTGTTTCAAAATATAATTCCAAAAAGAAGAAGTAACAGCATTGTTACAGATTACATTGTTACAGATTAGAATTTAAAAAACACTATGGAGTGAAATCAATACTCTATTGTGTTTTTTAAATTCTAGTTTATAACAATGCTGAAAACCTGTCAAAAGGTTATAGTTCATTTTTATACTCTTTGCCAAAGAAGCAAATTGTCAAATCATTTTGCTGCCTGAGAGAAGCCAACAAATTGTGCCCCCTCCCGCTATACCAAGTGAACTGAGGTGAGAAAATACTAGTTATCTGGGGTATTGTAGCAGAGTCGGGGCTCACAGGGTTAAACCACTGGAATGTTTGGTTAACAGGAATGAGAAGGTCACTTACCACCCTCTAGGGATTCCCTGTTCCCTCTGAATTTAGCTGCAGCCCTCCCAGTAACTCTCCCATTCTCTGTATATTTTCCCAGCAACAATATATTGTTGTGAGCAATCCCTTTTTCAATCCACAATGTTCTGAAGTACCCTGATTTGAATTGGTAGTTAAGAGTCATTGCATATATAAAAGATGTGCTCCCCTAGGAAATGAAAATTTCCAGGAAGGATTTGTGTATATGGCTCAACTCTGATGCTTGCATTTTTGGATTCTCTTTGGGACTGTCAATACAAATACTTGCATTTTAGTATTTATCCACCCAAAGCTCTATTGGCTTCTACACACAATTATGAAATGTGTCGTATGTCTAAATACAATTAAAACATTCTTCTACAGATATAATCTGATTACTTTGATTTTACCTATGCTGTGATCTGCCTTTGGTCCCATGTTCAGAGAAAAGCAGAATAGAAATTAAATTAAATTAAATTAAATAAGTAATTAATCCAAATGTGCATACCACTGCTCCATATAATTTA
Source organism: Cyclura pinguis (assembly GCA_030412105.1). Lineage (NCBI taxonomy): Eukaryota > Metazoa > Chordata > Lepidosauria > Squamata > Iguanidae > Cyclura > Cyclura pinguis. The sequence continues at coordinate 91,298,106 of CM059601.1, read as the reverse complement.
TCAGGTTGGACTTCTCTGTAAACACTTCTTTTAAAATGGACCTTAAGTAATTTTTCCAAAGAGACATACTAACATGCTACAATGTTATTGGGGGAAAACTTACTCAACTAAGATGTCTTATATAATAAAACTTGCTATGTTTTAGAAGTGAGAAAGCCAGCTACAATTATTTTGCTTCCTTTCAAAGTTTCTCCTAAGGGGTCAACTTTGTTACAGTAGCAACTCTTTACAGTTTCATACGCAGAGCTTTTTGACTTGTTCCATTCGGTTTTTCTAGACAGTCAGCAAATTCTATCTTGCCTCCTATTGCTGATGCTGTTAGTTTGTATAAACAGAGAAAGAACACACACACACACACACACACACACACACACAATGCTTTTACCAAAATTAGACTTCACTCTACAAACAAAATGTAGGCACAATTCTCATTTGGATAAGATCCATTTCTTGGAAAGAACATTTACACAAAGTGAAATAGGCTGTGATGGGTATGTTGATAGATTGTACTGAAATCTTAGTGACCTAGAAAGGAATGCATAAGAAATTAAATCTCAGTCTCTCTTTTTCTCTCTGGTTCTCTCCATCTCTTTCCCTCGTATACACACAATTGTAAGAGAATACATTTCCTGGTAGAAGTTGCTCAGATACACATTCAGAATAGAAACCTAGAAAAATCTCTCCCCCCCCCCTTTCTGTTTCTTTCTCTCTACCTATCTTGACCTAGATCATAAGATAATATGATGCAGTCTACAACATTAATTTTTTTAAATATGGTAACAACAGCTGATGTTTAATTTGGCAGAGCCAATTTATTTTGCTGCTTGATCCAAAGGCCCTTTCCACACCTTATCCTGTTCCGGCGCTGGGGTGCGGGGATTGCACAAGTGGCCTCTGCTGGGAGGCTCTCCCTTCCCTGCTGCTTCAGCTCTGCACGAGCTGCCTGCTCGCGCGAAAGCCCCACCTCTTTCTTCCACAGTGCAGCCTGGGACCTTCCCAGGCTGCACTGGGGCAGGAAGCATGACTGGCCCAGCTCCAGAGGCTCTGCACGCCAGGTAAGTGCACGCAGGGCCCGAGAGCAATGAGCGATCGTGCACCATTTTCGGCTTCAAGCTGAAAATGAAAAGGTGCACGATTGGCTCCTGTTGGCCCCTGAAGCATTGCGTGATTGTGTGTATGTCGTGCAGATCACTCCTCGCAATCGCGTGACACTCCAGGCCCTCTTTCGCATGGCAAATGCAGTGCAAAAAGGGCCAAAGACAAGACGACATTGTTTCCCTGTTCCATTTACAGGAATTGACCAAAATGGCAGCCAAATCTCACTGCAGTGGAGGCAGTGGGATGGTAACCTCCATTGCTCCTGAGGTAGCAGGCTACGTTAGGGGGCCAAAGGCAGGCTGTATGGCATGCATACCCTAGAACATTTCACTGATAGAAAATGGGACACATCAGGCAAAATCAGAGTGTACTTAAGATGGCAAACATTATTCATGAGGAAGAACAGACAAGCTTTCCTGGACACACAGGCTTGGAAAGACTACAGCACTTTGCTTTTGCCTGAGCCAACTGGGAAAGGCAAAGATTCTTCTCTCTCTCCTCTCCCCCAACCCCACTTAACTGAGCAAGAACTGGTTTTGCACTTTGAACTCAGATTGCAGCAACTGAAGTATGCTGAGGACAAAGGAAGAAAATAGGAGGAGGAGGAGAAAGAAAGAGGGCATTTTAAAAGCAATTGGAAACTGGGCAGGCAGAGAAGCAATTAGGGCTGTCTGTGAAAAATTGGGATGGTTGGAGGCAATGGGCATACATCCGCCTGTCTTCTTCTAGAGACAAATGGCTCATGGGTACAGAAGAAATAACCAAACTAGAGGATGGGTCCTGCTATTCTCTACTCCATTTCTGCTCTCTGAAGAAATTGCCTCATTTTGCCTGGTTGTAGAACTAATACTGTGATAGGATGCTACACAATGGACCCAGATACACAAATCAAGGCTGCAGTGTTGGAGGGAAATACTTATAGCCCAGGTCAGGAATTCACCAGTTGGTGTGACACAGCATATATGTGGGTCTGGCCATTCCATCTGCCATGGAATTATCTATTATGGTTCAAACTAGGCATGGTGCAAAATATATCATTTGTAGGTCACTTGTCCCTGTTCTTTTTTTCCCCTGAAGAGGATGAAAAAGAAGGAAGTTTCCAACTTATGAGGGAAGAGCTTGACTGTTTCTTCAACTTCACAGTTCTGATGAAAATCCCTTGGACCTCCTATTAGCCCCCAGTGTGTGGTTACTCCTTTTGTCACAAATGCAGCTCCCGTGGGCCTTTTGTCAGGATTAGAGTGGGAGATGAAATAATAACTTTTGTCATACCCTCAAACGAGTTTAAGGTAGGCTGTTCCATTATTAACTATAATATGAAATAAAGCAAGTAAATGATACATTTAGCATCACATCTAGGTTGGGCTTCCATACAAATGTTCATCCTTGAGCAGGGTGAGATCTACTGTTAGGCAGAATGATATGGTCACCTTAGGCAGAAGAAATTAGTGAGCTGTGTGGTAAGTAGCCTGCTCTAAATGTTACCCTCCATGCAGGAATAGTGGAGAACAATGTCTTATCCTCAGTGATGAAGGAAGTTCCACCTAGCTTTTGCACATGGGTGGAATAGGTGACCTTGGATAGAATGGGTGGCTTTGTGAGGGCATCAGGACTTGGGTTTTGCTGCTGAGAAGGCTGTGATCTGGTCAAGCAGCTACTGGTGGAAAAGGAGGAAGAGGACCAGAGGTGGGTTTTTAAAGGGCTGCATGGCTTGATTGGAGCCACTGAAAGGGAAAGTTCTCCTGGAAAAGAAGCGCTTGAGGTGGGGGTGGGGGCATGGGTTGGAGAAATTTGCAAGTAATCAAATCCATAAAAAGTCAACTCTGCAAATGTCGAGGGCTGGGAATATATAATTTTTTTTTTTTAGAAGGAGAAACACATTAAGGACTACAAGCAATATGGACATATATAGCAGCCTAATACACAAGTATAAATGCAACCAGAACAATAACTGTGCAAAAGGTGCTATATAATAATGCACTGAAAAGTAGTAAGTGTGCAGTGGTTGATGTCCAATAGGCATTCAGGTAATATTTCATTTTGTAAACAATCTTTTTCAGGTGCCAATCTGCACAGAGCTCTTATCAGTTCCTGACAGTCATGGTGTCATCTTTCCTTCTGCTGCAAAAACTGAGTGTTCTGTCTCTAGCTAGATTAACCACTTGCCACAGTACAGATTGGACCCAATAGCAAGAAGCGCTGTTTCCAGGAAGCTAGAGAAGAGCTGTATGCAGATTGGCAGTCGAGGAAGACTTTATCGGAAATGGGATAGTATCCAGAAGCCTGTTATGCACATATAGTACTTGTCAATACATTATTGCATTATATGTTTGCAGTTTTATTTATTAATATATCCCAATGTTGTATGTTGATTTTGGGATAGGCCCAGATATCCCCACAATGGCACTTCCTTTCCATGGTGGTAGAGTTATGTACTCCTGTGAGGCAAGAGGCTAGGCTGATGACAGCAGTGCTGCTAGTTGGGTCTCCTATGTCAGGCAACCTTTTGCTGAGACTAAATGTGCCAAACCGCTACTAGGCAACTTCACTAGTTGAGGGGTGACACTGGTGGAGGACCTCTCAGAGACAATGGCAGTGGAACCATAGCTAACGCTTGTTAGCACTACAGAAGTAGGCATGGTAAACCCCTTTTGAATGTCTTTTACTGTGAAACCCTGTGACAAGACAATCCAAAATGAAATAAAAGATAGTGCCAGAAGGTGAAACTCCCAGGTCGTATGGCACTCAACAATGGGTACAGCTATCAGCAGCGCTGTGGCTAATAACATAACTGGACTCAAGTAGAAAGGATGTTCAGCTGTTGAGGTTCTAAGAGGTGAAAGTAAAGTCTGAAGCTGCACAAAACATATCATGGAATATGAGAAGCATTACTCAAGGGAAGCTAGATATAGTAAAACAATGAATGGAATGTGTAAACATTGCAATACTTGGGGTGAGCAAGCTAAAGTGGACAGGAATGGGACATTTTCAGTCAAATAACTACATGATGTTTCACCCAGAAAATAAAAATCTAAGAAGAAATGAGGTGGCATTAATAATGAAGAGAGATGCAACAAAAGCAGTCAGAGGATATAATGCAAAGTCTGACAAAATCATATCAATAAGACTTCATTAAAAAAAGAGAGAGAGAAAACATTAATATAATACAACCATAATCCAGGGTTATATTCCAACTATAGAGGCAGAAAGAGAAGAAATTGAAAGATTCTGTGCTGGAGTCCAGAAGGAAATTGATCACATTCCAGAACTGGACTTCTTGTTAATCATAGGTGAACAGAATGCAAAACTAAGAAACAAAGTGGAATCAAAGCTTGTAGGGTAATTTGGCCTAGGATCAAGAAAAGAAGTAGGAGAGTGATTGACTAAATTTTGTGAAACCAACAGTTTGTTCATCACAAACACATTCTTCAAGCAACCAAAGACACAATTGCATGCATGGACATTGCCTGATGTCCAATATAGAAATCGAATATGCTACATAGTTGGAAGCAAAATATGAAGAAGCTCCATTCTCTCTGCAAAAATAAGACCAAGAAGAAGATTGTGGCACTGACCATTAACTGCTAATATCAGAAAATAGAGCAAAGTTAAAGAAGAACTCCAGGTAAACCATTGTTCCTAAGCACAACCTGTAGAACATCCCTGTAAAATTTAAAGATAATGTAAAAAATACTTTGCACAATTAAGCCTAATTCACTGGGAACAAGAAGAACTCAGGTCTGAAGCCAGGAAGATTGTCAGGGGGGAAAGTGAAAAGATGGTGTCTGCAGCCAAAAAGAAGGAGAAGACTCAATGGATGACATATGTAACTCTTCAAGTCGTTATGGAGAGACAAGAAGCAGAAGTAAAAGGTGACAGAAATAGAGCCAGAACCCTAAATGCAATTGTTTAGCAACTGGTGCGCAGGGACAAGAAGAACTATTATAAAAATCAATGCAGAGAAACAGAAATGACACCAAAAAAGGAAGAATAAGACATCTCTTCTAGGAGATCCAAAAAATCAAAGGAAAATTTAAACCAAGATTGGGAATGTTCTGTTACCAGCTGGGGGGACACATTACTTGAACAAGTAGAAATAAAAAGCCAGTGGAACAATACATGGAAGCATTAAATAAAAGAGATGAAAGGATGACAGATTCATTGAACGAAGAGGCATTTGAAGATGAACCTCCAATTTTACAAAAGAGAAGTGGAAGCTGCACTCAAAGCACAAGGGGAGAAATAAATAATCAGGAAGAGATGGCATACTAATAGAACTGCTTCAAGATACTCAGACCAAATCAACTCTGGTTCTAACTAAGATGACAAATGTGGAAAACAAAACAATTACTATAACCCACCCCTTGGAAGATTCAGATGATGAAGAGTGCCAGTTGGCTGCAGCTTCTCTGAAGCCAAGGAGATAAGAAAGAGGATCTTGTTCCCCAGAAAAACAGGCAGTGATGTATTTAAGTCTTTTACTCCAAGTCTCAAGTCAAGTCTCAAGTCTCTACCTTCATTGCTGGCTTATGTACCTGGACTGGCTAAAAACCACCCTAGTGCTTCTCTTGCTCATATAACCCATGACTGGCTTGGCCTGGCCTGACTACTTGACATCTCCTAAATCCCAACCTGCCACCATGGTCACTTGCTGACTGTGTTCAGTACAATGGTCTACAGATAGGAAATGTTTAATATACAGTCCAATCCCCAAGAAGGGAGGCAGCAGGGATAGCACAAGACCATTGTATTTATTCCCTGTTCCAGCAAAGTCAAAATTCTACAACAAAGACTTTCAACATATTTGGAGTGAGAAATGCCAGAAGTCCAAGTTGGGTTCAGTAATGGAGGAGGCACTAGAGATCATGTTGCAAGCATATATTGAATAATAAAGCACACAAAAGAATTTCACAAGAAAATCAGCCTGTGCTTCATAGATTATAGCAAAGCCTTTGATTGTGTAGATCATGAAAAACTAGGGATCACTCTTAAGGAAATGGGAGTGCTACAACATTTGATTATCCTGATGTGTTACATGTGCTCAGGACATCAAAACAGAATATGCAGAATCTGAATGGTTTCTAGTTGGCAAGAGGGGCAGGCAAGGCTGTATTTTAACAAGTTATCTGCTTAACTTGTATGCTGAATGTATCACACATAAAGCACAATTAGACTTGGGGAAAGTACTTCTTCCCCATTTTAGCAATAAATCTAGAATAACAACTTATTATTTACTGTATTTGCTGTCGTATAAGACTCCCTTTCCCCCTCCCAAAATATACTGTTTGAAAATGGGGTGCATCTTATACACCGATGTGTCTTATATAGTATTTGCCAGTGTATAAATAGTATTTGCCAGTGTATAAATGAGGTGTGTCTTGTACATGAGTACGTCTTATACGCCAGCAAATATGGTAAGTAACAATTAACTTCTCTTTCATTACACTCAACTTCTGCTGATTGTGACAGCTGTTTCACTCTTCTGATGGTATGGCTGGCCACTGCCACAGCATCTGGTTCCTAGTTTATCACAGATATAAGATTTATTTTGGTTTATCATAGGCACAAAGCCCATCCTGACACCCTTAAGCTGCTATTAGAAACTCCCATTGACACAGTTATAAATATTTTCCCTTTATGTCAACATTTGTGCTCTGTGCTCAGTACTCCATTCTTCTCTATCTCCATGATATTTGTACAAATACTCCAACTACTTATTAGATTGTATTTAGCCCTGTCAGATAAGTGAGGAACAGAAAGCTAATTCATCCTCAAAATGTATTGAAAGACATATTTTAACATTTGTCATCAGTGATTTGACAAATATTGCTGGCATGTGTCAGGCTGTGATGAATACATGCATTGCTAGAATTTCTCTGTAGAATTATGTCAGAGTGCCTCAGTGACAGAGGTCGATACTGGAAAATCAATGTTTTCCTATAGTAAACACACAGATGCAAGTGTATTTTCCAGGCACTTAGACATGAGTATCAGGAAAACTTGAACCATTCTTGAACTGCAAATGTGTTCTGCAGTTTATTTTTATCATTTCTATTTAGAAGATAGGTTTAATGGAGAGAGGGTAGAAATATTGGATATAATGTTCTCTGTATGTTTAACATTCTACCGCTCATCCTTTCATTTAGTCAGGGAGGTTAAAGAATGATTAAAAAATGTATTTTCCCCTTCCTCTCCATACCTATACAGTACGAATCTATGCTTTCCCCCCCTCAGATGGATATTCTACTGTGTCCATTTATCTACAAATGTGTCATTACAATTTCAATGATTTAAAAGCTGGAACACATAAGTAGAAGCCCTAAGTCAGAACAACCCTCTGCATAAAATGTTCACAGCTTATGTTTGAAATGAGTATTATAGACAGAAGCTTCTAGATTAAGTTTTGGTGATAGGTGAATATGACAGGGGTGGACTTGATATGAAGGACTAAAAGAGGATCCACCATCAATCTAGAAATGCTTTCTATCTCTTCAAAGGTACTTCACTTCACAGAAGATTGTCATCTGTTTGAAAGGCTGTTGGATGGCAATACTCTGTTGCAAGGTATTCCTGTGAATTTTTATCTTTCAAAAGATAATCCTTTTTTAAAAAAAAAAACCCCACACATACGAATGGGAGAGAATAAGAAAATAGGACAGCAGAGTGAACAGGTACACTGATCATCAGATCAGAGTCTTCCCCATTATACTGAGATGCATTATACTGTATTTCTATTCAAAATATAGTAATTCCTTCTTAAGGTACACCTTACATTTTCTCAATGTATGTCTTAGGCCATTTCTGCACTACACTGTTATAGTGCTATTATTCCACTTTCCACATCCTGTGGAATTATGGAGTTTGTCATTTACTGAGCCCAAAGAGGTCTCTGGCTGAGCATTCTAAGTGCCCCTCCCTAAACTGCAAACCTCAGGATTCCATAGGATGCTGAAAGTTGAATAATAGCACTATAACAGTGTAGTGTGGAAAGGCCCTTAGTGTACATTTATATTTATAAAATTGTATTTTGCACTTCTTTTTTGGTGAAACATTAGTAGCTACCTCAAATGTGTTACCCTAAAAGGTGGGGGACTTTGAGGTCCACCTGCAATGCCAGCATCTCCTTAGAATTTGGGGAATTACAGCCCAAAGGAAGCCTGTGAAAGGAGGCTAACAGTGGGGTCTTTTCACCTGTGTATACCAGTACTAACTGTAGAGAGGACTCCAGTTAAAAGTGGAACAGAGTATTTTATTTGGATCGTTAACACAGAAGAAATCAGACACTCTCAAGAACAATGCAAGGCTATTGGAACGTGAGGTGTGAAAGTTTGGATAGGGAGAGACTGGGTAAAAGTGGTGAAAGTTACCAATCTTACAGAAGATTGAAGTGGAGTGGCTCAGACAGCATCTGAGGGTAGCAAGAATGGTCTGGACACCACATATTATGTCCAAGTACTACAATTTGCTGGGGCTGAAGCTGGGGTTTATATACCCTATTATCCTGAAGGATGGACAAAATAATTGCTTTCTCATGGGATTGACAAAGGAGTCTGGAATGGGTGATTGTCTTAATTCTAGGTGACAAAACACTGATGGGAGTCATGACAATCTCTTAGGCCATTTCCGCACTGGGAATTTAAAATGGTGCAGAGTGACCTCCAACGGAGGTCTTCTGCACCGTAGAGTGGACTGGGGTGGACTACTTTCTGTAGATCCACACCTCAGTCCGGTACTGCACAACCAGAAGTGGTCGCGCAGCGTGGTTTTTAAAAACCTCTTTTTTGAGGTTTTTAAAAAGCACGGAGCGAGCGAAGCCGTATAGCTCCATTGCCCGGCTCCGGAGCAGATCTGCAGGCGTGCATAAGTGCGTGCCTGCAGATCTTCTGGGGGCGGGCTTTCAGCTGGCGAGCTTCTCCAGTTGGTGGAGAGCCTCCACCAACCGGAAGCTGCCATTTGGGACACCAGAGGACTGCGGAGCAGTGAACTTGCGCTGCTCCTCATGGCGACAGACTCGGCCGGCCGGAAAACAAAGCTGGTAAGCTCCGTTTTCGGGCATTCCCCCCCCCCACATGCGGAAAGGGCCTTAATGTCTGAGTTGGGTAGGGCGAATAGGGAAGGTCTCCATAAGATAAAATTGTGGGATGGTCTCTGATTCTTCACCAATCTGGGCATTTTGTCTTCCATTGTTCTCTGGAGTGTTTGGAGCCAGAGGTCTTGAAAGGATTATCACAAACCCATTAATGTCAGATTTTCTGCCTAATCCTCTGTTATGACCTGACCATTGTAAGGCCCTGCTTTGGGAGGTCCCCTATATCATTACGGTTTGGATGGGCACCATAACTAGTTGGCATCATATGTAATCGGCAACACACTTTAATTGGCACTAATATCAAATTCAAGCCTGAGAGGTGACAGCGAGGTCAAACTGAGTAAGGGAAAGAATTTGACTGTAAATGTGAGAAGGACAGGTCAACTGGAAACTTCCTCCAGGTAAAACTGAGTCATTTGTCAGACAAATACACACCGTTCCTTTGGATAATAGGCTTAAATAGAAGGTGGAATTTTCTAGGGAACCCATCTGTGAGAAGCCCACCAGGACACTGATTGACAGACATCCATCCCTTGCACACCTGGATTTCTTCCTCTTTCCTCACAGCACCCACAATAGACAGCTATTATAACATCCATCATTTCTTTGTCAATCAAGCACTAAGCCCACCAACAGGTGAAAGACCCATTGTCCACAACAGGTTCTGTTTGTCTTGCATCTGGAATCTTCTGCCACAGGTTATTTTGAGGGTACAAATATCCCTGATTTCAGGATGCCCAGTGCAGTCTCTTGCCTTTCTGAGCATCACTCTGTCTGTTTGATTCCTGAACTGAGAACTGCCCTTGGGTCCAGTACCTGAGTCACTTCGTCCAACTTCTCTGCTTCTCGTCAGATCTGATAAATATCACCCACACTCTTCACAGTCTTTATCTGCTTTCCTCCCTTTCTTTCAGTTAGCTCTTGTGTGAATGTGTGATTGTATGTATTGTGTATGCATACATGAGTGAAATCTCCCCAATAAAAACACATTTTTAGCTTACCTTTTAATCTTTGGCTGGTTCTTTTCCTGCGTGTGCCTGTAAACACTTGTAGGAAAGGTCTCGTTAAGTTACCCCCCTCTCACAAGCCTCCTCTTTGAGCTAATTTATTCCACACTTTTACATAGAGATACTGGCATCATGGGGTGGCCCTTGTGGCAGCCACGTTTTGGGGTAATACCATGTCTGAGGTCATCTTAACCTGGCAACAAAGCCAGTATACTTTCAAATATGTTTTCCAGTCATAAATATGTTCAATTATGAAAATAGCACATCCTGCAGAGTAGAGGTGTAGGGTGTGGCAACATATGTGTGTGTTACACAACTTCAGGTGAAAGAGATAGCCAGCTAATACAATTCTTGAAAATATAGGTTTTGAGATTTGAGCTAAAGCCAGGCCAGAGGGCATTCAGTGAATTCTTATAACCTCACAATTCTCAGGAATACTATATATTTAAAAATACTGTAAATCTGCAGTCTTTAGGCAACTTTTTTTTTGCTCTTTAGCTGCTTCCTTATGATAATTTACCTATATTAAAGTAAAAAAATACCACAGCATGAATCCAATACCTAGTTCTAACTAGAGTAGACTCATTGAATCAATGGGATCTACAATGATGTAATTGATTCAGTAGATCTACTCTAACTGATTTCCACACTACACTATTATAGTGTGTTTATTCCACTTTCAACCTCCTTTGGAATTCTGGGGTTTGCAGTTTAGGAAGGGGCATTTAGAATTCTCAGCCAGAGAGCTCTTTGGCCTCAGTAAACTACAACCCCCAGAATTCCACAGGAGGTTGAAAGTGGAATAAGAGCACTATAACAGTGTAGTGCAGAAATGGCCTGCGAGATGAGGATTTAGGCAAAATATGAATGACCTGGCCTCAGTTTTTCATGCTGTGATAATCTCTATTTTAGATTAGTGTATTGTATCATATGTATGCAGAGTGACAAATTATTGCTAACTCAGACTGGTATGTTTCCACAATATATAATTATAGCAGTTTGATGCCACTTTAACTACCATGGCTCCATCTGATAGAATTCTGGGATTTGTAGTTCTTGGAATTCTCTGCTAGCACAAGAGAGCAGAGTACAACCCTCTAGCAAAGAAGGCCTTCCTCAAACTCCAAATGCCTAGATTCTATATGGTGCATCCATGGCAGGTAAAGTGGCATCAAAATGCTATAACTTTGCAATATGGATATATCCACAGTGTTGTGAATATATTCTATCTATGCTATGCCACTTGCGCTGGACCTGTTTGTTTTCAGATCAGATCTGAACACAATTTTCAAACAATTGAATTGAAAACAACATTTTCAGATCTGGAATTTGACCTTTAGAGCAGCCATTTCAAATTTGATCCTGCAGCTTTTCTGGACTTCAACTCCCAGAAGCCTTCACCAGCCTGTCCAATGATGACAGATTCTGGGAGCTGAAGTCTCAAACTGCTACAATACCAAAGACTGAGAACGCTGCTTTAGAACACTTCATGGTTTAGGACTAGCATAATGCACAGATAGATGCACAGCTCTCTACATGTACCATACGTATTAAGATCTTCAGTGAAGAATCCCTTGAAGTTTCCCTCACCATTTATGATAAGTCATGTGGCTACCAAAGAAAGGCCCTTTTTAGTGGTGGCAACCCAGGTCTGGCACTTTCCTCAGAGAGGTTCCTCTGGCATATTTAACCCAATGTTTTTTCAGCTCCAAGAAAAAATGTGGCTAGGAGAGGAGAGAAAGCTTCAAAAAAGACCATTTTTATTTTTGTTGACTGTCCTATGCTACTTTTGTGATCTTATGTCCTCGTAGTTCTGTGAGTAAAAGAAAGACAATCTCCATTACAAGCCAGGAGGTAGTCACGTACACAGGAGTCCTAGCCCCTCCCGTCTGCTGACTCATGACTCTACCTCACCTAAAGCGCCTCCCTCTGGACATTACCTAATATGGGGCGGGTGGTCTGTGGTTGGTGGAAAAATGCCGCAGTGGGTGTGTATACTGTTTACACGAGTAAAAAGGCCTTGCCCCGCCTCCGGTCTTTGTCCCGAACCTCCGGCACCCTGCTGCAGCAGACTTATATTTTTATACTTTTATACTTTTGTACTCAGTAAATCTGGCCTCTAGCCTTTGAACCAAGAAACGTCTGGTCATTTGCCTGTTTCTCAGAAGAAGCTGTCCTTCTTAAGGGCATAGAAGGTGACAGTTCTATAATATTTTGTTTGTCTTTAAAATTTACCTGTTTTTTCTTTCTTCTAAGCATCCATGGAAATATAATGGAAAGGTAATATTAAATGTGCCACAAATAAATGGGGGAAAATGCATACATTAAAAAAAAAAAATCTCCCAACAGCAGATAGCTAGGGCCATTTCTGCACTACGCTGTTATAGTGCTATTATTCCACTTTCAACATCCTATGGAATCCTGGAGTTCACAGTTTAGGGAGGGGCATTTGGAATTTTCAGCGAGAGAGCTCTTTGGCCTCAGTAAACTACAAATCCCAGAATTCCACAGGATGTTGAAAGTGGAATCATAGCACTGTAACAGTGTAGTGCAGAAATGCCCTAGGAGCCATATTTACTTTAAAAAACTCACACATACCTTAATTATAGCACATGGTGACCTCTCTGATGTCATATGAAAATTAGTATCAAAGTGTTGGGATGTCCTATGTGGGCATAGTAACTTGTCTCAAGGAAGCAGGAAGTCTAATCTGCAGGAAAGTTCTTATTCTGGGGAAATATTTCCTGAGACAGACCAATGTGTTTTACTAACTGAAGTAATGGGTTATTATTTAGTCATTCATTTGATCATTTATTAAATTTATATCCCACTGAAGGTACTACCCTTTCATACTCTGAATAGCCAGCTGACCGTACAGCATCCTCCACTACATCTAAGGACAACATGCTGGGTCTGTTTCCCAACAAAACACAGCTGCTGCCACTTCCTAGGTAACCCAGCACTCTGTGACGTGAGGCATTTCTCTCTCAGCCTGCCCTGTTTGCATCAGTCTGTTTTAACCTCAGGTAAGGAAAGCTTCTCTACGTCTATATTTGTTTGTTTGATGCAGACTGTCACACTAAACCAGGTGGGAATCCGTGGCTCTCCAGATATTGTTGGACTACAAGTCCCAGCAGCCCTTGCCAACATAGCCAATGGTGAGGAATGTCGGGAATTGTAGTCGAGAGATATGTGGAGGTTCATACGAATCCCAGCACTGCCCTAGATCAAAAAAATGTCTCTATACATTATAGCCGTACATTTCTGTCGTTTGTAAGCTTTTCCAAACACTGTTGTTGTTGTTTTAAAAAATGAGACACACTTTGCACTTTTTCTTTGCTGTATATGATCTGTGTGTGTGTGTGTGTGTGCACGCTCAACTATTCTCTCATCTTGCTGCATTGCTGTGCTTCCCCATTAATCATTTCAGAAGTGTCCCAAAAGGCATTCTGCCATAGTTTAATCTGGCGTACTGCCAAGCAGTTCAGGCAGTTTGGTTTTCTGCAACTATTTGTTTCATGGTGAAGCTTGAAACAGACCAACTATGTAGCCTGCCATTTCTTCCTGAATCTAATTTTGTTTCCATTCATCACTTGTATTCGTGTGTTTTGAGCAGCATTGTACCTGTTCTCTACCTCAGCAGCTGCCACTCTAAATTACTTCAATACCTTGAGAGAGTATATATCTGCCTTCACAGGTAGGTCCAGAAACTAATTGCTTGTGAAAATTCACTTAGTCCATTTCAAGTTGACATGGCAGCAGCTGTGACACCCGCCCATCCCTCCAATCTCTGGACATTAATGTGAGGGAAGGAAATTGCTTTGTAGTAGTAACCTCCCCCTTCTCAAAAGTACCAATTCACAAGCAAGAAATATACATATCAGCTGCAGTTTGAAGGGTGTGTGTGTGTGTGTGAGTATATGTATGTATGTATGTATGTATGTATGTATGTATGTATGTATGTATGAATGAATTAATTCTTTCCCCTTCTCACTGTATGACAGACAAGGAAAAGACAGCAGCTAGATTGTCCAGGGGATTCTGTGAGCTACAGTCTAAAAATAATATCTCTAGGGTCTGGTGAGTATAAGAGCAGCCACAGTACAAAATGGCATGACATAACCAGGACTAGTTCAAAAAGGTAATCACTAATTTGGAACTGTTTCACAAAACATTTCACCATGTTTCATCAAGATTTTAATTTCCTTCCAGTAGGGAAGAGACCATGCTGGAGTTAGGGCTTAACTGGAATTCCAGCATGATAAAACAATCAACATTTTTCTCACTGAGTTCTTAGTTTTGAGGACTAGTTCAGGAAAATCAAAGGGGCTGCCGAAATAAAACAAAGCTGACTGCTTCCTTTTGTCACTGAGGAAGGAAGTCATCTTAAAGGACAGTTGTAACAGCCAAATTTTGCATGGCAAAATTATAGTGGACCTTCCTCAATACCTGGTTTCCCTTTCACAGATTTGATGACTTGCAGATTTGGTTAATATATTCTCTCTAGGGCCCTTTCCACACCCTACGATTTTCTGCTGCTGTCCCGTCACAGTCCCAGCAGTGGCACTGCCGGGATGGGAGCGCAACCCGAATGCTCTCCTCCATGCCCAACCAGCTGTCTACAGAGGGGTAGTGCAAGGGACACATTCCTTCCTTCAGCAGCGTTGCTGGCTACTTCCCATGCTGCACTGGGGAAGGAAGCACATAGACTGTGCTTCCGTGTTTCTGCATGGCTGCCAGTGACAGGAATGTCATGCAGTCAGGGGCCATTACCGGATTTTTTCCAGTAATGAAATATCCTGCGATTTGTTGTAAATAAAAAGGGAATTCAGAAGACAAAGAAAGAGAAATAGTCTTTTATATATTCTAGTTAAAAATAAGCATAGCATATAGATTCTTAATATACAAAAGGTTAAAAGAGAACATGAGCAAGTTTGGCAAGTTAAAATACAAAATATATCAAAATATAATACAATACCACAATGAAGCAGGATATGATACAAACTGCAGCAACAGCAAATCAGGAAGTATCACAGAATCACAGAAATGTAGAGTTGGAAGAGACCACACGGGCCATCCAGTCCAACCCCCTGCCATGCAGGAACACCCTCAAAGCACTCCCGACAGATGGCCATCCAGCCTCTGCTTAAAAACCTCCAAAGAAGGAGATTCCACCACACTCCGAGGCAGCTTCTGAGGAAGTAGAAGTAAGTGTCCACTAAAACAATGCTACTCTTATAGAGCCTTTACACGTGCTTCCAATAACAGCAGCAGGTGAAGGTCCTCTATAACACCAATAGACCAATTAACCCCATAA
The DNA here is from genome assembly GCA_030412105.1 of Cyclura pinguis. Lineage (NCBI taxonomy): Eukaryota > Metazoa > Chordata > Lepidosauria > Squamata > Iguanidae > Cyclura > Cyclura pinguis. Next base: position 91,282,595 of record CM059601.1, on the reverse strand, counting down.
TAACTAGAGTTGTAAGTCTTGTCAATTCCAACACAATTGTGATGCGTGGGGACCCACTGGCAGCAGGATCCTGATGACATCATGCAAAAGCACTACTTGTGGATTGGCAGCAATTCTTCCCCATCACAGGACAGCAACATTGTGAGGAAATGGCCTAGGAATCTCTAGGTCCTCCAGCACAATTCTATGGTCACGCTGGGAGACTTAGAGATTCCTAGTGAAATGTTTTCTTAGGTTAAAAAAAAACACTCATGATTTTTATTTATATTCACAATTTTTTCACTTTCGTGGGGGTTTTGCTCTCTTAACCCTGGCAAAAGTGGAGGGTCAACTGTAATAGTAACATTTGGAATTCACTTATGAGAGGTGCAGTTGTTGCTTTCATTGCCAGAGGTTTTTTAAAAAATTACTTGAGAATACAGGTCTCAGAATCCCCTGGCCAGCATGGATACTAGTCGTGCTATCTAGGGGAGTTTTAGTCTAATTCTACACCCCCAACTCTGTACTTGACTATGATTCTGCTGATAATTGGGGCAATCCTTGATTACCTAGGCAATCACACAAAGCTAGCCAGCACTTTTAGAATACTGTACTCATTTTCCTAGTTAGTCATTGATACCATAAGAACACTGTTTTGTTATTGTGATGATTTTTAAAAAATATTGATTGATTAATTGATTGATTGATTGCCAATCAAAAACAAAACACTCAGTATTTCATTCTGTACAACAGCTCTGATGTGTTCCCTAAAACATTTTTTGGAAATGTACATTTGACCTGTATCAGTTTTTGGCATGCCAAATTACCCATTCCATTTTCTATTTCTATGTATGAGCAGAACAACTGTACCTTGTTCCACAGTGAATTACCATGTCAGATCTCCCCAGTGACTTGGATGAAGGAGTAGAGGGCATGCTGATCAAATTTGCAGATCATACTAAATTGGGAGGGGTTGCTAATACCCCAGGGGACAGGATCAAATTCACAAAGTGAATTTCAGCAGAGAGAAATGTAAAGTCCTACACTTAGGCAGAAAAAATGGAATGCACAAATATAGGATGGGGTGTGTGTGGCTGGATAGCAGTACGTGTGAAAGGGATCTAGGAGTCTTGGCAGATCACAAGCTGAACATGAGTCAGCAGTGTGATGCGGCAGCCAAGAAAGCCAAAGCAATTCTTGGTTGCATCAATAGGAGTATGGTGTCTAGATTGAAGGAGGTAATGGTACCACTCTATTCTGCATTGGTTAGGCCTCATTTGGAATACTATGTCCAGCTCTGGGCACCTCAATTCAAGAAGGATATCGACAAGCTGACGCGTGTCCAGAGGAGGGTGACCAAAGTGGTTAAAGGGTCTGTAAGCCATGCCCTATGAGGAACTTAGGGAGCTGGGTATGTTTAGTCTGCAGAAGAGAAGGTTAAGAGGGAACATGATAGCCATGTTTAAATATTTGAAGAGATGTCATGTCAAGGAGGGAGCAGGCTTGTTTTCTGCTGTTCCAGAGACTAGGACAAGGAACAATAGATTCAAGCTGCAGGAAAGGAGATTCCATCTGAACCTCAGGAAGAACTTCCTGATGGTCAGAGCTGTCTGGCACTGGAATATGCTGCCTCGAAGTGTGGTAGAGTCTCCTTCTTTGGAGGTTTTTAAGCAGAGGCTGGATGGCCATCTGTTGGGAATGCTTTGATGTGTGTTCCTGCATGGCAGGGGGTTGGACTGGATGGCCCCTGGGGTCTCTTCCAACTCTATGATTCTACGATTCTATGAAAGTATCTAAAGTGATACTGGGCTCATGGTGAAAATACAGCAACATTTTTTCCCTTTCTTCCTGACTGCCTTTTGTTTTTCTGATTCCTTCTCATAGAAATGAATTAGATGCAATTGATCCACACCAGTTCCTGGACTGGGATAGTTTAGGAATGAGCTTTGGAATAGGTCTTGATCAGGCTTTTCTGATTTGCTGTCCCACCTGGCATAACCATTGCCTGCTTTCTTCCCCATCTCCTCTAATTTCAGAAAGGGACCAGACATGTTTTGAGGAGAAATCATTGGTGGATCTCTTCTCATTTTTTCTTACAGTAGATTTACCATTCCATCTTCAGAGGAGCAAATCTGGGGCTGCAGAATTTGGGCTACAGAATAATAGTGCTGCTATCCCACTTTAACTGCCATGGTTCCATCCTATGGAATGATTTGTAGTCTAATGAGGCACTGGAGCCTTCTATCTGGGAATTCTAAATTCAAAATCCTAAACTGCTAGTCCCAGGATTCCATAAGATTTAACCATGGCAGCTAAAGTGGAATAATAGTGCTATAATTTTGTAGTCTGAATGGGCCCAACATTTCTTATGGCCTTTGGTACACCTTTCCAAGGACCACAGGACTGCACCTTCAGAATCCGTCATTGTTCTGAACTGTTGTTACCTTCTTAAGCCTTGTTTAATCTTGCCATGCTACCTGAGGTAAAGGAACTACTGCATAGTCTAAGTTACATACAGAGAGCACCAGGTTAAGGAAACCTGTCTTCATTCAGTCACATCTGTCTCTGTACCCCATATACACATGTATACCCATCGCCAATGCCTCCTTGCTTATTATTTGTTTTGGTTGTGTGTACGGTTGCATTACAAAGCAACAGACTATTCCTTTATTTCCATTTATTTAAAGCTGGGTTTTATTAATGCACATTGACAACACATTCTTGAAAATGAACTGAAAGCACTGCTACATATTCTGTTTCTGGAATTAATTTAGAAATGGACCTTGTTAAATCAGAATTCAATGGAAGTGGGATGCAGGAGGAAAGAACATAAGGTAGAACATGGAATGTCAAAGGGATGACAATGTGGACGTCCCTAGTTCTTCTGCCACCATTTCATTTGTTATAAGATTGCTACTCAGATGTGTGCTCTCTTACGACAAATGGAATTGTAACCCCCTTCCCTCCATTTGTAACAGTGTTGTTCCACATTTATCCAAGATGTTTTATTCTGGTTCTCAAAAATAGCAATCATAAAATCAAAGTAGTTTTAAATGCTATTTCAAGTGCTGGCCTATAAACGTGTTAGTTGTTGTATTTATGCTGTACCTTCATTGTCCAGGAGCTATTCATAACTCTTTTTAGTGTGAAGAAATTACTTTTTCATTTAAAAAAAATGAGCTCCCTATATCCATAACCTTCCAGTCTGATCATAAATAGCATGTCCTATCCATAAAAATAAGATATCTAACAAACTATCAGAACAATCGAAAGTACATCTGTATTTTATGCTGTATGTAGATATAAACTTTTTAAAAAACTCTTAAGTCTTATAGTATTAAGTTTAAGCATCTATTCTTTCAAGACAGGGACATCTCAATAAACAAAGCCCCTGGCAGTGGAGCTCCTTTTTCTAAAGCTTTTACACCTCCCTTTCCTCTGACTGCCTGAAGGTTTTTTTAGGAGCATCAACACTGAGAAGATAGTGAAAAAGAAACACAGACTTTTGGCACTGGGTTGCAGCTATGTATCTATAGTAAACAATACAATGAAAAAAGTCTGAGCTGGGAGAAATGGGATTATGCTTTTGCCAATCCTACTGCAGCTGTGTGTGCCTGCCTACATGGCAAGGTAAACAACAGCCACCTCTGGTATCACTTACTGAGCATACATAAACAGCAAAGCAGAGAGAAAGGAGAATAACAGATAAGCCTGTCTCACCAGTTTACTCCCAAAACATTAAATAGGGATAGATCTATAAGACAGGCTACCAAAAAAGAAATCGTAAGAAAAGTGGAGGTTGGTGAAAGAAAGAGGTCATCCCTAAATGTATTTTGGAAGGAGTCTTCAAGTAGTGTCTAGAAGTTCAGAATGCTTTTGTTTACTTATGCAAAGCTTACCTTACCTAGTTGTTTGTTTCACCAGTCCAAAGTACTGTTTTTGACTTATAAAGCCCTGTACAGCTCAGACTCACGCTTTATGAAGGATCATATCTTCCCTTATAAGCCTGACTGAGCTCTAAGATCTGCAGGGGGGAACGTCTGTCTGTCCCACTGCCTTCACAGACACAGTTGGTGGAAACACAGAAGAAGGCCTTCTCTGTGGCTGCTCTTACACTTTGGAACTCCCTCCCTAGGGAAGTTAGGATGGCTCCTTTGTTTTCCTTTTGGTGACAGGTCAAGACCTTTCTTTTACAGCAAGCTTTCAGAAACTGGCTTTTAACAAAATAGGCTTTTATGGTGCTGTACTGTTTTTAGTCTGTTTTAAAGTAAGATTTTAATTGCTTTTAATTCTGTTACTTTTTAAATACTGTTTTAGTTTTGATTTTACATTTTTTTAACTGTCTATGTTTTCTTGTATTCTATCATTTCGTAAGCGGCCTTGAGTTCCAGCCTGGTAGAAAGGCAAGATATATATAAGGTGATGGATGGATGGATGCATGTGCATATTCTTAGTTTTGAACAAAAAGTTTGCTGAAACATGTTGAATGGCTCCTTTTTTGGAGTATAGGAACCTATCCTTATTAGTTTCTGCCTCTGGGACCAAATTTTCAGTTAGAGAAGCAACGCCCAGGAACACTTCTACTTTGTTAACTGAGGTATATTTGTAATTACATGCCCTTCAAAAGGGTTAAATAGAATCTGTAATGTGTCTTATCCCTCTAGTTGTAATGCCATTCATTGATCATATTTAGACTTCTTACAAAGTGAAAAAACAAATACAACTGTCATGTCTCACCATCTCTATGACAGAGATGATGAGAACTGGATAATAACTTCTCTGAAAACCTGCTGCTGTCAGGCATGGGGCCATTTGTGAAACTCCAGATGTTTTTGGACTGCAACTATTATCAGCGCAGGGAAGCACTGGCAATGAGGAAGAAAGGTGAGAGTTGTGATCCAGTGACATCTAGAAGGCCACAAATTACCTGTCCTATATTTGTGAGGACTGAGGGAAAGCAGTGGACATTGATAACATCCTTACAACAAACCAAGGAGGTATCCTGCTTATGGAGACTGCAGGAATGGGGACCAGAAGCAACCTTATTTGACCCACCCCTCCACTTCAGCCCCTGCATGATCATACTTTTTTTGCCCTCTTTGTTCTAGGGCAGAGGTGGTGGTGACTAAGGCCCTTTCTGCACAAGGCTGGTGAATCAGTTTGTGCCGTTTCTTACCGGATTTTCTGGGCTCAAAACAAGGCAGACTTTCCCTCATTTCCTTCCGCACAGCTACTGCATTTGTTCCATTCTGATTTAGAGGAGTGTGAGTTCATGAATCCACACTGCCTCTGCTCTGGCCAGTCCTGCTACTCCCCTCACCCCACCCTGTCAGCTGTGATTGGCCCCCCTGTTTTTCTTTTGCACTGTTTAGTACATCATTGCGTACGTGCGTACATGCAAAAGTCCATACTACCCTCTGGTCCCTCCCATGAGCCCTTCCCTGACCACCAATTCGTATTGGTGAGAATGTATGTGTCTGCACCACTGTGAAAGTATGAATCGGATCAATCTGGAAAATTGGAAAACCAATTTCTTCCGGTTTTCAAATAGCACGCTTTACCACCACATGGGGGCACATTTAGTTGGAATTATGTGCAGAACAAAGGTAAATAAACTGAACCTAGTCCGCTCCAATGTGCAGAAGACCTCAGTGACAAGACGCATTGGTCTGCCTTAATAACCGCGTGCAGAAAGGACCTAAGACAGAAGGCACAGAATGGAAAGTTCTGTGACCATTGGAGAATACAGTGCATTCTATCCCACAGTTCTTCAGAGGAGACAGAAGCCTGAAACAACCTGTATTTAGGATCAGGCCTTTTAGCACTCCAGAACAGGCTCAAACAGCAGAAGCAGCTGTGATGGCTCATTGTTTTATTTAAATATGTATGCACGTATATTAGGTTGTATAACATAAGTGATATATTCAGAAGGGGCATGGGTGCTTAAAATGCTGGAACATGAATTGTGATGGAATGGACTCTTTCATACTGAATGCTATAGCAGTTTGATGCCACTTTAATTGCCATAGCTATATCCTACAGAAGCATGGGGTTTGTAGTTCTGTGAGGTATTCTCTGTCAGAGAGCTCTAGCCACTCACCAAACAACAAATCTTGGGATTCCGGAGGAGGGAGCAATGGCAGCTGAAGTGGCATCAAAATATTATAATGGTGTAGCATGAAAGAGATTGAAATTGGCATTTGGAAGTTGGTGTGTGATTGTTATGAGGTGTCAAGTAGTAGAAAGTATAGGATCAGGAGTAGTTTATTACTTTGGGATTTAGATGGAGAGGTGGAGGTGGAGTAGAAACATCTAGCTGGGTAGAACAGGTTGGAATTTATCTGTATAGGTGACTGCTTAAGATAAAGAGAGAGAGAGAGGGTAACTGCATGCTTCTGAACACAAAGGAAGCTTCTTTCTTATTTTTATTTATTTATTACAATATTTTATGTCTTGCCTTATATCCAAGAATCTCAGGACAGTATAATGAAGTATATCTCATTGAAACGAATATTGTTTTGTTCAATCCACAAGTGTCTCTTCATTGGCTAAACTAGAGGTGTAGTTAGACACTTGGTATCTGTGGTGAGAGGAAATACCAAAGAGAGAGAAAGTCAGGATACTGTGGCCCAGCTCACAGCTATGAGCCTTATAGGGAGAATGCATTAAATGGGAGATGAGGCTTGTTCTAGGATCTGAGGTAAATGGCAACATCACCTAGGAGCTTTCTACACTAGACTGTTATAGTGCTATTATTCCACTTTCAACATCCTATGGAATCCTGGAGTTTGCAGTTTAGGGAGGGGGCTTTGAGGCCCCTCCCTAAACTGCAAACCCCAGGATTCCATAGAATGTTGAAAGTGGAATAACAGCACTATAACAGTCTAACACAGAAATGGCCCTAGAGATAATAGAAGATAATCCCTAAATAGCATTGTTATTCTGGTTGGTGGAAAGTGGAAATAGTACTGGAAAGCACATATGATGAATCAGCAGAAAAAAAGGAAACTAGTGCTCTGTGTTCAGACCATCCATAAGCATGTGGAGCTTAGTCTCCTTTTTAATGGAAAGTAGAAATAAAAACAGTATATCCTCATGTCTGTTAATAGGAGTGTTGATGAGGGGTGAGGGTGCTAGAGCAGTTATAAAGATAGCTGCATGCAACTCATCTAGTTTAATGGTGCTTTAGCTGGGCAAAACCTTTACTGTCTTGAAAATCATGGTCCCAGTAGGTTCAAAAGCCACGAGTCTGGTGGGAATCTTAGCTATACACCAGTGCAGCTTTGGCCCTTGGCCCCACAGCAGTTCAGTGAAGCTTTCCCCTTCACATAGAGGCATAGTGTAATTTCAAATTCAATGAAATGAGTTGCTCCCTGAAAAGGGGAGGGTTAGATTTTTCTGGGATGGTTTTCCTCAATATCTGATAGTCCTACTGGTTGAAACATGACAACAAACTGATGTAGAATCTGGCAGGCCAAAAACATAGTTGCTGGACATGTACAGGTCTGCGGCAATGAGCACACCATTGGGATCTCAGAGGACATAACCATACTCATTCTGCTGTAGTAGCTAGGTGGCTGGTTCCACTCCTATGCTCATCTCTGTGCCTAAGTAAACAGGATGGGTAGATGTTTTATACAGAAGGTAGACTTTTAAGCAATTAGGGGAAATACGTTTTCAACTAAGCCTTAACTAATATGTTTAGTGAGTAGTTTTTAACTTAGAAAGCTGGAGGTTTGTTTCCCATAAGCATACAACCTGTGTGGCTACAATCTATCACTGTATTAAGCTTGCTTAAGTGCATTGATTTCAATGAGTCCGCCGAGGTTTGCCTGTTCTCTTTTGCTTGTTTTTGTACTTTTTACTTTAAAATTGTTACAAGTCCTTGGGCGGCAAGAATAATTAATAGGCAGAGAGTGGGAAAGTGGCATAATCAGAGAATATTCTCACCATATTGGCAAGGTTAGGGAATGGGAATCAATCTTAGGGCAGCCTTTTTTCAACCTGGTAAACTCCAGATGTATTGGACTACAACTACTACCGTAGCATGCCAGTATGATCAGTGGTGAAGAATTATGGGAGTTTTGCCCCAAACTTCTTGACAGCGTCAAGTTGGCCATGTTTTCTGAGGATTTCAGGAGTTGAAAGAGGGAGAATGCCCAGTCAGGGAGAGTTGACGTTAGAATACATTTACGAGGGGAAAAATAAATTGAAGAAAAGGTATGAAGATGTTTCACTGGGGTTTTCTTTCAATCTATAATGTTGTAATTTGCAAGAAGGCTCTAAGCAGAGGTGGGCAGACTTCAGACTTGGAGGACGTGCTTTGCTTTTCACTAAAATATTAAGATTCATCAAATTCACCTGATTCACCAGATTTGTCTGGTTAGACTTTGGATAGAAGAGCAGCAGGGAAGTCCAGAAATCTTCAGGTGTGGGTAGGAAAGAATCCTGCCTGAAAACCTGAAGAATGGCAGCCAGTCAGAGTTCTTAATACTGAACTAAATAGATCAATAGATTGACTGAGTATAAGACAGTTCCGATGTTCCCAAGTATTATCTGTAGTATTATGCAAAAACCTAAATCAAGTTGCTAATACCATCTACAACAGATTCACTGCATAAACAGAATGAACCTCACTGTTGACTTAGCAAGTTTCCATTGATTGAATGGCTCTACCCTGCTTGGCAGAAGCAGCTGGATTTAGGCCAGCATGGTATAGGGATTTGAGTGCTGGACTATGATCCTAGAGACAAAGGTTTAATTCCCTACTTGGCCATGGAAAATCACCGGATGAACTTGGGCAAGTCACACACTCTCGGGCCAAAAAACCCTGTGATAGGTTCACCTTGAAGGCATACAACAACAACAACAATCTGAGGTTAGGAATCTGTTCTGCGTGCCAGAACAAAACTTGAGTTCAAAGTCCTTCCATACAAAAACTGTCCCTGGTTACTTCAAGCTTTCTTTATTTCAGTAGTATAATTTAAGATGGACTGCCATTCATCTTGTCACTGCTGTTGGAATTAGGAAATAGGAATCAGAAATCCTTGCTCATCTACTGCAAACCCCCCAGAAATTTACAAATAGATCCAGATTTTCTTCTTCTCCAAATTAAGATAATTTAAATTTCAACCATGTCTTTTAAACCAATGGTTCCCAAACTCCGGTCCTCCAAAAGTGCTAGCCAGCTTGGTCAATGGTCAGGGATTGTGGGACCTCTAGTTCAAAACACCCAAGGTCCAAAGTTTTAGAGGTATGTAAAGTTTGAACTTTACATGCCCCGTCCTTGAGCAGTGCTTTATATGCAGGAAGGCTGTTGCACTGGGTCTTGCCTCTGTGCACACATACATTTAATTCAGCTGAGCTTTGCCTGCCCAAAAGTTATTGAACTTGGACTTAGTTCTCAGAAGACATGAAGAGAACTGGGCTGTGCTTTTTATGTTTGGTGAAAAAAAATCCAGTTGGTAAGAATTGTGTATGTGTGTGTGCATGTATTCCCTCCACCCAATGCATCCCTTGGGTCTGAAAATCTGTGCACCTTTATAGTAATAGAACAACAATTATGGGAGAGATGTCTGTAAGATAAAAGGTTATAGTCTGCTCCATATGAAGTATTTATTTATTGCTGGACTTCCAGATTGCTCAGTAAGCAAGATTGTTTGGATGGTATATAATATGTTAAAAATACAAACAATAAATATGGCTAAAGACTGCTTATAATAAAACAGAGCTAAGTCCACACTTACCTCCTCAGGGACTGAGCTTCAGATCTGCAGGCTGGACAGCAAGCCAGAAGTCTGACATCAACACAAGTACAGAATTCATATTGGAGTTTGGCAGTGGATTGGAGCTGTCACGAGATATTGTCATGGTGCAGGTGAGTTGATCCCTCAGATAATATGGGCTGATCTGATGAAGCAGCTTAAGGATGAGGAATGAGGATTTGAATTTGATGTGATATTCCGCAGAGAGTCAGTGGAGCGAGTGTTACCGTACAATATAGGCTCCAGTTCTGAAACAATTGTAGCATTGCACATGTCAGCAATTTTGGTCTAGATAATTGAAATAATCAAGCCTGTGGGTTGCAAATGTGTGAACTCACCATGTACGGCAAATCATAAAGTCTGGTTCCAAAATCCAAGAAGACAGAGAAAAATTGTTTATTTTTTTTCCTGTCATAAATAGAAGGAAAATTTGATTTAGATCTTTTGAAATCTAGGGAATGGCAACATAATACCTTATCCAAGCATCAGGTGATATAGTTTCTTTTTTGGAGCTTTACAGTACAATCCTATGCATGTCTACTCAGAGGTAAGTCCTTCTCAGGACTTATGTAAGGGACATTGTGTATATCAGTGCTATTAAACAAGGTGGGCCATGAACAAGTACTAGTCCCTAAGCCATTTGCTGCCAGTCCCTGGCAAATTTCCAGGAAAGAAAGAAACCATGATAGCCAGTGGGCATAAATAGGGTAACAGTTTCTGGAAGATTGGGGTAAAAAAATTGGCAGTCATATATCAGATAACTGATACATATTTATTTATTTGAAGCTTGGAAATGTGACTGAATATCAAGTACTTATATAAAAATGAAATACAGTTGGCCCTCCTTTGTTTTGTGTTCAGCATTCGTGGATTTGATTACTCAAGGGTTATTTTATTTTATTTATTTACTGTATTTGCTCCTGCTATGGGGAAAAATGTTCTCTCTAGGAATTTCTCAGTCCTCCAGTGCGATTTTGTGATCCACTTGGACCATAGAGTCACACCGTAGGACCTAGAGATTCCTAGAGAAAACACTTCTGTAGGCATTGCTAGGTCATCAAGCATGACTTTAAGGGTCGCTTCTGCTAGAAGCTGAGCGTAGAATCATGTTGGAGAATCTAGAGATTCCTAGAGACGTATTGTCAGGGTTTTTTTTCAGAAAAAGTGTTTGATTTTTATTCACATTTTTTAACACTTTCATAGGGGTCTTGACCATGAACCTCTGTGAAAGTGGAGTGCTAACTGTACTTGCTCTTGTAGGTGCACTTTATTTATTTACTTCTTAAGCTTTTCTTCAAATTCCAGTCTGAGGGTTCAAGGCAGGGAACAATATTGTAAAACAAGAGATAAGAGCAATCCCTTTCATGTGGCTGATGGTGGAAAGTACATCCTGGGGGCAAAAACGGAATTCTATTTGGAGAAACTGTGGTAACCCCCCTCCAGCCTTTCCTCAGTGGCCAGTCATTTTCTTTTCTTTTTCTTTTCTTTTAATTGCTACTCAAGACCAAGCCATTTCAGAACAGTTTACATGACAACAGTAACAACCTGCAACAATATACTGTTTGGGGCAATATTCACAAATGGACACATACATGCACTCACACACACACATATACAGGCTACAGATGGGTTCAGAAAACAAAAGAATGGGTGATGATATAATTCTCCCTACTGATTAAAACAACAACAACAACAACAACTAGCTCTTGAGGTCTGCAAACCCTGGCTCCACTGAACCACTGGTGCAGGAAATAATATGAGTCCCTGTAAAATGGAACTGCTGATGCTGGTAATTCTGCTTTGCCCACTGTCACCATCTTGTGTTGGTGCTCTATTAAATAGCAAACACCCCTGGCAGAGAAAGAATGCAAACTCTTTTGGCGCCTGACACGATATACAGGAAAAGAGGGGGAAAGATCAATGACTGGGTCAGCATATGCTGTTCTTTATAAATGTGCTATACTTTATAATGCCATTCCTTTTCTTCCACTTTCCTCTCTCCCATCGCCTGCCTTTTCTCTGACTGGCACAGATCTGTCTAAATATATGTCTAAAAGAGGTTTGTGCAGCTATGATCAACTAAGGAAGCCATTTGTCTTTTGTCTCATACTTTTGAAGTCCTGCTCTTCTTTAGAAATCAAGATAGATGGATTGATTTCAAAACTTCAGCATCAGCTGCTGTCATTCTCTCAGCAATCCACTCTACTTTAATTTCCCAAAGATGTCCAATCCGTGCAGTAGATGGAGCAAAGAACTGCAGCGGGGGGAAAAAACAACACTATGCCTGTGCTTAATAAGTGGCAGAGAGCCAGAACCATCTAACAAAATAACAGCCACAATATTCTGAAGAGAAGAACTGCCGAGTGTGAAACGCCAGAAATCTTTTCATACCATTCGTGTATTGGCACCTCTTTTAAAAATTGTGCTTGCTCCTTTTAAAAACTGTGGCTTGTTTTTGTTATTTAAATATTTTCAGTCTCTTTTCCACCCTGGATTTTTTCATCTGCTTTGCCTTCCACACACCCTGCATCCTCAGTTGCACCCCCATTCCTGTGACACTGTGGTCACCTCTGTTTTTTAAATGCCTGTCATAGAACTGTTGGTGGTTCAGAGTCTCTGTCAGACAAACAGTGATAATCCTACATGACATAATATTTCAGAGACGCTTTATACTTTTGTGACCTTCTTTTCACAAACATCTGCTGGCTTTTTATTCCAAAACATTGGATTCATCCTCCATTTTTTCACTGGAACTGTCTCCTCTTTTAATTCTGCTTTAACCAAGGCCAGATTCTTTTATCTTTTATACGAATCATAATGAAGATGGTCTTCCTTTGCATTAAACATTCTGAAGAAACCATGTTACTAGGAAAATCTAAAACCACAAGTTATAAACTGCTCATACAGATTGGTTTGACGTCTTGTTTAAAAAGGAGACACAGGGCCACCTTATCCATTAAGCCTAGGGCCTAGAAAAATTTTAGGGCCCATGAAAACAGGATTTTAGGGTCTATGAAGACATCCCTCATGGCATGGTGAGGCAAAGTGTGGAGTCAAATACAGTCATCCCTCCACATTCGCTAGGGTTAGGAGCACAGGACCCCCGTGAAAAAACTGTGAATAATGCTAGGCCCTCCCAAACCATATTTAACACACAGAAAAGTATGATCACCATATTCAACCCACTGTGGATTCCTCTGAGGCATCAGGGTTCCTTTGCAAGGCAGAAGTAGGTGGCTGGTAGGGCTTACTGTCACCTCCACCGCTGCCCCACACTATTTTTAATAAAGACTTACTGGTCTCATTTGCAGTTTCTCAGTCTCACAAGGCTTGCAGTCCCTATTAAAATTGGCATAGGGTAGCAGTGGAATTGACAGCAAATAATCTGTGAATAATCAAATCTGCAAAAGTGAAACCTGCAAATGTGGAGGGCTGACTATACAAGAATGTCTAGGGCCTACGAAAACCTTAATGTGGCCCTGAAGAGACAGTATAGTTGTTTATATTCTGCTTTTCTTATGTCATGAGTTCAGGAAGGTATGCATAGGGTTCTCAGGATTTATTCTACCCAGACAGTGACAGTGACTGCTATTCTTTAGATTCAGTAGAGTTGCTGCATCATATGCTTATGCCTTCAGTTCATGGATGTTTCATGGCAAGGCATTTGTTGTACCTCATCTAATCTTCATGCGGCCAATTCATTCATGTAATTTCCAGAACTTAGATATGTTGGCTGGAATTCACTTAGGCAGTCATGAATGCATAACCACCGTCCTTTTGATGCTACATAGTGTCTCCTGACCTGATTCCTCCCACACCCCACTTACTAGACAAACCTCTGTCACTGTGCGTAACAGGGGTCTGTTCCCCTGTCAACCAAGAAGCAGCTGACCATCCATGAGTGATGGAAGGGGGCAATGCAACAGCCAGAAGCAAGGTCCTTGTCACTGTTCCCCGTCACACTGCAGATTGCCATGCAAAGGGGTGATTTGGGTGTTTCATTCAGCTTCTTCTTGATCAACAGGCGAACAAATCCCCATCAGTCACAGTGGCTGCTGCCTGATAAGTGGGGACGGGGGACTTTCATGGTCCTTACTGTATCTTGTAAACATTGGGATCGTGAATATTAAACAGTCACACATGCGTAACTCTAGATTACACATTCGTAACTGTCTTAATGAATACTGGCCATTACCTTTTTTAATTCCATCTTCCAAAATCCCCCAGCCAGCAGGGGTTCTTAGAGCTACAATCTAAAGAAACCCGAAGCTCTCAAAATGTTACAGGGTTGTGTTAGGAAGACAAACATCAGCCTCTTTCATTTGCAACCCTTCTGTGACCTTCTTTTTCTTTTTCTTCTGATCACTAAAAAAATCCATTAAGAAGGAGAAAGTGGAACAGTTGCAAGATGCCTTTTGACTGGTAACACTAGGAGCCAGTTGTTGACTGTTGGAAAGCGTTTCAATTGAAATTGCAAAATGATTTCTGAAAACTGAAACTCTTGAAAACTGATTTCTTTTGAGCATTTTCTAAATTGGGGTGGGGAAAAAATCACCACAGTATATGTGGTGGCAGTATATGGTTCTACCTATGTATTGCCATTGAGTACAGTTCAGTGAGTAGTTTTAAGCAGAATATCGTTAAAGATTCCAGGCAAATCATCTCACAGGAGAATTGGTGCTGGATAGCTGAAACTTGTTAGATTACTGGAATGCACTGTACTGGGAGTTGCCTTTGAAGACCTTTCAGAAGTTGTACTAGCACAGAGTGCAGCCGCTATGTACCAACTGGACTTTAGGGTAATATTATGTCTGTGCTATCCAACTATACTGGTTTCCAATCCCAGTTCAGAACCCTGGTTTTGATCTTTAATGTCTTTGATAGATTAGGATCAGGAAACTTCCTATTTCTGATACAACCTTCAGTGGAAAAGTTCCTGTGAGTGCTCATGTCACTTGAGAAGTGGTGAGCAACTACCAGGAAGATGGCTGCTTTGGTGTAGGAACCTAGTTGTGAAGCACTCTCCTCAGAGATTTTTTTGCCTTGTGTTCATCTTACTGTATTTTAAGCACTAGGATATGATCTTTTTATTTTGTCAGGCTTTTTAGGCGCAATTTTAGGCACAATCTTCTACGCTTCTTTTATGGTTTCATGGCCTTTTAATTTACTTTGTTTTGTGTGGTGGGAATAGCTGCATTTACTTTTTAAGTGATTTTTTTCTTTCTTGTAAACCAGCCTATCCCAGAAGTATTAGATGCAGGATAAAGGCGAGTATGAATCTAAATTCCAGATCTTTTCACTTTGAAGCATCAGTATAGAATCTTAGAGATCGAAGGGATTGGAAGGACCATCTAGTCTAACCACTTTCATGCAGGAATATGCAGTTATTGCACTCATCCAACATCTGTTTAAACACCTCCAAAGATGGTGAGCCCCCTGAAGCAGTCTATTCCCTGTTGAACAGTTCTAAGGCCTTTTTCGCATGGACATGGCATCCTGGCATGGGGATGCAAGAGAAGCGGGACCATGACAACACTTCTGCAAGACATCGTCATGGTCCCATCCTTCTTGCCAGCTGGTGCGACTGCAAAGTAAATCATTGACAGATTTTCTCCGTCAATGACTCCCTGATTGTGTGATGCTCCCAGACTTACCTGCCATGCAGAAGGGTTGGAAGCGTGATGGAGCTGCTTCTTGTCCCAGCGCAGCATGGGAAAGAGTCCAACTGCACTGTGGAAGGAAGAGGTATGTTCTTCATGCTCCCTTCCATAGGGAGCTGGTCCAGTGTTGACGGGAGCACTGTCAGGATTGCAACCACTGGGCAACGGGATAAGGTAAGGCACGGAAAGGGCCTTACAATAAAGAGGTTCTTCCTAATGTTTAGGTGGAATCACTCTCTCTCTGTTTTGTAGTTTAAATCCACTGATTTGTGTTCTAGGTTCTAGAGCAGCAGAAAACAAGTTCTCTTTTCTACAAGTTTCTCAGAAAATGGGATAGCAGAGGTTAATTGGGATTCTCTCTACTAAACTGGCATGCTTAGAGGCTATGTTGCTCCTATGTTCTGTCAACCCAGTTTGGAAGGTATAAGCTATTACAATTCTCTGTTGTTCCATCTGCCACTCAGACTCATTTGTAAATTACTGAGCTGTCACATATTCTTTTGCAATACCTATTCATCATATCAAACATACTTTAAAAGCCGAATAAAAATAAGTTGCACATCCAAAAGGGTAGTCTTTTTTTATAGCCAGTATTTCAGCTATAGTGTTTACCCTTTCTCTCTTGATACTCAAAATTCAAAATAAATGTTATATATTTCTGGCTTCTCCCATTTAATTTTGCAAAAAGGACTGGCTTAAAATAAGAGGGCTGCTTAGAATGTCAAACCTGACAATTCATCATTTTCCTGGAAACTATGAAGGGATTGTCTCGCTCCCTCATGGCTAGTATAGAAAAATAGCATTTTACATAAATTTTTATGCTGAAAAGTGTTGCATCGAGAGGGAATAAGCTAAAATGAAGTTTCAGACTCGACAAAAGCCAAGTCTTTCTATTCATATGCCTTAAGATAATAATTTTTAAAACTGGCTTCTAATGTTTAAATGAAAACAGGGATTAGAAAACTGGCTTTTTGTACTACAGCTTCAAGAATCCCACAGCTAGCATGGGCACAGTTTAGGGGCCCATTCACACTACCCAGTTATAAGGCTATTATTCCACTTTAACTTTAACTACAATGTTTCCATTGTATGGGATCCTGGGGTTTGTAGTCTAGAGAGACATTGGTACCCTCTGACTGAGCATTCTAAATGCCCCTCCTTAAGTTGCCACTCCCAGGCTTCCATAGGATGAGCCAGGACAGTTAAAGTGGAATAATAGTGCTATAATGGTGTTGTGTGAATAAACCTGAGGTAACCTGAGCTGGTAATGTTTGAGCAGCACTTGGAAAAGGCCATGCTCACTGGGATACTGATGTTGTAGCATTAAAAAAAGTAGCTTTCCCAACTCTGCTTAAAAGATAAATCTGCCTTGATCCAGACTATTCATCTGTCACAGCATGGATGGATCCAACTTCCCATTACAGGATGCAGAGGCATTATTCTTTATTGGCCATTATCATTATTGGGCATTATCATTATTGGGCAAATGTTGTCCCCATCTTCAAGAAGGGAAAAAAGAGGACCCAAATAATTATCGCCCATTCAGCCTGACGTCAGTACCCGGAAAGATCCTGGAGCAGATCATTAAGCAGTCAGTTTCTAATCACTTAGAAAGCAATGCCGTAATCATGAGAAGTCAACATGGATTTCTCAAAAATAAGTCATGCCAGACTAATCTTATCTCTTTTTATGATAGAGTTACTAGCTTGATAGATGAAGGGAATGCTGTAGATGTAGCATATCTCGATTTCAGTAAGGCCTTGGACAAAGTTCCCCATGACATTCTTGCAAAGAAGCTAGTAAAATGTGGGCTGGACAGAGCTACTGTCAGGTGGATCTGTAACTGCTTGACTGACCGTTCCCAAAGGGTGCTCACCAATGGCTGCTTTTCATCCTGGAGAGAAGTGACTAGCGGGGTGCCACAGGGTTCTGTCCTGGGCCCAGTGCTGTTCAATATCTTCATCAACGACTTGGATGAAGGAATAGAGGGCATGTTCATCAAATTTGCAGATGACACCAAATTGGGAGGGGTTGCTAATATGCCAGAGGACAGGATCAAAATTCAAAATGATCTGGACAGATTGGAGAGCTGGGCCAAGGCTAACAAAATGAAATTCAACAGAGAGAAGTGTAAGGTCCTACACTTAGGTAGAAAAAATGGAATACAGAAATATAGGATGGGGGACACGTGGCTGGATAGCAGTATGTGTGAAAGGGATCTAGGAGTCTTAATAGACCACAAGCTGAACATGAGTCAGCAGTGTGATGCGGCAGCCAAGAAAGCCAATGCAATTCTCGGCTGCATCAATAGGAGTATGGTGTCTAGATCGAGGGAGGTACTGGTACCACTCTACTCTGCTTTGGTTAGACCTCATCTTGAATACTGTGTCCAGTTCTGGGCACCCCAATTCAAGGAGGACTTGGTCAAGCTGGAGCAGGTCCAGAGGAGGGCGACCAAAATGGTGAGGGGCCTGGAAGCCATGCCCTATGAGGATAGACTTAGAGAGCTGGGTATGTTTAGTCTGCAGAAGAGAAAGTTAAGAGGGGACATGATAGACATGTTTGAATATTTGAAGGGATGTCATGTAGAGGAGGGAGTGGGCTTGTTTTCTGCCGCTCCAGAGACCAGGACAAGGAGCAATGGATTCAAGCTGCAGGAAAGGAGATTCCACCTGAACCTCAGGAAGAACTTCCTGACAGTCAGGGCTGTCCGGCAGTGGAATCTGCTGCCTCGGAGTGTGGTGGAGTCTCCTTCTTTGGAGGTTTTTAAGCAGAGGCTGGATGGGCATCTGTCGGGAGTGCTTTGAGGGTGTTCCTGCATCGCAGGGGGTTGGACTGGATGGCCCGTGTGGTCTCTTCCAACTCTACATTTCTATGATTCTATGATTCTATGAATAATCAGAGGAAAAAGATATTATTCATTATGTACAAATAAGTATGGAGGATATAAAGTATAGAAACTTTGAAACAAAATAGGCTGTGGATTTAGACAGGAATAGTTTATGCAGAGAAATAGATACATAGGCACTTAAAACAGATTTGGGGGAATTTTTGAATAAAATATGATATATGTGCTACTTGTGCCTGCAAGATTTCAGAGACTGTCTGCCTAAACAAGCAATAAAATAGTAGTTTTGTGAGTTTTTCCTTATTAATAAGTTTTCCACTCGTTGCCTGGCCACATCCTTTTGACCACTTTCTGATACTGCTTGGACCCGTAAGTGTCCCAGTTTTCATCTGTGTAATGTTGGGGATATATGCATTGCTGCATTTTTTTCTTCCTTATACAAAAAAAAGAACCAAGCATTTCATTTGCTGAACTCAAGAGTCGGGGAATGCTACTTTTTAAGACAGCCACCCCATGAATCCCCCAGACAGCATGGCCTTTTCCATGCTCTGCATAAAACTGCACTGTGTGAGTTTCTCTAGACTGTTTAAAAACTTCAAGGGCCATGGGACAAGCAGCTTCTGACACTCAATACATCTGAGATGATTTCCATCACTCTCTTTCAAAAAGAAGCAAGTCAGGCAAGAAGACTGCAATTTAATTATGTCCTATGAAACAGCATAGGCTGCTGGCAGGACTACACCTAATTGTATTGTATGGTGGTGATATAACAGCTGAAAGTTCCTTGGCCTGCCAATGTGAGACTCAGCACAAAGAACTCCATCACAAAAAGGAACATGTTTCATAAGAAAATCAATTTTGCTAATCTATGCGTAGATGGCACAGAAGTAAAATGAGCTTTCACACTACTAGTTGGCCATATTAGAAACAATGCTATATGACTCCATTCAGAAGTAAGCGCCACTGAATTAAATGGGACTCATTTTCAGAAAAGCACGTGCAAAACTGTCACCTTCACCACCAGTTTGGAAACAGAGATCAATGGACTGCATGGGGCAAGTTTCATCCCAGCTGGCTATGCTAGCTGGGAGTTCTGGGAGGTGCAATCCAAAAAAAAGTTACATTTCCAAGCAGCAGCAAAAAAAGAAAAGAAAAAAGCCAATGTAATTCTAAGCTGCATCAATAGGACCGTGATGTCCAGATCAAGAGAAGTAGCAGTGCCATTTTATTCCTGTCAGACTTCTCCTGAAATATTGTGCTAAGTTCTGGATACCAGTGTTTAAGAAGGATATTGACAAGCTGGAATGTGTCTAGAGAAAGGAACCAAGATTATCCAATGTAGAAGAGAACTTGTAATTATGAATCAATTGCTTTAATATGTATGCTTTTTAAACTGATGTTAATGCTTTTTTAATTAATTATGTATTTTTAACTGGTGTTCACGTTTTTAACTGTGTGTCTATTTGTTGCTGTGTTTTAATCTGTTGTTTCTCAATCACCTCAATCCATTGGGAGAGGTAGGTAAGAAACAAAAGCAGCAACAAGAACAATTTGCACTTTTCACTGAGACTGGACAGATTAATTTCTGTGCTGGCAGTGACAACATTAGAATTCTCCACAAATTGTGGGTTTTCACCTGCCACTTCAAAGAAACAAGAGTGGAAACACAGTGGGAAGGCACACATTTTGTACTTCAGTTCAAATAAGCAAGATGACAAAAACTGAGCTGTATCAAAATAACACTCTGGTTTCGAAGGCATTTTGTCATGCTGGCCAAGATTTTTCTCATTTGGCTGCTCTTGGCTCTAGAACTCTCTCTTCCATAGGAGATTATGCTTACCCAATTCCTTATCTTTCATCCAGGATGCAAAGACCTTTTTTGTCAGTTGAAGAAAATTGTCTAGCTTCTGAGGAAGGGACTTTTAATGGTTAGATTTTTTTCCTCTACTGATATACTTTCAAGTGCTTTAAATTCAATTGTGTTTATGCCTTTTTTTAGTCAGTCTGCTGCCTCAAGTCCCACTTTTAGGAGAAACATGGAATATATAACAAGGAAAGAAAAGAAAGAAGCAACATACAGCTTTGAGCATGAATGGTGGAAGAAATTTTGCTGTCTGAGGTACCTCACTGGCACCAAATCTATAATGCCTCTGAAAATACACAGGACTGACTTTAAAGCAAAGGTTGGAATGTTACCTTTAAAAAGAATGAATTTGTGGCATGCCTTTCATAGCTGAATAGTGGTAGGATGAGACCTGGACCCACAGTATCATTCCACCATGCCTAGCATTTTATCCATGCTTCTTAAAAGTTGTTTCCCAAACTCTGTTTTAAAGCAACTTTAGATTGCTAGATGGAGCCCTCCAATTCCCACTTGTTTGGGTCCTCCAAACCCAAATAAATAATATGGACCAGTGATAAATATTTGCCGCAAATTATGGCAAATCCTATAGATCTATGGTACGGATATTGCTGCCTCTTGCTATTGTGTGCCCTCAAGTCATTTCAAATCATTGAGGTTTCCATGTGTGTACATTTTTCTTAAGAAAACCTTAGAAATTATTCTCAGTTCATAAATTTCTTCTTAAGCAGGATGGAAGGAACTTAAGTTTTTTGAAAAAATCAAATGTGGAAGAAAGCAAAAATGACAGATTTGTTTATCTCTAGAGCCCTCTGTGGATGTTCACCTGCTTGTGTGTAGGGATAAAGTAGAGGAAGGTACATGAACAAACACATATGCCCCAGCCCTTCCAGTCCAAGTCATGGAAAGGGCTAGAGAGGGTCCCCGTGTCTCTTCCCTCGGTTTAGAACTACATGTGAGTAAGCAAAGGGCTGTGGGGGCGGAATTCTATATAAACCAGGACTGTGCTTCTTCATATTTTGATTGTGACCAAGGGCAAAAAAACTTTAAGCAACAAGTAAAGTAAAAATTTAGTAAAAAGTACATAAAATGCAAGAGGTCCTTTCTCACTACACAATCACAGCATGGTATGACCCCACAGTTCTATCCTAAGGAATCCTAATATGTGGAACTTAAGAGAGAGGCATTTAGAATTCTTAGCTAGAGAGGTTGGCCATTTCCGCACTAGACTGTTATAGTGCTATTATTCCACTTTAAACATCCTATGGAATCCTGGGGTTTGCAGTTTAGGGAGGGGCCTTTGAGGCGGAAATGGCTGTTGTCTAGTGCTTCACCAGTCTACAAGCTGCAGGATACCATACGATGCAGCTATAGCACTATTTTGTCTAGTTTGAAAGAAATCAAGGCTGAAGTCCATTTGGTTGCCTGCTGTGCTAATTTTCTACTTGCTGAGAGTTTTTTACACAAAGAAACAATTAAGATTACAATCTTCTGCCTGTATTCTGAAATGTCCATTCTGCAGTCCATTCTAATGCCTCAGAATTGTCCTACTGGGAGCTTATCATATTTTATATTAAACGTTCTCCCAGAAATATATTTATTAAATATTATAGATGGGATAGATTTGAAGATTAGGACTAAGTATTCAAGAATTTTATGTTATATTATTTACGCAGCCAGGATTGTTTACGCAAGATTCTGGAAAGATAAGAACACACCATCGCAGGAGGATATCATACATAAAGTTTATGAATTGGCGGAGATGGATAAATTAACATTGATGATGCAAAATAAATCGAAAGAAAGCTTTGAACGAGAATGGGAGATCTTGAATCAGTGGTGGACAGAAATATGGAATGAACATGCCCTGACGGGATTGTATGATTAATTTCATGTAGTGAGAGATAAAATTAAGAACTTAAAATAGATATGAAAATATTGAAAGAAATGGTAAGGAATAATTTAGATTTTCTTTAGTCTGATTAGATAATGAGAAATATTTAAGAATAGAAATAGAAGTATATAAGTTAAGGATTATGATGTAAATTGAAAAGATAAATAAGAAGACGATAAGATAGAAGATTTGCGAGGAAGAAGTAAGATTGAAGAAAGTATGTTTGAAAGAAGAAGCTGTATAGATAGCCGAACAGAATATGGTATGTTTCAGTGAAATTTAAGGAAAGAATAGGTGAGTAGGATTGACTGGAAAGAGAAAAGGTTGCGCCCTTCGGTGATTGTAAAAGAAGTCAAAGTATGAATGTAGGGAGAATGTGAAGTTTGTTTGAAAGGATATTATTGTATTATTGTATTGAGATGTATTAAAATGTTGTTGTTGTTTTTTTCTTTTTTTTTCTTTTTTTTGTAATTGGGTGTTATGTGGTTATGTGTTTTGTATAATGTACTATTAAATGTATGTTATGTTATGTTATGTCTTTTTTTTGTTAAATATAATAAAATTTATATTTTAATATTAAAATCAAAAAAAAAAAAAAGAATTGTCCTACTGATTGTTACCCCCGCCGCTTACACACTGCGAGATAGCAAAACTGGCAAGAAATATCGTTTTCATATAAAACCTGGACACTTATGGCTGAGAAACATGGTAAGCAGGACATGGGCTGTAAAGCATAGGCTAGGTCAGGTCAACATGGCCTCAGCATGGCCAGATCGTAAGTCCAAGAAAGATTAGCTGGAAGGTCTGGCATTAATGGGCTTCCAATAATCCTATCAATGACCTGACATCTGAATACAATAGTAAATGAAACCACCCAGGCAATCTCCTCTGCTGTCCTCATTTCTTACAGATACTTTCCCCATTCACCTTCCCCAACCAAGACATTAAGAGGCTGTCAGGATTCCCACCAATGCTTTTGTCACTTCAAGAAAGACGATCAGTCTGTTCTGGACCCCTTTTGTTTACTCTGTCCGAGAGCCATTAACACTTGTTCCATCAGAGTAGGAAAAAGGGTATTTAAACCCTAGCTCTGACCGTCGCAATTTGCAAGCACTTTGAGTGTCATACTGCACCCCAGACTCCTTCTCCTCTGTGCTGTGCTCAGACTCTTGTATTTGAGCCGTTCCTCTTGGGTACTCTGCTCCAGGACCATCACCCTCTACACCTGAAATCTCTCTCTATCCAACCTTTCTTACTTTCCCCTTCACTAGCCTTGTATAGTTTGTGAGACTGCTTGATTTATTGTGTGTGTATCTATTAATTTCTAATAAAAACACTCTGTTTAAATCTTTAACTGGAGTCCTACAGTTAGCACTGCTGTACATAAGTGAAAAAATCCTGCTGTTACCCCCTTTCTCAGACCTCCTTTGAGCTGTGACTCCCCAAATTTGTAAGAAGAGGTGGACCTCAAGGTCCCCCACTTTTTGGAGTAACATCCTCATCTCCACTTCATTCTACTGGAGTTCCCTCTTAATTACGTGGAAATAACCAGTGATGTTGTAGAGTCTGGACTCATGGAGTCAAAGCAATAGGGTGTTTCAATTGGTTTTTGACAGTGATATCCTCACAGTGGCCAAATGGTAATGTTGGAGGTGGTAGAGGACTTTCCCAGCTACACTCTGCTATGTACTATTCCTTTCAGAGACCTACTCCTAATGGAGAAGAAAACTGCTAGAATTGATTTTTCAATATATAGTAATCTTATTCTCTGCCTTTCTAGATTCTCACTGTAGTTAATGTAGCTTTAGGGACTGTTGTGCTGTGGATTTCTATCTTAAAGCTTACCATTAAACCACTGGGTGTAACAGCACAGTCCACAAAGCTGAAATACCTTTTAGACCAAATGTACAGTAGATAATATCCTGAAAACCCCCTAACCTCTTCCAGTGAGGAAAGAATCTTCTGCTTTGGAGAGATGATTAGAACAATGTTTCTCCTTGCGTGAAATGCTGAACTCTATTTTCTGCTTTGGCTAAAGCAACAGCTCAAAGTGATACAAAGCCTGGTTATGTGAAAAAGAGAGCAGAATGTCATCTGTCCTATCAAGAAACCCAGAAGTTACACTTCTACATTTCATATAGCCACAAAACTACGGGAACTAAAAAGGCCTTTCACAGCCTTCAGCATGATAGCCTGGGGACATGATAGCCATGTTTAAATATTTGAGAGGATGTCATGTCGAGGAGGGAGCGGGCTTGTTTTCCACCGCTCCAGAGACTAGGACAAGGAGCAATGAATTCAAGCTGCAGGAAAGGAGATTCACCTGAATGCCAGGAAGAACTTCCTGATGGTCAGAGCTGTCCAGCAGTGGAATATGCTGCCTCAGAGTGTGGTGGGGTCTCCTTCTTTGGAGATTTTTAAACAAACGTTGGATGGCCATCTGTTGGGAGCACTTTGATGTGTGTTCCTGCATAGCAGGGGGTTGGATTGGATGGCCCCTGTGGTCTCTTCCAACTCTATGATTCTATGATTCTATTCTATGCATCAATGTTTTCAAATGGACCATTTTAAATAATGATGGAATTTACATTGGAAAATTAGAGTCTTGTTAATGAATTTTCCTGTGTAGGTTAAGTGCTTTAACAAATTAATACAGAAATATGTCAATTACATATTGTATTTTACATAGTACATGCAATGAGTGTTGTGCATATTTATAGTATGCATATGACACAACAAATTAGCACTATACTGGGAATATTGTGAAGATTGTCAATACTGAGTGTTTGAACTAGCTGTTTGAGTATTGTTCAGCTCTGATGTTCTGAGTCAAAATGAATTAAGCTCTTTCCGCAGATGACACTTAGGAAGAATTTTGAGTCTGTCTCATAAATATGATTTTAGAAGGAAGGAAGCAGAGAAAGAAAGACAGACAGACAAACTGCTAGGGCCATTCTGCATTACATTGTTATAGTGTTGTTATTCCACTTTCAACATCCCATGGAATCCTGGGGTTTGCAGTATAGGGAGGGGCCTTTAGAATTCTCAGCCAGAGAGCTCTTTGCCTCGGTAAACTACAAACCCCAGAATTCCACAGGAGGTTGAGAGTGGAATAATAGCACTATAACAGTGTAGTGTGGAAAGGCCCTTAACCAGGCCTAATTCTGTTTACCTTCCAAATTCAGACAAGATCAGGTCTGTTCAGGTTAGTATGTATTTTAGTGATATCTAAAACAGCAACGCTTACTTCTGGGCTGATGAGTAAGATTGTACTGTTGGAAGACAAGGTACATTCTAGCCCACTTGTCTGAGTGTCAGGACTCTAAACTAGGTTGCAGACTGACATAAGATGTGTTGTGGCAAGGCTATAATCCCCATTTTTTGAATGCCTATAACAATGGAAAGAAATTTCTTCATTTCCCTATTCATTTCAAATATCTCTAATCCGCATATAATCCAGAAAGGCATTTCATCTATAGTCTTTGTATGAGAAGTCTACCCACCGAATTTTTCATGAGAAGCTATAAACCTGTGAAAGCAACCCCTCCCATGTGAAAATTGGCTCTGCTTTGAAAATTTTAGATGTGTAAGAAAAGTATAGATGGAAGAGTGGTTTTTCTATCATTCTTCTGTGAATTTGTTGGATAGTAATCTCAGAGAGACACTATCTCGTGAAAACATGTGTGAAAGCTAACTTCTAAAGAGTGATTTTCCATTCTAAAAACCCAGTTGTGCCAATATTCTGCTTGCTCTTTCACACAATCTTCAGTCATTTCCTTGTCTTGCTCTTGGATTCTTCTAATTAAGGCATTCAAGAAGTTTGTCATTAGGAACTTTCTTCAAAGGATTTCTAAAAATATGAATAAGTAATGCCATCTGCCATTAAGAACTTAACAGTCTCCCCCCTCCCTCAAAGTATCTGGAAAGAAAGAATGGGAGAACACTTGAAATTCTGTAACATGCTGGTTATCTCTTCTTCAATTATTGCTATTCTCCAGAGAATTACTTGTTCAAAAATATCCGCTCTTCACCTTCCCATTGCTATTTCTCATTACTAATTACCTGGAAACTTGTAGGTGACATCTGACCCAAATATTTTGAATCGCTACAATATATCCTTTTCTTTTGAAAAAGTTATAGAAGGCAAACTTTTCTCTGTGATGACATTTTGCCTTTAGCATTTCAGAATGTTTAATGTTTGTGAACAGGCAAAATAACTTGCAGTAATTTGAATGACATTCCATAGAAATCTGACTTTTACTTAGAATGTTTGATGGTAGGTGGATGTCTTCCAATTCCAATCTAGGGGCATTGTCATGGTTATACACAATCACCTCCCACTTGTCACTTCTGTCTGAGTTGCTACATCTGGTGCCCCTGGATCTTTTAGACTTCAAACCCCATGAGCCACTGACAGCATGGTAAATGATTAGGCATGCTGGGAGCTGTAGTCCAAGACTTTTGGAGAGCACAAGGGTAAGGGAAGGCTTTCTTAGATCATTTGCTTTTTCTTTCCATCTGTCTTTCAAATGTTCACATAGCAACCAGCTGGGCAGTATGCAATTTTAAATATTAAATATTTGAAAAATGAAAAATCAATTTTTTGCACAAAAGAAAATCAGACAGAATGCTGTTGAAATATTAATATACCTGAATGGTAAAATATTAGAATATTAAGAGCAAGCAAGAAAACTTAAACAGTAAAACTGAAACCAAAAATATTAATGAAGGACTGAAGGCCTCATGAAAGGGATGTTCTTAGCCTGGAATCTAAATGCTGTTAATGCAGATACCATGCTGATCTCTCTTGAGAAGAGTGTTGTACAAATTGAGAACCACTACTGGGAAGGCTATATTATTTTTGATAGCTACCCATCATGCCAGTGTGGGCAGCAGCATCCAGAGAAGCCCCTTTGCAGAGAAGCCCCTTTGCAGATAACCTTACTAGTTTCCTATGAGCATATATGAGTATAAGACATCCAAGTTACATTCCCACAGCATGGCACATTCAGTCACGCACAAAAATGATCAAGATGTTTTTTAAGGGCATGGAGATATGCATTTCGGTACCACCTACAATGAATAAAGATTGGTTCATAAATCCATGCATGTGTGAGATATTCACTTTTTTTTGGAAGTCCACTGAAATGAATGCCTGTATGGGCCTTTGTGCACTATGTACAGGACTAATAGCATCTAAGGTTCACACAATATGAAAGTGTATACACCAGGCCTCAGACTTGATCCCAAATATTGACTTGTCTTCTGTTAATCAATTCTGAACACTGTACAATTCAGGCAGCAATGCTGAGGCAAAAATCCATCACAACGGAGGACCTCCTGTCTATCCAAAGTCCTGTCAGCTTATTGCCAGCATAACAAAAATGATGATTATGCCATTTTCTGTTTTGCTCACCCCTCCCCAATTCTGCAGGGGTTCTGTGGTGGGGGAGTTGACTTGAAAAGAAAATCTACTGTGAACAAAGGCAGAGAATTGCTTTAGTCTGACCATTGTAGTGTCCCAAATGTTCCCTGATATTGGGGCAGGGGTTAGATCCACAACTTCTCTTTCCTCATCCGTCTCCACACTCCCAGCACACCATTCCCCTTCCACAAACTGAAAGTTCCAACCTCAGTAAAACCTGAACCAAAACCATAGAAACCTCTGCATAAGGCTTGAAAGAAGCTGGCTGGGTTGGGTTTCTTCCCTGTGTAAAAAATCTATCACCTATGGTTTCTTGGTCTCTCCTTATCCACTAATTTCCTACTTTCTGTTCATTCTCTGAGCTAGCTGTGACCCTTTTTTAAGACTGACACTATGGCTTTTCTTGTGACCCTTTTTTAAGACTGACACTATGGCTTTTCTGGTGATTGATTCCAAGAGTAAATTAACACCGTAAAATATTTTCATGCAAAATGTTTACCAACAGCTTTACCAACATCGAGAATACAAAATAAAATACATAATGGAGAGACATTTTGATCCCATTTGGTGGTGTTCAAGGTGTATCTTGCAATACGTTTTTGATAAGGCCATAGAGAAAATAAGTGGTGTCATTTCCAACCTTCTATGGAAGGAACGCATCAGGAATCTGGCATTAAGGCTTACAATATCCGAAGGTGATAATTTGAAAAAGCTCTCAGATTGAATGTATATTGGAACACCATTCACATAAATGCCATTACGTTTTCAGAAATGATCTGGAGTCATGGTCAAATAGTAAGAAAATCACCATTATAGATGACACCAAATTATTCTAGATAATAAATGTTTACGGACTGTGAAGAGCTCAGATAGGATATCATTGAGTTGGGTGAATGGAAAGCACAAATGGCAGAGTTCCATTTATATTTATATCTATATTTATATTTTTTTAAACTAATTTTCTACCCAAAGGACCCTCAACGTGGAAAGAGAGTCTGCGTAACTGTAAAATGTAGAGTGATTCACATGAGGCAAAGCAAAAATTTTAAAAAAGCCTACACTCACATTTACAGCAATGGGGGCTGAATTGGCAGATTAACAACGAAAGAGATCTAGCAGTTCTAGTGAATTAGAACACTTAGAGCCAGCAACAAAACTTAAGAGCCCGTGATGGACTTGAAAATGAAAACTCCATCCTTCAGATTATCCGCAAAGTGATTTAAATGAAGACTGACTATTTTAAAGGCTTTAGACAGGTGTGTGTACATATCTCAACGTTTCTGAACTGCTGTTCATCCCAGGATAGTGTACATCACTAAACCCCTCCCATATTACCTCAAATCAATGGTTAAATCAATAACAATAACACTGAGAAGATCCCTCCCTAGTGCTAATTGCTGCATAAAAGCTGTGTTTTTTTTTGTTTTTTTTTACTGGGATGTCATTTAAAGAGGCTTAAATTTCTCTTTCAGTACACTGTGGTGCCAGTGATCTCCTACTCCAAATCAGATATTTACACCATGTCCACACCTCACCAGTTCCCATCGACATCCTGTTGCAATCCTGGCAGTGCCTCTGCTGGGATGGGAGCATGACAGGAACACTCCCCTCCTCACCCAACCGGCTCCCTTTGGAAGGGAGCACAAGCAACATGCACTCGCCTTCTGTAGCATAGCCAACCTCTTTTCCGCGCTGCGCTGGGTAAGGAAGCACTTCCGCCCCTTCTGGGTTGGTGGAAGTATCACATGATTGTATGTGCTTAATAGATTTTTTCCATTGAGCAAATATCCTGTGATCATGATACATGGGGATGTGCTGGCTATGGGATGCACCAACATTGTGTGACCCACGGACTGCTGCCATCACTTCCCCATAGCAGGACTGCAATGCTATGTGGAAATGGCCATAATTTCTTGAAAGCATGCTATAAAAAACTTTTGAAATCCCCAGAACTTACTTCTGAGGAAATATTGATAGGCTTACTCTTGGGATTCATCCATATTACACAATTATTGTGTTGTTGTTGTGTACCTTCCAGTTGTTTCCAACTTATGGCAACCCTAAGGTGTACTTATAGTGGGGTTTTCAGAGCCTGAGAGTGTGTGACACATGTCCGAGTGAGCAGTTGGACCCTGTTTTCCAGAGTCATAGTCCTTCACTCAAACTGCTACACCATGCTGGCTGTCTACACTACACAATCACAGCACTATTATCACCCTTCAGCTGCCATCCTATGGAATCCATGGACTGATAATTTGGTGAGGCATCAGAGTGCTTAGGCTGAGAATTCTAAATGGTCCTCTCTAAACTGCCAATTTCAGGATTCCCTAGGATGGAAGTATGGCATATACAGTGGAATAATAGAGCTGTAATTCTATAGTGTCAAGAGGTCCGAGGAAAGGACTGATAAACATTACCGTATACTGATTAGCAAGCACCTTGTTGCAAAGATTCCAAGGTAAGGACTTATGAGCTTAGGTGAAGTATTGTTTTCAGCTAGGGTGGCCAGTGTTGGTGTTGCCAAAAATCAGGGAATCCATCATTTCAAAAGAGGAGGAAAAGGGTAGACATTTGCCTCAAATTCACCTGTCTTCAAAGTGGTGGTTCCTCGGTAAAATATGACACATTGACATCCTGGTTTTCTACTTGAATTGGATGTTATTTTACACATACAAAGATGTGCCTTAACTAATTAATAGCTTGACATTTTTCAAAGAACTTGAGGCCTAAAATTCATGGCATTTTTGCTAAAATTCACTGCAGAATTTAGATATCACTAAACCCAATCCAACTAAAAATAATTGTCATGTTTGTGATGAAAACTGCATTGTAAACCTGTGAATGTTAAGGTTTCAGAGGGGGACTTATTTCCCAATTAAACTGCAAAGGACTGCACCATTAGTCACAATTAATATTTTTTATTTAGGTATCGGATGCCAGCTTCTCTTGATTAGGTCCATAGGGCTTTAGAGTTTTAAGAAAAAATTTAGCTGCCTGGCTAAATTTTCTGCTATGGTAGATGTAAGTAGACTGGTACATTGTAAACAAATTTATGTGAGTTTCAATAGAAATTCTAAATGGTATGAGTAACACACATTAATGTAATATTGTACAGAGCAATAACTGGTGGCACATCATTTATTTCTAAGAGTTATAGATGACCTCATAACTCAGGAGTGATGGAGCAAAGCAGAACTACAAGTGAGTTATGAAAGGCCATCAAAAGAAATAAATGGGAAATCCAAAAACTAGCCTGCTGTACAAATTCTGTTTATGCAACACCAGTTTTAGCCAGCATTGATGGCCAGTAATATTTTATACAGAGAGCTACATTAACATGGGAACCCACTTTTAGGTTTATTTACAGAAACCTCTTTGCATTCATGTTATTGGCAACAAGAGGAAAGTTCAGTATGAAGGATTGGGCACAACTGATTTGAACCACATGTACAATATATGTATTGCTACTTTCCTACAATATTCCTTTCCATGAGTCCCTTTGGTAATATTCAGTGAAGGAACACAAGCCCCATGAAGTCTTTAGTATTTTTTTGTCCCATGAAGTCCTGTGGAAGGGACCTGAAGAGGGAATCACTGAGCTAGATTTTATCAGGTCATATATCTTTTGTCAGTGAAAGTTGCCAGAACGAACAGAGGGGATATAAGTGGGTGATAGCTATGCACGGCCTGCAGTGACTAGATTAGGGGACTTTCTGCAGTAAAGTGTTATAGTGCTATTATTCCACTTTCAACATCCTGTGGAATTCTGGGGTTTGGAGTTTACTGGGGCCAAAGAGCTCTCTGGCTGGGAATTCTAAAAGCCCCTCCCTAAACTGCAAACCCCAATATTCCAGAGGATGTTGAAAGTGGAATAATAGCACTATAACAATGTAGTGTGGAAAGGCCTTAGGCCTCAGACTTGGAGTCACAGACATCAGTTCCATTCTTACTCTAATCCTAAGAAAACTGTCTATAGAGGAGAATGGCAAATGTTTATTTCCTGTCAGACGTTGCATGTAATGCAATTGGATGCTACTTTATCCTAAATATAACCCACACTATCCCCAATAAGCAGCAATGCTGATTGAGGATAGGTGGAGTAGTAAGTGAAAACAATGGGAGGGCAATGGAAGGAGGGAAATGACTTTACCTTATAAAATAGCTTCTTTCTCCTTTGAGTAATTTGTTTAGAGTCACTTTACCTGTCACACCTGGACTTGCCCTGCCCCTGAAAATCTCTCCATTGTATTCACATATAAGGTAGCAGAAACACCTAAATCAAGAAATTATTCTGTTTATTACACACCCTATCCTACCATTGTCTTGTATGCTATAAAGTGCAATCCAGGTATGTGCGTATGTGTGTATATAAAAGAGAGTGTGTGGCAGGGTTCCTGGTAAGGCTGAGAAGGAGAGTTAGGAGAAGGAAAGGCTGAGTGAGAATCTGTGTGGAGGCTAAGAAAGAGCAATAAGAAAGAAAAAGTGAAGGATGACCGAAGAGATAACAATTCTGATGTGGACGTGGGGTTCGGAACACAGATAAAATTGGTACAGGAGGAGCAAGAATTGGGGTGAATTAAAAGAAAAAATAGTGAGAAGAAACAAGATTTGGCACCGGAGGGACAGAAGAGAAAAAGTATGTATTTGCTTGCTCAAGAAATAAAAAAAAAGAAATAAAAAAAAATACTTGCCAACTATTTTAAGAACTTGTAACAGGCTAAGGATGGTGAAAACACAAAATAAATGGAAGAATATCTCTGATCACAAAAGCTCCCCAAAATATATCCAAATTCCTAGAGAGGTTGAATAAACCAATCTCGATAAATGAGATTAATGAAGCAATAGAGGGAATGAAACCTAATAAAGCTCCAGGCCCGGATGGGATAACAGCTAATTTCTATAAATACTTCAAAGAACAATTGTGGGGACCGTTGCAAACCATAATGAATGGAATTTTCGGGGCAAATACAATACCAAGAAGTTGGACAGAGGCGAATATAACATTAATTCCTAAAGAAGATCTTGAAGCTCCCACATGTAAAGATTTTCGACCTATTTCGCTCCTAAACGTAGACTATAAAATTTTCACCTCTATCCTTGCAAATCGATTGAAAAAAGCTCTGCCAGAATTCATACATGAGGATCAGAGTGGTTTTATTCCAGGGAGACAGATGAGATTCAACATTCGGACTGTTATAGATGTAATTGAATACTACGAATCCCATAATGAAAAAAAGGTGCTTTTATATTCCTTGACGCTGAAAAAGCCTGTGACAATGTCAGCTGGTCCTTCTTAACAAAGGTCTTGAAAGAAATGCAATTCGGAAACATATTCACAAATTGGATAAAGGCAATATATGATGAACAAAAGGCTCGTATAATTATCAATGGAGGCCTTTCAGAAAACATTTTAATTTCAAAAGGAACAAGACAAGGTTGCCCATTGTCTCCTTTATTATTTGTGTTGGTATTAGAGGGACTACTAAGGCAAATAAGGAAGGAAGACTCAATTCAAGGAGTCAAGATAGGACAAGACCAATTTAAATATAAGGCCTTTGCAGATGATGTGGTAATGTTTCTAGAAGACCCCCTAAATAGAATTGCCAAAGTGAACGAACTGCTGGATAAATTTGGTACTATGGCGGGCTTTAAAATAAACAAAGTTAAAACCAAGATTCTTTTGAAAAACATAAAGTCACCGGAGAAAGAACAGATTGAAAGAAAAGCGGGCATTCAATGTGTTCCAAGAGTGAAGTATTTAGGAATTGAAATCACCACCAATAATAATCAATTGTTTAAGAATAATTATTATAAGACCTGGAGTCAAATTCAAAAGAAATTAAATATATGGAATAAGCTGGATCTTTCATTAATGGGTAGAATATCACTGATTAAGATGAGTATTCTCCCGAAGATACTCTTCTTGTTTATGATGATACCGGTCAGGATAACTAAGAAATGTTTTCAAGACTGTAAAAAAGAGATATCCAGATTTATATGGAATGGAAAAAAACCAAGAATGAAGTACAAATGGCTAACTGATACGAGACTCCAAGGGGGCTTCGCAGTACCAGATTTGGAGCTATATCACGAGGCGGCATGTCTAGCCTGGATGAAACCTTGGATTCTTCTGGACGACAGGAAAATGCTGGCTCTGGAAGGGCATGATCTTCATTTCGGTTGGCATGCTTACCTGTGGCATGGGAAAG
This sequence comes from Cyclura pinguis, assembly GCA_030412105.1. NCBI lineage: Eukaryota > Metazoa > Chordata > Lepidosauria > Squamata > Iguanidae > Cyclura > Cyclura pinguis. Next base: position 91,248,955 of record CM059601.1, on the reverse strand, counting down.
CTAAAGTCCAAAAGATTTTTCAAAACTACGTGATACGAAATGCCCTTTTAAAGGTATGGGAGAAGAATAAGCGTTTCTTCTGCCCAAAAATACCATCATGGGTCTCACCAATGGAAGCGCTTTTGATTAAAGGTCTGAGAAGACAGGGTAGTTGGCTGACTTACAAAGATATACTGAAACAATGCGGAAAAGAAATTCAAATGAAAGATCAAAGACAACTATAAGAAGAAGGATTTGATATACAATGGTTTCCCTTTATGCAGTTAAAAGAAAGATTTTAAAAGGATATACAAGGAGAAGAGTTGGACTTAAGACAAAATGATTTAGAAGAATTGATGTTAAAAGGTGATAAAAAGTTACCTTCAAGATTGTATAAAAAATTGTTATCCTTCAAACTAGAGGAAGAGACGGTTAAAGATTGTATGACTAAATGGGCGAGAGATCTTAATCACAATATTCTTTTAGAAGAATGGGAAAATGTTTGGAAAACTAATATGTTATATACCAGATCCTATACTTTACAAGAAAATGTGCTGAAAATGGTATACCATTGGTCTCTAACACCCAGCAAATTAGAGAAAGTGAACAAGAATATGAATGATCAGTGCTGGAAATGTAAAGAACAAGTGGAATCCTTCTACCATATGTGGTGGGGATGTGACAGAGCAAAGAGATTCTGGTACGCCATATGAGCTAATATGCAAAAAATTTTGAAAAGGAAAATTGATTTAGTCCCAGAATTTTTTTTACTGGGAATCTTTGGTGCAGAAAGCTCAATAGATTTTTGTACTAAAAGATTAGCATGGCATTTAATTGTGGTGGCCAGACTTGTTTATGCTAAACATTGGAAATCAGCTTACACCCCGACTATGGAAGATTGGATGCAGAAAACCATTGAAATAGCACAAATGGATAAATTGACTTACAGATTAGATAATAAAATGGATAGTAAGTTTTATAAGGCGTGGGAACCCTTAACAGAATTTTTGGAAAATAAGGGTATTCTAACTAAGGGTTTCAAATCATGAAGATAAGGAGAAAAGTGATTATTGTTGTAATAATGAGACAAGTTCTAGACATAAATGTGGTGAGAGGTAGAAGTATGAGAAGTATGAGAAGAGATGTAGATGCAGTAGGTTACTAGTTTTTGAAAGAAAAGAAATGTTGAAATAGATAATAGCGTAAGATGGACAAAAGTTGTAAATAGAGTTGAAAATAGTGAATGGGAAAATGAATAATAGGTTCTATTCTTCAAGACATACAGAGATTTTTTTTTAAAATAATAGATATAAGGCTGTATCTCATGAGAGTGGGAAGTGCGCTATGTTTGTGAGAATATGTTAGTAAGATGTATTGGTTGTTATATGTGTGTATTGTTTATTTTGTGTATTAGTATTTGTTTATTGTGTAATAATTTTGTAATGATACGAATGTGATGTTAGGTGGGACTATTTTGTTTTTTCATTTTTGTTTTTTATAAAAATAAAAAAAAGAAGAGAAAAAGCATGGAGGTGCAGATTTCTGATTCATCTGAATCAGAAATCTGTACCTCCATGCTTTTTCTCTTCTGTCTCTCCAGTGCCAAATCTTATTTCTTTGTTATATATATTTGTTATATATATTTGATAGAATATATATATTCTATCCCACTCCAACCTTTATTTCCTTAGTTATCTGTGTGAGTGTGCTGCATACACTGTTTGATTGTGTTTTAATAAAAACATCATTTATTATTTCAACTTCTGTGTGCTCCTTGACTCAGCCTGACCCCGTAAACATAGGGTTCAAGATCTCACTACGTTACCCTGCCTCTCGTATTGCTAGGCAGTGCTCTTGGCTAATTTCCCCAATTTATAACATTGAGAGCGCATTTAGGTGTCCCTCCCGGGACCCCCAGGAATCAGGGTAACAACTGGTACAACAGTCTACTTTGCACTAGCTCAGACTACTGTCTGGAAATTTGCTTTCAACTGTTTAACTTACATTTCTGCCTTAAAAACTGTGGTCTCATCAAAACTGTATAATAGGGAGGGAGTCCTTGTGGCGCAGTGGTTAAATGACAGTACTGCAGCCACAAGGTTGTGAGTTCGATCCCGCTGGGCTCCAGGTTGACTCAGCCTTCCATCCTTCCATGGATCAGTAAAATGAGTACCCAGCTTGTTGGGAGCAATTAACTAAACACATTGTAAACTGCTTAGAGAGCACTTAGCTGATTAGCAGTAGAGAAATACACATGCTATTGCATGCTATTGCTATTGAGGGAATGGGGTTGGCAGCACTATTTCTCAACACTTTTAAAGGGCTCACGTCTTTGTTACTGCCTAATATGGCACCAATACAGCATCTTTCACTGATACGTCTTTGCATCCCTAATTAATATCCAAAGATGCAAATGCTTTTTCTCCATTTGTGAATCTTAAACTGTCTTTCTATGTCTCGGAGGTTCTTAGTAATTAGAGAACTGGAATTACCTACAGAATATTTTTAATATATTACCTTCTGTCATCGCTCTTTGAGTACGGTATTTATTCTCCTATTGCTTCTCGCTATGGGGAAAGGCAGCTTGGAGGAAGCACAATATCTCCCTCCCAATTGCTCTCCTTATTTTTAGTGCTACCTGGTAAGATAATCCCAGACTGACTCATTATATTTTCTCTGAGGTTCACTATCATACTTCCCCCACTCTGGTGATTTTTCTCATGACATACACACTTTCTTTTATGTTTTATCTTCCAGAAAGTCCTGAAGACCCATGCTCTGAAGTTCGAGAAACACCTTCCTTGAGAATAAATAGTTTCTCTCACATTATCATGAGGTTGATTAATGAATGCCTGCATTTTGAATATTGCATCTGTGTAGGTGTAGGGGTGTCCCCAGAAGTGACTTCCTAGTTACACACTGAGTAAGAAGAGATGCAATAAAATTTTCATAATTTCAGTCCTGGAAAGTTCTGCTTAAGAAAGATTTCATATCCACACCCCATGGTGAATCATTCCCCTTATTGTTGAGACAGTTTCTGCTTGGTTTATTCAACTCTTTTAAAAAATTATTTCTACACACGTTGACATATTTGGGTTTTAACAAATCCATTGCAACAAACACTTTGAGATAATAGATAATTTAAGAAGAGGTTTCTGGTGGAATGTATAGCAATGATAAACTTTCAGATGCTTGTATTGGTACACAAAGCTGACTTTCCTTTCCTAAATTATTAATAATACCCCACAAATTGACACAAGCCCAACAGTGGCATGCAGAAGAAAAAAGTCTTCTAGTTCTATTAATTCAAATTGTATGCTCCTGATGCTTTTAACCTCTGGGTTGAGTTTGCAGTTATATAAAATCCTATTATTATAGCTTGTGGAAATTACTTTAGGACAACAGAGTTCCTGGAGTTCTCTATGGTCTTGCTGCCTGTGGAATTGTGGGAGTTATGGTCCAAAACTGTAGATTTTCCAAGCGCAGAGCTAGACAGAGGTAAATTCAAATAAGGACTGTGTTATGAGGCACTTAAATATTCAAGAACCAGCATGGCATAGTGGTTGAGCATTGAGCTATGACCCTGGAGACCAGAGTTCAATTCCCTGCTTGTCCATGGAACCCCACAGGGTGACTTTGAGTGCATCACATGTTCTCAGTGCCAGAAAACCCTGTGATAAGTTCATCTTTGGGCCATAATCTGGAAATGACTGGAAGGCATACAACAATAACAAATAAACTAAAGGCATCAGGTCTTGTCTGATCTTGGAAGTTAAGTAGGGTCAGCCCTGGTTAGTACTTGGGTGGGGGACCACTATACCGGTTGAAGAAGTCATTTCTTGAGGTATATTGTATTCCTAAGTACATTTCTCCATTTGCAGTGTCTTTTGAAGCTCCTGACTTTTTTTTAAAAAACATTCTCTGTGTTGTAACTCAGCCTTTGCAAAAGGAAGTCAACTATTAATTTTCTGGTACACTTAAAATGGAGAATGAATGTTTTGTCACTTACTGAGTACTTAGAGAGCATCTGAAACATAGACAGCTGCCATTTATAGAGCAGTCCCACAGAGGTTTCTGGGATGGTGGGGAGAGTATTGCTGGGAGGGGGGACACTAAAAAAAATGTATTATAGTCAAAGACCACCCGACACAACACAGCTATGTACAAAAATGTACAAGAAGAGGCAGTTCAGGATAGAAGCACATAGCTAAAACATGAAAAAGAAACACTTAACATCTCCACTATAATGTTTAAAAGAAAATCACAGATTTTCTTTGACGTTGTGAAAAAGCCCAGTATATAAACTATTAAGTGATCATAATTACTTTCCTACAGGTAACAACAGACTGACAAACTCTTGCCACTGTTTATGTAACCTGAGAATTCAGGTCTGACACTCAATAAACCATATGTAATGTATCAGATCTCCCTGAATGCCTCTGGAGAATTGAAGTTATAATAACCAGATTCAAATCACAATTAAAAAAAAAACAACAGTGCAGTAATACATGTCCACAACGTTGCCCATTGAGGGAACATAAACACTCTTGGACAAAACTTCCCTGGAAGCAGTGTAGAAGGTTAAGACATTGAGCCTACCCAATGGAAAAGCCCTTCTGTCTTTGATGTTGACCAGATTGTTAGGGGAAAATTTGCATCTGCACCCTTGTACAGCCAGAGCGGACACTGCAGGAAGTGCCTCTTTTCCTATTTACTTCTACTTCATTCACCAGTTTCATAATCTCTTCTTCTTCTGGTAGAGATACTGGCTACCTTTCTTGATATCGCTCCAGACCATCTTAACTGATAACAAAAGCAACATCTTAAAACAAAAATATCAGTCTGTCACTCGGACATCGTCAATGTCTTGTCTTCTGTATGATTATCAACACCATTGCTTGCTGAAGAAGCCAGTAGAACTTTGAAAGCTTGCATGGTGTATTTCATGCTTTTTAGTAGTCCCAGTAAAAATATCACTGTTTTATGGATTTTGGAATTTTTTGTATGTTGCTATATGGACAGCACAGTTACTCCTGAAAACATTTAGACAAGAGACTCTTAACATTCAGGCTACATCTAGTATTCTTGCATACTCACTTGAAAGAAAACATCAAAGCATGTTTAGATGATTTATGATATAAATAGAAATTCACTCAGCTATCTTTCTCAAGGAATGGGAAGTGGCATTTTCTTCAATTTCATTATTTGTTTAGAATTTGTGTTCTGGAGTCCTGATTGATGGTGTTGCGATCCTAAAAGGCATACCAGAATGGGAAAAGATGGCAAATGCTGCTGGAGATTCAAGATGTCTAAAATGACAAGACCGCTTGTTATAGAGTTGTCATCTAGTCAAATGGCCTTAGTATAGCTTTTCTCAACCTAATGTACCCAGATATTTTTAGACTACATTTCCCATATATTCCCAGCCAGTGATGGAAGCTATGTCTATCAATATCTGGGGACCCTAGACAAGGAAAAGTTGCCTTGGCTCATGTTTGGCTCTTTTCAATAGATCTGAGGACAGTTCTATGTGTAGCGTTGATGGACTGGAAGTTTCAAAGTAAGTGGAAGCAGGATGTGCCTAAATTAGTGCTACTTCAGACGGTAACACAGCTGGCCTCCACAAGCACTAGGGTTAGGGGCACAGGGCCTTCCTAAAAGTGGAAAAATCAAAAATATCAAAATGTGTTCGTGAGAAGGGGGCCAAGGCATGGTGGGGAGAGCAGGCACCCAGACTGTAAGGTCACCAAAAGGAGAGGGAAGGAGGGCTGGCATGGTGGCCTTATACTTCCTCTCTCACACCCATCTACTTCCTTGAGTGTGTGGGGGCATTGGGAGGGGGTTTGTGATGCTGGAAAATCAGGCTGTGAGCCATCCTTAGCCGGCCAGGCAGCAGCTAGTGGACATTGGGAGCAGATGACGATGGGAGAGCAGATGAGATGAGATGGGAGAGCAGGGGTTGGAGAAACTTGCAAATAATCAAATCCATGAAAGTCAAACCCACAAATGTAGAGGACCAAATATATACCATAAACTTAAAAGCTCTGCTACCTCTAGTTAGAGTTGGCAGTCTTGGCATGCCTGTATTCACTAACCGCTGGTTTACATTATGGTGACCTCCTGTTCATTTGCTTTTTCACACGCTCTCTTTTCCTGAATCACTCTGTCCTGAGGACATTTTTCCTTCTCTCCTCCCTCCTTGATAAAATCGTGTGCTTGATTATGCATAAGTAATTTATAAGTCAGGCTGATTTTGTACATTTTAGAAAGACTAAGGCCATTTCCGCACTACATTGTTCTAGTGCTATTATTCTACTTTTAATGTCCCGTGGAATTCTGAAGTTTGTAGTTTACTAAGGCCCCAAGAGCTCTCTGGCTGATAATTCTAAATGCCCCTCCCTAAACTGCAAACGCCAGGATTCCATAGGATGTTGAAAGTAGAATAATAGCACTATAACACTGTAGTGCAGAAATGGCCTAAGTCTGCTTTTACTCTGCTACACCATATGCATTCGGGGGCATAGGACTGTGTGTTGTTTAGCTTCTACCTTGTCAATTTGTTAGCGTACTCAAGAGATCCAGTATGATGTCTCACATCTCTCTGACATTTCTCAAGATGCCCAGCTGCAGTATTCCCCTTTTCCCTGGGAATCTGAAGGGAGAATAAACTCCGTTCACATGGACATATATACAGAGCTTCATATGATTGTGGGGCAGAAAAAAAATCATGTCAACAATCCTGCCCCCATTTATGTGTAATGCATTTGTACATTACATAGAGTGGAACTACACCAGTGGTGGCTTCCACATCAGGGTTGCAGCAAATCCACTCTGGGTTTACTCCAGACTTTAAAATAACTATACAAAGTGCTGAACCCTATCCTCAAAACAGCTCCGCTGAAGTCTGGAATAAAACCTGGCATTATTTGCCACTCACTGACATGGAAGCTACTGGCTGCTAGCATGGTGTATGTTCATCCTTACAAGAATGAATCAATGAATCAATGAATCAATCAATCAATGAATCAATCAATCAATCAATCAATCAGTTCCCTACTTATATAAAACATGTAAGAAGCAAGTTATTGTATACATTTTGTAACTGTGATAGTGTGAATTTATTATCCCCTGTGAAGAGGATAATAAATGCAAAGATTACCTGTTTCTCTCAACAGTTGTGAAGATTAATTAGCTGGTGTTCATCAAACCATGTTTGAAGATGTGAAGATAAAACAACCAGTCAGAATTCTAAGTATTATTGAACAGTTCGATTATATAAAGGCCCATATTTCAAAGTACATATGATTTCTGTGTTAACTTTGTGGGTAACGTCTTGAAATTCAACTCATGAGTTTGTGAATTATAGAAAGGTTTAGAACAATATCGATCTCAAACACAGCCATCCCAAAGGACCTCTGTCTCTTCTTGTCAAAATCAATGAGAAAATCACCCAAAGCCTTTAATAATTTCTGTGGTTTATGCATACAAGACCATACTATCCAATGATCCACAGCCTGAGAATTTGGGGGAGACCTATTTATCTCATTGAAATTCAGACTTAACTCACACCAACATACTCCAGGGCAGTGAATTCTGCAATTTTTCTACAGTGAAACATAATCTGAGAGAATGTGGGTAAGAGAACAGAGCTATAATAGAAATTATATTATTGCTCATAAAATCCAACAACCTCGTTTGTTCTAGCGTCCCATGAAATATCTTTCCAAAATGTATAAACAGGACTGGTGTTGCTGCTGCTGCTGTTATTTTTAACTGTAGAATTATATTAATAAGTAGCTACTGGGGAAAGGAAAACAGTGAATTCATATTGTCAGAGGTGTTGACTAATGGAGCTCCCTATAATGTTTCTACAACATTAATGATTTGCTTGTAAAGACTTGTTTAGCTTTTTCTCTTTTGGTCTCTCCCTTTTCTCCTTCGTACGTCCCTGTGTCCACTGCCGTAGCATCAACCTGCTGTATAACTGTGACTTTCCCTGAGGAGTTTTTACCTTGCATTTGTCTTTCTTTTATTGACCTGTCCCAAAGTATATCCTTCAATAGCTACTATTGCAGAAGTACCAAAATCATGCAAGGATATTAAGAAAAGCAAACCCTGCAACTGTAAGTTTACAAAATAGTTATGTTCCTCAGCCACAGAGGAAAATAAAGAAATGTAAATGAATCTTTTTCTATTGAGTTGTAGCTTTGTTGTTGTTGTTGTTGTTCCTGCTGCTTTAAAGGGGACAGAAGAAATGCAAGAAATCACCATCAGAGCTCCCTTTGGAGATACAGAGAAGAACAGAAAGACATGAAAAACTAGAATGGTCTATGTTGGTCTGATTTCTCTGCAATTTCTTAGCTCACCCAGTGCACAGTTTATTCCCCAAATCACATTTTCTGAGAAACAGGAAAAGAGGAGAAGAAGACATGTGGAAGGAGAAATCAGCAGGTGGTTTTCCTTTAAAATTTTTGGAAATATTTATCATTATGCACAATATCCTAGTTCAAATATGTCTGATAAGTCACTGTAATAAACGAGTGGCAGATGGACCTCTATGAAGGAATCAAAACTAAGTGGTCAACTAAATTTGACAATCTAAACATAAATGTAAATAACAGTGGATTGTTCGAGTGTTTAAGATAAACTTCATAGCAACTTTTGGAGATCAGTTCTATCATGAGTTTGATCAGCTGCAACTTGGACATAGCAAATGGACACAGTTATTTTCTGAAGGGTGTTCCTTTTGTCCTACAGTACCCTGTACATTTTAAATTTAAAAATTGTTTTTGAGGCCCATTCATAATGTGCAATGATAGAGTTATGATACCATTTTGCTGCCATGGCAACATGCAAGGAATCCTGGGATTTACAGTTTAGGGAAGGGCATTTAGGCTTTCAGACAAAGAACTTTAGGGCCTGCTTCAACTGACCTGCCTGCCTACTCCCTTGCCTACCAACTGGTAAGCAGTAGCAGCAGCAGCAGCAGCAGCAATGCCTCCTTCCGATTTGACAACTGCAGAGAAAGGTTTCAGACATGGCACAAAGAGCTAAAGGAAAGCCCCTTGTAGCCCATCCAAATAAAAACAAAAAACACAAACTCCAAAACCCCAAAAAGGACATATGTGGGGAATGAACATGGAAGTGCACAAGTGAAGCTTTACATTCCACCTGCTAGATATAGGATATTCTTCTACGAGTTGTAGATAACATGTTCTGTAGCTCCTAGGCTATGTCAAGTGAGGTGAAGTATGCTGTCCTATCACCACTACTGAAGTAAGATTCAGCTTCTAGTTCATTTAGTGTCTGTCTGAAATGCAGGGGACACCATCTTGCCTGTTTGTCTCAGGCAGCAAGCATCTTAGTTCAGCTTAGCACAGTGAAAAATGCTACTGGAACCACCAGTATGATGACCAACGTGCCGGGTTTGGACTGGGTTTGTCTGTGGGAAACCAGTGTTCAAGCCCTAATTGAGCTCTGAAGTGGAGCTCAAATCAATTACTTGATAAGAATAATTAGTTCAATAGTATTTTTGACCGAAACAATGAGGCAACATGAGTTTTCCACATACAGAATATTTACCAAAATGCTAATTATTTTTTAATATAAGTACTTCTACAAACTTCAAATGGCAGGAAGAAGACATTTGTCTCACTTTAGTTTCCCACAGAATGGAATGTCCCTTCCAAGGTGACATGTCTAGATTTGACATATGCTAATATCATGTAAAAACAAAGGAAGTGGGGATGGTTTTCTTCAAAACTGTTGGCCTAATTGCATGAAAATACAGGCAGATTTTAATCAACAAATAAGCCAAAACTTAATTTTATGAATCAGCTGAAGTTACCTTAATTGGATGACACTGCTGCTATGAAGCTCAGTGAATAGCTGGGCAAGATCACTACCTCTCAGCCTAGCCTTCTTCGCTGACGTGGAAGAGTTTTAGAGTATGGTCGATGGAAAGGGATTGTGGGAATGGTATTCCAAGATATATGACAGTCCAATCCCCCCAATCCAAAGCAGGCATGAAGAAAAACCCCTCAAGCAAGAACAAAACAGACACCAGAAACACCTGAACCACTCACATAACAATAAGGACAGTGCCACCTACTGAGTAAACTTGGCAATAATGCTATCCACATAACCACATTGAGGAATTCTATTTGGAAGTCATTAGAGAATGGGCATGACAGAAATATGACAGATAAATCAAATTTTTTTTCTCTCTTGTGAGTGAACATGAAATAGTAACGGTGATCAAAATTCTAATTTTTTCTTTGGAGAGTTAAACTCCGAGCTGTATATTTGACTTGAGTTCCTAACCAATTCTGAGCTGAAATGAAGGAAAGATTTCTACCCTGCATTCATTTCAGTTCAACCTTTTAATGTGCAGCAGCAGCAGGCATACACTCTCCAAAGCTTTTAGCCTTTTAAATCAAGGTCTGGATGTAAAAGGGCATTGCTGAGTCCCTGAACTACATATTTCACATGGCTAAACCCTTATATTTTCATGCTTAATGCTGTGATCATTCTAGTATTGGTTAGCAGGAAGAGTACATTTATGAACAGGTATTCTGTGCCTTTATATGACATATATTACTCCTTTCAAATGATCACTAAGCTATCAAGAAGTAGGTGGATAAATAAGTAATGGCTTCAAAGTCCCTAAAATAAAAGATTAATTCGCGTTTTCTGTGAAATTGAATGTGGCTGCTAAATTTAAGATGACTGGTCTAACACAAGAGGGTCAGATCTTCTGAGAGTACATAAGTTAATTGTATAATGATAATGCTGTACAGCTGGAAGGGGCCCCAAGGATTTTAGAGTTCAACCTCCTGTCTATGCAGGAAAGCCACATCTAAAGCATCCTTTATTGTCGGCCATTCAGCTTCTGGATAGAAATATTTAACGAGAGCGTCCACCATTTTCCAAAGGAGTCTATTCCACAGTCAAGCATCTCCTGCTGTCAGCAGTTTGAGAAGGAAAACAAAAGAGAGTTCTGGTTCTGACTCTGTTCAGATGTAATGCAATGCAGGAGATGGGACACGATTTTTCTTCTTGGCCTCATCCTCAGAGCATTCAACAGAAGTTCTGTATTGAACCAAAGGTCAGAATTTTGATGGTATGCTACACCAGAGTAGGCAATGGCACCTGTCTGGGTTGCAGCCATGAAAGAAGGAAAACATTGAAGCAATGGGCCACTTGCAGCTGGAAGATTCTGTCTAAGGATGGAAAGAATATTAATAGATCTTTGAAAATTTGTCCAAACCCATGTTTTTCAATCGTCAAGAAACTGTGAATCTTCAATTTAGGTTTTATTCTGTGCAAAATTTGCATGTGGTGGTTTCCCACATAAAACAGCATTTTCTCCATAAGAAACAGTGGCCATTTCTGCACTAGACTGTTATAGTGCTATTATTCCACTTTCAACATCCTATGGAATCCTGGGGTTTACAGTTTAGGAAGGGGCCTTTGAGGATGTTGAAAGTGAAATAATAGCACTCTAACAATCCAGTGCAGAAATGAGAGCAACTTCTGTGAAGCAATATTATTTTCTGTGCAGAAAACACTGTTTTCTGTGTATAAAATGCTGTTTTTGTGCAAAGCAACCATGTGCAAATTGTGCACAGATTAAGTCCTAAATTAAGAATACAAGTTAAAAAAAACTGTGAGATTTTCAAAGGCTTTCTTGCAGCTAGAGGAAAATTGCCTAAATTTTTTGTTGCTCCCTTTAAGAAAAAAAAGTGTATGAAGAATTACATACCTCATTCTGTTTACCTTCTCTTGCCACTACTGCATACTCAGTGGTCAGAATCCATGCGTTAATGCTAATTAGATTAATTTACCTTTTTTGAAGAAGGAAGAAGATATCTGTGGAAGAATCCCTTGTGGTTCAGAGTGCAGGTGGGAAGGGAACAGCAGAGTGTAGATCCTGCACTGTGCTTCCAGACCGTAACTTTCTGCCAATGTATTTAGTGGTTTGCAAAGGGCAAACATGGCTGGATAGGCAGCTGAAGAAAGCAGATGTTGCCCCAATAAGTGACAAAATCCAAGGTCCTTTTTTGTGCTCTCTCTTAGAGTCTACTTTGTCCACTCTTCCAAAAAAGGGGAGAGATCACAGTTTTTTCATGTTTGAAATGGCCAGTTGTGTTGCTGTTGCTGTTAACTGCTGTTCAGTTAAACTTGTCTTATGATAACTCTATGGATGAGAGACCATGAAGCCACTCTATCATCAACCACTCTGCTCAGGTCTTGCAGATTCAGGGACATGTCTTCTTTGATTGAGCCTATCCATCTGTAATGCAGTCTTCTTTTTTTTCCTACTGCCTTCCGCGTTGTCAAAATTTATTGTCTTTTCTAGTGAGCCATGTCTTCTCATGATATGGCCAAAATATGACAACCTCAGTTTAGTCATCTTGGCTTCCAATGGAGAGTTCGGGCTTGATTTGCTGTAGGGCCCATTCATTTGTCTTTTTAGCAGTCCAGGGGTATCCTACAACTTTTCTCCAGCACCACATTTCAAATGGCCAGTATCATGTCCTAAACCCTTTGAAGGCCCTACTGATCATTCTGCTACGTTTGAGGACTCCCTACCCCTGTTTTTGGTGTAAGCATTCAGTTACTTCCTATTTAGAATAAAGGCATCCCCCAAGATTGGTGCTAGAGCCAGCATAGTGTAGTGGTTTGATTGCTGGACTAGGACTGTGGAAATCAGGGCTCGAATACCCACTCAGCCACAGAAACCCACTGGGTCACCTTGGGCAAGTCACACTTTCTTAGCCTCAGAGGAAGGCAATGGCCAATCACCTTGAAGAAATCTTGCCAAGGAACCCTGCGATAGGGTCACCAGACATCAGAAATGATTTGAACAAGAGAGGTGCTATTGTCCATTTTAGGGGTCAAAAATAGTGGATCCCAAAATTGCAAGGAGGGGACAGTGTGGAAAGGGGTGGATGCACACAGCAATACTGAAGATCCTGCTGCTTCTATTAGTATAGAGCAAGTGAGATAATCTTTCTTTAATAGGCCAGCAAATGTTCCCAATTCTTGAAACATGACCTTTCTGGCCATACTACACTCTTTGTGGGGTGAGGAAGTGTTCATCACAAAAAGGAAAATCTTGCATGGCAGGTGTGAATGGGGCCTGTACTAATTAGATTACAAAGTACAGCATTGCCAGAGGGATCAGGTTTTATCTTCCGAGCAGCAAAATGCCACGGGACTACAAAGAAACTAGAAGTCAAAGAGCATCTTAGTATTCCCTGCACATTGGATTATCAGAACTCTTGAAAGGCAGCAAGCTGGGATAATGGAAAATAGCCAAGTCACATCACCAGATATTAATCTGAGGTGCATACTAGGTACCAAGTCATCATAGGTCCATTTCCATTGTATTGAATATTGGTCCTCTGGGGTCAAATTTGGACCTCAGTAAGACCTTACCATACTAGCTGAGACTGATGGGAAGGTCAGAGGTTTCCCCAATTCTGACCCAGTGGTTTTTGGCATCTTGTGTTGCATTTTCTCACCCATCTTCCAGGATAGGTAAAGGTTTCACTGAAGTGGTTGTCATTTTGCTATCAAACTTTTCTCTGGGCTTAAGGTTCTACTTCAGGAATGTCATTATGAGGCAAAATGAAGGAACTGCCTCTCCCATAAGAATTCTGAAATTTTCTTTCAGAATCCAAATTTCTAGCATTGCAATAACTTAAAACATCATGTGAACATCTAGAAATACAGCTGAAGCGTCCAAAGTAAAGGGGACAAGCAAAGTTACCAAGAAAAATGAACTGTACAAGTTCCAGATATAAACGTTTTTCAGTGTCTCACACTCTGCAATGCTAGAAACCTGGCAGTTGAAGAAAACAAAAACATTGGGTAGATTTCCTATTTGAGGGCAATGCTCTCCATTTGCATCCCCCCAAGGTACATTCCAGTTCTAACTCACCCTGCACTGTATGCAACTACCCTACTCTTCCCTTTATTGTTATTTTTTTAATGCAATGTGCTTTTTTACTGTGAAGGACAAATAGAGATAGGAAACATTTGGGTTGGTGAGATGGATTGCTATACTAAAGACATGGTAACAGTGAAGATCAATTGTGAAGATGAACTGACAGTTTGATTCGACACCCTTTCTTGTGTCATACAGAGCTATGTCTTGGATGGAAACCTTAAAGAAACAGGACTGATTAAACACCAACTCAGTCCAAACTGCAACAATGGCCATTTCCTCATTATACTGTTGTAGTGCTATTATTCCATTTTCAACATCCTGGGAATTCTGGGGTTTGGAGTTGACTGAGGCCAAAGAGCTCTCTGGCTGGCAATTCTAAATGCCCCTCCCTAAACTGCAAACCCCAGGATTCCATAGGAGGTTGAAAGTGGAATAATAGCACTATAAGAGTGTAGTGCTGAAACAGTGTAGTGCTTTGAACTACAGATTCATATGAAAAAATGTAACTGCCCTATGACATGTTTTCAACATCCCAAGGCATACTTTAGCAAAGATGGTGTATAAAATTGCAGTTGGAGGTCAGCCTTACCCATTGGACACAGTGATGTGGCTTCTTCAGGCTGCTGGTTTGGAATGTCATGAAAGGTCAGCAAACTATTTGGTTGATTATGGTTGATAATGGTTGCTTCACTCCAAAGAAAAGTGGATGACGGATTTTCTGTCTTGGATGCCAAAGTGATTTGCCTAGCCATGCAGCTGGGTGAAGGTGCAGGGAACCTTTTGCTGCTTCTCCTCAGGCAGCAAAATGTCTTGGGCCAGCTGAGTAAGAAGCACAAGAAAGTAGATCATGGTTTTGTATGTAATCCTGGACCAGACCTAAACAGAGTATACACCAGGTGAAGGAATCAGGTATCCCTCCAATTAAAAGATGTCTTGTAATTCCCAGAATTCTTCACCATGAGCTATGCTGACTTGGCTTCCAGGAGTTGTGGGAGTCCAACAACAGCAGGGCTATTATCACCTCTGCAGTTCTGCGTGAAGCCTTGTGATGCCCTTCCACATTTGCTCACCAGGGTTAGAATCCTGCTGGTCTACAATGGCATAACTATAGCACTAGATGTGGTGGTGGCAGAAAGAAAAGGAGTGTGGGTACAGCAGTCATTAAGGAATTAAGGCACTGGAAAACAGAGGCTTCTTAGAGCCAGTAGGTTTTATCTGTGTTTCCTTGTCATGGCTGCACAACCCTGGCAAAAAAGAAGAGGAAAAAAAATGCAAGCACTAGCACAGTGCACAGCTGCTCTTTTGCTTTTTACTTTGCTGTGTTTATGCCTTTTTTACTTAATCTCATCAGCTTCCTCAAGTCCCACTTTTATGAGAAATGTGGGCTATATAACAAGGAAAGGAAAGGAAAGGGAAGGAAGGAAGGAAGGAAGGAAGGAAGGAAGGAAGGAAGGAAGGAAGGAAGAAAGAAAGAAAGAACATATGAGCATGAATGATGGTAGAAATTTTGCTGCCTGAGGTACCCTACCACCACCAAATCCAGTGTACCTCTGAAAAGATGCAAGACTGGCCTTAAAACAAAGGTGGGAAAGTTACCTTTACAAAGAATGAATTTGTGGCACGCCATTCATAGCTCAATAGTGATAGAATGAGAACTGGACCTACAGTATCATTGCATCATGGGCTTCAGCCTAGCTTTTTATCAATGTTTCTTAAAAACTGCTTCCCAGGCTCTGTTATAAAGCAATTTTAGATTGCTAGATGGAGCCAATTACACCTCCTATTCCCACTGGATCCTCCAAACCCAAACAAATGATATGGAACCAGTGATGAATATTTGCTGCAATGTACAGCAAATCCTATAGATTTATGGTATGCATATTGCTGTCTGTTGTTGTCTAACTTCAAGGCCATTTCCGCACTAGGCTGTTAGAGTGCTATGATTCCACTTTCAACATCCTATGGAATCCTGGGGTTTGCAGTTTCGGGAGGGGCCAGTGAGCCCCTCCCAAAACTGCAAACGCCAGGATTCCATAGGATGTCAAAAGTGGAATCATAGCACTCTAACAGCCTAGTGCGGATATGGCCCAAGTCATTCCCAGCTTGTGGTAATCCTAGGAAGAACCTATCATGGAGTTTTCTGGAAGCTGAGTGTGTGTGACATGCCCAAGGTCACCCAGTGGGTTTCCATGGCCAAGTGGAGAATCAAGCCCTGATCTCCAGGGTTGGGGTTCATTGCTCAAACCACTATACCACACTGGCTCTCTTTTCTACTTTTGGCCACAAGGAAGTACATGGAGCCATGGTCTGAATCAGGACTGCCATGCACAAGAAGGGCTGTTTATACCTCCCTTCTCCTAATCATGGCCTCTGACCCGAGAAAGGCTTTTGAAAGCCACTCAGGGAAAGTTGTTTTTCTTTCTTTTTTAACCCCTGCATAGGGCTGTGTGAATATCAAGACTATAGATATGGGAGGAGGTAAGCTTAAGTCTTTTGCACAATGGCCCTGATCTAGATTGAGGCCATTCATTATTAGTGTTTGTTTTTTTTTAAAAAAGATAGAGCTTGGAAAAGAGAAGGTGGAAGGTAGGGGTGGAAAGAGGCAACTGGCATGAGTCCCCTTCCAACAAGAAAAAAAAACCCCTTTTCTCATCTATGGAGTACATGGTAAATGGATTTATTTGGGAGCCTTTACTGAATCTAGTGAGTCATGTATACTCATAGCCTTAATCCAAAGGGGATCCCTTATTAGCTCATGAAATTCTTGTGTCCTAAGAGGGCCTCTACCATGACCTCATTCTGCTTTCCTAATTAGAGAGTGGTGACTTCTATAATTAAACCATGAATATTTTATTTTTCAAATAAAACAAAATGGGAGTTTTTACAAACTCTTCAGACCTAATTCATAACTTATTACTACTGCTTCACTGCTGCATGGAAACATAGCTTTGGAGTGGAATCCCAACCCAATTCTAAAAGAAAATTGATCCCATGAATTGTGTGGGAAGAAGAAGAGCTGTGACTGCTGAACTCATTAATATCACATTTGTAAGAAAACCCTATGAAATTCATAGGGTCGCTGTAAGTCGATAGATGACTTGAAGGCACGTACACCCACGTACACAATAAAAACTGTTAGTAAAGAGAAAGTAAATGATGCTGCAACAGAGACTTCATGGAGGGATCTTGCTCCCTTTTATTGTCTGTGCAATTTTGTGGTCAGCTCAAAGCTAGAACTACAGCTTTTCAAACCAAAACAGAGGGGGGAAACTAGACCCTGGAAAATTCACTGTTTCAGATCCCGACTCCCAAACCCCTAGACATCATGACTAGTGGCCATTCTGGCCTGGGAATTCTGGAGGTTATAGTCCAAAGAAGTAATTTTGAGGACATGAACCAACATGTGCTAAAAATTAAAGTACGTATCTATAGACTCCCCCCACTCCTTGCCCATTTGCAATCTACATCCAGTTCCTTAATTACCCTATTTCCTGGCGTATAAGATGCACATTTTTCCTGAAAAATACTGTTTGAAAATGGGGTGTGTCTTATATGCCAGTGTGTCCTATATGCTCAGCAACTACAGGTATTATTTTTTTCATAGTGGAAGAGAATCTGCCCCTTTTTTCTTGTGCAGTATTTTCTCCCCAAACATCCATATGTTTATACACATTTTAAGCTGTATGCATTGCTTGAATGCATTCTCTTGCTCTTATCTATAGGACAGTGTCCTCCCAGCATGGCAATGTGGGAGGAGTGAGACTGCGACAACGCTGCATGTTTTCATTGTAGTCCTGCCCTTCTCACTCACGTTGCCAGCCAGCATGATGGCAGGGTATATCACTGACAGAAAAACTGTGTCAATGATCCCCGATCATGCAAGCCTTCTTTTGCAGCTAGCTATGCAGAAGGGCCAGAAGGGCAATTGTGTGCTTTCTTCCCCACTCCAGCATGGGAAGAAGGCCAGCTGCAGTGTGGAAGGAAGGGTGTGTCCCTCGCACTCCCTTCTGCAGGCAGCTGGTCGCGTGCGGAGGGAAGCACTGGGAACACACTCCCATCCAGGCAGAGGCGCTGCCAGGATTGCAACAAGACGGTGCATGAGAGTGTCATCCTGTGGAAAGGGACTTAGTTATCTGTTATTTGCACATCTGAAAAGTATGCATTTTTCTATGAATACTTTTCAAAAGTGCACATATTTTTGGATGTGCCCACAGTCTTTCATCTACGTGGGGGTTCCACAGCACAAATTGTTTCTGACCTGTGCACAATCTGGAAGTGTGGACTGAATGAAATCTGGCCAAGGGGAAATCCATTGAAATTGATTCCATGCACATTCCTAATCCTAAAAGCATATCATTCCTTATGTTTTTAGCATAACTATTAGCATAATTTCACTAGGTACTTTATAATGAATACATACTAGGTACTTTATACATACTGAATATGTAGTAGGCACTTTACAATTCACAGTTGCTACCCTCTGACATGAAGACTAACAGAATGATTCTCTTTTATGTTTTTTTAACTGATGTGTCTTTAACTGGTTTATATGTTTTTAACTGCCATGTGTTGTATTTTAATCAGTTGTTCCTTCCCACCTTGTTCATAGGGAGAGGTAGGAAATAAAGATTGATGATGGTGGTGATGATGATGATGATAAATGTTTGTAGAATGATGACAAGATGTACCTGTTGTGGTTAGAGCCCTCTGTTGCTGGGAAGATAGGTTACAGCAGAGCTTTCCAAACTTTTCATGTTGGTGACACACTTTTCAGACATGCATCATTTTGCGACACAGTAATTCATTAAGTAATTCAGCTGGTGGAGGCAGCTCCTCCACCCAAACCTGGCCCGCCACCACCCTTGCTAGGGTTTTTCTCAGCCCAGGGTAGCAGTGGTGGGAGAGGCAGCCCCTCCACCCATTACATTTGCGTGACACACCTACACATTGCAGCTAACACACTAATGTGTCACGACACACAGTTTGGAAAGCTTTGGGTTACAGAATATTCATCAGCATCATCGCCAAGTGTTAAAAGCTGTGCAGTAGCATAAAATGGGTTATTTCATGTTGAGTAGGCCCTGCTAGATAGTTTATGCTTTAGTCTGGTAGTTCAAGGATATAGAGATGGTTGGGAAGAGACCAGAGGAATAAATCTTCCTGTTAGCATCTTGCTTCTATGGTTTGCTTATCTATTTGAGTGGGAATGGGTCACAACTATGCAGTCAAATGTCCTTTGTTTGATTCTGCTCTATCCAGGGGTTCACCTTTCAATTGCTTTGCCTTAAGAAAGGACATCTCAGCCCAGAGGACTCATTATCTACCATCTAGGTAGAATTAACTGCTTAGGGGCTTAATTCAACCAGTTGCTATGAGGGGCTTGCTGGAACCTACTAGCCTATGTTCTATGATGCTATCTTCTCTCACAGACTACCTGCTTCATTGCTTTACTATCCATAACACATAATAAAGTCTATAGCAGTGATGTGTGTCAGTTTGCAAGATTCAACCAAGTCTTGGGAGGCCTGGAATTGCAGCCAGTTCCAGCTCAACACTGCCTTATGTTTTTCTGTAGCATGCATGCACCAATGCATGCTATAGAATCATAGAATCATAGACATGTAGAGTTGGAAGAGACCACAGGGGCCATCCAGTCCAACCCCCTGCCATGCAGGAACACCCTCAAAGCACTCCCGACAGATGGCCATCCAACCTGTACTTAAAAACCTCCAAAGAATGAGACTCCACTACACTCCAAGGCAGCATATTCCACTGCCGGACAGCCCTGACTGTCAGGAAGTTCTTCTTGAGGTTCAGGTGGAATCTCCTTTCCTGCAGCTTGAATCCATTGCTCCTTGTCCTGGTCTCTGGAACAGCAGAAAACAAGCCCACTCCCTCCTCTACATGGCATCCCTTCAAATATTTAAACATGGCTATCATGTCCCCTCTTAACCTTCTCTTCTGCAGACTAAACATACCCAGCTCTCTAAGTCTATCCTCATAGGGCATGGCTTCCAGGCCCCTCACCATTTTGGTCGCCCTCCTCTGGACCTGCTCCAGCTTGACCAAGTCCTCCTTGAATTGGGGTGCCCAGAACTGGACACAGTATTCAAGATGAGATCTAACCAAAGCAGAGTAGGGTGGTACCAGTACCTCCCTCGATCTAGACACGATGCTTCTATTGATGCAACCGAGAATTGCATTGGCTTTCTTGGCTGCCGCACCCACTGCTGACTCATGTTTAGCTTGTGGTCTATTAAGACTCCTAGATCCCTTTCACACGTACTCCTATCCAGCCAGTTTCATGTGGAGTGTGCACATGGAGGTGCCTCTTGATTGAACTTAGTCTGGCTTTTGTGGACACCAAACATCTCACAGATTAGAGCTTGGAGATGTTACTAGCCATGCTGCCTGGGGACTTTGGGAACTGGAGTCCAAGGAAGTGACTTTTCTAGGAAAACATAACAAGAGACGAGCCTCTTTTATTAGACCTCTTAAATCAGACTGTTTTGCTATATATTGTTTAAATAGCTGCAGTTAGAACAGCACATTTAAAAAAAATGTGGCAGGTAGCTACCTGAAAACTTTTTCCAAAATATATCCAGAGATGATTTTTTAAAATTTCACCAGCCTCTGCTTTCCTTATGGTTCTCATTTTGGTGGCTAAACTTATAGATTTTTGTTTTTTTAGCATGCTGGGTGTAGCTTGTGAGGCAGGTTTATCTACTCTTTCCTTTTCTCTCTGTTTTTCTGACAGTGTGCTGAGTAAGGAATTCTGGAGACAGATACTATATACCTTGTCTGTTGTAGGGCGGCATACAGAGTTAAAGTAGGATCAGCTAGAGTAGAATCCCATTCTTCCCTAGTTCAAGCTTTATTGTACTGTTTCTATGGACAGGCTAACCTGACACTGTGGACGCTGTGGACAGGTAAACTGACACTGAAAGTATGTGTTTCTCAGACTTCTCCATCCTCCCAATTCCCATCTGGTTTTAAAAAACACCTTCCAGATAGATTGAGGATGAGAAAGAAAAAGGGGAGGAGCAGGTATAAAAAGACTTTGTGAAAAGGATCTTCTTTGTCAAGGCTTCGTTAACTGAGGCATTGCTGTATTGCTTCCAAGGCCATTTCTGCACTACACAGTTATAGTGCTATTATTCCACTTTCAACATCCTATGGAATCCTGGGATTTACAGTTTAGGGAGGGGCATTTAGAATTCTCAGCCAGAGAGCTCTTTGGCCTCAGTAAACTACAAACCTCAGGATTCCACAGGATGTAGAAAGTAGAATAGCAGCACTATAACAACGTAGAGCAGAAATGGCCTCAGTCTTCCCCTGCTGTCTGTTGTTCCAGTCCCTAAATGTAAACACATTCCTCTTTCATCTATCTTCCTCTCAAAAAGGTTCAATGATATATTCCATAAGGTTAGTGAAATCTATGCTGAATTTTATGCTGCTCTGATCATACTCCACATTCCACCAGTTCTGAAACAATGGTGATTTTTGTTTTTGGATTATGTTAGATCCACAGTAAAAGAGACTGGGGTACAATTTTCCAGGTGAAGGCAGAGACTTTGAATGTCCCCATGTTTGGAATTTACTTGTCAGGGTGGTACATGTTCCAAATTTCATTCCTTTGGGGAGTACAGCTTACAGACCTATCTCTTGCTTTAAATCAGAGGGTTTTCCCCCTCGCTGTTTAACAAATCAAAGGCTAGAGCATGCTTCTTGCGTTTTCTTGAGATAGATGCTAAGGTAGAAGAAGGGCTCATCAATGTGCCTCCATTGAAAGTTAGCATGGGGCAAGGGTCTATGCTGCCAATTGCTTTCTCTGTGGGGTATAGCACCAACTATAACAGTTGTCTAACTTAAGAGGTTTAATTTGATTATTGAGAAGTTGTCTGCATGTAAAATGAATGAGATTTAAATGTTGGGGAAATGCATTCTAATTATTTATTGAACAACATAAGGGAAAAAAATAAAATACCTGTTACATTGTTAAAGGTAACTAGTTAGGTGCATTAAAGCGATATTCCACTATGCCATTGATATAAAAAAGTCAAGTCTTTCTTTGATACTGTCTACTGGTATTGTGATTGACATACATTGAACACTCATTAAATACCATTCCCCTCCTCATCTAGCTCCCTTTTCGCATGGCATTTCTGAAGCGAAAGGGCTCCTTGAGTGTTGCGTAAATGGGAGGAACAGTCTGCATGACGCACTCCCATTTACGCGACGCTCAAGGGCCAGACACAGAGTGCACACGTATTTTTTCATTTTCGGCTTCAAGGCAAAAATGTTCCATGCTCACGCATCCGTCCGGCGCCCCACGTGCACTTACCTGGTGTGCGGTGCATCGGGAGCCGGGCCGGTTGTGCTTCCTGGGCAGTGCAGGCTGGGAAAGTCCCAGGCTGCACTGCGAAAGGAAGGAGCGGGGCGCTCACGCGAGAGGACAGAGCTGCAGAGGCCAAGCAACACGGAAGCAGCAGGGAAGCGGGAGCATTCCCTCCAAGGCTTCTCACGCGAGGACCCCAACCCAGCGGCGTTAACAGGTAACGTGCGAAAAGGGCAAAGCAAGTATATGAAGTTTCTTCAGAAAAATGGGAGAAAATACAGTCAACAGACTTATATGCATTATAAGACCAGACTGATAAATATGCAATCGTGAATGTCCTTCTACTATACTGATCCATTGCCCTCAGTGCTATATCTCACTAAGCTCTCTCCATCTTCTCAGTTCTCTGAGCTGAATCCAGTTCATGGGGCTCCAGCTCCCTTTGCTTTATCCAGGCCTCCACACTTGTACCAGTGATCTTTAACATTCTACCAGGTATAGGGTTATGCTCCAAATGTTGATACACACTGTGCTCTCTGCTGACATAGGCCATTTCCACACTAAACTGTTATAGTACTATTATTCTACTTTTAACATCCTATGGAATCATGGGGTTTGCAGTTTAGGGAAGGGCCCTTGAGGCCCCTTCCTAAAGTGCAAACTCTAGGATTCCATAGGATGTTGAAAGTGGAATAGCACTATAAAAGTCTAGTGCGGAATGGCCTCAATCTCAGTACGCACAAATGCAAGGTCATGCAAAGATTTGTGTCCAGTTATTGTCAATGGATGTCCTGGCAAGAGTCTGTGATGGCATAGGTGTGCTCACATTGTGTGCATCGATGATAATGGGACAGAGCATTCACGTTTTTTGTTTTATGTGAGGGTTCCTGGAACAGAGCCCCTCCATATATGGAGCGTGCACTGTACTCTTGCTTGTTTCAGACTTGCATCTAGTTCTACTTGTAAATTTTCCTGTATGTTCAGAATCACTTCATATTATGACTGAGAAGTCATTAAAAGAAGCCTACTTTGCCTCACCATAACTTGGATAAATCAGATTCTCATCCTTTACCTTGAAATTGATATAGTCTGAAAACCATATTTTTCCCCAAGGAGTCACAGCCAGTTCCACCCATTTACTGTAAGCCTGCCTACTGAAATGTGTTTGCATGGATCTGCCTCGGCGGTTGGCGTCCTTTTCAAAGGAAACACATTCAAGGATCAAATGTGTTTACCAAAAACTACTTCTGTCCAAGATTGGGGGGGGGGGGGGGATAGAATTGCCACTCTATGTTGTCTGTCTGGATAAAAGGCACCACAAGCAGTGTCAAAATTTCAGAAGGTGGCAGGAATGAGAAACAGGACTACTACTTCTGGGTAAAAGGATGCCAAGAAGAAAGAAGCAAGCACAGCATCTACCGATTTTTTCTACCATTGATAGGGTTGCCAGGTTAGTACTATCCAAGGCCCTGGGAATTCTGGGTCAAACCTGAGATGAAGGGATGACCCCTTGTGATGTCACCAGATGTGGGCCCTGGTGATGTCATGAAGCATGATGCTCTAAGGTACTTTCCACACCTTACCTGGTCGCGGAGACAACCAGTGTGGGTCGTGGCTTTGGCTATGCAGGAAGGGGAGTGCAACAGGAATGCTCCCCTCCACAGTGGCCGCATCTCTTCCTGACACAGCGCAGCCGCGTAGTTTCCAGGCTGTGCTGGGGCAGGAAGCACAGCCATTGCACTTCCAGGGCCTCCACAGACAAAGTAAGACTGCAATGATGGCGTGATCACCAGTCATTGATGGGGAAAATCTGTCAATGATTTGCAGTGCAATCATGCCACCTGGGGACAGGAGAAGGATGGGACTGCGACGATACCATGCATAAGCATCATCGCGGTGCTATCCTTCTCCTGTCCCTATGGTGGGTTGGGAGAATGGAGTGGAAAGGGTCTAAGCATCAAACACAGTTGCCCAGAGTGTGCCATTCAGATGAAAACACCAAGTCTTACAAAAGAGAAAAATGCATATACACACACTTTCCAAGGCAGCAATCTCCCTCTAAATTCTTACCTTCATGTTGAGGATTAGAAAAGAAGGATCAGAGATCTCAGAACCTTATCTTCCTAGGAGATCGTATGGGAACCCAGCATTGATCAAAACTGTTAACAGTTTGTAATTTACAGTCAAAATATTTTCCCTTCTACAATCTGTGGCTTGGAGTACATCTTCTCTGTTGGGCTAAATGTGCTTATTCATCAATTAAGAACATTGGGACAATGGATACAGAATGTGAAAACACACATGACACAATCATGAGTAGAGGTAGGAAAAGTCATTTCTTTATTCCCAGTTATAGAAAAGGAAATCTGAAATGATATGGGAGTACTCCTAGATCTACCTTTGTCACTGCACTACTGAGGAGACTCTGTGGCCTGGAGTACTTCATGCCTACTTAAACTAGCGCACCAGCTATGGCCCTTCCTCGAGAGAGAACCAGCCACAGAAACTCAGGCACTGGTAACTTCCCAGTTAGAATATTACAATATGTTCTACATGGGGGTGCCCTTGAAAATATTCAGAATCTGCAGCTAGTGCAAAATGTAGCAGCTTGATTGCTGGCTGCAGTATCATATATACATCAACATGTAGTGATCCTAAAGAATTGCACTGGCTGCCAATATGCTTCCAGGCTGAATTCCAAGTGCTTGTAATGGTATTGAAAGCCCTAAATGGCTTGAGATATCAGTACATGAAGGACAACTTCTCTTTTTAGGTATTATGCCTCAGTCCCGGAACCCGGGTGCAGACACAGACAGGATCCTTCTCAATAGCCACAACACAGAGACATGAACAAGACAACATTTATTTCAGCCCAGCATAGATGAGAAAGGGAGGACTCAAGAGACACTCAGAGTACTAACATAGGAAAGACTCACTCATTAATCAGACAACAGCTGAGGAGCGCTGCTGGCCAATAAATATCTCATACTTGGTGGGGAGAAGTCCATTGCAGACAACTGCCCTTTCTGTTGGAACCAACATCTTTGTCTTTTGATCCTTGGCTTGTGTTCCTGAAAGACCTTGAACCTCGCTTTGTGTGCTGACTATGCTACTGGATACTCCCTTGAACTGACACCCTGAATTTATTGCTAATCTCAATTGCTGGAACAAGAACGGCAATTGTTTGACTGATGAGCTTCTGTAAGCCCAACTGTGGCCCTTTTCACATGGCATTTGCCATGCGAAAGGGCCCCTGGAGCATCGCGTGACTGCGAGGAGTGGTCCACATGATGCACTCACAGTCTCGTGATGTTCCAGGGGCTCGCAGGCGCCAACCACGCACTATTTCATTTTTGGCGGTGAGCCGAAAATGGTGCATGATCGTGCATCGCTCTGGGGCCCTGAGCACACTTGCCATGTGTGCGGAGCTCCAGAGCTGTGGTGCTCACGCTTCCTGCCCCAGCACAGCCTGGGAAAATCCCAGGCTGCACTGCGGAAGGAACAGGAGGGGCTCTTGTGCAAGCAGGCGGCAGCTGCAGAGCTGAAGGAACCGGGACCCGAGAGCCTCTTGGAAGAGGGTGCTTGCACAATCCCCACACCCCAGCTCTGCAAAAAGGTGAGTTGCGGAAAGGGCCTGTGGCTGCTACTATAGATTCTGCTTAAGGCCTGTGAATCTTGGCTGCTTTTCTAAACAGGATATTATATGCCTGCCTGAGGACTGAAGTCTTGTGGCAGAAGTGTTCTTCTTTGTCACAACAGTGAGTTCAGACTTTGTGAGGTGGTACAGGACCTTCTCAGCTGTGGCATCCCAACTGTGTAATGTCCTTCCCTTAAAGGCCTAATTGGCACTAATAATGGTTTCATTTAGGTAGCAAGTAATGACATAGCTATTACTAAAGCCTTTGACTTATTCACTCCAAAAGCTTATATATATGATTTTAATTTTCTTAAAACATGTTTTAATATGTTAATGTATTTAATATATTTTAGTCTATTTAAATTATTTGTATTGCCTTACATTATTTAATCTGTTTGTACTGATTTTCCTTTTTTAACAGAGTGAGATAGAAATATTTTCAGAAAGACAAACAGACAGAGAGACAAATTGTGTTCTCAGAAAACCAGCTTAATTGAAATAGTACCAAACAGGCTGCACTAAATAGAAACGATGTCAAACTGACATGCCAGCTGTGGGATTCTGGAAGTTGTAGTTCAAAGAAGTAACTTCAAAGCTTTTTCACAGAAGACTTTCTGCTGGAGCCTTTCCCTTCGCTCCCAGAAAGGAAAAACTAGGAAAAATAATGGCAGATTACCAGCTTTAAGTGAAATAGCACTCGAAGGCCAAATTATTTGCAATGAAAGCCCAAAAAATCTCTTTCAGGTAACTGGATTGGTTTGGCGCAATATCTATTAAGTAGTTTTTTTCCCCCCTGACAACTCAGTTGTCATTTCAAACATTCTTTCCCACAACTTGGAGAGGAAACAAAGAGAATTCTAAGGCATTTGTTTCCTGTACTGGTAAAGCAAATACATTTAATGATTAATCACATGGATGTTTGGAGAACAAGAGGATTCCTATGTATGAAATTTATTTGTGAAAACAGCAACAATTTCTCCGTTGGGAATCTTGCTTCTTTGGAGGCACTGTTCATGACAGCTTTGGTCTGTGTAATTTGCAGATATGTAATATTTAAGATATGTTTGTGAACTAAGTACTTTTTCCTAATAGCACATAATTTACCTAGAGTATTTAATGAACTGGGAATATGATCAGCGCTATCAGAACAATTTGAGGATTACAACTGAGGGAATAAAGATATTGTTTTGTGTCTGAGTAACAATTTTAAAGTGCAAAACTAGACTTTCTTGGCTAATTTGACATCCCTTACCCTATCCTATGCGTATATATATACATTCACAGACAAAAACAATTCCTTTGGATAGCAGCAGCAAGAATGTGGTTTGCACAAACCTGAAAATGGACAGAAGCAATGACAATGGAAGAATGGGTTGTTAAGGTTCTGAGTTGTCCAGATAGCCAAGCGAACATAGGTTTTAACGGATAAATGAAGCAAAGATTTATTGAAAAACTGGAAATCACTTATGGACTTTTTGAGCAATAAGAAATCTAATAATGCAATAATCTGTGGCTATCGCTAATATGAATTTGAGTAGGATTACTTAGTTGGGTCTGTAACGGTAGAATAATATTTGTTTTCTTTTTAATGTTTTTTCTTTCATGACTATTTGGTGAGGAGATAAAAGCCTTTTTGAGTTTCAGTATTGTGTTTTAGTTTTAATTTTAAGCCCTTTCCACATGAGACGCCATAAGTGCATCATAGCATAGCTAAGGCAGGTTCTCTTGAAGCACAGAAGTGATGCTGCATTCCGCACCTCTTTGCCTTAATGCGAATAGAAGCGGAGTGTCTCTTTGCTTTACAGCATCCTTGTCCACTCCCCTCACTCATCTTCGCCCCACCCACCACGCCTAATTGGACAAGGGATGAGCTGGGAAAGCCCACTGCCAGCTCCGCCATTTTCTTAATGTGCAGTAAAGCACTTTAACATTTCTGCATTGATGTGGCAGAGAGGATGTGTGCTAATGAGACATTCCATTGTTCAAATAATGCATCCTAGCAATGCTTGTGGATGGGCTGGCTACTGGATGGCTACAATATTGTGCAGAATCTCAGACCCAGAAATGACTATAACCCACAGGTAATGTGTTACAGTAATGCGTTTCAGCAACGCCATGCAGAAATGGTCTTAGTTTTTTTTTCTTTTTCCCCTGTCTTCTTTCTTCTTTTTTAAAATGTATGTTAATGTGATTGTGAATTAGATTCTTTATGTTAAAATTATTTTTTAAAAAATAAATAAAATGATTCTTTTCCCTACCTGCTCCTGGTATAAACTGATCCCATTCAATTATTTTCTTCTAAGCTCTGTCAATACAGAGGTCAGCAACTGGAAACCTTTGGGCCAAATCTGGCCCCATGAAGACAGACATATGGTTCCCAGATTACTGACATAAAAGCGAAGAGGGGAATGTAGCATGAGCAGTAATTATGGCAATGTAATCTGCTGGCTGCCTATTGAGAAACTGGAACAGCTTTACTCCATGCTCCCTAGCAGCCTTTTCAAAACGGCTCTCTGCAAATTGCTGACCACAGATCTCTTGGATGCATTAAAAGGGAGAAAGGACTTTTAAAAAACTAAAATAACAGCTTCTTGCAGGCTAATACCCATTTGTGCCTGGAGAGCATTTTTGAAACCAAGTTACAAACAGAGATTTAGAAATGAAACATGGACTGGTCCCTGAGTGCAATGAAGTAACCAGAAGTCACTGTGGTCATCTTGCCTAATGTGAAAAGTTCCTGAAGCTGTCCTATAGTTTCTGTCATGTGTAATTGCTGTACTTAGGGAACCATTTTTCTGAGATGGAAAGAAAGGCTAACCTTCACTTCAGTAGACTTGTCGTTCTGCCTTCTGTCTCCTCCCTAGTACCTCTAACTTTCTTGGAGGTCATGTTTAATGAGTACGTACAAGCACCTGGAAAAATCAGGTGCATAAATTAAATACCAATTAGAGTGGTAAGAAAGCACGATTTAATTACTAGTTTCTATATTTAAGTCCACTCATTAGCTATATCAATGCCTGCATGTTTATCACACAGCCATTACAGACGCTCCAAAGGAAAGATGATGCTTTTATTGCGTTGTTCTCTTGAAATGGGGTGTTTACATGTATCAAAAAATCCCCTTTTAAGCACACAAATCAGCTGCCAGAGTTGAAAGACTATTGTTTTTTTTATATATATTTTAAACATAATACGCCTGTAATGGTTATTGCTGTGCAGTTTTCCCCCTTCATATTTAATATAATCTGTGTGAAGTAGTTGTTGACCTACTTTTCATTTAATTGCAGGAAGAACTCAAAACTGGTCTTCCAACAATGATTTTCTTCACAAGGGCTACCTGTGACAGATCGTCAGAAATAATAAATTACATCCCATCCAAAAAAAAAAAAAAAAAAGTACCAGCAGTGAAATATTGTCATATCACAAAACGTAAGCCACAGCATGACTTTTGGAAATGTAGAAAATTGGGCTCAGCGAGAAGCATAATGTATAGACACAAGACAGAGAAAGAAATGAAAATCCTCTTAGAAAGACAGTAAATATGAGCACAGGGAGATGTCTTATACCGAGTCAGAGCTTGGCTGGGGGACTCTGCAAATAGTAATCCAAAAAAAGAATGAGCTGTGAGTCACATCTTTGCTCTGCCTAGTACAGTGAAGCCTATACCAATTATCAGTGGCTCACCAAGCTCTCATACAGAGGTCTTTTCCAGCCCTGTCATTTGAGATCCTTTGAGCTCAAGGAGCCAAACTTTTGCCTGCCAAGCAACAGCCCTTTCCCATTATATGCTTGCCCAATATAAATTTCAACCTACTAAATGGGCACCTAACTGGCTGCTCTGGGCCACACTTTGGGAGAAACATTGGGATAGAAACAAAACAAACAAACTGTGGTGGAGACAATAAATGAAATTATAAATCCTTGCCTGGAGCTTATGATGTCTATTCCAGATGTCTAAGGTGTTGCTTGATCTTTAAGCTGTATAGCAATGACCATGCATGCCTGGCCTAAATCTTATATAGCAACAAAATGATTTTCAGGTTTGTACTTTCCTACACAAGTGTTTCACAGATTGAGAGCATCTACTAAACATTCATTTCTACAGACTGTTTCACAGATGTGCTGCCATGAATCATGAGTTAATATGATTGAAGAGAATGGTCACTTCTCTCCCTACTTAGGTTGATTAAATTGTCTTGCTCTATAGCTCAATGGTTGAGTATATGTTTTGTATGCAAAAGGTCCTAGGTATGCAAAAGGTCCTAGGTCCTGTCATCTCCAGGTGGGGCTGAGAAAGAAACTTTGGAGAAACACAGTGTACATCAGGAGTGAGCAACTATGGAAGGCTAGGGGAATACGTTAACTCCTCAGAAGACTGTGGATGACTATACCTCTGTTACATTCCCTGTAAAAACATATATTGCCCCCAAACGTTCACAAATGTCCTTGGGGGTATGGGGGGAATCTTTCTGCCAGGCTCTCTCATGCCATTTTAGGGCCTACAGAGGCCTTTTTGAACAACAGGAAGTGAGCAGACATCAATTCCTGTTCATCATATCCTGTTTCAAAAAAAAAGGGGGGTCTCTTTTGGGTCTAAATTGCCGTGGGACCCCAAAAACATAGTGAAAATGCCCCCCATGCCTGTGAGAGTCATTTGAGGAAAAATTTTGATCTCTGTGAGACCTGAGGGCCATAAAGCTGCCATGGGGGCCACATGCAGCCAACAGACATAGATTCAACTGGACATTCAACTGGAAGTACCAGTGACCAGTAAGACAGCTTCTCAGCGCTCATGATGGGATTACAGTACCTCTATTCACAACATATGCTCACGCATTCATCCAGTACATGAGTGAATGCATGAGCATATGTGACCTGATAGATTAGGCTACACAAGATTAGAAACTTATAGACTAGCTGATAGATTAGAAACTGATAGTCATATACCAATCCATTTCCATCAGCAGTGCTTCCTAAATGATTACATACCACTAAAATGAGAACCACCATGGTGTAGTGGTTTGAGCGTTGGGCTAGGACTCTGGGGAACAGGTTTCAAATATCCAGTTGGTGATGGCAACGCAGTGGGTAACCTTGGGCAAGTCATACTCTTTCAGCTTCAGAGTAAAGCAAAAACAAACCACCTCTGAACAAACCTGGCCAAGAAGGACCTATGACAGGTTTGCCTTAAAGTCACTACAAGGTTGAAATGACTTGAAGGCACATGACAACAAAACAAAATAAGAGCCACCTACTTTCGGGGGCTTAACAAAAATTATAGATATAATGTTTTCAATCTACATAAAATATTTCTCAGAAAGTCAATCAGATAACAAAAGTGGCAATAAAAACCGACTAAAAATAAATGTTTGGGATTCCATAATTGACTGAAAAAATCTAGGGAGGAAAGATGGGCAGGATTTTTAAAGGAGTAAAAAACCCTGTGAGAGGTTTGCTGTAGGGATGTCATAAGTCAGAACCAACCTAAAGGCACACAATAGGAATATATATCCTTCCTATATATCCCAGGATACTGATGTTGAGTTTGTTTCTTCTTTGTGTTATTAATACTACTGCCTTGGTCTGAGCATTGGACTACAATCTTGCAGACCAGGATTTCATTCCCTGCTCAGCCATGGAAACCCATTAGGTAACCTTGGTGTTTCACATACTCTCAGGCCATTTCCGCACTACACTGTTACAGTGCTATTATTCCACTTTCAACATCCTATGGAATCCTGGGGTTTGCAGCTTAGGGAGGGGCATTTAGAATTTTCAGCCAGAGAGTTGTTTGGCCTTAGTAAACTACAAAGCCCAGGACTGAAAGTGGAATAAGAGCACTATAACAGTGTAGTGCAGAAATGGCCTCAGCCTCAGAAAATCCTGTGATAGGGTTAACATAAATCAGAAACGACCTGATGGCACACAACAATAACAACAGTAAACACACAAGGGCAGTGCAACTCCTCAACAACTGCCTCTAGCAATAATAATTGATGGAAAAAAGAAACACTATATAGAATTGATGAGGAGAGTATGTGAAACTGGTGAAAAGAATATGTAGAATTGATGTCGGTAGTACATAGAAAGGATGTATGTGGAACACAAAATAGATGTTCTAATATGATAGTTCCTACCATATTAAAAGGAACTCTCAAAGGAGGGAATGTTGGGGATGTGAGAATATGAGTCATAATGAGGAGTGGTATAGCTTAGGAGATGCCACTCTTGCCAATGCTTTTGTTAGCTTGGGCAAAAAAATCTGAAATGGAGTTTGCTAGTGGTTACAAACTTTGAACCTTCTAACTTTTCACCTAAATTACAGACAAAAACTTGTTACTGAGCTTGGAAGAATATGCCTGAAAACACAGAATGTGACTCTGAGAACATACAGGATAAATCAGTCTTTGGCCCTTTCTGCACCTTACCTGATTTTGAAGCCATTGCATGGGAACCCAGGAAAAGCCTCTCCCAAGAGGGGAGCACGACAAAAGCACTCCCCTTCGCACTGGCTACATGCTGGACGGGAAGAAGCATGATGGCTCTGCCCCTCCCTTCCACGCACAGCATAGCAGTTTCCCAGGCTGTGCTGGGGGAGGAAGCACAGCCATTGCACTTCCTGCCATTCTCTATGACAGGTAAGTGAGGGAGGACTGCGCAATCATGTGTCATTGACAGGAGAAACCCATCAATGATTTAATATGCAATTGTGATGGGTGGCCATGGGATCACGACAACATCATGCAGAACTGCCAGCGCGATCCTGTCACAATCTCATGGCCATTACAGGTTTGTGTACAGAAAAAACCTTTGTGTTTCTGATACAGAAAGAAAGACCAACAGATGGGACAGAGTGTTAGACTCAGGGAATGAATAGATAGATAGATAGATAGATAGATAGGTCGATCAGACTGGCATATCTACTTTTATACGATTTTTGCAGAATGCGCACAAACAAATGTTACAGGTGTTTGTTCAATGTTTAATATGAAACGTGCTGTAAAGGTAGAATTTTGAAAACTGCTGAGATCATCTTGGGGTGGTCTTGAGAAAAGGAGGATATGAAACTGTTATGAGTTTCAATGTCAGTCTCCTAGCATAGATTTCATTCTGCCAGAAGGTGACCATTTGTAGGTAATAAAGCCTTAGGTTTTGCCTGATCCTTCCCTGTGCCCTGTGCCCTGTGCCTTGTGCCCTGTGCCCTGTGCCCTGTGCCCTGTGCCCTGTTAGAGTCCTGACAGGATTCAGATCCTGAAGATCTGGAGTAGTTATATTTGTTATTCCCCATTTTTTTCTTTTCATTTTCTCAGCATATGGCTACTACTGCTACAATTGTTTTGATTCATACAGGCACTTTCCCAGTGCCAAACCTCTGTCTGAAATAAGCTCCAGCAGCTGGGTGGATCTTCTGAAGCCTTGAGCAAATGCTGGAGGAGCCTCCTTAATACTCAGATTAGATTCCTGCTTTCAGGGGAACAAGTCCATTGTCCTTGCACAAAATGGAACTTTCAAATGCTTCTGGAGATTGTAAATTCGTTGCTGCATATTTTCCTGAGATGTATTAGTAGATCATCTTTTAAAAAACAAGGGACACTTTGGAGCCATAATGTCTGGTGGGGCTTGAAGGAGATGTCTTGATATAAGTCATGTTTGCTATGCACTGTTGTGCTTTAGACTTGAAAGGCCTACTAGATCTCTACTAGAAATAAGCATGGTGTTTCAGATTAACAGGTATGAATAAGAATGTTCCTAGTGTTTGGGGAAATGGTGCACTACCTATCTAACCACCAATACCACACTGAATCAGCAGGAGACTACAAAGGAGTAGGCTGATGAACAAACTAGATACAGTTTTCTCAGCCTCTGGTGATCCCATCTTCTGCCCCACTAGCCTCAATGGGCATTAGCCACCACTGGAATTAAGGCAACTGTGTGTGTGTGTGTGCGCGCGCGCGCGCGTGTGCTTTTAAAAAAGTTTTGATCATGCCAGGAGAAGAAATGAATTCTTGTTACTGATATTTCGGAGGAAAAAAGGTTGAGTAATATGCCATTTACAGCAAGCAGCATTATGAACACCTCATTTATAAATTCTTTCAGCATGATAATTGCCATGGTGGATACCTGGCACTCACACTCCAAATGAGTCTTGCCTGACTAAATATCAACTTACTGTTCCCACTGCATTATCTTCCATTGTTGATTGTTATATTGTGCATATAAAATGGCATGATGTGCCTTTAAGTATCATCTCCTTTTACTTTGAACAGTCAGTTTACAGATTTAAGTAACTGTATCGTTTTAAGCCAATCTCTGGCCATCAGTGAACCTACTGCTGCTTATGTTTTAGTTTTTCCCATTCACAGTTTGGAATCAAGGCTGTTACATCTGGATAGATTCCTTCTGTTTAACAGGACTAACCCACGAGGCTATGGTGACAGAGGTTAATGGTGCCATTATTAGCTATTTACACAGTGCTGGACATATGTGCTAATCAGTGGTGGCTCTTAGACCTACTATTATTCCCCATAAAAAATTCTATTAAGCATTCGGTTCAAGCATGTCAACAACATTTCCTTGGCTATAGAGACTGTATTTTTAATCCTGGATCTTAATTTGCTGAAATGCTGCCCCAAAAGCTGGGAGTGCTTTTTCAATTCACTTTGCCTGTGACACGGCCACTGTACACCAAGGGTTTTTGTGTATGTACTGCCTACTTTCCAAATGGTGGGAAAAGCAGTGTTCACCAGGCTGTGTGAGAGGTAGCCTATGATTTCGAGACCATAAAATGGAAGAGAAACCCGCCTCTAAGATCTTAAATATAGGTCCGACCTCAGAAGGGGAAATCAGATTTCAGAGTTATCCTCTCAGCAGCTTACTCAGCAGCTCCCTCTATAAAATCAATATTCCACTCTGATAGAATAAGAATGATCAAAGCATCAAGTTGGAAGAAACCACAAGGGCCATCTAGTCCAAGTCCCTGACACAGAAGAACACACAACTGAAGCACTCCCATCTGACCTCTGTTTAAAGATCTCCAGAGAAGGAGATTCATTGACGTATGAGTGCTAGGTATCAGCGGAGGCAAACAAGGCATGCTGAGGTTTGGTAGTGTGGTGACCAGAAAAAAAGACCTGAATCTGCTGGCTACAGAGTTCTTCTGTTCCCCATCTATTTCCCCAACATGGGGAAACTTTCAAACCAGCCTAGCAGTATGGTCTAAACAAGTTCCCTCCCACTTAAGTAATAGAATGTATTTTGGAAAAAAAAACCCTGCAGAGGGGAGAAAAGGGAAGAAAAAAAACATCAACATATTTTTAAAGGCTCCCTTACAGCTTACACCCTGCTAGCAAGAGCCCAGCAGGGTTTTGAATACATCAAAGTCTCCAATATTGGAACTTTCTGTCCTTCAGGCTCCTTCCTCATAAGATTGCTGTCTTAGTTTCCTTTGGATGAAAGAACCCTGGAGGGTTACGGAGTGTGATATTTGCTTTATTTACAAATATGCAGGCGTATGTGCAGGCAAACAGGTACTTCTATGAAGTATATCCCTAGAGAGTGAGTTGTGAAGCCTGTACAGTGCCATCTTCAACTAACTTTAGCTAGAAATTTGTGGCTCTCATTTTCTTTGCTTCCCTACCTCTATGGCCCTTTCTGCATGGCATTTTCCATGTGAAAGGGCACCTGGAGCATTGTGCGATTGTGAGGAGCAATCTGAATGACGCACTCACAATTGCACGGCACTCCAGGGGCTGGCAGGCACTGATCGAGCACCTTTTCATTTTTGGCTAGAAGCCAAAAATGGTGTGTGATTGCGCATTGCTCCTGGGCTCTGCGCACACTTACCTGGCATGCAGAGCCTCCGGAGCCACGCCGGTCATGCTTCCTGCTCCAGCGCAGCCTGGGAAAGTCCCAGGCTGCACTGAGGAAGGAAGAGGCTGGGCTCTTGTGCAAGCAGGCAGCTCGTGCGGAGCCGAAGGACCCCAGATTCGAGAGCCTCTCACCAGAGGCTGCTCATGCGATCCCCGCACCCCAGTGCTGGAAGAAGGTAGGTGTGGAAAGGGCCTCTGTCTCGTAACTTTGCACACATATCTTTGTCACTTTTGTGTGCACACACACAATTTTTTTTAATAAATTATATGAGATATGGCTCCAGCCTTAATATATCTTGAGCAACTCCTTCAGAGAGGAATGTCTATGGTGGTTATGATGATCAAGGCTTTTTAGTTTAGAAAAATGTTGTGTAAGGCAGGATGTGACAGAGGCCTATAAAATAAAGCATAGTGTGGAAAAAGTCAATAGAGAGAATTTTTTCTTTTCTTCTCAACACTTGCTGTTAACTGTAATGGAGCCTTC
The DNA here is from genome assembly GCA_030412105.1 of Cyclura pinguis. Lineage (NCBI taxonomy): Eukaryota > Metazoa > Chordata > Lepidosauria > Squamata > Iguanidae > Cyclura > Cyclura pinguis. The sequence goes on along the minus strand of CM059601.1, from coordinate 91,212,691 downwards.
CTCTTTTCCCTTCTGCCTTCTACCTTACCAAGCATTGTTGTCTTTTCTACTGAGTCATGTCTTTTCATTATATGCCTGAAGTACAACAGTCTCAGTTTATTCATTTTGGCTTCTAGGGAGAGTTGAGGCTTGATCTGCTCCATCTAGGGAAAGTTCAGGTTTGACCCATTTATTGGTCTTTTTGACAGTCCAGGGTATCTGCAGAACTCTCCTACAGTACCATAGTCCAAATGAGTTTATTCTCTTCCTATCAACCTTCTTCGTTGTCCAGTTTTCACACCATACAAAGACAATGGAAATTCAATGGCATGGACAATCCTGACTTTGGTATTCAGTGATATATTTTTACACTTGAGGATCTTGTTTAGTTTTTTTATAGCTGTCCTTCCAAGTCCTAGCCTTCTTCTGATTTCTTAACTTCAGTCTTCATTTTGATTAATGACTGGGCCAAGGTATAGAAAATCTTTCACTCTCTCAGAGTCTTCATTGTCTACTTTAAAATTATGTAAATCATCTATGGTCTTTTTTTAAAAAAATTTCTTAACATTCAGCTCTAAACCTGGCTTTGCAATTCCTTCTTTCCTTTCTCCAGTGGTCATTTCAAGTCTTTGCTATTTACTGCTGGTAGTATGGTATCATCTGCATATCTTAAAGTGTTGGTGTTTCTTCCTCCAGTTTTCACACCTGCTTCCTCAGAGTATAATCCATCTTTGTGGATTATATGTTTATTTTATAAAATAAACATGTAGGTGATAAAATGCAGCCTTGCCTGACCCCCTTGTCAATTGGAAACCACCCAGTTTCTCCATATTCTGTCCTAGCAGTGCCCCTTGTTCTGAGGACAGGTTACACGTTAAGATATTCAAATGTTGTGGTACACCCATTTCTTTAAGAGTCATCCATAGTTTTTCATGATCTGCACAATCAAAGACTTTAGTATAATCTATAAAGCACAGGCTAATTTTCTTCTGAAATTTATATATACATATATGTGTGTGTGTGATTCTTAGTGCCTCTTCCTTTCCTGAATCCAGCCTGGACATCTGGCATTTCTCACTCCATATATGGTAAAAGTCTTCATTGTAGAATTTTGAGCATGACTTTGCGTGGGAGATTAATGCAATGGTCTGGTGGTTGCTGCAATCCCTGGTGTCTTTTTTCTTGGGGAACAGAATGTATAGTGAGGATTTCCAATCTGTGAGCCATTCTTTTGTTCTTCATATTTGTCGACATATTTTGCATCGATTCTGTCTCTGTTGGGGCCTTTCTGCACTACACTGTTATAGTGCTATGGTGTCCCTTTCCAACATCCTGTGGAATTCTGGAGTTTGCACTTTAGAGAGGGGCATTTAGAATTCTCAGCCAGAGAACTCTTTGGCCTCAGTAAACTACAAAACCCCAGAATTCCACAGGATGTTGAAAGTGAATAATAGTACTGTAACAGTGTAGTGCAGAAAGGCCCTTGCTTCATAGTGTGGAAAGGCCCTTGCTTGAAGCAGCTTTACTGGCATGCCATCTGTTCCTGGAGATGTATTTCTCGTAAGTGCTTTGAGTGAAGCTTCCATTTCACTTCTAAAATTGTCGGTTCATCTTCAAATGGTTCTTCCTTGAATGAATCTGTCATCCTTTCATCTTTCATTCTCAAAATACTAGCATTCAAAATCATCTATCGTAGCTAAATAATTAACAGGAAAGAAAATAGCACCTTTCCCTCCCCACACTGAGTGGATAGATGAACAATCTAAAGTGGCATACTCTATTTTAGTTACAGAGTCATACCCTTGAGTTGTGGATCCATAATTGCTCCATGTTCAGTTATCCTGCATAGTCACACTCGTGGCATTATTGCCATGATCATAAATGTTCTCTGAATCCAGCTTTAAGTTCCAGGGAGCTGGGCAAAGTGATAGAGAGCTGTTCTATTAGCTATTGGCGTACAGCAGGACGTTGCTTCCAGTTCCCTCCTGCCAGCAAGTGGGGCTGAGACAAACAGAAGCCGGGCCCCTGTCACAATTCCTTGTTGCACCAGAGATTGCTAGTGCGGACAGGAAATGTTATCCTTCTGTGCATTGATTACCAGTGGAAGAAACGTCTTTCACTCAGAATCACTGTTTAGGGGAGATAATACTTAGTCAAGCATTGTAACTGGGGCCATTTCCGCACGGCAACTCTCTGCTGTGTTGTTCTGCCACAATCCCAGCAGTGCCTCTGCCAGGATGGGGATGTGTCCCCAACACTCCCCTCCGCACCTGGCCAGCTGCCAGAGGAAGAGAGTGTGAGGGACACACTCTTTCTTTCTGCACTGCAGCTGGCCTTCTTCCCATGCTGCAGTGGGGAAGGAAGCATGTGATTGGCGACAGAAGCCTCAAGCGACTGGGGGCCATTGACGGAGTTTTTCCATCAATGATATACCCCATGATCACACCAGCTGAGGATGCAAGAAGGGTGGGACCGAGATGACATCATGTAAAAGTGTCATCATGGTCCCGCTCCTCTCGCGTCCCCGTGCCAGAAGGTGCCGTCTTGTGGAAATGGCCTAAGTCAGAGATGTAAAATCTCAGTCATAACTGTCTTCTGTAGATCTAGTGATAGTCATCAAGTTAGACAGCTTTAAAGGAAAATTGGATAAATTCAGGGAATATGGGACTAATGTGCCAGCTATATATTACTTCTGTTACCAAAGACAGCATGCCTTTATATACCAGTTGCTGGGAATCATGAGCAGAATGATGTCATTGTACTTGTGTCCTGCCTATTGTCTAGCTTCCCACATGTCACTCTAGATGGATCACTGTAGGAAAAGCTAGACCTTTGTTCTGGTCCACACATTTCTTCTTACTTTCTTGCGAGATAGCCTCCAAAATATTGGAAAGAGTCCTCATCTCTCAGAGGACAATCTCCAATCTTTCATTCCCATTAAAGACACTTCTGCTGACCATAATGAAGTATGGAACACTAATCTCCCAAACAAAGCTGTGTTCAACTTTCAGCCGTAACAGTGCAATAAAAATGTCTATAACGAAAATAGGTTCAAGACCTCTGAGGTGCAGAATAAAACACAGAGCAGATTCACTGCATGTCTGACATGAAGGCTACCAAATGCCACAGTTGATGAGATACTTATGCTGTCAATCTGCTGATTTTTTTTGAAGTTTTAATTGTTCTTAATGTTTAAAGTGTTCCATTTTATGGTAATGGTTGTTAGGCTGTAATGGTTTGGGTATGGCTCAAGCCTGAAGGAAGGTTATAAATCTATTCAATATAACTAGCCAATTTTTTTTAAAGTGTCCTTGTTTCAGCCATTTATAAAGAACAAATGAATGTAGGAATAAATGAGGAGGAGAGGGTAAGAAAGTATGATCTTCAAAACTTTACTCCTGTCATGGTAGCCTCACTTGTAGGTAGTAATCAGGCGTGCCAGACATGGGAAATGCCACCACAGGCTGAACAGCTGCATATAAAATGAAGGAGAGCTTGAAAAAATAGATGGGGAAAAATAGTTCTTCAGATAGCTCAGATACTCAGAGCTCATCTAAATGGTCCTGCAAAATTTGGAGCAATGTGCAATCCACACAGAAATGCAAAGCAACGAAAATCTTCTCTACCCCAGTTTAGTAATCACAAGTGCTACAAATGGAAAACATTATTGCAATGAGAACTGCTGCATACCGAGTGTAGCACAACTTGGAATAGTTAGCTTTTGGGGCTACGATTCCCAGAATCTCTCCAGCCATCATTGTTACTGGCCATGCTGTCTTGGGGACTCTGGGAGCTGTATCCCAAAAAATAACTTTTCCAAACTCAGAGTGAAGAATAAGGGTGTGTGTGTGTGTGATGGACTGTAATCTACAAAAATGTGTAGACGGGCATAAAATCTTGACTGCAAGACCATAGTTGCAATCTCTGCAAAGTTCTGTCATTATTGAATTGCATAGTCAGAATTTTGCTTCTGGGGAGAAAGAGGGAAGGGACTTCATATTTTTTAGGTATGGAGATACACATTTGGAAATTCAGATTATGCTTTAATATTTAATATATGTATTGGAAGGATGCATTAATCAATCTGTTCCTCATCTGTGTCAGTTTCACATGTTTTCAGCAGTGATGGAGGTCGGAGTGTGGGGGAGGCTGAAGCGGGCATGGCCACTGTGCTTGGGGACATGGCCAGGGTATGTAGGTGTGTGGCTACAGCTTGGGACGCCGGAAAAACATTGCTGCCCAGGGTGAATTGCCCTCCCCCCTGTCCCTATGTGACTGGTTTTCAGTCATAAGCAGAGACAGGAAAATCTCCTTTACCATCCACACTCTGTAATTTTAAAAAAGTGCTCCAAAGTCCACATTTTTGTTTTGTTTTGTTTTTGGCCTGCCATTTCCTGTAACATTTTGTAGTAATTTCTCCATGCATTGTCATGCATAGCTTTCCCCAATATGCAGTTTTTCATGCAAATCTAATTTTAATTCAATAATTCAAAGTAACTGAAAACCTTGATATCAATTTTTATTTCATGATCAATACCATCCATTCATACCGTTCATGTGACATTGCAAAATGTGGAGCAGTATGCAACACGCAATCTGAAACTGCTGCATAGTGAAACAGATCTTGGGGATTTTTTTTTTCTTGCAACCTCCAAAATGCTCCAGCTGGCCAGCGTAGGAATAACTTGTTCAAAATTTGGAGTGAAATATCTCTAATAAGTATTTCAGGAATCTGACTTGTTGCATGTTAATGCTCACTCATGTTGAGTGTTGTTCACATGGGTCTTCAGATCAATTTATGGACACCCTACCGCACAGTGTGATTTATTCAGAGGAAGTTTGCCATGGGTCTAGGATGATTCAGTGTGGCTGGTTCAGAGTGGCCGTTGAAGCTGGGCCGTTTCGGTCTGTGCAGAATCAATTCATTCCATCACCACCCCACATACAACACAAACACAATGGAAAGTTTCTGCAACCCCCTTCCTAACTCGATGTCCTCTCCTTCTTGGGATGTATGTGTAGTGTGTATCCGAGAGAGAAAACATAACTTTGGCAGGCATTCCCCGACTTAGGCTGCTTGAGACTGAGCAAAAGGTCTGCCTCCTTAGCTCTTCTGTTGCTGGTGTTCTCATTGGCATCTTATAGTCTGCATCTCACAGTTCATGGTCTGCACCTACCCCTTTTATTTCCTGGTATAGCTCTCTGACTCTTAAACCCCTTTTTTCTTTGTCTCAGCTTGTCTTTGCCCATCATCTACATCCCTCCTCTTCTGCCACTCCTCTTTCTTTCTTTCACCCAGAGATCATTCAATTTCTCCGCTCTCCTTTCCCTCAAGTTTAACCCATCCCTACAGGACGGTTCAGTGCACCACACTGCAATGGTGGTGCTGAAAGTGGCCTTGCTGAATCATCTCAACCTAGGTTTACCATTGCCTTCCTCTTAGGCTGAGACAGTATGGCCATTTCCTCACTAGCCTGTTCTAGTGGTATTATTCCACTTTCAACATCCTTTGGAATCTTGGGGTTTGCCTCAAAGGCTCCTCCCTAAACTGCAAACCTCAGGATTCCATAGGATGTTGAAAGTGGAATAATTGCACTATAACCGGCTACTGCAGATATGGCCAATAAACTTATCCAAGATTATGTAGAAGCCAGTGAGTTTCCACAGCTGAGCAGAGATTCGAACTTGGGTCTCCCAGAGTCCTAATGCAACGTTCAAACCATTGCACCATACTGGCTTTCCATTATGATTGGCTCAGATTAAAAATGCACCATTACCTTAATGTACATAAATGCTAACATAGCACTAGGGGAAATGTCTTTATTTTTCTTTTCTTCATTTCTTGACAGCTTTGGTCTACAAAGAGAATGCTTGGGGCACAACTTTTAATTAAGTGATAATTCCCTGAAAAAATGCCACAAGATATTTTAGCAATTTTTACATCTTCTTTAGTTGAAATTCTATGATTCCTGATAACATCCATTTAATATCAGTTTTCTGTTAATATCTATGTCCAACTGCATGCTAGCTGTTATTTTTTAATTTTTCAAGGGAATCAAGTACAAACGGAATATTTCTTGACTTTATATATGTCTCTACAATCATGAGAGTGGTGTGGCTTAGAACTGGAACAATGGCCTTAAGCCAGTCTCAGCTGGAGGAGACCAAAGGCACCAAGGGAACTTAAATAAGTGATGACTTATCAAGTTTACATTGGCTCCATGGGTCTATTCTAACAAGGAATAACAACTGGATTTCAGACATGGATTGGAATTATGAAGTCCCCTGGATGCTATTAACTTGTACCTCCCAGGAGCCCTAGTCAGTATATCCAGTGATGAGGAATCCTGGGAAATACTGCTCAACATTATCAGGGAACCCACACAATTCCCACCTCTGATTTAGGCCAACCATGTATAATGATTTCAGTCAGCAAATGTATGTCTGCCTATTTATGACTACAATCATGTGGTCATGGGGAAGTTATTCCAGAAGCATAGGCTGTTTCTGATCTCCCCTTTCAAGGATGGAGGGATTGAGTTTTGCCATTGGCTGAGGCAAAGGATACACACGTTCCAGTGAACTGAACCTATTTTGAACATTGAGTCTAGTACCTTAGACAGCTTCTTTACAGCCTGAATTAAAACTCACAGCAGATTCACCAGTCCATTGGCATGGGAGCCAGGAGACTCGAAGGCCATTTGGGAAACATTTACCAGCCCTGGATGTGACATACATACTTTTCCTCCCATGGCAACCTCCATGAAAGAAATCATAATTTTTTTAAAAAAAGAGGGAGGTAGAACATCATTTCCCTTTCCATTCCATCCCACAGGTATGAACCCAGCAAGGGTTTGGATAAGGTGGATCCTCTACCTTCAGATCTACTTTCTTCCTCTCTAGTAGGAACTCACAGTATTGCACTGTTCACCTAGTATTCACCAATGGCCAGATTGTGTAGGAATAAACTATGACAGATGGTCCACTAGGAAAAATGAGGCACTGTCCTCCTTCCACAACACTCCACCAATCATCTGACATAATCCATCCATTGAGATAGCATTAGCGGTTAGCTTCCTCCTTACTCAATGTTTCCATCTCAACTTTGTGGAATTCAGCAGTAGCAAGAGGCAGCATAGTGTAGTGATTTGAGTGCTGGACTATGATCCCGGAGACCAGGCTTCGATTCCCTGCTTGGCCATGGAAACCCACTGGGTGACCTTGGGCACATCACATACTCTCAGCCCCAGAGAAACCCATGTTAGGTTTGCCTTAGGGTAGCCATAAATTGGAAATGACTTGGAGGCACACACCAATAACGAAATGGAGTACAGGAGCAGCTAGATAAAGGCCACATTCAAGCAGAGACTGAAGCAAGACAGTATGAAGCCTGTCGAGTCCATGTAAGAGATTGTTGTTCAGTTCAGCTAGACACATATTCTGCAGTACTGCAAGGGAAGAGGACTTCCTTCACCTTACTGTGAAGGAAGTCTCACCCCACCCAACAAATCCTGATGGGTAGCAGCTGCCATGGTGAACAAGATAAACTCAGGTGAGACCTGCTACAAAATGTTGCCATGAAGAGAGGTCCTTGTTCAGGGGGTGCCATTTGTACCTCTACCTCAGGTAGGAAAATGTCTTACATCAGTCATTGTAACTCATTGTCTTCCTCCAGAGACAATTTAATTGTGAGGCCACGAAACACCATCTACCACCAGAGCAGACATTAGTCTAATATTAATTAACTCTTGAGTTGAGCAGAAATAATTGTGTTTGAGCAGGATTGAGGCTTCTTACTCACTGAAGCAGTTGGGGGAAAAGATTCACCTCAGAGAATTTCACGCAATTATTTTTCCATTTAGACTGACTCAGTTTTGAATCTTTAAATAACACTTTTATATTGGCAATAAGTTTTAATTGTTTCTTAATGAACAATAAAGGGATATTGCTAAACACAACTATACTCATGAGCTGATCTGGTTTTTCAAAATGTAAGGACACCTACTTTCCTCTTTTACTGTTCTTCCAACCCTGATTAAAAAAATAATAATCTACGTTTCTTCAAAAATGTATGGCAAAATAGTGAAGGCCAGTCAGTTTGATAGGACATAGGAAAGTATATCATGGCCTAAACCCAATTGTTGATCTCAAATAAAGTAAACCTACTAGAACAATAGGAACTTCGTAAGTAAACAACAGCAGAAATTCAATTTATTCAATGGATCTAGCTAGGATTAACAATAAAATTTATTTTAATTTTATTTAATTTTATTTGAATTTTTGGATTTAGGCCCAAGAAAACAGGAATCAAAGGAGGAAGGAACAACAAAGCTGTCTCAGGTTTTACTGCTGAACACAACGTGGGGAAACAAATGGCAACATAACTGCAGCATTTCCTTTGGACGTGTGCTTAACTTACATTTTCAGGAAAATGCAGAATGCTGGAAACCACTAAGAGCTCAACTGATTTGCTAAATATTAATTCCTTACCCACAATCCATGATAATTTTTACCAAAGCCTTTAAAACCCTTTACTTCAACCTTTTTTTTATTGTCAACAACATGCATGGTTTGAGTAGCAATTCATGGTTCACATTACTTTTATTTGTTACTTTGCGGTATGATGGGAGGTGATGGCTGCCTGGTTAACCTGCTGGGATGCATTCTTGTTCTCCCTGGACTATGCTGTAGGGTGCAGAAAATGAGACAATGCATATTTGCATTGCTTAGGAAAAAAGAGAATTTTGTCTTCCAGTGCTGTGGAGTGGAATGGCTGTGATCAATGTAATTTAGAGAGCCTGCAGTTTAGTGGGGCAGTCCCTTTCTGTTGAGGACTGAGGTGTGGGTAATGTGAAGACTGAAGACAGTTGTGAGCGATTACCAAGAACACCTTTTTTGTCCAAAAAAAGTAACTAGTTACCAGCAACAGTGTTATTTGTAATTCATCACATTCAAACTCAGATTATGCCTGAAGTAAGGATTACGTAAGGAGTGGTTTATTAAAGTTATACATGTATGCACTCTTTTCTTTTCAGATAGGCAGTCTTTCTTTGGGAACATCTAAATATGATCCCCTCCAGATTTGTTAAGCTAGTGAGACAGAGCAGAAGAGCAATATTTTTTAAAAAATGGAAATGCACTGATGCATATATGTGCAGTGATATTTTGGGGTGGGGGAACGCATGCTCTGACCTTTTGAAAATGTGCACATTGTATGAAGTTTCTTTCCCTTTGACTCTTTCATAATGCACCACATTTCTTTTTATACTGTGGCATTTGCTGCAGACACTCCAGCCACTTTGCACCTCCCAGGAATGTCTGATGGATGTTTGCCAGGTATCCCTGCCAGTGCTGTGAAACTCCATTGGTTACAACAAGACACCCATTTGAGTTGAAAATGATGTTGCCAGAATTCCAGCAGAGAAAAGGTTAATTCCTTTTTCATGACTCTTCTGTTCCTGTGGCTGTATCATTTGCTTGCTAACATCTGTCTTTATTGAATGCTACCTTTAGGAGATACTTGATCAATGTGTATATCTTGGCATATTCTTTTTTTGGCTTTGCAGCCCTTTCACACCCCCTTTGGAGATGCAGGGTAGCATTGAAATTTATTCATTAGCCAGCATTCTGCAAATAATCCACGACCTACTGGTTGATCATCTGTGAAACCATCTTTGAAAGCTTCTCCTTAGAGACAGTGATTGCATATTTACTTCATAAAACCAAGTTTACACACACTTCCCCTCCTCTCTGCTTTAAAACCAGAGGTTTGAAAATTCAACCTGCTTTCAAATAATATTTGCAGCTCCTGTTTAATGGCATCTCTTTGGCTAGTTAGAAACTATAGGTTTCTAAATATATAGATTTCTAATTGCAGCAAGTAAGTAAGTCAGTAACAGCAGCCCAAGGTTATCTGTGAAATACTGTGTGATATCTGTTTCTCTCTGCTTTTCTTTCTGGTCAGCAGGGCTGTCCCAAGACATACTTCTGCCTCAGGCAAAGAACAAGGTGGTGCTCTCCATTTCTCTTCCACATACGTAAGTTAACAAGATTGGCAGTTGAATCAGGTCAACACTAGTGAAAAGACAACATCCTCTGTAACATTTGAGGCCAGCAGGCTAGGTTAGGAGGCACAGAACAGGCCATGTGGTATAGAGAGCATTGTCCTCTCCCTCTCTTATAGCATCTTGTCACTAGAAGCAACTGCCTCACTTGGACCCTTCCTGTGCCTACTGGGAGCTGGATTGAATGATGCCAGCCAGCTATATTGTGATGTTTTTCTTACAGTATTAAATGGGGTTAAGAAGGGCAGAGTTGGGGGGAGAAGTCAAGGCCAGGGAATAACAGGAAGGCCCCAGAAAGAGCAAATGTAATGCCCCTCTGAGCGCACTTAGACAAGGGTAAGGCCAGCCGACACCTGGTCCTAGCCAATCTATTCTGTGAGGAATGAATCTCATGATGGCTGCCTGACTGTAGCTACTGTGAGATTTGGTGAGGACTCCAAGGCCCTTTTCACACCTTACCTTTTCCCGGTGCTGGGCTGCGGGGCTTGCGCAGGAAGCCTTGAGAGGAATGCTCTCGCATCCCTCCTGCTTTGGCTCCGCAGCTGCTTCTTGGTTGTGCGAGCACCCCGCCTCTTCTGTTCACAGTGCAGCCTGGGACCTCCCAGGCTGCACTGAGGAGAGGACGCACGACCGGCCTGGCTCCCGAGGCTCTGCACGCCAGGTAAGTGCGCGCGGGGCCCCGGAGCGATGTGCGACCAAGCACCATTTTTGGCGTCAGGCCCTTGAGCGTCGTGCAAATGTGAGTGCGTCGTATGGATCGCTCCTCACATTTACGCGACGCTCAAGGGGCCCTTTCACTTCAGAAATGCCATGTGAAAAGGGCCCAAGTCTCATGAGCTCAGCACTGCTTGTGGAATCTTGGGAATCTTGCAAGAGACTTGGGTCTGGCTAATGAGGTGGGGAGATGAGTAGGCCAGGACCTCTAGCCTGGGAAAGAATGGTTGCTGGACTACTACTTCTACTTCTACTTCTACTTCTACTTCTCCTCCTCCTTTTTCTTCTTCTTCCTTCTCTTCCTCCTCTCCTTTGTTCATTCATTCTCTTCCTTCTCCTTTTGTCTTTTCTGCCTTATATAATTCCCCCCTTGTGCTTGAACCCATCTTTTTGTTCTCCTGCTTGCTCCTAGGTGGGGAAGCTGTTTATTTTGGCTAGGCTTCCTACCTCTGTGGTGCTTGCCCCTACATAATCCCATTACCTCTTCTCTTCAGTGGTCCTTTCTTCCTGTCCCACATCTCTGTAATTTTACTTTCTGGCCTATAACACAATCCATGGCAAATGTTTTTCTCTCCCTCCAATTTTTCCTTTCCTCTCTCTTTCTTTCTTTCTTTCTTTCTTTCTTTCTTTCTTTCTTTCTTTCTTTCTTTCTGTCTGTCTGTCTGTCTGTCTGTCTGTCTGTCTTCTTTATCTTTACTTCTTCATCACTCACCTGCGCACTACCTAGTCACACAGTGTACACTTTGAGGCCTTGTCCTTCCCACATTCCACCACTCATTTGCCTAGAATATTCAGGCAGGCTTCAGCCTAGTTCTAATGTAATGGTCACCTGTCTATACTTTCTGGCTCAGGGCCTACATAGCACAGCAGTCCCTACACCCTGGAGGCTATCTCCATCCTTGCAGCCTGGCCTAGCCCCTGCAAGTGGGCTTACTCATTTGTCCAAGTGCCCCCCATTGCCCCTCACCATGGTCATGTGTCATATCTAGCAAGGGAGGTGAAAAGTCCATCCTACTCTTTCTTTCTATATTCCTCTGCCTCTAGATTCCTACTCTTTGTGGCTCCCCCATTACCACTACATGTTCATTACTCTATTCTTTCTACCTATTCATATACATCCATACTGTCTTCCTACTTTTCTCCCATTGTTTCCTTCTTATTCCTCTTCCTTTCTCTCCTTCACCTCCCCACTTTCCACTCATATCACTCTTCTAGAAGAAGAGGCCTCAAAGCCCTGCATCAGCTACCCCTTTGCCCTTCATCTACCACTATTCCTATTCTGCTTCCCTTGCTCTGAGGTCCAGCCTGATGGTCCACTCAATCCCCTCTCTTTCCATAGTCCTGTCTCCCTGCCTTGATGTATCCTCTTTTTTACTTTTCTTCCCTTTCTACTCCTCCTTTCTCCCTTTCTTTGTCTTGTTCTCCCTCTTTCCCCTGCACTGGTTTATTGTTTTGTTTTTATTCATTCCCTCTCATTTGTTTTCTCTTTCCTCTTGCTTTTTTCTCTTTTACCTTCCCTTATTCCTTTCCCTTCCATCAAATGGAGAAACCCTGTAATTACAACTTTGCTTCACCAGGGGAGGAAGTTGGCTATGACCGTACTGACATCTTGCATCCTTGAAATTGTGGGAGCAGCTGCCTTTATGGGTTCCCAAGGGGTGAACCAACATTTCCAAGCCATCCTGAGCCCCCTATGGGAGAAAGGAAGACTATGAATGGATAAGATGGTGGTGGTGGTAGCGATTGCTGATATCTTACATCACCAACTTAGTTATGAATGCATGACTAACATATTTCCTGGCTCCACCCTCCGAAACCCATCTTAACAGCCAGTAGCTACATTAAGTAAGTCTATTCAGCTAGTGACTGGATTGCAGGAGGATGATGTTTCCAGCCCCCTCCCAATAGCAAGCAAGGGTGCAACAATCAGAAGCAGGACTCTTGTCATAATTCCTTGTCGTAGGTTTGGAGGGAGAGGCCTGGAAATTCTTGCACCTCAATTGCCAGCTGAACAGACTCCCCTTCATTTGATACAGCTGCTGACTGCTAAAGTGGGTGGGGGCATTTGTAGTCATGGCAATAGTAACTGCATAGTGTTAATGTATATGGTGCAATTACAGATACATAACTCTAGGGCCCTTTCCGCACCTTACCGTCTTCTGGTGCTGGGATTGCGCGAGCAGCCTCCGGCGAGAGGCTCTCATGACTAGGGTCCTTCGGCTCCGCACGAGCTGCCTGCTCGCGCAAGAGCCCCACCTCTTCCTTCTGCAGCACAGCCTGGGACTTTCCCAAGCTGCGCTGGGGCAGGAAGCATGACCGGCGCGGCTTCGGAGGCTCCGCACGCCACGTAAGTGTGCATGGGGCTCAGGAGCAATGCACGATCGCGCACCATTTTCGACTTCTAGCCAAAAATGAAAAGGTGCATGATCGGCGCCTGCTGGTCCCTGGAGCATCGCGTGATTGTGAGTGCATTGTGCAGATTGCTCCTCACAATTGTGCGATGCTCCAGGCCCTCTTTCGCATGGAAAATGCCGTGCGAAAAGGGCCTCGCTTAGGAATCTGTAACTGCAATGCAAAATGCTAGCTAAATAACAACGACCACAACAACAAATTCGCAACTACTTTATCATCTACAGTTCTGGCTTCTGATTAGGAAATCATTGTTCCTCTTATTATTGTGTTACTGTTACTGTGCCACTGCCAGAATAGAAACTGGTAGTGAATCCACCAGAGGAGCTTAGTAGTTGTTTAACACAGTTTGGCATGTGATGTAGAAGCATAGCCTCCTGCAATAATCACATATGCTTTAATTTCAGCCTTGAGATTCCTTCACAAGGCACTCCTTTGTACCAACAGGCCAGGTAGTGGTTGGAAATGTAGTGGTCGGAAATGCACCAGGCATACCTCCAAGTAGCTGTTCAGATAAACTACATTGCCAAAAGTGCAGAGCTCATTTTTGCAGCCTGTCATGTTGCACAAGCATATGGACACATACGAGAGCACAACACCTTGTTCTTACAGTACCCCACATGCATGCTCATGATCCTCAGGCCACCATTCCAACAAATAGCAAAGCAAGCTGCTCAGCACTCCTGAAAGGGTGGATGAGGAGGTAGCTCCCTCAGCACCCCAGCCACACAACCCCTGAATATTCAATGCATAATTCAGGCAGTCTGCGTGGCCTGGGCAGCTCCACTCATACTTAGCACTCAACAGAAAAGCAACAGGAAAGAAGGACAACAGGATACTGAGGCTGCTAGTCTTCTCCAGCCTACTTGTGAGGAAGGGCTATGTATCAATATATATGGAAGTAAGTAGAGATATTAAGACAGCAGGCAGAAAGAGAAACCTAGTGACTCAGAGGAATGATGCAGGATAAAGGAACAGCTACCAGAAAGTGACTCAGCATACACCAGTAGAATGACAAAGCCGGAAAAAAAGAGACTTTTAGGAGATGACTACAGACTTATTTAAATAAGGTTCCTTGGGCTTAAATAATTCCTGCTTGAATCTTAGTGGTTGTTAGAACTACATGAAACAGGCTGGGGAGTACATCTGTGACAGTGTTGGTAACTTCCATAGATGGGAGCACTCAGCAGACATCTGCTTCCTCTGCAGCAACAGTGATGAGGACAGCAGTGCTGAACCTCACAGGCAATCCATAAGTAGCATTTTGTCTCTGGTAGGTAGCCAACTCCTTCCCTCCCCAAAGGGGCGGGGGAGGAAAGTTGAATAGACAGATGTTTTCTCACTTCACCTTGGGTAACCTGAACCTTGTTAAAAGCAGGGTCCTAGTCATTTTACCCAGGGAACCTGAACAATTAGAACACCCTAAACTAGAGTGCAATTTTATTAATTGGTTGGGGGGGGCATATACAAGAGTGTGATATATGAGACAGAGAGCCTGTATGGTGTAGTGGTTTGCTTGCTATACTACAATTCTGGAGACCAGGGTTTGAATCCCTGCTCAGCTATGGAAACCCACTGGGCGGCTTTGGGCAAGTCACACTCTCTCAGCCTCAGAGGAAGGCAAAAGCAAATCCCCTCTGAGCAAATCTTGCCAAGAAAATGCCATGATAGGTTTACCTTAGGATTGCCATAAGTCAGAAATGACTTGAAGGCACACAACAACAACAACAACAACAACAACAACACAGATGTATGAGATCCAGCCACTACATTACAGGGTTCTAAATAAGTATTGGGAAATCATACTGAAGTGATACATAGGCTTTAGAAACCTAGCATGGCTTCATTACAATGAGCTGCTCTCAACCCATCCCTTCCAACAGGAATGGAAGCCAGAAGATATATGGTCAGATGTTATGCTAGATACTTGGGCCTGCCCTGCCAGCTGTTGGGACATTGGATTCATTCCCCATTGCACTCAGCTAAAGGGGATGAATGTGAGGCCTGCCTTGGTGGATAAAAAGGGAGCTGGGGTTTGCTGGGAATTGAATGCAGGAAAGTGTAAAACACTATCCTTTCACTCTGTAGCGACAGCTTTAGGGAATCCAACAGCAGTCTTCTCAATGCAGAAGGGTGAGGAAATTGATAAGAGATCAAGGTGGGTGCATCCTGAGAGGGCTTTTAACACTGGGAGAACTTCACTGCAAAGAAATGGGGTTAGAAGTTCACATGAGGCACTTAAAAACAAGAAGGAGTTGGGAAATCCATCTGGATGCTTGGGGTAGCAGGGGCCCTAATATGCCTCATCCTTATGTTGGGAACATTCTTTCAAGTTCACCTGCCAGGCAGAAGCCTTCTGTTGGTTCTTGCCAACAGTATACTTCTAACACAATACCAACTGAACAAAGCTTTAAGGAAGACATTGCTCACAGAAAGCCTCCTAGCAACAAATTTTTCATCCCATTCATTGGGGATTGGAGCTGCCATTGCCGGGGCTCAGCAAAGTACAATTGATTGTAACAGGAAGGAACCATAACCTTGGGATAACCAACATTTCTCAGTTACATTGGTTGGGATGTGTTGGCCTGCCCTATTGTCTAGTTTGGTGCAAATAAGAGCTTTGGAAGACCTACTCCACATTCTGGGGCTGCATTGGGGAAAGTATGATCTCACACAGATATCAGAACTGCAGCTGACAGCTAAAAGTAGAGCAGACTTTCACTTAATCAAGCCCATTTGACCTGGTGCTCCAATACTGTGGGCCAAGATCTTTCCTAGAAGCCAAGATGGCTGGCAGCATGCCATCAAGTAGCAGTCAACATGGCTAAAAGGCATGCCAAAAGGAATATTATTAGAAATGTGTAGTTGATGAGTGGGGCACTGATACAACAATGGGGTATTGCTGCAGAACTGGCACAATTGTACAGAGGTAATGGGTTTCCCTTATCTGAATTAGGGTGCAAACATTTATTTGGATAATTTACAAGCAAGACTGTTAGAAGCAATCTCTAAGAGGTGGAGGAAAGGAAAAGCCAAGCTGTACTGGCTTCTCCACATAGTGAGTATTAAGGTGAGAGATGGAAGACCACTGTAATAAATTGGGGGTAATAATGGTTTAGAAGGAAGCAGCAGGGTGGTTGCCAAGGAATATCTTCCAGTTTTGGGCAACTGCGGCATGGCTCCTTGGTGCCTTGCCTCCTACCCATTGTCACAAATTGGCAGCAGGCAGCTGATCCAGTAGGCAACTAAACAGAAAGTTTGATCAACAATTCCATACTGATCTCGCCTCTCTACCCTAACATGTTATGTTGTATTGTTAATAGAAGTTATGGCCAGTTTAACCCCAGTGTAGGTGTCTAGGTATTACTGTCAGCAAAATGGGTGACACAATAGAGAAGAAGCTACAAAGAGTACACATAGCTGCAAGAAACTGGGAATGATGGCATGAATGGCATGACAAACCAGTAAAAATATTCATTTCTGAGTAAAGGCAGCAGTGTTGAAGAAATATTCAACATCCAATCTGCTCTAGTTGAGGGAATGGGAAGGTGATGTCATCTTGTTCTTTGCCTCGGTCAGCAAGCTGTCCTTGTCTGCCTTTCCTATACATACCTAATGAATATATAGGCTTGCTATATTTGAACACATTTGGCCTTAAAGCATCACGGCTACTAAATGCTGTAAAGCACAGCAAATGCACACACATGCAGGCACACACACCATACATAATACATTCATTGCACTTGATTCTTGGGAAGTGTTCTAGGGCTGTTTGGCCTGAGAAGTAGGGCCCATTGGACGAAGACTTGCTTTTGAGTAAGAACGCAAAGGATTGCAGTGCATTTACTCCACATACACTGAGGTGAACAACAAGAATAAAAAGAATTTCCTATAGTTTTACTCTTATGTTAAGTCTATGAGGTTATTAGATGTCAAGCTATATTGTGCTTTCATTGCTGAGGCAGATTTTGCAGTTAATAACCTCATAAAGTCTCTAAACAGGAGATTTAACTTGAAGTCAATGAATGATGCCAGTTACATGCAGTAAATTACTTAATTTAATGCACGTCAGTAGCATCATTCATTGACTTCCAGTTAGGTCTCCTTGTTCTCAAATGGATTTTAGGACTAGGCGCACTGTGAAAAACACGGTGGGATAAAAGAATTGGACTTCAATGCTTCTTTATTGTTTCAGACAGCAGCACATATATAGTTACCCTTTTTTAATATAAAAGAAATTGGAGAGAAAGATGCATGTACTTTTAGGGCAGGGGTGCACAACTCAGTGGGGGTCAGGTGCTGAGTTCCCTCCAACCCCCTCCACAGGTTACACTCCCCCCTTCCCCCGGCTACAGATAACCCAAGTATCTCCATTTAGCTCTGCAGTTCCTCTCAAAAGGGCATTTGGTTTCCATTTTGGAAAGGACTGCTAAGGAAAATGGAGTATGGGATTCTGAGATGCTGGAGGGGGTGAGGCTATTATTGTGCATTTTTATGTGTTTTAGGGGCTTTTTGCATGGATTTGGGGGCAAAATTGTCCTCCAAATCATGCTGAATGTTTTGGTAGGGTTGCGGAGCTTTATGGCTGTAGTGCTGGGCCACAAAATTGGAGTGCAGCGGCCCAAGATGGCCCACAGAGCACAACTTGCTCTGCTCTAGGTGCTACAGAGGAAACTTTGTCACATTGATGGTGGGACTGTCTGTCCTGTTTAAATCCAGGGAGAAGCTTTTTAATAAAAATGACCAGAAGACTCTTTCAGTGTTGGAGAAACCCTCCTCATATAAAACAGCTCATGGAAGTGTGGGACAACATGGCACAATTGCTCCCATAATCACTAGAGGTGGGAAGCTTTTCTAAATAAAAAGGGGGTTATGGGCTACACTTGGATCCCTGGGGAATCTGCTTACAATCTGCAGGCCATAATTTGGCCCTGCTTCCAGCAAGCAGAAATATATAAACACACGAAATGATTATCAGCAGGCAGAAGTGTGCAAACAAAGATCCAGGCAGGATACAGCTTGTGGGTAAGACGCAGGCTGAGAATCTGTCTTTCTCGTCGGGGATCCCTTGCTGACCAATGGGAGTGAGATATGCTGGGTAATGCATAGCTTGGGGACATGGTGTCAACATAACCACACTGTTGGTACATCTGAGTTCCTTGAGTTGCTATTCCTTGGCTGCCTCCTACTGTGGGTCAGGAGGCTAGGCTGGGGAAATACTCTGGGTCATTCAATGCCTATGTTTAGTCTTGGATCCATGCCTTATTCCAGACCAACCTATACAGCTGTAACATTTAATAAACCTGTGGCCATTGTATTTCCAAGTCAGTTGTTGGGCTCATGTTTGTCATCATGCTTGGCTCCTTCTTCATCACACAAATGTATGCAGCTAGGCCTGCAACTGGTCTACATCAATGGTCCTCCTCCTCACCTTCTGTAGAGAAAGCGTTGTGTGAAGTGTGCCCATGCTGTGTCAGGATATTGTCGAAACAATGATAATTTGCTTTCAACAGCTGCCTTGTGGTTCCCTTTGTTTGACTCCGTCCTTTCATCCACATAAGCATGAAGTCTGGCAGTATTTCAGGTACTTGTGACTTTTGGCAAAATCCTATGCTGAGAGAGAAAGAAAAAAGAAAAGATAAATGACTTTTATCAATGTTCTGTTTCTTCAGAAACATAGTGCTGTACATTTACATTGCACAAGTTAATAAATGATGGCAAATTCCTCAAGGCATGATCAAACTATGTGAATTTGTGTATCTGATCAAATATTTATTAGCTGCAGTCTCTTCCTAGTTAAAGGGTTCTTTTTTCCCCCCCTTTTCGCTTATTGCTCTAGGCCTCACTCCACAGCACTGTGGCAATACTCATGGGTTTGTACCCCTGAAGTAAGGCAATCATTATGAAAAACCTTCTTCAAAACCACAAGCGGGATGAATTTTAATTTTTTTATTTCTCCTTCCCTCCCCCCTTAAGTAAACTATCATGCTATTTAATTATCTTCTCCAGCTCATTTGCTTGACCTATATTAAAACTATGATGAAACAAAATTTCATTATCAGAACTGGAAAGATACACTAATTTCCACTGATATGACCTTTTAGGCATTTTACTCTTTGATGAAAGAAGTTGTTGATACCATATGATGACACAGTATAGAAATGATAATATCCTCACTATCCATTCTTTACTACGGTTCTTCTCTCTTACGGTCCGTACTGAAGGGGGAAGGGGTGGAGGGGCTTGATGGGACAACAGTTATGAGTGTAAAGAAATTTTATTTATTCATTTAAAATACAGTCCTCCCTCCATATTTGCAGGTTTGACCTTAGCAAATTTGATTATTCATGAGGCATGTGCTTGCCTCCCCCACCCCCATTCTCCTCCTCCCATTCCTTTGTATTCCTCACTCCAGGCTTGGGAGTGTTTAAAATGAACATTTCCCTTTGGGTAAGCAAAGGCGTGTCCTCTCTGCCATTGGATGCACATTCTGCTGTGTAATGGCTGTTGATTGGTCAGGTGCTTTCTTTACTCCTACCCCTCCTTTCTGGGAGGAATCTCCTTTCTCAAGATGGTGCCCAGAAGTAGCTAGAATGCCAGAAGTCAGCATTTCAATCTTCTCTGTCTGAGGAGAAAGTACTGGTAAGCCTTTTACCTTGTCTTCCCCCCATCCTGAGAGCGCCAGGGCCAGATGCAAGGGAATGGGAGCAGGGAAGCTCCAGTGAAGAATAGGTGGATCACGAGGAAGGGAGTTATTCATAGTTTTTCCACTTTCATGAGGGTTCTGCACCCCAAACCCTTGCAAATGTGGAGAGCCCACTGTATTTCTATATTGCCCCATATTGTAAGACATCTGGGCAGCTTACAATAAAATGTTATATAATAAAATTTAAAATGATGAATATAATTTAAATGTATTAAAACAATATTAAACAACTGCACCATTTAAAAGGTTGAAGCTATGTGTATGCACACATTGGGTGGAGCCTTTAGGACCTAAAGACTTAAAAAAAAAAGTTTTAACTTAACAATTTGGCACAAGAATGAAACCAACATTGGCCCCAGTTGGATCTTGGGGGGAAGAGCATTCCACAACTGGGGTGCCACACCTGAGAAGACCATCTCCAGTGTTCTCACACAATGTATCACTACAAGTGATGGGACACAGAGGATCTTATTTCTCAAGTAGGCATGTATGGGAACAGGTACTCCTTCAAATATTGAGATCCCAAAATTTTTAGGGCTTTCAATGTCATTATAAGGACCTTGCCCATGTATGGCACTAAGTTTCCATGATGATGGAATTGCATGTTCCTGTGAGACACAACGATGACACCATACTACTAGCAGAAAATAGCAAAGACTTGGAACAACTACTGCAAAAGGCAAGGAAAAAAGTGAAAAGGAAGATTTACAGTTGAACAATAAGAGAACAAAAATTATGACCACAGATGAGTTATATAACTTTAAAGCAGATAATGAAGACATTGAGGTAGGAGATAGTCAAAGATTTCCTATACCTTGATTCAGTCATTAATCGGAATGGAGACTGAGTCAAGAAATCAAAAGAAAACTAGGACTTAGAAGGGCAGCTATGAAGGAAATAGACAAGACTCTCAAGTGGAAAGAGATATCCTTGGATACCAAAGTCAAGATTGTCCATGCTATTGAATTCCCAGTGTTTATTATGGTTGTGAAAGCTGGACAGTGAAGAAGGCTATTAGGAAGAGAATCAACTCATTTGTGATCTGGTGCTGGAGGAGAGTTCTGTGGATACCTTAGTTAGCCAAAAGGACAAATAAATTGGTCCTAGAACAAATCAGGCCTGAGCACTCTCTGGAAGCTAAGATGACTAAACTGAGATTGTCATACTTTGGATATATCATGTCAAGTTCACATACTTTGTATTCACTTTTTCTTTGCACAACCAAAAGGCAAAAGCATAGACCCTTGTTTTGGTTCCTAAACTTCCCAAAACAAAACCAGAACTTGCAGTCTATTTTATTGTTTTATTTTATTTTTATAATTTGAGGTACATCCTTGTGTGGAACTTGGGCTCATAGTAGATCCTGGGAGGCAGAAAATTGTCCCCAAGACCACCAAGGTTGCCTACTACAGTCTTAGATATTTCCAACACATAATCTATAGAGGCTATTTTACTCTAGGCAGAGATACTTGCTCTTCTGTATTAATCCTTTTGTGTAATGAAAGAAATTACCCTGAAGCGTACATATAGCCAACTGTGTAAAAGAAAGTGTTTCTTCAGAGAGATCTGAACAGATATTTTGATTTCCACAATTGACTATGGGAACCATGCCTAGAGTCACTGGGAGTACAGATGGAAATTTGGAGAACACATTCCATGAGGAAACCTTGTATGTTTCATCACAACTGGTTTGTCTGTCATTCATTCATTCATTCATTCATTCATTCATTCATTCATTCATTCACTTAAATATAGTTTATTAATATTACATTAAAACTGAGTCTATATACCTGCATTGTGGTCTTCCTCTTTTCCTACTCCTTTCCACTTTATTAAGCATTATCATCTTTTCTAGCAAGTTCTGTTGTTTCATGATGTGCCCAAAGCATGACAAGTCTCAGTTTACTCATCTTGGCTTCTAGGGAGAGTTCAGGTTTGATTTGCTCTAATATCCATTCATTTGTCTTTTGGGCAGTGCACAGTATCTACAGAACTCTCAAATAAGTTGATTTTCCTCCTATCAGCTTTCTTCACTGTTCAGCTTTCATAACCATTCATAGAAAATGAAAATATTATGATGCTTTCTACATCACCAGTATGGAAACTTACCACTTAATTTTCAGAATGAGGGCATGCTCGTAGAGTTTAGCTCTATGTCCTTCAGCACCCAAGCACATGGAATTTAATCTCCTTCCCATATCCTCCTCTTGGCTAAAACTGCACAAATGAGCTGGTATGGTGTCCTAAAGAGAAAACTGATCCTTTCCCTTGTGCATACTTAGCGTTTCCCCCTTCCACACCTTATGCTCTACCATCACAGGTAAAGGAGATTTTCACATGCAAATTCTGGAGGATAGTGACCTTTTTCATAATCTGCATAGGGCAATGGCTGCCAGTGATGCTGCCTCACTCACATTGTTCTGTATAGAACTCTCATAAAATCACCAGCGAACTGTATTAGCATATTATTGCAGAAGGCAAGCAAACATACAAAAGCAGCATGATGTTGAGTTACGGTATACCAAGGCGCACATTTCATACTGAGAGATTGGAAAGGAGTCTCCAGAGACTGACTGAGACACAAACGGCACATGACTCAAATTTATTTATATACTTACTTCCTTGCTTATTTCCACTAACAGAAACCGAGGAAGGAAGACCTGAGTTGAGACCAAGGCATCCTTGACAATATCTTATAAGCGTAGCCACCATAAAGAACAAACTTGGCTACCATAGTTCAGTGCTCATGTTCTGTCTTATCTGCTGGGGTTGTTAGGTGAAATAAGGGGTTCCTGCCCCTTTAACAGTTGCATAGAAGAGCGAATTTCAGTAGGCTTGTCACTGAAATTCTTTCTTCTCCACAATCATGGCCCTTTTCACACCTTACCTCGTTCTGGTGTCATTGGGAGGGGATCATGCGAGAAGCCTCTTGTGAGAAGCACTCGTGTCCCCTCTGCTTCCCCTCCGCACCAGCTCTGTGCTGGCCGGAAGAAAGTGTGAGCACTCTGCCCCTTCCTTCCGCAGTGCAGCTGGGTACTTTCCCAGGCTGCACTGGGGGAGGAAGCACGATGGCTGCACATCCGGAGCCTCCGCAGAAGGTAAGTGCAGGCAGGGCATGGGAGGGATGTGCAATCACGCATCATTTTCGGCAATAACCCGAAAATGATATAATGAGCGATCGCCGCCTAATGGCCTTGGGAGCATAGCGCGATTGCGAGGACATCATGTGGAACGGTCCTCAAAATCACGCGATGCTCCCTAGGCCATTTCGCAACAGGACTGGTGTGTGAAAAGGGCACATGTGTCTGTCATACAGAGGACAAAAGCAGTGCCACGCTCGAGCTATGTATGTCCCAACTATTTTTTGTGTGTGTGCAAATAATTTGCATGCAGTCAAGTACTTGAGTATGTTTTATGCAACAGGTAAAGCCTGCTTTGATTACCAGTGTATTTTTTGTCAATATCAGTGTTGTATTAATTAGTAAGTATCGTTATTCGTGAGTTATTAAGTATTGTTCATGGAAGCTGTGGTTGTCTGTTATGGTCCATAGCTTGCTAACATGCCCTTGATTACTCCTGTTTCAAGATATGGGGTTGTTTTTATCTGCTGCTACTACCACTACTGTTTATGTGTTGTTGTTATTTTAATGGTTTTTTTTTTATTTCCTTAGGAGCAGCTTTTTTGCTTTTTTTATTTCCTTAGGAGAATCACATTGTGTAGCAGAAAAATGGCAATAAATAAATATAAAAAAGAAAAGAAAATGCATTTCATCTCCATGTGCATGACTTTCACTGGGCTACCTGTACATATTTCAGAATATTGTTGCAGCATTGTGGCTCAGAGACAGAGCTATGGCAAAGCAAGTCATGATTCAGATCTCACTGCTGCCATAAACTTGCCCAATAGCCATAAGCAAACCACTATGGCTTTCAGCCTCTCTCTTCCACTCCCATCAGCAGTAAGGGTTTGAAAACAATGGTCTATACCAGATTATTTGTAAGGATTGCAATGGGATATAATGGGGCTGATTTTTAATCCTGGTCACCTAGAGTCCCCATCCAGCACTCAAACCACACCACCACACTTGCTCACTTTTAAGCATTATATACATGCTAAGTTCTTGTTTCTAGAATCATGAAGTACCCCTGAGAGGTGGGCATCCAAGCTTGGTTTATAAACCTCCAACAGAGAGCTGACCAGCTTCTGCATGAGGCTATCCCATTGTGGAACAGTGGTTACCATGAGAGATTTCCTCTTAAGGTCTATTCAGAATCTCCTTTCCTATTATTTACATTTGTTGGTTCATATCCTACCCTCTGGAATAGCACAAAGCAATATCAATCAATCAATCAATTGAAACTTGCTCCATCTTCCATGAGACAGCCTTTCAGATATAGGAAGATGGCTATCATATATCTGAGAAGGCTATCACTTCACAGTCTTCTTTTCTCCAAGCTAAAGTTAATCCACTTCTCTCTTATTGCTGTTGGAAACAAACTCTGCAACAAAACATTGCAGTATGGAGTCTTGCCATTTCAGTATTGAGGCCACTCTGTTATATCCTCTTAACTCAGTTTTTGTATTCCCTTCTGTGACAAAGTGTTTTGGGGGTTGGCTATGTGGAATGCCAGTGCAACTTGATGGCTGGTTGCTAGGCAGTAGGAATAGCACCTCAAGAATGAAACCCAGCACAGTGGTATAGGGGGAGGGGCTTATGGCTGAGAGGAATTCTATATAAGGCAAAGTGTCCGTCTGTGTTCTAAGCTCTCAGTGAAAACTAGCCAGAGAGAGGGTGGCTTAGGTGTGATTAAGCAGCTGAGGAAGAGAGCACAAGAAACTGGCATCTGAAGCAGGAATTAAATGACAAAGTCTTTCAGATGTTTAACTGCTAATGTACCAACACTGTACTAGAACTGAACTCTAACAAGATACTTTATTTCCATTTTTACTATAATAAATGGTATAGTTTATTTTATAACTGCTGAGTTAGTCTGAGTTATCTAAAGCCACTGTAATAAAGAGAACATGCTACATTAAATAAACAGTTTTGTTCTGAGGAACAACTAAAACTCTAGCCCTCCTACACAAAGGTTGTGATAAAACGGTAGAGTCAGGTCAGATTGATATTGACAGGGTGCCTTGATGGCTTGGAAGTGACACAACAATCTGAGGGAGAATAAAAGGCCACTCACACCTCCCCTACCACAATTGATGGCCAGTGACTTGTGCCAACTGAACATAGTCTTTACTGTATGTTGTTGGGATCCATCTCATATTACAGAAGGACTTTCCTCCCAACAGATTTTTTTTTTGGCGGGGGGGCTTCTGCAAACTGTGAGAGTCTGCTGGCGCCAACTGATATATCCCTTCTGTGCGCAGGCTATGATATTTTGGTTCCATTAAGTAATCGAATTCACCACTCAAACATCAGAGAATGATGGTATAATGCAAGGGAGGATAGTGAGGAATTGGATAATTAGAGCTTGTATTGATATGGCAAGTAGGAAGAGGGGGTCCAAGAAAGTGTGAAGAGATTGGCAGAGTGTGGATTTGTATGTGAATGGGGCTGAAGAAAAAAAAGAAAAGGAAGCAGAACAATAGAGAACAGTGATGTGAGTGGTGACCTTTTGCAGAACAAGCCATAAGCTTAAGTATAGACTCATAAATTCACAGATACATTTATATTGCAGCTTTACTCCTATTCTTGTTCTCCTCACATTGCAAAGTCTGTAAGCCAACACCTCTGAAAACATATTTAAGACTAAAATGTTTTATATGGCACAAGCTTTTGTAGAGTTGCCCATTTCATCAGCTGCCAAATACAACTTGATAGTCTTCAAGGTGTCACAACAGTCTTTGTTAATTTTGTTCCAAAAGACATAAAGGAATACTCTTCCTCTGTGGAATAATCTTTTAAAGAAAAAAAAAAAACCCTACAGCTTGGAACAAAGCAAAAGCTTCAAGATTTGTGGGGAGAGAAGCCCTGATAAATATTCTCTCCTCATTCCCTCTCTCCAATTGGACTGCTATGTTTCTGAGGCACCAGCAAATATTGCTATTGTCTCTGAGATTTATTTTCCCAGCCAGGGGGGTTAAAAGCACAGCACATTTCTACATGAATTGTTCCCTGCAGGTCAGTGTCTATCAGAGTCATCTGACCTGCCTCGTCTAGGCTTTGGCAGGCAACTGTACTGACAGCGTATGGCAGCCGGTAGAACACCGTGTTACTGTTACCACTCTGAAGATCATGTTGTTGAACAGGCTTCAGCTTTAGCTACCTGTGTGTGGAGAATATGTTGATTCAATATGTTGAAAACATATTGATGTATGGAAAATCGGTTGATTCCTGTGAACGGCCTAACAGCTGCCTTCATCTGTTTCCTTCCTGATCTAATAATTACATTTCATATTATATATAATATATGATTTATATATTACTTATATTATTAATATTATTAGGACATGACATGGGCTTTTTTATATTACATTTATTCATAAATTCCATTGTTATATCTGTATAAGTTCTCCACCACTCCCACATCTGTTTAATACTTCTTGGTCTCTACGCTATCCAGGATGAGATATGAGGAATCAAAATTAAGTAAGCAAATAAAAGGGGGAAATTTCTGC
Source organism: Cyclura pinguis (assembly GCA_030412105.1). NCBI lineage: Eukaryota > Metazoa > Chordata > Lepidosauria > Squamata > Iguanidae > Cyclura > Cyclura pinguis. Next base: position 91,186,188 of record CM059601.1, on the reverse strand, counting down.
TCAGGAATGCTAGTTTTCATCAGAGATTATGGCTGCCACTCTTAATCATTGCAATTTACTTGGGATTAAGCCCTACTGAACTCAATGAAATTTGCTTCCAAGTAGACACATAAAGAATTGTGCTATTGAGGGTAGGGGCTAAGTTGTTTACATAAACCACACGATCTCATTACTAAAGCAGGTACATGATGTCTCCTTTCCTCAGACCTGATTATAGGTATACCTCAGTTAACAACTGGGCTTTACTTCTTTGTCAGAACTTTGGTACCAGAGATAGAAATAACATGGAAAGAATAGAGATAGGTCCCTACATCAGGAAATTTTAAAAAAGTAGTTCAACATGCTTCAGCAAACCAGATTCAAAACTAAAATTATGAACAGGTGAAATGAAACAATCAGATCAGGTAAACCTTGTATGAGTAAACAAAAGCATTTTAAATATTCCAGAGCCTACTGTTTTTTCAATAGCTCCAATTTTCCTTATGATTTCCATTTGGATGGTGAAATTTATAGATCTATGCTTTTTCAACATGTCAGGGTAGCTAGTGAAGCAAGTCAAAGTTTCCCTTTTCCTTACCATTTTGCTCTTCGCACATGCTCAGTAAGTGGAAGTATCTATTTATTTTGCGTTTTGTATGTAAGCACACACAGCTACAGTAGGACAGTCTAGAAGGAGATCCCACTCTTTCCCAGGTAAAGCCTTCTTGCATTGTTTACTGCAGATACGCTTCTGCAGCCCCACACTGAAAGTCTGTCTTTCCCCAGCCCTCCTTCACCATCTTGCCAATACCAATGCTACGAAAAATACTTTCATTTAGGCCAGGACTCCCATAAAAAGATGTTGTAAAAAGGAGTTTATTTGTCAGAGGCTTTGTTGACGGAGGCCTATTTTCAGATCAATCACAAACCATAGCATGGAAATAACTGATTACCAATGATGAGTTACTTGCCATTCCTTCCTTAAGTTACATTACAGTCATAATTCAATAAGGAATGAATTTACTTTGTAACTGTAACTGTAAGGTCGTTTTTGTAGTTGTAGGCTGTGTAGCCTCACTAGAGGAAGGAGGTAAAATATGACATGATTTGAATGCTAGCTGCTAGTGTACCTCATGTTCTGTTGTGGGTGTTGAGGTCATGTTGAAGTGGCTGGGAGGAAACTGTTCTGTTCTACGTGCCTTTTAAAAAAGCAGCTAAAATAAAATGTTTCAGTTACTTTTGAAAATTGGGAAAGGGAAGAGTTCCTTCTGAAAAATGTAACTATAACTGTAACTATAATTTGGAGGTTCTTGGAAATATAAAGGCAGCTAATTGCTTTCTTAAAATAATTTTAGAAGCCCTGGTTTGCTTTGTAGTCTTATTTTGTTCTTGTAAACTGCCCTAGAATCCTACTGAGGATGGACTGTAAATATTTTAAATAAATAAATAAATAAATAAATAAATAAATAAATAAATGCATTAAAAAACTCTGCAGGGTCCATTAGACACCATATACTGTCCTTGTTGGTGTAATGTCCTTTAAATTGTAGGGATATGAATGACGCAAATGTCTCTTGGCAACCACATTTGCACCATCTTGTTTAATGTTTTTTAATTGGGTCATGTCTAGTCAGCATCTGAACATGAAACTACCTGGGAAGGTTGAGCCAGGCCTAGGAAAGAAGGCTGCCTGAAATCCTTGACAGCCACTCCCAGTCAGTGATAATAGTGGGTTAGATGGAATCACTGGCCCTTTCTGCATGCCAGTCCTGTTGCGACATGGGCTCGTGAGCGCTGCGGGATGGAGGACCGTTCCACATGACGTCCTGGCAATTGTGCAACGCTCCTGATGCCATTAGGTGACAATTGTACATATCATTTTCAGCTCGTTGCTGAAAATGATGCGCAATCGTGCATCCCTCCTGTGCCCCACACATACTTACCTTGTGTGCAGAGCCTCCAGACGTGTGGCCGTGATGCTTCCTCCCCTAGCGCAGCCTGGGAAAGTACCCGGCTGCAGTGTGGAAGGAAGAGGCGGAGCCCTCATGCTTCCTTCCATCCAGCATGGAGCTGGTGTGGAGGGGAAGCGGAGGGGACGCAAGTGTCTCTCCCAAGAGGTTTCTCATGTGATCTCCTTGCGATGACACCGGAACGAGGTAAGATGTGAAAAGGGCCACTATCTCACCAGGGACACAGCTACCATTGAAAAACCAGGAGCACTGCCACTAAGCCTTTGCCAATTTGGTAGGGACAGTCCTAATTAATTCTCTGTCATCCCTCTTTTTCTGCTGCTTACAAAATGTTCTCAGTTTCTTTCTCCTCTTCCTACTTTCCCCCTTAGTCCTCAGCAAATTTCAACAGCTGCAAATTGAGTTCCAAGTGCAGAACTGCATTCAATTAAATCAGCAAGGGGGAAAGAGAGTGGCCTGCCCAGTAGGCTCAGGCAAAAAATAAACTGCTGCAACTTCTTTTAGCTTGCATGTTCTTCCTCATTAGTAATTTTTACCATCTTGCCCATACTCTGATGTCACTTGACCATGCATGTCCCAGGTTTCATCTCTAATACATTGAATGGTGTGTGTCAGGGAAAATGGTGGTGGCTGCCACACTTGAAGAGACCATTTCTCCCTTTTATTTCTTTTGGAGTAAACCCATAGACCCTAGGCTATGACCATGGTTCTGAATCAGTAAAAGGCAAATTTCTATGTTCCTATTCATCTTATATTGTTTCACCCCATCCCTGTCCCAAAAAGGAGAATTCTCAGTAATGGTATACTTTTAGAAACGTGCAAATGGTTACATGGTTAATAATACTACATCCCAAGGTGTTTTACTTTATGGCTCTCACAGGATATAATTGACCCTGAAACCAGATTGATACAGTAATTTTTTTTCTTCTTGACTCTCTGTAAATTCAAAATGTGAAGGTCTTGAAGAGCCATTGTGAAGAAGGATATGATATGGACTGTAAAGCACTTGACATATGGGAAGGGTGGTGTAAATGATAAATCATGATAGAAATTATCTACTGTCAAGAAAGTTGGTCTACCAATGCTGGAAGAGGAGTTGCACTAGAAGTTCTAATAGAATGTACAGGTGTGGGGGGGTCTATTATCTTTGCCTTTAAGCCAGTTGTCTGAAATCTTTAAGGCTGAGATTCCAATTTACAAGTATATGAAGGCTTATGCGAAACATATTGGGGTCCCTTGAAGTTTTTCTCAAAGGGAAAGTGCAGAGCTGTAATTTATGTCTTCACTTGAAAAAATTCTACTGCCCTGTACAGAGATTCCAGCTGATTGCAATGGCAGTCACTGCAGCATGAAGCTGCCTGTTGATTAAGGCAGGGAGCAAGCACCAAGCTGTTTCCTCCTGCATTGCTTGTTTGCACTGCAGTCCTCATCAGTAGAAGGACTCAATTAGGTTTCTCTCTGGGGATACTAACAAGATATTGGAAAGCAGAAAAGATGCTTGAGATAGATTCCTTTGAAGGCCTGCTTAGAGGATATTCTTAGCAAGAGTCTCATAGGCTGCCTAGTCTCCACTTCCCCCCACCCACCCTTTGCTGTTGTCTGTTGAAGCTTGACAACGAATTGAGGCTTCATGTTGACACCGATAACACAACAGGTTTATTAACAGGATTATATGCAGCTTCCCCACAGGAGTCTAGAACTCAGACCTGCAGAAGGGTTTCTCCATTCCAAGGAAAGAGAGGAATTTGGAGAAAGGGGGTTGTAAACAAAGGAGAGCTGTGTGATACAAATAATGTTCCCTTAGTACACAATCTCCATCATATAGGTTTAGTTCTATATAGGCATTGTTAATTAACAGGTTAGTTAATTAACAGGTTAGTTAATGTGACCTGCCCAAAGTCACCCATTGGTTAATTATCTCTGCCTCAGAGGAAGGCAAAGGCAAACTCCCTCTGAACAAATCTTGCCAAGAAAACCCCGTGATAGATTCACCTTTCGGTCACCATAAGTCAGAAATGACTTGAAATCACACGACAACAACACAACAACATTTACAATAATGTGCCCATACATATCACTCAATCAGGGCATATATGACAGGCTCAGTTCTCACATGCTACATGGAATGCTGATGTAGCAAAATAATGCTGGACATACAAAGAAAAACAAAGAACTAGTGCTGTATTGAATGAAAAGGTATGGCATTTACTGGCATAAAGCAAAATCTAAAATCTAAAATCCATATTTTATGTACTACCTTTATTAGGTTAACTGAGATCACAAAACTGCATGCAAATCTCTTTATCAGGCAAGGTGTTGCAAAAAGTTCTGGGCAGGGATGGAGAAAGAGAAGAGACTTCAACTTGATCTAAATCTCCTTATGTTCCTATTGTGCCTTGAGTAGTGATGGAAGAGAAAGAGGAGCAAGAATCTGCAGATATTTAAATGTGGCTCTATCAGTGTTCCAGTTACAAGACAAAAGGAGTAAATTTATGCATGATGAATTTACAGTTGCAATGTTGTTGTCATGATACCTTTCTTATGATAGAAAATGAGTGAATTGCAAGTAACTTATGTTTGCTGTAACTGGTACCTCCTGAGTTCTGCAAAGCATCAATGACATATATAAAAAATAAACAGCACATTAAAAATAAAAATAGGGAAAAAAATATTTGCCTGGCAATGGAAACATAGTGGTGTTGATGCCAGGACGACTATGTTGATAAAGGAATTTCTCAAGTGAGGCCACTGCCAAGAACTCTCTCATCTCTCTCTGCTCACCAACCACCTTCTCTTAGGTGGCAGGCTGGCCTGGAGAAAAGCTTCTGAAGATGGCTTGCACAATCAAGCTGGTTGTGTTTCTTAATTAAGAGTTAAGCCTCAGGCTTTCATTTAGAGCAGCATGTGGTAAAATTCTTTTAATACTGCTGAAATAAAAATGTCAATCAACTGGATACAGTCAACCATTTGGACCATGAAAACAACATATTGCATCACTGAGATACACAACTGCATTCTAACAATTGTATCATGAATTGCCTGAAACAACTCCACCAATAACACTTCTTAGAGAACTTGTGGTTATTTGAAAAGCATAGGGACATGAACCATATATCATAGCTGCATAAGATGGGGTACTCAAAATGGTTACAAAAAGCACATTGCTACAATCATTTTTTGTCTTTATACGTCAGCAGAGGCCCATCACTTCTATGCCCCTAGACTCAGCCTAGGATGTGAGCAACTCTAGACTTACGAGTCTGTGAAGTAGATGCCTTTTGGTAACTTCATCCCATCTGAATTGCTCTGCTATGAAACAACAGAGGCAATGACTGTTATATGGGTGGGACACTGTTGGCCACTATTTGACTGTACATTTGAAAATGTATAGATACCATCTGGTCAGAGCTGTCTACACTGCTTTTATTATAAGATATGTAGTGAAAAGCATTGTATACAATGAACTGTAAATAGGTATGATTTTTATAAGTAATTTTCTGTGGCACAAAGAAGAAAATAAATGAGAAAGAAGTGTGTTAGAAATGTTAACAACCAAAGTTTTCCCAGACTTATTGTGGTGGTAATTGAAACAGTGGGCAGCAGCAACACCTGCCTGCTAAAATATTAGTTTCACTCATTTGCTGCCAGCAAGCTAAGGGGTAAAGAGAACATTAGAACTGCAAAGAAACTTTTCCAAAGGTGGGCATCTCTTCTGCCGCAAGGGTCTCAACTGGGTTGAGAGTACCAAAGAAAGTTTGGTTGGAGTGAGCCCAAAGTGGTTTATACAGCTCTTCTCCCTGACCTGACATTCCTTCTTCAATATTTGCTCTGAAGAAACCAGACCCATCCAACTCCCATCTGATCCCAACTCAGAGAACTCTTGAGAGGAAAAGAGGATGGATTTCCACAGCAACCCCCTCTTCATAGAAGCTGTATGGCTGCCTTTCATAGGATCTTCTCCTGGTCCTCTAAAGCTCCCCTCTGACCCAATCTAAAGCCTTGCCTTCCTTCCTTCCTTCCTCATCCTGTGGCTCTTTGGAACACAGTGGCAGAATAGATAGCAGTGGCAGTGGCAGAATAAATAGAAAATTTAGAATTGTTTGCCTGTTGGAAGACCCCTTTGTCCTTCGCCTGTTCTCAGAAGTGGGGACAAGATCCAACCATCTTCACTGAACCAGGAAGGGAAGTAATTGAAAGATGTCCATAAGCCATCAGTATTCCCTTGATTTTTTCCCCCTCGGTTGGCATTTCCCTTTTGGTCTCAGTCATCTAGATCATTGATCTGCCTCACCCAAACTGGCTCTTGGTACAATTTAATACCATCCAACTGTCCTGATATGGCAGGGACAACTTTTCAGTGCTTTTAGAATGTCCCAGTTACTCTCACTTCCTCCCACTTTACTGCTTTGTACTCAGCTTACTTCAATTGCTGCAAACTGAAATCCAAGTGCAAAAGTAATTTGCACTCAATTAGCTCAGCACAGCAGAGGAAAGGAGAGGTAAGGAGAGGAGGTGAACAAATTATGCCCTTCTCAGTAGGTTCAGGTAATGGCAAACCCCTAGCTTGTCTCTCCTAGCTGTGCTTCCACATTAGTCAGTTTTGCCATTGTGACTACGCTTCGATGTCCCTTAACCACAGATGTCCTGTTTTTCATCTGTGAAATGTTGGGTGGTATGCAACTTCAACTCTGACTACCAGTTTTGAGTCATGAACAAGTCCCCGTTTCACAGCAAAGCTCAATGGACCAACAGTACAGAAATCATTGTTTTACCAGGCCACCTGTCATGAGCCAGGCTGAGCGTGCTGCCGATTCAGACTTGGACTCCGATTTAGACTTGGACTCCCAGCTGGGGGAGGATCCCTTGGAGGGGCCTTCAGGAGAGGGGGCTCCTTCAGAGTCTAGGGAGGAGTCTGCCAGCGACCCCACAGCTGTCCCAGGCACGGATCCCGAGCCAGTACCTGCAGCAGATGTTTCTGCTCCAGAGGAAGAGGCTAGTGCTTCTGATTTGACAGAGGCTGGTATTTCTGACTCCAGCCTGGAGTTTGCAGCAGACCCTCTCCCTACGTTCCTCCAGAGGCGGCTGGAAAAGGGGGTGGTTCAGAGGTCTCAGTGGCTGTGGGAGAAGCGTCTGAGGAATCGGCCCTGAAGTCTTGAGGGGCTCCAGCTGTGAGCTGGGCCAATGGACATTTGATCAGCCCCAGCTGGGCTAAAGACTGTGTACTTAAGACAGACGCTGTTGGAGTTGGGCACGGGGCAACAACCGTCTATCAACCAGGAATCTGCGTCCTGTGGCATGGGCTTTCTGTTCCAGGCTAAACCTTGCTGTTTGAGTTTGCTGCTCCTGGGACTTGGATGTTTGTTTTGGTGATGTAACCTCTTAATTTCTTTATTACTAAAGCCATAAACTCAGCTCCTGCCTCTGTGTCTGCTTAGCCGCCGCCTGACATTGACACCACCTCAGGTCAGGCATATTAGTACACAATGCTCTAGAAAGGGTTGTTCACTCGCTGGTGAAACCAAATTAAATGACTTTGATTCCTGTCAGCCAAAGAGCTCTTGCATCTCATACTTCACTCATGAGATTGGTTAAATATTTCATACCCAGAGAGGACTATGTTTGGGTACAATGCTTCTGCTTCTGAAAAAGTTGCTTTTCTGCTGAGAATGCATGCTTCTATAGCATTTCTGAAGGCCACGTTCTGAAAGTAGGAAAATTGTCCTATTTTATCCGGTCAGTATTTCTGAACCATCTTAGATTTTGGATCCTTTTCAAGCTTATTCTACCTTCGGTCACAACTAACTTTTCAATGACCACTACTTCAGCAAACACACACAAGAATTCTCTCATGTTTGCTGTATGTATGCCACTTGCTGTGGTGCGTATTAAACAATTTCTGGAGGAATACTCTGGCATGGGCCTTAGAAAAACCATAGAAAAACAAAATCTCCCACTCTGATCATAAAACTAGCCAACCAGGGAAGCTGCTGAATGGAGGAAGAATTACTCTGGAAGGAAATGTTCATGATGTTAATATCCTCTGTGAAGCTTAGCAGCATAGTTTTGTAACCACAACACTATTTGTCTCCTGTTGCCTGAAGGAAGATCTCTCTGGCTCTGTCTGTTTCATGATCCATTCAGCTCCTGGCACTCCATGTTCTCTTTTGCTCTTTTTCATCTCTAAGTGGATTATGCTATGGATGTAAACCTTCACATATTTCACTTTTTCCATGAAGGAACAAAAGTTTTCTCCACTCTATACGTGATTATGAAAGAATGTTACTGAGTTGTAGGTTTGTTTCTTTCCATATCTCCACTTTTTTCACATTTCAACACATTTTCCCCCTCTAAAACATTACTTGGGTAAAAAAATGGATTTTCTTGCATAATAATATTCTTGTCTGAAAAAAAATGATTTTCTGCACATAAATAAACATTTTTTTGCTCAAGACATGGCGTATTTTGAATGTAATACAATTTTCTATGTAAAAATGTTGTTTTTGTACAAAAATGTGAGTTTTGTAGGGGAGGAAATTTTTTCAGGAAAAAAATCCACTTTTTTCCTGAAGGAGATTCTTCAAGTGTCAAGATACCCTTTTTTCTTGAGATTAAAGAAAATCTGCAAATATCTTTACACCCCTATATCACACACACTCCCTGAGGACTCTACTGCACAGTATCATCTTAGGCTGGGTGAGAATTCTGGGGAACTTTTGCCTTGCTGGATATTTTGGTCTATAACTTCCATAATAATCATTTTAGACCACCTGGATGATGGGAGCTATAAACCAAAACACCTGGATTATGGAAGGTTCCAGTAATTGTCTGTCCAATTGACAACTTTTACTTTCCAATTGGCATCTTTTGCTCTACAAACTCAGAGAGCTATGATATTAAATCACAGGACTCAAGCATGAGTATTTTACAAGTTCATCCAGGTTGATCTTACTATGAACTGTCATTATTTGCGGTTGGCTCATGAAAATATCCAAGTCTAAGGCTTTGACTGTACTTCTGAATGCTGTGTTAATAAAATCATTTCCCTTCCCTACACTGAAGCCTGAGATGGTGCCCTTGAAATTAGACTAAAGTCCTGGTGGCTTTATTAGTTGACAGTGCAAAAATTATGAAGGTTTGACAATGTTCAGTCTAAAAAACACTTTACCTTGCAGTATCCTGAAATCTGCAGTGAAAGGAATATGAGGCTTTTAACTACTACCGTCAGCTGCTTAGTTAAAAATACCTAGCAGACTGTTTTCTTTCCTGAGAGTCAGTTATGTGCTGTGAAGTAAGCTATGAAATATAGACTTGCATCCAGGAAGAACATTATAGTAATGTGCCAATAAACTATGATTCTACTGCCTTGATTTGATTTTCTTTACCCAGTACTGTGTTTCTCAAATGAAGACTGCCTAAAGGCTTCTGAAAGATTAGACCTTTTCCATAGGTTTCCCTTTGCTCCTAAAAAGAAGGCATTTAAAGTGTTAAGAGCCTAGGGTCAATGAAATCTGGAAGGATGTGTGTGTTTTATAGATATTAGTAAAATCTTTAGTGCAGTAGTAATAAAAATGGAAGTTAAAAATTGTATTTTGTTCTCACCCTGGATTACAAACCACAGATTCTAATTAACTTAATGTCTGAGCCGAAGGCAAAATTCTCATATATGTTACTTCCATCTTAAAGGCCTTTAAAATTATAGTATGAAATATAGGTTGCATTATTCTTCTAACATGCTATTCTTATCATTTGCATATTCCAGAATATCACTCTGAGTTTTCATAGTCTGTCTTCATATTGTTGTAGACTATCAAAGTGAAAGGCAAAGGGCTGCACTTTATTAGCACATCCATATCTGTACATTTATATGTTTGTTGGCCCTCACCTGTGTTTTCCTGCATCTGTGATTATTTTATACTCACTTGCTTTAAACATATCTGAAAACAAAACACTTGCTCTAGAATAAATGTTGCTTAGTCTTTCATCCATGAACCTCTTCACAATGTATGTGACTGACAGCAGAGACCTACCAATGCTTGGTGCAGTAAAACAACTGAAATGTGATGAGCAAATATATCTGCTTCTAGACACAGTTCAAAGCTCTAAATCTCTAAATGGCTTCATCTTCAGTACCAGTTTGGACATGCCCTAATATCTGATGGAGAAGTATTTCCTGACCATAATAGTAGTGCAGTCAATGGAGAAAAGAGGATAGATCTTTTCAGTGGTTATGCATCAGTCATAGAATTCCATGACTAATGGGGCTTGGCTGATCCCTTCTCTTGCTGGTTCTGCTGAAACTTTTTTATTCCAACAGGTGTTTGTTTTTCTGTGTAGGTAATTTCCTTTGGTTTTTGTTGAACTTGTCTTTCTTACCCTTATCAAATGTTCTGTTTTATGGCCCTTTTCGCGCAGCATTTCCGATGTGAAAGGGCCCCTTGAGCATCGCGCATTTGTGAGGAGCGGTCCACACGACGCACTCACATTTGCGCGAAGCTCAAGCGCCTGATGTGGACTGCGCACGCATTTTTTCATTTTCGGCCTGAAGCCAAAAATGGTATGCGGTCGCACATCGCTCTGGGGCCCCGCATGCACTTACTTTGCATGTGGAGCCTCGGGAGCCGGGCCGGTTGCACTTCTTGTCCAGTGCAGGCTGGGAACATCCCAGGCTGCACTGCGAAAGGAAGAGGCGGGGCTCTCATGTGAGCAGGAAGCTCGTGCGGAGCCAAAGGAGCAAGGAAGCAAGAGCCTGTCTGCGGAGGCTGCTCACGCGAGCCCCGCACCCCAGCACCATGAAAAGGTAAGGTGCCAAAAGGGTCTATGATTGCTGCTATACTTGCCCTGACTAGTATCTAAATATTACAAGCACTAGATGAGTGTAATGCAAAACCATATAAAAATAAAATGATAAATAAATAGGCGTGTACCTTACAGGGTTTTTTTTCAGACTCATTGGTCCATCTGGTTCACTTTTGTTGATTCTGACTGAGATCAGCTCTTAGGCAAGGGCCCTTTTCACTTATGCTACCAGCATTTCTTAAGCAGGAATTGAACTTGAGATCCTTTGCACACAACCACATGTCCTCTAGCATTAAGATGTGGCTAGTTATATGCATCCCCAAACATTCAAGGATGCCTGATGGACATTAGAATGCTGTGCAGATGACAACTTGGTGTATCCAACCATTCTTTAGAAGCTCGCCATTGGATAGCTGGACAAATGGATCTGTTTAAGAGTTGGATATGCTTCTGCATGTGGTCAGTTACAACAGATCATCTCAACTCAACCCACATCTGGTATGTCTTTTTGACTGTGCAAATTTGAAACTAATTGTTTAGGTTTCACACATCAAAGATTTATCTTCCTTAACCCAATCTGAGATCAACTGTGATTGATTCTGCAAAAATTACCTTTTCTAACACACACACACACACACACACACACACACACACACAAATGCATATGCACACATACACATATACATACAGTTCATTGAAAAGCCACCACAAGCCATAGTGAATAAGAAATAAGTATGAATATAAGCATATTTCAGGCAACTTTTTCAGAGTGAACAGTTCCACTAGTAAGTTAAAAATTGCTGACTCCCCCCCTTTTTTTTTTCTGGGGGGTGGTTCAGATCAGAGAAGCCAGTCCAGTCTTTAGCCATATTTCTCCACAGTTTAGACTGCCTTGCTGGAGGTCTGTATGAGATTCTTGTTGAGCTAATGAGCAATAAAGGTGGAAACCAAATAATCTCAGTATTGTGTCATTTTTCGCTTTCCTTGTACTTTATTTAACAGGTTAACTTCTGTGAGAGAATGTTTAACTACACCTTTAATGACAAGTAGGGTTGCTTGGTTGGATATGGGATGGGGCTTTTGCAACTTCAGGTCTGAAAAGATTGAGAAGCAGGGTGAGGCACTCTGTAAAGCTGAGTGAAGGTACCTATCTTCCCTTCCCTTTCAGCCTCAGACTTCAGCCACGACTGCTCCCTCCGAACAAGGCTTTTGCCTCCTCAGCAGAGGAGGGGAGCAGAGAAGTGCCAAATTCTGTTCTTGTCACTGACATCTCCATGATTCTTACTCCCCATACTCCATCAGGGAGGCAAGAGTCTCATTGTTAGGGACCAGCTATGGAACATCTGAGACTGAAAGATAAATGAACACAGGTACCTCATCCTTGTTCTCAATCTGTCCTGGCTTAAAATGGCAACAATATTGACTAGCCTTATGCTAGTTTCTATTTTTTGGCTATTTCTTTTTCAGCAGCGTGCATCAGTAGTCCTAGCTGGTCTTTATGTAGCACATAGTCATTCTCATTGAGAAAATAAGAAACTATAACAAAGATGATCAAAAGACTATCTAACCTTTTTAGACCTAACATATGACTCTAAAGCTATGGGAGAAGGCGAATTAATGGAGCAGATCAAAGGGGACTTTGTATCCATAGAATTCAAGGCCTTCTTTTCCTCACAAGATATCCCTGAATTTGTCCAGAACTTTTCCAACTTCATAGCTAGGGCAGGTAATTTAGCCGCTGTTAATAAGAATGTTTTATTATTATTATTACTTTAAAAGTATCACAGTGGTTGAAAGGCCATCCAGGGCATAAGCAGCTGCATTGTTAATGCCTCTCCCCATCCTGGAGAGCATGTCTGTGCTGGTCTCCTTAATATTTTGGCTATTTTGGATTTTTTTTTCAAACAGAATTGATCAGATTTGAGAATATTAATCCAGGGTATAACTAGAGAATATAGAAAAGTTCCTGAAGTTTCTGTGTTATTTAGTACCTGAGACAACAGAAGACTGAATCACTACTTCATTTCCACCCCCACCCTGCTGTTTCCATGCTGTGTGTGTGGAATTCACCTATTTCTCGGTATAAACTGAAAATTCATTTCACTCTAAACCCATAACTTGGTTATATAACAGACGTCTTATGGCTACAGACAGGTCTCCTGACGATGCTTCCCGAAATGTGTTTTTATAATCCCACACAGAACACCATGGCTTCCCATTGTTTATACTATCCTAATTATATTCCACACTTGGACTTCAGTTATTTATTTTTCTGCCACTGTCCCTGTCTATGGAGTTGATATTTGAGCTCTCCCAGTCATTCTAAGTAATTCTCCTGTGGCTGACCCACATTTGTGAAACTCCTTTTCCTGTGATTTATTGGAGGCTAATTCTGAGCATTTTCCAGAAGCATTATAAAAAGAGAAGATTTCTTGGGGTGGGGGTATCTCAATGGCTCAGCTGAGGAGCAAGAGAAATAGCTGTTAATTTAGTAGTGGATATATTAAAATATTTGGCCCTTTCCACGGCACCCTCCCATCCTGCCATAGGGATGGGAGAAGGACAGAACCACAACAGCGCTTCTGCACGACATCCCATCCTTCTCCCATCCCTAGGCAGCACGATTGTGGGTTAAATCATTGATGGGTTTTCTCCATCAATGACCCATGATTATGCCACCATTCTGCACTTATCCGTCCTGCGGAAGCACAATGGCTACACTTCCTGCCTCAGTACAGCCTGGGAAAGTGCTGCAGAAGGAAGAGGCATGGCCATTGTGCTCCCTTCCACAGGGAGCTAGCCAGTGCGGTGGGGAGCACTCCCATCACACTTCCTTCTGGCAGAGCCACTGCCAGGATCCCCACCGGACGACAAAAAGATATGGTGTGGAAAGGGCCTTTGATATAGTATAATAAAATATGTTGAGAGCCAGCATGGTCTAGTGGTTTGAGAACTGGGCTAGGACTCTGGGGAACAGGGTTCAATCCCCACTTGGCCAGGGAAACTGACTAGGTCACCTTGGGCAAGTCATACTCTCTCAACCTCAAGAGGAAAGCAAAGGGAAAACCCCCTCTGAACAAATCTTGCCAAGACAACCGCTTGACAGGTTCACCTTAGGGTGGCTATAAGTCAGAAATGACAAGAATAACAACAGTACTAAAATATGATAACTGTCGACACTTATTCATGCTTAGGTCACTCAGACAAAATTACTGCTATTTATTAAGTGATGAGAGCTTAGGTTCACCAGGGAATTCTGACACTGGCAGCATTGATTTGGATACTTAACATTCATGAGTGAATGCACACTATTTCACCAAATTTAAAACACTGACTTCAGTACGTGTGGTACTTTGTGTACATGCATTGAATTTGGCCATGGTATGAAGTGTCCCTGAATTCTGTGTGAGTTACCCTTTATTAACAATGCACCAGATGGTTTTCCCTAATTGGACTCCTGCTTTAGATGTCTTATTCCTGCCCTGAGTCCTTGGAATATTGTGGGGTTGAAGGAAAGCTAAATGAATGATAGTGTAGGAGACGGGAAAGCTTAGCTTTTCAGAAGAGTTCTTATTGGCAATGATGCAGTGAACAAAGAAATTGTAATGCATTAATTCCAATTGTTTTTTGAGAATGGAGTAAGGTGGGGATGTTATTTCTAATGGTGATATTTCTAAGGTATTATCTCGTTTTGATTTGTTGTACTGCGTCTTGGAACCTTCTGTAGAAAGATGCCATAAAATATAGCAGCAGTTGTAGCAGCAGCTGATGTTCTTGTGTTTTTAATGCCTGTTTGTAATTGTTTGTTTCAATATTATTAAGCGGAGGGGGGAGGAGGAGGGGGAGATTAATATCTCTGCCTGCAATGTGAGAAATGAATTATTAGAGATGACCGTTGAAATGGAAAGAACCTCTGGCAGGAATCTCTGGCTACTGCTGTATGGGCAATCTAATCAAGATGGAAAATCAAATTCTTATAGGTACTCATGATAGGAGAAACAGAGACTGGGTACAATCCTATCTCATGCTTATATAACTAACACTCCACTACCACATTTCTATAGCCTTCCTATGCTTATACAAGACAGCTTCCAAGCTCTGGGGTGCATATGCATGACTGTTCAGTGGGGGTGGGGTGGGGGGCTGGCTGAGTTTCCCCATTTTAAAAAGGGGGCAGGAACAGGAAAGGCCTCCTCACTCTCTAGTAAAGCTCTGTACTTTTCCTTACATTCTTTACATTTCTTTACATTCTTCTTTACAGAAGAATTCCTGCTCCTGGAATTCTTTCTGAGTGAAAAAAAAAAATTGGGGTGGAGGAGAAGAAGAGTGGCCACAAAAAATGAGTGAGAGTATATATGGCCCAAAGCCTGCATGTTGCCGAGCCTCGTTCTGTTCAGTCAACAATGACCTTTTTGCTCAGTGCTGATTGAAAGGCTCCTGATTTCACTGCCTTCTAATTGTGTCCCCATTCACACTTAAGCAGCAATGTGGGGACGTTCCTACCAGAGAATCAGGGGCCTTTTTACACTGCAGAATTATAGCACTAGCATTCCAGGTTAACTGCCATGGTTCCGGCCTATGGAATTCTGGGATTTGCAGTTCAGAGTGAGGTTTTAGAATTCTGAATTAGAGAAGTCTGGTGTTTTATCAAACTATAAACCCTAGAATTCCATATGATGTTGCCATGGCATTTAAAGTGAAACCACAGTGCTATAATTGTGTAGTGTGAAAGGGCCCCAGGTCACTGAGTGTTGCTAGCAGTAGTAATTTGATCATTTACCATTCCCAAGTTTCTGGGAAAGGATGATCTGTGTTATGGTGTTCCTGATGTGTGTGTCAATCTATGCATCACCTAAGTCAGGAATGTGAAGATGTCTTTGTTCGTTAACTCAAACTGTGCGATCTACCAAGTCGAGGATCAAATCAGGTGTATAATAGGGGGAAAGGAAGAGGAGATTGTTCATTCAGAAAATTAAGAGACAGAGCTTTTACCATACCCTACACCCTCATTCTGTGGGATGTGCTATTTTCATAGTTGAACATATTTATGGCTGGAAAACATGATCAAAGGCACACTGGCTGGGCCAGGTCAGGCTGACCATAGACATGATCAAGTCATAAGTGCAGAGAGGATTGGGTGGGAAATGCGGATGCTAATGGGTTTGTGTTAATCCTTTCAATACTTCAGGCTTTGTGCATACCCAAAAACAATGGAAGGCAAAACTGCCCAGCTGAAGCAATCAGGGACCATCCCTTGATCTCTCCCTATGGAAATCTTCCCTATACCCCCTGCCTGACCAAAACATTAAGAGATTGCCATGACTCTCATCAATGTTTTATCACCTAGAGTTAAACCAATCAGCCCATTTGGAACTCCTTTGCCAGTTCTGTGGGAAAGCCATTACTCCTTTGTCTACTCACTCCCTTCAGGGTAGGAAATAGAGTATATAAACTCTACCTTCAGACCCAGAAAACTGTAGTATTTGGATATAATACATGTTGCTCAGATCTCTGTTTGTCCCTGCTACCCTCAGACTCGAGTCACTCTGCTTTGACCTTCTTCTTCAGGACTTGTAACTATCACCCTTTACACCCTAATCTCTCTATCCAGCCTTTCTTGCCTCATTTTCCAATAGCCTTACGTGATTCTTAGAGTGCCTCATTTCCTGTGTGTTTGTTAAATCCAAATAAAATACTTTATTTAACTTTTAACTGGAGTTCTCTCTACAATTAGTATTGGAATATATAGGTGAAAATATCCCACTGTTACCTCCTTTCATAGGTCTCCTTTGAGCTATAATTCCCCAAAATTCCAAGGAGACACTGGCATTGCACGTGGACTTTGAAGTCCGCCACCTTTTAGGGTAACAAAGACCAAAATCCTACACTGCTTTTGTGTAGCGTTAATTTCTGCTGGCGGAGTGACATTATACTAGCATTATACAACATCTGTACTGAAAACCAAAGTACAGCAATACATGGGGATAAATGGTCAATGCTCATAGCTGACATCCAAATGGCATATGCAACACATGCTTCTCTGTGAATTTTAATGCACTGCCACATGCACAGCAGTTCTGCATGTAGAACCTAGTTTACACCACCATCAGCTGAACACAACTGTTGCACATTGTCCACAGAATTCACTGTACCTGCTTAACACAACTTACACCTTTGTAGGTCACTAACAGATGTCAGCCAGAATGTTTAAATGCTCCTCCATACCAAAGCTAAGGTCACAGTTCTCACACACCCACAAAAATCCACCCTTTATTTTTCTTCCTTTAAGCATTCTATTTTATGTAGGTTGGAGAGCCCCACTGATCTCCACTGAAAACACACACACTGAAACAGAGAGGGATGAAGATGGGTGCCTGCTTCTTGCTATTGTTCAACACCCAGAATTCTAAAAACCTTGTCAACCTATCATCAGTCTCCTATATATTTACCCGAAGATCCCAGTCTACTTTCTGCCCACCCTGCATCAGAAAGGAGTGCAATACTATTTCTCTTCTGTCTTTTCAATAAAAAAGAAAGAAGAGACATCCACCTTCACTTTTTTTCATGCTCGTTTTCCTCACAGAGAAACTTGCAAGATCTATTCCTTGCTGGTGAAATCCCAGCCCACTGGTTTTTTTTCTGGGTCATGTCCCTGAAATTTTCTTTAGGCAAAACATCTCACTTCAGGAAATGTCCATCCCCACCCCTGCAATTTAAATCAAAGCCCCAGGACTCCTTTTCTGCCTTTATTTATTTATTTTAAATTCAGTCTGCTTCTGTCATTTCTCCCCACGCTTGCAGAAAAATACTATTTTTTCCATCTTGCAATTCAGCCGAGCCTATCAGATCCTCCCCTTGCTGTTTACAGCTTCAGTGTTATTAAATCTTTGGGGAAAGAGAATTCCAATTTAGGTTTTTGTAAATGGTCCAAAAATGAAAGGGAGGAAACAGAGGGGGTAGTAAGAATGCTAATAGAAAGGCAAATTAAATGGCATGTTAGATTAATAAAACTGTCAAGCTCCATTCAGCAGAAGGATACCTTCTGTGTTGCTGTGGAAGGTCACGGTTTGGTTTCTGTGCTTGGCAAAACAATGACAAGAAAGTGCAGCTGGCTATTGAAGCCTTTCTGACTACTACTACCATTTAATACTGCAGCAAGCCATTATATTATAAAGCCTTCATTAAAATGACTTTGTGGTGATTCATGCTTGCATGTTCATCACTTTATGCCTCATTACTTGATTACTCAACAGTTAAAGAGTCACAGCTGAATGTGTGAACTTGATGCCTTATCATTTGATTACAAATTCAAACAGCACACAAGAAAGGGGGTGGGTGGGATCACAAAATACCTTTGTGCCTATTTAAATGGGTCCTGTGCTTACAGAGCATGAGACCTAACTGTGAAGAAGCATCCTGGGAATGGTAGTGCAAATGAGCAGCAATGAGCACCGGATAGTGCAGTGTTAATGGATGAACCTTGACCACACTTGGGCCCTTTCCGCATACTGTTATTAAGGCGGGCCAATGTGTCTTGCCACGGTGGTCTTCTGCACGTTGGAGCGGACTAGCTTCGGTTTATTTACCTTCGTTCTGCACGTAATTCCGACTAAATGCACCCCTATGTGGTGGTAAAGTGCACTATTTGAAAACCGGAAGAAACTGGTTTTCCAGTTTTCCAGATTGATCCGATTCATACTTTCACAGTGGTGCAGACATGTACATTCATACCAATGAGAATTGGTGGCCAGAGGAGGGCTCATGGGAGGGGGTAGTATGGACTTTCACACGTACGGACATACGCACATATGGAATGATGTACTAAACCATGCAAAAAAAAGAAAAAAGAAAAAAGGCCAATAACAGCCGACAGGGCGGGGTGAGGGAAGTAGCGGGAGTGGCCATGGCGGAGGCAGTGTGCATTCATGAACTCGCACTCCTCCGAATCAGAATGGAACATACGCAGTAGCTGTGCAGACGGAAATGAGGGAAAGTCCGCCTTTTTTCGAGCCCAGAAAATCTCATAAGAAATGGCATGAACCGATTCACCAGCCTCGTGCGGAAAGGGCCTTGGAAATGTAGCACCAGCTTGATATTCTTGCAAACGAGATGGTAAAATGTGGGCTAGACAGTGCAACTGTTAGGCAGATCTGTAACTGGTTGATGGACCTGTGGAGGGTTGGTAGATGATGGGAGCTACGCAAAAACCGCAATAGCACTTCCCTCCTGCACTGAGCGCTGGCAAAAATGCTGTACCAGAGTCAAGTGTATCAAAAAACCACCATATAGCAAAGACTGTACACACAGCTTAGAAGCGTGCCCAGCAGAGTTTAAACACTAGCAGCAATGCTCTGAAGCCACAAAATACGCCCACGCAATATTATCTTTCAACTTGGAGGCTTTTACTCTTCAGTTACGATACATACATATTTACAGTACTCCAACAGACTTTCAGCATTCCACAGCAAGTGGAGATATGCATCCGACATAGCCACGAGCTGCATGATCAGACAATCAAGAGGACAGTTGGCTAGGACTCAGCCCTTTATATACATACCTTGCTGATGCAACTCTTGCCAACTTTGCATGTTCCCATGTCTGATGCAACCCTCTGCCCTGGTTACATATTACAATATCTCAGCAAGAGTGACATGGGATTACATCATTCACTGTCATTCCCAGGTGCAAACCTCAATGTACATCATATATATTTTATTGGACTACAGGTCATGTCCAACCTTTCCTCACAGGACCAATCCTTAAGAACGCTTAGGAAAGGTTAGTTGTCATCCTAGACAGAAGTTATATTCTGGCCTCAGTGTTAGTCAATGCTTTTATAAATGATTTTGATGAAGGACTGGAGGGAATATTCATTATGTTCACAAATGGCACTGATCTGGGAGCAGTTGCTATTACCTCAGAAGACAGACTCAGGAATTATGGATGACCTGAACGGATTAGAAAACTGGGACAAAACTATCATAATGAATTTCAGCAGTGGTAGAGAGCCAGTATGGCATAGTGGTTGAAGCACTGGACTACAATCTTATAGATCAGGGTTTGAATCCCCACTTGGCCAGGGAATGCCATTGGGTGACCTTGGGCAAGTCACACCCTCTTAGCCTCAAAGGAAGGCGATGGCAAATTCTCTTTGAATAAATCTTGACCAAAAAAACCCCATGATGGGTTCACCTTAGAGTCTCTGTAAGTTGGAAGCAATTTCAAGGCAAACAACAACAGCAACAAAGGTTGATTAGGAAAAGTCTGATGAACAAATATAGCATGGGTGTCATCTGGCTTGGTAGTAGTACATACCAAAAAGATCTAGGGTTCTTAGTAGGCCACAAGCTAAACAACAGCAGTCAACAATATGAGATCAAGGGGAAATAACGCTATCATTCTATTCTGCTTTTGTTAGAGATCGCACCTAGGTATTGTGTCAGTTCTGGGCACCACAGTTCAAGAAGGTTAGTGCCAAAGTAGAACATGTTCAGTGGAGCTGACCACAATATTGAAGGTTTTGAAAGCTAAACTGTATGAAGAAATGTTGAGGGGGTTAGCTATATTTACTGAGCAGAAAAGAAAAATGAGAAATGATATAATAGCCAACTTTGGATATCTGAAGCAATCTCATATGGAAGGGCTGTCATGTAGAAAGCAAGGTTTTTTTCTGCTGCTCCAGAGGATCTGAATTTACAGATTTAAATTATAAGAAAGGTTAATTCCAACTAAATATTAGGGAGAATTTCCTGATGGTGAAAGCTGTTTGACAAAGAGATTTTTAACAAGACTGAGTGGTCACCTTTCAGAGATGCTTTAGTTGTGGATTCCTGTACTGCTTACTGTTAAAAATAATTAATTATAGTTATCATTTCAAGGATCCAACATGTAACTAGCCATCATCATAGTTACAGTTTTAAAATTAATTCACTGTTACATTTTTCAGATGTAAGTAAAAGTTAGTTTAGTTACTGTAAAAATAAAAGTGCCACAGGTGCTGTCCTGTAGTACACAGCACACTCTCTTTCCATCTCTCTCTTCAGCCACATAACAGAGCACAAAGGGAGAAGCCCCAGGCACAATATGAGACGGCATCCAAACCTGGTCATCTTGGGCCATTTCTGCACTAGACTGTTATAGCGCTATCATTCCACTTTCAACATCCTATGGAATCCTGGGGTTTGCAGTTTAGAGGGGGCCTTTGAGGATGGCCTTTGACGCCCCTCCCTAAACTACAAACCCCAGGATTCCATAGGATGTTGAAAGTGGAACCTTAGTGCTATAACAGTCTAGTGCGGAAATGGCTTTGGTCTTATACCATGTCCCCATAGCTATAAAAATTACTAAAACATGTCCATTACACCAAAAGACTAAGGTCCTTCTTTAGTCTTTTTTCTTAAGTTACAACCTCCACATGACATAGTGATACTTTCAATAATGGGTAAAAGAATTAAACCATTAACAAGTATTTTGTATATCTTTTTACTTCAAACATATGAAGATACCACACTGTTAATGAAGACACTGAAGCAGAAATGGAATTGTAGTTCCGAACTAAGTATCATTTAAACCAAGCTCAATAATTTTTAACACAAACGCCATCAATTTGTCTCTGTGTATTTATGAAAGAAAACAATTGACACTTGTCACAAAGAAAGTAGGACATTCAAAAGGGTAATTTTGGAATCTAACATTTTTAATAGGAAAAAAAATGATGAAGCACCAAGCAACACACATACAGCTTAATCCTATGTGTTTATTCAGATGTCCCACTGTGTTCAATGAACCTTGTTCTCTTGTGCATTTAAGACTGAAGCTGTTATTAAGACACACTCATAAAATAAGTGGAACATGCATGAATCTTCTGTCAGATACTGTGCCCACTTGTGCAATTATGCCAACAATATGGAACCTCAGTCCCTGGTGCTAAATCTGGACCTTCTGCTCCCAATCCAGCCCTCTGGGGTTTCCAAAATGGCTACACTCCCTTGTATCCTCATAGTGGATACAAACATTTGGTGGTTTCACAGTATTTTTCACTTTTCCCTTATTCTAAAAGGTTGAAATGCTTCTCCTAAAGCTTAATTATTGGCATTTGTGTTTGAAAGGATAAAGAATAGGACTTTATGCGCAATTTTTATATATGATGCCTAATGTTGGTACTAGTATATGTGGTATTTTGGTCCCACCTCTACACCTTTGGTCCTGCTCACCACTGGAATGAGTTTCTGATACTTAATGTTCTTCATCCTTCAGATTAAAAAATAAATAAATCTTCCCCTTCGAGATAAAAACTGCTCAGCTTGCATCCATTTTTCAACATTAGACCAATACAAAAATTGACCTCACACAACTTGTGACAGTTTTTACAGCTTTAATTGTGCTTTGTCTTGTATGGACCAAAGTTCCTTTCACTATCTAATTTACAAACAGCATGGGCAGATGAATAACACAGGGCTCTTGATAAGACTGTAGATATTCTGTGCATTGTGACTTGGATTTTGTCATAATAAAGATATTCTTTTCTAAGTCTTTGCTGTGTTGGCTGGTTCGATTCACACAGTCAGAAATATTTTTCTACATGTGGAAAAGAGACTAATACATATTTCAGTCCTTAATGCATTTTCGACTAGTCTGGAGCTTTGAAACTACCTGGAACACCTCTATGTAATTCACTTTTATGAATTCGAGTCTTTGACCACATTGATGCATAATTGGTGCATCTCAGCATGATGTATGACCTAGGAATATGCATAATGCTGATTCTTACCTTCTTTTACAGCACAAAGCTATAAGGGATTCTCATAAGGATTAGAGTGATTTTGGAAGTGGATCTGTTATTGCCTGTCAGTAGGATCAACTCTCCTCTGTACTAAGACAGCACAATACATGGATTACCAGAAACAATGTGAGCTAAGATCATGTCTTACTTCTGCCTTGGGGCCAGTCCAAGATATTTTGCTGCCTTAGACAACAAAATGACACATACGTCCCCCTCTCCTCATCACTCCACCTGCAGAAACCAATTGGACTGATAATCTCTTTTCAACAAAGATGACAGTGCAACATCGTTCTCCTCTCTTGAGGACTGTTGGCTAGCCGAGAGAGTGCAAAGCTTTATCCAACAGAAAGGAATGGCCAACGGCTACCAGCACGGTCCCCTCTGTGCCACCTAGCATCTGCTACCTAAGCTGGCTCATTCACTCTGCCTAATGGTACAGTAGGAAGCCATACCTAAATTGTGGGATTCATTGCCTTATCAGGCTAGAATGAAACACACATTGGCAGTATTCCAACATTTTCATTCGGGGCCATGAGGGCTCTGGCACATTTGAAAGGGGCCACAGACTCAAAACTATGAGAAAGGGAGGCCCAGGGGTTTATGGGTACCTTGGTAACTGAATAGATGAAATACCCAAGCAGCAACTTTAAGTGAGGTGAATATTTTCCCTCCTGTTTATAATATCTTTCTGTTTCACCGTTTGAATTGATATCACAACAAGAGGTGACCTCTAACGGTTATTGTCCAATCTGGAGCCTGTTATCATGAAACTTTCAGAAAAGCACCAAGGTCCAAAGATCTCATTAGGCCTGACAGATGTTTTATTTCCTAGTCTTTTTAAAAGTTTTGTCCAGTAAGTCAGAACATTCAAGTTTTCTTGGTGTTCAGTAATAAATGATTTTCTGTCTATCCCTTCATGCTATACTCCTGTTTGACAGGGGAACCCTGGAACTTGAAAAGAGCTCCTAAGGGGACTGTGGCCAAAAAAAATAAACAAACAGTTAAAAATGGCTGGAGTACTCTACTATTTGGCAAACCTTCCTCTTTAGATAGGCATTTGATGCATGAGTTTAAGTGATGCCTATTGTACTGTGTCTCTTTTTTATCATTGCAAATTTGTTGTACTTTGTGTAATTTTATGTAATTGTATGACTGGTTTGAACTGTTGATTACACTGAATGGTGTGTGATATGAGATATATTTATGTCATCTCTTGCTCCCTCATTCTCTTCCTCATGCTGAGAACTCAGAATGCCCATATTACTCAGTATCAGATTTTCTTTCTAATCCCAAGTGTTCTATATCAATGCTATTCAAAATGGTGGCCACAGACTACTGCCAATTCATAAGCCATCAGTTGAGTCAGTCCCTGAACTTCCAGGAAAGAAAGAAATAATTGAACCAAAGGACCCAAATATGATACCAGTCCATGACAGATGGGGGAAAAGTTTGCCAGTCCTCCACATCAGATAACTTAGGAAACATTGGTCTATACCACTGGATGCAACAGGCAGAGGAAACTGCTGTGATAGCACTATTGGCTTCTATAGTGTGGTAGCAAATGCACTTTGATTTTTAATGCTTACTTTCAAGGGGTTATCCAAAGTGTTGAACCCTATCCCCAAAACTGGTTCAACAGATTGAACAGCTTGCTTTAAGTTCAGACTAAAACCTGAGCCAGAATCACTGTTTCACATACATGGAAGTAACCAGCTGCTACTGGTGAATGGAAACAAAACAATAATTTTCGGTTCATATTCCAAGGACCCTAGAACTCTCTGGAAGTTCATCAGAAGTCATGGCAGAGGAGACCTCCTAAAAGACAGCAGCTTATCCACTAAAGTTATTCCTTCTTTCCATTGTTAAGTTGCAGGAGACAATTTGGTATGGTCCAGACTGAACTCTTGATTCACATGGGACAACAGTGAGATAATAAAGAGATAACGAAGGTCAGTGTGGAAACAGTTTCTTGAAAATAGAAAGTTAGACAATAGAGGCTACATCAGCACTTTCATTGTGCTAATCCAGTGTATCTAGTATCTTCAGGCTACATGAGAATTGACACAAATTACCCACTAACAAGTCAGAGAGAAATTGGAGGTAGCACAGTCCATGGGGAAAAAGCAAGCATATAACCCTTGTAATGTGTTCCTTTCTTTTTTTTTCCTGAATACAACCTCCTATATCTCTGGGACTGGAGAAAACTATTGAATTTGAAGCCTTAGAAGTTTCCTTTAAGCTTTCAGTCAGCTGTGGAAGCTCTGCTGGTAGATGACAGAGTATAGATCCAGTCCTGCAGTTTGTGTCATGTTGGTGGCGATACTTGGATGTTTTCTCTGCCACCCCATGGCTAAGAGGGAAGGGAGAAGAGCTCCACTTGTTTAGGGGCTTGCTGTACTTGAAGAACACAACTTCAAGAACACAGGAGCTCAGAGCGATAAGTAACAGCATTTCCTTATCTCATAGATCCCCCTACTTATTTGGTCAGAAACAACATGTCTCAAATAATTTGTATTGTTTCAGATATGTTCTTAGCTACCTTGAGTCTCATTATCAGGAAAAAGTCAGGATATAAAATGACAACAACAACAATTTTTACCAAAGTCAAAGAGAGGCTAAGAGTAGTAGGAATGTTTACAGAGATGCTCAGGGAAGAAAGTTGTTGTAGTTCTGAGTGTCATTTTAATAAATCTGAAATATAGACACTTTCCTGTGGAAAACAAAAACACAGTCACAATGTAGCCTCATACTCCAAGGGGAGTCCAAAAATGCTGGCAACTGGATTGAAACATGTCTGCCTTTCTGTCATCTTTATATTCTCTCTCTCTCTCTCTTTTTCCCTCTCTCCTCTCTTTGAGTATATTCCTGAGGTACGTACATACATTAGGGATGCAAATAATCTCTTTCTGGCCTGATCAGGAGTTTGATACCACTTTAACAGCCATGGCTCCATGTTATGAAATCCTGGGATTTGCAGTTTGGCAAGGTCTCTGGAGGAATTCTAAATACCTCACAAGACTACAAATCCCAGGATTCCATACATGGTTTCCATAGGAGTTCAAGTGGTCTCAAAGAATTATAATTAGATAGTGTGAGAGACACTTCTTTATCTTTACATGCAGGGAAGAATACTCACCACAATGTTTCCTCCACTGAGAGAGTAAACAAAGACATCTGTGCAATGATTGAGAGGTATTCACATCTCATAAAGTCTCCAGAGGAATTATTCTGCACAGAATTGCATTAGTCAGTGTTTTTTCTAGCCAGAAATGTGTTTTTGTGTTGGAAACAGTGCATGCTTGTTTTTGTTTTTTGTTTTTTGTGCAAAACACAGTGTCTCTATCACAAGTAACACATTTTCTGTACTAAAGGAAGAAAAGGTGCTAAAGGAACAGGGAAAGTGTATATTTTTTCAAGCAGTGTGTGGTTGGAATGACTGGCAAATATAGTCCATTCATTTTTCTGAAGCCTGCCTGACAGAGCCACCTGAAGGAAGATTTATTGTGGATTTCACCTGTGTTCTTTCCTTGGAATTCCCCATTTGAAATGTTAATTCTCTGTTATCAAACAGAATGGGAGCTCCTCTAGATTATGCCTATTTGCAGTCTCTTCATCGCATAATCTCTTCCTGCGGTCTTGAATTTCCTGGTCCACATCAACAGTGGGGCAGGTGCCATACCCTTCAACTCTCTGAATTTAGCCGAGAAAGCCCCAGCCAATCCTCTGCTGCTTTTAAAACATCCCACAAACATCTCTTTTCCTCCCACTTCCACTCTTTGTCCTCAACTTACTTCAATTGCTGCAAACTGAGTTCAAAGTGCAAAAGAAGTTCTTCTTCTTCTTCTTCTTCTAATTATCATCATCCTTTATTTATATAGCACTATCCATGTACATGGCACTTTACAAAATTAAAATACAACAATTGACATAGATAAATAGATAATAAAATGAAGATATAAAAAAAAGTCAAGGGTAAATACAATTACAACCAGTGCAACATAACGTTACTATAATCTCAATAAAATATAATATCTAATTAACAATAAAAACTAGTCCAACATTCCAAAAATTTCAGAAAACAAGAAAGTTTTCAATTTAGATTTGAAAATAATAAGAGAAGGAGCAGTTCGCAAGGTCACCTGAAGGTGATTCCACGCATAAGGGGCGGTGAGAGAAAAAGGGCATAACCGAGCTAAAGAGGAAGAGACTCTAGGCTGGGTAAGAAGACAAGTGTTTGCTGAATGTAGGTTTCTAGCGGGCTGGTAAGGAGAGATAAGAGCAGCGAGATAAGGAGGAGCTAAATTATGTAAGACCTTAAAAGTCAAAACGAGGAGTTTATAAAGGATCCTACAAGGAATAGGTAACCAATGAAGGGAGATCAGGAGAGGGGTAATGTGATCGAAATGGCGGGCTAAGAAAATAATTTTAGCAGCAGAGTGAAAAACAGAGACCAGAGGGGAAAGATGAGATCGAGGAAGACCAGTAAGTAAAAGATTACAGTAACTGAGATGAGAAATAATGAGAGCATGAATTAAAGTCTTAGCAGAAGAGAGAGATAGGAAGGGTCAGATTTTAGAGATGTTATAAAGAAAGAAGCGGCATGACCTAGCAACAGTCTCAAAATAGGATGCAAAAGACAAAGAGGAATGAAAAATGAATCCAAGACTGCAAGCTTCTTTCACTGAATGGATAAGTGTGTTATTGATAGTGGTAGAAAAAGTGGAAAGTAGAGAAGGTTTTGGGGGAAAAGTGAGTAATTCTGTTTTTGCCATATTAAGTTTAAGATGGTGGTGAAGCATCTATGAAGAAATACCAGAAAGACAATCTGTAATACGGTCTTCAATATCCTTTGAAAATTCAAGGAAGGAAAAGTATAGTTGAATATCATCAGCACAGAGATGATATTGAAACCCAATAGAACTAATAAGATTACCTAGGGAGAGAGTGTAAAGAGAAAATAAGAGAGGGCCCAAAACAGAAACCTTGCTCAAAACAGTTCTTGCTTAATTAAGTAGGAGAGGGGAAGGAGAAGGGCAGGAATCTTCACCTTTCCCAGTCAGCTCAGGCAAAAGCAAACTGCTGCTGTCTCTCATAGCTTATATGCTCTCCCTCATTTATAACTTTTTGCCATTTTGACCACATTCTAATGTTGCTTGGCCACACATGTTCCAGTTTCATCTAGTAAATGATGGAGGGCACGAGATATCTTCTGCCACCTTGAACATTCTTGAGAGTTTTCTGTTCAAGAGCAGCTTTTCGTACTTCAAGGTAATTTAGTTCTTTCTCTTCCTGACATATTTTCTTGACCTCACTTCTTTTTGACTGGTGGCCATGAGGTGCATGGTCTTGTGTTCGTTTGGGAATAGCCCAGAATAAAGGTTTTTTAGAGTTTGTATAATTTTATAGGAACCTGCTGATAGTAATATCTTAGCCAAGCTGTGCAGAAAGCCAGATTGCCTAAGCAAAAAGCAGTTTGCTTTTCTTATGCTATTTTTCAGAGCTTATATTCTGCAATAATGTTTATTCTGAGATAAATTGTTCTCAGGCATGAAAGGGTCACATATGTGCCCACACTGCACAATTAGATCCTCATATTGTACAATTGGAACCTGTTGTAGGATAGTTCATTGCACTCTTTTGTCTAATTCACTGGAACAAACAGAATATCCCAAGCTCCATCATTCTTGAGTTTCTATCAGACCAGATAATTTAAAAGTTACATTTTTTGGACTGCAACCTCCAGAAATTTCTAACTAGGGTTTCCAGCTCTGACTCAACTGTCAACTCACTGACTTGACTTGATTTATGACTTGTATATTTTTAGTGACCACTTTGCTGTCCTTGGTTCAGTAATATAACACATTCATCCAGAAACCTTACAACTTTGAACAACACTTCCATCTCTTTTTACCTACTGGTCACATGACGATCTGTCTCAAACCCAAAACTTGAGACATTTCTTGGAGAACAGCAAATGTGCTGGGCAACAGGCTTGAGGAGAGATGGAGGTCTGCTTGGCAACCTGTCCTCTGCATATCAGAAGAGCCTTCTAAAACTTTTCCTAACAGCATAAGGCAAGACTCATCCACAGAGCACAGGGAGGGATCCTTCCTTCTAAAGCAGTGGTGTCCAACCTTTGATCCTCCAGGTGTTTGGGATTTCAACTCCCAGAAACCCTAGCTACCTGGTTAACAGTTAGGAATTCTGGGAGCTGAAGTCCAAAACACCTGGAGGACCAAAGGTTGGACACCACTGTTCTAAAGCTTTTGAGGCTTTAGTAATGGGGTGTAAGAAGGATCCTACTCCTGAAAAAGCCTCTATCTTGAGGAATGAGGAGTGATATGGATCCTATTCCCCACTTCTGAAATTGCAGACCCTTGTAAGCCCATTGACCTCCCATATACCCCACCACCACCTCTTTTTTTTCTGTTAAAGTAGACTCCCAGACTTGACTTGAAAGTATCTTGCAGTGACTTGAGACTTGAAGGTAGAGACTTGAGACTTCATTTGAGACTTGGAGTAAAATACTTAAATACTGCCTTAGGGTCATCATACGTTGGAAATGAACTGAAGGCACACTATAACAACAAGCGTCTTCCTTCCCTCTCAGTCATTGTGGCACCAGGGCTCATTCTGTTGGGGATGATAGGAGTTTCAGCCCCACGGAAACGCAGCGGAAAAACCAGAGTTCAGCGAGCCAACAGCAGCAGCCTTGTTCCCCAGTAAGGATACTCACGCACGGAGGAGTTTCTTCCAAAACAGGAGGCACTTTATCTTGCAGCAAAGTTCCGTTATATACAAAACATAGGACAGACGGACAAAAGCTTGCGCCAGGCACCAGGTTTGGTCAACAGACAAATATATACTGGCACTGCTTTGTTATATACATATCTACAACCAATCAGGTAGAGGTTTGCACACCTCCCTCTACCATCTGCACACGTCCCCAGTTTCTTATGCAACCTTGCAATTACCCACAGCTGGGGCATGATGCAACATCTTTGCAGTGGGCTGATCATTTTCCCAGGGTTCCCTGCCTGGAATCCCTGACACATTCTGTGCTCTGTTCTGCATCCATCTTCTGGATGGAACTAAGTAGGCTAGATTAAACGTTCTTCATCCTGGCTCTCTAGGTAGCTGAGGAGAAATAATCCCCTCATTTCACCTTGACTTGGAAACAGTTTTGTTAGCTAAAGTTTCTGCCTTAATTTCCAAGCAGGACAATACGTTTGTTCTCTTCCTCTCTCTGTGCACATTCTTGAGTGACAAGCTGAGAGCAACTACAGTTAGTACTTAATCCATGATGCTTAATGACATCACCAGATGGTCATTCCTAGGTTTCAGGCTTAGGCCCAGAAAAGTCTGGGCTATGGATAGTCCTGAACTGGCAACCCTACTTCCAGCCAGCATAGCTGTCTATTTTATGCAGGCTGTGAATTGTGATCCAAAAAAGGAACTTTTTACAGTTTTGTCTATGTTAACCCGAGTCAATGCTGGCAAATGATATCTGTCTTTCAGGATTTTTTTTAAAAAGGAAATCAGTTACGGATTCCAAGTGGAGCATATTAATAAACTCTACAGCATGGTTTGAGCTTTCTACACCCTATATATATTTTAAGAGTAGTAAAATGAAATTTGCAGATCCTCAAATGACACTGATGGAGATCCATATTGATTCTGGCACTATCTGAAGCATTTCAGTGTATGGGCTTCGATAGCCCTTGGAGCAGAACATCACTTAATTTTTCCTTACCTAATATTAGGCCATATATTTAGTATATGATTAAAACTGAAGTTGAGGGAAAGGGCATGTCAGAGGATGCTGAAAAATGTCTTAATTTCTTACAGCACCAGCTATCCTGAGGCAGAAGGTGAGAGGCACTTCTGCGTCCATCTGTTCCACTGGGAAGCTATGAATCTGCTCTGTATCATTCACCTAGCACAGGAAAAAAATCATTGGGAACAGCTCCAAGGAAGTCTCTATGGGTTTTTCCAGATGACATCTTAGCTTCATATCTGCAGCACTGATTCTGTTGCAGCAGTGTACAATAGCTCTAACATTTCAAGGCTGATGCAGTGTTATAGTGGTTAGAGTGTTGGACAGGGACTTGGAAGATCCAGGTTCAAGCCTGATGAAACTCACTGGGTGACCTCTCTGTCACCCTCACCCACCTCGGAAGGTTGTTGTGAAGAGAGAGGTATATATTACTTTGAGCTCAGTAGATGCAGCAAATGGAAGCTTCAAATGAACAAATAAAACAAAACAAGATGGCTTCTGTCATCACATGCTACACAAATCCTTCAGAAATTAAATCTAAGTAAGAAATAGTGAGCCAGTGTGGTGTAGTAGTTTGAATGTTGGACTATTACTCTGGAAACCAGTGTTTGAATCCCCACTTGGCCATGGAAACCCACTGAGTGACCTTGGGCAAGTCACATTCTTTCAGCATCAAAGGAAGGGAAAAGCAAACCTCCTCTGAACAAATTTTGCCAAGAAAACTCCATGATAGGTTCACTTAGGGTTGTCACAAGTTGAAAATGACTTGAAGATACACAACAACAGCAAAGGCTGAAATATACTATTAGGTGTCCAAATTATGAGACCAGTGCATAAAGCACAGTGTTCACTTCTTTGCCAGGAGAGATCTCTGCACTGAGAAATTCACAAGCCATCTAATATTGTGTAACTGCAGGACAACAGCATGAGGACCACGTCAGTTTTGCTCAGCCAGTTACCATTTCAAGTACCTGGGCAAGTTGACATGTTTCAGCAGTTCTGTACTCATGAGAACTGGGGGTTAGCAGTCAAATAAATGTGCTCATCAGCCATGGAAATGCTCCTGACTTCAGTACAATGAGTTCTTACCTTTTTGGACATTTCCAGCCATAAATTTGATTGCAGTGAAAGACAAAGTGGCAGCAGGGAACACGCATAAGCCTCAGTCCTCTTGGTGTGTTTCAATTAGAGTAGATTCACTGAAGCACTTGTGAACCAAGAGGTAGGCAAATCCCACTGATTCAGAGGGTCTGCTAAGTTTGGGACTAACAACAGGATTTAGACCATAGACTATCTAGCATTTTTTAAACACTGTAAAGATATTAAAGATTAATGGTGGCAGTCCCTGTCTGCAGAATCATAGACTAACACACAAGATGCAAAAGGCAAAAGGAGGAGGGAGGAAAGAGGAAATCAATGTCTGGAGGATGTGCTCCTTCACTAGCCAATGGAAAGGGCCAGTTGGTTTCCAGTTTGTGATTATACTCTTCCCGACAGGCAGAAAGGATAACATCTTAGTGGCCTCTTGGTCCTCTTGTTGATCTAGAAGTCTAGAGTGTGCACCTCTTTAGTCCCAGAGCATTATTATGAATTACCACTCATTAGGTTAGAGTCATCACTTACTTCCATCTTTTTAAGTGCTTTGATAATTCAGTCCAGTTCTGTCAAATACATTAAATGCCAGATTTTGTCATTTAGTTTTTTGTGCAAGATTTTACTCAAAATATTTAACTTTGCATGTCATAATGTTCTCCTATGTCTCAATTGTTTTGACTTAGCAGCTGTCAAACATGTAATTTCACCATGTAACTGGCAACTGTAAAAGATTATCAAATATCAAAATCATTTCAATCAGTTGATGAAATATTGCCAAAGAGACAAAGAGAAAATCCAGATTAAACAGTCTGTACATGGTATTAAACACTACCATCATCACCCCACCCCGCAAAAAAATATTTCCAGGATCAAATGCAGAATGCTGGTGCTATGGAAATGGGGTTGGTACGTTTAGGACACATTTGGAGGGAATGAAGCAAAGAACAGAAGTTGTAGGAGAACATTATGCAATGCTCTCGTGTACATTGACATATATAAAGCTAGAACAGGTAGGAATAATGAAGATGGCTAATAACTAATTTAAAGAAACTTGTATTTCTTTTTAGTAGTCTGGGATTTATGATGTCGTCTAACATTATGAAATCAATTTATTTCAGACTTATTATGAGTAAGTAAAGGAACCTGAAATAATTCATTTGCTCCTAGTTCAGGAAGTTTACTATGAAATCTTATTTCCATTTTTCCCCATCTCCCTGCCCTTCCTTTACATAGCAGAAAGATGTAATAGTGGATTAATACTACTAGCTCTAACCTTGGCCATTTCAGCACTACTATACTATTATAGTGCTATTATTCCACTTTCAACATCCTGTGGAATTCTGGGGTTTGTAGTTTTCTGAGGCCAAAGAGCTCTTTGGCTGAGAATTCTAAATGCCCCTTCCTAAAGTGCAAACCCCAGGATTCCATTGGATATTGAAAGTGAAATAATAGCACTATAACAGTGTAGTGCAGAAATAGCCTTTGTTTCAGTAGTGTTCCATCCCTAGAAGAATATTTGCAAACGTATTAAATAAATATATGGATAGCTGAATTGTAAGAATATATATATCTATGTCTATAAAATAAAATGATTAAAAATATTGCCAAATTTAAATAACATTACATACCAGCTATTAAATATTGGAATCAAATATGTGGAACATGATTATAAGTCATTTTGTTGGTGGTTGTAGAGGGTATTCTTTACCAACCTCTTGCAATGATTGAGATTCTCCCCAAACCCACCTTGTAACTGCAGGAGCCTCTGCTCCATGGTCATTCAGTGACTGGAGGAGAGCAGGGGGCATCAGAGAACTATCTGGCTATGTCCCTATAGCCATACACAGAACGAGAATATCATCTGCTAAGACTTCTGGTGGGTCCTCTATGATGCAGGATCTTGGCCTAAATATCATGGTATTTTGATCATCAATTAGAGTCAAATACTGAAATGGTGTTGCCTGTCAAGTCTAATATAGCTTTCATAGAAAATGCTCTTTCATAATGATTGTTCAATATGGATAAATATCAAATACCAAAACCAGCTATCACCTATCAGAAAGAAATATCATTAGATGTCAAATACTGGTATCAAATATTGGGTGAATATTTGGAGAAGATGGAACAACATTTGTAGAGGAGAACTTTTGGAGGAAATTTGTTTTTGCAGCAGAATGTTCTATTATAATTTTATCAGCAGTAATACACAGCGCTCTTGACACACATGTCATTCCATAATACGATGTCTGAAGATTTCATATACTCATCAGTAATATTTCATGGCAGTGTGGTAGAAAACCCATTAACAGACAATATGATTTATTTATATTCCCCAGGCATGGTGCTGTTAAGATGCAACAGTCTGTGCCTATTTCTGGATAGGTAGGTGGGAAACTGCTGGTGTTTGCAACTGACAATTTTTATCCAAGAACAAGATAAGATCTCTTCAAGGTCTTTCCCCCAAAGACTTCGAATTGGGTTTTGATAAAAGATTGTGCCAGTCAAGTGTGCAACAAAGTAAATGAAAGATGCAAAACTGTGTTATTTATACTCAGCTTCTTAATGCCAGTTGGGTGATGAAGCAGCAGCAGTCATACAAACATGACATGTTAAATGTCAGTGTTTTTAATTTGGCATTCAAGCAAGCTGGTATTTCAGCGACATAATGTGACTATCTGAAGTGCATGTCAATTGCCTATAACCAACATGACTCAACTTACAGGAGAGGGAGGGGATGAGCGCTCTTCATTTTCTCAACCAGAATTTTATCTAGAATGCAGTCCCAACACCACTTAGACTTGGGTATGAGCCACCTATTTTACTGGGATTTTGCATTAACAATTTAGCATAGAAATGAACCATGGAGCGATGATCAATTTTTGCAAATCAACAGCCTTCTTGAAGATCTACAGTCAGTGATATTGCATGCCATTTTGTGGGGAAGTCATCTGAAAGAAAGGAAAAAAATTCTTCAACTGGAAGGTGGAAATAATGCTCCAAATTTGGAGGAAATCAAATTTTCATAGAATCATAGAACTGTAGAGTTGGAAGAAACCACAAGGGCCATCGAGTCCAACCGCCTGCCATGCAGGATTGTACCATCCAGAGCATTCCGGACAAATAGCCATCCAGCTTCTGTTTAAAAAAAAACTCCAAAGAAGGGTACTCCACCATACTCTGAGGCAGCATATTCCACTGTCAAACTGCTCTTACTATCAGGAAGTTCTTCCTAATGTTTAGATAGAATATCTTTTCTTGAACTTTGAAGCCATTGCTCTATGTCCTAGTTTCTGAAGCAGTAGAAAACAGGCTTGATCCATTTTCCATATGACATCTCTTCATATGGAAGGGATGTCCACACTCCCCAATGTGCCCTATTTAAACATAGCTATCATGTCACCTCTTAACCTTCTCTTCTTGAGGCTAAACATACCCAACTCCCTAAGCCATTCCTCATAGTGCATGGTTTACAGGCCTTCTACTGCTCACACTACTTTGGGCATGTTCCAGCTTGTCAATATCCTTCCTGAACTGTGGTACCTATAACTGGACACAGTACCTATAACTGGGGTCTGATCAAAGCAGAATATAGTGGTACTATCATTTCCCTTGACCTAGACACTATACTTCCATTGATGCAGTTTAGAATTAGATTGGCTTTTTTAGCTGCTGCATCACACTGCTGACTCATGTTCAGCTTGTGGTCTACTATGTATTGTGTCACATGTCCTGTGGTCAAGCCAGGTGTCGCCCATCTAAATTTTCTCCTGCATGTTTTCGTTAACTACATCTGATCACACACAAACATACTGTGAAGTTTAGTACTCCACCCAAAAAAACCCTGAACAAATCTGTGGGGAATAGGAATTGTTCCTTTAAGGGAGGAGTGGGAAACATGTGACTCACCCCATATTTACTTGTTTATTTATTATTGAATTTTTACCACTCCTTTCTCACAAGAAGGGATCAAAGGCAGCTGGGATCTGTGTTGTTGGACTGCAACTCAACAGCCACAGCTAGGATAAATAATGCTGAGGAATCACTGTCTACAGCAGAGGTGAGCAACTGTGTGGGAGGCAAAAACTAATGCCCACCAGACTCATCCCATGGGTGACACTCCCCAAGGTGCCCAAATACCTCTGTCACTTGATGTTACCATTTTGAGTTGGACCACAGAGCGAAAAAGAAGTATTTGTAGGTAGTACAGGGTTGTGAGGTGGTTGTGCAGGTGGGGATATAGATTCCAGAAAGTCTCACATTTCTCACATTTCATCTAAGGCCAGAGTGTGGGAGTTCCTCATTTTTACCTAAAATGAACTTTCTGTATACCAGATCTTGTCTCTCTACCTTGTCTAGATAAAATATAAACATATCTACAATGATCAATACAAAAATAAAAAGCCACTATTGATCTGTGACACTACTACATTCAATTCTAGCTTTAAAAAAAACATTTATAATATCAACAGTTCAATCGTAAGGGTTATCTTGAGCAGCTCCTGCAAAACAACCAAGCCATACTAGGCTCATACCAATAGGAAAGCAAAAAACAAGAGGTTGTTGTTGCAGCTGCTTGCTTTTAGTTCTAGTGCAGAGGGGGGATACTTTACACAAACTCCACAACATATGTAAATGTTCCCCCCCAGGTTGGAGATATTTGGAGGCTGTGAAAGGTTTGGATCCTTTTGACCCAAAGCCTCCCACTCCTTTCTGGAATCAACCAAAAATCTACCCTTCTTTCCTTCCATTCTGAAGCTAGAGTTCTGAAGTCAGAGCAGAGCTAAGAATGTTATTTGTAAAAGCTGACACATCAGCACTGCTGTTGCATCTTTTCTGAAAAATGATTGTGTTAGGTATTGTGTGTTGCTTTACCAGCAATGTGTTAGTAACGTGTTACTACTGCATTATATTATAATTATTTTTAAAGTTGTAAAAATAAGGGGGAGGCAATCCCAAAATAATCCTCCCA
Organism: Cyclura pinguis; assembly: GCA_030412105.1. NCBI lineage: Eukaryota > Metazoa > Chordata > Lepidosauria > Squamata > Iguanidae > Cyclura > Cyclura pinguis. Next base: position 91,149,820 of record CM059601.1, on the reverse strand, counting down.
GACAATGTTTTAGAATAATGAGCAAACATTACTAATTGGGGGGAGGAGGAGATGAACCAGATTATTACATTATTTCACACACACACACACACACACACACAAATACAATCGCAGCAACATTATGTCTTTGCTACTGACAAATACAGGTTGAGTATCCCAAACCTGAAAATCAGAAATCTGAAATGCTCCAAAATTCAAAACTTTTGTAAAACAGAACACAATCTTCTTCCCACGGGGAACATGGGTGAATTGCAGAGGTTCTCTTGGGACTGTATGTGAACACTGCTTCCAAAGTCACTCAGTTGGCTTGGCACTCCCCCCCCCCCTCAGCTCACTTTGGACTGCATGCACGAGCACGCACCGCTTGCAAAGTGACCCAGTTGGCTTGGTACCTTTTATCCCACTCAACTCACTTGGCACACATCCAGCATGGTCCCAAGTGAGCCGAGCAGAGGGAAAAAAGTGCCAAGCCTACGGAGAGACTTTGCAAGCAGCATGCATGTACATGTACACAGTCTCAAGAGAGCCTCTGTTATTCCCTCATATTCCCTAGAGGAAGATGGCAACAGGAGAACTGATGAAAGAGTGGATCCCGTGTTGAAAGACTGGTATCTAATCTCATTATGTGTATGGAAATATTCCAAAATCCAGAAAAATCCAAAAATCTGAAACACCTTGATCCCAAGCATTTGGATAAGAGATAATCAACCTGTAGTAACACATTAGAGACAACAATGCTATTTTTAATGTGTACCTTCCAAGATATGCCTTGCAGAAGCGAAGGCCATTCATCTATCCCAGGTGTGAGTGAGAGAAGGTCCCTAGGCTGGATTTCCTTCTTTGGGGCCTAAATATTCTAAAGCACCCAGATCTCATCTGCCATGGCCCAGGGCTCAAAATCTCCGAGGAGGAGGGTGATCAACCTGTGGAATAGCAGCCTGAGACTGATCCAACACCAGTACTGACAGTAGAGTTAGAACAATCAGATGAGGATGTACTGCCTCCAAGCCTTCAGTCTTGACGAGCAGAAAAGAGGACAGAATAAAGACGTTCAACAAGGCTTCTTGCCAAGCAAAAAGAGACGCTCTCTTGGTCAAGCTCTCTTAATTGGCAGCAGCCAGTATAAGAAACAGCTCTGACCCACATTCTCTGTTGGAAACAAGCATCTGATTTTCATCTCTGGTTTGGGGTTCCTGCGGTTTTGCTTTGGAGACCTGAAGCCCTGACCTTTCGACTATATGGCCCTCTTTGGCTGTTGGATGCTTTGACTGGTTTTTGACTTCCCTTCTGTGCATCCCTCTCACAGGCAAGCCCTTCCAAGCAAGTCTCCCCCCCCCGACTTTGATTTACTGGCCTTGTCTTATCTTGCATTATCAGCAAGAACTTGGAGCAAATTGCTTCCTCCATAAAAACTGGCTGTGTTTGTGCCAAAACTTGAATCAGGACACCATCTGATCTTGGAAGCTAAGTACGGTCAATTCTGGTTAGTACTTGAATGGGAGACTGTCAATGAATACCAGGAGCTGTAAGCTATATTTCAGAAGAAGGAATTGGCAAAACCATGTCTGGGTATTCCTTGCCTAAGAAAACTCTATGAACTTCATGGGGTCACCATAATTCGACAGGTGACTTGAAGGCACATATACATAAACGCATTCTATACAATCTTAGAGGGAGAGATACAATAGATCCTATAACTCTTGGGATGCCATCAAAAAGACTATAGGATTGCATTGGTAGGATTTTAGTTCTGATATATTGCCAGTTATTATTTTCCCCTATAGAGCCATAACAATTGGATTTAATGTGTTGTGCCAATAGCAGTTAACAATATTACAAGGCTAATAAACTGTGAGACTTCATTGTATTTGACTGGTAATTATACTGAGGACTAAGTTTTTAAGAAAATGGTTATGAAATACTCTTTTCTAGCTCAAATTAGATATAAAATTTCTCTAAAATAAGGCCTTACAAGCAATAACTTTTTCTCTAAAAGTTTTCTATATATTAATCCCTATACACTATATCCAATTATTGCCCCCTGAGGCAGAAGGCCTCTACTAGCAGAAAAATGAAGAGTTGGTTTTAAAGTGATTCTTACAGATTCCAAAAGGATCCTAACTCTCTGGAGCAAATCTGGGGAAGAGCAGTTACAGTACTTCGTAGTTACAGTACTTTGATACCATTTTAACTTTTGTCATACTCTATGAAATCTTGGATTTTGTAGTTTGATATGATCTTCAGAATTGTCTCCAAAGGAATCATCTAGGCCCTTTCCGCAGCTTACTTGCTTCCGGCGTGGGCACGCAGGGATCACACAAGCAGCCACTTCCAAGAGGCACTTGTGTCCCCTCTGCTCCGTCTCCACAGCAGTTCCCTGCTGGCTGGCAGGCAGTGTGCGGGCTCCACCTCTTCTTTCCGTAGCCCAGCCAGGTACTTTCCCAGGCTGCGCTGGGAGAGGAAGTGCAAGGGCCACATCTCTGGGGCCTCCGCACTCAAGGTAAGTGTGTGTGGGGCCCTGGAATGACGTGCGATCTTGCATCATTTTTGGCAAGAAGCCGAAAATGATATATTGCATGATTGGCACCTGCTGGCCCCGGCAGCGTCGCACAGTTGCGAGGACGTCACGTGGAACAGTCCTCGCAATTGCGTGACGCTCTGGCTGCCCTTTCTCATGACAAATGCCATGTGAAAAGGGCCCTAGTGTTGTAGTTCAGGAGGAGTGGCCTAGGGCTCTTTCCAGGGGAATTCTGTCCCCAAAAGATTCCTATGAATGTAACCATGGAATTTAAGGGTGGGACTGAAGTGCTATCGTTGTGCAGTGTGGATATACTCTAGCTTTAAAAATCATTATTCTCTTCATTCCACTGGGGGATGCCTTCTCTCAAAGGAGGAGCACCAGTTCCATCCCACCATTAAAGAAGAAATAATATCAAGATCTACATCCTAATCAAACTAAAATTCTCAGTTCTGTAACTGTAGTGTTCTTAACTTTCAAACAGTATGATTTCATTTGCCTCTAGATCAGGAGACAGAATACATCTCATGTGCTAGTCTTGAATGGTCTTTGCAAGCTACAAGTTTAGCCCACTAGGAATCTATCCTTTAGCTGGCAGCCCTCTAACCTAGAATGAAGAAGGAAAGAGAAAGAAAAGGGGTGGCAGAAAGGAAAAGAAAAAAGAAAAAAAAGAGGTGAACTGATCACTTTGGCTTATGGTCCGGCTCTCTTTTGGCTTCAGCCCCACTCAGCATCATCATGGCTATAGTTTTTTGGGGGCTATTGTTACCCTGATTTCTGAGGTCCTTTGGGGGATGCCTTAATGTACTCCATATGATGGGGAATGGAAACTAGCCAGAGCATGGGCAATAGCAATGCGAGAGGCAGGGTCACCTAGCGGGGCCTTTTTACCCAGTTTTTACAGGGTCAGGCCAAGCCAAAAACCAAACAAAAATGTCCAATAAAATGATTTTATTGAATGAAAGTCTCACGCACCAGCGCAATGACTCACACACTCACTCAAGACCTATTAAGAAGCAAAAGAGAGGAAACTGGATAGGGGGAATATTGAAGGGATTGTAGCTGGGGTAATACTGCAACTTTTCCTGAAGTCCTTGGTCCAGGAGAAACAGCGAAGAAGTGGAGCTCAGCATGGAGAGAGCTGAGGGGATTACTCAATGGACAGAGAAACGGTCAGCTGGGATGACCGGGAGTGATCCAAGGAACCGCTCAAAAACTGGGACTATTTGTAGGGGGAAAAGTACCTGCAGGGCTAATCCTTTCCCAGGGAGAACAATGGGTGTTGCAACAGACAAGAAGCTCCACGATGGCAAGTCCTTTTGCATGATGAGATCACAAGGTGTTGCCAAAGTCTCAGGATCTTCGGTTGCATTGGGTTGTGGTGTGACTTCATATAAATGGTCCTTGCCTGATAGAATTTTATTGCTATCGGTGTTCAACTTGGGGCAAACACGCTAATTCCCTGAAGTTGGTTCCTCAGTGGCTGAGGACCCTTTGTTTACTTTTGCACAGCTTGAGGTCTCCTGGGGCTATGTGACTGGGGATTTTACTGGTCTGGCCTGGTTTTCGATTGTTCGACCATTGCTGTCTACGTGCCCATCTGGGTGACCTCTCAGGCACACTGAATCATATTTTAATATCAAAATTGTAGACCCTGGTACAGGGTTTATCAGTGAGGTAACACTATAATTCTAAGAATCCACCAGCCAGCATAGCCACTGGCCAAACTAGCTGGGGGATTCTGGGACTAACAAAACAAACTTTTCCAAGCTCTGTCCAGAACAGACTGCAAAGGGATGCAGCCAGTACCAGGGGTAGGGAAGAGGGAAATGAAGGCAGAGCAAATAAGAGTTTTGTCCCACCAGTGAAATTATCCTTCAGTTCTCAAAGTTCTAGCATTGCAAAGAGTGAGATACTTAAAACTCTTCTGTTTTCTGTGTTTGCATTCCCTTAGTAACAGACTCATTTTTTGGGTGTTGAAAGCTGTATTTATAAATGCTCAATGGAAATTTTCAGTTACTGCCAGGCTAGAAAAGGCTGAAGGAAAATTTCAGGAGTGTGGGTGGGCAGAATTCTTATTTGGGAGGGGGAGTGGCCTCCTTTTACTCCTCTGTAGCTACACCCTCAGAAGTAGTTCTTGACAAAAAACAGATTGCCTTTCCCGTTGTTGTTATTTTTGTTGTTGTTGTTGTGTGCCTTCAAGTCATTTCTGACTTACGATGACCCTAAATCAAACCTAACACAGAGTTTTCTTGGCAAGATTTGGTCAGAGGGGGTTTGCCTTTGCTTTCCTCTGAGCTTGAGAGATTGTGACTTGCCTAGGGTGACCCAGTGGGTTTCTCTGGCTGAGTGGGGATTCAGATCCTGGTCTCTAGAGTCACAGTCCAACACTCAAGCCACTACAACACCCTGGCTCTCAGAATGTACCATTATACTAACTTATTTCTTATTTTCTTCTTAGACAAAACTGTATTTTACATGTTATCAGTTCTATACTAAGATCAGATCATATTTTTAAAAAGACTTGCCTACTTTGCCAAAACTTACATACGCAAGTGACAAATGGGTTATGAGTTGTCTATATAAAGTTCATTTTCAAAAGCTGTCTGATATTAATCTAGAACCATTTTTCCTTTTCAGCTTGAATGTAATGGTACAACAATGAGGAAGTTTGTGAACGTAGACTGCTAACATGATAGAGTGTTATTTCTTCTTTTTGTCAAGCAACTGCAACAGGTCACTTGGAACAAATTTTCATATGGCAAAGATCTATTCGCACTGAGAAAAAATTAGCAGTGCAAATGAGACACATCCAATTTCTGAATACAGTAGCCCCTCCATATTCACAAGTGTTAGGGGCACAGACCTCTTGTGGAAGTGGAAAAATTGTAAATAACTCCCCTTCCCACAATTCCCCTTCAGAGCCCATGCCTCCCATTCCTTTGACTCTGGCCCTGTGGTTGGGGCAGGGAGGAAAAAAAAGACACAGTAAAAGGCTTACTAGTACTTTTCCCTCAAAGGAGCAGAGTTCTTGGATTCTAGTTACTTCCAGTGGCCATCTTGAAAAGGAAGGGGTAGGAGCAAAGAGAGCACCTGACCAATCAGCAATTACATAGGAGAAAGTGCAGCCACATGGCAGAGAGGACACACCTCCAGCAGTGGGAGAGGGCTTTGCTCACCCAAAAGGAAAAGAACGGTCATTTTAAATGCAAGCCTCGAAAGCCTGGGGTGAGGAATGCAAGGGATGGGAGGAGGAAAATGGGGGAGAAGCAATTACGTGCCTTGCAAATAATCAAATGTCAAACCTACAAATGTGGAGGGAGGACTGTATTTTTTTGGTCTGAAGACAGATAACTGAGGAAGCTGAAAAGCTGAACCATTGCTTCCCCTGGCAATATGAATGTTGATTTGTCTGAAGCACTACAGAAGTCTGAAAAACTAATACTAGAAAAGAAGCCCTTCATAGTACATGGTTACAGTACTAGGATACTCTGCTATAACTTTAATTAGTCCTGTGACTTTAATTGCCATGGCTACATCCTATGGAAGTCTGGGGCCTGTAGTTTGGTGAGGCTCTAGACCTCTCTGGCTGAGAATTCTAAAGACCTTCCCACCAAATTGGAAACTTCAGTATTCCAGAAGGTGTTGCCATCACAGTTAAAGCTGAATCCTACTGCTATAACTGTGTACTGTGAATGGACCCCTAGTGCAGGTACTATCAAAATGATGCTCTCCCTATTTCACACCTTCAGCTCTTTTAGGGGGGGAAAAACCCTACCAGAATGGCCCCTGCTAATCTGTCTCTCTAATTTATGGAGTTGTATATAGTCTACAAAATGTAGACAAGCCCAACCTTAATAACAAGGAAACAATGGCATCTAAAGAAATTTAACAGAACCAATTTAAAAGGTAGAGTGTATGGTATATTGCTGTCTTGCTTGTTCATTAAAACTATGGCACATATGCAAGATCTCTGATGCTTTTCCTTCAGCTGATTTGAAAGCTTTATAACGCTAGCACAAATACCGCTTCAAGGGAATAGATTATGTTGTACATAGCCTTACTAGTACAACAGGAAGGACATTACAGAGGAAATCCTATTGCTTCTAGACTCTGCAGCTAGGCTGCTGGGACTATTGAAATATTTACACATAATGCTGCTTTATTGTAAATTTCATCACGGTGTTAGAGAAAAATTGATCTGTCTGATTTTAGCATCCCCTCCATGCTCTTCTGATAAGTTGCTATTCTCAATATGCACAGAAGGATGCAATATTAAAATTACCCAGGAGGTTGCAATGTTTTCCAATGTGGTTTCAAAAAACAGGACAAGAATGTTAGTAAGTTGCTTGTGAGACACCTTGGACTTTTACCATCATATGAGCTGATATTTTTCCCTTTTTTTATTGTTTGTTTGATTAGCTACACTTGTGCAGCTTCTCTGCGTAGCTCCTTTTCCCCTTGTAAATGTAAACGCATGGACTGAATGAAGCAAAGTCATGTCATGTGTGTAACCTATATCAAAATTCTTGTCAAATGGTAGCTGTGACTTTCGGGAAACTCATTAGATAAATTGTGGGATTCTGCACCAGAAACAGTAAGATAAATTCACAGACATTGGGGCTATTAATAGCCAACAGTCATGTAGCTATTTATTATTTGTAAATTCCTAATATACGTCTACAGTTCAGGCTCTTGGTAGACCAGGACAGTGTCTTTGTACTTACATCCCATTTGTGGGCTACCCCTAGGCAACTGGTTGCCCAGTGTGTGAATGGAACATTGGATTAGATGCTCTTAGATCTATCAGCTGAAGTAGCCACCTGTTTCGCTTCCAGATAGCAAGTGCTAGGCAAGATGTCATGAGTCAGGCCAGTAGTTTCACTGAGAGGTCCAGAGCAGATTAGTGGTAGTCAGACACAGCCTCCAGGAAGCCAAGTTGAGTTCAAGGCACATGGCAAGTCGTAAGTCAAACGAAGGAAGCAAAAACAGAGTCCAAGGAATAGAACTGCGGCCATAACAGATCAATTCTACAAAATTCTCTGCATGTCAAGTGCCAGGAGACCAGAAATGCACTTCAAGAAGGGTCAGAGAGCAGGAGAACCAACTGGAGCAGGAATTTCTGGAATAGAAAGAATCTAGAAAACACTACATATTGACAGTTGGCAGGCAACACTTTTTATTCCGACATAGGACCTACCAGTGTTGCCAATCAAGATATGCTGACAGAAGTCATTGACATTACCAGCCCTTACTCCTGAGGAATTCTCCGCTGAAGACTTGCCTTTCTTAAAGAATTTCCCTACCTCTTTAAGTGTTCCCTTTCCCTGAAACTTGGGGGAGTCACTCTTCTTTTAGGCTTTATTTAAAACCTTGATCATCCCTCCTGAGTGCCCAGACTCTGCTTCAGCCTCCTGTCATTCCACAGGGGAGCAGCTAATGGGAGTGTGTGCAATGGAAGTGAGGTGGTTAAGCTTTTCTGAGTTTTGGGTTGAGCTTTAAAGGAGATATCCAAGGTGCTGAACTTATTTTGGGGCAAGGCTTCAGCGACATGGAAAGCTTCTTTAAAGTTCAGACAAAAACCCAGGCCAGATTCACAGTCCCACTGACATCAGAACCCCCCAGGGGTCACAGCCATGAGACACCACTGTAGACTTGAGGAATAATTCAACTCAGGCCAGAATAAAAATGAAAACAAGGCTTTAAACCCTCACTGTTGCAGAGAAAATGACTAGAATATGACTCTCTCACACACACACTCTGAGGCCATTTCTGCACTACACTATTATAGCTCTATTATTCCACTTTCAACATCCTATAGAATTCTGGGGTTTGTAGTTTAGGGAGGGGCATTTAGAATTCTCAGCCAGAGGGCTCTTTGACCTCAGTAAACTACAAACCTCAGAATTTCACAGGATGCTGAAAGGGGAATAATAGCACTATAACAGTGAGGAAATGGCCTGAGTCTTTGATCCACACAGACACCCTGACAAAAGTTGGGAAGTATAGTAAGTAGTTACTGCCCCACTTCGTCCTTTGGTGTAATTGAACAAATGTGGGGAAAGTGCCGCCCATGGCATGTATGAAGCTGGGATAGCCTTGTTTTGTGGCTCTTGCAGCCCCTCAAAGTCTCCAGACCCATTCCCCCCCCATAAAAAGTTCAGCATCTCAAAATTTCTGAAAGATGCAGTAATTTTGCCTTCGCAACTTCTCAAGGCTCTTCCACTGATTAAGCCCACACTCACCCCTCCTCAAAAAACCCCCACAAAAATTAAACTGGTCTCATTAACCATACTGTTGTTCCCCTTCTCCCATAGGATGCATTGGTAAATGACCCACACGCCTTCTGCAGTTGTCCAGCCCTGAACAGCAAATGCAATGTTGCCAGGCATATATGTTTTCTCAAACTCAAATTTAAGTTTGTTCCAGCTGGAAGTCATAATAAGAACATGACACAGAATTGCAGAACCATAACATATACATTAGTATTATATTAAATCTATAATATTAAAGATTCCACATTGTGTCCCAGGGTAAAACTTCCATTTCTAAAAACTGTAAGATCTCTTAGCATTGCTTTTCAGCTGTCTGAATAAGACTCAAGTACATGCAAATCAGGATAGCTTGTGACATTTTGCTACTGCCAAAGTAAAGAACACCTTTTGTATCACTCTTTGTTGTCATTCTCATGCAAAAGTTCAAAATTTAGCCAAATCATAGTTCTCCTGATATCCTGAAAGAAATTGAAGAAAGAATTTGTTCTTATAATTTCAGACAAAACATTCAGTTCCTAGTGTGACGAACCTTTGACTACTTTCTAAACAGAAATACGGTGGTGATAACAGATGATTAGCACCAGGAATTCATAAATCTGCTTGAGAATTCAGCAGCAGCAACCAAAAACTTTAACTAGGGATGGGAAAATCTATTTCATTTTGTGCTGTGTTTAAATGCTGTAAACCTCAAGGTTTTTTTCCATCCCAAGTTTGAAGAAATTGACAAATAGCAGTTAACGATAAAGAATATTGTCCTCATTTGTACTTGTCAAATTCAACATGTACATCTGAGTACAGCGAGGGCCATATTATACATGAATGCCATAGAGCTATTGAAAATCAGCAGCATTTCTGAAAGTAAAAGAGATGGCAACAATTCAGCACTGATATGGTAGATACTTAGGCCATTTCCGCACTACACTGTTATAGTGGTATTATTCTACTTTCAACATCCTATGGAATCTTGGGCTTTGCACTTTAGGAAGGGGCATTTAGAATTCTCAGCTGAAGAGCCCTTTGGCCTCAGAAAACTACAAACCCCAGAATTCCACAGGATGTTGAAAGTGGAATAATAGCACTATAACAGTGTAGTGCGGAAATGGCCTTAGTGATTCAGACCTAACATGTAAGAGTTAAATGATCAAAGCCATGGAGCCAGGAAGGATAAATCTATCAGTTTCAGATTCTCCTTTGTTGTTTTTTTAAACAAATCCATCCCAAACATGAAGAAATTTGAAAATTTGGTAAAACTCTAATAAAAACTGCAAACAAATGAAAATTGCACTATTCCTACATTCAACTTGACAAACATATTTGTTAGCATGAGATAACACAGATGCTCACCTTGTCCTGGAGGCTCTAAAAGCACTCCACTGAACTTTACCATGGCTGCACGACCCTAAGACCAGAGCAGAAGCTTCATCTTTGGTTTTATATTGAGCTTTACAAGTCCTCTGATTCAGTCAGCCCTGTTGCTTCAGAAAACTTCAAAAACTCATTATGATTGAAGCTCACCTTCACTGCTCCTGAGGATCTTCAGTGCCAAGACAATCAAGCTGATACTCCAATCTTTAGTTATGCATTTTGACTACAAACTCCAAATCTCTCACTCAACATGGCCATAGCCAAACTTCTTGGCAAGAAAGTATCTGGGAATTGTGGGTGTTATGTGCCTTTGAATCAGCTTTGACTCATGGTGACCCTAAGATGAACCTATCATGGGGTTTTCTTGGCAAGGTTTGTTCAGGGGGGAATAGCCATTGCGTTAGAGAGTGAAACTTGGACAGTGGTATTCCATGGATAGGGAGGATTGGAGGCCTGGGCCAATATTCAAATCGCTATATTTCTCTGGCTGTTCTGGAAGTTGTAGTCAAAAGAACATTTATTTATTTATTTATTTGATTTATATCCTATCTTTTTCCATACAGGTAGTCTAAAGCATTTTAAAAAACAAAATGGTTAAAGCATTATATATACTAACTTTAAAAACAATTATACCATGGTACAGTTAAATATAGAAGATTTAAAAAATATAAAAACACAAGATGTAATTTAAAAAACATAAATAGACAATAAGAAAAGATAAAAACATAACCCCATCTAAAATTATTTCTGTTACAGAAATTATAAACCAAAGGCCTGCTTGAAAAACAGGTTCATGATAAGACCCTGGCTCTGAAATGGACAGAAGCAGGTTAATGATAACCGTACATTTTGGCTGATCGTTTTCCAGACATTATGGCTTTTATGGTCCTCAGAGTCAGAGGGGAATGTCTCAGGGAAAGAGTGCTGCACTGAAGAGTAAAGTGTTTTAATTTAATTTAATTTAATTTAATTTAATTTAATTTAATTTAATCTAATTATTTATTTTTATTTTTTACCGCAGTAGTGGAGCTTGGAGTGTGTGGAAGGGGAAGGGGAGGGGCTACGGCATAGCGATGTGGCCGCAGTGTGTGGGGGCGTGGCCATGGTGCATGGCCAGGACACGTGGGGGCGTGGCTACGGGCTGGGATGCCTCAAAAACATTGCCACCCTGGGCAAACCGCCCTTATCGCCCCCTCCCACCATCCCCACGTGACCGTTTTACCATGTGATGCTGGCTCCTGCTCTACGGCTACACACTGCTTTGGACCCATTACCCTATAGCCTATAAGGTGTCTCTCCTCTCTTCCCCTCTCTCCTTCCCTTCTCAGAGTTTTCCAAAGCAAGGCAAGCACTAGGACTCAGTGGAAGGTATCAGACAGTGCAGAGAAATCTGAGGTACTTAGGATTTGTTGTCTTAGGAGTTGTTGAAGACAGTACTACAAGCATTACAGTTTGTTGACGTTTTGCCTTACTGTTAACTTTCCCAGTTCTGTTCCCACTTTCTTCTTCCTAACCTAACTGGCTGGAGAAACTGTACTTTTTTTATGTGAAGCCCATGTGGATTATAGCACTGTTAGAAAAATTGTGGTAAATGTCTTGATTCTTTCCTAATTCTTGATTTCACTTCTCTCCTCCCTCCTTCTCAAATGCTTTCTCCACACCACCACAACTCTTATTCATACATCTTTCCTTACCCTCTTTTCTCTATCTTTCTCTTTCTCATCTCCAGCCTCCTTACCTCACCTACATGCATTCAGCTTTGACCTCCTTTCTTATTCCTCTTACTTGTTCTCTTCCTTCTTCCCCCTTCTACCTCTCCAAACTGTGCGTGTTTTCACCCTCCTTCCCCATCTGTTTGCTCTCCTTCTCATCCTCTTTTTCTTTCTACCTCACTTCTTCTACCTGCATTCAGGATCTTCCTTCTCTTCTGTCTCTCTTTCTTCTACTCTGACACCAAAGAAAACCTTGAAACAATGGATGAGAGATGTTAGGTTCTCGGCATGTCAAATTAAGTCCAATTAAAATCGATAGGGCTTGCTTCTGAATAGAAACAGAAATAGTAGTACTGCAATGTTGAATTATCAGTGTGATTTTCATAATTACCACCTCTTCTAGATATGTGGTGATTATTGGTACTAGGATTACGGTTGCTGCTATTTTAAATATCAGGTAGAATTCCATAACCTGATTGGAAGAAAGAAAAGAAAAGAGAAGAGAGAAAAGATGTGGCCAGTAAAGTTTATTGGTTAATAAGAACACCTTGTTTAAAGCAGAGTTTGGAATAATTGCTTTTTGTTTGGAGAAGTTTCTTTGGTCGAATAACTCCCATATGCTAAAATCAGAGCTTGGAAGGGTATTAAAACAGCTAGGAAAAGACTATTTTTTTCTGTTCAAAGCTGAGCCTGGAAAACTTTCTTTGATTGGACTCTGTCTCCCATATATTGTTAAAAGCAATACTCACATTGCACATGTTACTAAAAGCAATGCTTTTTTTAAGAGCTGGGGAAAAGTTTGTTCATCTGTTCAAATCAGAGCATGGAAGATTTTCTTTGGTTGGACTACAATTCCCAAATGGTGTTCAAAGTGGTGCTCACAAGATGTTACAAAGTTGTGAAAAGCCTGTGGGTTTTTTTTCTTTTTTCTTTTCAGTACAGAGAAATGAGAACACAATTTTCAATCGGAGATTTTTTTTTCCGGTTGTTAGGCTTTGTGCTTTTTACTGGAATGAAATGCTCTAAGCAACTGTGTTTGATGCTTAATTTATCATGCTTAATTACATCACTAGGGACTGCCCCCCTGTGACATCATAAGGGGCCGTCCTAGATCTTAGGTCCTGGTTGTGAAATCCTGGGGCCTGAGATATTCCTGACCTTGCAACTAAGAGGCAATTAAAACTCAGAAACCTTATAGTCATGTCGAGAAACTGCTCAAAGCATTTGCTAAAATCCAAAACACAAGCCCCAGGAATGAATGCAAAGATACACTTATCTCTGGAGACCCTGGCAACAGCAGTTTGCTAAATATAGAAGAGGATAAATATATATTTTCTTACTCTGCTTTTTAGAATGATAAGAGTCCATTTAAGGCTGATAATGGCAAATAAAAGGTTTGTTGATTTGAAGCCAACATGCAATAGACGTGTTTGAAAGAATCCGGAGAAGCATGAAATAGCTCCCAGTCACTATCCTAATTGTGGCTGTTAAACCATATCCTTTGCTAGCCATTTCAGTTTCAGACCGAGAGCAAAACCCACAGAAAAGACCAGATTGCTTAGTGACTTGGGCCAAAAAATTGAAACTATTATGTTAGATTAGGGAAGAAGAATGTGTGCCCCCCTCCCAAAGCTGTTGAATTGCATCTTCCATCCCTCAGCATAGGCAATGCAGACTAAGGCTAAGAAGAGTGGCAATCTAACAGCATGTAGAAAGCTACACATCCCCATGTGATAATGGCAATTTAATTTTGTATGTATTTAGGTTGCTTAGTTAAAATTCAGTGCCAGGCGAGGAGACTATTTAAGGGCTGGTAGGATGAAAATATTTGTCAGCATAGATACCCTAAAAGCTCCAGATTCTGTCTGATCTGGGAAGCTAACTAGGATCAGCTCTGGTTAGTACTTGGATGGAAAACTGCCAACAAATAACAGGTGCTGTAGGCTATATTTCAGAGGAAGGGACTGACAAAACCACTTCTAAGTATTCCTTTCTTAAGAAAACCCTATGACAAATATTCATGGGATCTTACACTGTTACTGCTGTTTCTAGCCGGAGCTTGTGGGATATTAAGATATCATTTGATATCAATAATTTGGCCTTCTTCACCCATTCCTCTCCATGTGCTTGCGAGGCCCCCGGACAAGCACGTGCACAGGTGCGGCCGATAATAGCCAAACCATTCACATCCCGATCCAGGCAGGCCAGTCATTGCCGACTGCAGCTTCAGGAGACGTCAAGGCAAGTACCACCTTACGTATGCACGCTACTTACAAAAAGATCCCCTGCCCCGCGCAGGCAGCTTGACGAGCAGACTATACAACGCTCAAGCACTCCGCATTTGCATACTGGCTACTCTATTGACAATCTGGCTATAACTCAATCATCTAAAGTACTGACCTTTCGGAGGCTTTGTCTCCAGCCTCAAACTCATTGTTTTCCCCAAGTGCGGACTAGCCTGCGGCCACAATTTTCCCTATAAGAACCCCTGACTTTGAGCACTTCCTTGGATCGCTCTTGGCTTCCATCCCGCCTTGCTGTCACTTTGTCCAGCGAGCCTTCCCCTCAGCCCCACGTGCTGAGAATCCACGCTCCCCAGCTTCTTTGCTTTTACCGGGCTTCAGGACAGGTATAGTATTTCCAATACCAAACTTCCCCTCAAAATCCCTCAAAATCCAACTCCTACCTTTTATTTCTATAGTTCCTTGTGTGAGTGTGTTGCATACACTTGGTTGATTGTATTTCAATAAACCAATTATTATTATTTTCAACTTCTGCCCTATCATTGACTCGGCCTGACCCCGTAGACATAGGGCTCAAGATCTCGCTAGGTTACCCTGCCTCTCGCATTGCAAACTTGTGCTCTGTGCTAATTCCCTCCCCATTGTTTGAGCACATTTAGGTGTCCCTCCTGGGACCCCCAGAAATCAGGTAACAACACCCCTAGTGTGCTTTAGTGGCCTGAGTGTTGGACTGTGACTCTGAAGACCATGGTTCGAATTCTCACTCATCATGGAAAACCATTAGGTGATCTTTGGCAAGGCACACTCTCTTAGCCTCCAAGGAAGGCAAAAGCAAACCCCTTCTGAACCAATCTTGCCAAGAAAACCCTGTGATAGGTTTGCCTTAGAGTCACCATATGTTGGAATAACTTGAAGGCACACAGCAAAAATAACAACAGTAATTCGGCTGGGATTTCACTGCAACTGTCTGTTGTAACCCCAGCCCGAAGGCAATGGGGTACCCCCACTGTGACCAGTCAATGGCTGGGGGAAGCAGGGTGCCTCTGAAAGCAATTTAGTTGCATTTATGTAAATTTAACTCCCTTGCAGTCATTGGCTGTGGGAGTATACTTAGGCCATTTCTACACTAGCTTTTGAGGCCCCTCCCTAAACTGCAAACCCCAGGATTCCATAGGAGGTTGAAAGTGGAATCATAGCACTATAAAAGGCTAGGCCCTTTCCGCAGCTTACCTGTTCTTGGTGCTGGAGCACAGGGATCGCGCGAGCAGCCTCTTGCGAGAGGCTGTTGCGTCCCTGCTGCTTTGGAGCCGCAGCTGCTTGCCGGTCACGCGAGCACCCCGCCTGCACCCCGCCCCTTCCTACTGCAGCGCAGCCTGGGAGTTGAAGGCTAGCGCTGAGGCAGGAAGTGCAACTGGCGCGGCTCAGGAGGCTGCGCATGACAGGTAAGTGCACTCCATGCCCCTGAGCGTTGCACGACCACACGGCATTTTCGGCTTGAAGCCGAAAATAAGAAAATCCGCTAGTGGTTCGCGTCACACTCTTGAGCGTCGCGTAAATGTGAGTGCGTCATGCAGACCGCTCCTCACATTTACACGACACTCAAGGGGCCCTTTCGCTTAAGAAACGCCATGCGATGGCCCTAGTGTCTTCAGTGTGGGGCTGCATGCAAGGGTTGGATGGAAACATTTAATGCATGATAGCTCTCCTTCTGCAATGACTAGAAAAAGGACACACACTTGTGTATGCCACCAACAGGATTCAACCTGTATACTGCTTACCCCTTAAACTCTACCAAGACCAATGGAACAAACTGTAGAGGTACCTGTCACACAAGCAGTTATACCACAATTGCAGTGCTTTTTTTTTTTTAATGCTACAAAATGACTTAGTTCCTGAGGTTTTCATTAGATTAAGACAGAACAAATGAAAGACTAGATTTAATAAAAAGACAATTAAATTAAAAAGCAGTTGAACTAAATGGGACACAGAGACCAACGGAATAATGGACCTATTATGTTACAGTATGAAATATTAGATTACTTTACACAATCTTGCATGAAGTTCAAAATATTTATTCAAAGAGGTGTTGAGGAATTTATACCTAGATTTTTGTGTATGTGTAAAAAAAAATATGCCTGTTCTTTTAAAAATATGTATTTCAGATTACTGTAATCAATTCAATCTGTTAAACAGGTGTTATTTCACATACTAGACATACCAGACTCTTACTGGATTTAATTTTAACAAATAAAATAGACATTCTACCTTCATGTCATTTGCACACATTTTTTACTCCTGTGCTGGTCTCACTGAGACTCGGTCAGAAATACTTTCTGTAAGCCTAATAACTGTACACACACTTGCAGCAACAGAAACCATCCCATTGCACCTATTTTCAGTTTGCATGCTGGGTTAATCCCATTTTTAGTTGGAAATTACCACACAGCATCATTGCTCTCCCATTGCTGTCCTGGTGGTGGTTCCTTTAGAATGCACTTCTTTTTCCATGGAGAATACACAGATAGGACAACACTGTTGTTATAATATCAATTTCCCTACCTAGATTTTAAAATCAAAATGGCAATTGTGTGACCCTAACGAGGATGTTAGATTGCATTCCCAGCATTCCTTCCCATTGGCTATGCTGACTGCAGTTTTTAGGACTTGCAGTACAAGATGTGGAAGGCCTTACTCAAAAGGTATTTGCCAGCACCTAACTGAAATGAATGTTATTTCCCCCCTCCCCAATCCTCTTTACTATTTTTTTTCATTTACGTCCTATCTTTTACCAATAATGGGACTCAGGGCAAATTGTTTAAATTGGTACAGATTATAAACATACAAAAACATATTGTTTTTAAACTCTCTATATATTACTCTGTGTGTGTTTTCATATTGGTGTCATCTGTGTTCCAGTCATTTCCAGTTTATGGCGACCATGGGCCTTTCTGCACAACACTGTTACAGTGCTATTGTTCCACTTTCAACCTCTTATAGAATCCTGGGGTTTGCAGTTTAGGGAGGGGCCTTTAGGATTCTCAGCCAGGGAGCTCTTTGGCCTCAGTAAACTACAAACCCCAGAATTCCACAGGAGGTTGAAAGTAGAATAATAGCACTATGACAGTGTAGGGCGGAAGCGCCCCCAAAAGTGAACCTATCATAGAGTCTTCCTGGCAAGATTTGTTGAGAAGTTTGCCATTGCTTTTCTCCAAGGCTGAGAGAATGTGACTTGCCCAAGTTCACCCAGGGGGTTTCTGTGGCTGAGTGAGGATTCAAACCCTTTTCTCCACAAGTCTTAGCCCAACACTCAAACTACTACACCATGCTTTTAAAACACTTTAATTTAAAAAGAATTAAACAAGCTATAGAAGTAAAACCATTTAAAATTCATTAAAAGACAGATTATAAAACAGCACACTATTAAAAGCCCACCATAATCAGTTCCAAAAATCCTGATGGAGTGGGAGAGTTTTCACTTGTGGGCAGACGGAGAGAAAGGAGGGAGTCATCCTGACCTCCCTAGAGAGGGAGTTTCAAAGTCAGGGAGCAGCCATGGAGAAGGTCTCTCCCTTGCTCCCACTAAACATAACAAGACACCATACAGCACTATACTAACTCCTGATGCTATGCTATGTCTTCTCTATCATTGATTAATAAAACCCGGTCAGAGTCTGGAAAAGCGACTTTTTTGAATGACAACTCCCAGAAATCCTCCAGAATCTATGTCTACGGAGTTCTCAAAGCTGTCATCCAAAAAAAGTAACTCCTCCAAGCCCTGGATGATGCCTATCACTGACATTATGCTGGAAATTTATTGCTTGGTTCTGACTGAGGAACACATTTATCATCTGAAATTTGCAGATGATTGAAGAAACTGTGGAAAGCTCCCCAGGAGTTGACTGCTGTTCTGTCTCTAGCAAAAAAAACACAGAAAGGATCAAATAATCAAACAGATTAATCCCAAAGTGCGAGTCACCTTAAAATTAGCATCTGACCTTGGGGCATGAAACCGTTCCTCAACAAACTAAATGTACCCTTTTCTCAAAACAAACAACATACTAGCCTACTGATGTGGTTTTATATAAATGCAAATTAGCCTGGGGAGGCGGAGGGAAGGAAATCCTCCATGTATACCATGTTTGTATTCTAACTCATATGAATCCTTCTTAATTATGTGCTAATGAATGCCACAACACATATTATATTCTCACACCAGAGGCTGACATTTTTACGCTTCATCTTTTTTCTTTCCTTTGCAGCTATTTGAAAACAAATAGATAACAACTTCAGTATGCCTCTCCGCCAAGCTCTTTGTTTGATTACCACAGGCAAGCTTCTGAATATCAGTCGGATGCACAATCCCGGCATATTACACCGTATATAATACAGAGTATTACAGCATTCATGCAGGGGAGTGACAAAAATGACTGCCCTCTTGTGGCAGGTGAAACTCATGCAATCACTCATTCTGCTTCTTCAACTGAAAAAGTGTGGCAGCTATACTGTGCATGCATAAGATGGACAAGAAATTCCCAATGTGTGGCCATAAATACAAGGTCAACATTCAGTCAAGATGGTTGAGAGGTAAGAGGTGCATTGAGATATCTTGATGTGTCAACCAAGGTGCTCGCAAACATGTTATGGCAGTCATATGGCACATTCCTTAAATCCACAGAGTCCAAAAAGTCTTGAATCACCCAGAAAGGCTCCACACTGGGCAGTACTGTGACAGTGACAGTGAGAAGCTATTTTTTCATCAGAGCTTGGAAAAATGATGCATTTTGACTGCTACACCAAGAATCCCTTGAGACAGTAGGGCCACTGGCTGTGCTGCTGGCTGGGAGATTCTGAATGCTGTATGAGCCCACACTAACTTTTCTATGCCGTTTTTCACTGCTATCCTTGTCACTGAATAGGCTCAGTAAACAAACTAGTGTTAGATCAGGAACAGCTTTACAGCAATTGCACTCCTTACCTGCATCACACCACTCCATTAATTTCCAGTGCAGGCTGTCCTAAAGGTTCTCTCACCCTGAAGAAAGGAAATACTGATATCAGTCAAGAACTTGGGAGCAGGTGATCTGATTGTAACACCATAGTTAATGAAAACTTATTTCTCTTGCCTCTTAGACCATTATTTTCCAATTTGGAAAACTAAATGTGTTGGGAAAACCCCATGTGCTGAGTCAGTATCACACTGGGACATTCACAGTTGTCATGATGGCCACATTGTCCTGAGCTGGAAGGTATAACAATCATTAATCTCTCCCACTTTCCCAGCATAAGATAAAAACACTTGAAAATTGCATACACCTTATGTCTAGGCTGACACTGACTCAGATACCTAAGCTGAAAGAGATGATTGGTATTAACTTCTCCAAGTTTGTCCATCCACATCTCTGTGGTAGCTGCCAGGCTGTCCTCTTCACCCATGATTCTTGCATCATGAATTATGGGAGTCTAAACTGATTTTCAATAGCAGCACGAGTAGGTCTGAAGGTAGAGTGGCAGAACAAATAGCATCACTGTACTTTGGGGTGGAGAATGAGGTGGTGGTGGAAGGCATTAAATGGATTATCTTCAGCTTTGAGAAGGAGAGAGGAAGAAGGGAGAGAGAGAGGTGAGAGAAGGAAGTAAAGGGAGAATGAATTAGGAAGGCAAGCAGGCATCAAGTTCTTACTAATCAGACAGAACCATTCTTTTCTACTATTATTGATTTACTTCCTTGAGGCATATAGTACTCTTCAGTTCAGGTCCCCTTACCTAGGATCATCTCTTTTTTTAAGATGGAGGAGAAGAACCTCTGGCTTCCCAATCCAGACCACAGGAATCTGAGAGCAAGCCCTTCCCCCTGTGCAAAGTTCCTGAAATACCCTGAAGGCAAGGGAGAACGGTGGCTTCCACGTCAGGAGTGTTGGGGGTAGTGAATCCAATTTGTGTTTTAGCTTGAACTTTGAAGGAGATGTCCAAGGTGCTGAGCCCTAACCCTAGCATCTTAGCCAGCTCGTGTAACATAGAAATTAAAACCTGGATTTGCCACCCCAATAGAATGGGAAGCACCAGTGCCACAGGCTTGAAGGTGATCCCTGCTATCTTCAACAAGCAATGATAAATAGCAGGGATTCCCTTCTTGGCTTTGTTCCTCCTGGATGGAGGAAGAAGAATGAAGACAGCTGCTGTTAGCCAGCATTTTCAAGTACCAACTCAGCTTCAGTCCTCTTCCCTTTTCCCTGTGTGGAAAAAGATGGGGGGAAGCCCTACTTGAAGTTCCCAGTGGAAAAGATCCTGCATGGTGCTCTGGCCAGAGTGCAGCATCCTACTAATAATTCTCCAGCTCTTTCTTAAAAAACAGGAGCAATTAAAATGTAAAAAATAAAGAAAGAAAGAAATCCATGTGGTTGTCTGGCCAATAACTATGAACTGAATGTACATAGCATTCAAATTATGCAGTTGTCCAGATGCTGTTGAACAGCCAAAAGTGAGAAATGCTGGAAGTTCTAGTTCAATACGTATTTGGAACTCCACTCTTACTCCAGTGTACAAGCACAAAAGTCATTCACTTACCAAATGATATCTTGCCATTGTGGGCAACCTAACTGTCTTGCATCGTCCTGCTAATCTGGAAGAAAGTATTCTCTTGTCTCTCTAGATTTCTGGCCTGGCACACAATGTGAAATGAAAAGGGCATCCACATTACACAGTTACAGCATATAGTTCCATGGAGAGTACTAGAGAATTCAGACTGTCTCCCCAGTATAAAAATCCCAGGGTCCCATAAGATGGATCCATGACAGTTAAGGTGGTGCCAGACTGTTATAATTCTACAGTGTGGATACTCTCAAAATTTTTCTTGCCAGGTAACATTGGCAGAAAGGAAATGAATAAAGGCAGTTATTGCTGTTTGGGAAAAGCTTTTGAATCAAAATATTGTATAGATG
Source organism: Cyclura pinguis (assembly GCA_030412105.1). NCBI lineage: Eukaryota > Metazoa > Chordata > Lepidosauria > Squamata > Iguanidae > Cyclura > Cyclura pinguis. The sequence goes on along the minus strand of CM059601.1, from coordinate 91,128,769 downwards.
TAGTCTTTATTTATTGGATCTACATAGATCAAATCACTCTCAAACCAGTCTATGCACAAAGATTAACAATTGCCAAATCATACATACCTTCAATGAGGGTAGTTACTGGAAATACATTGGCAAATGACAGAGAAATGAGGTATACTAAATTTAATTTCTCCTACTTCAGAACATTTCATAAAGACAGAATTTGGAAAATTACGTCCACTTTATTCTAAATTGGAGGAGCTTATCCAGTTAAAAATGAGAAGGAAATTGTTTTGTCAGACACACTATTTGCTCTGAACTACAGCAACTGTATTATTTGTATATAGCTTTCCATTCCCCCACACATCTCTTTTTATGTGGCTCCTGGTTCCATTTTGATTACATAAGCAATTGCACTCAAAACCTGAATATTGGGAACAAAATGAATAACTAGACTTCTGATGCGAATAGAACAGTTCTAAAACGCAGCTGGAGCTATACTTGGAATGGTATGCTAATGATTAGCTCAGGGCCAGCCCTACCCTTAAGCAGAGTGAAACAGCTGCCTGAGAAAGTAGGTTTAAGCAGAGTGAAACAACTGCATCAGACAGTAGATATCATGAAAGGGAAATTGTTCTTTAGTTATTTACTTGTTATTATTGTATTTTTTAACTCCAAAGGATAGGAGATGTACTTGAAGGATCTCCAAAGGTACGGGAGGGATTTTCTACTTCATGAGCCAAAGTCACACACTTTACTTAGTCTAATGTGCACCTTGATTTTGGGCTTATATCCTTATTTGTTTGATAAAGCAATACATGAAAACCAGAGTAGCATAGGGGCTAAAGGTTTGGATTTTGTCCTTGCCATTTATTGACCACATCAGTGATTCTTAGTCTTCCATCCTCCAGATGTTTGAGCCTTCATTTCCCAGAGGGCCAGCCAGCATAGTGAATGGTCAGGGATTTTGAGAAGCGAAGTCCAAAACTTTTGGTGAACTAAAGGTTGAGAAGTACCAGACTACATGACTTCTGGAAACACACTGTCTTTCACACACCCCATCCACAATAATAGAGATAATCATACTGACTGTATACTGTTATACAAGAAGATAATGTCTGCGAGCATGCCAAAGGTCAGTCCTATATGCAGTTACCTGCAAGCAGGGGCATATCTAGGGTGGGACAACTGGGACATGTGCCCTGGGTGCCAATGCCAGGGGGCTCAAAACCAAACCCTCCCCCCACCCCCACCCACCACCACACCCTGGCCTGCACAGCAGCCCTCCCAAGCACCCATGCCCCCCACCTCTGCCTGGGTCCTTCCTGGTGCTTGCCTTAGGCGCTGTTGAGCTAGATATGCCACTGCCTGCAAGTAACTACCGGTTATCATTGTGTGCTAAATGCCAAGTAAACTTGTATAGAATTGAACCACAAAGCATAACATACAAGAAAAGGAGGTTAAATTTAAGTTTGTCTGCCTTGACAACCAGTTCTATAAGTGGGAAAACACTCACCACCACCACTCCCAATGTCAGCCTGGGGTGAAAAGAACTTAATTGGGCTGTCCTTTTAGAGCAGGAACGGAATCAGGAGGTTTTGGACTGCAGCTCCCAGCATGCCTCACCAGTGGCTATGCTGAGTAGGGCTGCTGGGACTTGCAGTTTAGTGACATCTGCTGTTGTTGTGTGACTCTGGGTCATTTCTGACTTATGGAGACCCTAAGGTTATCCTATCACAGGGTTTTCTGAGGCCCAAGGTCACCCAGTGAGTTTCCATGGCCAAGTGGAGAATCGAACCCTGGTCTTCAGGGTCATAGCCCAACACTCATACCATTATACCACACTAACTGTAGTGTGGTGTAGTGTTTTGAGTAACACCTCTAGAGTCACTTAATTCTGACCTCTCTTCTAGAGGTGCAGTGGACACACAAGTAATTTAAGAGAAATCATTGTAAGCAGACAGCAGAGTGCTCTCTTCGCAGGAAGGGCCTATAGAACTGATGACGGCATGCTTCAGCTTGATGGACACACCACCATTTGTGGGAATTGCATGGTCTCCATGCCTTGTTTCCCAGATCTGATTCATGGCATCTAAAATTAAAAGACCTCAGGCAGCAGACCTAAAACAGTCAATGATAATTATGCCAAGCTATTTTTAACTTTTGAGAGCTGCTCAGATAATCTTGGCAGGTCACTGGCAGTCAGAAAGCTGTAAATAGGCCAAAGGTCTGATTTAGAGCAAGGTACCTTCTTCTGTTCTGTTATATCCTATTCTATATTTATATCTTGATTTTTTCTGCAATGGGCTCAAGGTGACACATGAGGCTCTCCTTCTGCCAATTGTATCCTCCCAACAATCCTGCAAGGATGGTCAATCTGAAAGCAAGAGATAGAGAGAGAGCCTGAACAAGGGGTTCCTCAGTGAGCATGGTATAGACTTCAGTACAGTCCTCCTTCCACATTCATGGGTTTGGGCTTCATGAATTTGATTATTCGCAAGGTGTATGCATGCCTTCCTTCCATTCTTTTGCCTTGTGCTGGGCATGGAGAACGAAGGGAACTGTGCCTGGGCAAAAGGAAAGGAAATGTGGAGAAGACACACATGAACGTTCTCCCCTTTGGAGCTCCACCTCCCATTCCTGTGCATGTGGCCCTAGAAGGAGAATACATACAGAGGCAAAAAGCGAGGGAATGGCAGGTGAAAGCATGCATGCACCTTCCTTCCCCCTCTGGAGCTCCCGCCTCCTATTCCCATGCATTTTGCCCCAGCATGGAGAATGTGTGCTGAAGCAAAACATAAGGAAATGAGGGGAAGGCATGCAAGTGTCTTCTCCTCTTCAGATATCCCCCTCCCATTCCCTTGCATTTTGCCCCAATGTGGAGAACATGCACTGAGGCAAAAGGCAAGAAAATGGAGGGGAACTCTGGAGGGGAATAGGTGGGGGAGCATGATGGGTAAGTTATTCACCGCTTTCCCACTTTTATGAGGGTTCTGTACTCCAAACCCTTTGAGAAAGCAGAAGAGCCACTGTATAGACCTTTTGACATGGATATTGTGATTGATTTGTGGTCCAGAAGACCACTGCGACCTGCCTCCCCTTTCTCCATAGGCTTCTGTTTGTTGATACAGAATTCAGGTTTTAAGTGAGACCTCCAACAAAATGTTTCAGTGTAGTGTGCTGCTCAGGCTGCTATGTATGACCATCCAAGTCCACTGATACTTCTCTCTTGTGTATGGATGGTTTAGAGCCTGAACATAAGAAACAGAAAGAATGACTTCAATACTGGGGATGCTTCACCCTGCTCCTTCTTGTTTCTCCAGGTAGCAACTTTTGCCTACATTATGAGGCAATTTCCCTAGTATCAAATTGATACATTTATATCCTTTTTTGTTTAAATTGTTAATTTAAAAATTACAAACAAATACAAAATGAGGTACAGAGTACATCATTCCTTTATTATGGGTACTTTTCATTGCCTTGTTATCTTTAGTGTTCACCCACCATTATCAGTTAACCTACATTTTTTGAGCATTTGTGCTGAAAATCTTGGTAACTATTTGCTTATAAGTGGCATATATTTAATATTTAAGCACTTTCAGCAAATCTTTGAGACAATTATCTCATAATGAGCAGCCCACATGCCAGCAAGCTAGTCTAGAGTGCTTCACAAATGCATGAAAATATTAACCTTTAACAAGGGGGTAGAAAGAGGAAAAAAAGGCCACACGATCATCACCTCACCCAGAGCACTTACAATGACAGAATGTATTATATTTACAGAAATGTCCTTTCTAAAGGTGCTGTTTCTATATAAAGTAGCAAGTAATTGCTGTAAGGAAACTTGTGATGCCATGGATTGCCTTGGCAATAAAAAAAACAGGGAGAAAGAAGGATGCTTATATAATATGGCTTGCGGCCACAAGCTGAGTCAGTATACATATAGCTCTGAAACTGCACAAAACTTCGTATCTATATATCTTTCTACCTTCACATATACCCACTGCCCAAATCTAGCACATTGCAGTTGTGATAGATAACAACTGCCGTCCACCCCAGCCAGGCCACCAAGGACAATGGGGTTGTTATCCAAAATACCTGGAAGAGGCTTGGTTGGGACTTATCTGTGGTATATACTAACTATAGATTTCATTGTCTAAGCCAGAGCTTTCCAAACTGTGTGTCGTAACACATTAGCGTGTCAGCTGGTGTGTTGCCGCCGTTGCCCCAGACCTCAGCAAGGGCAGCGGCAGGCCCACCCTAGATACACCTCTGAGTACTGCACATGCATAATTGAGCTGAAACAGTGGAAGTGAGTATAAAAAGGCACGGCGGCTCAACAAAAAGCCACCTATCTGTAGGCATGTGCCACGCAGGATTGTTCTCTCATTTCTTGTAATTTCATTATTACAATTTATGTATGTGTCCGTATCTCTTATAAGGGGTTAGTTTAACCTCCGCTTTACTAGTAAAACTGAACTACTATGTCGCGAAATGATGTGTCACCAACATGAAAAGTTTGGAAAGCTCTGGTCTAAGCACTTATCCTTATGGAACCAAACTGTAACCATTTAGACTCAGGTGGGAATTCTCAGTAGGTTTGAGTGAACCCCAGTATTTGCAGAAGTTAAATTTCTTTTATAGAAAAAAAAACTCTAAAGAAGAAAAGGAGGGAGATTGAAGCAGCCCAAATGAGGACCCAGATGAGCTCAACTCAGCATCCTTAGCCTACACAGAGCATTGGCAGTTGGGGGACCTGGGATGGGATACTGTGAGGCTATGGCCATTTCCGCACAGGGCGAGGGAATCGCCCCATGCTGCTACTTACCATATCTTCTGGCTCCCCGGTCCGGTCCAGGCTGCTCTGGAGCAGTGAGTGGCTGTCACTCCGCACTGCTCCGGCATCCAAAATGGCGGCTTCTGGTTGGTTGTGGGTCTCAACCAACTGCTGAAGCTCGCCAACCTAAAGCCCGCCCTCCGCAGATCACAGGCTCGCATTGGTGCGAGCCTGCAAATCTGCATGGGAGAGCGTGCACGCAATGGCATGTGCCGGCTTTTTGAAAAACCTGAAAAATCAGGTTTTTCAAAAACACGCTGGAGGACCACTTGGGGTCGCTCCAGAGCGCACTGAGGTGTGGATCTACACTAAGTAATCTGGACCCAGTCCGCTCCAAGGTGCAGACGTCCTCCGTGGAGGATAGACTGCACCATTTTATTTAACTCGTGCGGAAATGGCCTATGAGTTTCTCAAGAATAAAGTACAATCCATCACTCTGCAACATTTTGTAGGAGGTTCCACTTAGATTCTCATACTTTAATTCTAGGAAGCCAAGCCCTTTTGTAACATTTTAATCCACTAATGTGTGGAAATATACTTTCTCTCCACATCAGTTGTCTAAAATCCAGAAAAATCCATGAGTCACGGCAATCCAAAGTAAAAGGTGTATGCCTTTATGTAAATATACAGTGAAGCGAAGGCTGGAAGTGTGGGGTAGTGATTTGAGTAGTGGACTAGGACTCTAGAGACCAGGGTTTAAATGTCCACTCTGTGATGGAAACCCAACAAGTCATTTTAAGTCACACTGGCCATTTCCGCACTGGGAATTTAAAATGGTGCAGAGTGACCTCCAACGGAGGTCTTCTGCACCGTAGAGTGGACTGGGGTGGTCTACTTTCTGTAGATCCACACCTCAGTCCGGTTCTGCGCGACCAGAAGTGGTCGTGCAGCGTGGTTTTTGAAAACCTCTTTTTTGAGTTTTTTAAAAAGCATGGAGCGAGCGAAGCCGTGTAGCTCCGTCGCCCGGCTCCAGAGCAGATTTTCAGGCACGCGCAAGTGTGTGCCTGCAGATCTTCCAGGGGCGGACTTTCGGCTGGTGAGGTTCTCCGGTTGGTGGAGAGCCTCCACCAACCGGAAGCCGCCATTTGGGATGCTGGAGGACTGCGGAGCAGAGAACTCGCGCTGCTCCTCGTGGTGACAGACTCGGCCAGCTGGAAAACAAAGCCGGTAAGCTCCATTTTCAGGCGTTCCCCCCCTCACATGCGGAAAGGGCCACTGTCTCAGCCTAAGAAGAAAGCAATGACAAACCTCTTCTGAATAAATCTTGTGAAGAAAGCCCCATGATAGGTTCAACCTAAGTTGGAATCAACCTGAAGGCACACAACAACAAAGTGATGGGGGAAGCTGTCTCCTGGACCTCCGGCTGTCTCATAGGTCTTAAAAGTGGGTGGGCAAAACACATTCCTCTAAATGTTGTTGGACTCCAGTTATCATTAGTCCTAGCCAGCATGGCCAAAGGTGAGGAATGGTGAGAACTGCAGTTTCAGTAACAGGCGGGAAAGCTACACTTTGGCTACCCAACAGTTGTAAACAAAGATGAGAAAGGTTACTTTTTTGGACTACAGCTTCCAGAATCTCTTACAATCTCCCAGTCAGCTTTGCATCTGCCGGAGGCACTTTGTCATGTCCTTGTGTAAAACTTCTAATAGGCTGGATTTATAATCTGATAAATTTCCCAAGACGGGGTACAAAAATGACATTCCTCAGCGGATCAAGTCATTGGTCAGGAGCACCTGAAGCTGACTGGCATGATGTCCTTCTCACTCAACTGGAAGCCAAAACAGTCAATTTTTAAGTGAAATACATGGCTTTTTTCTAAGATTTCAAACTGTAGTATAGATGTTTGTTATTCTGTGTAATATAATCATGAAGCTTAGCTATCAAAAAGGGGGGATTTAGACTCGTTGACATAAAAGCTTACTGATGTTGCTGAAAAATTCACAGGTAAGGGCTACTTTGAACTGGTGAATAGACAGGCATCACTGTGATCTGATAAATCCAGTCCTTTAATGTAGAAATCTGGGAATAAAGCCCAAAGGAACAGCTAAGAGGGTTGCATGGGGACACTTGAAAAGTATTTCTTATTTAGATTATAAATACAAATTTAAGGGAGCACAAAAATACCCAAGAATTCATGGAAAAACTGTCTTTAAAGTGGCTCTTACTGATTCTCTTGAGTCACAGTAGCATTGACTCACACACTAGGAATATTAATAGTAGGCTGTTACAAGACCTTAAAAACTTCTTAGAAAATGGGTACTTCCATGGGATAAAGCTCAAGATGAGTAAGGATTTCATTTTTTGTAAGAATTTGCCAAAATTTGAGGCAGGAAAGGCCCCTAATGGGGGAGAAATTGTAATTGCCAAACGTACCCATCCAAGCCCGAGGCCCTTGAGGCCTACATCCAATTGTTAATCCTAACTAAAGTAGACACATTTAATCATTGGTATATTGACATCAATGCAAGTTCTATTAATTCCATGGGCCTCTTCTAGTTGTCACAAACTGGATTGGCCATGCAGAGTGAGAGATTCTGGGAACTGTAGTCAAAAAAGGAACTTTCCCAAGCTCTTTTTTAAAACTGGTATCATGAGCCTTGCAGTACTCATAGGCCCTTTTCGCACAGCATTTTCCATGCAAAAGGGCCTCCGTAGCGTCATGTGATTGCGAGGAGCATTTCAGATGACGTCCTTGCAATTGCGCAACGCTGCTGGGGGCGGCAGGCGCCAATCGCAGACTATTTCATTTTCTGCTTGTAGCCAAAAATGGTGCATGATCACACATCGCTCCAGGGCCCAACATGCACTTACCTTGCGTGTGGAGCTCCAGAGCCGTGGTCCTCACGCTTCCTCCCCCAGCGCAGCCTGGGAAAATACCCGGCTACGCTGCGGAAGGAAGAGGCGGAGACCTCATGCTGCCTGCTGGCCGGCAGACAACTCCTGCGGAGCTGAAGCAGCGGGGACGCAAGACCATCTCGCAAGAGACTGCTTGCGTGATCCCCGCACCCCCGCGCCAGAAAGAGATAAAGTGTGGAAAGGACCATAAAACTTTCCACAGTTAGATCTGGAAGTGGGAGAGAGGGTTTCCAACATTCCCAGGATGCTTTGGAGAGGGAATTATGGAGAAAGAAGTTTGGGAGGCATGGGCTAATAGTAGGGCATGTTACATCCCCTCAAATCTGAGGATCTAATTTGCACCATATTATGCGTATTATTAAAATCATGCTTATTATAAATTTGAATTCTAATTATACAAATTCAACACATTATTAGTTTCATATTTATCTCCAACTATGCTTCAGCCTTGTTGCCATTGTTATTGCAACAGCTTTTCTGAGAGAACTAATATAAAGTAATCTCAGACTCAGAACAGAGAGGCCCTTTCCATCCCTGACATGGGGACGGGAGACGAGCAGGACCATGATGATGCTTCTGCATGATGTTTCCGAAGTGCAGCCTGGGGAACTGTCCAGTTGCACTGCGGAAGGAAGAAGCATGTCCATCACTCTCCCTCCCACAGCGAGCTGGTCTGGTGCGGAGCGGAGTGCTCCCATCGTGCTCCTTTCACAGCAGAGCTGCTGGTGGGATTGCCACCAGAGGACCACTCAAGAACGTAGAGTACGGAAAGGGCCAGAGACAGTGTGTGCATTTGTCTTCAAGATGCCTGTTGACTTATAGCAGTCCCCTGAATATTATAAGGTTTTCTTAGGCAAGGAGTACTCAGGGGCGGTTTTGCCAGTTACATCCTCTGAAATACAGCCTGAAGTACCTGGTATTAATTGGCAGTCTCCCATCCAAGTACTAATCGGAGCTGACCCTGCTCAGCTTCCAAAGTTAGGTGGTATCTGGTGCCTTTAGGCAGAGAGATTCAAGTTTAAATCCCTGCTTGGTCATGGACTTTGCCATGTGAACCTGGACTAACACTACCTTTCAGCAAGTATATCTTACTGGGCTGTTGTGGGGATCCTCAGAGAGGAGAGTGCCACAATGTGCATATTGGACCCATGCATTTCTTGCCTCTTAAAAGCACCCCAAGGGGGACTAGTGGAGTGAGCTAGAGGAGTACTGAATGCCTCACTACAGCAAGTCCAGTTCCCATCTTGCCTAGAAGAGCAACTGAAAAAAAAACTTTCCTGGACCCCACTGTGGTGAAGAATTATCAGCTAGTCTCCAGTATCTCTTTTTTGGGCAAGGTTCTAGAGCATGTGGTGGCCTCCCAGCTCCAGGAGTTCCTTGATGAAATAAATGGCTTAATGGTTGCTTTTCATCCTGGAGAGAAGTGACTAGTGGGGTGCTGCAGGGTTCTTTCCTGGGCCCAGTGCTATTCAACATCTTCATCAATGACTTGAATAAAGGAATAGAGGGCATGCTTATCAAATTTGCAGATGACACCAAATTGGGAGGGGTTGCTAATATGCCAGAGGACAGGATCAAAATTCAAATCAACCTTAACAAATTGGAAAGCTGGGCCAAAGCTAACAAAATGAACTTCAACAGAGAGAAATGTAAGGTCCTACTTTTAGGCAGAAAAAAAATGGAATGCACAAATATAGAATGGAGGACACGTGGCTGAATAACAGTACGTGTGAAAGGGATCTAGAAGTTTTGGTGGATCACAAGCTGAACATGAGTCAGCAATGTGATGCGGCAGCCAAGAAAGCCAACACAGATCTTGGTTGCATCAATAGGAACATGATGATCAAGGGAGGTTGTGAGTAAAAGAAAGACAATCTCCATTACAAGCCGGGAGATAGTCACGTACACAGGAGTCCTAGCCCCTCCCGTCTGCTGACTCATGACTCTACCTCACCTGAAGCGCCTCCCTCTGGACATTGCCTAATATGGTACGGGGCATCTGTGGTTGGTGGAAAAATGCCGCAGTGGGTGTGTATACTGTTTGCCTGGGTAAAAAGGCCTTGCCCCGCCTCTGGCCTTTGTCCCGAACCTCCGGCACCCTGCTGCAGCAGACTTATACTTTTATACTTTTGTACTCAGTAAATCTGGCCTCTAGCCTTTGAACCAAGAAACGTCTGGTCATTTGCCTGTTTCTCAGAAGAAGCTGTCCTTCTTAAGGGCGTAGAAGGTGACAAGGTGATGGTGCCACTTTATTCTACCTTGGTTAGACCTCATCTGGAATACTGTGTCCAGTTCTGGGCACCTCAATTCAAGAAGGATATCGACAAGCTGGAGCATGTCCAGAGGAGGGTGACCAAAATGGTGAAGGGTTTGGAAGCCATGCCCTAAAAGGAGCAGCTTAGGAAGCTGGGTATGTTTAGTCTGCAAAAGAGAAGGTTAAGAGGAGATATGATAGCCATGTTTAAATATTTGAAGGGATGTCATGTCAAGGAGGGAGTGGGCTTGGTTTCTGCTGCTCCAGAGACTAAGACAAGGAGCAAAGGATTCAAGCTGCAGGAAAGGAGATTCCACCTGAACCTCAGGAAGAACTTCCTGATGGTCATTGCTGTCCAGCAGTGGAATATGCTGCCTCAGCGCATGGTGGAGTGTCCTTCTTTGGAGGTTTTTAAACAGAGGCTGGATGGCCATCTGTTAGGAGTGCTTTGATGTATGTTCCTGCATGGCAGGGGATTGGACTGGACAGCCCCTGTGGTCTCTTCCAACTCTATGATTCTATGATTATCTAGATCAATTTCAGACTGGTTTCAGGTCTAGGTATGGTACAGAAGACAGTTTTGGTTGCCTTGGTAAATGATCTACACAGGGGTTTAGATAGGGGGAGTGTGTCCCTGTTGGTTCTGCTAGACCTCTCATTGGGTATGAATACCTTTGACCATGGTATCCTTCTGGATTATCTCTCTGGGATGGGACTTGAGGATACTGATTTACAGTAGTTCTGGTCCTTCTTGGAGGGGCAGACTCAGAAGATGGTGCTGGGAGATGACTGTTTGAAACTCTGGCTGTTGGTTTATGGTATCCCTAAGGACTCAGTTCTTCCCATCATGTAGTTTAATATTTATTTGAAACTGCTGGGAGAGATCCTCTGGAGTGTTGGGGTTCAGTGACCAGTATGCTGATAACATACGGTAGCTCTGTCTTCCCTTTCCATTTGATTCCATTTATTTCTGCACTAAAGCAGTTTCTGCCCTAAGTAATGGGCTGGATGAGGGTGAAAAAACTGAAACTTAATCCAGACAAGGCAGAGGTGCACCTGGTCAAAGCAGATCAAGGAACAAGTATTCAGCCTGTGCTGGGTAGAGTTACACTCCCCCTGAAATCTCAGGTTCACAGCTTGAGTGTACTTCTGGATTCAGAACTGAACCTGGATGCCCAGGTTTTGGTGGTGGCAAGGAGTGGGTTTGAATGTTAAAACTAATGTTCTAGCTGTACCCATTCCTTGAGATGTCAGATTTGGCAACATGCTGTACATGGGGCTGCCTTTGGAAACTGTTCGTTTGGAAACTGTTCAGAGGCTTTAGCAATTCCAAAATGCTGCTGCCAGGCAGTTCACCAGGTTGCACATACCATGTGCTCCCCCTGTTGAAACAATTTCACTGACTGTTGGTCTGTTTCCAGGCACCACTCAAAGAACTGGTTTTGGCCTTAAAAGCCCTATTCAACTTGGGTCCAGAATATCTGAAAGATATCTCCTTATACAAGCTATCTCAAGCTTTAAGATCTGCAGGGGTGAGCTTTCTCTAATCCTACTACCTTCACAGGCATGTTAGTTCAGGACACAGGAAAGAGCCTCCTCTGTGGCATCTCCCAAGGCTGTGGTACTTTCTTCCATGGGAAGTCAAGTTGGCCCCCTCCCTACTCTCATTCTACCAGCAGCTGAAGACATTTTTATTCAGGCAGGCTTTTGAGATTTAAATTTTATGCAGCAGTAGTGTGTGTGGAGCTGTGTGCTATATTTTATTTTTAAAAATCTTTTATTAGCAATTATGTTTTAAATGTGTTTTAACTGTTTTAAGCATGTTTAAATAATATTGTCAGTTAATATTTTCTTAAACTTTTGTAAAATAAGTTTTTTACTTTTTTTTAACTCCAATAAACCAATTTGGATCCCTTCCTGAGAGAAAGGCAGGGAATAAACAAACAAACAAATAGGAATTAAGGTGGCCAGTAACAACAGCATTTTGTCACATACAGGAGCTTCCAATGGCATTGTATTCTCATCTGAGATGGAAGGTTATTGGGAAGGAACACTGTGATATCAGGGAGGTCCTATGATATCACCTCACTATGCCTTCCAGATAAGTCCCAGGCCATTTCCGCACTACACTATTATAGTGCTGTTATTCCACTTTCAACATCCTATGGAATCCTGGAGTTTGCAGTTTAGGGAGGGGCATTTAGAATTCTCAGCCAGAGAGCTCTTTGGCCTCAGTAAACTACAAACCCCAGAATTGTACAAGATGTTGAAAGTGGAATAATAGCACTATAATAGTGTAGTGCGGAAATGGCCCCAGTGAAGTCAATAGAACACATCTACATGAACATACATGTTGGCAATATTACTGTCAAAGAGAAAGGGTTCTCATGACTGAACGGTGGTGATTTTTTATGTGCAAATAGTACTTATATGAGTCAGTCATATGCATAAAAAAGAGTATTGTATTATCAAATTCTCTTGTGGCTAGGTAGAATAATGTGAATTAAGCCTTTATTTTACATTTTAGTGTCTGCAAGACCTCTATTTCTCTTTGAACAAAAGGCGATTGATTTTGCATATATAAAAACTGCCAGTGAGTTCAGTGGGAATTTGCAAACTCAAAAAAAATAAATAAAAAAATCTATGCAACCAAGGAAGATACATGGATTTTTTTAAAAGTTATTTTCAGGATTTTTTTTTAAACAACTGCAATTGTAATAGAAGTTTTTACAGAGAAATTTAGTGAGTGGTTGTTAAGGGAAGCTGCTTTGAGTTATCTGGGTCTACCAGTCAAAATAACAAACACCTAAGTAAAAATCAAAGACCTAAATCCAATTGCTAGTTCCAGCTAGAAGACAGTTATTGAATAAATTGCCTCAGTGGTAAGTTAACACTTATATAAATTCTACTGATTCACTGCTAGTTTGGACTAGCAATTCGATTTAGGCTGAAGTAAATCCAGCTATTTTGAGAACAGCATGGTATCGTGGTTTGAACACTGGACTATGACCCTGGAGACCAGGACTTGATTCTGTGTTCAGCCATGGAAACCCACAGAGTGATCCTGGGCATGTCATATACTCTCAACCCCAGAAAACCCTGTGGTAGGTTCAGCTTAGGGTTGCTATAAGTTGGAAATGTCTTAAAGGCACACAACAACAACATATCCAACAATTTAGCATAGGATGGTGACTCTGTGATTAATTTTAATACACAGAGTATAGTCAGTAGGTAGCACTGGATCTAGTTATATCTGAGTGGAATCTGCCATTTCCTTTTGTTTCTATTGTTCATTTTGTATATGAGAGAGAAAATATACATATATTTGAGCTTCCTTATAGATACACCTTTTAAACCTTTCATAACAATGGCTAAGAAAATGAGGTGCAAAGCCAGGTAGTGTCTGGTTTGAATCTCACCTTTATTATAGACTTATTACGTTTTCGTAATTAAAAAGTACTCTCTATTAGCCTCAAATTTCCATCTATAATACTGGGAATAGTATTTGTGAACTAGTTTATGGAGCTAATGTAAGGGCAAGAATATAATGAATGTAAATCATATCGAGCACTGTTCGAATACTAAGCGCTTTCTGTAGGACAACACTCTCATGCGTCATCCGGTCACAATCCCACCTTCTGCCGGGATGGGAGCGTGTCCCTGGCGCTCCCCTCTGCACCCAACTGGCTGCCTACAGAAGGGAGTACGAGGGACATGCCTCCTCTTTCCACACTGCAGCTGGCTGTCTTGGTGTTTACTACTACCAACCAAGTCTATGGGGCTATATACCTTATACAGACTGTTGCTCATACAGTCAGCCCTCCACATTTGTGGGTTTGACATTCACGGATTTGATTATTTGTGAGTTGCTCCAACCCCTACTCCCCCACCTCAGGTACTACTTTTGCGGGGTAACTTTCCCTCTTGCTGGCTCCAACCAGGCTGCCCAGCTCTTTAAAAATCTCCCTCCAATCCTCTTCCTCCTCCACCAGCCACCGCCTGGCCTAGCCAAGGACAGCCCAAAGTCTGATTTCTCAGGACCACAAGCCCTCTCCCAAAGCTCTCCATATACCCAAGGAAGGAGATGGGCGAGAGAGAGGAAGTACAGGACCACCATGCCAACCATCTCCTTTCCCTGACCCGGTTTAGACATTGGGTACCCATTCTCCCCATCCATGCCTCAGCCCCCTTCCCACAGACACACAAATTTTGACATTTGCAAATGCTTCACTTTTGTGAGGGTCTTGTGCCCCTAACCCTAGCAAATGTGGAGGGCCAAGTGTACTTTGAGAAAGGCCGTATAACAATTCTCTTCTATTTTAACGCTTTAATTGTAGCATCAGGACTTTAATGTTATGACTGGACTTGAAGATGTTTTGCTTCAAGAACATATGTTGCCTAGCAGAAACAGACTTAGGCCATTTCTGCACTAGACTGTTATAGTGTTATTATTCCACTTTCAACATCGTATGGAATCCTGGGGCTTGTAGTTTAGGGAGGGGCCTAAACTGATTAAATAATTTCAGTCAGTGGGCACGTGAGTATATTATCTCTAGAGTTTAAGAGTTCAAAATGAATTTAAAACTTTTCCAAAGTACAGGTCACAGCTTCCTTTACCCTGTGAATGAACACACTGTCTAGGGAACTGTGGTCCAAAAATTAACTTTCCCCAGCTCTACTCATCTCACAGTTGTGCTTCCTGATCAAAGGTGGGAACTTTCATAATGATACTGGAAACAGCTAGGTACAAATGAGCAGTGATGTAGACTTGAGTCAATAGACTCAGACTCAAGTGGGACTTAAGTCACGTCAGTGACTCAACTCGGACTCGACTCGGCCATAAATGATGCACTGACTTGACTTGGCTCGAGACTTGTATATTTTTAGTGACTGACTTGCTGCCCTTGGTTCAGTAACATAACACAGGCCAGTTCCGCACTTGTGGTGCTATTATTATTGTGCTATTTGTTGTGCTATTATTCCACTTTCAACCTCCTGTGGAATTCTGGGGTTTGTAGTTTACTGAGGCCAAAGAATTCTCTGGCTGAGAATTTCAAAGGCCCCTCCCTCAACTGCAAACCCCAGGATTCCATAGGATGCTGAAAGTGGAATAATAGCACTATAGCAATGTAGTGCAGAAATGAGCATATTCATTCAGAAACCTTATAACTTTGAACTACGCTTCCATCTCTTTTTGCCCACTGGTCACATGACAACCTGTCTCAAACCCAAAGTGTGGGTGCATTACTCAGAGGGGAACAGCAAAGGGGTTAGGCAATGGGCTTGAGGCGGGCTTAACATTGCTCAGCAGCCTATCCCTGCTGCATATCAAAGGTGCCTTCTAAAACGTTTCCTAGATCAAAAGACAAGACTCGCCCCCAGAGTGCAGGGTGCATTTTCAGAGGGAAACAGCAAGTGTGTTAGGCAATGGGCTTGAGGAAGAAGGATCCTTCCTTTTAAAGCTTTTGAATCTTCAGTAATGGGGAGTAAGATAGGATCCTATTCTCTACTTCTGAAGCTGCAGGTGGCAAAATTGCAAATGTGGAGAGCCGACTCTGCTTAAATTGTTAAAACTGAATTTATTTAACTCTATCCAATAATTCTGAAATTTTGATTGGGGTATAAAGTTGGCTTCCTGACTTGAGACTTGACTTGAAAGTATCTTCAGGGACTTGAGACTTGATTTGAGACTTGAAGGGAGAGACTTGAGACTTGGAGTAAAAGACTTAAATACATCACTGCAAATGAGTAATTACTGTCCAGGCATAGCCAAGTTCCATTACGTTTGATACATAAAGCAAGATACACCTTTGGCCATGTGTCTGTAGTTTTTACCAGGTTACTTCTATAGAGGGTTATATTGTGGTGGTGGTGTGCTTTAAAGTCATTTCTCACTTGTGACAACTCTAAGGCCCTTTTCACATGTGTGGGGGGAAACGGTGTAGAGCGACCTCTCACGGAGAGCGTCTACACCATAGAGTGGACTGGCGTGGACTACTTTTCGTAGTTCCACACCAGAATCCACTCAGGAGCGGCCGGAACTAGCCGGGCTGCGTGTTTTTTAAAAACCTGCAGATCTGCCGGGGGCGGGCTTCCAGCTGGTGAGCTTCTCCGGTTGGTGGAGAGCCTCCACCAACAGGAAGCTGCCATCTGCGACACCAGAGGAGTGTGGAGCAGCGACCTTGCGCTGCTCCACGTGGCGACGGACTTACCCGGCTGGAGGTAAGCACAGTTTTTGGGCGTTTTCGCCCGTTCCCCCCCCCCACATGTGAAAAGAGCCTAAGATGAACCCAACACAGAGTTTTATTGGCTGATTTTCTTCAGAGGTTTGCCCTTGCCTTTCTCTGAGGCTGTGACTTGCCCAAGGTCACCCAGTAGGATTCCATGCTCAAATGGGGATTCAAACCCTGTTTTCCCAGTGTCCTAGTCCAACACTCAGACCCCTATTCCATGCTGGTTCACTGATAGAGGGTATATTCTCACTAAATTATGGAGGAGGAATATGACATGGTTCCAGTGCTGGTGTATGCTGGCTTTCATGGCTTTCAGTATTCAGAATGTTTAAAGAACTAAAAGTAACCAACTTTTAGTAAATTTTACTGTATTTTAAAAAAGTCAGTATAACAATAACTAACTACTTTGGGGTTGTTTGTGGTATAACTGTAAGGAATTACTTTTTCTAATTAGCTTTCCAGGTCTGTTACTAGACTTAGGAAACTATAGCTAGTTCCTTCTGTTAGAAGCTCCCTCCATCCCCTAAACATCAAAAAGCCAGCACCTATTTGCATATGCACATTAATTTAAATATACCAACATTTCATTCCCTGCATTGCTGTTGAGGTAAAAAGGGGAAAAAAAGAAAAGAAAGAAATAACCATAAAGAGACGGGGGGGGGGGGGGGACAACCTGGTTATGGTTTTTTTCCCCAAAAATTAGGACATTTGAAGTCTTTCATGTAGCAATCATAGCTGTGAGATACTTTTCTCATTATTAACTTTCAAAGAAGCAGGCCGTGTATTTCCTTGCAGGCAGTTTTGAACCCCATGACCTTTATTAATATATGGTTTGTTTTTCAATCAGAAACTCTGTATAGCTCAGTTAAGCTAAACTTCTTCTGTTGCATTCTAGTACATGAAAAGCCTGCTTTCCTGTATCCTCCCAAAAGCGATATGAGATGCTTGTGGTTTGGGCTGACAGCTGGTAGCCTGGGGGATGATTCTAATTTTGCTGTACTTTTTCTGCCTTTGTAACAGGTAGGACAGGAGACAGACATCTAATATTCTGTAATGGAAGGAAAAACTATGTGAAAAGACTGATGCAATTGCAATTCACACTGCACTGATGTTATCACATTTCCAGAGCTCTTGAGAATTATTTTTTGGGACTGCAACTCCCAGAATCCCAGCCAGCCTATATGGCCACTGCAGTCATTTTTCCAAGTTCTGCTTACAGAGTTTCAAAGGTAAAGGACTGGATGGGTGCTGAATGTTATTGGGGGGAAAAATTCCTCACATTGAAAGGCCTCCCTAAATATACCTTTAAACTTTTTCTCCATTTTATGCTAGATGTGAAGAACAGGAGCAGGAAATGTGTAGTGCTCCAGATCAATTGCAGCTCCCATCATAACTAATGAGGAGAAATTATGGAAGATGCAATCCAGCAACATAGGACTGTATGCTCCTCATCCTTGACATACAAGTTAACTTAGCACTCACATTATCAGAATTAAAACCGCACTTGAAGTAGAGCTAAAACAACATGAGTGTCTAATTCACTGGACTAAAACAGATTCCATTGCAGGGAAGTATAACTAACTCATTCACTGGTATTAATTTTTCCCATCATAATGTATTTAGAACACTTCACATTTCATCACCTTCATTAAAATTAAAATGACTGTATCTACTCAGGCAGGAAACACAACCAACGAGCTTTTTATCTGTTGGAGGCTACTATTTGTATATTTGTGAGGGTTTTTTTTTTAAAAAAACGCATACACAGAGCAAACATTTCATTCTCAGTCCTGTTGCCAAGATATTTTTCTCCCTACAAAGAACCTCAAGTCCAAAGCACGAAAATCAAAACCCAATTTGTAGGTTTTTTTTTTAAAAAAAATAATTAAACAATGATTAATCCAACCATGAAGATCAAATGGGAAATCGAAATGCTTTTTGCATGTAGGAACATTCCTACCCAAGATGAATAGGAAGAGAAAAATAAAAGATGGAGTGAATAAGTTGAAGGTACAGAATATTAGCCTATTCACAAATGTAATCATTTATCAGTGAACCTCTGTTCCATTATGCTGATTGATGGAGCTTCACATCCTTCTTTTGAAAGTAGTAAAGCTACCAAGTCTTTCCCTTTTCCTCACATTTCTCTCTCCGGTATCTAATCCTGTCATCTCTTAAACCATAATGAATGCTTTACTTGATAAAAAGGATAATGATCATTCCCCAATGCCCAGATAAATAAAATTCCCAGCTCCAATTTTCTCAGCATTGAGATGAATACAGTGGGACTATCTCAGTGCATTTTCTTTAAAGAAAAAAAATCTTTCAGAAAACAGAAAAAGAACTGTGTATCTTCTTAGGGCAGTTATATACACAATGAGGCTTAGACTAAAATTAGCCCTTATGATCATAAAATCCTAACAGGACTAATTTGAGTCCCATCTTCTCAGGTTGAAGGAAGAACATCCTATCAGTGTCCAAAAACGTGACTGACAGATTGTCTTGAAGACCCTTAGAGGACTGATAAGAGGAAATGGGAATGTGATGGCAGCAACCATCTCAGTACATTGACCATAAAGAATAGGACCTATAAGCAGAAGTGTTCACATTGTACTGTTGATGTGTAGGCATCATGTTTAGAACATTTTGTCTAGAAGGCAGCAGTTGAACACCAATGCCTAAAATCTCAAAGGAAGCTGCTGTAAGAATATGTAGCCCATATCACTGTGACACATAAAGTTACTATCTGGCTACTTTGTACCACTGAAGAATTATACCCTGAGTATGTAAACTATTCCCAGAAACTTTTCTCCCGTTAGAAGTCCTTGATGAAAGTCCAAGCATATTAAAGTGCCTTCTGGAAACTTACTGTCACACTTTTCCAACTCTAGCAGTTTGTGCAACAAGGACAAATTTGTCTTTGTAAACATATACATTTTCTGACATGTTCTCTGACTTAACCACCAGGATGCAAAACACATAGGTATTTTGAATACTAAGAAATAAAGTTTTGCTTTTCTCTGAACCGTGATTTCAAGGGTGGCCTCTAGCTTCTTACCTGCTGTTGTGTTCCACCTGCACACACCTTTGTCCCTGGATGCAAAATACCTACAAATATTTGGAGTGTATTATTATTTATGCCTGATTTGAACAAGGATGATTCCAGCAAATATTGTCAGAATTAAGTCCTGCATGCCTCTTTGCAGGATTTCCCCCTCCAAATGATCCTGTTGTCATTAATATCCACAGAGTGCTATTGATCGCACTATGATATTCACACGCTCAGTCCACATCAACTTGGAAATTTGTTAGCAACAATTAGAGTAACCTATGCATATGAATGGTGGGACTTCACATAGCCTTTACTAACTTAAGTCCCTGTGATTTCAGTGCGTTTACATCAAGTATGATCAACACTATGTACAGAGAAAATCTGCAAGAGTATTTGGGTAAACCTTGTAACAGAAACTGTTTCCATTGTGAAACGCTGTAGCTCTTGGGACTATAGAATGTTATGGCCAAAAATATCTTGAGCAGTTCTGTATGTCAGCAAATCATGTGACAGGTCAAAATTAGAAGATCTTCTACCTTTCAAGGTAACTATAATATGGCTTAGATCCAGTCTATCTGAAAGACTGTAGCTTTGACAATAAAACAGGGGTGGGCAACTGTGTAAGGTTATGGGGCTGCACTGGTCTCCGAGGAGACTTTGGAAGGACCATACCCACCCACTACATGGAGCTCTGCCAAAAAAAAAAAAAAAGTTTTTTGCCCCTGAACACCATTCAGTGTGTTTCACCATGTTTTAAAGGCTTCCTGGTCCATTTTAGGCCCAGGAAAGGCATTTAACAATAGGAAGTCAGTGAAAGTCAATTCCTGTTCACTTTCTGTTTCAAAAAAGGCTTCTCTGTAGTCTAATTTGCTCCAGCTCACACTCCTAGTATAAATGCTGTTACTGCGAGAGAGAAGCCCTATCCCGGAGTCTACAATTTTTAATATTAAAATATGTCACAGAGTCCCCTGAAAGGGCACGTAGGCAGGCACGGCCGAAAGACTGACAACAGGGTCAGACCAGTAAAATTCCCATCACATAGTCCCAGGAAAGCCTCAAGAAAAGCAAACTCACAATAAACAAAAGGTCCTCAGCCCCGAGACGCTGCCTTGAGAGGATTAACATGTGTGTCTCAAGTTGAGCAAATATTCCATCAGGCGGGGACCAGAATTCACACCACAAAACCTCCAAAAATCCAGAGACTTTGGCAACACCCAATAATCCTATCATGCAAAGGAAATTACTTGGTGTTCACTGCAACTCCCATTGTTCTCCCTGGGAAAGGATTAGCCCTCCAGGTACTTTTTCCCCTATAAATAGTCTCAGCTTTTGAGCCGTTCTTTGGATCGCTCTCAGTCGCTCCACCCGACTGTCGTTCTGTTCATTGAGCAATCCCCTCAGCCCTCTCTGTGCTGAGTCCCACTTCTTGGCTGCTTTCTCGGACCCAGGCTTCAGGACAAGGTGCAGTATTACCCCAACAACACCCCTTCTATACTCCCTCTGTCCAATTTCCTTTCTTTTTATTCTTAATAGCTCTTGGGTGCGTGTGTGCTAGAGTGCGTTGGTGCGTAAGACTTACATTTAATAAAATCATTTATTAGACATTTTGTTTGGTTTTTGGCTTGGCCTGACCCCGTAAAAACTGGGTAAAAAGACCCCACTAGGTTACCCTGCCTCTTGCAGTGCTATAACGTGTGCTCTGGCTAATTTCCATTCCCCATCAAGTGGAGCACAGTGAGGTGTCCCCCGGGACCCTCAAAATTAGGGTAACAATGCCCCTAGGAGGCTATTTGGTGGCAAAAGAAATTTTTGAAAAATTTTGCAATTTTTTTTTTTTATCCTTGGGGACCCAGGAGGTCTCCAAACAATACTGGAAAAGCCCTCCCAACTGCCTAGAGATCCTTTTGTGGCATTTTGGATTGCTGGAGACCCTGGGAGCCACAAAAACAGCCCTGGGGGCACATGTGGCCCACAGCCCACACACTGACCCACTCCTGCTCTGTAAAAATCTGGCAGAGTCAGCTTCAGTCATAGTTTTCTCTAGGCACCATCACTATCATAGGCCCATCTGCTCTGAGGACATGGGAGATAATCTTCCCAGCGGTTGCTCCCAGCCTCTCAAATTTCCTTCCACAGAAAGCTAGCCTGTCTTAGCCCCCTCTTTGTTCTTGTTTCATCAGCAAGCAAAGACCTTTTATTCACACAGACTTTTAAAGATTAATTGCATGCTGTAGTATTAACTTCGTTGTTAGGTTTTTTTAAAAAATGATTTTATACTTTTTAAAAAAATTAATGGTGTTTTAATGTGATGACTGTTGAATTGTGTTTAAAGGTTTTTTGTTATCGGGTTGGTAGCTTACCTTGTTTTTAGCCTCTGTAAGCTCCCTTGGGTTCCAAGGTGGCTTATGAATAAAAGGAAATAAAAGTGTGCCATGTTTCCATGCTGCTGCCAAAACTTATTAGGGTAGCAAGGATTACAAAGGTAACGCTGGCATGGAAACAAAGCACATATTTAAGCCAGTGCACAAGGCAATCAATACGTTAAAAAAAAGTGTCACAAATATAAAACAATAGGCAAGTATTATGCAGCCTTTTTTTTTCATTTTCAATAATGAAGGATACCACATTATTTACAAGTAGCAAAAGTCCATTTTAATTGCTCCGTTGTTCCTTTGATTAAGGTTTGTTCCAGTGCCTGAAAAGGAAATATGTCTTTACCCTAATTCATGGATTTAGGTGTCCAGGAAGTTCAGCATCCTGTCATTTAGAGAACAGAGGTTGTATAGAGTTAGGATTCTTCCTTCTTGCCAATTACACTGAGGCCATTTCTGCACTGGTCTGTTATAGTGCTATTATTCCACTTTCAACATCCTATGGAATCCTGGAGTTTGCAGTTTAGGCAGGGGCCTTTCAGGCTCTATAGACACTATAACAGTCTAGTGCAGAAATGGCCTAAGAAAAGGTTTTTGCACCTGAGACGCCGTCTCATCAGACACCATATTAGAAAGGCCCTTTCAGCTTCTGTTTATGAAGCCATGAAATGGCAAAAGAAAAAAAAACACGAGAAAAACCTCACAAAGAAGAGAAAAACTAACCATAGTTCATTTGCTGATGAGAGCTTATTTACTTGTGCCCCTGTTCAAAAGTGCACATTGACTAGCCTCATTAACTGACTCTTTTATCCTTTAAATTACAGTTTTGCAAAGGAGTCAGAGCAGTTTAATACCAGACTTAGCAACTCTATTCACAAATCAAGTTTCATCAACTGACTTTCTTTCCCTCCTTCCCTCTACTTTTCTCCTCCTCCTCCTCCTTCCTCTTCCGCCCTTTATTTTATTCTCTGTCTGCAGTGTTTGTTAGGCAGTTAAATTTTCAAATGGCTGTTCTCTTTTGAAGTGCTAATGTCAGCACTGCTGCTTCCTTAGCATTTAACTTTGCCGGCTGTCAAGTTTCACTATTACTCTTTGTTTTGTGTTTGTTATTTTTTAATTATCAGGAGAAAAGCAACACAACAAAAAAGAAACTCTAATTAGGATTTTGCGAATAAATGCTAAATCCCAGCAGCCTTACCACCCTCGGGCTATGATCGTTTCAGATCTACCAGCAAAGAAGGTTATGCCCACCTAAGTAATTGGACAGGAGGCTGTCTAGAAAAGCCAAGGGCATTGCATGACACAGAGCTGAAGATTTAGAATCTGCTAGCAGATGTCACGTATTGACTATGAGCAGAAGTTTTTGATTCAAAGCCTGCCTCAGCTGTAAGCCGCACAGGCACCATAGTTCAGTGCCAGAACCCAGGAGTGGTATGCAAAAGGTCCCAGGTTCAGTCTTTGACATCTTGAAGTAAAAGGAACAGGTAGCAGATAATGCAAAGTCCTTCTCCCAAAGCTCAGAAAAGCTGCTGCCAAAGCTCAGAAAAGCTGCTACAAGAATTGTATGGAACCTGAGGCCCTCCAGAAATTGTTGGCCATACTGGCTGTAGCTGGTGACAGCTGGAATCCAAAAGTATCTGGAGCTTGTACACAGGTCCCCATTCCTGGAAAAGGCAATTGACAAATCATTTGGCCTGGAATTTTTCTGTATTCCAACTTGGGCCATTTCTGCACTACACTGCTATAGTGCTATTATTTCACTTTCAACATCTTATAGAATGCTGGGGTTTGCAGTTTCAGGAGGGGCATTTAGAATTAGCAGCCCGAGAGCTTTTTCACCTCAGTAACTACAAACCCCACAGGATGTTGAAAGTGGAATAATAGCACTATAGCAGTGTATTTAAGTGGCCTTAAAAGGTGGCTTTAGACCAAGAACAGCAAATGTATCAGCCTCCAAATACTGATGGACTGTAATTCTACATAATGGTGAAGAATGCAGACTGCTAGAGCCCAACTGTAGCTGAAAGGCCACATGTTGCCCTTCTTTGCTTTAAGCAAGAGAAGACCATCTACAGAAATAGATCAGTTATACCGAATTCCATGGGATTCATTCCCAGGTGTCTGCAGAAAAGCAATTTTAGGAATCATAAGGATTAGAAATTCAGGATGTTAGTGAAATGCTACTATCATAAGCAGTGCTAAATGCTATTGATCCATAGCAATTATCATATTACAAACCAGAAGTTTCTATCTCTTTTGTGGCTCTGCATCATATTGCAGAAGAGAATCCTTGTCTGTGTGCTATGTTGAAAGACATTTATTGGGATTCCAGGGGATATCACAACTTTTGTTTGCATTTCTTGCTTTTACCTCAGCACAATATTACTCATGTAATTGCGTCACCACTTTCCCTAAATCAACTCCTCCTTGTGTATAGGACTAAAACTCATATCATCCTGAGATGGCTAGGGTGATTGGGAGTTGTAACCCAACATATCTGAGGATGCCATTTTGTGGAAGGCAATGCTATAGCATCACTAGCAGTATTTACATAGTTAACTATCATCTGTGATCTTCAGTAACTCCAGTGACACCTGATCATTTAAACAAGAAATTCTTCTCTAATCCTAGAAGTCCTTTGACTTAATTTTACTGTTGAAGCAGAGCATTCTTATTCACGCTCAACAATGGCATAACTCTTGAATGAGCTATTCTTTCAGGAGAAAGGCTACACAATAGTTATTTATATGTTAATGCACAGAGCACTTTTGGGACTTATGGGTTAACTATAAACATGTGGTATTATTAAAGCAAGTATCATGCTGTAAAGTTACTATATTAATCCCCATCAATGGGGACTGAAAAAGGTGGTGTCGGGAGGGGGGGCTGTTCTACTAAGAGAAGAGGTATAATTCATGACTGTGTTATGTTGCTAATTTTCAGATCCATTCCACACCGTAGAAGAATCTGCTCAGTAAAATGGAAAGCCTGTGATTGTGCTATGGCCAATTCATCAGAACGCTGCTACAGTTCTCATTTGTTAATATTGTATGCCTTACAGCCACAAAGTAATCATATTGCAGAACTTCAGCATTTTCCAATCTCTTCAAATTTTAATTTATTATGGAAGTTTAATCAGTTTGCTTGATGCTGTGATTACAGAAAGAAAAAGAAAGCAGAAAGGAAAGAACAACTGAGTTCAATAGGCCTAGGTTCAAACAGTAATAATAGCTTTGCTTGCCAGAGGTTTGCATGCATCTGGGATGAGGCTAGTTCAAATGTATATTTTTGGACATAGATTCCCTTTTATAGCTGTACCAATTCAGATTTCTTTTGTTAAGGATGCCTTTCCATGTGAAAATCACATTCCATGTTAAGGCTACCATTTTTTAGAAAAGATTTAAGTATTTATTGCATTTTGCATACTGTTTTCGCTTTCACGTTAATCTTTTGCTTTCTCTTTTTGCTTTCATCTTAATCATTCCCTCTAACGGTGGCTCTCACCATTTGATCTTCTTGTTATTTTGGACCAGTTTTCAGAATCTCTTGCCACTAACTGTGTTGCCTGGAGTTTCTGGAAGCTTCTGGTTTAAGAATCAGTTCTCTCACCATCCAGCTCAAGTTGGATAGGACCTATTTGGTGCAAAAGGTATTTGGCAGGGAATTTGTTTTGCAAATAACTTAACCTTAAAGCTAGTGGAATTAGATTTGACCTCATTACAGAATAAACGTAGCTTGAGCAATAAATTTGACCCTCAATGACATAATTTTATGTCTACTTACACCCAGCACAGCAATTATACAACTACTTATATGACATATGTTGACCTCTGCCTAGATCCACAAAACTATCCACAAAAAACTGGTCTTCTAGTTGCTGTAGGACTGAAATTCTCATGGGCCTTAACCATTGGCCATGCTAGCTAAGAATGATGGAAACTGCAGTCCTTCAACATCTGCAAGAATGGCTGTCAGGGGATGGGCTGTAGCTTAGTGACAAAGTACAGTCATCCCTCCACATTT
This sequence comes from Cyclura pinguis, assembly GCA_030412105.1. Classification (NCBI taxonomy): domain Eukaryota; kingdom Metazoa; phylum Chordata; class Lepidosauria; order Squamata; family Iguanidae; genus Cyclura; species Cyclura pinguis. The sequence continues at coordinate 91,103,175 of CM059601.1, read as the reverse complement.
ACTAGGGTTAGGGGCACAGGACCCCGATGAAAGTGGAAAAACTGTGACTAAGTCTAGGCCCTCCCAAACCATATTTAACACACAAAAAAACCTATGATCACCATATTCAACCCACCACAGATTCCTTTGAGGCATCAGGGTTCCTTCACAAGGTTTAATTTGCTGACTGGTGGGGCTTACTGCCACCTCCACTGCTGCCCCACACCACTTTTAATAGGGACTTGCAAGCCTCATTTGCAGTTTCTCAGACTCACAAGGCTTGCAGTCCCTATTAAAAAACAAGGCACAGGGAGGCAGCAGAGTTGACGGCAAACATTTTCTGAATAATCGAATCTGCAAAAGTAAAACCCACAAATGCGGAGAGCTGACTGAATATGCTTTTTATGCAGAAGATCTCAGCTTTACTTCCAGGCATATCTAGGTAGGGCTGGAAAGATTGACACACTAAGAGCTGCTCCGATTTGTTACTGGTAATGCTGGGCAGACAAATGAAGAGTTTGACCAAATATAATATAGCTTCCTGTGACCACCTAGCTCCCAACCTTGCTCTCAATACACTACATTGTTTGAGTGAGTTAGTCTTGAATGTTCAAAGCTAGGAATTGTTTGTGAGAGAGTAGCAGGGTTAAGTGCAGAACTGTGCAACAATTCCACAATGGTTGTAATATGACTGGGAATAGCAAACTATTTATCATCAGCATTAAATATTCCAGAGAGGCATAAATCATCTCATTAGCTGGGTCTGCACTGGCGTGCTTTCAGTAATTCTGGTCTGTCTCTTTAATACCAGGAAGATATCCTAATTAGCTGTATATCTTCTGGAGATAACATTATTTTATTATAATTAAGAGTTCAAGGATTATAATACAGTTAATCAATATATAAACATGAAACAGAATGAATTTTTCTGGAATTTTTCCTAGGCTACTCTTGTGAAAATACTGACTCAAGTATACCAACCTCTAAGATTTCTAACATTATTTATGCAATCTATATGCCCTATGTCAATATCAAAATTGAAGAGAACCAACTTTATTTTATGGAACATAGGGCACCAATTTAATTCTACCAGTTCCTATCAGTGGTACTGTAAAAATTGGTGTAGGGCAGACAATCCTCATGGAAGCACCACAGCCACACCTAAAGGAGAGTCTAAAAAAGAAGACAACTGTGTTTACCAATATCAATAAACCAGTTACAGCTGTTTTTATCTCTACCAGCTACAGGTGCTTTATAAAGTTTTGCTGTTCTTAATAACTGCTGTCAAGTTGACTTTGACTTATGGTGACCCTATGAATGAGAGTTTTCCAAGTTACCCTATCATCAACAGTTTTGCTCAGGTCTTTCAGATTCAGAGCTATAGGTTCCTTGACCAAGTCTATCTGTGATGCAGCCTTCCTCTTTTCCTTCTACCTTACCAAGCATTGTTGTCTCTTTTAGTGAGTCATGTCTTCTCATGATGCAGCCAAAGTATAACAGTTTCAGTTTAGTCATCTTGGCTTCTAGGGAGAGTTCAGGCTTGATTTGCTTTAGGACCCACTTATTTGTCTTTTCAGCAAATGAATTGATTCTCTTCCTATCAGCTGTCTTCACTGTCCAGCTTTTACAATCATATATTGAAATCAGAAATATGATGGTGTGGACAACCCTAACTTTACTATTTAATGATATATCTTCACTCTTCAGGATCTGGCTTACTTCCTTCGTAGCGGTCCTTCTAAGTCATAGTCTTTTTTTTTTATTTCTTGACAGCAGTCTCCATTAATGACTGAAGAAAGGCATGGAAAATCTTGAATTATTTTGAAGTCTTCATTGGCTGCTTTAAAGTTATGCAAATTATGTAAATCATGTGGGGTCATTATTTTTTGTTTTCTTAACATTCAACTGTTCACTTACCTTTGCACTTTCTTCCTTCACTTTCTACAGTAATTGTTTCATGTCTTTGTTATTTTTTTTGCTAGCGGTATGATGTCATCTGCATTCCTTGCATTGTTGTTCCTTCCTTCAACTTTCATATCTCCCTCCTCAGAGTCTGATTCTGCTTTATGTATGATGCATTCAGCATACAAGTTAAACAGATAGGGTGTAAAATGTACCCTCATCTGACCCCCTTGCCAATTGGAAACCATTCCATTTCTCCATATTCCTTTCTGACAGCAGCCTCTTCTCCTGAGTACAGGCTATGCATCAGGACAATCAAATGTTGTGGTGTTACTGCCCTGGCTAGCCCGAGCTTTGGGGATATAATATAAAAAGATATCTTTGGATATCACTAATTCAGCTTCACATATCCCTTCCACGTGCTTGCGAGGCCCCCGGACAAGCACACATACAGGCTCGGCCGATAATCGCCGTAATATTCCTAGACAATACAGGCAGGCCAGAAAATAGCCGACTCGTCGCTTTAGGAGACCTCAAGGCAAGTACTCCATTAAGTATGCACGCAACCTACAAAGGATTCTCTGCCCCGCGCTGGCAGCCTGATGATCGAGCTATACAACGCTCAAGAACTCCACGTTTGCATACTGGCTACTCTATTGATAAATTCAGCTCTAATTCAATCATTCAAATTCTGACCTTTTGGAGGCTTTGTCTCTAACTCCAAATCTATTGTTTTCCCCTAAGTCCGACCTAGCCTGCGGTCACAATTCTCCTTATAAAAACCCCTGACTTTGAGCACTTCCTTGGATCGCTCCCGAGTTCCAGACCGCCTTGCTGCCGCTTTGCTTGGCGAGCTTCCCCTCAGCTCCACGTGCTGAGATACATCGAACCACAGCTTCGTTCTCCATTTTCTCCCGGACTTCAGGACAGGTTTTGTATCACCCGAACCAACTATCCCTCTGAAAATCCCGCTATCTTACTCACACCTTTGTTTTCCTTAGTTATCTGTGTGTTTGTGTTGCATACATTGTGTGCCTGTATTTAATAAAGACTATTCATTATTTTCCAACTGGTTTGCTTCTTGACTTGGCCTGACCCCGTAGACACTGGGTTGCAAGATCCTGCTAAGTTACCCTGCTTCTCGTTTTGCCAACTTGTGCTCTGAACTAATTTCCCCAACTTCTATAATTTTGATAGCAATTTGGTATCCCTCCCAGGACCCCCAGGAAACAGGGTAACAGTGGCATGCCCATTTCTTTAAGGGTGCTCCATAGTTTTACATGATCTACATAATCAAAAGCTTTGCTATAATTTATTAAAAAAAATAGGCTGATTTTCCTCTGAAATTCTTTGGTGCTTTCCATTATCCAATGTATATTGTCAGGGTTAGCAGGATCTGGCTCCTCTGAGCACGTGCAGAGTTTAAACAGTGAAGCAAGGCTTTGCTGCAGCAGAGGTTCCCAGGCAAGCAGAAAAAATTTCAGAGGCTCATTAAGTTAGGCTTAGAGGCAGATTTATTGCTGCGCACTAAGATTAAGACTTTTGGCAAAATATTCCAGCGGCAATTAAGCAAGTAAAAATAACAGAAGATAAACGGGCAGCATCTCCCCTTATAAGATGTAAACTGTCAGCAGCGTGACAGGTCCAGTGAGGCAATTCTGACTGGCAGCTGGTAAAGGCAAACACCAGCCTTTTTATATCTCCCTGTCACCCTGAACAAGTGGGGTGACCCAATCAGCGTTCTGGCGTGTGGCCTTCTCCAGTACACAAGGTGTAGCCAAAACAGTCCTGATGACCTTGCGCCTACTCGTCTGGCCACATCACCTCTTCCTCTGCCGTCCACTTAAGAGGAAACCGTGCCTGCCCGGCTTATAACCTTGACATATATTTGGAACATGACCTCTAGTGCCTCTTCCTTTGGTGAACCCCACTTGGACCTCTGGCATTTCTTGCTCCATAATAGTAAAAGTTGTTGTTGCAGAATGTTGAGGATCACTTTGCTTGCATGGGAAATTAATGTAATGTTCTTGTGGTTACTGCAACCCCTGCTGTCTCTCTTCTTGGGAATCAGAATGTATAGTGAGTGTTTCTAACTTGTGGGCTGTTTTTTGTTTCCCATATTTGTTGACAGATTTTAGTTAGAATTTGAGTGCATTCCGTTTTTATTGCTTGAAACACTTTATTGGTATGCCATCTGTCCCTGGCTATATATTTTCCCCTATTCCTAGGCTGTAGCTTCCACTCCACTTTCATCTTCAGATTGTTCTTCTTTGAATGAATTTGTCATACTTTCATAACTTTTAAAAATTCTTCAGTGTGTTCTTGTGTTCCCTTGCTAGTCATATAGCACCTCTGTTCTTGGTTAAACGTTCCCTTTGATTTCCAGATCTTATGGAAGAAGTCTCTTGTCTACATTTTTCTTGTCATCTATTTTCTGTATTGATTATTATAGTTTTCCTTGTCCCCGTGCACAGGTCACTGAATGGTTGCATTCAGGGTTATGACCCTATTTCTGTCACCTTTTTGTTTTGTTTCCTGACTGTCCTTAACTGCTTGAAGAGTTTCATTTGTCATCCATCCAGGCTAGTCTGTCTTTTTGGCTGGCTATAGTGTCTTTTTGCATTCTTCCCTGAAAACGTTCCTAGCTTCAGCCCAGAGTTCTTCTAGCTCATTTTCAATAGTGAAAATCCCCCCCCCCCATTATCTTAAAATTCTATGGGGAAGTTCTTCAACTTGTATTTTGGCATGATCGTTCGTTTAGCATACTTCTTTAGTTTTACTCTATTTTTTTTATATTAGTAGTTCATGGTGTATGCCACAATTTGCTCCTCGTCTTGTGTTTGCAGAGAGAATGGGGCTGCTCCATCTTCTGCTTCTGATTATGTAATATATTTGATTTCTATATTGGCCATCAGGTGGTGTCCATGTATGCAGTTGCCTCTTTGGTTGCTTGAAGAATGTGTTTGCAATGACAAAACTGTTGGCCTTGCATAATTCAGTCAGTCACTGTCCTGCTTCTTTTCTTGATCCTAGGTCATATTTTTCCTACAATGTTTCCTGCTCTGTTTCCTACTATTTACATTCCAATTACCTATGAATACCAACATATCTTGTTATGATATGTGATCAATATTTTCTTGGACTTCAGTGTAGAACCTTTCAGTATCTTCCTTTTCTGCCTCTGTGCTTTGAGCAGAAACTTGGATTATTTTTATATTGATGGGTTTTTCCTGAAGTCATAATGATATTATTCAGTCAAACTTTACATTATGTCCTTTGACTGTTTTTGCTACATCTCTCCTCACTATTAATGCCACACTATTTCTTCTTATATTTTTATTTCCTGAGTAAATGTTCAATTTTTTTTTCCTGAAAATGTTCCATTCGTGTCCACTTTAGCTCACTCACCCAGGTTTTACAATGTTTATACATTCTGTTTCTTGTTTTACTATGTCTAGCTTACCCTGATCCATGCTAGGAGCTAGCAGCTGTTAGTCCTAGCTGACTCGCTGATGAGCTAGGGGGAGGAGCTAGCAGCTCTTTATCTCTGCTTCCAGCAGCATGCGCCTTTGGCATGTGCACTTTCACTTTTACTACCTAACCTTAGCAAGACTTAATTGCTTCTTCTTGAACCCATCCGGACTCAATCTGCCTGTTCACAACATCTAGCTAGGGTGGGAACTTGAGGGAGTACCTATAACTACTATAGAACTGCACCCTCTCTCTTGATAGGTTGACAATAAGAACTTAGCAAACAAAGGGTTGACATAGTTTTTACCAGGGGACTTTGAAGGGAAAGCCCAGTTTTACCTTTTACCTTTACCTTTAACTATCTAAACTATCAGGTATGGAGGGGGAAGGAGCTGCTGTGGTCACCTGCCACAGCTGTGGCATATTTCTTTTCCTCCCACAAGACATCCTTGGGTACACCTGCAGCAAATGCAAGCTGGTCGCCCTCTTGAAGGAGAAGGTTCAACAGCTGGAGGCACATGTTTCAAATCTTTGCATTATTAGGGATGGAGAGGAGTTTCTGGATAGGGCTGAGAGGACTTTTTTGAAGAGGGAGTGCATGGAGGACCTAGAAGACGAAGAAGCTGGTTCACCAAACAGGGAGATGGATGCTTGGAGGAAGGTGACACGCAGGAGTAGAAAGACAAGTGCCACACGGAAACTCTCGAGCTACGGAATCACTTCCAAGTTCTTGACTTTATTAATGACAAAGTGGAACAGCAGGAAGAGGTCATGGAATGTCATCTGGAGGAAATCCAACATCAGCAACAGGAACCCCAACACCAGCAGAGCAGCATTCGACAACAGCAGCAGCAGCACCAACACTCTCAGCATGAACAGAAAGTTCAGGGAGCCATGAGGGAACCTGCTCGTCGAGTAACACCCGACAAGCCTCAGAGGAGACGAGTTATAGTGGTTGGGAACTCTTTGCTGAGAGGAATGAAATCGATCATTTGCAACCCGGACAGAATCAATTGTGAGGTGTGCTGTCTACCTGGGGCCAAAATCAATGACATAACAGAAAGGCTAACGAGACTGGTCAAGTCCACTGACCGTAACCCCCTCCTTTTGGTTCATGTCGGAACTAATGACATGGCGAGGCGCAGCTTTCACCGCATCATGAAGGATTACAAGCTTATGGGTAGGAAGCTGAAGGACCTTTGTGCGCAGGTTGTCATTTTATCTCTTCTCCTGGTGGAAGGACGTGGCCCACGAAGGGAAAGAAGAATAGTGGAGATCAACAACTGGCTCTGAAGATGATGCCGCCAGAAGTGATTCGCATTTTTGGATCATGGCCTCCATTTCCACGAGGCTGGTCTTCTGGCTAGGGATGGCCTGCACCTTACAACCGTCAGCCGGAATGTTTTTGCAAACAGTCTCGCAAAATGGATCAGGAGGTCTTTAAACTGAGTTTGACTGGGAAGGGGGACAGTAGTATTCTAGGCAAGGATTCAGTGAGTGCTGCGAAAAATAGCCCAAATGATATGGATAGGGCAGGCCAAGTAGAACTAGAAACCCACAGGGAGAGGGAAAGTAACTTTAGTACAGGAATTCCATGAAGGGCACATTGTCTCAAGTGTCTCTACACTAATGCATGGGCAATAAGCAACATGAACTCCAACTCTTAGTACAACAAAAAAAATATGATGTAATAGGCATCACTGAAACCTGGTGGGATGAATCTCATGATTGGAATGTTGGAATAAGGTGTATAACTTATTTCGCAGAAATAGACCAAACAAGAAAGGAGGAGGAGTAGCCTTATATGTCAAGGATGTTTTTACCTGTGAAGAAATCCATGACTTAAATCTGGGAAGCCAAGTTGAAAGCCTCTGGGTAAGAATTAAGGGAGCGAGAAACAATAGGGATATGATTGTGGGGGTTTGCTACAGGCCTCCATGCCAGCCTGAGGACTTGGATAAGGCGTTCCTGGAGCAGATGACCACACATTCAAAAAGGAGAGATGCCGTGTTAATGGGAGATTTCAATTATACTGATATTTGTTGGCAGTCAAATTCTGCAAAGACTGCAAGGTCCAACAGGTTCCTTGCTTGCCTTGCAGACAATTTTATGGTCCAGAAAGTGGAAGAGGCGACAAGGGGATCGGCTATTTTAGATCTGATCCTGACCAACAGGGATGACCTAGTTGATGAGGTGGAGGTGGTGGGATCCTTAGGAGGGAGTGACCATGCTGTCTTGGAGTTTGACATCCATTGGGAAGGAAAAGCCAAGTGTAGCCAGACATGCATCTTAAACTTTAAGAAAGCTGATTTCTCCAAACTTAGGGAGTTACTTGCTGAAATCCTGTGGACAAGAATACTAAAAGAGAAAGGAGTGCATGAGGGATGGGAGTTTCTTAAAAGAGAGATACTGAAGGCACAATTGAAAACTGTGCCAATAAGGAGGAAAAATGGCAGATGTCTGAAGAAACCGGAATGGTTTACTGACGAACTCTCAGCTGAGCTAAGGGTTAAAAGAAACATGTACAGGAAATGGAAGAATGGTGAAACCACCAAAGGGGTATTCAAGCAAATTGCCAGGAGATGTAGGGAGAAAGTCAGAGAAGCTAAAGCACAAAATGAACTCAGGCTTGCCAGAGACATCAAAAACAATAAAAAGGGCTTTTTTGGATATGTCCGCAGCAAAAGGAAAAACAAGGAAATGATAGCATCACTACGTGGAGAAGGTGACCAATTAATAATGGGGGGGTGAGAAGGCAGAACTACTTAATACCTTCTTTGCCTCAGTTTTCTCCCAAAAGGATAGAAGTACCCAACCTGCGGTGTGGGGAGCAGGTGAGGAAGTGGGGGAAATGCAGCACAGAATAAGTAGAGAAGCAGTACAGGAATATCTGGCTAAACTAGATGAATTCAAGTCCCCAGGGCCAGATGAACTACATCCAAGGATATTAAAAGAACTGGCAGAAGTCATTTCTGAACCACTTGCAATAATGTTTCAGAACTCTTGGAGAACAGGAGAAGTCCCAGCAGACTGGAGGATGGCAAATGCCATCCCCATCTTCAAGAAGGGGAAAAAAGAGGACCCTAATAATTATCACCCAGTAAGCCTGACATCAATTCTAGGAAAGATCCTAGAGCAGATCATTAAACAGTCAGTTTGTAATTACTTAGAAAGCAATGCCATAATCACTAAAAGCCAGCATGGATTTCTCAAAAATAAGTCATGCCAGACTAATCTTATCTCTTTTTATGATAGGGTTACAAGCTTGACAGACGAAGGGAATGCTGTAGATGTAGCATATCTTGACTTCAGTAAGGCCTTTGACAAAGTTGCCCATGACATTCTTGCAAAGAAGCTGATAAAATGCGGGCTGGACAGGGCTACTGTTAGGTGGATTTGTAATTGGTTGACCATCTGCACCCAAAGGGTGATCACCAATGGCTGCTTTTCATCCTGGAGAGAAGTGACTAGTGCGGTGCCATAGGGTTCTGTCCTGGGCCCAGTGCTATTCAATATCTTCATCAATGATTTGGATGAAGAGGTGGAGGGCATGCTGATCAAATTTGCAGATGATACCAAACTGGGAGGGTTTGCTAACACACCAGAGGATAGGATCAAATTTCAATACGACCTTGACAGATTGGAGAGCTGGGCCAAAGCTAACAAAATGAATTTCAACAGAGAGAAATGTAGGGTCCTGCAGTTGGGCAGAAAAAATGAAAGTCACAAGTATAGGATGGGGGACGTGTGGCTGGATAGCAGTACGTGTGAAAAGGATTTAGGAGTCTTGGTAGATCACAAGCTAACATGAGTCAGCAGTGACACAGCAGCCAAGAAAGCCAATGCAACTCTTGGTTGCATCAATAGGAGTATGGTGTTTAGATTGAGGGAGGTAATGGTACCATTCTATTCTGCATTGGTTAGACCTCATTTGGAATACTGTGTCCGGTTCTGGGCACCTCAATTCAAGAAGGATGTCGAAAAGCTGGAATGTGTCTAGAGGAGGGTGACCAAAATGGTGAAGGGTCTGGAAGCCATGCCCTATGAAGAACAGCTTCGGGAGCTGGGTATGTTAGGCTGCAGAAGAGAAGGTTAAGAGTGGACATGATAGCCATGTTTAAATATTTGAAGGGATGTCATGTTGAGGAGGGAGCAGGCTTGTTCTTTACCGCTCCAGAGACTAGGACAAGGAGCAATGGATTCAAGCTGCAGGAAAGGAGATTCCACTTGAACCTCAGGAAGAACTTCGTGATGGTCAGAGCTGTCCGGCAGTGGAATATGCTGCCTCAGAGTGCGGTTGAGTCTCCTTCTTTGGAGGTTTTTGAGCAGAAGCTGGATGGCCATCTGTTGGGAATGCTTTGATGGGTGTTCCTGCATAGCAGGGGGTTGGACTCGATGGCCTCTGGGGTCTCTTCCAACTGTTCTATGATTCTATGCTTCTGACATTCCATGTTCCTATAATATGTGTTCTGCATCTTTGGCCTTTCCTTTCACCTTGGAGCATGTCAAAAACCTAATGTCCTTTTGCCTTGAATCCAGCTTTGTCATTAGCCACAGTGCTATTGATAGTTGTCCTCTAGTGTACTCTCATAGCTCACTAAGTGCCATCCATGCTGAGAGTTTCATCTTCTGGCACTATCTCTTATTTCATTTTGGATTGTTTCATCATACTGCCTTCATAGTAAAAGACATTTCAAACATGTTTTCTTTGCCTCCTTCTGCACAGAACTAACATGTGTTAGCTATGGTCCCACTGCGGTTGCCTCTGAGAGATCCTCCACCAGTGTCACCCTCCAGTACTGCTGCTGCCCAGAAGCTGTCTGGCACATTTAGTTTGCCTCTTCAGCGAAGGCCTGTCTGACATGGGACACCCTACCATCAGCACTGCTGCTGTAAGCATAGCCTCTTGCCTCACAGGAGCACACAATCTCATCACTGTAGAAAGGTAGTGGCATTGGTGAGCAAAAGCTAATGGGTCTTAATTGCCCATTCAAGACAAAGCCACCCCTAAACACTTTTGCATTAAGACCAGTGATGTAGACTAGAGTCAATTGACTCGGACTCAAATCAGACTTAAGTCACTTTAGTGACTTGGACTTGACTCAGCAAAAATTACACACTGACTCAACTCAACTTGAGACTTGCATATTTTTAGTGACTGACTTGCTGCCCTTGGTTCAATAACATAACACATTCATCCAGAAACCTTACAACTTACTGATCACATGACTATCTGTCTCAAGCCCAAAACGTGGACACATTTCTCAGAGGGAACAGCACCTGGGATAGGCAATGGGCTTGAGGTGGGCTTAAGGTCTGTTCAGCAGTCTGTCCCTTCTACATATAGGAGGAGCTTTCTAAAACTTTTTTTATGAGCAGGAAGCAAGACTCATGCCCAGGGCATGTATCTCAGAGGGGAACAGAAAATGTGCTAGGCAATGGGCTTGAGGAGGTAGGATCCTTCTTTCTAAAGCTCTTGAAGCTTCAGTTATGGGGAACAAGAAGGATCCTATTTCCCACTTCTGAAAAAGCCTCCAGCTTTGCAAAATGGGAAGTAAGAAGGATCCTGTTCCCAACTTCTGAAGCTGCAGATGGCAAAAATCACAAAAGTGGAGGACCAACTCTACCTGACTTTATTCGACTCTGTCCAAAAATTGTGGAATATAGGTTGAGGTATAAAGTTGGCTTCCAGACTTGAGACTTGACTTGAGACTTGACTTGCAAGTATGTTGCAAGGACTTGAGACTCGATTTGAGATTTGAAGGTAGAGACTTGAGACTTGACGTGAGACTTGGAGTAAAAGATTTAAATACATCACTTATTGAGACTACTATTGGAAAAATCCACCCAAGCCCGAGACTGAAGTGAGAAATGCATCTTAAGTCAGAGTTTACATCTGTGAAAAGAAAAGGAGATATCAGTGTCTACTTTTCTTTTCTTTTTTTTTAAGGCCTTGAGCTTTAGTTCTGTAGGCTCTGGCTCTACACCATCACTAACTAGAGTACATAGAAAAAACAGATTTCAAAAGGAGACACTGGGGATGCATGTTACAAGATGAACTTGGATAGTTCTTTTTATTTTCCCATTGTTAGACTCTGCACCTAGCTGTGAAGGATTACTAACAAAAATTCAAACTGAAGAAGTCTAAGATTGTAATCCTGTGCATGTTTACTCAGCAGTAAGCCTAACTGTGTTGCCTGATGCCAGCTCACAGGGATGTATGCTCACAGTTGTAGCTTCAGGTTTATCTAGCCACTTTAAGTCTGGCACAGCATCTTATTAAAATAAGAAAGAATGTAAACTTGAAATAGAATGCGTGTTGCCAGTGTGATCAGCATTAAGATGTATATATGTGTATGTGTGTGTTTCAAATCTCCTTGAAAAGTGAAACATCTGAGGAAGCAATCTTTAATTACAAAACAAAGCAGTCTTATAAGGAATTTTAGAAAAACTTAAAAGAAAGCATTTGTGCATTGTCTCATTGTATGCCACATACTTGTTCAGTTTACTACAAGCTCCATCCAAACACAGGCTATAATCCTGTTCCCAAATAGGTCATATTCCTAATCACCTGGACTAAGCTTCAGTTTGTTCTCCTTCATCTTGTTCATCTCAGATGTTGGTTCAGAATTTACTCTCTTGCATCAAAAGACAACAAAGAATCCAGCAATACCTTTAAGGCCAACTGATTTATTGTAGCATAAACTTCCACAGTGCTTCAGTTGCATCAAAGATGAATTTCTTTCCTTTACCCTTCTGGTACTTGATTTAATAACACATGGTTCATTTCTCAGCTTTAGAATTCTATTTACTTACTCTGAACAAATAACATTGTTATCCTCCATTTCCAAATAGTTCAGAGTTTGCATGCAGCATAAAAGAAAATATCCAGGTATCAAAACAAGATATTTTATTCTGGTTATTTGCCTGGAATAATATTAAAGTGATATCCAGGGATCATCAACAGTGTTTCATAATTATAGATGTGTAGATCTCTGGAGCTCTTCATTCTATAGTCATCAGTCTTTCCCATCCTCTTTACCTCTTGGATGACTAACATTCTGAAACCAAAATTTTCCTACTTCTTAAGCCATAATAACAGCCAGAAGTTCACATACTTCTCTGTGTTAACAGAAGTAAACAGCACTTCTGTGTGTTAACAGAAAATTAACTGACATGCACTAATTATGATATGTATATAACTCTGAGAGACAGCTTGGTGTAGTGGTTTGAACGTTGGACTATGACACTGGAGACCAGGGTTCAAAACTCTGCTCAGCCATTGAAACCCACTGAGGCCCTTTCCACACAGCATTTGCCATGCGAAAGGGCGCCTGGAGCGTCGAACGATTGTGAGGAGCGATCTGCATGACACATTCACAATCGCGCGACACTCCAGGGGCTGGCAGACGCCGATCGTGCACCTTTTCATTTTTGGCTGGAAGCTGAAAATGGTGCGCAATTGCGCATTGCTCCCAGGCCCCACACGCACTTACCTGGTGTGCGGAGTCTCCAGAGCTGCGCCAGTTGCGCTTCCTGCCCCAGCGCAGCCTGAGAAACTCCCAGGCTGCGCTGCAGAAGGAAGAGGCGGGGCTCTCACGCAAGCAGGCAGCTCATGCGGAGCTGAAGCAGCAGGGATGCGAGAGCCTCTTGCTGGAGGCTGCTTGCGCGATCCCCGCACCCCAGTGCTGGAAAAAGGTAAGGTGCAGAAAGTGCCTGAGTGGCCTTGGGCATGTCATACTTTAGCAGCCTCAGAAGAAGGCAAGGGCAATCCCCTTCTGTATTAATCTTGCCAAGAAAACCCAGTGACAGAGTCACCTTTGGCTCACCACAAGTCAGAAACAACTTGAAGGGACAGTACAACAACAACAATGTAATTCTAGTCTATCAGATTCACTCTTATATGCTGTCTTATTGTTAGAAGGTGAACATCACAATTCTGTATATTTTTATTTGGAGTAAGTGCCACTTAATTCAGTGGTGCTTAATTCCATGTTATATGTGCAGATTTACTTGCAAGTAAGCCCCACTGAATTCAGTGCAATTTACTTTGAGTAAACATGTACACAAGCATGTACCACAGGTGTATTTAAGTCTTTTATTACAAGTCTCAAGTCTAGTCTTAAGTCTCTGCCTTCAAGTTTCAAGTCAAGTCTCAGTCTGGGAGCAAGTTTCTCAAGATGAGAATAGGATCTTCCCATTTCTGAAGCTGGAGGCTTTTCGGAAGTGGAGAATAGGAACCTTATTACTGAAGCTTCAAATGCTTTAGAAGAAAGGATCCTTTGCTGAGCTCTGGGGCAAGTATTACCTTCTGCTGCTAGGAAAAGTTTTAGAAGGCTCCTTTGATATGCAGCAGGGACAAGCTGCTGAGTAGACTTCAGCCCTGCCTCAAGCCTGTTGCCTAACATATTTGCTGTTCCCCTCCAAGAAATGGCTCAAGCTTTGGGCTTGAGACAGATCATGACATGACTAGTAGGCAAAAAGAGATGGAAGTGTTTTTCAAAGTTGTTAGGTTTCTGGATGAATATGCTATGTTACTGAACCCAGGACAGCAAGCTGGTCACTAAAAATATACAAGTCACAAGTCAAGTCAAGTCACTGTGTCATTTATTGCCAAGTCGAGTCCAAGTCAAGTCACTGAAGTGACTTGAGTCTGACTTGAGTCCAAGTCAATTAATTTGAATCTACATTATTGGCATGAACACAAGGACTGGGAATTGAGCAGCATTTCAGATTGTATATTGTAATTCCCAGCATTCTTTAATATTGGCTATGCTGACTGGGAATGCTAGGAGGTGTAATCCAACAACATCTGGAGAGCTATATGATTCCAAGGCATGATGTACATCTGTAATTCTAAAGATTCCTTCTTGGAACTAAGTTATATTGAGTGCAACTCCAGATACAAAGGTTTTTGTTAACACATTTGGTTAGGAGATGCTTGACTGTGTTCCAAGTATGCTTGATGGCTATATGTTTAAATTTCTTTTATTTCTTTTTCTCCCTCTTTGTAGCAGTGTGGTTTGCAAGGTTACAGGGCAATTATTGTGAAACCCAAAAGAAATTGGAAGAAAAATATGAGAAAATAGAGAAAACAGATTAAATTTTTAGAAACTGAATTATTTAAAAGCATTCCCTCTTTATCTGAGAATATAATTGTTCTCCAAATAACTATTTTCGCAAAATGGGATTAAATTTAATTGTTCGTGTATGAAATACAGAGTTCTCAGTTTTGCTTTAAGAGTACAAATAAATGTGAAAATTCAACAACAGGATTTCTAGCCATGGTTCTCTGATACAGGAAGCAAATAAAAATACATATATATCTGAGGAAGAAGTGGAGAAAGCTATAAAAGGCTAATAAATAAATACTGCGTAGGCAAGCATCCCATGAGATCTTACTTTGCATCTTACTTTGTGGTGTTCTACCCTTTTATAATAGTAATTATACATGCAATCATTAAAAACATTTATTTAACATTTTATCTACTGCACTCTCTGCCAAAATTATTGCACCCAAAGCAGTGTACAGCATAGGATAAGCAATAAATATTACGATAAAAACATCCTCAAAACACTATAAAAACCCAGCTCAGCTAGCACAGCAAACAGCCAAAAAGATTTCAGCTAATTCTAACAGAATGGTACCAGTTCCTGTTGCCATTAAGTTAAAAAGAAATGTATCAGGCCTCAACTGTGATTGGTTCTTGATTGATTGAGCATGGATAGAGATCAGAAAGTCTCTTCCTCTTATTTCTGAACTACAATTTCTAGAACAGCTATAGTCTCAAAAAGTAACTTTTCCAAGCTCTGGTTATGGTACAAACAAATTTGTTTGCAGTTTGTCTGATTATGGTACAAGTTTGTCTGGTTATGGTATAAACAAGGTTCTGTTTCTGGTACAAACAAGTTTGGGGCTAGAACAAACACATTGGGGGATAAAACTCTGGGACAGGAGATTCCAGAACTCCAGAAATCTGCACTGCAAAGTCAAGGCACTGGGAATCTTCTGCTACTTATAAACACAAATTGACCTCACCAAGCCACTCTGAGTAGAGATGTAAAATTTCTAGAAATTTGAAGTCTGGTGGGGGGCAGTTTTTCCTACAGATTGAAAGTTATCTTATTAACCTGTTTGTGTGTGTTGTGTTCCTTCAAGTCGTTTCTGACTTATGGCATCCCTACGGCAAACCTATCATAGGGTTTTCTTGAAAAGATTGTTCAGAAGGAGTTTATAAAATGCATAATCTATAACATGGTCTAGTATAAATGTATCACGTTTGATATATTAAAAATCCAATTTGTTCAGAATGTAATTGCAAATTGAACCTAGTGTTTAAATTTTTATTTTTTGTTACAAATAGAGCTATAAGTCCTTGTACTATAACAAACATCTCAACTGTAAGAGACTACTTTGGTTTTGCTAGCAACAGGCCAAAACAAAAACAACAACAACAAAAAAACCCCAAACCCAAAAACAGCCTATCAACATGAATACAGAAATTATCTTAGCTTTGTTAGTACTCCATACTGTCAAGCAAATATAACATATTCATTCCCTGAAAAGAATGGACAAAACTAAGACCAAAAATTGTAATGATCTGCTATTGGACATTGTCTTACATAAAATCCTTCATCTCACATAATACTTAAAATGGTTTTGGAGCAGTAAATATGTGAACATCTTACTTCAAACATTTTATTCATCATTCTAAAATAAAATAATTCCATAAAACATTTCCCCCATTTTTCTGGGGGAAAAAAAGCAGCTGTGGGGGAAAAAATCCTGAATTTTTCCATTCTGCCCCCCTCACCCCCAGAGCTCTTACATCTCTTGCTTTGAAGCCTAGGCTTTATACTTCTAGCTGAAGGCTAGAGAACCTGCAGATGTCGTTGAACTTCAGTCCCTATCAGTTGCCATTTCCAAACTAGATTGTTATAGTGCTATTATTCCAGTTTCAACATTCTATGAAACCCCAGGATTCCATAGGATGTTGAAAGTGGAATAATAGCACTAAAACAGTCTAGTGTGGAAATGGCCAGTGTTAGTCATCCTGTTTACTGGTGAAGCTGATGGAAGCTGTAGTTTATCAACAGCTGATGGGCTGAAGGTTTCCTATCCCTGATTTAAGGGATTAAGGATTGGCTTGTGAGGTCCGTGTTATTTACCAAAGACCATGTAACATCCTCATATTGCAGTGCTTGCAGCTCATGCCTGTGTATACCTACTCAGAAATAAGCCCCAAGGAATACTTTCCAGAAGAATTCTACCTTAACCAACCATTGAAAGTCAAGCAAAAATAGAGCCCTTTGTGTCACAGTATGGATACCCACCACAGCTATGCAAAACTCCAAGGCCCAACAATTAGACTAAGGATGAGATGTAGGGAATCATCTTCTCCATACTTCAGGAACAGAGACACTGTCCTTGGAGGAGCTTTCTTAAGATTTACAGAGGCCAGACTATATAGGATGTTAAACCTCACAGCCACCATTCTGAATCAGGGGATGCAGCAGTTCAATCAGAAAAGGAAACAATATGTTTCTAGGATCAGCATGGGGAGCTAGATTAAGGGTGGTCAACTGGTGGCCCTCCAAATGTTTCTGGAATGAAGTTTCCATCTTCCTTCCCCTTATGCTGCCTGGGGCTGATGATAATCATGGCCCCAAAGTCTGGTGGGCCCAAAGTTCCCCACCTATCATCTAATATTTCATATGAAAAAAATTGGTGGAAATTCCTCGAGGTCACTATCATTGAGACTTCAGTTGCAATATAAGATGATATCTAGACTATTACCATGTCTTTTAGATGAAGTCTTTTTAAAAAGTTTGCATTGGCAACCCTGCAGGCCTATAATGATCCAGCCAATGACCTAGGACAGTCATTACGTCCCACCTTTCAGCCTCTACCTTTATTTAGGGCTTTATTCAGTGCCTAAACCATGACTCCTGGATTTGACGGCAAGAAATCAAAACAGGGACTGAGAGGCAGAACTAGCTTTTGGCCTATTGATACCTCCAGATTCCAAAATGCTGCATGATTTCTCTCATGTACCATATAATTGCTAAAAATAGCTGTCAAAAGACACACAAAGTAAGATGATACCTTCTGTGGCGTCATACAGCATTTGTCAGAGAGCAATGAATTACACACCAAAATTCTGGGCATAAGAAAAATTCTGTGCCATAGTACTATCTTAATTAGACTAACACAAAGGTCATAAAATATGCCAACTTTCAAGATCTGCAGAATTCTTAACCAAGCAAGGGAACAGGGGAGAAAGAGAAGTCATAAAGTCTACATAGCAATAGTCTTAAGATGCAATGTGGGAAGAGGTTATAGATGTTCAGATTGAGCTCAGCCTGTTGCATGACTGCCCCTAGATGCAGCCCACAAGCATGTCAGCAGTCCTAATCATACAGGCTTCATGACTTCAACATAATTCCAGCCTTTTCTTTTCCACAGTTTCAACCCACCCCATTTACTTTTTGTGGCACCTTGCCCAGTTCTATCTCTTCCATTTCTCAATGATCCCAATGCTAAGATCACTGTTTTCCTACTGGTAATAGATCTCAGTTGGGATCACTGAGTTTGACCTCCCATTTGCTGTGATCCCACACCTAGAACTCCATACACAAAGAAGGGCTGAGTGTTTACTATAATTTTCTGCTTTTTGAGTCCCAGTTTGGGAGAAAGGCAGGATATAAATACAGTGGTGATGATGATGATGATGATGATGATGATGATGATGATGATGATGGGAATGACAACGAGGATAATGGTTGTGTATGTTCCGCAAACCTGTTGGTATTGTCTGCTGTCTAGAGTTCAAACTTTCCCCTTATAGAATCATAGAATCATAGAAATGTAGAGTTGGAAGAGACCACACAGGCCATCCAGTCCAACCCCCTGCCATGCAGGAATACCCACAAAGCGCTCCCGACAGATGGCCATCCAGCCTCTGCTTAAAAACCTCCAAGGAAGGAGACTCCACTACACTCCGAGGCAGCATATTCCACTGCCAGACAGCCCTGACTGTCAGGAAGTTCTTCCTGAGGTTCAGGTGGAATCTCCTTTCCTGCAGCTTGAATCCATTGCTCCTTGTCCTGGTCTCTGGAGCGGCAGAAAACAAGCCCTCTCCTTCCTCTACAAGGCATCCCTTCAAATATTTAAACATAGCTATCATGTCCCCTCTTAACCTTCTCTTCCGCAGACTGAACATACCCAGCTCTCTAAGTCTATCCTCATAGGGCTTGGCGTCCAGGCCCTTCACCATTTTGGTCGCCCTCCTCTGGACCTGCTCCACCTTGACCATGTCCTTCTTGAATTGGGGTGCCCAGAACTGGTCACAATATTCAAGATGAGATCTAACCAACGCAGAGTAGAGTGGTACCAGTACCTCCCTCGATCTAGACACCATACTCCTATTGATGCAGCCGAGAATTGCATTGGCTTTCTCGACTGCCGCATCACACTGCTGACTCATGTTCAGCTTGTGGTCTATTAAGACTCCTAGATCCCTTTCACACATACTGCCATCCAGCCACGTGTCCCCCATCCTATATTTCTGCATTCCATTTTTTCTACCTAAGTGTAGGACCTTACACTTCTCTCTGTTGAATTTCATTTTGTTAGCCTTGGCCCAGCTCTCCAATCTATCCATGTCATTTTGAATTTTGATCCTGTCCTCTGGCGTATTAGCAACCCCTCCCAATTTGGTGTCATCGGCAAATTTGATGAGCATGCCCTCTATTCCTTCATCCAAGTCGTTGATGAAGATATTGAACAGCACTGGGCCCAGGACAGAACCCTGTGGCACCCCGCTAGTCACTTCTCTCCAGGATGAAAAGCAGCCATTGGTGAGCACCCTTTGGGAACGGTCAGTCAACCAGTTACAGATCCACCTGACAGTAGCCCTCTCCAGCCCACATTTTACTAGCTTCTTTGCAAGAATGTCATGGGGAACTTTGTCCAAGGCCTTACTGAAATCGAGATATGCTACATCCACAGCATTCCCTTCATCTATCAAGCTAGTAACTCTATCATAAAAGGAGATAAGATTAGTCTGGCATGACTTATTTTTGAGAAATCCATGTTGACTTCTCGTGATTACCGCATTGCTTTCTAAGTGATTAGAAACTGACCGCTTAATGATCTGCTCCAGGATCTTTCCGGGTACTGACATCAGGCTGACTGGGCGATAACTGTTTGGGTCCTCTTTTTTTCCCTTCTTGAAGATGGGAACAACATTTGCCCTCTTCCAGTCTTCTGGAACTTCTCCTGTCCTCCAAGATTTCTCAAAGACTATAGCAAGGAGTTCCGAAATGACCTCTGCCACTTCTTCTAATATCCTAGGATGTAATTCATCTGGCCCTGGAGACTTGAATTCATCCAGTGTGGCCAGGTATTCCTGTACCACCTCTCTACCTATTATGTGCCATATTTCCCCTGCTTCCTCATCTGCTCCCCAACCGCCAGGTTGAGTGCTTGTATCCTTCTGGGAAAAAACTCTTATCTAGAGAAGCTTTAAAACTATTAAATAGTTGATTTATAGCAGGGGTGGGAATTGCATGGTTGTCCAGATGTTGTTAGACTGCAACTCTCAGCAGCCCTAGCCAACAAAGTCAATGAGGAAGAATGCTGGCAGCTGCAGTCTGACAAGATCCAGAAGCCTGCTTGATTTCTGTCCTGTTCTATAGATATAGTCATGCTAGGGCAAATAAATAGCTTAAAGCCTGCCCCAAAAATAGATGGGTAGGGAATCTCGCTCTACAGAAATTGTTGAACTCCAGTTTCCAACAGACAGTTTCATCAATAGTCAGAAAGCTGTGGATATTGTAGTACAACATCTGGAGAACTACATTATTGCAACGCTGCTACATAACTATTTAATATTTTTTAAGTCCGACAAAATTTGGAAGTTCCCCACAATAGAGACGGGGATTGAGAATGGAATGGGTATTTTCATGTAGTGAGTTCTAAAACCTTTTATCTAGTAAATTTCAAAACATTTGAGTCACAGCTGAGAAAATCAGACCCTGAGTTCCTGCCAGTCTCATTTCCTGAAATGAAGAGATCATAAACTTGCTTCAGCAATGGGGACATTCTGTCTCCTATCTCATCAAACCCATTCAGGCTTATTGTTGAATTCGTAATCATCCCAACAAGACAGTATTTCATTCTCCTTCAGCCTTTCTGCCTGTTATTGTGCACTTTCAAGTCATTTCCAATTTAAGGCAATTCCAAGGCAAATCTTTCACAGTGTTTTCTTGGAAAGACTTATTCAAAAGGGGTTTGGCTTTGCCTTCTTCTGAGGCTGAGAGAGTGTTTTTGCCCATGGTCTCATCTCGTAGTGGGCTTCTACAGCTGAGCAGGGATTTGTTTGAATCCTGGTGTCCAAGTCATAATCCAATGCTCAAACCACTATATCACACTGGCTCTACTTTCTTTTTCCATATCCAGTACCCTGCAAACAGATCAGTACTCTTTCCCCGACCTTTTGATGGTTGTGCATTCCCTAAGGCCATTGAAGAAGTAGCCCTGCAACAGATGTGTCGTGTGTTTTCTTTTTACTTTCCCTACTGATATTAATAAACAATCCTGTGGAACAAACTGCAACCCCATGAGAAAAGTTGATGCTTGCCTCATAACTGCAGGGTAGCATGGTATGGATTACATATGACAATGCCCTTGCCACCTTGCATGGATTTTTCAGAAGAGGCCAAGCAGGAGAGCACTTGACAAAGTGCGAGAAACAGCCCTTCATGCAGTAAAGTTATCTGTACTTGCTCCAGACATGGCCTGATTAACACTTTAGTAATGTGACTAAGCAGATATAGCATGGAGGTCCCAAAAACTAGTGGATCAACAAGCAAAATGGGTCAACTTAGCACAATGTGCTAAATCCTCCTCTCCCTGACCCATGATCTAGCTAAAATGATCCACGTGTTTAGACCAATGGGACTTGCATATCCTGTCCAACAGGAATCTATTTCACAAGGTGACACTTGTGAAATAGATAGACACTCTCTGCCTAAGGTATTTCAACAGACAGTGGTAAAGGTTAATGCCACCTGAGATCCAATAAGGACAGAAGAAGGGAAATTCTTCCTCTTGGGCCTAGTGAAACCCACAAAGTTTCCAGAGACATCCACTCCCTAGTATAGAGAGATTACCCCCATGCACCTTTCTAAATGGAGTGGGAAGATCCCCTAATGTGCTTTCAACATACACTGCAAACACTTCCCTGTTGTTCAGAACTGCAGTTCTTACACATCTCCAGACCTGACCCTCTGAACTTGCTGATTACTTTTATGCTATGAGAGAGGACGATAGGGGAAAACCCAGGAACTTACTGGATATCGGCACCTCTCAGCCTTACCAGTCTCCCAAAGCCTTTTATGAAGACAAAATTGGGAAGACTGAGACCAATTCCTGTTTGTAGTCACAACCAGAGCAGACCCACTGAATCAATTGATAGATGGAGAATCAACATATAGGTAAACCCCATTGATTCAGTAGGTCTCCTCAAGTGAGGCCTACAAATAAAGCTTAGGTTTGTGTGTGCTGCCCTGAAGTCCTTGGCACAAATCAGGAATAAATACTCAGGAAAGGTGTTTTATAGTAATAACTAAATTGTTTGTTCTGCTCAGGTGTTGATGTGTGTTCCTTTTGGTTGATGCATGTTCTTTTTGGTTCTTGGGATGGATTTTGGATGAACTGCAAAAATGGTGAGAAGTTTCAGCACTTCCAAATTTCCACAGCACAGCATGAGGCTGTTGTCAGGGTTGTTCCTACCTGAGGGACCAGATCTGCATGTTACAGAAGGTCAGAAAATTGGTGCTTACCAGACCAGTGCTACTCAAAGTGGTGGTCCATGGACCATTGTTATGACCAGTCCACAAGCCATTAGCTGCTGGTTCCTGGAAAGTTTCCAGGAAAGAAACAGTTGGAGCACAGTTCCTGACACACTGGAAGAAAAAAAAAAAGTGCAGGTTCCTCACCCACATCAGATAGTTTGAGAGGCACTGACTTAGAAAGTATCACCAGGATGGATGTGCTTCTGGTACTCTTCAGATGCCAAAATAACTTGGGTGGTTTTGGGTACGGTGCCCTTTCAGGACTTGGAGAGCACTAAGTGCTTTTCTGCCTCAGGCAGTACAATGTCTGGGGCTGGTCCTCCAGTCTCAGGAGTAAGACATCATTTCTCCTCTGAGCCGCAAAAAGACTGGTGGTAACCTTGACAAGCCTGGGCTGGCTACCAAAGCTGCTCAGAAACTTTGGACAAAGCCTTGCTCATTCTTGTTGCTACTAAGTTACTGTTTTTCCAAAAAAAGCAGGTAGGGCTTGAGCACACAGAAATGTAAGATCTGTTTTTTTTAGAAGCTATGCTTAAATTCTCCTCCTTGCCTCCCTCCACAATTTTTGCCTCTGTGATTCAAATGCTACCTTAGCTAGAATACCTCTGTGGGATACGTGTGCTTTTCAGACTGTTCTACTTTCCCATTGAGTCCGAGGTCTAAAATTACCTAGCTGCGCCCCCGCTCATATTCCTTATACACACACACTCACACCTGGAAGCAAGCTTGACCGGATTTATTGGGAGGGGGGGGCGTCAGTTCGGAATATACAGTGGCCACCCTCGCGACTAGCGTTGGCATACTTCTGAGGGGAAAAAAAGGCGCCACGCACGGATATTTCTCGGCCGTGTTTCCCCGCCCTCTTTCACTCTGGTCGCGGCACATTCCCGCTTATACGACGGGGCTGCTGAGAACAAGTCAGGGCTCTTCAACGCGCTGGTCGAGGCTCCGACGGCTAAACACCTTCTCGGTGCTAAAGTCGCCCTCTTTCTCCGCCCTGGTTGACCTGGGGCTCCCTCAACACGGCCAAAGAGGTTCCAGTCTCGCTGTCCCCCGCGTTTAGAAGGCGAGCTGCGCGCACGCAGCGCCGCGAGCCGCACCGAACCAGGGCGCTCGCCCGCCCGCCCGCCTTTGTGAACCAGGACTGCCTGGGAACTAGGAAGTCACCTGGCTGCCGCCCGAAGCTCCTCCCTTTTCCTCAGCCCAGCCCGGCGGGAGCAAAGGAGAAGCGAACCGCGTTCTGGAAGGCGCGAGGCGCCCGGCGAAGACAGCGCGTTTTGGCTGGCTAACGGAGGGCGGGCAAGCGCCGCCGTGGCCGCTGCTGCTCTCCCGCTGCGCGCTGAGGCGGTGGAGTTGGCTGGTGGGCGGGGGGAAGCGGAGGGAGATGAGAGAGTCATGAATCTATTAATGAACTCCGCGCGCGGGAGAGTTCCAGCCGGGGGACCCAAGGCTGGCGTTTCCTCCAAGCCCTCCTCTTCGTCCCCCCCGCCTCGTTTTTTTTCCCCCGTGGTTCTGGTCACTGGGTCTGATTAATGAATCATGAGGCGGCCGCTGTTAATGCATTTATCTGGGGCAGACTGTACCGCAGCCTTCCGCCTGAAACGCGGTGGGGTGAAGCGAGCGTGAGAGCGGGGAGGAGAGCGAGGGCTGCTCGCGTGCGCCGACACCTGCAGCCGACCCCGCTGCCTCCTCGCCTGCCAGCCCGCCCGCTCGCCCAAAGACGTGGGACCTGAAGGCGAAGAACCGTCACTCTCCATGGCTCCTGAAGAGGTAATGACGCGAAGGGGGCTGTGTTGTTTTGGGGACGCAGCGAAACCGTTTCCTTTCGCATCCAGCGAGGGTGGAAGCCGGAATTGTTAAGGAAAGCTGCGGAGAGATTATATGGGATGGGGCTGGATACACGTTCTCGGGACGGGGGTGGCATCGGTGGTGACTGTTCCCTCTGAGAGCTTCGGGTTGCCTTTAGTCGCTGGGAAGAGAATGAATCCACGTGTACACCTTGTCGGGCGTGTGTATGTGAGAATGTGATGCCTCTGAAATGCCTCAGCAGAATTTAGACAGCAGCTAAGCGCTGTCCTAGCCTGCTAAAACGGATGCACCGACTGAGTTTCCACTTCCTTCGGCTGATGCCAGGACTAAAACATTGTGACTTAATTAAAAAACAACAACAACTTGTAGTTATTAGACTAGGGGAGAGCTATGAAAGAGGTGTAACTAATGCCTTGCTTCATTTTCTGTCCCTGACACAAGAGTAATAAAGGCTTGCTAGGAAATTTGCATGCTGAGGGAATTGCCTTTGAGAGAGTGAGGGGATTGCAGTTAAGACCCCTCATCCCAACACACACACTGTTTTTTTAATGTTTGCCATGGTGTTTGTCCTCTGGATCTAAGGAATGTTTTATGTTTATTTCTGACTGGTTATTTGGGTTTGGTTTTCTCTTCCCACCCTCATCTCCGGTTTAGCACTGTTCATAAAACGCTGAATTTAAATATCCCACTTCGAAAAAAAGGCTGATTTAAAGCTTGTGTCAATTGTAGAATAGCTAACCTATTTTATAGTAAACTGCAGTTACTTACTGGGAGGCCCGGGGGGGGACGGGGGTCCTTAATACCCTAAAGGAACCAGATCCTGTTTGATCTTGAAAGCTAAACAGGGTCAGCCATGGTTAGTACTTGGATGAGAGACCACCAATGAATGCCAGGTGCTGTAGGCTGTATTTCAGAGGCAGGAACTAGCAAAACCACCTCTGAATTTCTTGCCTAAGAAGACCTTATGAAATTCATGTGGTCACCATAAATATGGACAGGTGACTTGAAAGGGACACACGCAGTTACTGAAAGCCTGAGAGTTGTCAAGTCTTATCCAAAGGCAAGTAATTCACTTCATGTTGTTTAATTTCTAACAAGAAGCTGTTCAGGGTCCAGCTCTGCTTGCTAGTTGTTTGTCTTGATCTGGAAACCTGGACTCTTGTTTTCCATATGGAGTGTGGAAGGGCAACTCTGCATATGGTCAGGAAGCATACTATTACTGCTGTTTCGTAGTGGATCAGTTGACACATTTAAGCCCTGTTTCACATACCCTGGTTAGTGTTAACTAAGTGCTTTAAAGACCTTGATCTGTTTCAGTCATTGTATTGTTCCTGTTCCTGGCACAGAAATAATTTTTCTAGTTTGGCGATGGCCAATCTTAAAACACTGGTCTATTTCAGCCATAAAATGTAGAATGATTGCTGCAATTTAGCTAATGAGTGCTGAATTTCACTTGGATATTTAAGGAGCAGTCATGTATATTTAAGCTGTCCAGTGTATATAATAACAAAGACCTTGTAGGCACTTCTGCAAGGTACTCTGTTATGAAACTGCTACATATATTCATACAGTTAGACATCATACTTAAATTCAACACTTTTTATATGTTAATAGCCCATAGCCCTTAGATGTTTTTATCATGTAGTTTGCTTTTGTGATGGAGTTAAAATGAATTAATTTGATTGCATATTGTATCTGTATTATGAGGTTTTGTTTTTGTTTTAATACAGTCCATTATTTTGCTCAGGCTGTTCTATTAGAAGAAACTGGTTTTGCAGTATGCATATACATGGGTGAGGGATGCCTGGACTTGGACATATGCAAAGCTACATTTTATTTAAACAAAAATAAAGGCACGTTTTAGAGAGCAATCTGCAATGCATCTAGATCAGGAATGGGGGAATAAAGTAGCTTGTAAAAGGTAGATTTCTTGCTGCTTTGCTGTAGTTCACAAGGGTATATAGATCTCAATAGTTTAACAAAACAGCAATGAAAAGGTTTCTCCTTCTTAAATTAAACTGTATATAGATCTCAATAGTTTAACAAAACAGCAATGAAAAGGTTTCTCCTTCTTAAATTAAACTGTTGAAAATCAGAGGTAGATTTTGATTTTGAAGGACTTTTCTCACAGTTGAGGGCCTTGGTGGCTGGGTGGCAAAAACCAAACACTTGATAGATAATAAACAGATAGGACTTCCTGACCATACTGTCCCTTAACTCCATTCATTGAAGCCACCATCTTGAACCTGGTTACAGGACCAATTGGTGGTGAACATAAGATTTATTTATTTTAAAAGCAGATCTCTTATCCTGAAGTGCTCATCCACTAAGACATTTGTTTTGGTCCTGTTCAAAAGAATGGCATTGAACCAGTCTGAATTGAAGAACATCAGTTCAAGTTGTTTTCGCAGCTATGTAATATCCAGTATTTATATGGAGACCTGGGCCAAGAGAGACTGAAAACTGTCCTCTTTTATTATGAAATCAGCCCTCTCTGAGAACCAAAGATGACAGCCAGCTCCTTGGTGTGACAGCAAAACCCATCCTGTCATATTAAGAAGAAAACCTTCTTTAACACGATCCATCTGATGTGTCACCTTCAGTTGTGGCCATTTCTGATTCTTGCAAGTTAGCCAGAGAAGAAGAATGTAAAATATTCAGTGTGATGGCCTGTGTAATCTTTCCTAATTTCAGTACGCCACCTATTGCATTAAGAGCTGAGTCCTAACTGTATCCTCTTGGAAGTAAATTCCTTCTTCTCAATTGACCTTTACTTCTGAGTCAAAGTAGATAGTGCCAGACAGCAGTATTTATCGTACAATGACAAATGTACTTTTAATGTGTGCATGCCTAGACAGCCATTGGCTAGCTATATCTGTACTTCATTTGGAGGCTAAAATACAACTACTTGTCCCAAACAGCCTTTGCAGGTGGCTGTTGATGTATTCAGAGTGCTGTTGCTGCCTATTTGTGGTGGGGAAATCCAGAGTCTCCTCCCATGTTACTGAGATGTCAGGTTTATCCAACAGTGCATGTGCTATATACTTAGGAAAATGGAGTTCTTTCTGTAGCTGCCACAGGTCATATCTTGAGTGTGGTCTGTGACAGCATTTGTGAACACAGTGGTGACCTGGTTACCCAGTCCTGTGTCATTTTATGAACTTTAATTATTGTTGGCACCTTCAAGTCATTTCTAACTAAAGGCAACCCTAAGGCAAACTGGCAAGATTTGATCTTCGCCTTTGCCTTCCTCTGAAGCTGAGAGAGTGTGAATTGCCCAAGGTCATCCAGTGAGTTTCCATGGCTGAGTGGGGATTTGAACCTTGATCTTCAGAGTCATAGTCCAGCTCTCAAACCACTACTCCATGCTGGCTCAGACTCTGATTCTGCCTTCCTAAAATGTTACCTCAGTGGCTTTGAGCTGGAATAGTAATCCAGTCAATGAATGTTCATCCATGCTGATTTTAAAAGGCTCAGGAAACAACTAGGGTCTCATCTAACTATCCCGTGTTGTTGTTATTGTTGCGGTTGCTGCTGCTTTCTGCTTGAATTGTTAAATGTTAATGCCTGGCTGTGGTATAGCCGTTGATAAGTCTTTCTCTCTCTCTTTTAAGGTCCAAACATCATGACATATATCTTCTTTCTTCTTTGCATCAAGAAAGCAGTGTGCCTCATCCAATTCACTATATGGGAAAGGAATAATATTCAATAGGTGCTGGATTAGGGCTGATGTTACAAGGAGGAATAAAAAGGTGTTAACCTTTGCTAGAGCCAGTGTGATGTAGTAGTTCAAACGTTAGACTATGATTCTGAAAATCAGGATTCAAATCCCTCCTCAGCCTTGGAAATGGACTGGGTGACCTTGGGCAACTCATATTCCCTCACCTTCAGGGGGAGACAAGGGCAAACACATTCTGAAGAAAATCTATCAAGAAAACCCTGTGATAGATTCACCTTAGGATCGCCATAAGTCAGAAACAGCTTGAAAGCACAAAATAACAATAACCACCTTTGCTATAGTCCTATATCATCCCAGTTTAGATGTTACTTTATAATGAGTCAGTTTAGTAAAAGAACACACATTTTTTCCCTGATTTACATCATGGAACAATCAGAGGATTAGAGATATCTTTATGCGTGTTCTGAAGATGCTTATTGTTCTTGCACTTTATTAACTTTGTGCTGTTACTTTAAAAATCTCATGTGTGATGTGGTATTGTTACCTCAGGGCGCTCATACTACTTTGAGATCCATACTGAAACCCTCATGTGAATTTTTTCTGTCAAGAAAGGTGAAGAAACTGTGAAGAAGGCAGTTCCTTGGGGACTGGATACTGGGATGGATGTTGTAGCTTGTGCCTTACTGGTATGACCTCATGTGGGCAATGCTAATTAAAAAGAAAAAGATTTAACAGGTGGTGGCTCTGTAGGATTTGAGTTTGTTGTCACTAATAATAAATAGGCAGTATTATCTGACAATTGCATAGTTTGGAACATTGAAACAGTATGGTGAATAATGTGGGGTACAGCAGATGTGAGATTTGTTTGTTCTAATGGTGATCTCCTGCCTCAATATAATCAGGGCTAACATGTAGTACACAAAAGATCTAACCCTTTTAAAGCATGCAGGGGACTACCCTGAGAAGCACGAGTCTCTTCTTGTTCTTCCTCCACCCTGCCCTGTGGTATGTCATGAATGGGTTAGACTAGATGGTAGGGAGCTCTCTGCTGTCTTTGCCCCTATATTCTAATAATTACGACATGGCTGGCTGTTTGGGCTTTCCCATTTATTATAGTGCTTGAAACACATTGAAAAAAAGTACGAAGTCTATGTTTACACTTCCTTGGTTTTATTTTTCCCCTTCTCAAGGTTCTTTTCCTTCAAACAGTTCTTTCTCTTTTTGCTGATCTTTCTGTCTTAAGGTACGGGATAAGTAGACTGTACTCTCAGTTAATTCACCTTTGTTTTGATTGTATTATAACTGGAAAAAGATCAAACCATTAATTTCTTGCTTTTGGAGAAAAATGCTATGACAGAATTTGAGAACTTTGGAGGTACTGAACCTTGCACCAGCATAGAATGTAGTTGGTGACTTACACTGAATGTGATTATTCTTTGCTATTCTGCTAATATAGGTGGAGAAAAGTGGTGGATCGCTAGTAAATAAAGGGAGACAGAAGTATTTATTTAGCTTTTGTGTTTGCTTTCCTAAACCTCAGGCATGGGAATCATGCAACTTCTCTTCAGGTGTGATTGGACTGCAGCTCCAGTGGTTAGGAATGCTGGCAGTTGCAATCCCACCACATCTTAAAGGCTTCGTGATTCTCATCACTGGAATCTAGTTGGGTTTTTGAATTCTTGTGTCAACAATAAAAGTGGTGTGTGTGTGCGTGTGCGCAGATATGTGTGTGGTTTCCTTGCTTTCTTCTCCATCCTATTTGAGAGTAAGTGGACAGAGTAATCTTTCATGTATTCCCTTTACTCATCTTCCCCAATCTGTATCAACACTGTTGTGTAAGATGGTGTGCCCAGTGCTTAATGATGTGAGTCAAAGACAGTCCCATCTGGTTTTTCAACTCTTGCAACAGACTGAAGTCTTTGTCTTTTTAAATCTTAAAAGCATAGCACTACATGCTTCCTGATGACACATGGTTTAAAAAGAGCTGAGCAGGGCAAAATTGATTTCAGCATTGCTCAACACACTGTAAATGACACACAATTCACTTTATGACTGCTGGTCCATATTAGTGATGATGTGAGCAAGCTCTCTGTAGTTTGTTGTTGGACTGAATATTATTTGCTGGTACTTGACATCATAAATCGTACACCAGTATGTTTAGAGATTAACATGTCAGAAAGATGTTTCTCAAGGGTCAGCTGCATCCCTATATTTTTAAAGAATTGTGTGCATAGAACCTTACTAGATGGCATCATCTGTCTTCAGAGTGCAAACTTGACAGGTCAGGCTTGCTTAGCTGAGCTATTTACTGTTTGATAGCCTTTCTTTTGACTCTCTTTACACACTGGAACAAGCTTTTCAACTCATGATGCAAGATAAAGTTGTTCACAACAGCAAACATTATATACAAAATATGCCAAGCCCATAAGCAGATTAATCATATGGAGTGTTCATTTGTGGATTAAAAAAAATTGGAAATTTTTTAGTTTGTGTAATGTGCACTGATACATACAGTTTGTTGAGCGCAACATTGAAGGTCAAAAATTCCTTAACACTTCTTCAGAAAGATATAGTGTATCGTAACTTATTACTTTCTGCTAATGTAACTCTTACGATTGTACAATATAGTTTACTCACAAAGATGGAAATGGTGATAATTATACTAGACAGTCATGAACAAAGATGCAAAGCATTTGAAAGAGTCAGTATGGTTTCAAACTATCTGATTGCAACTTTAAAATGGCAGGGAATGGAGATTAGACTGGGCTTCCGTCTCCCATACAGCTACCTTTTCCTTTGCTGTTGGTTCCTGCTTATACGGGTGCAACCCCCTTGCCTCACCCTATTTCTGTGTTTATTTTTAAAAGCTGAAATTCCTTAAGTAACCTGAATTGTAGAATCAGAATAATCTGTACAAATTAAGCAGATGTATTCAGATTTTATAAATTACTAGGATATATTGTAAAGTACTTTTCCGTGATTTGTGATAGACATTTCAAAACTACCTGGCTGTTGTTCAGAAAAAGCTGTGAACAATCTTTTATTACAGATGTTATTTCTGATCAGGCATAAACTTGATTCCAGAAAAAATAGGCCTGACTTTACTAAAGCAGTGATTCTCCTACTAAATCAGGAGCTAAAACCAGATTTTGACTCTAACTTACTATTTATTTAGGCATATTCTATATTTTGGCTCTGCTGATTCAGGATTAGTGCTATTCTACTAGTGGGGAGGATTCATATTTACAAGAGGGCTTGCACCATACCTGGTGAAGCAGGAAGGAGAATTATGGCTTGGACCCTAACAGAAGTTAGCTTAAGGAAGTTTGGAGGAATGAAAAATTCTTATTCATTTTCCCTGACATCTATTTCTCCACCCCCACCCCAAAAAATCAAACCAAAAACCATTGCTTTGTAAGGTTGGAGTCTATCTTGAAAAATATAGAAAGGGGTATAGATTTCTGAGAGGGGGAACTCACCCTAAAATTGGGCTTGAATCTAAAAATAATTTAGCTTAAACAATTTAATAGAAAGAAATTTTCTCTTCTCATACAACCTTGGGTTTTTCTACAGTTGGATGAACTATGTAGAGGAAATAGTTGTAGAGTTATGAAGACATTTGTTGTTGTGTGCCTTCAAGTCATTTCTGACTTGTGGCAATCCTGAGGCAAACCTGTCACAAGGTGTTCTGGGGCAGAGAGTATGTGATATGCCCGAGCACACCCAGTGGGTTTCCATAGCTGAGGAAGGAACTGAACCCTGGTCTCCAGCATAATAGTCCAGTACTCAGACCACTACACAGTGCTTTCTCTCTATGGGCCTTTACACACTACACTGTTATAGTGCTATTAGTCCCCATTTAACATCCTATGGAATCCTGAGGTTTGCAGTTTAGGGAGGGGCGTTTAGAATTTTCAGCCAGAGAGCTCTTTGGCCTCAGTAAACTACAAACCCCAGAATTCGTCAGGATGCTGAAAGTGGAATAATAGCACTCTAACAGTGTAGTGCGGAAAGGCTCTATGAAAACACTGTTAGTTATTTATTAGGTAGAATGTAAAAGAAATAAAGTATTCTTTAGAACAAATTGATATCCTTTAAAGAACTTGATTTCCTCACTTCTTCTATTCTCTTTCTCTCTTTCTTCTTTGTTAACTTTTAAGTAAACAATCCACACTCAGTTTATGGAGAACTACTTATGTAATTTTTTTTTTTTTAAAATAGAGAATACCTCCATGTAGTGGGTAGATTATCAGATCTGGAAGGCTGAGGTTCAAATTCCCATTCATCTAGCTGGCCTTGGGATAGTTCCTTTTTTCCTATTCCTGTGGTTTTAGATGGATTTAGATCACTGAGTATGATGTGTTCAGCCTTTCAAGGAAGGCAAGATGAAAATTTAATGGGGACTGTAATGCAAAATTGTGGCTTGCTAAATGTAAGGCCAAGACTTCTGTCTCTCTATGCCTAATCTTCCAGGATTAGATGTTCCATTTACATTGTCTACCAATCAGTTTAATATTAAGGCCAATGGTTCTTGTTCATTTACAGCACTTTTTCAGCTAGTGCTAGCTGCAATGTGCCTTCACGTTGGATGCAGAACCCATCATGAGAGATTTTTCTTGGTCACCTTCACAGTTATGGAACCTGTTGTTTAAGTGGAATGAAGCTGAGACAAAATTAAAAGGGCCTAAACAAAAATAGGTGGCAGGGCGGCTTGAGTTTATAGTAAGACCAGATAAAAAACCTTATTAGAAAATAGAAACACCGGAGCTCTAAAGGCCACGCCCTCTCGAGTTGCTGCCATCTTCCCTCATCCTTCTTCATCCTGTTGTTTAAGTGAGTGTTTGATTGGTCTGCTGAGATCTAAATTTGCTGTTGTTAGTGCTCTTAACTGGTTTATTTCCTGCTCTTTTATTAAAATATTCTGTAGTTTCATTATTCATGTCTTAAGGTTTTAGTATCAGTGTTAGTACCTTTGAATGCAGAAGCAGGTTGGAAAAATATTAATATAAGTAATAATTGCTGGAAGCAATTCCAAAGAGGTTGGCAAAACTTCTGAATTGTATTGCTATAGATAGGTTCACAATAGCACAGTTACAAAAAAGAGAAATACTTGGAATGTGCCACATTGTCTGATGATATCTCCCTGATTCCTAGATTGTTAGACAGAATCCAAATCACCGAGAGTCTGAAATTCCAGTGGTAGACTGTGAAATTGCTAGTAGTAGTAACAACAACAACAACAACAACAACTTGCGTTCAAAGTTATGAGCTGTAAGCAGCAATGCAGCTTAGTTGCACATTGAAGTCTTGAGATACAAGACATTAATCATGGTGTTGATCAGTTCATAAAATGCTACAAGTTTATGATAGATTGCTAAACAATATTTGAGAATAAGTCAGAAATTAACTATTTTAGCTGTTTTGAAATTTTCTCTTATACCAATTCTTTAAAAGTAATAATAGAAGTTGGTTAGTGCTGAGTCCAGCAGATGTGCACCTTCAGTTTCAACTATCAGAAAGTAAGTTCATGTCAAACTTCCATAAAATATTTATTAAATATCTCACCTTTCTCCCAGTATGGGCCACCCAAGATCATTTACTGAGCTGTGGCAAGAATGGCTTTCAGCCTTGGCAGCATATCTGCTGTTCTCTTACCATTACTATTTTTGAAAATATACTTAACTGCAACTGTTTGTAGGCTTGTCTTCACTTAGTGATGTTGACAATGGCTCACTACTTTGATAGAGATTTATATGACAGTGGGTGGAACAGAATATCTTCAGCAAGTTCCTGCATTGAAACTGTAGGAAAAAAACCAGAACAAACTGTGAACTTCGAAGAATGGTGTAGAACAGAAGTATTTTTTACAACCAGAAAGGCACTGATGTTTTGGATTTCCCAGGATTAATTTTACATGAAACCCCTGCCTTTTGATGCTTCATTATCTGATGGCTCAGTCTTTTGACACATCCAAATTAAGAACAAGTCCCCTGTGGAGGCTCAGTGGGGAGTACTCGCTGCTTGCAAAGCTAGCGGGTGCCGAGGGGGGCACCAAGCCAGCTGAGAGACTTTGCAAGCAGTGTGCACACGATCAGTCCCAAGTAACCCTGCGTAAGTCCTTCATGCTCCTTACAGTACAGTACATGGGTTCTACTTTTTAACCAATTCTGTTTTCTGACATGCTCCAGTTCCTAACCTGTCAGGTGAGTGGGGAAATCGTATAGCTGTAATATCATACTTCTTAAACTGTATACTCTGTGGAAACAAGTGGACTAGATTGTATTAGTCCAAACAAATGGCTGAACTGTTACTTGCTGATTAGTACTGGACATGCTACATTACCTTCCCAAGCTGATGCTTACCTTTGGGCAAAAATTCCTTTCACCTATGACTACTATTCTAGCTGTAAAAGATAGGAACTGCAGGCAAAAAATGCCTTGGGGGCAGTGGGTTGGAGAAGGCTGTACTACATGGAAAAATGTTGATCTCATATGTTTAAAAAATTACATGTTATTTAAGATGATGATGATGATGATGATGATTTAAAAAATCACAAGTACAAACATCAAAACTATTCCCCCCATCTCCAATGCAAACTAGGCCAGGCCAGGCACCAGTAATGAATTTCTGCTGAATTTTGTAGCCTCTGCCAGAGGAATCAGGGGGAAGCAATTCCTACCTATGTACTGCACCCCCAGTGTGATCTAAGTACTTCCTTGAGGAGGTTCAGAAATAATATTATGCAGAGTTCCTTGCTGTGGGGCAGAGGATACACAGGGAGGAGGGTAGGAAAGTTGCAGTTCCACTGATGGAATGAATATACTCGTTCTTCTCATACTATTTGACAAGGGGGATTGTTCTGGCAATAGTTCTTTTATAATGTGTCAGGGACTGGTACCATGTTTGTATCCATTGGCTACAATTGTTTGTTGCTGTCCTGGAAAGTCAGCAGGGACTAGCAGACTATAGATCTTGGACTGACGCCAGTGTGATGACCACCACGTTCAGTAGCACTGCAGTGTACTATTGCATCCTGGCCTCTGGATGGTGTGCCTTTTCTTATGTGGCACTTGACATGAGTGTGCCAGATGTGGTGGGTGGTGTAGGAAGGGACTTCTCCCTGTTAATGTGTTTATTGGGCTGTAGCTAAACTTTGACATTACTATTTTAATTTTAATTTTTGAAGAAAACTGCAATGTCAGAATGAAATACAGCTGAGCTCTGATACACATTTTGTTCTATGTAATATATAGTCTGAAGAGAGCTGCAGTAATATAGTTTTATTGTTGGATTTATCACTTCAAGTGTTAGTTTTTTCAGTGAAAATGGAGTATGGATAAAAGTTATGATAGACCAATTTAAACAAGTGATTTAAATCACCAAGAAAAAAGACTTCACTCAACACTCCTCATGTTTTGATTCATACATTTCCTGAACAAATGTGCTTACTGATTAGTTGGTGTTACAAGTGAAACATACTAGTTTGAAGCTGAATAAAGCCCTGTTGCTGTCATGGAGGATAAGGAAGGGACTTCACCTTGGAGACAAATCACATTTTTGCCATTTTTAAGGCCTCAGTTCAGTTCTTTCCTGAACGCACTTCCTGTTAGTAACATATATGTGCATAAGTGCAACTTATATGCACGTAAGTCCCTTTTTGGGCAATTTCACCCACTTTGATACAAAAATCCCATTTGAATCTTATGTGTGCATAAGTTCCTTTAGTTAAGGGACTGGGTAAGAGAGCAAGAAAAACTTTGTATTTTCAGCAATGTCAGTCTGTGGAAGGGGCTGCTACTGTTCTCCTTCTCCTCCTTCTTCTTTTTAACCAGACAGAAGGAGAAGGAATGGGAGAACATTCAGAGTTCCTGGGGGAGGAAAGATGTGGTTGTGCTCCATTTGAGAGTGCACCCTCAATGCTCCCCTGCCAACAGAGCTGAGACCAAATGTTTCTCTGTGGTCTAAATAGCATTCCTCCCCTTCCCAACAGGTAAGTGACAGGATCAGTCCCTTCCCAAGACTTGAAGCTGTCAGGTGGTGGGAGAATGCAAAATTGAACATATGGAGCTATACATACATGTTCATTCATTCATTTTCTGTCTCACCTTTTTCCTAAGATGGGATTTCAGCCAAAGTGTGTTATAAGATTTATGTGGTTGAACACTCAACATCTTTTTGGTTAGGGAAAGAACACAGAAATTGGAAGTCTTTCTTTGTAACACAACAAAGCCCCCCTCACATACGCAGAGTGAAAATGCAAGGCACTTGTTTTTCCACTTCATAGCTACTTCATAGCTAGGAAAGTGATATTAAATTAGGGAATTGGTGTGGGCACAAAGATTTGGAACCCTCCTCTATATAGCCCTGATCCAAATATGTTTAGTGCTTCCAGAGTATGAATCCTGCCTTAAGGAGCTGAGGATATCATCAATAATGTTAAACACCACTACCTAATATGTTACAGAACTGCTCCCATTCAAAGTAGATAATATTGGCCAGATAGATCACTGATCTGGATCAGCAACTTCATATGTTTAGACAGAACAGTGGTTCTTCAACTGGGGCCTATGGAGCCCTCACAGGGGGTCTGCAAAGCCCTGCTGCTGGACACCAATAGCAGTGGCAGCAACGAGGATGCAGCATCCAAAGGGTGTGGGTTCTGAAACTGCTCTCTCGTTTGCAAATGAGGGAGCAGTTTCAGGACCTGCACATGCCTGCCACCATGTCCCTTTCTTCAGGCATGTGGCGGTGGGGGTGGGCACCAAGAGACATGGTGGTAGGCATGTGTGTGCACACAAACTGCTCCCTTGTTTGCAAATGAGGGATCATTTTCAGTGCCTGCCCCCTCTTCCCCTGCTGCCATGTCCCGGATGAGAGGGCATAGCAGCAGGCATGTGCATGGGATCAAACTATGACTTTGGAGACCAGGGTTTGAATCCCCACTCAGCTATGGAAACTGGGTGACCTCAGGCAGATCACATTGTCTCAGCCTCAGAGAAAGGCAAAACCTACAGATCTTGCCAAGAAAACCCCCATGATAGGCTCTCCTTAGAGTCACCATAAGTCAATTTTGAAAGGGGAGAGACCTCATGGCTAGAAAGAACCTTCCCCCGTCTGTGGCACGTTGTTGTTGTGTGCTGCCTTCAAGTCACTTCTGACTTACGGCAACACTACAGTGAGCCTATCACAGAGGGGGGTTTTTTGGCAAGATTTGTCTTTGCCTTCTTCTGAGGCTGAGAAAATGTGACTTGCCCAAGGTCACCCAGTATTTGAGTGGGGATTTGAATTCTAGTCTCCAAAAGTTTTCAATCAATAAATGTTTGAACATTTAAATCTAAATTTAAATATTTAAATCTTGGTTAAGTCTAAGGGTTCCCAGCAACAAATTATATTTACAGGAGCTCCCGGTAAAGAAAAGGTTAAGAACCACTAAATCAGAATATCTGGCAATGTAACCCTCATACTTTATTGAGACAAAGGGGTAACTGTGGTAAGAAAGGAATTCTGTATGTCTTTATTAGAGTAGCGGAATGATAGTTTTTGGACCATAATTCGCAGAATCCTTCCTGCCCATTGGATTCTGGTACTGATAGTCCAGAATTTTCTGGTTTTTCACTCTCAGGATTTTCCAAGTCTGCCTCTTCCTCTTAGAGAGATACTCAGTTTCATCTGTATCTTGATTTGCATGTCTCTTCACAGTAGTAATACCAAGTTTGGACATGGCAAAGCAGTGATATTTTCTTTTGTCTATACATGTTTGTAATTTTCAGACTTCTCTGACTAATAAGATCTGATATAGAATAAGAAAAGTTCTGAACAGTATGTATGATTTCAGCAGAGGAAGGAGGTCAGTTCACACAAGACTACTGATCAGTTCAAACTAAAAACCTATTGGGGTGCTGTTCTAAATTGTTAGGGTTCCAGTCATGGGACTGGTAATCAGTCATAAAGCTAGTGCCTTGTAATAAAGTGAAGTATGAAGGATCTGGGTTCATTACCCCACTGAGCTGGGAAAATTTCTGTAGGTTGGTTTTATCAGGCTTCTCCAGTCCCTGTGCTTTGGGGCTAGAATGGTGAAGTAAAAAATTGTAGGTCTCATCATGTGCAGTAGCTTTTCTACTAGTGTTCTCTCCGAGGAGCAGAAATGTGAAGTTTGCTTTCTTGAAAAATGTTGGATGTCCAAGTATTTCTACCTCTGTTGCTGTATATGCCACATGTATCATCCACCCCATTCTGTTGCACTTTCTGTGGTGTTGATCATAGATCAGAATACAGAGCAATAACAAAACCGTTATTCTGTTATTTCATTCATTAGCTTCTATACCTATCACTTTGAAGTTCTGCAGGCTTGTTGCTTAGGAACACCTCTATACATATATTATTGTGGTGTGCCTTTGAGTCTTTTCTGACTTATGGTGACCCAAAGGTGAACCTATCACAGGGTTTTCTGATGCTGAGAGTGTGTGACATACCCAGGGCCACCTAGCAGGTTTCCATGGCCAAGTGGGGAATCAAACCTGTTCTCCAAGGTCATAATCCAGCACTCAAACCACTATACCACACTGTCTTCTAGACATACTGCAGATTTCATCCAGTTTTTCGAAGAAATATATTTCAGATACTGGCCACTTCCTTTTTTTAAAAAAATCACCATTTCAGCATATGTACTATAAAACCCATTCAACACATTTGTCTCAAGTTTGGTAGCGTAGTTGCCTTATGATTAGGAAGAAAATTCCCAGAATTCTATAGATATTTATTATAAGGAAGAAATGGACGTTAAGACAATCCTTTCACAAATCTGCTCCTCACTTTTTTAGCTGTTTATCAAAAACTAGATTCTAATAATTTTCAAACTTTACGGTTTGCAAAGTATGTTTAGAAGCAAACGGCAACAAGATAGATGGTAATTTCTTTTAAATATCGTAACTCATTCCCACATTTCTTTGTTTAGTGCATTTATGTAATCTTTCCATCTACTTCTTTTTTATACACTATTTTCCCTCTATTTGATAATATACTTCCAAAAGTTTATATTGTTAAATTTTAGATACTTGCATGAAGTTTCCCCTGTACACATTGTTTGTCTTTGTTGGGACTACAATGAGCGATATTAAAAACTATTCTTGCGTTTCTCGTACTTCCACTGGCACTCCCTTACTTTCCCAGTTCTATATTGGGTTGTATGCCTTTTTCCCTTCCTATATGGTAATCCATGCATTTTTATGTACATTTTTGAAAATATACACTTTCTCCTGTTGTACTGTCTGCATTTTTTTCTGTTTCTGTGCACATTTTTCAAATATACCCATTGTTTTGTGTACAATTTTTATCTATTGAATGGAGTGTTTTCCAACTCTATAATTTTTTTTCTTTTTAAATTGGTAGTGGCCTTGTGAACTCTGAAGATGTCTTCTGTGGGTGCCACACTGAAGGGAAGGAGGTTTATGTTTAAGAGCAAGTCTCAGTCCAATTTCTTTGCAATGGCAAAAAATGTTTAAATAAAAGTGCCATATAGTCTTCCAGAATATTATGAGAGCAGTTGGACCTTAATGGTTGCTTCCATCCCACTTAAGAGATACTACTACTTCCTAGTGTAATCTTTTTTTAAACGAAAAGAGCAACAGGCAGCAATATTGTCCCAGGAATTATTATTTGAGGATTCATTTCTCCAAGTCTGCGGAATCTCTTTATAAATAAGCTGGGATAGGATATTGGGTTCTTCATATCAAGATCATTTTGTTTAAATGTCTAGAAACCAGTGCATAGATTGTCCTTTGGGGAGAACGAAGACTGTTGCAGTGTTTGTTCTTTACAGCAGACAAATCTCTTTGGAACGTTGAAACATTCAGGTTTTGGAGGAAATGACTGTGGGGTTGTCAGCA
This sequence comes from Cyclura pinguis, assembly GCA_030412105.1. Taxonomy (NCBI): domain Eukaryota; kingdom Metazoa; phylum Chordata; class Lepidosauria; order Squamata; family Iguanidae; genus Cyclura; species Cyclura pinguis. The sequence goes on along the minus strand of CM059601.1, from coordinate 91,063,590 downwards.
ATGGCAATCAAGTCTGAACTGAAACATTCCTTGCAGTATAAAACAAAGCAACTTCCAGTCTTTGATCTTTATTTTGCCAAAACGAGAATAGCTTATCTTCCCGAAACCATATGAAAGCATCTTGACAATGCTCAATTTGATAAAAGTAAATGCTGTTGTTTTCATTCTGTATTTTTGAGCAGAATTATGTGGGCTTGTATAAAAGTAATAGATACTTAGGACCGGATTATGATCTCAGTGTCTTTGGAGTTAACACTTTTCAGCAAAACTGTTGGTCCTGACCAAAACAAAAAACAAACGAACAGCCACCAGAAGGCCACCTCCATAACACTTACTGAGTGTTGCTGGTAATTACTTCCTGAAAGTGCATTCAAATAGTAGTGTCCAGGGGAAAGGGGAAAACAGGGGAAGGGCTTGGGCTTGTGGAAGTATATATTTGGGCATCACTTCTCAAATACTCATGATCTGTCTCAGTGTTCAGTGTTTCACCTTTCTCTCTCATTTCCTGTTCTAGACCATGACAATCTAGAAATGTTGGTTGGGTGGGAAGGTTGATAGACTGGCTCCATGTGGTGATGGTTCTTTGTGTGTCTTTCCCCACAGCTCCCAAGAGTCGCGGCCTTTGCCCTATTTTTGCGGCAGGGGAGGTGGTAGAAATTGCTGCACAACTATTGCTGCACAACTACTTGACACCCATGCAAGTGGATGAGGTTGAGAAAGCGGCTAGTTGTATTATCATGTTCACCGGAGGGCTGTGTCGCAAAGGTCGTTGCTTTTATTCCAAATGCAGGATGAATAACATTTTATCCTGATCTTTAGCTATAAGCTGTCTGCTGTGGAGAAGGTGCAAAATCTAAACTTCTACTAGACTATTCAGCAAGATATCATATGCATTGAAATTAAACTTCTTCCTTCTCTGGTCTTCACAGCCAGACCAAATCCCCTTGGATCTGGAACCTGTCCTTTTGTTCTTTGTAAACATCTAACATACGTGGCTCCTTCTATTTGAAGTCGTAATACATTATTTCAGCAGCTGTTTGACTTCAGGCAAGACTACCTCAGGGCTTCTCTACCCTAGTGAGCCAGTCAGCTCCTTGCTGAATTTGCCGTTGAATACTGTTGTTGTTTCTTCTTCCTACTGTAGATGACTGGCTTTTCAGTGAGAGAGCTAGTGAGTCAGTAGTTAATTGACATTCTAGCTGCTTGTCACTACACTTGTTTTCATGGCCTTTGGAGGCCAAGGGGAAAGAATGGGCTAACAAGCTGGGTTTGGTTTCAGATGGAAGCAAAAAGTAGCAGTCTGGGTCCTCACTTGCCAGAGTGTGGATACTGGCCAGTCTCCATAGTGAGCCCTGTAGAGGGATTGTATGAGTGTATAGAGACTGTATGAAATAATTTTAAAGGATAGTGTGAAAAATCCCTGAAGTCACATTTTGCGGATAATGAAGGTATGAAAATTCTTGTCTCAAAAACAGCAAAAGGAGCAAGAGCAAAGTTACTCTGTTGATATGGGAAATAATGGTTTCTAGTTGTGTTCCTAAATTACTTTTACAGGGCATCTTTGGAGGCATTTTGGCAGGAATTTCTTCCTCTGCCAATGTTTTCTTCCTTTGCCAAATCTTCCAGTTTTAACCTCTTTGAAACAGTAACTGAAAATAATAGAACAGCAGCACTGCAACTGACTTCATGAGTTTTTCAACCCATAGTAACAAAAACAGGACACTTCTCAAACACTATGATAAGTAATAGAAATGAATTATTTTTAAAAAGTACTCTCCAACTATTGGATCCCAACGAAGGCTGGTTGTAGAGCAGTAGCCCTACTGTTTTCTATGTTCTTTGGTTTTGGCCTCACTTAGGCCCTTTCCGCATGTGGGGGGGGGGGAACGGCTGAAAACAGAGCTTACCGGCTTTGTTTTCCAGCCGGCCGAGTCCGTCGCCATGAGGAACAGCGCGAGCTCATCGCTCCGCACTCCTCTGGCATCCTAAATGGCGGCTTCCGGTTGGTGGAGGCTCTCCACCAACCGGAGAAGCTCGCCAGCCGGAAGCCCACCCCCGGCAGATCTGCAGGCACGCACTTGCGAGCGCCTGCAAATCTGCTCCAGAGCCGGGCGACGGAGTGGCACGGGGTTGCGTGCTCCGTGGTTTTTAAAAACCTCTACAAAGAGGTTTTAAAAAAACACGCCAAGCGACCAGTTCCAGTCGCTCCGGAGTGGACTGAGGTATGGAACTACAAAAAGTAGTCCACCCCAGTCCACTCTACGGTGTAGAAGACCTCCGTTGGAGGTCGCTCTGCACCGTTTAAATAGCCCGGTGCGGAAAAGACCTTAGTTTGGAACTAGCTGTGTTTCTTAGCTTATATAATATATATCCAGTTCTCCTTGAAAACTGTACAGAATGACCATTGTACATTCAAGACCCACATCATCCTTTAGCAACATACAGGCTGATTCCCACATTCAAGTTCCTTCCTTCATTACTGTAACTTGATGGCAACCAACTAATGTGGTCCATTTGATTACCAACAGCCTATGGTCCAAGCAGAGTGCATGCCTCTTCCTGCCGCTGTGGTAAGAGATATTCTCTTATTCATTTGCGTTGAGAGGTGCCTTAGTCACTTTCTGGCTAGATCAGAGCTTTCCAAACTGTGTGTCGCAACACATTAGTGTGTCGCCTGTAGTGTGTAGATGTGTCGCATGAATGTAACAGGTGGAGGGGCTGCCTGTCCTGCTGCTGCCCTGGAATAAGGAAGACCCTGGCAAGGGCAGCAGCGGGCCAGGCTCAGATGGTGGGGCTGCCTCCACTTACTGAATTACTTACTGAATTACTGTGTTGCAAAATGATGCATGTCTAAAAAGTGTGTCACCAACATGAAAAGTGTGGGAAGCTCTGGGCTAGATTATTATAATGTGCCTTATGTGGTGGTGCCCTTTGGCAGTGTTCAGAAAATAAAGCCAAGGCAAAACTTGTTCTAGTGCAAATTACAGCTGGTGTAGAGTATGGCGGCCAGACATCTGTCAGATGTGCCTTTTACACAATACATAACTTTGTTCATGGATCTACTTCAGTTGCTTGCTCGCATATTTGTTTCCAAACACAGTTTATGATGCTTACTCTTACCTGTGAAGTCTTAAATGGTTACTGCCTGCTTTTTGATTAATATGCCCTTAATTTGTAACCATCAGGGTCCTGGCCATTTGTTTTATCATTGTTGGGGAGGCTACATTGTTGGGCACTCCCCAGGTCCTTTTCTGTGGCAACACCCATTGCAGAATGTTTTTCTCTCTAGCCTTTGACTTTATTTTTCTTCATATAGGGAGTTAAAATGGTTAACTTCTATTGATCTTTTAATTGTGCTTCAAATATGCTGTCTAATTTTACTGTTGATCTCTATTTTAATTTTGCTGTTTTGCAGGAGTTTAATGATTTTAATTGATGTTTTCTATTATTTGTGTATCTCTCCAAGCATTCGTTAGGTGGTTGGATGAGTCACACCTTGATTGATTAAGAAAGGCATCTGTTAGGTAGCAGGGTGATTTATAAACTCATTCAGTCAACAAAACAAATACAGATACAAAATTAGATCTGTGTTCTATTCTTAACACATGCAAGCAATTGACGTTGCATTAAGGAGTACGTTTGTGAACTGGCCAGGTTTGGAGCGTTTGGCAAAAACTTGACTTCTTTGTGAATTGAGGACTATCTGCATCTACACTCTTCTAATTGGCTATAGAATTTCTAGATTTTTCTGTAGATGAATGACTTGTAGGACTCCATTTCTGCATGATTTTGAATGAACAGGCTCAACAATTTATGCGGTGTTCCCATCATTCTTATATAAAGCTTGTCCTTTATTACTTCATGTTTTGTAAGAGTACAGAGTTATTGTTCTTTTTTTTTCTCCTTTTTTTGCCATGAAAGAAAAAAATGGCAGCTGTGATTCAGCTTTTCCCCCTAATCTATTGCAGATTAAGAACCTGCCTGTATAATGCATAGTTTCTTGCATATCACCTCCACTACATCATCATCATGATGTATATTCTAGAAATATGACTCCAAGGCCCAATTCTTGGTGCTGCAGGGAGAACTACAAAGTACCTGATTGTCATCTTAATGGTGCCACATCCAATAAAATCAAATTACTCAAGAAATCTAATATAGTCATTTGAATCATTGCTTGCTATATCCATGTCTCTTTAGCACATCTGTGGTAGGGATAATTTAATATGTCATTGGTAGTGAAAGGAAATTTTGATGCTTTTTATACTCTAGCCATGAGGAAAATAGGGAGAGAAAAAATGATTAGAATTTAAGAATTGGTTTTATTTCCTTTTTTTCAGGAGTGCCTTGCATTCTGAATCTTTTCTAGATAAGGCAATCATTCTAAATCTCATCCAAATATCAATAAAATACAATTTTGATGACTGTATATTTAGATTGTATCTTTCTCATGCTTGCATGGCAATCCACATGGAAAATTGTCCTTCAGGCCTATAGGGAATTGTTGTACTTTGCTCTTATAATGAAACAGTTTCCTTTAATCAAGTAAAAGCCAATGGGGATACAAAAATACCTAGTATGGTTTTATTTAGCCCATTGGGGTTCCTTTTTGTATTAACTCTTCTCAGACACTACTAAGAAGTATGGTACAAAAATATAAAAAAAATAAATGTGTAACATGTATGCTGTTGATGAAATCTCTCCCAGAAATTCGTCTAGGATTTCTTCTTAAAGTTATCTTGAGCTAACAGGTTAAATACATTCTTGGTAAATGTATTGCCACTGGAATGCTAAACTGGAGTAGTCAAGTTCTCCAGCAGCAACATCAGTGTCATTTGTACCTTTGGGAATAATAAAATCCATTATCATGGAATCCAACACAGGAATTGGAAAATCTGCCCCTACACCCTGTTAAGATATTGGTACATGTTTACAGAATATAGTAGTATCAGCTTGGACTAGAAGCATATATACTCAATTATATTTGCTTCTCTGAAATAATTCAGCTATTTCATAATTAGGCATAATTAGGGTTGTGAATCTTGAAACAATATGATTTTCCTTATTTTTTTAGTTTAGTCATATCTTTTGGAATGCAATTAATTCTTGGGCTACCTGCTTGGTATCCTTACTAATCTAGTCCTGAGGCTATCTGATACTGAAAATAGTAGTGCCTTAGTTTCTCATGATATGATGTCTTAGAAATGGTAGGATTTTATGCTATCAGTGGTTGCCTGTTAGTCTGGCTACATAGCAGTCCGCTTCACAAAGGATATTTGTGTATTTTGGGATTTGTTGTATCTGCATTTTGCTCAAGATTTTGTGTGAACTTTTTCCTACTGTATCTTTCTTCTTTCTCATGGGGCCTGCAGTCTTATATACATTTTGGGGGGAGTATATTCCATTGCATGCATAGGAATTAACTGAGAGTCACATGTTATCTAGTATTAATGCTACATCAGTTCTAGCTGTGGTGGTACTCTCTTCTACCTTAAATTGCTCCATTTCTACTTTGCCAGTAATTACAGAACCTATATAATGACCTCTTAGATTGACTGTCATAGGTTCTTCCATGATTTCTGTTGACTATTTTAACTTGCTGCTGTGCCTTATAGATGTCCTTCCTTGGTAACATATCATGTCATGCTGACAGAAAATGTTCTTGAGTTATTCTGATAAAGAGTTTAAATTCTGAATGAAAGAATGGAGAGGTTGTGGTGCTTTAAGTATAGACATCCAGGTTAATGTGTAAAATGTAGAAACCAAGAGCTATATATTTAAGCTATATATCAGACCTAAAAAGGAAACTTGGTGACTGAAAACAGGGTCAATAAATTCTGTATAAGTCAAAAAGACACCACTGAAGTTGCATAGGGAAAACATTTATCTTTATTATAGTATTATAAGATAAAGATGTCCTGCTAGAAATTTGAAAAATTATGTCAAATTAGGGGGACCAACACAGTCATGTTCTGAGCTTAAAAAACTTAGAATCAAGCAAAAAGCTGTTAGATTTAATTTAGTGTGCAATAGTTCTTTGGGCAAAGATAAAAATGAAATATTCTTTTAATTGGAAAGGTGTTAGAAATGACCAGAAGAAGAATATGAAGGGCTTGGTAAATGAAATCCATAATGTATATGTTGTACTTATTCTTCCTAGGGATAATAAAGGTAAAAAAAATTACACAATACGATACACAGAATAGTGGAATAATGTTGGGAAGCACCTGCTGAAGATTTACTTAAATTAATTGGAACAGCTACAAACTTAATGTGCATGGTTTATGTGCCTTCTGTTTAGTCAACTAATTTCACTGAGTTCAGAAAAGAGGCAATATATCCCTCGGGGATAAGCTTGTCAATGGCTACTATTCATGATGGCTTCATTCATGATACCTCTTCATTAGGCTTACCTTTGGCTACGAGCTGCTGGGAGACAACAGGGAAAAGTTAATGCCTGTAAGTTCACACTTTAATAGCTTGTTGGCCACTGTAGGATATGGGGTGCAAGATTCTATAATGCTCCAGAGCATGGAAAATAATTTTTTTGGGGGGGGGGTACAATACTTCAGAACCATTTTCCTGTTATATAGCCAGCATAGCCACAGTAACTTTTCAAAGTTTTGTTCCTCTTGTCTGATCTGGTTAGAAGACTTCTTGTGACAGCCTAAAAATAAGACCTTAAGAAAATGAAAGGAAAGGCTGGAATCTTGCTGGAGTATTATTCTCACATAAAAACCATTGGTACTCAAGCATGGAATAAAGAGACCAGACACAGAGTTGAGTTAGCTAAGGGCCACCTTATTTTGACCTGTTTTATTTAAATTGTGTTAACAACTGTGTTAACCAAGATACAAGAGAGGGAAACAACATGATATGGGTCCAGCTTATGCCAGAGTCACAATGTGACAACCTACTCAGCCTACCCGTGGGCGATAACACAGCCCCAGGGGCAATCCAAATTGCTTTGGTTGCTCCCAAGTCCAGCATCTTGGAAGGGAACCCAGGGACTCCCACCCAAGCTGCACGGCTCTAAAAGGTGGGGTCTTATTCCCAGGTTAACCTCAAGGGTAGCCTCCTTTACTGATCCTCCTGCAACGCAGGGCCCTAAAGAGGTGGTTCCAGAGCCCTACCCTACACCAAAAGGGTGCCAGTAGGTGATCACCAAAGTTTTATTATCCCCTATTATCTGCCAAAGGACAACCTATTTAACAACACCACCCAGAGTCAATTTTCCCAATTCAATCAAATACAGTATGGGATAGGCAGGAAAAAAACCCTGAGAAAAGGGAGGAAAAAAATCCTGTGTGGCCCCAAAGCAACCAGATTAACACACACTGCATTGAGGGTGAGAGGGTAGGTCGATGCTGAGCACCGAATAACATGCATAGGGGGTGAATGCTTTACTGTTGCCTTTGCCCCTATCATGTGTCTTGACTTGGCACTTAGCACCAATCAAACATAACACTCCAGTCTCACTCCATAGAGACCATCAAAAGTTTACCTTCCCCTGCAATGATGTTTGTCACACAAGTCCAGGTAAGTATCATGGTTGTGCTTTTTCAGAGGCTGAGTGAATGTGGTCCCTACCAACTAGTCATTCTGTGAACCCATATACACAGCCTCCCTTTCTCCCTGTTGACTTGCGTGGAGAGCTCATTGGCTGCTATGCCAAGGATGAGTGAAGGCCATGATACCCATTGCACAGTGGTGGGATCCAATACAACTGTGCTGTCATATATTTTACATTAAACTGAAAGTATATAGGACCTTGGTCAGAGTCTGTATATACAAACCAATGCTTTTTTGTCTGTTTTCATAGCATAGCTGAACTGTTCTTTGAAGCATGAAGGCCAGGATTTAAAGAGCTCAATAACCCTGGTCATTTAGAAAAACACTGAAAAAAAAATCTCATTACAAAATTATGAGGCGTAATATAAATAAAGTTGAAACTAATCAGTGAATATTCATCACTATACTACAGCAATACTCTTTCTCAAAGGCTACACTTCAACACATGGTTATCTACTTCTAAATATGCAGATATATATTGTTATCCTCTAGTCAAATTCTGTTAGGATATAATAAAAAGATGTCATTGTTCAAGAATGAAGTGTGCTGAAATTTTGCTTCCCCAGAAGCATTTTGTAGTGTGCAAACTTAATAATTAATCAGATAAGCCATAGCAGTAACACAGAAGTGATGTTTTCATTATAGTAATGAATCAAGTCATAGGTTTTTGCTCTTTCAAAATCCAGACTTAAAATTGTAGATGCTTACAAAATTCTGCCAATGTACTTTATTTCTCCAGAGGTACCAGATGTTGTTTTCAGACTCCATCTTTGTTTGATGTCCAGGCTTCAGACCAAAGTTAGTTTTTTTGGTTTATATATTCATATCATTTAAACTGTACTACAATGAAGAATCCTGATCAGTGTTGCCCACTTATACACATTCTTTTTTGAGCTCATTTAATCGCTGTTTACATGAAGGTATGCATCAGTGGTCTCCAGGGAACAAAATGGAAATACAGGAGCAGAAAGGGAAGACAACCTGCCCATTCTAATTCTAAAATCGATGATGGACTACGTCCAGATTAAACAGGAAGGTAGGGAATACAAAGGTGTGTGAAATCACTGAATAAGAGTAGAATAGAGGGGAAATCTCCTGATCGTTGCTCAAAATGTTGAGTTATCGTGATTCATTCTTTGAACTGCAGTAGACAACATATTACAAACATAGCTACTGGTTGTTGAAAATTGCCTTATTCTATACTTCTGCAGAGCTTGATGTTTGATTGGGCTTTATTGATGTCATCCAAAGTCTTCTCCTTCCGAATAATCACAATTCTTTATAACATCCAAAAAAGAAAAGAGTTAAGCAGCTGAATGAAAGGGTTTTGCATTTTAAAATCTGGCAAGAATAAACTGAGTTTCTAGAGCAGTACAAAGCAGCCTTGTTGAAGAAAGCATGTACTACAGCTTTTTGGAGATGGATGGTGTTTCACAGTTAGGCATTGTTTGTCTGGATGCTTGGTCATTTCTTCTAATCTGATAGATTGGACCATTAGCAAATAAACAGATACTGTTAAAACACTGTTAATACACAATCCAGATGGGCAAAGCTAGCCAGGGTGAGCTGAACCAAAACTAGGCCAGCCCAAGCTGTCCTGAATCTAAACCCATCCCAGCCAAGGGACGTTGGAAATTACTTAAGACTGTTCTTGTCCGAGTGTAGATTTGTACCAGAACTATGGCTGTGTGTCTGGGTTGGAAAAGGATTGTATCTGGCATAACTCAACTATTCCGTTGCTCCTTCTCTGTCTCCTTTTTGCTGCTTCTGCTGACAAATCCAGCCATTAGAAGAGTTTAGCCAGCAGATTGCTCAGTTGGTAGATCACTGACATCAGCCAGTAAAAGACCGTTCTCCTAGTAGAAGTTTATGACTAATATTAACTCCTTGAAGTTGGTACATCTTTGAGTTAGGATTATGTTATTGATCTATAGAGGACTTGGTCCTGTAAAAGGCTGTTATTCAGAGACATGGGCATTCATTGTAATATTCCTTTTTTCTCCTCCCTTTTACTTACATAAGCAGTAAAAATATAAAGACAGGTTTTTATAAGCCCTTCTCAGAGTGTATTTTCCTTTGAAACATGGAGTAGAAATGACCTACTGTAGTCTTGAAAAAATCTATATAGATTGGAGAACATTAGCAAAGCACAGTCAGTAATAACATAGAATTTGGTGGGAGCCCCTGACATTCTTAAGCTTTGATCTTACCAGCCACTTGTTTCCTTATTATCTAAGACAAAAGGTACCTTCTGCTGGCATGCTTTATTTAATTTCAGGGGAAACCCCTGTGCTTTACATGTGCCTGCCTAGCCAAGAAAGACAGACAGGCTTGAGTGAAATGGAGATTAATCAGCATGAATAGTGAGTGATTCAGCAGTAAGAGCACATATGCTATCTGGGCCAATTCGATTTCTGATTTTTTTGACAGAAGAAAAAGTCTACTTCAGAGTAAAGCAGAACCAAGTGGAATATTTTATTCTGAGTACATTACATTTTTCCTATAATATTACAGATGTAAAACAACTTCTTTATTCTTCTCTAAGTTAAGAACTGCTGGAATATTTTATAGAGAAAGTTTTGATATTTTGCTAAAACAAATAGCAAGAGAAGAACACTGGAATTAACTTATGTATAGGATAATGATTGATCTTATGTTAGTATAAGATTTGTTTGGGTGTATGGAGGGAAAGGGAAATTAAATAAAATTAGTGAAGAACAAGATATGTGTTAAAAATTACTTTGAAGTGATTTGGTCCACCCACACACACAGTATATGGAATAAAACTGACAAGGATCATAGCACCCTTCAAGCAGCTTTTTAAAAAATATATTCTATACCACCTACGTTACAGATCTGAGATGCTTCTGCTTGTTATACTTGTTGTTGCAAGTATAATCCTCTAGTATCTATCTTCAACACTGTGTATTGTCCGTGTGTTTATTTAATATATATTTGATAATAAAGCAATATGCATATATTATAATAACAAGAAGAAACTAGGTTGTACTTATTTTATCTTCTGAGAATATCAAGTGTACAGAATGTCATTAAAAAGGAATCCCTAATACAAGCTGTCTCTGCTTCTCCCCACACAAGTTAGTCAGCTACCTTCAGGGCTAGGAAGAAAGAGGGCTATCTCTATTGCATTCGATGCCACAGAATCCCCATAGCCTTATCGTATAAATTGGGATCTTTGTTTCTCTTTCTTTGGAAGACACTTTCCCCAGAAAGTATGATTTTACCCAAGGTGTGCTGCCCCTTAGAGAGGCATGTGTGAGTTTACTGAAACATGGCTTGAGCTGATAGTATGTGTGTTGGTAGCCTCTTTCCTGGTGGATACTAGTTGGGTTATTGACCATTCATTACTTTGTTTCAGAATTAATTTTGCTTAATTCCAGTGACATAGCTATCACAGATAACAATCCACCATTTTTTCTCTCTCTTTTTTAAAGTTACAGCTTTCATTTACACTGCTATAATTTTAGACATGCCAGTGAGTGAGATTTGTTGTTAACTGCCATAAATACAACTTTGACTCATGGCAACCTTATGAATGAGAGGGCTCCATGTCACCATACCATCAACTATCCTGCTCAGGTCTTGCAGAGTCAGGGACGTGTCTTCCTTGATTGAGTCCATCTATCCGTAATACAGTCTTCCAGTTTTCTTATTGCTTTCCACCTTACCAAGCATCAGTGTCTTTTCTAGTGAGCCATGTCTTCTTGTGATATGGCCAAAGTAAAACAGCATTAGTTAAAGCTTCTGGGGAGAATTCAGGCTTGATTTACTCTAGGATCCAGTCATTTGTCTTTTTAGCAGTCCAGGGAATCTGTAGAGCTCTTTTCCAGCACTACCTTTCAAAGGAGTTGCATTTCTTCCTATCAGCTTTCTTCACTGAAATTGGAAATATGATGACACGGACAGTCCTAACTTTAGCATTCAAGGATATACATTTACACTTCAGGATCTTGCCTAGTTCCTTCATAGCTGCCCTTCCAAATCCTAGTCTTCTGATTTTTTTTTTTTTTTTGGACTGCAGTTTTCACTTTGATTAATGATTGAGCCAAGGTGTGAAAGCTCTTGAACTATTTGAGTGTTTTCCTCATCTATTTTAAAGTTGTGTAAATCATCTGTGGTCATTATTTTTGTTTCCTTAATGTTTCAACTATAAACCTGCTTTTGTACTTTCTTCTTTGACTTTCTTCAGTAATTGTTCCAGTTCTGCTAGTAGTATGGTGTCATCTGCATATTTTAGAGTGTTGATGTTCCTTCTTCCAATTTTCACTTCTCCTTCCTCCAAATCTAATCCTGCTTTATGTATGTTATGTTCAGCATACAAATTGAACAAGGTGATAAAATGCAGCCTTGCCTGGCCCTCTTGCCAATTGAAAACCATTCTGTTTCTGCATATTCTCTCCCAACAGCAGCCTCTTGTCCTACGTACAGATTATTCAACAGGACAACCAAATGTTGTGGCATGTCCATTTCTTTAAGAGTAATCCATAGGTTTTCATGATCTGCACAATCAAAGGCTTTGCTATAATCTATATAGCACAGGTTTATTTTTTTAAAATAAATTCTTAGGTGCACTTCATTATCCAACATATGGTATCAATATGATTCCTAGTGCCTCTTCCTTTCCTGAACCCAGGTTGGACATCTGTCATTTCTAACTCCATATATGTAAAAGTCTTTGCTGTAGAATTTTGAATGTGACTTTGCTTGCATGGGAAGTTGATGCAGTGCTCCTGTGGTTACTGTTGTTCCTTGCATCTCCTTTCTTGGGAATTGGAATGTATATTGAGCGTTTCTAATCTGTGGACCATTTATTTATTTTTCGTCTTTGTTGACACATTTTAATTAGAACTAGAGTGGATTCTGACTCTGTAGATTGAACTAGCTCTATTGGTATGCCATCTGTTCCTGGTGATTTATTTCTCCCAGGAGCTCAGAGTGCTGCTTTACTTTCTAAAATTGGAGGCTTGTCTTCATATGGTTCTTCCTTGAATGAATCTGTCAAGCTTTCATTGCTTTTATATAATTCTTTTGTGTATTGTTTCCATCATGTTCTTATTTCTACTTGATCATGTAATGTGTTCCCTTGCTGATCACAGAGCATCCCCACTCTTCGTTTAAATTTCCCTTTGATTTCTCAGATCTTGTGGAAGAAGTCTCTTTTTCTTCCTTTTTTGTTATCACCTTCTATTTCTCTGCATTGATTATTATGGTAGTTCTCCCTGTCCCTGCGCACAAGTCATTGAACACTTGCATTCAGGGTTCTGACTCTATTTCTGTCACCTTTTACTTTTGCTCCTCATCTGTCCTTAACTACTTGAAGAGTTTCATTCGTCATCCACTGAGGCTTCTCTGTCTTTTAGGCTACAGATAGTGTCAGTTTGGATTCCTCCCTGACAATGTCCCTGGCTTCATTCCAGAGTTCTTCTGGCTTCCTGTCAGTTAGGCTTAATATTGCAAATCTACCTTTCACTGTATCTACGAGAAAGTTATTCAAGTCGTATTTTGGCATGATGGTTTGCTGAGTGTACTTCTTTAGCTTTATTCTGATTTTTGATATTCATAATAATGGTCTGTACTACAATCTGCTCCTGGTCTTGTTTTTGCAGAGAGAATGGAGCTTCTCCATCTTCTGCTTCCAATTATGTAGTAGATTTTATTTTTATAGTGACCCTCAGGTGATGTCACTTCTTGGGGTGCTTGAAGTATGTATTTGTGATGAATATACCATTGGCCCTGTAAAATTCAGTCAGTCAGTTTCCTGCTTCATTTCTTGATCCCGGGCCAAATTTTCCTACAGTCCTTGACTCTGCTGTGTTTCCTGCTTTTGCATTCCAATAGCCTATGATTAAGAAGAAGTCATGTTTTGGTGAGTGATCAATTTCCTCCTGGACTCCTGCACAGAATCTTTCAATTTCTTCTTCTTCTTCCTCTGTAGCTGGAGCATAAACTTGTATTAATGTTATATTGATGAGTTTTCCCTGTAGTCATATTGACATGATTTGGACAGACTTTGTATTGTATCCTCTGAGTGCTTATGAGTGAGATATATGGGCCTAAATACAACTACAGTACACCCACTGAATTAATGAGAGCTACCACTTTGGTAAGTTTCATTGATACAGTGAGTCTACCTGAAGTACATAACAAAGCGTATTCATTTAAAGCAAAGAAAGGAGGGGATAAAAGCTTGAATCTAATACCAGGTTCTTCAGCCATGAAGCTTAACATTGTCCTACATAACCCTTTACAATTTGCCCCAGGTGGAGTATAATAGGTAAACAGAAAATCATTCTGCAAGTATTGAATGACCACTCACTGGCTTGCATATGGAAATCTCTTAAAGATTAGGGGAAAAAATACAAAATCAGATTGTTAATCAGTCTATTTTGACGTACCATAGTCATATTCCCAACTTTTTCTCAGAACCCATGAGACCATGGGGACATGATAGCCATGTTTTAAGGGACGTCATGTCAAGGAGAGAGCAGGCTTGTTTTCCACCGCTCCCAGAGACTAGGTCAAGGAGCAATGGATTCAAGCTACAGGAAAAGAGATTCCACCTAAACCTCAGGAAGAACTTCCTGATGGTCAGAGCTGTTTGGCAGTGGAATATGCTGCCTTGCAGTGTGGTGGAGTCTCCTTCCAGCTCTATGATTCTATGAGTTTCTGTTATCAAGATTCTTTCAGGCTAACTATCTGTGCTAAACAGAAGATGCTGAGGGATCAGACCTGTGCTAGAAAGAGCGGAGCGGTGCTCATAACATCAGCTGCCACATTCCATACAAAAGATGAATAAGCAGAAAATATATAGGAACATATGAAGCTGCTTATATATACCAAGTCAAACCATTGCTCCACCTTGACCAATGTCATCTCTGGCCAACAGCTTTCCAAAGTTTCAGGCCAGATTCTTTCCTAGCCTTACCTGGAAATTCCTTGTATTCCCAGTAGCTTTGCTGAGAAGTATTAACTCAGTCTCACACTGCTTCACTTCTGGAGTTAGGCAAGATAATTTGTGTTCAGAATGTTATGGGGACACTGCACTGACCTTCATGATGGTCAAAGGGAATTCAGAGCTTTCACATGATTCAGTACAGTGGAGTGATCAAAAATCTTAACTTTGTGAATACTATCCTGTACTCAGAAGCTAATTCTGTACAACATTTTGAAGTGCAATTCTTCCTAAGTATTCTGGATTTCTGTGGAACTGTCACAATAGCCCTTATGTTCATCAAAGTTGTTTGGACTAATTTTGTTATGCTTCAGATAAGCATTCTGTGCCTATTGTAAATCCCCCTTATCTCTCCCACTGTTACTGCTCATTAAAATGTAAGAAACGTTGTATGTGAATTTAAAATCTTTCTCTGTCTTTTAAACTTACACCTTGTTGCAGTCCTAAGCCAGTGTTCTTTCATACAAAACACTAGGCTTTTGAAATCTTGCCTGCAACAACAACAACAAATTCTTCTTCTGCTTCTTCTTCCTGCTCCTCCCTCCTCCTCCGTTTTTTAATTTTTTTTCCCTCAAGATCAGGGCTCAAGGCCCCTTACATTTTAAAATGATTACAGTGTAATTAAGACCATACAAAAGATCAGCTTTCAAACAGAAGTATTAATCATATCAAAACTAGGGAGCTGGTGGTGATGAAAGAAGTGAGACGGAGACTAGGAAGTGATCATAGAAGACTCAGAGCAAGTCCAACTGAACACCTGGGACAGTTCAGTAGGAAGCCTATGCCATGGCAATGGTGGCAGTGAAGAAGGATTTCTTTCCATTCCATTACATCCACACAGTGTGCTCCAGCAGATATGTGTTGAGTGCTCAGGGACCTTTTACATTCTGCCCCCCAAGACCAGCAGTCCACTATGAAGAGTTTATATGACACTTTGTGGATAAAATTGATCAGTTTCTGCAGTTGATACAGCTCCTGTGTACATAACCTTGGCCCCTACTTGTCCATTGTTATTGGATATGTTTCAGTTTCTGCAACCTGGTAATGTGGACAAGATTCTTGGAGAGGTGAAAGCCACCCCATGCATACTGGATCAGTACCCTTCCTGACTGCTGAAAGCAGCCTGAGGGGGACTGGCAGATTGGGTAAGGGAGTAGGTTTCCATCTTGTCTAAAAGAGACTGTGGTGAGATCATTATTGGGGAAAAAAATCCTCCCTGGAGCCTCACCATAGAAGCAAACTATCACTTAGTCTCCAGTATTCCTTTTTTAGAGCAAGGTATTCGGGTGTGTGGTGTGCTCCCAGTTCCAGGTGTTTCTGGATTAATCAGATTATGTCAATCAATTTCAATCCAGTTTCAGACCTGGCTGTGGGGCAGAGGCAGCTTTGAATACCTTGATCTATGCAGGGAATTAGGGAGAGTGTGTCCTTGTTGGTTTTACTAGTCATCTCAGCAGCTTTGGATACCATCAAACATGATATTTTTCTGGGCTGCCTCTCTGAGATGGGGCTCAGGGGCATTGTTTTACATTGGCCCCAATCTTTCTTGGAAGGGCAGATTCAGAAGGATGATGCTGGGGGATGATTGTTCGACATCCTGGTAACTATCCTATGGTGGTCCTCAGGGCTCTGTTCTGTTTTCCATTCTGTTTAATATTTACATGAAACAGCTGGGAGAAGTCATCTGGAGTTCTGGGGTTTAGTACACTGAAGACACACAATTCTATTTCTACTTTCGATCTGATTCCAAAGGAACTGTCTCTGTACTAAACCAGTGTCTGCTATTAGTAATATACTGATGAGGGTGAACAAATAGATACTTAATTCAGACAAGACGGGTGCTCAGAAGGCAGATCAGGGATTCAGACTGTGTTTGATATGATTACACACTCTGTGGTATCTCAGGTTTATAGCTTGGTGTATTCCTGGATTCAGATCTAAGTCTAGATGCTGAGGTTTTGGCTGTGGCCAGGAGTACATTTGCACAGTTAAAACTAGTGTGCCAGCTTGTTACCGCCACTGCTAGCCCAAGCTTGTGGGATGTTAAGATATCATTTTGATATCAATAATTCGGCCTTCTCTACCCATTCCTTTCCATGTGCTTGCGAGGCCCCTGGACAAGCACGCACACAGGCGCAGCCGACAATAGCCGAACCATTCAAATCCCACTCTAGGCAGGCCAGTCATTGCCTAGTGCAGCTTCAGGAGACCTCAAGGTAAGTACCACATTATGTATGCACGCAACTTACAAAAAGATCCCCTGCCCCAAGCAGGCAGCTTGATGAGCGGACTATACAACTCTCAAGCACTCCGCATTTGCATACTGGCTACTCTATTGACAATCTGGCTATAACTCAATCATCTAAAGTACTGACCTTTCGGAGGCTTTGTCTCCAGCCCCAAACTCATTGTTTTCCCCGAGTACGGACTAGCCTGCGGCCACAATTTTCCCTAGAAGAACCCCTGACTTTGAGCGCTTCCTCAGATCAATCTTGGCTTCCATCCCGCCTAGCTGTCACTTTGTCCAGCGAGCCTTCCCCTCAGCTCCACGTGCTGAGATCCACGCTCCCCAGCTTCTTTGCTTCTTACCGAGCTTCAGGACAGGTATAGTATTTCCCATACTAAACCTCCTCTGAAAATCCCTCTATCCAACTCCTAACTTTTATTTCTGTAGTTCCTTGTGTGAGTGTGTTGCATACACGTGTTTGACTGTACTTCAATAAACAATTATTATTATTTCAACATCTGCCTTATCATTGACTCGACCTGACCCCGTAGACATAGGGTTCAAGATCTCGCTATGTTACCCTACCTCTCGCGTTGCTGACTTGTGCTCTGTGCTAATTCCCTCCCCATTGTTGTGAGCACATTTAGGTGTCCCTCCCGGGACCCCCAGAAATCAGGGTGACAAGCTACTCCTGTTTCGTAAGAAGTCAGATCTGGCTGTGGTGACACATGCCTTAGTTACATCCTATTTGGACTACTGTAACACGTTCTATATGGGGTTGCCTTTTGAAACTGCTCAGAAACTTGGAGAGTTCAAAATGCTGCGGCCAGTCTGTTGACTAACGCTGGTTATAGGGAACATGAGACTCCTCTGTTGAAACAGCTCCATTGACAACAACTCAATTTCAGGGCAGAGTTCAAAGTGCTGATCTTGACCTTTAAAGTCCGACATGGTTTGGATCCAGATTAGCTGAAAGACCAGGTCTCCTTATACAAGCCTGTGTGAGCTTTCAGATCTGCAGGAGAGGCTTTCATCTCAATCCTCCCACTTTTGTAGATGCATTTGGTGAGGACTCAGGAGAGCCTTCCCTGTGACTGCTCCCAGACTGTGGAGCTTCCTTCCACAGGCGGTATGGTTGGCCCCCTCCTTGTTCCCTTTGTGGTGGCAAACGAAGATGTTTTTATTCAAGCAGACCTTTGAATACTTATGGAGCAGCAGTGTGTGCATGAGTGATATGCTCTGTTTTTAATCTTTTACTGGAAATTATGTTTAAATATGTTTTAAGTGTTTGGGCTGTTTTAATAATTTTTTAAAAAATAATATTGATATTTATTTTTTTTTAAAAAAAATTGTAAACCAGTGTTTTAGCTTAATCTTTTTAAAATTATTGTAATCTGCCTTGAATCCAATATTGGAAGAAAGGCACAATGTAAATTAAATAAATAAACAATAAAAGAATTTGAAACGTAAACTTTAAATGATTTTTAAAAAGTGCAGTTTAAAACAACAGAGCCCTCCTACAGCCCTTCCTTTAAAAGGCTCAATAAAAAAGTCTTGACCTGCCTAATGGAAGGAGAGCAAGGAGGGGGCTATTCTAGTCTATCTAAGAGGGGAGTTCCAAGGTATAAGGGCAGCCACTGAGAAGGCCCTTTCTCGTGTTCTAACCAACTGTCCCCATGAAATTAGTGGGCATGAAAGAAGAGCCTTTCCTGTGCATTTCAGAGTCTTGGAAGGCTCGTACAGGGAGATATGGTCTGTCAGACAGCCTGGATCTAAGCTATGTAGGGATTAACAACCATATCCACAGCAATGTCACCACATCTATTCAAATCATCCCCAAGGCCTTCAGCCTGTGGGCGCTCTGTGTATTCTTTTTCTATCCAAGTTCCAGCTTGCCAGACTACATTTTGCCTCTTATATACGTATGGGGCAGCTCTGTGCTGCCTTGTAATCTTCAACTGGATGTACTTCTACTTTGAATCAGTCTAGCAAAAAAAGAGTGAGCAGAAAACATCTTTAAGCAAGAAAGATGCACTGTGAGAGAGGCAAGCTAGTTATCAGACTGCTGGTTGGATGCACATTAGTTAATCAGATCGTCTTGATGGTTTGTTCTGTTAATAATTTTTAAAAGAAACAAAATTACTTACCAACTTTCTGTGTGTTTTTATCTTGCTTTCTGCAAAAATTTCTTCTCTTTTTTATTATTATTAGTCTTTAATGGAAGCTTTTGGGAATATCATATTGGAAGTTTCATAAGTAAGAGGAAATTTGCTAGTTTTTTTTGTGTGTGTTTTTTTGTTTTGTTTTTTGCACAAGGATCTTGTTTTCTGTTTTTTAACCAAGGTGAAAAATGCTGCATTGGATTAAAATTTAGCTAGACTCTGGTAAGAAAGCCATTTGTGATATAGTGAGGTTGAGGATTGGATTACAACTGGGGAGACCAGGGTTTGATTCCTTACTCAGCCATGGAAACCGACTGGATGGCCTTGGGTGCATCACACACTCTCAGCCCCAGAAAACCCCATGATAGGTTTGCCTTAGGGTCACCATAAGTAAAAAAACAACTTGAAAGCACTCTACAACAAAAGACTCTTGTAGGATATCTTTTATATTATTGGAGCTCAGGCCTTTACCTTTTTATTTAATTCTTACTGGCCCATGACTACCTGTTCATTGTTGGTTTGGCTTTCACTTCTGTGCAAAAGTTGTAAAATGTTGGAGTAGGTCATTCATGACTTTCATGGAATGCATACTTTTCTCTTCTATGCCCTATAGAATTTGGGAATCTCATACATCCCAGGTTTCCATTCTACCTTCTTAATGGGAAAGACTATCATCAGGTTTTGTATCTCTTGACTTAGTTTACTTTCTGCTCTCTTCTGTTGGCCTAAATCTAATTTAGCCCTAATCCTTAGGGTAGACCCTTTGAATGGAATGAGGCTTGTTGGTCTTGATTTTAATAGGCTTACTCTGGGTAGCACTACCATGTCTTTCACTGTGGGATATTGTTCTGCCAGCATCTCTGTTTGAACTGTGCCTTTTTAAAAAGCTCCTCTTTATAACCTGCCCTTCTTTATTATCCCTGTTTCTGCTACCACTTGATCCCTATGCTTATTAGTTGTCCCTTTCTTGTGAATTCTTTTTCAAATATGCTATACAGCTATCTGATACAGATTGTAACTACCCCAAAGAGTATCAGTGTTAGCCAACTGTAAAAATTACTGGTAAATATATTTTAAATAACTGCAATATTCTATCCATTTCTTCTGCAAATGATCAAAGGGAAATTCTCCAAGGGTACTTCACTGCACAAGCTGTGCCTTCCCAGATTTGAATGAATCTTCATATTCTGGAGAGCTACACCAGTACAGGACTATTGGTCTTTCCTGTATACCTTCTTTTTCTGCCTTGAAGGATGATAAATAAAATTTAGGGGCATCCCAAACATTGAACATCACTGCTGTAATCAGATTAGCTGGGGCTTTTATTCATTTTATAAAGTACAAAAAGATGTACTCTGGGCCAGCACTGCATTGGCAGGACTTCCTGATGGTAGCATGTCTGCTGGCAAGGATTCACTCCAAAATAGAGGATTTTGAAAACAGATTTCCAGTCTTTGCTTTCAGGGAACTGTGCCTGCAACAATGTTATAGGGACAGTGGGCATATAATCAGAGAGGCAAAGGAAAAATTCCTTTTAGAGAAGATGCTTCTAATCCTTGATTAGCTGGCTAGCAAGGTTGCAGACAGTTAATCTGCTGCCACCATTAAGAATTATGTCAGCTCTGACCTTTCATGTTGCTTTAGGGTAGCTAGAACCATGAAATTTAGCATGTTACAAAGAGATGCCTCTCTAGCCAAAGCAGTAATAACAGCCGCAGTTTCCTTCAGGGACAAGGATGTTTTGCTAGAGAATTATGTTTCCTTATACATTTATCTAGTGTTCTTCCCCGAAATGTTTTTTTTTATTGTAATTTCTTTGTACACAACACCTTTAGTTTTATTTACTGTGCGGCAATGTATACACATGCTGCAACTGCTAAGAAAAAAATAATAGTCATATGGTTGCAGTGGTAGCATCATGTGGTTGAAGAGCAAACCACAATGCCCTTTCCCCAAATAATGAGCATCTTCTGCTCAGCAATCCAGCATACCACTGAGCCAATTATGTTTAAAGAACTAGAAGGGAAATGTTTCTCTTAGTCACTCTCTTTAAAGCATCTAAGAGATACTGGCTATAAAATTGGCATGTCTCAGTAATATAAGCTGGTTGGTTTACTGCTGTGTCTGAACAGCCTCTATGAAAGCCAAGTGATCGAAAGTTGAAGGGAAATACGAAAGGGCAAAGATTTCTACTTCACCTTTTAAAGATAACTTAATCTAAGGATGTGCCATCATAACTTGTTATAACCTCACATAGATGAGGCAGGCAAGAAATCCATCTGTCCCTGCAGCTTGGTAATAAACTTTAAAACATGATTAGCAAAACAATAGAAAATTTGAAGGGCAGACTGTAATTCTTTGGATCCTTCTTTTGTATATGTGACACCAGGTTAGAATCATTTGAAGTGTGGATTGGCATAAAAGAGAAAGGCCTGTCTTCATCCATCATTAAGAAGATTTGGTATCTTCAGGTCACTGCTGAGGTGATGAAATTTTTCTAAAGTAATCGTATGAGAAAAAGAACTAGTGAGCATTGATTTACCTTTGCTACTAGCTGGCAGAATGTATACTCTCCAGAAGGATTCCAGTGAGTTGATAGCAGTATTACATGCACTGCATTTTTTCTTTATTTAAGAATAGCTTTTTGGAGAGGAAATTGTGACCTTATGGACTATCATTTCCAATCCTTTCCCCTTTATTTTTACCACAGTTTTCTCTCAGTACATGATAGACCATCAGTGAAGAATCAAGAGAATGAATATAATTATCGTATCCTATAATATTTCTCTCTTATTGGTTCTCTGATTCTATCCATTAGGTTCCCTTTCTAGCATTATTTGCACGTGTCCTTTAATTCTGTAGATTAGCTAGCTCACTAATGTTTATTGTTTCAGAACTGCAGTTTCTGGGTGGTGTTGTCTCCAAGAAGGGATAAAACTGCAGTGTAATTCAGGTGTGGAGCAAGGAGCAGAAGGGTAACAGATTGCTATGTCAGAGCTGACTGATGAGAATAAAAAGACCAGAGTGAAAGACAGAGCTGGAGACAGGTAGAAAACTGATTTCCAAGATAGTAGTAGGCAGTTGAAGGGGACATAGGCATAGATGAGGTGGCCAAAAACAGTCAGGGCTGATATCCCTAGTCAGCAAGAAGAAAGAGTACAGTATGCAGTCTTCATGTTGAAGAAAATTTATTTCATAGGGCTTTGTATGGCTTGAAGAGTCAATCTGTTGACAGTATTCAGCCCAGGAGTCTTGATGATATAAAGTGGCATATGTAATCCAGCTATTCCTTCTGAATCCCATGAAAGTTGCATGTGAAATACAATTTTTTCTTCAATGGAGTCTGTTCACACATTCTGCTGAATGTAGTGGACATTGAATCATGTGATGTCCATACATGTGTGTCAAGTACTGTACATTGATATTTCATAGTCTTACCTAGATTGCACGGATTAAAAAAAAAATCAGAGTAATTCTGCTCCATGCATATAAAGTAGGGCAATGGAGCACCTTCACACTCAGTTATCCTATAAAATCCACAATAAAGCATGCAAAAACAGAAAGTGATTTGAGAGATGCTACTACAGAACAAGTAGCAAAAGGCAAAGGAACAGAGAGAGGCCAGAATTTGGTATGTCGGTTTCCTATCATCTTACACATCATGCATGCCTTATAAATCAGTCTAGTCATATTATATCTTACACATTCTTCTGTATCTTCTACATCATGTCTGGTATACTACAGAATGAAAATGTATGTAGTATCATTTGTTAGGACAGTTGTCAGAAGCATAACCATTTCAGTTTTGTTAATTTATTTTGAAAAGTGAATTTGAAGCTTTTGTAGTTGGCAAGGAAACTGAAAAATGTGTGAAACTTCTGCCCTAAGCAATGTAGCAGTTGGGATATAGATGCCACAAATGCAAAATAGACAATAAAGTTGAATAGAAATTTGATGATAACTTGATCTGTGGACATACACTTTCACAGAGAGATGCATTTGTGATATAAAGTAACCAAACAGTACATTTGTTGTCTGAGCATGCTGCATCTTATAATGTCTGCTGCTCTAACAAAATCTAGCCTCTTTTTTGTTGTCTCTGTGATTCATACATATGGGAATTCCTGCATCTTCTCAGAGCATGTTCAGAACCTTCTAGAGCTGAACACATGTCTTCTTTTGGCCTAAGCCCTATACTTCTACTGTGTACCCCACAAACTGCTCCCTCCAAACCTCCTTGGTTCTTTTCATTTGCCACACTAGAGGAAACATTTAAAAATCTCCTTGTGAAATGGTGATATTTTTATTCTCTCACAAGTTGACTTTACCTCAAATTGTGTTGTACTTTCTTAATCTTTTCATCCTCACTCATCCCATCTGATGCCAGCACGTGGGAGCCTTCTTGGTGGTTGCTCCTTGGCTGTGGAACTCCCTTCCAAGGAAGACTAGGTTGGCCCTCTTTCTGCTCTCTTTTCACTGACAGGCAAAGGACTTTCTATTTAAACAGGCCTTTAGTTTTCCATTGCTAGTGACAGAAGGATCTGTTAATGGTGTGTCGTACTGTTTGTGTGTCTTACTATGCTTTTAATGTGTTTTTTTTAAAGCATTTAAACTGTTAATAATTGAATTGTCTGTTTATTTATCTTTTTTAAAAAATCCTTCCGTACTATTTATTATTTTAGCTGTATTTTTGCTTTAACTTACCTTGTAAGCTGCTTTGAGTCTCATGGTGGGAGAAAAGCAGGATAAATAAATAAGGATAAATAAAAAGGAAAAATAAATAAATAACCTTCTTTTGTTCTTTTTGCCCCCTGCAGTCTTCTGTCATTATTCTGCTCCTCTTGCCCCAGCTTTTCTCATCACCTCTTCAAATGCTTAGCTCTGTTTAGGGACTTGTGACCCTGAATCCATCTTTTTTTTTTTAAAGTGTGTCCTGTAGAAAGAAAGTCTTGTTTACCAATGGGTGTCCTAAATGTTTACATTCCCTTAGTGAAGACTATAATATTGCAATTTTTTGCTATTGTTTGGCCTTTATACCTCAGGCACACTAAAAGCATCTCCATGAGTTAAAGTAGAATGACACTTGGAACATGAAGTACTGAAGGCTGAGACGGCCAGGTTCAGTACTGAAAAGGAAGCAAGATACAAGAAGAGGAACTCTTAGTACCTGTTTTCCCCTCTTCCAGGAACTCTTTCTGTATCTCTGGGGCTTCCAGTCTGTCCACCCCTGTGTTATTTTTAGCTACTACAGGTTGCTTCTAGCATTCTTCACATCCACCTAACCTCTCTTCTAAGCTAACCTTTATTTCCTGCTTTTCTTTTCTGGCATCTTTTGTCGCCCTTCATTATCTTTTTTTCTCTTGATTTCTCTGTCTGTTTGCTATCCCCAGAACATTATTCCTTTTAGAAGCTTTCCCCTTCACCAACACACCGTACTCTGGTGGCTATCGCCGCCTTTCTAAATTCTGTCAAGTCCATCTCTCTCTCTCCCCCAATTCCACTGATTCATATCCATGAACATTTATTCTGTACAGTTCTTTTCCCTCTTGTATGTCCATATTACTGTCTTGTCTTGCCTTGTGGCTCCCTATTGGCTTCCACTTCAGATCTCATAAATAACAATAACTGCAAGGGCCAACCCTACGATTGGGAAGGTCACCTCAAGCAGTAGATTTTAGGTGTCCTGAAAGGGCAAGAAATTGCTAGTTATTTAATTGTTGTTCTTATATATGTCTGCTGGCAGGGATGGCAGAGGATTGTGGGATTTTATGTGCCAGAATAACATGGCTGGATTTGATTACTGTATGCCTTCACTTGGCTTTGGTGGCAAAGGTAGCAAAGTAACTTGGTCCATTTCTGTTAGTAACAGTACTATTGAAGTGTTCAGAATGCTTCATGCGGATTATGAAATAAGGTAGGATAAGATTAGTTAGCATTGTTATCCCCCATACCACAGATGAGGGAGTGGGATGCATAAAGCCTTCTGGTGAATTTATACAAGAGGCAAGATTTGAACCAGGGACTTCTGTTTTGTAACTCACTCTCTTGCTGTACTCTCACCTATATGCTAGACTCTTCGTATTTCTTTTAATCAGCATTCTCACCTTGTTGCTTAGCAATTTCAACATTTCTGTATGATTAAACTGTCCCTCTGCCTTTTCATCAACCAAGTAACTTCCGATATACACACTGCCTTGGACAGGGGCAGGAATACTTTGATTCTTCAGATAGTTTAGATTACAACTCCCGCGGTTCCTTACCATTAGCCATAGTAAGTAGGGTGGATAACAGGTGTAGGTCCCATGTTGCCCATTCCAGACCTAGGAGGATCCGTGATGTCTTCTTCATAAACTATTATATTATGAATGATTTGTTTATCCCACACTTTGCCTTGTGTATACAGAATTTTTTTTCCCCCAGCATGGGGCAGATGATTAAACATACAGGACCTTTTGAGATCTAACACAAGAAAATGTTGTTCTCTGCCTGGGCTTGCCCCAGCAGATGTTATGAAGCTACTATATATGCCACGGGTTTGCCTACATACAGAAAAGAAGAAATCTATACAGAACTAATAACATCACATGAACTTATTTGAAGCTTGAAATCAGAAAACATATCGTGAATGTGTGTGCAGCTTGAGTTAAACCTATAAAATTTACGACTGTTTTTTTGAAAGCTTGCTTTACAATACAGCTAGCAAATTTAACCCATTTTACACAAGTTTAATTTGTGCGATATGTAGGCAAGCTGTGCTAAGTAGGGTTGTCAGATAGGGCCTGTCCCAAATGCTTGAGTTTTCAGAGCCAAAACCCAAGACCTCCCTTGTGTTGCCATGCGGGCTGTACCTGCTAATGTTACAAGGGTGATGTTGAAAGGCATGGACCCTAGTGATATCACTGACACTAGTGTATCCTGCTTAATCACAGTTGCACAGTGTATGGGCCTGAAATAAACAAAACAAAACACAAGTCTAATATATGAGGAAAACATGTAGGCACACTTTCCAAGACAGTGTTCTCACCCTGAGATCCCTCACTCTGAGGACTGGAGAAAAGAAGCCAGGCTCTGAGATCTGAGAACCCTAATATAAAGTAAGACTGACTTAGTTCCAAGGATAGTCATCAGTCAGCATGTCAGTTAAAAGGGGGCACTAAAAAGTCACAAACTACAGCTTAACATCTGCTACTTGGTCAAGGGCCCTTTTCACATGTGGGGGGGGGAACGGGCGAAAACACGCTAAAACGGAGGTTACCCGCAGCCGGGTAAGTCCGTCGCCACGCGGAGCAGCGCGAGCTCGCTGCTCCACAGTCCTCCGGCGTCCCAGATGGCGGCTTCCGGTTGGTGGAGGCTCTCCACCAACCGGAGAAGCTCGCCAGCCGGAAGCCCGCCCCCGGCAGATCTGCAGGCACGCACTTGTGTGCGCCTGCAAATCCACTTCGGAGCCGGGCGACGGAGCGGCGCGGGGCTGCATGCTCCGTGCTTTTTAAAAACCTCAAAAAAGAGGTTTTTAAAAAACACGCAGCGCGGCTAGTTCCGGCCGCTCCTGAGTGGATTCTGGTGTGGAACTACAAAAAGTAGTCCACGCCCGTCCACTCTACAGTGTAGAAGACCTCAGTGACAGGTCGCTCTGCACAGTTTCAGAAGCCCGGTATGGAAATGGCCAAGGAATTTAGCATGTAAATCTAGGCACTGGACTGTTAACGTCTAGTGTACCTGTTAAAATCTTTGAGTTAATTTCTTGAATGATATCAGAAAGGCCTTGACTTCTAATAGTATCTCCCGCCCCACTGCCCACAGAGACAAAAACACTTAGCTGTGATATTCCTGTTATGATAATCCAGCTGGAAGTGATTTCAAATACAAATTGGTGATTTGTTAAGGTAATAATGAAGACCGACAAAATTAGGGAAGCAATGCTTGATATTTGTAAAACTTTTTCATGGGATCCTTAATTTGCCCTGATGTTCTTGGTTTACCAGAAATATATTTACAGGTGGCCTTGTTAGCTGTGCAACAAAATGCAACAAAATACAAAATCCACAAAAGAGCAATACATTTATTGGCCAACCAAAATGCATAAAACGCATCATGCAGGTTTTCTACTGGCTTCTTTATCAGGCAAAAGATGTTAAAAAAATCACACAGGAGAAGAAAAGTGACAATGTTAGAGTCACAGGCCCACATTTTGCCTTAGATGTTCTTCTGTTGAAAATTAAGATGGTTTAAAGGGATCTCAGTGCAGGCAGAGACTGCTCCCCTTCTTGGGCCATTTCCGCACTACGCTTTTATAGCACGATGATTCCACTTTCAACATCCTATGGAATCCTGGGGTTTGCAGTTTAGGGAGGGGCCTTTAGAGTTCTCAGCCAGAGAGCTCTTTGGCCTCAGTAAACTACAAACCCACAGGATGTTGAAAGTGGAATAATTGTTCTATAAGAGTGTAGTGCGGAAATGGCCTTGGTCATGTGGGGACCAGGAACAAAGGGCAATAAAAGACAGGTAATAAAATGACAACTTTATTAGTAACAGGAAAACAACTTCTCTTGAGATCAGGTTGTCCTTGTCCTGTACAAAACTAACTGCCTCTTTCTTAGGCAGAGAACATTGAAGAAGCCAGTGAAGCTTCAAAAGCTTGGATGATGTATTTTGTATTTTGCTGCATGGCCAACACAGCCACCCCTGAATATGTTCCATAGATTTGAAGATACTGAATTTTGGTCATAACAGGTGAACCTTTAAGAAGAAGCAGCTAATGGACTGAGACTTAACTCTTTGAGGTTTTTACTCCAGCGAAGGTGAAACTCTTTCATTTGGACTACAACTGGCAAGTTTTACGTATATAACACCTAAACATTTTTGCAGACATAACTAGAAGCCAAGATGACTAAACTGAGGCTATTGTACTTTCGCTATATCTTGAGAAGACATGACTCACTAGAAAATACAATAATGCTTGGTAAGGTAGAAAGCAGTAGGAAGAGAAGATGACTGCGTTACAGACTCAATCAAAGTAGACACATCCCTGAATCTGCAAGACCTGAGCAGGGTGGTTGATGATAGGGTGACTTGGAGGTCAAAGTTGACTTGATGGCAGTTAACAACAAGTATAGGGACTTCTTTAGAAATTCAGTGTTCTCTGCTTAAGAAAGGGGCAGTTAGCTTTGTGCAGGATAGGGACAACTTGGATTTCAAGGGTTGTTACTGTTCTGTTGCTAATGGAATTGAAATTTTATTACTTGTCTTTTATTTCCCTTTGTCTCTGTTTCCCACATCCCCAAGAAAGGAAGTGGCATCCACCTGCATTGAGATCCCTCTAGACCATCTCAATTCACAGCAGAATGTAGGCCTGTGATTCCAGCATAGTTACTTTTCTTCTCCTGTATGATTTTTAATATTTTTGCCTGATGAAGAAGCTGATGAAGCTTCTAAAGCTTGCATGATGTGTTTTCTGCCTTTTGGCTGGCCAATAAAAGTATTGCTTTTTTGTGGATTTAGGATTTGTTGTATTCAGTTTTCTGGAGTGGCTTTATTCTCCTACCCTCCATGACTGGACTTCCAAGCCTTGGTGATTTACCAAAAGTAATAATCCTCCATGGGATCTGAGTTCCATCTAGGCTTTAAAGGTCAAACCACAAAAACCCCAACAGTGACAGAGATACCTGAGCTAAAGCCATCTTCCATCTAGGTCCTTGAATCTCCATTTGCTTCCATAACCTTATCCTGGGCCATGCTAACTTAGGTATTATTTTGTACTCTAAAAGGAAAAAATGTTTCAACTCCCTTCCCCCACCCCCGAACAAATAAACAAACAAACAAAAACCCTGAAGCAACTATCCTACCAACAGGGAAGATAGGGGCGAAGGAGGAGGCAAGGAAAGCTGGGAAGCTCCTTCTCTGTACAGTAGGTTTATCATTTGTTGTCTTAACTTCATTCACTGGCTAAGAGGACAGAGAGACAAAACAAGGAGTGCACATGTTGCTTTATATTTCAAGTTGTATAAGGGCTTCCCTTTGTTCTTCTTCATGAAAACTATGAATATGCAGATTATGGCTTGCTCTCCTTTCCTTTCCTGATGAGCTCTGGAACATTGGCTCCTAGTAGAACGTAATCTTTAGGTTTCTATTAAAGAATAAGACATCTGCTTGATATGTTGCTCAGCTGGTATTTTAGCCATTCCTGACCAAATTTGTTACTGAATATAAGTAACTAGTTAAATTTGGAACATATCTGCTTTCTATGTACCTAGATGTAAAATAAAAATGATTAGCTCTCATCGGCATTCTTCCTAACAAAAGTATCAATGTTAAAAATCCTTTCCAATATATAAAAAGCAAGAATTTGAAGCAGATGGCTTCTCAGAAATCTTTATTCTTAGCAAACAATTAAAAATAGGATTCATTTACCTCTCTTTCTTTTAACATGAAGCTGTCTCATAGCAGGGGTGCAGAATAAGCTGAAGTACAGAAAGGAAAGAAATTTGACCATGGAACACTTTCAGTGCCTCTGATTTTAGAAGGGGAAGAGTAAGTTGTGTATGTAGTAGAAGAACAAAATGAAATGTGTGGGACTTAGTTCTTCATAGGTCTTGCCAAAATTCATAATGCAGAAATTCAGAATTCTCTGGCAGCCAGTAACAAATCAATTCTTGCAAAATGTAGTAATATAATAAAACTGTATTTTGCTTCACTATTAATACAAAATATATGCAATTTTAATTTAATAACATTTGTTGGGTTTTAATATCCATGCAGTTACATGAATAATGTATATAAGTGTTTAAATGCGGTTGGAGCAACCTGTGATGCTTTTCCATTTTTTGCTAACTTTGATCTCTGAAAGAAACTAATGGTAACAATTGCCTCTGGAACTTCTTGCTTTTTAAAAGAAGAAAAAATCAAAGCAAGCATCAAAGACTAGAAAAGAATGTTTGTTCACATAACACTATCAAAACATTGTTAGATTTATTGTAAATTTATTTTGCAGAAATGCTAAACATTGATGACTACTGAAAATGGATTTATTTGATATGGGTGTCCCAGCATGATGCTGGTGGGTGGGGTATCACTATGCCCACAGATACCTCTCTTGGTCCCTGCTTGCTCTCTTCTCCTGATGACATATGTTCCTGGGATTATTTTTTATTTTAAATAGCTGGAACACTGACATTCTGCAGAACGAATCTCTGCCTTAGTGTCATCTTTATTTTCGGGAACGGGCTCAGAGATGTTCTTAGAATATCATGTAAGCACCAAAGGTGTTATTATGAAATGAAAATGGTGGGGAACTGCAGCCAAGTGATCTGTTTTGAAACACATCTAGCCACCCAGAAAAATGAAAAATATAATTTGGGGTTGGTAGAGTATCCTGATAGCTCAACGTGATGGTGAGATGTAAGCATATGTCTTCAGCTATGTTGTGTATTACCTGTGTCTGCTGTCTAGTTGGTTTTGAAATCGGATGTACTTTGATGACCAATGATGTATTTAAGTCTTTCACTACAAGTCTCAAGTCAAATCTCAACTTCCTTCGTTCAGGTGTCCAGTCGAGTCTCAAATGCTTGCCAGATAATTCACGTCAAATTTCAGGTCTGGAAACCAACTTTAACAGAAAAAAGCGGGGGGGGGGGGACAATACCCTGCCTTTCCTGTTTACTCACAAGTAAGCAGAATTGGAAGGAAGCCTTTAGCCATTGAAGAACAGGTAGCCCTACAACCCACCTTTTCCTCCTCCCTCCCATTATCTCTCTACCATCTGCCCCTCTAATTATCTGGCTGCACTGGGTGAGACCCACATGGATCTCCTCAATCCACTCTGGATGTTAAGACCACTCCACACTCACATTCACCAAAAAAAAAAAAAACTGCCTTTGCAAACCTGTGTTTTCCTCTCTTTAATCTTCCTGCACTTTTGCATTCCTATAAATGGCTTCTCAAAAAGTACAGGAAACAAGGGAAAGGCGGGGATAAGGATCACGTGTAACTCTCATTTGAGTCATCAATATAACAGTCCCTGACTGTTGATTGGGAAAAGGCTTGGGGAGGTGGGACTACCAAGAGCAGCATGTCAGTCACTAACAATAGATGAGCCATAAGTCCAGTCAAGTCAACCCATTTATTGCTTAGCCAAGTCTGATCTAGTAATTGAAGCAACTTGAGTCTGACTCGAGTTTGAGTCAGTCGACTCGAGCTTACATCCCTCGATTTGACTTTGTTTTTTTAAAAAACAACTGACATGGCTACGTGGTGCAGAAGGATGTTTTGGGGTGTAAGGTGTTGTAACCCCTGCTAGCAGACCCAGTCCCGGGGAACTGTAATATTTAATATCAAGAAGTTATTAAGCCAGAAGTTCACCAGACGGGAACGTAGACATCCGGGTCTATAAACCGAAGCATATTTAGCGAGGCCAGGCCAGCCCTCAGTCATGTCTCCAAGAGGGAAATCTCGAAAAGCACGTACACACACACCAAATGGGCCATCAACAGCAATGATGCCTTGATGTGAACTATGCAAAACAAAGTCCATCTGCATGATTTGGCCGTTTGTCCTTTTCTGGAAAGGGTCTGTCCCCCCCCAGGCACACATTGCACTATAACTGAGTCCCCTCTTTGGGGCTGTCCATGCTTGACTAGCCTCCTCCTAGCATTCTGCTAATCGAGAGCTCCCCTCAGCATTCTTCCTTCTCTGAGCCACTTTCGCCTTTTTGTTCTTCCTGAGCTGCAGTCTACAGGATCAGGTGCAGAATAAACCGCTCTCTTTTCCTCTGCTTTTCCCTATTTTCATATCTTTCCAATTCATTAGTCCTTGTGCGCTAGTATGAGTGACTGCTTTGCTGTATATGTGTGTGGATATTTCGCCAATTCTGCTAAATAAACTACTGATAATTGGACATTTGTCCTGGCTCTTGTGTAGTTTGGCTCTGTAGACATAGGGTTAAAGATCTCACTGTGTTGCCCTGCCCTCCACTTTGCTAAACAGTGCTCTGCTAATTTCCCCAATCTTTGCATTTTTGGAGCAAATCTGGGTGTCCCCCAGGACCCCCAGAAGTCAGAGTAACTGTGTGTATGAAGGGGAGGCTCAGAGCCAGTATTTGGTTCTACTCAGGTTATTGGCCAAATGTTTTGTCTTTGACCATTGGTTTGCTTTTGGCACTAGAACTGGAACAAAAAGTTGTGGGTTTACAAAAGTTGTTTTGTAGTTTAAAACTCAGAGACATCTGATCCTTAATACTGAGGTTCCTGAGCAAGTTAATTTTTCATTAAATCTTACTAGTTTTCATCCTGGGAGATGGGTCTTTTGTGACTGGCCATGTCACCATGGCAGATATATTGGAGAAGGCCCGTTGCACACAAAAACCAGGAAGGGACAAAATCAAATCAAAGGTGAAGCACATTAGAAATTAAAATTAACTGTTTTAGGATATACTTCAATAGAAGTTCAAAGGAAAGGAAATAAGCAACTGGTGGCACTAATATCACACCTTCCTTTCAGTTAGAAAATCAGAGGAAGGAAGGGCAGGGCAGGGAAAAGTCTTATAAGCATTGCACTTCTCAGTGGAATTGGGAACAGGGATCACTGTGGCCTTCTAATATAATGGATCATTGATGAGAACTGAACCACATTTTTGGTACTTTGTCTCATACTCCTAACCCACACCAACAAGCAGGACAAGATGCTGCTGTGCAAGAGCTAATTGGTAAGGGTCCAAGTCTTGAGAGGAGCTAGGGTTGTTCTCTGTGTTACTACTTTGATGACATATGCACACACCACTCTTTTTCATATTTGTGCAAAATAAAATATACAAGAAGCTCACATTTATGACAACATTCTTTATGAGAGGTTGGACACATTTGCTACCACAGAACATATATGATTTGCCCAATTTCCAGTCCCTGTTTTCTTTAAATCTAGAAACATGGTGGGTGTCTATTTTGCATTCTTAGCAACAAACAACAAGCAGTCCTGTCAAATGCTCTCTCTATATATAATTTGTTTTTCTCTAGGTTTAAAATACTGCAAAATGTGACCTAAATTGAAAGAGACTGGGTAGAATGGTTTTTCAATTCACCAAAGATAAATAGCTAAAAATTATAATTATTAGAATGATACCCTGTACTGTGATGATAACAATAAGAGCCACAAGAACTAAGAATCTGAAAGAGGGTCCAAAATAAAATTGCAGAGGAACAAATATGGCAAATTAATTTAGAATTAGTGAACCATATGAAATATTTAGAGATGGTTCTTGCAAAAATTATTGGATTCTTACCAGCTCCTCCTTCTGATCTTTCCTAAAAGCAAAACTCATTCCTCTCTCACCCCTATTCATTCTTATTCAGCACCTTGCACCTCAAACAGTCTACGTACCTTTGTGTCAGTATTTGCCTTAAGGCTCCCAGTTTGACATTTTCCTTCATTTGCAAGCTGGGGTTAAGAGTCTAGCTAAACATTTGACATAAATGCATGTAACAAAACCCCAGCAACTTTTGGCAAGGAGAAGGAGGAGCTATTTTCAAAGAAGACATTTTGTAGTGGAGCAATGATAATTGCTCACAGCCCAATTAACTAAGAAAAGTGCAGATAAAAACACTAAAAGGTATAACACTAGAACACAATTATAGGGTTTATTACATTAAAGCACAACTGGATTAAAAACAATGTAAAAGAGCATAAGTAAATAAACCACCATTAAAACTACCAAAGACAGAGGCAGAGCACTTAGAGTTGTTCAAACAATAAGAAAATAAAATTTTAAAAACCCTTCACTACTGCTGAGATTTTGCTGGAAAAGGCCACGTTGGCATGGCAAGACAGCCTAGTTCCAATGCAGGACTAAGACACTGGGTGCATTTTTTTTTTTTGGCTTTTTAAATTTGTACACAATCTCTCTGTGCTCCAAAACTAGCGCCTTTTCCCTTTTTTTGAAGCTAAGCACTCGTGTGCGCATGCATAGCAAGCACAAAGGACCGACAAACTCATCACAAAGACACAATGACTTCAAAGATACTGCCTTTACAAGTTTGTGGGAAATGGCAACAGAGTATTTCAAAACACAGCATATTTTACTGAAATCTGCAAAACCCAGTAATAAGTATGCAAAACCTCTGAGACAAAAAAAAAAAAAATCTTTCCACCTCCACTTGATGAGTGTTTTGTTTGGCATTGTCCAGTTTACCATGCAAGGACAAAACATGCCAGGATTTAAATCCCTACCTGAGACCTGTGCCCTGACTGAGGGATGGGGGTTATTATTGCCATTCCTTGAAACTTCTTTGTCCTTTTTCATTCCTTCTTCTTCCCTGCCTTTTTACCTTCTCCTCTGAATAAACCAGTAATGATAAGAACCAAAGGAAAGAACACCTGCCAGTGTTTATCTTTTCTTCTGGGCAATAGCACACATGAGACCCAGAGGGGAAAGCCAATGAGGGAGAGAAACAAGGAACTGGAACCCACTAATCGCATCTTATCAAAGGGCCCTCATAATCCGGATCTGGCTTGGGAGGGTGGATACATGCTCTAAAACATTTTTTTTAAGTTCCAGCTGTTGTTTAAAAAATCCAAATGTTTTCTAATTCAGTTAGAAATACACATGTAAATCCTTTTGTTTTATTACTTGCCTTCTTTTTCTCATAGGAGGAATTCCTGAAATTGAAAGAGGCATTGTGTTGCGTGACTTGGCAAACTGATAGCATTGTTAGTGTCTAGGAACTTGTAGGAAGCAGGGGATCTTGGGCTGCTCCGAAAGTGACAAGACACTTTCCAGTGTGAACCATAAAGCTTTAAATGGTGTCAAGTTTTTACAAGTTTTTAAAACTGCTTTTGAAATTGGGTTTATTTGCTCAGTTTCTTTGAAAGTGTTGCAAGTCTGGTACCTTGACCATCAGCACCAAATGGTACAACAGCAGAAAATATAATTCCATTGTTCAGACCTTATGGACCTCTTAAGACATGTTGGGTTGCCACTGTGCTATAAAATGACTGAGGAACTGAACAATAGAAACAAAAACAAAATAAGTAAATAGGACTGCCAGAAACAAAACCCTAAATGTTGTTTTTTTTTTAAAAAAGTAAAGTATGCAGTTCTACAGCTGGCATGTTTACTCTTTTTCTTGCCTGCTGCTTCTCCAGCCCCCACCCCTTATCTTTGCCTAAGCTACTTTAATCTATGTGGTTCCAAAGAACTGTTTTTAAATTTTAAAACTCTACAGGATAAAAAGCAGAGTCAGATCAAATGTTGGACCAAGAGGGTGGGTGAGGTTGCAGTCCATGAGATATCATCTCAGAAGGAAACAGTAGCTGGCCACTTAGTGTCCGCTTGCACTGGGCTATTGTTTTGCTCATCAGCATTGTTCCCCATATGATGGGTTCTTCCTTTCTTCCAGCTCACAAGAATGCAGGGAAAGCCATCCTTGTTCTTCCTCTCTGGTCTCTTTCTATTGGGCTGCTGTGCTCATAGTCAGGGGCCAGTGTAGATAGGCCACTAGC
Source organism: Cyclura pinguis (assembly GCA_030412105.1). Lineage (NCBI taxonomy): Eukaryota > Metazoa > Chordata > Lepidosauria > Squamata > Iguanidae > Cyclura > Cyclura pinguis. The sequence continues at coordinate 91,028,171 of CM059601.1, read as the reverse complement.
AAGGAGAAGGTAGGCTTTAATATACCTGTGTGGGTGTTACCAGGATGCAAAGAGCAAGCCAGGAAGCCAATGCATGCACTGTTGCAGAGGGGTTAGAAAATAAAGCTCCAACCTTCCCAGCCTCCTCCACCACTATTCACTGTATTCTGTTTATTATGACAGAATTGGCAGAGTGAACAGTTAATAGATAACTAAATTTCCCATGATGTAGTTTGTAAATGATTGAAAACAGCCCATATCCCATACGACATCTCTCCATCTTCTTTGAGGGGGCATTTTGGTAGGCAGGAGAGTAAAATTTGAAAGAGATTGTTTTGTTGTTTTGTTTTGTTTCAGAAAGGATGTTTATTTCTCCAGAGCACTCTAATCCAGAAAAATGGCTGTAACTCACCTCCAACTTTCATTTTTGTACTGCAAATGAAATTTCTTTGGTCCTCTCAATTGAATGTTGTATTGTTTTGTTTGCAGGACTTTAGCTTTTCTTAGTCCTCTACAGCAGGAAATTTGAAGCACAAAAAGAAGAAATTTGTGGCCAAAGGTTGTTTCTGTTCTTTTTCTTTCTGCTAGTCCTAGGCACATCTCAGAAATAAGCACTTTTGAGTGCAGCACTCATAGATTATTGTATAAGTCAGGGATGGCAAAATGTGGCAAAGCACAGGCCTACAAATATTGGCCCTTTCTGCACGAGACGAGTGAATCGCTTCGTGCCGTTACTTACTGGCTCTTCTTGGGTCCAAAGTAACACAGACTTTCCGTTGAGCCCTTCCGCAGGGCTCCTCCATTAGTGCAGGGTGAACCGGAGCAGTGCGAGGTCTGTAGATCCGCACTGCTTTGGCTCAAAATGGCAGCTTCCTGTGGCTTCTGGCTCAAAATGGTGTCTTCTGGTGTCTTCATGGGAGTGGACCAACCACTGATGCTGGCCACACCCACAGCCCACCCTCCACTGATCGCAGGCTCGCATTGGTGTGAGCCTGTGCATCTGCACAGGTAAGTAGGAACGCAATGGCACGTTCCAGAAAATGTAAAGACCTGATTTTTCTGGTCTTTACTTAGCGCGAGGGAGGACCACTTGGGGGCGGGTTGGATCGGACTGAGGTGTGGAACTAAGTTAAATAGTCCACACCTAGTCCAATCCAAGGTGCCGATGACCTCCATGCCAGGACGCCTTGGCCCATTTTAACTGCCTGGTGCGGAAAGGGCCATTGTTGGACTGTAATTGCCATGATCCCGCATCACACTAGCTACAGGTGATGGAAGCTGTAGTCCAACAATATGTGGAGGGGTGCACTTGCCTATTTCTCATCTAAATGACCTGAATCAAGATATCCCCTTGGCCTTGGCCACACATATGAACCTTATCACTTATAGTTCTGGAACAGTGCAATACCCTCCTGATAGAAACCTGTTTGGTACTGTCACTGCTGGCCTTCTGGTAAAAGTATGGCTCTTCCTGACTGAAGGGCAGCTGGAGGTTAATGAATTTATATTGTCTCTGATTTGCTGTTTTTGGACAGCAAAAACTAATACAGAGATATATTAGTTGATTTGGGCCACTTTTAAAAGTCAAAAAGGCATGTGTTTTTAAAGCAAAATAATTTAAGAAGTACTGAAACCCATTTGAGAGGCAGAACTTGAAAGCCTAGCTGGATTAGACCAAGGTTCGCATAAATTCTGTTTCCAGCTGTAACTTGCCAGATGCCTCTGGGTGGATCAGAAGCGGGCATGACGGAACAGCTGTCCTCTGTTATTTGTCGCTAGCACCTGTTATTAGAGATACGCAGCCTTTGAATGTAGTAGTTTTCCCCTTTAGCTATTGTGGCTAGTAGCTAGTAAACAGGTCGACCTGCTCAGTCTGTCACAATACTTCACAAACCCTAGTATGGATCATATTTTGTGTATTAATATCTCTTATGGTGGGAAATCCAGAACAGCTGTCATTCATCAGCATGCAAACGCATTACAAAGCAGTCCTGGTATGTTCCGGTTGTACACCATAAATGTGCACGTTCCTTTCCCTGTATACATTATGTAAGCCTCTTATGGGGGGCATCCATTGTTAGGACTTAAAAGTAATACAAAAATAGGTTTTATAAATAGATAGCAAAATAAGTTCATTTGTGAAGCTTTTTGAATAAATATTATGGACATATGAGTGCAAGAGAATAGTTATTTTTAATACATTGCATTAAGGCCTTTTAACAAGATACACAAAGTGCTCTTGCAGCTTGAGGCATTTTGTTCCCACAGAAGACACAACTCAACTTCAGTGTACTTATTTTAGGGTCCACAACTTCCAGATGGTTGCCTTTACTTTGACAATGCCTCTATTTCTTCCCTGGTTTATGTGTTATGTAAAACAAAACAAACCAACTTCATTTTTTACCATAACCCGTTCTTCTCCCTCCAGTGTGAATTGAAGAGAATTTGGCTTTGAGCTATGTTAGCACGGGTCCATCTTCAAAAGTGACTTCTCAGCACCATTCAGCAGAAAGACAGGATGCAAGTCAAACAAACATCCCTGTATCAAGAACAGTTTTGTCACCTGAAATAGTAATAAAGGAAGAGGAGAACCTTTTTTAAAAAGGAAAGACAGTTGTAAGAAAATATCAACTGACTATTTAGGTCAATATGGGGAAAATAACATAAAATTGTTGTTTATGGACGTTGAAGCTGCTGTGAGAATGTAACTGCATGGATTTCTCCGACCAGCTACCACAAGATATAATTGTGCTTTTATCCATGCCTATTGTACTTAAAACAACCAAATGCTTCGATATCATTGTGTTTCAAGTTTTAAACCGTAAGTTTGATTTCCCATCTATCCCAGGGTCTGTCAGAATCCTCAACAGATTAGGAACCCTAAGGCAGGCAAGCAAGTGGGGGCCAGTGGCTTCAGATCTGGTCTAAAATAGGAAAGTGTTAGATTTCTAAGTTAGCATCCAAGGTGCAGGATAGGTCAAAGTGGTGCAGCTGTGAAGGCAGTCATGTTCCAGAGGAAGCAGCTGCTATAGTATACAAATATGTTCATACATATATGTGTGTGTGGAAGAGAGAACAAGAGTGAGAAATAAACAGAAACTGAAATACAGTCTGATTGAAAGCAAAGATGACTCCAGGAGTAAGGTTTTATCGTATCCAATGGTTATTTGGAAAGCCTGACCAGACAATCTGCTTAGACAGTTTCTCAGGGTTGTGATACTTTGTAGGTAATACCTCTTGGTGATGCAAGTTACTGTATTTGCTGTCATAGGAGACTCACTTTTTTTTCCTGAAAAATACTGTTTGAAAATGGAGAGGTTCTTATATGCCAGTGTATCTTATACATCAGGAAATAGTATTTGCTGGCATATAAATGAGATGCGTCTTACACACTGATGAGTCTTATATGCTGGCAAATACAGTAGTCTGCAGTTCCCTCAGCCAGTGTGATGGTGGAAGAGGTTGATTTGGACTGTTTCTGAACAACAACAGCATATGACAAGAAATTCTGGATCCGACTAAAATCCTCTTTAGTCTAGTTTTCTGTTTGTGGTCAGTCAATTGCCTATGGAAAGCCTACCAGAAAAACATGAACGTGACTGATGTTACATGTTCTGGGATACCAGAAGCAAAGAAAATGGTCTGAGGCCTAAAGGCTGGCCATCTCCAGTGAACAAAGCCTCTGGTTCAGAAGGACTTTAATTCACGGAGTCCACAATGGAATCTTGCAGCTGTCCGAAGCCACAGTAGTATGGCCACTGTGTCATTGAAGATGAAAATGGGATACAAGATTGGAAGACAGCCATTGAAGAAGAGGTTGTTTCTTTGAAGATGGCCTAAAGAAGAACCAGTGAAGATAAGGCACCTGCATCTTGCAGCCTTGAAAAGTCCCAATTAAAATGATAAAACCAAAACCAATTTTTGAAGCTGTCATGTTGGCTATGAAATAATACAGAGAATAACCCTAAAAGCCTAAAAATGATTTTAAAATGTTCTATTATAGTTACATTTTATTTGCTATTGCCCTCCAGATTGGCTTTCTTTGATATAGGTGAGTTCTGTTCATTTCTAGAAACTTGTTTTATTTTTGTTGTTCTTACTTTGGTTTATATATTAAATATTTGATTAAGATTGTGCCTGGACACACTACATATAATATTTAACAATTTAATAACCTGTATATGTAAAGCTTAGACTCTCAAAGGTAGAAGGACTGGAGGGTATAATATTCTTATAGTTATTTTGCATTTGCTCAGTTGTAATTTCTTTATTATCCATGCTGTCATAGCTCTAGTGGTTGTGCCTTAGTATTATTTTCTCATTTGCTAGTCATCTTATAATTGCTTAAGTTGTTATGCAGTAATCATTATCATTGTTACTACCTCATATTTTATATTACTCACTACTTTATCATTATGTGTTGCTTTTCACCTCCTTGTCTATTATTTCAATAAATTCTACATTTGCTTTTGGGTGTGCTGCTTGTTCAGAGATCTTTCTCTGCACATTGGAGCTATATACCAAGAGTAGTATAGAAAAAGAACCCAGAATTTTCAAAGAGGCACTGAAGCTTGTCTGCCTGATTGAGACTTTTTGCTTCCAGCTAGAGAGAATTAGGCAGGTGGCAACTGAGCAGTGGACCCTCTAAGCAACGGTGCCAGATGTAATGCTTTCTCTTCTGAATTGCTTTATGGCAGGTATGCTGGGTAGCCTCTCTCTTCGAGGCTTTGTCCTTGTGGTTCACAGGAGGTTCAAACTATGTTGCACATTATTCTGTCTTGTGTTTTTAATAACCAGACTCTCCAAGAGTTGATTTATCCATTCGTACGAAATTTACTAGGTCGTTCAGATAAATTCTGTGTTAAAGTTATTAGAGCGTATATGCTCTAGTGTAACATTGAAGGTTGTCATATTTCTGTCCATGGTAATTAAGATATGGTCAGAGTATTTAGAATACTTTAGAATACTACAAATGGTCAGAGTATTTAGAATGCACACGATTAGTATGACTTTTTTGTGCTTATGCTCTGCTAAATTTATTGCTATTTCTTATTTAATACTGTAAAAATTTTTTTTCTGATGGTACTGTTGGGTCTAGGGACTTCAATAAACTAAACTTGAACTTGATTAGATGTATTGGTGAAGGGGGACCAGAAGAAGAGAATCTCTAAACTCTATAAATTATTATTGCAAAGAGAAATGGAATCAGAGACTGTCAAAGATAATATGGTCAGATGGGCACAAAATATTGGACATCCAATTGAGCTGGATACATGGGTGAGGGCATGGAAAACAGATATAAAATTTACACCAAGTTTAAGTTTAAGAGAAAACTTTTATAAAATGTTACACAGATGGTATATGACACCTGAAAGGTTGCAAAAAATAACTAAAAATGGAAATGTAAGATGTTGGAAATGTGATGAAAAGGTGGGGTCATTTTTTCATATGTGGTGGACCTGTAAGATAGCAAGGAAATTTTGGAAGGAAATACATGACGAAATTCAAAGAATTTATAGTTTAAATTTTGAAATGAAGCCAGAGTTTTATTTGTTAAATATGCTAGGGCAACAAAAAGAAATAAGATGCCACCAGAAGATATTGTTATATTTGATAACTGCTGCAAGACTGACATATGTGCAATATGGGAAAGAAAGGAATTACGCTGATATAAAAGAATGGAAATTAAAAGTCCTGGATATGGTAGAGATAGAAAAGTTAGCATTTTCATTGGAAAATAAGCCTATCCAGAACTTTGAAAGGGAATGGAGAGAAGTCTTGAATTGGATAAAGATATAGCATAAGAAAAGAAAAAGGAACAAAGCAAGATTGTATGTAATGCAAGGCAACAAGGTAATAAGGCAATGTAACAAAGCAGCAATGTAACAATGTAAGATGAACAATGTAAGATTATCCTTTAAGCAGAAACTATGTATGAATGGAATGTAAACAAGCAGACTCAACTGGGAAAAAAAACCTTGGAAGTGGGGAAGGTTTTTTTTTTTTATTTTCAATTATAAATTTTAATAATTTTTTTTTTAAAAAAATTAAACTTGAACTTGAAATGGTGTTCTGTTCTTGTTGTGGAATGCCCTCCCACCATGTCTTCCCCTATTATGAATTTTAGGTGGCAGGTGAAATTTTTTTAATTTGCAGCTTAATACAGGATATTGTGCGTGTTTGAGAGTAGCTGTTTCCCATCCTGTTTTAAAATCTGTATTGATATATAGTGTGTTTTAAAATGCTTGTAATGTTTATTGTCTTGGGTCTGAAAAATTCATAAAGAATGATCTCAGGATGCCCTCTACTTTCACCTTTCTTTCCTCAGATCTCCCTAAATCGGGTCTGGGAATTAATGGGCCCTCTAGAAGAGTTTGTGACAACTGGGACAGGGGCCTGGAAGGGAAGATGGAGGGGAAGTCATTCCCCTCACTCTTGCTTCTGTCAGCATGCACCTCTGCAGGGTAACATTCTTTTCTATGAATAGAAGGAGACTTCTCTTCCTGGAAGGGGAATTTAGTAGTAGTTAGATCAGAGTGAGCAACTGTGGACTTCTAGATGCTGTTGGACTACAGGTACTATCATACCTCAGCATTAGATATGCTGTAGGGCTAATGGGAATTGCAGTTCAACAACTTTTGTGAAGGTACAATCTGCTTCTTATCCTAGGCCATTGTATTTAACCTGTGAGATAGATAGACAGATAAATAGAAAGATAGATTTTTCTGAAAAGAAAATAAATGTGGGATATGACTAAGATTACTCAGGACATTAGTAGAACAGAACATATCAGTTTACTTAAGCAAGAAGTTGGCGTTATTAGCAAATAACAACTAGCATAATATTGCCATCAAGGAAGTTAATAAGAAGGAAGGCTTTTAGATTTTGTTGTTGTTGTTTGCCTTCAAATCATTTCTGACTTATGACAACCTTAAGTTTTTATTTTTCATAGGGTTTTCTTTGCAAGATTTGTTCACAGGGAGCTTGCTTTCACCTTCTTTTGAGGCTGAGAGAGTGTGACTTGCACAAAGTCACCCAGTGGACTTACATGGCTGAGCAGAAATTTGACCCTGGTCTCCAGAGTTGCAGTCCAGTGCTCAAACCACTACACCATGTTGGTTCTCTTTAGATTTTATTCTGGCTTAAATGACAGGCAGATAAATTATATTTTACACAGCTGCAGCCAACTCCATAGCAGCCATTTTAAATTGGGTTTTTGTTTTTATTTTGTTTTGATTTCTTGACAGAACATGCAGTGCAAAATCTGGGGGCATAATTCCTGCTAACGTCAAAACCAAGATCTGTAGAAGAAATCCCAACATTATATTAATAGGAAACTTGAATGCTCCACTGTAGTCATAGCATAGCCAGATGGGATGATTTCGTGCTGTATGACATTTGATATGGTAAGCCAGCTTCTCCAGACAAAAATAGACTTATCTGAGGTAAAACCGTGTCTGTTAGTGAAACAGAAAGCAACAAATGATTTCTGTATGACACATTGAAGAAAAGAAAGGCAAGTTCACCCATTCAAATATACAGTTATAGAGGATCTTACGCAATTTCAACATGGCTATATATTGGCTTCGGCACAGTTGCCGTTAGTCTATCTCAGTGAGACTCACAACGTGGGAGCCTGTGTCCATTGCCACGCCTTCATCTCTCAAACTAGAAAGAACCATGAGGCTAGACTTTGGGCTCTCCTTTAAGAGCAAGCCCTGAAGCCCCTGACAACTCCATCGGCATTGGCGACCTTGGCCTCTACAGACCCAACCAGCAGATCCGTGTTGCAGGAAGCATCCACAGTGTATCCCTCAACATCGACGTCCCAATGACCACCATCAAAAACTACATCCTGGAGTTCATTGAAGAAGTCTCAGGGCTCAAAGTATCCCTTTCACAAATTGTAGCCCTCAACCCCGAGGCCATCTGAAGTGAATCCACCGACACCAGGCCGCTCCTTGGACAAGGAGCTGGCTAGGGCCCAAAAAAGGAAGGAGAGAGATGAGTCCATCTCCCAGCCATCGATTCAACCTCTGACCATGGTGACCATCTCGGAGACGGATGGTCCGCCACCTGAGGAGTCACCACAACAGTGATACCCCCTCAGAGCAGCCACGCTCAAGTCCTAAGCCCACTCTCACTTGCCATGATCGCACTCTCAACCCTCGGAGGGAAGGATTGTTGAGTGCGCTCCAGCCCGAGAACTTCTCAGAGTACCGGGAGATGACACTCAAGCAGAGCTGATACCAGCCTGTGAGGATTCACTGGGGATCCGGCTGCCAACCCCGCCTCCACGGGGAATCTCCCTTGGCATGACGACTCGAGCCCGCCATTCCCATTCCTCCCATGACTTGACGCTTGCTAGCTGGGCACATCATCGCCACAGCTCTTGGAGAAGGAGGTCAGAATCCAGGTCTCGATCATCCTCAGATCAATCTCGATATTAGCAATATTGAGGGCATACTTACGGGGACAGGTCTCGATCACATCACCATCAGGCTTATGTCTACTATTCTCCCTCTGGCTCTTCGGATGAATCCTCGGAGGTGGAGTACGCCCCTAGGTATCGACACAGATACTGAGAACATTATGAAGAGGCAGCCCCTCAACGCCGACACTGCCTCTGAAGTGCTCTTTCCCCCAGATGACCGATGAGGCACCTCTTCAACAACTGTTCCCTATGTCCGCCCAGCAGCCGACTACAGGGACACAACCTACTGCCAGAGCACAAACGGGATCTCGAGCAGGAACACCGAATACACCTGTTCGCTGATCATTATCCAAGTCTTCCTCTACCTCCATAGACACAACAGGGCCTTGGGAAGATAAGCCTCCAGACACTACCGTCTCTCAGGGAGAACTGATCTCGCCCTCGTGCAATCTCAGAGCATTCTCTGATCTAGTCTCGAGAATGGCAAAGAAATTGAATTTTACCACGGAAGCGTCTAAAGAAACGATAAACGATCCAGTCTACCACCAGCCTCAATGGGAAGCTCCGATGGTTGCAGCCATTCCAGTCCTCCTGTTCCTGCTGCACGTCTTCAAGAAGCCTCGGTCAGTGCCCTCTTTCACTCCAGCCACTATGAAAAGGCTGGAGTCACTCTATAAGGTGATCAGTACCGACAAGTCCTGGCTACAGAATCATTCCAAGACCAACTCAATCATCGTCGATGCAGCACAGGCCAAAACCTCTCAAGCACTGCATGCTACCCCTCCTGACAACGATGGGAAAAAGTTGGATGCAGTAGGCCCTAAAAACTATACCAGTGCGGCCCTGATCTTCAGGATGGCTAACTGTTTAGCCTGGATGTCTGCATATGACCATTGGCTTTGGGACAAGACTAGAGTTTTTGTCACCAGACTCCCAGATGAAGAACGTCATATGGCTGATGCATTCCTGACTGAAGCTCGACGGCTCATCAACCAACAAATTACTACAACAAGGCATATAGTGGACTGTGCTTCCAAGGCCTTTGCTTCTGCAGTATCACTTCGCTGCCACTCATGGCTCCAATCTTCTGGACTCTCTCATCCCTCACAAGCCTTGGTTGAGGACCTCCCGTTTGATTCAGCCAGACTGTTCAACAGCAGTACCGATGAGAAATTGGGGCACACACACAAAATGCATTCCTCCATCAAAACATATGAGGTGCAGCCGCATCATCAGACTCCTCGACATCGTTATCATTGGTATTGATCGTCAACTCAACGTGCCTACAGCCTGTACTTACCGCAACGTATCTCTCAGCCAACACCACTAGGACAGTTCTTTCGACGCCCACCACCACGTCGTCCAAAATCGACCTTCCATAAGAAGTCCAATCCTGCCAAGTGAAGGGGATGATCCCGATATGAAAAATGCCGCTTCTTCAGACTCATCTGACTCCACCGACACCACGGATGCCATAATTACTTTACCTTCTTCACTGCCCCTGGGTGAATCCTCTGACCCTTTCTTTGGCTTCATACTCTGGGAACACCCCGATGCCTGGGTTGCCATCACACCAGATTCTTGGGTCCTCAACACCTTGGCGAGAGGGTACACGATTCAGTTCACTTCAGTACCTCAAGTCAGTTGCATCTAACACCTCTATCGACCCCTCTCTTGGAGGAAATCATGACACTCCGAAAAAAAGGTGCCATAGAACCAGTACCCTTTTCAGCTCTCAGAACAAGCTTCATGTTGAGGTACTTCCTGGTCTCCAACAAAGGGGGAGAAAACGACCTATCCTGGACCTTCGGGGCGTGAACAAATATATCAAGCCTTGCAAATTCTGGATGGTGTCCCTAAAGTCCATCCTTCCCCTTCTCCATCAGGGAGATTGGTTCGCCACCCTGGACTTAAAGGGCGCTTATTTTCATATTGCTCTCTGCCCAGAACACAAGAGGTTTCTCGCCTTCACCAAGGGCAGGAGGGCATTCAGATTTCGGGTGCTCCCATTCAGCTTGAACACAGCCCCAAGGGTGTTCACAAAATGCATGTCGGTGGTGGTGGCAGCTCTCTGGAAGCATGGGATTGTCCTGTTTCCCTACATAGATGACTGGCTAGTCATCTCTCACTCTAGATCAGATCTCTGTCGGGACATAGACACGACATTCCGTCTTCTCAAAATACTAGGCCTCACAGTCAACCTGACGAAATCCCATCTGGAACCTGTTCAATGCATACAGTTCATCGGGGCAGTCCTGGATTCAATGCATAAACTTGTCTTTCCACCAACAGAACAGGTCCTCCATCTATCCAAATTGATATCGAAGTTACAGAGAAATCGACGGACACGCGCTTGTGCAATCCAGGTGCTTCTGGGCCTTATGGTGTCAACAACAGCAGTCATCCCTTTCTCCAGACTTCACATGAGACTACTTCAAAATTGGTTCCTGACTGTCTTCGACCCCGTAGTTGATAATCCGTATCAACTTCTCTCAATATCGAGGTGTATTCTTTGATCCCTCAACTGGTGGAAGGATAAGAGGAACGTGTTGGCAGGCATGCCTTTCCACCTTCCAGACCCCACGATCTCGATCATGATGGACACATCCCTGATCGAATGGAGCACCCACACTTAACATCTCACAGTTCAAGGTCAATGGTCAAGGTCAGTATGGACACTCCATTTCAATGTTTTTGAACTTCTGGTGGTCACTAAGGCACTCAGAGCCTTCGAGGACATTGTCTTGGGACAGACAGTTCAGATCCTGATGGACAATACCACAGTCTCGTACTATAACAAGCAAGGGCGTACGCAATCGGAAACTCTCTTGGATCTGACACTCGAACTGTGGACCTGGTGTCTTCCTTGCAGAATCTACCTAGTGGCTCTCCACTTGCCAGGAACCCAAAACACAATGGCGGACCAGCTCAGCTGGACGCCAGTGATCTCCCACGAATGGAGACTCAACGAATTGGTTCTCGAGGGGGTCTTTGCAGCATGGACGACCCCAAGTGTTAATCTGTTCACCTCAATGAACAACACTCATTTTCCCCTCTTCTGTTTGAGAGGAGGAGAGGGAGTGGGCTCCCTGGGAGATACGTTCCTCTTCAGTTGGTCCGGTCCAGTACTCTACATTTTTCTTCCAATCCCATTGATCATGAAAGTGCTGCAGAAAGTCTAGCAGAACACCGCACCAGCTATCCTCACCACCCCATGGTGGTTGTACCAGCCTTGGTTCACCCCACTACTGCTATTGTCAAGGTCTCGGTATCGGAGCTTCCACCTAGACCAGATCTCCTAATTGGTTCAGTTGGACAATGGTTCAGTGCGCCACCCAGATGTATTCCACCTGAAGTTAACAGCATGGAACCTCCTTCGTTGACTTCTCTACCTCCTACTATGCGCCGCTTTATCAAGGCAGCACACAAACTATCGACAGTTCGGGCCTATTCTTACAAGCTCTCGAGGTTTGAAGAGTTCCTACGGTATCAACAGCTCGAGATCAACCACTTCAATACAGTGCATGTCCTGGAATTTCTTTCGTCATTGGCAGAGCAGGGTCTCTCCCTCTCGTCGGTCAAATGCTATTTGTCAGCTTCACACCTACAGCGCAAAGGCCAACCTTCCCGTTTCAGAAACTCCTTGGTGCAGGCTTTTCTCAAGGGCTACAAATATCTTCAACCTCCAGTGACTCCACTGGTCCCCAGGTGGAATCTTTCACTGGTTCTTTCTCAACTTTCAAAATGACCCTTTGAGCCCATGGGTACCTGTGACCTTCGTTTGTTATCCTGGGAAACGGCGTTCTTGGTTGCCATTTCTTCTGCACGAAGAGCGAGTGAACTTTGTGCCTTGAGAGTTGATAGGCCATATACTCGTCTTCACCGGAACAAGGTGGTTCTACGACCAGGCATCACCTTTTTGCCAAAGATGCTTTCAACATTTCACCTAAACCAGGACATTGTTCTCCCTGTGTGCTTCCAAGAACCTGACTTCGGACTTAGAACGCTCCCCGCATGCATTAGATGTTTGCAAGGCTCTGGCGTTTAACACACAACACACTGCTGAGTTTCGCGAGTCCCAGACACTCTTTCTTTGCTACTCCTCCAGGTGGAAAGGGTTGCCAGTCTCATCACAAAGACTGTCCAAAAGAGCGGCATTGGCTATCTGGCTGGCATATGAACTAGCGGGGACTGATCCTCCTGCCCAGATCAGGAGCCATGCGACCAGAGCCCTTTCTACCTCTGCAGCCTTCCTTAAGGGCGTGCCATTGCAGGACATTTGTAAGGCAGCCATTTGGTCACAACCCATGATCTTTGTGGCCCACTACAGGGTGGATCAGCATTCAGCTGCTGACACTGCTTTTGGGAGGGCTGTATTGTTTTCTGCTGTCCATTGATGTGGTCTCTGGTATGCATTTTATGGTTCTTCTTGTTTACATGTTCTACTGACCTTTCTATGTATTTCCTTATATATTTGTATTCTACATTTTGCCTAGCATTTTCTTTGGTGGGCCCTGTCACTTGGTATTGTGGGGACTGCTGTGCATAGCACTCCCTCCTCCTGGCTCAGCTTGCTAGTCTCCCATATGTGGGAGTCACAGAGACCACAAAGGACAGGTTGCCTACCTGTAACTGGAGTTCTTCGAGTGGTCATCTGTGACTCACACAATCTCGCCTGTCCTCCCCTCTGCTGATGCCATGTTCCAGCAGCCAAGCACATGGCGGCGGTCAAGGAACTAACGGCAACCGTGCCGAGGCCAATATATAGCCTTAGGGGAAGGGGGCAGAGTTCCTGCCAAAATGCTAGGCCTAAGCTTTAGAAGTTTCCGTAGTTTGCACTGCGCAGGCGCAGACAACCCATATGTCACAGATGACCTCTTGAAGAACTCCAGCTACAGGTAGGCAACCTGTCCATTCCATAGGATGTTGAAAGTGGAACAATAGCATGGTTACAGGCTAGTGTGGAAATGGCCTATGAATACTTCATTCTGGGCTGTGTGCTAAGGGAGGGAGCCACCAGATACTGATTGCTGTTATTAGTTGCAAAACCAGATGCACATCAAGTAGTGGGTCTGGGGACTAGAATGTCAAACATGCTGCCTTTTTTTTTTTTTTTTTTTTTTAACACTAGCGTACTTTTCTTCTTCTGTTAACATTACATTGGATGTAGTTCAGTCGCTATTTAGTATAGATTCTAAGCTTTTGTGCTTCACACTTAGAAGGCATTGGTTTGATTCAGAGATTTCCTTCTCAGAAATTGCTTTATAAAGACAAATTCCATTACAACAAATTGTTTATTTTCCTTCTTTCATTCAGTTATGATTTTGGAATTGCAGAATGTTTATAACTGGCCATTTGCTAGATCTATGTGCATGTTAAACATAATGAAATAAAAATGAGAGTGTCCTTGTTACACTTTCTGTCTCCTCTTACATTTCTGCTCTTCCTTTTTTTTTTTTTTTTAAAGAAAGCTGCATTTGTCTCATACTATTGAGACAGATGGAGATCCATGCAGAAACTGAGATATTATTGCTTATCTATATGGTAACTTGCTCCTTATCTAAAAAATACTTTTTATATATCATTAACATTATTTGCTGGAAATTTTCTGGAAATTTTTGAATTGTATTTGTGAAAACTTTACAGAAAAAATTCACTACTTCAAATTGGTGGAAAACTATCATGGGCACTAAAAATAATTGACATACTAATTCTATCAATCTTGGAAAGCTATACCCATCAATAGATATGCTTTCCTAGGGAGAGCAGTCTGAAAAACATTAATTACGACTGTAATTCTAGACTGCATGTATACAGATTCATTAAGTTACTGCATTATGAAAAAATGAATTTCTATAAATGAAAATTTTTCTGTGAAAAAATACCACACTTGGAAACATACCTTCTATCCCTCACATATGTCTAAGCACGTGATTAGACATTAGGTATTTTGTGATTTTTTTCATGTGTAATTGTCTCTGCCCCTCCCTACCCAGCAAAGTATTAAAAAATATATATGTTGGGGTTTCACACTGGCATTTAAGCTCATATAAACCACCTGTCACTTGTTTTTTAGTTAATTGAGTTAATAGATCGTTGGAGCTGGTTGAGAAGTTGAGAAGCTTTCTGCTTCAGCACAGAAGAAGGTTTATTGACTGCAAACCACACATGAAACTGACATTGTAAATTGCACCTCTACACCTTCTGCCCTGCATTAACATTCACACTTGGCACAACTAGCAGGAGAGAGACTCAAATGCTATTTTCCTGAGTTCAGGCAACAACATGAAAACTGGTTAGAGAACTCCAATTGTCTTGTATTTCCAGTCGCTCCCAGACTGGGTCTGAAAGAGAGTAATACATTCTAATCCAACTTCTAGGTTTGTGTCATGCATTCCAATTTCTTTAATCAGTTGGAACAGCACTACATAGATTCTGTTAATGAAGAGACTAAGGCGTCAGAAGAATTTCCTACTGCATTGAATGATCAGGCAAAATTAAGAGCCAGCTAAACAATCAGCATAATTACATAGTGTGATTCCTGCTGCCTGATAGCAGGTGGGTTGGAGTCATATATTTTACTGCTTCAGAATATTAAGTTTCCTACATATAGGGAAAAAAATATTGTGGAAATGCTTTTTATCCAAGTATTCACATGTATATATACTGGGGCAAGGGGAGGTTTTAGTGCAGTGAATATATTCCTTCTCTGGTAAGGCACCCCTTTTGAATTATTGGATCTACATATAAAACATTATTGTGCCTAGATTTACTCACCTTATTTTTTAAGGAGACTAGAAGTAACACCTATTTCCAAGACACAGCATCACAGCAATGTACAGGAACAAAACAGTTGTTTCTTCACATTTGTATAGTTTAGCCTTCTCCCAGCTTGGCCAGCCTCCAGTTATATTGTATGCTTAGACATGTCTGTATGTCTCTTGTTTTTAAAATGTTTAGGAAGTTATAACACTCACTGAGAGAAGTACATACAAAATTTTAGAGCATGCTTGGGATCAGTTATGTATGTAAGGGTCAGTTATCATTCTTATATTGAGCACCTGATTGTGCCAGGGACATGGTTTTCTGTTTTTAGTGGGATCTTCACAGGAAGAAGTTATCTATCTGTAAATCTAAATCATGTTCCTGAATTGTCACCCTCTACCTATTGTGAACATTAGGAATTTTACTTATTCTCTTCAGGTGCATTAATCATTCATAGGTGACATGATTCCCTGAGTCTTTATCCCAGGAGCTAATTGGTGGATTTCAGTTCTGACTATGTTGTTTACATAAGCCGATTCATCAGGTCATCTTCCTCTTAAGGAAACTAGTATATCTGTGTTCTACCACTTCCAAACACATTAGAAGTTCAAATAAGTATAATATTTTAGCTTTTATTGATGTTTATTGGTTATTTTTATCTGTCTTTAAGTTAGATGGCAGGAAATTCTTCTAATATATACTGAACAGAAGATTGCTGTGGCTTGTTCAAATACTGCATCCAAATAAGGTGGAGATGAGAACTTGTCTAACAGAGACAATTTGCATTAGTGTAGGGTAAAACAAAGTTGCAGTCATAGAGAAGGAAAGAACACTTGGGAAAGTTATATTTGGATGGGGAATTCTGAGAGTTGTGGTATGAAAAAGCTACTTTTCCAAAGTATCTAAGTGATATCACCAGTATGAAATAATCATGTTAACAGCCATCAGATGTCTGAATCCTGTAACTTAAACCAGCTGCAAGTGTGTAGCGTTTTGGGTTTTTTTAAAAGTACTTCTCAAAATGTTTAAGTAGGCAGGGTGATTGAGCAAATGGTGTAAGGAGCTGAAATCTGAGGTGAGGAGACTAGATTGGAATTAGAGATTCTATGAAATATTTTTGTGAGCTTGAGATTCCCTCCAAGAATACCCTCCCAGTTTTCTCCCTTTCTTAGGATGGAATGAGGACTTCCCTCTATCACTGTCAGGATTTATCTGTTCCACCTCTGCTATTGAATTAGGTCAAATGAAATGTGAAGTGATATTATCACCAAATCATGTTGGCTGGATTGTCTAAGGTATGGAGATAGGGCAAAGACATGTTAGAACTGTTGGAAATGAGAGTTTCCCAGGGTGTTAGCCCTATTGGGAAATTCTATGGAAGCTAAAACTGTAAGGATTCAGCCTCCTTTTAGCACAGTAGCAGAAGAAGCATGTCTAAATTTGTGTATGGCTTTTCTGATCTCAAACTGACTGAAACAAATGCAGGCAGCTTCAGATTACAAACTTAGAAAAGTTTACTAATGGATTCTACATTTACATGTGTATTGGGAAGCCTACAACCTAACTAGCTAATGAATAGTAGCAGCTTCGTTCTTAACTCACCATCTTCTAATGGAGATGCGAAGCATGGTCGGAGAGGAGGAAGAGGAAGCAAAAAATGGAGGAGAGAGAGGAAGCTGAGAGGGGCCTCTTTCTTTTATAAGACCAATGACCCAAGCAACTGTCCTGGGTCACATGATCTGATCACCTGAACACCAAAGGTGTTTATGATCATGCAATTAAATGACAAGAAAGGCAAATGGTGGAGCTTTGGCATGCAAAAGAGAAAGGAAGCCCTATGCTAGCTATGCCCACTTGCTCTAAGAACAAGATGGGGGGGAGAGAATGCTGGAATTTTCCCAACAAGAACATATAATTTATCAGAGTAAAAATATGTATTTTTCACTGTAACTTGAAGAAGTAGGCCTCTGACCAAGATGCCAGTGAGGCCAGGTTGGTTATAAATTAATCATCTTTTTCATCTTGGTATGCTGTATTTTTTTTATAAATAAAAAAGCACTCTAGGGCATACTATCTTCAGACTTTGACTTTTCCTCAGATTGATAGAGCCTTCCTAGAACTTAGATTTCAGATGTTGCCTTCTGCTTTACCTTGAAGAAGAGCACTTAGATATCTCTTTGACAGAAAAAGAAATGTATGTTTGGTTGCAGTCAGACTGAAGATCTTGTCCCCAAGATGATATGATGATGATGTCCCCAGAAGAAAATGTCTACCAGATATTTTCCTATAAGAAGTGGCACCTTAAAAGACTAGCAAATTTTACTTCTATCTGATGAAGTTAGTGCAGTACAGAAAAGCTTATTACAAGTGATCTTGTTATTCTTTAAAATGCCTTATGACTTCTGGTTGATTTTCTGCAACAGACTAACAGGGCTTCCACTCTCAAAGTATTGTCCTTTTCTTACATAAAGTATAGTCAAACAATTATTAGAAGATAATTCAGTCTCATTACCCATATGGTAGCATTATTTGCTGGCAAGAAATTACTAAAGTGGTTACGTGACCCTACAAATTCTTAATAGTTACTTTTAAAGGATTGTTGGTAGATTTAGTGCATGGACGGGTTGTTCCAGTTCCAAAGGGGGTTCAAAAATAGACTGTATCTTATTTTATTGTGGATTATTTTTCTTTCATTTTCTGCCAGCACAAACCCTTTCAGGCTTTGGATATGAACATTCATCCAGTTTTATCTTCATATGACCACAGTGTGTCAGATAGGACTGCTCTGAGTTTCTTTTTATTACTTCTTATGCAGATGTCTATAATTCACCAAAATAAAGAAATAAGTTCATATGATGTGTTTTTAATGACCAAAAGCTTTTTTAATACTCTGATTAGGTTCTTTAAAAAATAGTTAATAGGTATTAATGATAGTCTTTATTCTTTTACTTCTAGAAGAATAACATCAAGAATTCTGAGAAATAATAACAGTAAATATACCATTAAACTTTTAAAAATGAATCTTGGCTAGCTTCCTGTTGGGTAGTTACATCATTGTAAATTGACATGCAGCCATATAAGGTTGAATTGTGCCATTGTGCAACATTCATATTCTCAGGAGGGGAGCAGAGCCATAGCTACATCTATGGACCATTACGCAGGTGGAGCCACCATAGCACCATGGGTCCTGTGGTATAATAGGTGTCATAGCACCGTGGATCCCATTGTGCATCAGGACAGTGCACAGGAGACCCAATAAACATCATCACACACCTCTAGAAAGGTAGCATATCATGTCAGAGGTATAGCTACATTTATTATCATGAAGTTATGAATTATAGGTTTTGATGCACATTCTGGGTCCTTATATTAATAGTGGGATTTTCCTGATGTATGATGCTTGAGGAGAAAGAACTGATTTCTTAATTCCTTAAATAAAATCTTTATTACATGTAGTCAGCCTCCCACATTTGCAGGTTTCACTTTCAAGGGTTCAATTATTTGCAAGTTTCTCCAACCATTGCCCTACCCATCACTTCTTTTCCAGGGGAACCGTCCCTCTCAGTGGCTCCAATCAGGCCATGGAGCCTCTTAAAAACCTGCTTGTCGTATGTCTCTTCCTCCTCCAACAGCCACTGCTTGCCAAGCTAAGAATGGATGACAGCCTAATTTCTTAGCACCACAAAGCATCTCATGCTGCCTCTCACACCCAAAGAAGGAAATGGCAAGAGAGGACATGTAGGGCTACCATGCTGACCGATCTCCCTTTCCTTGACCTGATTTGGATCCCAGGTGTCTGCTCTTCCTATCATGCCTCGCCCCCTTCCCAAAGACAAACATACATTTTGATATTTGTAGTTTTTCTATTTTTGTTGAAGTTCTGTGCCCTAACCCTAGTAAACACATCTATTTTAGAAAATGACATTCATTTTACAATTGTTTTGGCCATTTTTATAAGGCATCCATATTCACTGCTTGAAAATCATACCTATCCCCCCCCCCCCCTTGTGATTCAGTTTGGATTTTGAATTGTAAGAACAATGTGCACAGAACATAAGAAAGGAAATGTCTGGAACAATCTTTTCCCCCTGCAGTCACTTACTTGTAACCTTTGGCAACGCCTTGTATTGTTGCAAGTCCTGTTGATAAGTGCTGGTAGTACGCTTCAGGGCTTAACTTTTAAACAATTAGATCCATTTGGGAATATATGATCAGTGATTGCACTGCCCTAGAATACAAGTTGAAGAGTGTTTGTTGAAGACACTTCCATCTCAAAAACTCCAAGGATATAGAAAGCTTACATTAAGAACTTACATAAGAAATAAAACTGTCACTCAAGCATTCTAAGAAGTCTTAGTCTTATAACAGAAGTATACCATGCATTATGTGAATTCTGAGTTTTGGGAATACCAAGCGTGTGGTGTGTTCCCTCTTATATATCAGGGATTTTTCTTGGAAACAATTGCATTAACATGTGACTTGGCAGCAACTTGAAAAATCAGTAGAACTTGTTAGCCATGGGGAACTGGCCTACTGCTGCAGACATTTTGCAGTTAGGATAGATTAGTTAGGGTCAGCTTCTATAGTACAATGGAAGGAAAGCAGATTCTGTTTTAATAATGTCCTGAATCCCTCAGAGCTTCTTTTACAAAAGACTGGGAAGAACTCCTGGAGATTCTCCAAAGGAGTTTATACATATCCCCCCCCCCTTTTCTCATTGCCTCCAAGCCTATATTACAAACTTCACTTGTGCTACTATGGGAAATTATAAAAGATATACCACATGCTGTGAGTGGAAGAGGGAGAAGAGCTATTCAGAGTAAATAAGTGAAAAGCCCCACTTAGCTCACTTAACTAATCCCCTAGTTATTGTGATTGTGGCTCCTGCTAGAAAAGATTGTGCCCATCATTTATTTTTTGGCATTTAAATGGGATCTGTTGACATGAAAAACATACCTCAGTAGAGTGTGCTGGATAAGACAGTACCAATTCTGGAGTTCACTTAGAAAGCATTCAAGAGATATGATGTCAAATATGAAGTAAATAAATTTCAGCGAGATTTGTAGAGTTGTCTTTCGCCCAGCTCCAGTCTTATTGTTAGCTGGTTCATGGAGTGCTCTCAAAGGATTTATTTGCAAACAATTTGCATTTAACCTTCACAGGTCATACATGTTCACCTACCAAATGCCTGGATTAGCTTCTAAAATCTTGAAAGTAACATTTCATCTGCAAATCACTTAATAATTCTATAAATGCTGTAATACAAACATCCAACAAAGAAATAAAAAGTGGCATTTGATTGTGAAATCTTTGAACTGCTGTTTTTTGGATTCTCTGAACTTTTGGTCTTCTTAAAAAAGCCCAGCTATATTGCATATCAGTAACAAAGTGGTGCAATTTATGAATTGTGCTGGTAAATGTTTTCTCTAACGTCTCAGGAAGGATATAAAATAAGCATTCACTCAAAACAACAGATCCTTCTGGTGATATATCTGATTCTTTGTTGTGATATGTGTGTCTGTGTGTTTCCTTTTTGTTTGAATGGTGGTATTGAAATTTTCACCCTGAATGGCTATTGGCCTGCTTAACTAGCAAGAACATAGGAAGAGAACCTACTTTTCTACCTATTGTGAACTGTGGGTATTGACAAGAAAGCCATGTAAACGCTACAGATCACTGCTGGTGTGCTTAAAGCAGCAGAAAAGCATGTTCTTTTCAGCATCCTGAGGGGGTTGGGGGAGGCTGTTCAGCTTTGTATATTAGACTGCAACATTTTCAGGAGATGCCATTTAGGAGATTTCAGCACTCTATTACTAATGTTCCAGCTGTTTTATAAAAATATCACATCAACCCCATGTTGTCAGTACTTCAAAATGGCTAGTATTTAAAAAGCAGTAATTTCTGGGGAACTCATAGATGTTTAAAGAGAAATGTCCATTGAAGAACTCTGAGAAAATAATATGTATTTATAATCTTGCTGCTGCTCTGACAATTTTTCATGCATCATGCCTGTACCCTTGAAACCATCATTTCCCCATAACAGCAAGATTCTTTCTTGCCTACCTCAGTTGAAATTTTAATTGGCCTACTAAAACTTTCTCATGGGCAGGGAGAAATACACACACATACATAGATAGGTAAGTAGATAGATAGATAGATAGATAGATAGATACACACACACACACCTATACCTATTGTTGTTGTGTGCGTTCAACTCATTTCCAACTTATAGTGACCCTAAGACAAACCTATCATGGAGTTTTACGGGTTTGAGAGTGTGCAATCTACCCAAGGTCATCCAATAGGTTTCCATGGCCAAGCAGGGAGTTGAACCCTAGTCTCTGCTACACCATGCTGGCTCTCTGCCTCTACCTCTACCTGATCTAGATCTAGGTCTAGGTCTAGATCTAGATAGATATTCATATTACTTTGTCCCAATTGGCCAGTAAAAGGAAATGCAACCTATACATAAACTTCAGAAAAGTATTTTTTTCTCCCAAAGAAGAAGAAAAAGACAACAAGTGGCATGTGAAACAAAACATTGTTTTTCAAAGTCTGCACAGGGAAAGAGTTAACATTTGTCCCTTAATTTTGTGTTAACTTCCTAAGGTATATTTTAGCACTGTGTCACTCATTCAGGAGGTCTTGTGCATTTTGCCATTGAGTATTGCTAAGGAAATGTGGTGTCAGGTGTCCAGGAGGGTCCCTAAAGTACATGACTTGGATGACTCTTTGGCTTATTAATTAGATAGCCCCAACTAAAGTAGACTCACTGAATTAATTCCTTGATAGAAAGTCCATTGTTTTCAGTGTATTGGCTTTATTTGGGACTAGTAGTTGGATTTAGGCATTAGCACTTGCTCTCAGGTGGGACTCAGTTTGAGCCTAATGCCCACAGAACCAGGATTTGATGGGTACGTACGTATGTTGTAAAGAATTTTATGCGTTTTTATATTATTACAGGTTTTATTACATACAAAAAGAAACGTTACTCTATGGAATGATGTTTTGAGTTCCTCCTGTTACATTACAGTTGCTGGAGTCATTGTGCATTATTTCCAAGTGTTCCCAGTGTCTACTACTCTATAAATCCAGGTAAGTGTATTTCTATTCCAACTACTTAGCTTTTCAGCACTGTATTATCATGGTGGCATGACAATTAAAGAGAAAACATAAATTAAAAGGATAAAAAAGTAAATTTATACTACACTCAGTAATGTCAGCCCACCAGTAGAAAGGGTGTGTGTGTGTAGAGTGGGTTACCCCCGCAGCTTCCCCACTTCATACACAGAATGTCTGTCATGCACCCATGAAATCTATTTCGTAGATGTAAGGAGCTGTCCAGATCAGATTTTCATGTCAGGCCAGACTTACCAGGACTCACAAAAGGACATTCCTTTCTTCTACTCTTCACTGCAGAAAGAATCTTTTGCAGTGAGGAGCATAAAGAAGGGAAGTTTTGTTGTATGGGCTCACATAGCCCAGTGTGTGTATAATACCTTGTTTGTTTCTTAACAACCTTTTATTGAGTTCAGAGTATTCATGCAAATTCATATCAGTTTGTTGCAGCGGTGTGCTGATTACTTGTATCAATATTTTGTAATATACTACCTTTTATCAGTTTGTACAAACCCTGGATAACAAAGGTAGCATATGGGATGTTTCTTTTTTAATGGTGTTGTATCTAGTGGTCTATTGCTCTCAAGTATTTCTCTCTTACAAACTAACTAACATTCTGTTTTGCAGTAAACTTACTCATTTCAGCTTTTGTATATTGTTTTTCAAAGGGTTGTAATAAGGTGTTACTCTGCCAGCACAAAATTTCTAGTGGTTATGCAAAATTATATTTCCTCCTTAAACCAGTCTAAAATTCTATTCCACAGATGATTCCACTTCATTCTCAACATTCATTACAACTTGAGGCTGTATGTTATTCACATCAGTTATTCTGGTAGCACTTCTGCCACTACTAATCAAACACGCAAAGATCAGCAAGCTATTAGTACTTTTTCCCACTAGAAGTCCTTTCTTTTGGAATTAAAGAAGATGCTAGACAAATTGGTTAAACTGGATAGCCTAGCTTTGGATTTTTTATTCTTATAAACAAAGCAACTCATAATAAATAGACTTCTTAATACTGTGAAGGTATCATGTGGCTCAAGTTAGGTCTGTGGGGTGAGTGGTTATTTGCAACAGGGGATTTCAGAGACTGCAGAAGGTTTGATTTTGCCTTTTTTGTTCAATTTCCATTGATTTTGTAGAGCAAGTAAACATTGTTTCATGTAATTTATTGATTGAGAGTTCCAAATGTAAAGTCTGCATTTTCTGTGCTTTCAAAGAGGAAGTTCTATTTAAGCCAGGATCTCAGGCACCAATTTGAATAGGAGAGGTATAGCCTTTAGCAATCTATAAATAATAAGCAGTCAGTTTCTAATCACTTAGAAAGCAATGCGGTAATCACGAGAAGTCAACATGGATTTCCCAAAAATAAGTCATGCCAGACTAATCTTATCTCTTTTTATGATAGAGTTACTAGCTTGATAGATGAAGGGAATGCTGTGGATGTAGCTTATCTCGATTTCAGTAAGGCCTTTGACAAAGTTCCCCATGACATTCTTGCAAAGAAGCTAGTAAAATGTGGGCTGGACAGAGCTACTGTCAGGTGGATCTGTAACTGGTTGACTGACCGTTCCCAAAGGGTGCTCACCAATGGCTGCTTTTCATCCTGGAGAGAAGTGACTAGCGGGGTGCCACAGGGTTCTGTCCTGGGCCCAGTGCTGTTCAATATTTTCATCAATGACTTGGATGAAGGAATAGAGGGCATGCTCATCAAATTTGCCGATGACACCAAATTGGGAGGGGTTGCTAATACGCCGGAGGACAGGATCAAAATTCAAAATGACCTGGACAGATTGGAGAGCTGGGCCAAGGCTAACAAAATGAAAGTCAACAGAGAGAAGTGTAAGGTCCTACACTTAGGTAGAAAAAATGGAATGCAGAAATATAGGAAGGGGGACACATGGCTGGATGGCAGTACGTGTGAAAGGGATCTAGGAGTTTTAATAGACCACAAGCTGAACATGAGTCAGCAGTGTGATGCGGCAGCCAAGAAAGCCAATGCAATTCTCGGCTGCATCAATAGGAGTATGGTGTCTAGATCGAGGGAGGTACTGGTACCACTCTACTCTGCTTTGGTTAGACCTCATCTTGAATACTGTATCCAGTTCTGGGCACCCCAATTCAAGAAGGACATGGTCACACTGGAGCAGGTCCAGAGGAGGGCAACCAAAATGGTGAGAGGCCTGGAAGACATGCCCTATGAGGACAGACTTAGAGAGCTGGGTATGTTTAGTCTGCAGAAGAGAAGGTTAAGAGGGGACATGATAGCCATGTTTAAATATTTGAAGGGATGCCATGTAGGGGAGGGAGAGGGCTTGTTTTCTGCCGCTCCAGAGACCAGGACAAGGAGCAATGGATTCAAGCTGCAGGAAAGGAGATTCCACCTGAACCTCAGGAAGAACTTCCTGACAGTCAGGGCTGTCCGGCAGTGGAATATGCTGCCTCGGAGTGTAGTGGAGTCTCCTTCCTTGGAGGTTTTTAAGCAGAGGCTGGATGGCCATCTGTCAGGAGTGCTTTGAGGGTATTCCTGCATGGGAGGGGGTTGGACTGGATGGCCCGTGTGGTCTCTTCCAACTCTACATTTCTATGATTCTATGATTCTATGAATAATCAGAGGAAAAAGATATTATTCATTATGTACAAATAAGTATGGAGGATATAAAGTATAGAAACTTTGAAACAAAATAGGCTGTGGATTTAGACAGGAATAGTTTATGCAGAGAAATAGATAAATAGGCACTTAAAACAGATTTGGGGGAATTTTTGAATAAAATATGATATATGTGCTACTTGTGCCTGCAAGATTTCAGAGACTGTCTGCCTAAACAAGCAAGCTGTCTTTGAGATGGAAATGATTTAAAAGAACTATCATCTATATTTGATGGGATGGGGGGGGGAGAGAGACAGATGTGGCTCTCTATTAAGAATTATATTGGTTACAAAATTCTATTTGTTCATATAATTATGTTGTTAGGTGATTTGTAACTCTTAAGTTCAATACACCTAGTTTCATACTTATTAATTGTGGTCAGGTATTGCTGACTAATCTAGAAACAGGCTACAAACAATGAAAATGTAATACATGGAAACTAGAAAAATGTGCTACTATATATATTGTTTTAGGCTACAATACCATACCTATTTATCTTGGAACAGGTTTCATTGAACTCAGTGGGACTTTCTTTTGAATGTATATGTGCATGTTTTAATTGCTATATAAATTAATATCGGAGTAAATGTTGCTTAGGATCTATCATCAGTACATCTGCTGTTCGCTATTGACTCCACACAGGATCTGCTATTATGATTCAGAGTTCAGCAGACTTAATACATTGACTGATGTTAACTCTGTATTTTTTATTATTAATTGCATGTGTTCAAGATACCTCTGCTGACCTGTTTTCTTTAAACAAACTACTTTCCAGTCCTTGTAAATTTTAAATGGAAATAAACATGCTGCCATTGTAGTGTATTCATTAAAATAAAAATTCATTAGGTTTCTAAAAAGAGAGAGAATGTAATTGTAAAAGCTACATTCCAGCATATTTTGCCCAAAGTATCTCTAAGTGCTATGCAACTAGATGGCATTCTTATAGAACAATAATTGAATTAGAGTAGTTCAGATTGTGAACATACTTTGTTAGTATGTTAATAATCAAAGTTAGGTCCCACTTTGCCCCATGTCCTGAGATAAATTCCCTTATCTTACAGACAATGATTACCTCTTTGAGATTGATTTGAAGACAATGGTCATGTGCTCTCAGATTACTCCTTATAGTCCTAAGCATTGGTAACCTCTTTAAAAATAGGTTTGAAGACAACAGTTCAGCAGTTTATGAACCATAAAGAAATGCGTTAAGAATTATGAAGACTGGATCAAGAATTTAAGAGGGCAAGTAGTGAAAAAGTATCAAGGAAAAGTAATGGAAATTTTTAGAGTATTTGGTGTTAATTATTATTCTTTTTCAGAACTATGCAGTATACAGTTTTAAAATTTCTTAACAGACTTAAATTGCTGGACCAAACAGCAATTAGGGTAAACAGGTAAATAGGACAGGCATCGCAATGTCCTTTACAGACTACTGTCTTTCTTCCATTAAGCTCCATACAAAAGGTGTTGTGGCAAGGGGGAGTATAAAGTTCTGTTTCGCTTTCTGCTGGAAAAAACCTGTATTCATAATATACTGGCTAACCCTGTTGGTCCACAACTAAATAGAGCTGTTCCTTTATCTTGGCACATTTTTATTCACAAAGGGTTTACAATAAAAGATTATAATATTAAAGAGGAAAAAGTTCAAAAGAATGAATGGTGTCAAGGGACTTATGTCAGCAATACAAAACAAATACTTCCTATTTTGCATAGACTTATTTTGTATCACTAAACCTCTCAGGTTTGCTTGTAAGATTTAAATATTGGCATTGTGTTATTGTTCCATATTTTGGGACGTGGGAGCAGTCAGTCCTTATATTCATGCAGCACTACTCTTCAACTAGTATTGGGTCATAGACAGTCTTACTAAATTGTTATTTCTGTCATTTCCCCATCTACTTTAAATAGTTTTTAAAGAGATGGCTGTGTTAACCTGTTAAAGCAGTACTAATAAAAAATCCTATGCCCTTAATGTATTAAATCAATCCATAAATCAGTCAATCAATCAATTAATTAATTAATGTATTAAATCTTGAGCTTTCATAGACTATATAGCCCACTTCATCAGATGCATGAAGTGTTTCATTAAGTGAATTTCACGTACATATACAATACACATATTTGCAGATAGGATTGTGAATAATAAGGTCAGAGGGAAAATCAATGCAGAAAATACTAATAGTCACGTTTGTATTATTAATACTGGCCATTCACAAAACTGTTGCCTAGAGTACAGTCTTTCTGGCATTAAGTAAACTGGTTAACAAATGTAGGTCTGGATTCTGTTTGTATCCACAGTTAGTAAACCTATTATCTCAATTCAGACTTGCAGTGATAGAATGAAATTTCCAGGATATCAATGGTATCTTCTGGAATCTTGTATCCTATAGTCAATTCAATATGGAGCAAAATTGTCTTTCAAAATAGTTTAACTTCTTTACATTGGAAAAATGAACAAAGACTCGTATCTACTGACACCACTTCACTGGTGCAAATAATGTGTTCATGGTCACCAAATGTATAACTGGTTACAGAACTGGTTTCATAATTGGTTCTAAAGCTAGTACATCTATTCTTGTTGCAGATAAAAAAGAAAAAAACAAACAAAAAGAACTACACAAAAGCATCCACTAATATTGTAATGGGACTTTGCTGGAATAGTAGTATCCTTTACAATAGTAATTATAAAGTAGAATATCTGTGAGGAAATAATATGTTTTAACATATACCAGTAGACTAATTTCCCCTTAGAGTTGAGAAGGAGATAATGGCTGGAATCTTGTTTGTTAGTATCAACTATTGACCTAAATTCTGTTGTTAGTCCTGACTAAAGTAGACTGATTGAATCAATTGTTCAATGGAGAATAGATAAATGCAGTTTGTACCATAGCATTAAGTTTGTATACTATAATTTGAATTGGTTCTTTATTATGTTATTAAGGGTGCATTTCTTGAAGACAAATTACATTGTGATTCAATTTTTTCTGATACTAGAATATTTTAATCTTTTTCTGGTGTGTATTTATATCCTGTACTTTCCATGTCATATATCTGAGATCCATGTCAGGCAGACAGTTTTAAAAAGTCCACACCCTCTGTGCCTCTAGCTACTTCTTCTCCATCTGATGCCTTATTGTTGTCCTTGGCTGAGTCTTGATCCAACATTCATTCTTGAACTTCCTCTCCCTGTTGTTCTCCACATTGCTCCAATTCTTCTTCTTTTAATTTCTTACAAATTATTTGGCCTTTTCAACAGTGTTCACTATAAATCTTCTTTGCATAAAATTAAGGGAGATGCCTTCTAATCTTTCCCACCTAAATGGAGTCTTATTTTGTTTCAACTTATCAATCAAAAAAGCATATTCCCTTCTCTTGTGCAAGAACGTAGTGAGAATTGCCTGAAACACCACAACCTAAATATCATCCGCCTTTATTCTGTTCTTGAAATGGCATTGCAATACGTAGTCTCTAGTCTGCTTTGAAATAAAATATACAATCACATCTCTTAGTAAATTTCTCTGTATAGCTGTGCATAAAGAAATGTGATAAATGTGACCATGTTCAAATTCTAGTTCTTCCTTTTTCTTCTCCTATATGTTTGCTACAGTGACTATCGTTCTTTCTCAGCTATTTTCATTGGCTTGTTCTCTGATGGCTCTAAAACATAAACAGTTCTCCCTTTCCCACTCTTCCATTAAGACAAGAGCATCCAAATCATGCTCATGTTTTCTAGTCAATTTCTCTGACTTAATTTCCAGTCTCTCTATTTTTTAGTTCCAGGCTGTGAATTTTTTCATTTATTTGTGTCATCTCAGATGCCATCTGTGACATAAAAGGTTTCATTTCTTATTCCCTTTCATTCAATTTCTTTTTAATTTCTTCCATCAAGTCCCTTCCCATTTGAGCCATCTGCATTTTTATGGTCTGTAACTCTTCTACATACTAAAACAAGTCTGTTGACTTAGATGGTAAATCTACAGATCCTCTTCTTTCAGGTCTTTTTGCTTTGCATCTTGTGCTGGCAGTCACAGACATTGTAGTCCTAAACTTATTTTAAAAGGAAAGAATAATTTTAAGGCCATTACAAGGAAAAAAACCCCTTGGTTGCAGTGATTTCTTTTGACCACTAGGTGGCACTCTTTGCTCAGCTAGCTTGCTCGCTTGCTCGCTTGCTCGCTTTCTTTTATAAAGACACTGCATTTAGCATGCATTTATGAACATGGGAGTCTGGCTTACTTTCCTTTTTGATTCACTGAAGTGACCTTGCTGCTATCTCAGTCCCAAAACAAATAAAATTCTGTTCTCACACAAATTCTGTTTTAATGAATTCTTTACCCAATATTTCAGAGTCCATATTTCATTTAAATAAAACAAAACAAAACCCTTACAGATCTTGCTTTTTGCTCTCTATTTTTGCTACTTTCACACACTTAAGAAACCTTAATTAAAAATCCAGTTCAGTTACTCAGGGACCCTTGGTCTTGCAGGAGCAGTTTTACAAAAGTTAGAAGTTGTATCCACCTAATCAGGAAGATTCTTATAAAATTCAGTTCTTAACTTTAAGATTCCTACTTACTAGAAAAAGAGTCTAACTATGGTTGTACCTTTAGCAAAAGGCAGGATGCATGGCCAGACTAGCTGGCAACAGCAATCCCTCTCCTCTCCACCCACAATTATTTGCCACTTATGTGGTGATTTAGATAGCCAGGAGGGGATCCCTGGACACTTCTGTTAATCCTCCATGCCCCCTTTCTCCAGGGGGCAGTCTTCACCGGTTTCCATCAATAAAGACTGGTAAATGCTGCACAATGCACTCCCCCCTCATAGTTGCTGTGAGGAGGGCAACTAGCACATCACCATCTTCCTCGCAGAAATCATTAACATCTGTTTTTTCAATGCTATTCTTTGTAGATAAGAATTCTCTAGGGCAGATCAATAAAGAAATGATTTACAAATATTCTCTTTTGTTGATTAAAACATGACTAAAGATTGAACATTAGAAATATGTCCTGTAATTATCAGGCATCCTAATCAAACAATGTGTTTAGTAATTGTAAAATGTAAGAATTTAGGAAAGAAAATTCTAACACCTTCTCGATAAACTTTCAACATTTGATAAGTTATTGAACCGATCAATATATTCTCTTTTTTTATGTGTGCAAGCTGTAAAAATATTACCGAAATAAATAAGGTTTTTTTTCTATTTGCTATTGTAGCATTGTAAATTTGAGGAAGATTGAAATTCACATGAAAACTGAGTGTGTCATTTATATATTTCACACATAAAATGTATCACAAAATCTCGAAGTCAGATTTAGTCATCTTTTGCCCAGCACACATTTAATGGTTTGCGAAAATATATATGAATCAAGATGATCTGCAAAAGAAGCATTGCAAAAAGTAATGTTATTGTAGTATGTGGTAAGAATTGCACAGCTGAGAACAGTAGAAATTGGAAAGCAAGTGTCTGTTCATCCTTTGTGTGCAAAAGGAATCCTTAGAGGCTACTTAGGCTGCATGTGCTGCTTCGGTACCACACTGAAAGCAACCCACTTGGTTGTTGAACTGCTCGTATTTTATGAGAGTAGCTAGAGTATCTAATAGCTCCATAGAAAGGAGAGGAGCCTCTGGGAAGTTCTGTGGAAGGCATCATTAGATAACCTGTAATCCAGAGCTTTCCAAACTTTTCATGTTGGTGACACACTTTTTAGACATGAATAATTTCGTGCCACAGTAATTCAGTTTTACTAGCAGACCGGGAGTTAAACTAACCCCTTGTAAGAGATCTGAGCACATACATAAATTGTAATAATGAAATGTATGGGGACACAACATATCTCATGAAAACCTTTCATTTATATTTTTAAAAATATATGATTTATTTATAACATATACATTTCCAAGGCTCGGGTGGGGTGCTCATTCTCAGTCCAGGGAGGTAACACACCTACACCCTTCAGGTGACACACTAATGTGTCATGACACACCATTTGGAAAGCCCTGCTGTAATCTAATGGGCAGTTATTTTGGCATACATTTTTCTTGGCAGCGGCATTTCCAGGACTGGAGGGAAAAGGATCCATCTATTTAGTGTTCGGATTCCTTTCCTCTCCCACAGACTTTTGTACGCAGGAAGAGATTGATTATGCCTCATATTTATAAGCAATATTATACTGCTGTACCAGTGTTAAAAATATGAAACGATTTCTGAGAAATAGACGCTGTGGTATTGCAGTGATGAAAATGCCTGGATAAAAAAAAAAGAGGATGACTTTTATCTTACAATTATGAACAGTCTTCTGCTTGATCATCCCATTTAAGCTGTTATCTCATTTCACTTGGACCCTCTATCATGTTTGGCTTATTTATATTGTACATTAGGCTGCTTTTATTGTTGTGAGCCTTTTTAATTGTAAAACACTTTGGATATAAAGTTTGTATAAATAAATTTGAGATACAACTTCAGTGAAAAAAATGGTGCTCAATGAAAATAGAAAATGAAAAATGGTGATGGGGTTGTTTTGCTCTTTTAAAAAGACATTGACACAGAAGAGAGATTTTTCTATAGAGTAAAATCTGCCCTGCCATGCTGCTCCATGAAATGGAAAAATGAGGTACTGTGTCAAAGTTTCTGGCATAAATAACTTGGAATGGGGCGGGGGGGGGGGCTGGCTAAGCCTAAAAAATTGGCTCATCATTATATTCTAGTTCTAGTAATTACTAATTGGTTGATGTATGTTCTCTAAAAAAAATATTCATTATTTGGAAATAAAATAAAGCATTTACATCCTCTGAATTGTTTCACATAACCTGTCATGTCCAACATGGATGGTGGATGTAAACAATTTACCTTGCATATTATAAGTTTTATTTATTAAAAAGATATAAAGCCTTTCATTCAGAGGCTCATGGGACAATGTATTGTTAAAATTCTTAAAATGTTTCACGAAACCAGAAAACACATTAAAATAAATGTGTACAATAAAATTTGAGTGCAGTTCTAAAATGACAGAGTAAGAAAGGAGTGTTAGAACTGTGATGGAATACAACAATCTTTACTGACTAGCTAGAGAGAAAGAAAGAGGGTATTCCATATTCCGGATGCTTCTATTAAAAAAAAAACTTGTGTAATTAACCTAGCCTCTTTAGATGTACAAGATGTACAGTTTAGCCTCTTTAGATGTACTTTAGATGTCCCTTCCACACTGCATAGTTATATTACTCTGATTCTCTTCAACTGCATTGACTACATCCTAGGGAACTCTGGAGTTTGTAGTTTGGGGAGGCACTAGGACTTTCTGGCTTGGAATTCTGAATACCCTTCCCTAAATGGCAAACTCCCATTTTCTTATGTAGGATGTTGCCATAGCAGATAAGTAGAACCATAGTGTGTAGTATAAAAA
The DNA here is from genome assembly GCA_030412105.1 of Cyclura pinguis. NCBI lineage: Eukaryota > Metazoa > Chordata > Lepidosauria > Squamata > Iguanidae > Cyclura > Cyclura pinguis. The sequence continues at coordinate 90,995,821 of CM059601.1, read as the reverse complement.
GGACCCATAAGCTTGCAGTGCACTAACCCATTACATTCTCTTCACCTAAATACCAAATATTCTTCATTTCCATGTCCAAAATCTACCCATTAGCACAAAGATTCCATCTTGCTTATCAGACCTGAATACCTTTGTTTCCTGAGGCCCAAGGAGTAGCTTTTCAGATGTTGTCTGTGTCCACGTTAGTTTAGAAAGGCATCTTTCACCATATAAAATTCTACTGACATACAAAGATAATCAAAGAAGTCTTTTCTCAGAAACTTGGGATCTTTTCATGTACACAGAATGTTATGAATTCACTTTAAACACCATGGCTCATCCTGTGGAATCCTGGGGTTTGTACTTTGTTGAGGTAATGGATCTCTTTGGCTGAGAATTCTAAATACTCCTCCCTAAACTGAAAATCCCAGGATTCAATAGGATAGAATCATGACAGTTAAGGTGGAATCATTGCACTATAATTGTCTTGTGTGAAAGGGCCACAGGTTCTTCTTTGCTTTGACTGAGCACAACAGAACATCATTCAGACTTGGTTCCAAAGAGTAAATTAATCCAAAAGAGGTAGTAAAAATTAGAACAGTGTCATGGAACAGTGAAATGCTTTCCAGTGTCTCTTGAATGAGAAAATAATAGAAATATTTCATTCCCAGACTGTTCCATAAGAGACATCTTCAATGAACCAACCCACTGACACAATTATACATTAAATATATTCTGAAGCTCATTCTGATCTAATTGTTGAACCCACTCCTGAATACTAAATATACTGTACTTTGAAACGTGTTTTAAAAAATTGAGTTAATTCTTCTCACTTGACATTTTACATTTAGATGATAGATTCTAGAAGATACTGTATCATGTCTGGCATCTAATGTTATTGCTGTGTATTTTTTAGTCAAGAGAGGTTCAGGCTGTAGTTGAGATATATGCTAACTCTACACACATACACCCTGTGTAGAAGAAGCTCTTTAATTTCCCACTGTTGGAAGTTGACACAAAGCTAAAGTTTTTACCACTGTGCCTATCAAATAATAGATAAAAAATGTATATTATCCAAACAGAACCAGTTCTGTTTCTATCACTGGCTACTCTGTTAGTCATTGGGTTAAATTAGGAAAGGAGCCAATGCCACTAACTACCAATCATTTTAAAAATGTGTCAATGACATGAAAGCCAGCATGGTGTAGTGGTCTGAGCATGGGATTACAACTCTGGAGACCAGAGTTCAAATCCCTGCTCAGCCATGGAAACCCACTGGGTGACCTTGGGCAAGTCACTCTCTCTCAGCCTCAGATGGAAGCAAAAGCAAACCCCCTCTGAACAAATCTTTCCAAGAAAATCCTGTGAGAGGGTCACCTTAGGGTCGCCATAAATTGGAAACAACTTGAAGGCACGCAACAACAATAACAACAATGACAACACAGACGTTATTAACTCTGAACATGTGCCATGCAGAGCACCAGATTAACTAAGGGTGATGAAAATTGTAGTGTGGCACATACGGCAGTGTGTAAGGACAGGCTGGAATAAGGTATGGCGTGCGAGCCCTGCTTATCTTGCATGTGAGTGTGCAAGTGTGTGTGCATGAATATAAGTAATACATAACATTCATTTTAGTTAGACTGCATTGAAAGTAAACTACTCTAAAAGAGCAGAATTTTGCAGTGTAGATTGGAAAGATGAAATTCTGCTGCAGAAATGTTAGGATATAAATAGATGAGAAGGAACAATAAAATTGAGTGGTTCTAAAGCAAGTAACATGTGCTATTTGATTTTAATGAGGGAAAGATTAACTGAATAAGTTTTGGCTAACAATGCAGACATAAAGTGTACTTGCCTGTTACAATAACAAAAGTGAGGATTTTTTTAAACTTAGTTTATACGCTGTCTATAAACTAAAATAAGCAGCTTAATGTCAAGTGAGAAGTGGCCCTTAGGCTGTGAAATGATGAAGCTGGTTACATAGATGAAAGCCAGTTAGCTACATGTGTAGTAAAAGCATTCTCTGTAGTTCTCACTGCCACAGTTTCCATAGCCAAAGCAAGAAATATTCAGTTTTAAAAGTGACTTGTCTTTCCTCTTTTCTCAGCTTATATGATCTGCTATGGTGAACAATACAAAGAAAATTTGAAAGAGGCAAATAGTTTCTTCTGTGTGTGTATATACATGCGCCTTCAAGTCAGCTGTCAACTTATGGCAACCCCATAAATTTCATAGGATTTTCTTAGGCAAGGAATACTCAGAGGTAGTTTTGCCATTTCCTTCCTCTGAAATATAGTGTACAGCATCTGCTTTCGTTGGCAGTTTCCCATCCAAGTACTAACTAGGCCTGACCCTCCTTTGCTTCTGAGATCAGACAGGATGTGGTGCCTTTAGGGTATTTAGCAATGGCCCTTTCACACTACACAATTATTGAACTGTAACTCCATTTTGTTCCTTCCTGTGGAATCCTGGGATTGGCAGTTTAGGGAGGGGAATTTAGAATTATCAGCTAGAGGGTTCCAGTGCCACACTAGTATTCCGTAGGATGAGCTATGACACTTAAAGTGAAATCATAGTGCTATAATCGTACAATTATTGTAAAGTGAAAGAGCCCCATTAATTGCTTCTAGGGTTTCAGCCCTTGTCTTCGTGAAGGAACGCTAATGCACCTAAAATTTGTAAGATACACTCTAGGGCTTATGGTATGGTTCATGATATAATTTATGCACCCAAAAGAATATTTTGTTTCCTTGCCTTCACTCCTAAATATAGTGTCAACACTCCTGTAGTCTACATACAGCTAATGTTCCAAGCATGGTTATTAATTATTTAATACCATGTATATGATTGTTGCTGCCTACAGAGTCATACAGAGATTTGTTCTGAAACCCATACACAGCTATATAATACTCAACTGTAATTAGAATAATTATTCTTATCAAAGTACTATAATTATGGGGTTTTGATACAGGTTTATTATTAAGTCATCTTAATAGAAATACCAGGTAAAATTTCCTTGTCTTTTTGGTGGTGTGAAAAAAAGCTCGGTAAAAATGTAGCTCCTTTTCTCTCTATGTAAGACTACAGAATAAGTGTGTGATTACGGTTTTCATAGAAAAATTCTAGTGTAATTGTTCAACTAACTTATACATGCCAGACAGGATAGAATTACTATTTGGCCCTCTTCTCCACTTGCCTTGTGGTCAAACTGGAAGATGAGATTTTATCTAACTGAGGAACTCAGACTTGCATCTTGCCCAGGATCCATGCCACTGAAATGTTAGCAAGGATGGAAAGGAGGGGATCCTGGTGACAGAACATCAACTTGACCCTCACAGGTTACTCCAGGCTCGAAGGCTGTTTAGCTGATGAAGTGAAGCTAAAAGAAAATATAAATTACCAAGGCTACTAGGTCTATAACTAGAAGACAGTAGCAGTCAACGAAATGAACATGGAACCACGGCACTTAGATGAATAAAAGCTGATTGGCAGTTACTAGCATCAGAATATTTGCCCGTGTGCTAATCTTGTTACAGTACTGTACAGTCTTGGGTGCTCCCAGCTTGTTTCTTACTAGTCCATGCTTAATGATAAAGCTTAGAATCTCTTCCATTCTAACTTCCTTCTTTTCCATAATAGTTCTGACTATGGTTCCTACCATGTTTAGTATGCCATATTTAGTACGTAGGGGGCTGAGAGTAGGTTACAGGGCATATCACAGGAATCTCTTGCAAATGTCTTGCAAAGATGTTAACTTGTGGTGAGATTAAGGCCATTTCCGCACTACATTGTTATAGTGCTATTATTCCACTTTCCTTATCCTGTGGAATTCTGGGGAATGGTAGTTTACTGTGGGCAAAGAGCTCTATGGCTGAGACTTCTAAATACCCCTCTCTAAACTGCAAATCCCAGAATTCCACAGGATAATGAAAGTGGAATAATAGCACTATAACAGTGTAGTGTGGAAATGGCCTAAGAAAAGAGCCAAGCAATTGTGTAAAAGTTTCCTTTTGTCAAATCTGAGTGCAGAAGTATGGGGGGTGAGGACAAAAAAATCATGGCACATTCTTAATTCTCCAAACCATGGACTGTAGAGTCAGGACTGTTCTGCTTGTACTTACCTAATAAGTCATGTATAATGCTTATTAGTGTGGATTTCCCGCTGATCTTAGGGGCTAGCAAGTCCTCACAGAATCTAGAAATTGGGAGATATCATGCCGTATCTCACCATGATCATTCACTGAGTCCAATCTATTTCATCTTTTGTATGTACTCCAACCATCTGAGTCCTGCCTTGTGAATAGTATGTATCGTGCTTAAAACAGTGGTGCAAATGTCAATATGTTTGCCTCATGTGGTTTCTTCAAAAGCTGACAAAAACTTCTGTAGCTGTTCCAGACTACTCTCTTGTTAACTGAACTTTGCAAATGAGGTGATCTTTTATTGAAAATATTTTACATGTGTTCTAAGCTAGGGATGAAAAATATTTGGGCTTCAGTGGTTTCTTTGTGGCTATTCTCTGACATTACTGGCACTTCAGAGATCTTAGGTTATATTTTCCCCCTGCTGTTATCATAACGAGATGACTCCGTACACTCACTATAGCCTCAGAGGCTTCCATACATTCTACTCTTTGAGGGACAATTTTTTCTAAGCGCAATTAAAATGGCCCCGTTGTTTTCAGTTGGTGCAGTGCTGTTCAACATTATATTTCATTATATTGAATGGTTGTACATAATACTAGGTCTCACAGCAGCCCCTCCAGCATCTTCAAAATACAAAGGGTTGAGGGAATCTGCTGAATATGGGTGGACTGTGGTACAAGAGAGGAAATTTTGGCACATTAGATGGAGTCATTTGCGAAGAATGCCTCTTCTTGGAGATCTCTCTTCATGTTGATGTTGCTGTTGTTGTTGATGTGTGTCTTCCAGTCATTTCTGACTTATGGTGACCCTGCTGTGGCCCTATCATGGGATTTTGTTGGCAAAATGTGTTCTGAAGGGGTTTGTCTTTGCCGTCCTCTGAGAGTGGAGCATGTCACTTGCCCAGGGTCATTGAATAGGTTTCCATGGCTGAGCAGGGATTCACACTCTGGTCTTCAGAGTCATTATCCAACACTCAGACCACTACACCACACTGGTTTGCTCTCCCTCCATAGCCCATCCCATTCATGAGGTTTTTCTTTTGTTTTCTTTTGTTTTGATTTGCAGTGTCATTCTCTCCTCCTTTAGTTCCTAATCTTTGTACATTTTGAGGGGAGTGAAAAGATTCTTGAGAAAAGGAAGGGGCACAGAAGTCCAATTCTACAATCCAGGTGTCTAGTCCAAATCTAGATGTATTTGTGAATAATTTTTAAGAGCTACACAAACCTTGTAGCTTTCAACCCTGAATTCCTTTGTTTTCCAGGCTCACAATGCTTTTCAACCCACTTCTATCTGCAAGTAAGGCATGGCTCCTATTGACTGGATATTAATTTGGTTTGGTTTTGCTTATGGTTTTGCCTGTGGTTTATTAAAGAATTACTGTTTCAAACAAACTCTGAGTATCAAGCAGGACCTAAGTGTGAATCTAGTTTTACTTTCAGATTTAAATTTTTCACCCACAATACATCCTACAATGATAATACAGCATTAAAAAAAATGCAAAATAAAAGAGTTATTGTTTTGAGAAAAAAGATTACACTGTATTCTCAGATGTTTTACTGGGAGATACATATTTTTCTCAAACAAATTGCCATCATTAACTGCATGCATTCATCAGTTTGGTTATTTTCATAGTGGGTTTTCAACAGAAATAACTCTTCTCTGTCTGTCTGTCTGTCTGTCTCTCTCTCTCTCTCTCTCTCTCTCTCTCTCTCTCTTGCAATTCAATTTCAAATCGTGATTTATTGTCCTCCGCAGATATTACTGGAGGTATAGTGTTTATATATTTTATATCTGTAAGCGAGAGTTTGTAATGACAAGATTAATCATGGAATCATTTTAAATGAATAAATATTAGGTGGCTAGAATGAACTATATATATAGTAATTATTGCTAATCATAGGAATGGAGGGATAAAAACTCTAAAAGTAAAAAAAAATCAGATAATACAATCAATGATAATTTCTAAGCATATGTTTCAAAAATAGTTTTCACGTTAATCTTTTTAATGCTTAATGATTATAACCTTAGCATTTTGATGCAAAGATGATATGAATGCCCTATGGAAGACTGCAGTATTTGAAAATATATTTAGCTGGCTGCTAAGCCTTTAATCCTCACATTTTTAAGTCCAAGGAAAGAGACATGTACACACAAAAAAGCAATTTTAGCTCAGAAAAGAATGTCCAAAAAAGATTTAGAAGAAATAGTAAGGTAAATCAATCAAGAATAAGTCAATTTGGAAAGCGTAGGATTAAAAGGAACATCAATATAGCCCGTTTAGAGAAGATATGTTACTGTCTTGAAATAACCCAAGGCCATTCGATGAAAGTTACTAGTTTCATCCCAGTGCTTTTTCATACATCACACAACTGACCTGTGGTGATGTCCAGCTTAGCCAACAGGTTTAAGCTAACAACCATAACTAGGCTTCAAAGATTGGTGGCTGACTGAGAGATTGATATGTTCTTCCCCTTGAACTGTCTTGAAACTTAAATTGTGTCTGTACCAGCCATTCAAAGAGAGAAAGCAATGGTGAGAAAAGGTCTCTTGTATTTTCTTAGCAGTTGGAATGATACATTAGCATAAGACTCTTCTCATATTCCATAGATTAGGCAGGACTGGGGCAAAACATTCGAGCAGGTACTGGAACCAATGAACATTGTTTCTAGTGGGAAGAAATATGAGGTCAGAGGTGGCCATAAGGGAAGGCCGAAAAATTTTTTGAGAGATAAAAATGGTTCATAATGCTATATTTTACCCTTTCACTTATTTGAGAATCCAGACTGCTGTCTTAGGAAAGAAGATTCATGTGATTATACAAAGTAGGCTCAGGAAGCTGTCATTGACTCGTTGTAGCGGTATTCTCCCTACTCACAAAATAATAATTGGCATCTAGTTAATGTTCAAGTGGGTCATTGCCTAAAGCCCAAATTATTACCAAGCAAGTTTATTTTTGTTTTTACCAGGCTTTTATGAAGTGCTAATGTTAACATGCTAATGTTTGCTGTGTAGGCATTTTTTATTGTATTCTTTTTCTATTTTCATTTGGCCTTTGTTATCTTGGGAACATAAAATTGTGCTGTTATTTATTTTCCAGGTTTATATACCATTTAACCTTTCAAAAATAAAGTGAGCTGCAACATAAAGTACACTGATGCATGGAACATTGTACAATGTAATAAAGCCATTGAGGATATGATAAGTAGCTAGAATCTTACTTCAGGTGGTGAGACCTGTCATAAATAAGTAGATCTTCATCAGACATCTAAAAATCAATACTTTAATTCAGGGATAGGAGCCATGTGGCTCTTCATATGTTACTGGATGCAAGTCCCTGTGGCCCTGGGTGGCATAACTAGTATGAAAAATGCCAAGAATTGCAATCCCACAAAATCTGGAAGGCTGCATGACTCCCCTCCTTGCTGATGTAAACAGGGAGGGAGGTCCACAAGGCAGGTTTTGCAAACTGAATGTTTCCCAGTTTTTAAAGACAGGATTCATTCATTTGAATGAATGTAAATATCACTTCAGTTCATCAGTTTTATAATACATGGTTCAGAGATTTAAAGAAATAATTGTTAAGGTAAGATGAGTATGTTAGGAGAGACCTGGGAATGATGGAGCATAGAGTCATGGCAGGAAACTAACTTCACTAGGTGATATAGAAGAGGCCTAGGATAAGGCTTCTCTCTGTCTCTGATTGTAGAGGGTGCAAGCCTGCCCTCTTGATTAACATTTAACAAAATATGCTGTATATCCTGCTAGCTGATGCCAGAGCTCAGGCTTAATAACCCTTTGATTTGCAGCATCCGGGCCTGGCCTGGGAAGGAGGCCCAACACAAAATAAAAACTGTGAGAAAGGAATGCAAGGTATAAGATAACGAAGAAGGAAGGACAAATGCCAGACCTAGGAAGATGAGCATAAAACCTCTCAACTTTAAAGGAGATAGCAGGAGATAACTTTAAAGGAGATAGCACTTCCCCTGTTATGGGAAGTGGGGTACTCATGCCTGTCAACACCTGATGCCCACCAGATTTACGTGGAAGTGATGTAATTGTAGGTGCTTCCTCATTAACATGTAGAAATATATAAAAAGGATAGTTTCTTCTCTTTGATTATGATGTCTGCTTTGTGGAAGTCTCATCCGCCTGGGCATCTTTTTGCTGCAGCAGATAAAATTACTTCTGGATCTACCTCATGGTGTGTGGTTTTTGGCTGGTCACACACCATGACAGAAACAGGACTCACTTTTGATAGTAACAAGTACAGAGAGTAATGGGGTTGTTAATATGTGATCTTTAGAGATGCCACAAATTCAGTTTGGGATTCCTGATTCTGGTTTGGGAAATGTATGCTCTGCCACTAATCTTTGTAGACTACATGCCTTTGTTTGTATTACAAAGGTAGAAAGGATTCTATTGTTCAGTAAAATCTGTTGCATATGATCATAGGTTCTCAAAATATGTCTGATTAAGAATTCCCCACCCTTGATTCAGTGACTAGTTTTTGTAGTTATGCACATAATGCTGTACTTGGTGGATCAGCACCATCCAAATCAAATACATCACTCCTTATTAACCTTTAGAAAACAAGATGTTTTCAGAGTGAGTGAATTATACATATTGGTGTGGGTGGAAAGGAAGGGAAGATGAAGTTGAGTGAAAGTAAACTAAGGAGATTGCAAGATGAAATCGCATGCTTTGGGACAGCTTTTTCAATCCAGACTCCCACCATTCTCACAGCAACAATAATCTCATAGGCTTTGTAGTCTGGGAGGGGGTGAAATTGGGGAAAAGCAACTTTGAAAGGACCAAAAGAGCCCTATTGAAAGAGCCAGTGACAAAATCTACTCCCCCAAGGTAAACACTGACCAATCTTCATGCTATCTCTGTAAATCCTCTGGTCTGGCAGCATTTTGATCTATTAGTTAATTAACAATAGTCCAATTAATTAAACCATGTTGGTTATTAGTATTTATAGTAGTAAATTAATTTTCCAGGTTCTAATGCTTGACAGTATCAAATTAATTTTCAAACCTCTTTCTACTGTCTATGAAGGGAACATAGATGTTCTAATGAAAGTGTCTTCCTTGATTATCCCAGTAATTGAGGAAGGGCACAGATGTTATGGGGATATAAATTGAATTGAGTCATTTGAGAGGTGTAGCTCAGAATCCTTCAAGCTGCTACAAAGGATGTGTGGATGAAATGTTTAAAAGGGTAGTCTAACATCAGTTAGGAATATTGCAAGAGTTTCTGGGATATGCCTTTCAAACTGCATGCTGCTTCAACAGTACTTTGGAAAATATTGGAAGATACCATAACACCTCTTCCTCTAAATTAACTAGAGTAACGAGCAGATTTCAGGTTCTCTAGACTTCTTGCACAAGTGAGATGTTGAACTAAATAACCTAGTGGGTAGGTGGGAGGTAGAAACTGGACGTTATGACACCGCAGTAGCTTATAGCTATCTTAAAACTAAATGTAAGAGTTGCTATGTAGATGTACAATGCAGTCTTGTGCACAGTTGCTGAGACATATTCCTTACTGATTTCAAGTGGACTTATTTTCAGGCAGATGGTTATGAAGCCCTGTACAGCTCAGATCTAGGTTATCTGAAGGACCATATCTTTCTTTATGAGATCTGCTGCAGAGGTCTTTCTCTCTGTCCTACCATCCTCATAGGTACATCTAGTGGGAACACAGGAGAGGGCCTTTGTGGTGGCTCCTCCCCAGGCTCTGGAACTCTCTCCCCAGAGAAGGATGGCACTCTCCCTGCTTTCTTTTGGCAGACAAGTAAATACTTTTTTGTTTAGACAGGCATTTGATGATTGACTGTATAAGACCTGTCCTTCCAAATAATGTGCTGGATTTTGCTAATTGTTGTGCATTTTAATGATACATGTTTTAATCTGGTTTTAATTTTTTTATTGTTTTTAATTGGGTTTTTAACAATTTTTTTTAATTTGTTGTAAGTCACTTTGAGTCACAAACTGGAGGAAAGGCGGGATAGAAATAAATTAATAATCATATTTATAATAATATTATAATAATTTTTTATATAATTGGGACTTTCATTAATTTAGAACCTGCTGAGTTGTAGCCCAAAAGCTACTAGGAATAAAGAAGCAACAGTTATTCCCCTTTTGAAATGAATACCAGCACTTAAACTTGTTTGGATCCATCTCAAACTTTAAGCAGAATATAAGCATCCCTAGGGACACTGAAAACAGAAGAGAAGAGAAGCAGGGAATATTACATTGGCAAAGAAATTTGACTTTCACTTGTCTACTAGATTTTCAGTAAGAGTCAAACAAGTTAGCACTTGGAAGACATGCAACATCTATGCATAAAGAACTGATGCCCAGCTCACTGTTACTATTATTTTGCCTAATTTACAACCTGAAGAAAGCATCTGGCAAATTTGAAGCTTATTCACTGCTTTGTTGCAGTGTCTTAGTGGGCTTTAGTAAAGGTATCATACTACTTTTGGATTTCCTTTTTTTTTTTCTCAAATGGGCTGGCATAGCTGCTTGCATTTTTTGTTTGTTTTTGAGAGCATTTTTCCACCACAAACAACTGCTTATTTGCTTTTACTGTTGAGCTGACTGTGGCAAAGTACTGGTTATAAGTCTTTTTTTATTTGTTTGATGATTGCTCCAGATCATCTACCAGTACTTAGGTGCCAGGTTCATTTTTCTGATTAAAAGCCTGCCACATATGAACAAGCAGCTGGGTGAAGACCACTGAAATGTTTACTGTGGCATCTACTCCAATACTATAAACAGTATGCCTAACAAAACTTGAAAAACAGATAAATGTTCTGTCTTCACCCTTTCATTAATCTACACTTTGATTCATACAATTCAAGCTTGCAGTTCTGGAAAAAAGGCTAATGTGAATAGAAATGTATGTAAAGTCCCAGCTTCCAATTCCACACAACCATGAGCACAAATGTGGATGTCAGATGCCCAAGTGAACATTCTACTGTAAACCAAACATTCATGTGATTGTGTAACTATATGGAGGAATTTCTCCATGTGATCCAATTACACAGCAGCTCATGTTTCCCAGATGACCTAGCAAACACTCTGTCAAGAGATCTCTAAAGCAGTAAAATGCAACATTCAAGAGGAGTCTTTGCTGATCTTTCAGACTGATACATGATTAAAACACCAAACCTCTAAATTATTTTTCTTTGTATATCTGGTATAGCTTGTCCTCTATTTTTATGGTATCTTTTCAGATCTAATACTGTTGCCTTCCACTGTCAGTATTAACTTCTGCCTTGCCTTTTCTTTCCAGAAATACAGTAGTCAATTTGTATTACTGGCATCTATGACATGTGCTTTTGTCTGACCTGGCTGCCTCTCATCTACTTGTCACCTTTCCTACAGCTTCTAGATTAAAGGGTCTCCTGGCAATTTATCACTTTCTTTAGCAAAAACCTAAGTGCATGTTAGTTGAAGTGGATTACAATAGAAACTGTATTTTTCTTGGTCTGTTATATACAAGAAAGGGAATTAAATGCCATCCAATGGCACACCAAAGATTCTGTTGTTTTCGAGTGTGCTCACCCAAGGAATAAAATAAGAGGCATTTTATGAAACAGTGTCAGTATTACCACTTTAGCTATTGAACTGGAGTGAATAATTGATCTCAGAATATGAACTATTGCTTTTCCTCTGTTTTTTATAGACACAAGTTAATGCATGAGGATAGGTTCTTTTCCACTGTGTACTCTACAATGGTATGATAGCATTTTCTGCATACACTGACCCATAAAAACCTAGTAGGACTTATTTTTGTATCACAATGGTCTTGTGCAAATCTTAAGGTAGTAAACAAACAGTTTGCATATATGTTTTACACCATAATAATACAATGATAATTAGCTATGCAGACATGGTTCATGGTTCACGGAATAAGTAGAGAGTACCCTACGCTCAAAGTTTGAAGGAAGGTCCAGTTCTGGTTATAATGGAATGGATATATAAAACTGGGAGTTAGACACTAAAGAAGCTGAGAGAGAGAAAGGAAGGGTGACCTACACTGAGCTTAAAATACTAGACATATTACTCCGTGAACCATGCATTCCCAAGCCAAGTTTGTAGAAAAGTGAGTAGCATCGAGACATTTTTCAGAGAGCAATGGTATGAAGGATTTTCTTTCACCTCTGCATCAAAGCCATTTTTCATACATGAGTCTTCACTCTTTTGGGAGCTCAGCTAAGAAGTAAACGAGAGTGAAAAGTATGTGGAGCAAAGGAAACAAGGGGAAAGCTAAGGAGAGAGGTGTGTGGCTAGAGCTTCCTGGTAGAATACTGAATGTTCAGTATTATCTCTAGGAACCCATCTTTCTGAAGTCCTGATTGCTAGTTCCAGTTTAGTGTGGCTGGAAACAGCCAGCTCTTAAGCCAGAACAGTCTGTGATACATACCAGTCTAGCTCCCAGCCTCTTCATGGCCCCACCCCTTCTTCAGTTTACCATGTTTCTGTGGCAGCTTCCAGTGGTTCCTGTTGGGGGATGTGATAACAAGATGTCTCGCACACCTGCAATCAGTGACTCCCATAGTTTCCTACCCACTTTTCCTGTGGAAAGGGTGAGGAGTGGGGAAAACAGGATTCATTGGGAACCATCATTTCAAGCTACCTTGAAATGATGGCTCCTTCTTCTCAAAATGGAGCAGAGAGGGAGATAGGTAATACAAAGGTGGGAGAGACAGATATAATGGATGACAAAGGGTGGGGAGGGAGAGAATTTCTAAATAGAAAAAGAAAGTGAGTTGTTGTGATTACCCTTTAAGAGAAGAGAGCATGGGGTGGGGGAGTGACTTTGGGCTTGCCAGCTGCCAACATGTAATACCTAATATATTATCCCAGTGGACGTTTATTCCATGACAATATAGCACTGGGTTCTTTCCTCCTGAGTGCTTCCCCCACCAAAAATCCCTTTGGCCCCTTCTTTACTTTAAGAAGCATACATGAGGTTGGCAACCAGTTTGGCCAATTTTTTTTTCTGGAAGTGCCACAATTATCATCATCGTCATAGTGACAATTTTTGTAGGAGATAGTCCATTAAATATTTATCATAGTTAAAAGGACATAATGGCTGGAATCCTGTTGATGTCTTACGCATGTGTAAATTCCTCTATGGAAGTGGTTTGGACATTTTTGTCCAGTGTTCATGGTTGTACATGTGATGGAATCGTACATGTGATGCATTGTGGTTGGATGCACACACATTGTACATGGGTGTGCATGTACACTGTACATGGTTCCACACTGTGTAAATATAGCTGTGTATAAATATAGTAAATATAGTGCATTACGTATGGTTGAGCAAGCAAACTCTAGAACTTTTGGTTGAAGGACACTGCAATTCACTAATAGGGCAACATTTGCAGCTCTCGTGTAACCCTATAAGCACAAACTTATGGTCCATCTCGTCAGTGTAGGATCTCAGCCAAGTTGGGTCCAAACTTAGAGCAAACTGACTGAAATCAGTGGGACTAGTCATTACTGAAATCCCATTGATTTCCTAGATTTGTCATGTTACTAGCCAGTGTGAAGCCAACATGTAAATGCACAGTATTTGAAAACAAGAGTCAGATATTCTCAAAGAATATGACTTTTCTTAAGGATCTGGTACATACTTCATTTTAAAAGACCAGGTGTCTCAAGAAATATCTGCTTGAATTAAAAACTATTGCAAATTTGTCTGCCATAACACCAAAGGAAGCACCGATCCGTGTATCTTCTAGGATATCAAACATTTAAATACAAATAGAGTAGTCCCATACAAACAGATAATGACCATTATGACATTTCTGTGTCCGTGGCAGGCAGAAACACTAATCTGTCTCCTTAACTGAAATGTCACATTGAAAAATTTCTGAGCAATCAAGCAGAAATATCTCATTTCTCACAACTTATTCTTGCACTGTGAGGGGCGGAAACATGGCAGATAAACTTACAGCTTTCCTTTTTTTAATAATGCCAATAAAAGACAAAGCTAAAGGCTTTGCAAACCTCTTGAAATATCAAGTTGACAGAATTTTATGAGGAGTATATGAGATAATGTTTGTTAACCTACTTTTTGGCTTGTAGTGGCACAGTTGATAGGAGACTGTTCTGCATAGTGACCCGTTACAGTTAAAACAGTACTCCTCACAAAGGGAGCCACTATAGTGAACAGGTTAAAGCTGGCTTTATGTGGCTATTTGTTCCTATTGGAGTAGTGATGAAGGAAGAGTCTTCACCACTGCAATGGCAGCAAGTCCTTGTTTCCCAGGAAATTAGTTGTATGTTTCAGGACAATAAGCAACTAACTACCTGGGAAACAAGGACTTGCTACCATTCTAGGGGCTTGGTAACAGCTTCCCGCTGATCTTTTTTGCTTTCTCTAGGGAATCCTACAGAAGCTTTATAAGTTTTTTTAAATTCTCATGTTTATTTTTAAGCCTCATATGATTAATGTCTGTCTGCATGCACAGTCAAGTTTGTGGATGTTTTTAACAGTCATTTTTCTTGCTTTATTTGCCAGGTTGAAGTAGGCAATAGCAGGCCTCTGCTTTGCCAACTCACTCAGGCATTTCATTCTGATTTTAGGACAGAATCATAACTAGTCATTCAGTGCTACTCTCATAATCTCCAGTGCCCATATAATGGTAATGGAATTATGTAGCACTTCCCACCAGAGATATAACGAGACTCTGAGTGGCCAGAGTCAAAAAATATGGGGAAGGGCAAAAGATTGGGTCATTGGTCTTTGTAAAAGATGCTTAATATTTCAGATTGCTTTGGTGAGCTCTCTTGAGCATGTGCAGAGTACAAAACCACGAAGCAGTACTATGCCCATGCTAATTGCTCCAGGCAAGGAAAAAGCAGCCACACGAATGCATTGCATCTAGGCTAAACTAACTGTTTATTGAAGCAAAGCAGAATACATGATAAAGCGCTTCAGACAGTATGTCCAGAAGCAAAGCATAAACAAGTCCAGGGGAAAAGGTATTATGGAATAGAGTGAAGAAGTACTTACAGAACATGATGTAAGCTTTTAACCAGTGCTAAACCACTCCCAGACATACGTCCTGTGACATATTACATGTTTGGTTCTCAGACTTAGAACTTTCCCATGAGACAAGAACTTTAGGAGACAAGATAGACAAAACAAACTTGCAGCTGTGCAATGAAGGGCAAATTATCCTCTATTTTCCGTTCCCCAGAAAAATACTTAACACACACCACACTAACCTTCTAGAAGCCCTGACATAATTGAACAAAATGTCATCAGGGGCAGAAATATCACTTGGGTTCTATGCCCTTATTGGCCACCCCCCCATCCCTACGCACCTGCACAAGTTGTCCTCCCAGTAAGACTGACTTGTACCACCAGCTTAGGGCATTAGGTAATTTATTTTGTTGTTAAGGTTTTATTCCACACAAAGATTGCCATGATACTTCTGCAGTTACTGCCATTCAGTGTAAGGTGTGTTCCTTCTTACAAGGTGGGGCTAGGTGAGTAACAGGAACCAAAGTGCTGGAACTGTGGGGCTAGCATGGAAATGAGATCAGCTGCAGCCTCTGAACAAGTCCTGCCAAGAAAACCCCCAGGATAGGTTTGTCTTATAGTTGCCATAAGTTGGAAATACCTTGAAGGCACACAACAACACAAGAGATACCAGAAGGAATCTCTGTTAATATCCATGTTTTGCTAGTGATGATGTGTATTTGATTTAAATAGAGTATCACTGATACTGCTTTTGCTTACTATCTACAGCAAATTACAAAGGACATCTAGTGTCTGTTTACTACACATATAATAACCTTATTCTTAGCTAAAGAGAAAGAAACAGGTTCTATGGGTTGAAAAGCTGATTCATTCAGTAATGTTAAACAAATTTCTACTGAGGTTGCACTTCCCTTTACAGACTTGCCGCATAGTGTAAGCAAAATCCCTGTATTTTTATTCCCTGATTCAATAAGAAAAAAAAGTAGTATGTGCATTTTTTTTCTTATTGGATCAAGGAAGAAAAGTGCAGTCATATCTCTATTCAGCAACCTGCGGATGTAACTTTAAGCATATTTCCTAGAAGGTATACTATACTGGACGTTAGAGGAATCAATTATGAGTTAATATGCATGTGTCTAAGAGAGTGTTTCAGTTCCCTAGTCCTGAAACCTTACTCATGATGGCATAAATCCAACTAGCAAAGATCCATTAAATCAGTGAGAACTTAGTATGTCAACAGTGATGTAAACTGTATTGATTCAGTAGTTGTACTTTGGTTGAGACTAACAATGTAGTCCTTAGAATGCATGATTAAACATCAGCAATTCTAGTTCAATCTATTTTTAATTTGCAGAATCTATACCTCTTCAGGGCATATTAATTCTTAGGTTATTCTTTAGCATACCTAGTCAGTTACTCTGACATGTATTTGGTAACCAGTTGAGGAACTAAGTTGCTAAGTATTAATTCTGCCTAACACACAATTTCACTCCAGAATTTCACTGCCTCAATGTTAAAATGTATCAGTGTCAGCAGAATTACTTGTCATACCTAAAAGTTTGCCAGGCTCTAATTATATGGCACCCCATGGATTTCGTACAGCTGGAGGTCTTTCTTGTCACTTTATAAACTCAATTTCTGAGTGTTTTAAAATTCTAGGATATTAATTCAAATCAAGCTGAAACTCAGCATATAAAGTAGTTGCAATAATGATGTTATGAAGTGAGGGAAAACTCTTTAATACATACAGTTTTATGCCTTGATTACAGTCTGCATCTCCTTCATCTTGTTTTTAAGAGGCATTAGGTCTTTATATATGAGGACAAAAAGAGTATATTTTAAAACAGAGAGAGAAAGAAAGAGACAGAGAGAGATTGATAGAGAGAGATTAAGAGACAGAGGCCAGTTCCTCACGACAACACTCTCCCATGTCGTCCCATTGCAATCCCAGCAGCACCTCTACTGGGAAGGAAGTGTGTCCCCAACACTCCCCTCCACACCTGGCCAGCTACCTGTGAAAGGGAGCGCAAGGAACATGCCCCCTCCTTCTGCACTGCAGCCACCCATCTTCCCATGCTGCAGTGGGGAAGGAAAAGTGTGATTGTGCCTTTCTGCATGGCCAGCGGCGATGGAAGCCTCATGCAATTGGGAGCCATTGATGGGAGTTTTTTCGTCAATGATGTACCCCACGATGGTGCTAGGTGAGGGACTCAACGAGGGCGGGACCATGACAATATCATGTGAAAGTGTTGTTGTGGTCTCGCTCCTCTTGCGTCCCCATGCTGGGAGGGCACTGTCCTGCAGAAATGGCCAGAGAGAGCATTCTTCAGGATTTCATACTAGCCTAAATTTTCACAATCCTTGTTAAACTATTTAGTGGGTAGGGAACGTTACTCTGCTGCATTAAACTGAGATTATAACTTTACGTATAATGTTTCACATCAAAAACTGATCACATTTGTCATTTGGTGTAAAAAATGGAGCATTTGACCTCTTGCCACCAAATACGAGCTATGTGAATTAAAGACCTAGCATTGTAAGTCTGTTTAGTCCTACACAGCATACAGTTCAGAATGCCAAAATTTTAAGGCCAATCAAAAGAGATATGAATGAAATGTGAAACTTATATTCAAATGCCAGAATTCCTCTAGATTGCATCTGCTGACTTGAAAGCTAAGTATTATTTGAGGTTTGATTGTACCTGCAAGTCTTCAAGCAAGTGAGACTTCATGTATATTTTAAAGATCTACTAAAGATATATTAAAACTGTTTTATCAATCTGATTTTTTAATTATTTTCAGTACATCATGGCTTTATAGGGTGTTATTAGATTCTAGATTTTTCTTTGAAAAAAAAAATGGAATTAATTGTATATTTTAGGATAGGCTACATGAAGTAAGTGTACACAAAGCTCATGAGAAGGATTTTTGGCCTCAGTGCTTCTCTTCTATTAACCCTTCTCCTTTCTTGAAGTAGAGTAGATTTCTGGGATATGACATAGTATCAGAAACATTGATTTCAGACTTTAAAAATAAGGTCCTGTGTATTGTCTTGTCCATTCACTTGCACTCTGCGTGGTACATATCAGCAGCTACTTAATCTTAGTCAGTTAAACCTGACACTTGACTGATAGGCAAGAGCCCTGTTCACAGAAAAATCCAATCAGGAAAGCCTCTGTGGAGGCATCAAGTCTAGTTTAGGAGCCAAATGTTATTCCGCAGCAATTCCACAGAGCACAGATGTAAAGATTTGCCAATAGTCCATGGATCTGATTAAGGAAAGAAGTGAGGCACCCATCAATCGCTATGTACCAAAAATGGGTCAGATCAAGAGCATTACACCAGCACAAGCTTTGGGGCACAAAAAAAGAAATCCCAAAATTAGGAAGACATGTTGGAAGGAAGAGGGCTGGAGTAACAAGATCAGTGAAATAAAATTGTAATTTGAAGAGGAGACATCTTGCTAAGCCACATCTCATTTTCCCAGGATAGGATTCTATGTTGGATGAAGTATTGTAATGCCTACAAACAAACCAATTTCTATAACAGTCATATTTTTAATTACTTTGTAAACATGATGGAAAAAATATTAATGAGGAAGAAAAGTTAGACAAGTATTCTCACAGAATAATTGGATTTGTTTCACTGGTTCTCTACAGTTTCTTTATATCAGAAAGTTTCTCAGTCATAGAACATGATCCTCTGCTTGGTAACTACACCTTGTTACACATGCTTGCTTATCTGATGATAGTTTTCTCCAGATAATACAAAAATAAATTAGTGGACTGCATGTTAAATTGGTTTGGTTTCCACAGTTTCACTAGTACCATATACTGTATAAGTGACTTCTGTAACATGTGCAAGACTTTAGCATTTTTATACCTTAGCACCACTCAAAATAACTTTTCCATCATAATTGAATCTTTGGATGGGAGGTCATTTCTAATGACAGTAGAAATCTTATGGGAAGTAGAAAAATGATACCTTCTCTCAGATCTGCTTCATGGTCAGGAGATGCAGCAGCCTTGCTGTAAAAAAAAACTCGTATAGACATACCATTAAATCATACAGAAATATCTACTTTTGTTTTATATGTTTTATTTTCTGTATTATTCACCCTTTGTTTCTTTCTGCTTCTCCTACTGAAAATACATAGTGTGCATGGACAAAAGCCTGGGGCTAGAATTCAGCATGGGGCTTACATCTTTGTGAATGGACTTAGGTGTGTGGAAAATAGAAGTGGGTAGTTCTCCAACCTACATATTCACCTAGCGACTGTTGTAGCATTACGACACAATGAACACCAGTACACATCTGAACACCAGCTACAAAGTCTCAGAGCACAACAGGAGTGCCCAATGTCATCAGAAATGTTCAGTGTGGATCAGAAGTGCCCAATAAGCATCTTCTGCATGGCGGAAGTGTCTGATGCATATCAGATGTGTCCAGTGAATATCAGAAGCGTCTGTTGTGCTTCCAAAGTGCCCAGTGCACTTCACTGAAACACATCACAAGCGCTCAGTGCATATCAGAAGCACATGATGCTCATAGGAAGCAATCAGTGTGCATTGGAGCACTCCTGCCAGTGCCCAGGTACTCATCTTTACAATTCACTAACAGAGTTCTGTAGCTGTGGATTTGTAAAGTTAAGAAATGTTGATTGTGATGTAGAATCTTGACTAAAGATATTAAGTGTATAAAAATGTCTGTTAACAACTTTTTGGCTTTTTTTTCTTCCAGGACATATTTTTATAAATATGCTAAAGAGAAACATATTTCAAATCATTTTGTGAATGAGATAACATATACCTTTAATTGGACAAGATTCAGCAGTGTCTGCCTGTTCTGTCAAAGTTTAAGATTCTGTGAACTTGGAAATTTCAAGAACCTTCTTCTCAATAATGGATTGAGTAGCCTGCTTCTTAATAGTCCAGTCTACTTCAATCTCCTGCTCCCTGAGCAACTGTTAAAAAGAAGAATCTCCAAGGAGAGGCAGGCCCACTTTGGACCCCTCTATGTGTTGTTGCCTGCAACCTCTGTTATCCCTCACTGTTGATCATACTGGAAGGGGATTATTAGAGTCAGCATGCTAGATCCACATACATATCTACATAAGAAAAATTGAATGACACAGACAGAGATTTAGAAGCACATTGATGTTCAGTAAGAACCAGTTGCTTTCCTGGCCATACCTTTCATATGCTAGGCTTCTGCTACACTCAGAAGTTGTGATGGCAGAGGAATGATAGTGCACAGAATGGTGCAATATGAGTTTAGCAATAGTTCAAGTTGCACTTTCATATTGGGTAGGCAGGAAAACTGTCAGCTCTGTCATTACGGTTGTTGAGCCAACATAGTAAGATGTGGACCAGGCTGTTAATGTAACAGTAAGCAGTGAAGCTTGGCAGGTCCTTTGGTTCTTTATTCCCTTGAAGTTCAGTGTGATTTATGGATTTTGTATGTTTCAATGAGATTTTTTGAAGTTAGAAATGGGTAAAAATTGTGCTTCTGTTCAGATTGTCTTCTGTGCCTTCTCCAAATCCTTTCAGTTATGGAACCACTCATAAAATTGCATCACATAATGTGCACAACATTTACAACTGATGCTGTACTGAAGCCTTTATAGCCAGATAGATTTTTCTGTAATTAGCAACAGTACAGTACATGTTTCAAAATTGACATCACTGCAAATAATGAATGTCATTGAGCCAATTTACCTTTACTTACAATATGACCTGGTAAATTCCCCTTTCATTTGTTTTTGTAATTTGCTTGGAAACTGTAATGAAGATTGAAAAGTCCAATTGCATCTCACTTGACTCTTTGGAGTTTGAAACACAAGTCTGTGAATGTATGCATCTCATCCATGCATACTAGAAAGGGGTGGCACAGAGAATAAGCATTCCTCAAAGCCATACTTTCATCAGGAAATTTTCTACCTAAAGTTATCAGAAATAGGAATTAGAGAAAAATAATTCTAGCCTTGGGGAAATAAAATCTTTTTTTTTCAAATGCATATCTAGAAACATCACCTGCCAACCATTTAATGTACTTATAGTTTATGCTAACCTTCCCCAGCATTACTTTTTAATCTATTCTAGTCTGTGTACCTAGTAAGAAGGAAGCCTGGAGCCAATTGCAATTGCTTTGCAACTCATATCTGTAGCCGCCAAGTAGCTGGTTTTTTCTTTTCTTTTTGTTCCTCAAGGTTCATGACTGTCAGCTCTTAATGGAAATGGAAATGCTGCCTCATTAACACAAGCATCAACCAAGTAACTTCACTGCAGACTTTTGGTGCTTGAGTGTACCACTTCAGTTTCTCTGTGATTGTAACGATTATGCCCTGCTTCTATCAAAGGCTAACTAAGTATATATTCAAGTCTTACATTTTTCCACTTTTAAAAAAGGTTAAAATATATTGGTGCATTTTAAGAGCCCTTAAGCATTTTTAGTTAGTGCTGTTTCCTTGAAGTGTTCATCTATTATTCTAGCTCCTGAGATATATATATAATGTGTGTGTGTGTATATATATATCAGAATAACCCTTGGATTCCAGCCTGAAGACTCCGCAGCATTGTTTCTTTCCTTTTGACCTGTTTAGAATATAAACATTAGAATTTCTGCGTAAAATGCATTCACCCAGAAACTCCATACCCAGTCTGGTGCCCAATAAGACTTAGGGATCTACACCTATGATAATTCTTGATCACTGACCATAGTGGCTGGAGCTGATGGGAGCTGAATCTAAATTATCTTCCCCCATGCTGGTGAAAGCTGATTTGTTAAGAAAGGAAACAAGAAAGGAGAGAGAAATGGTCCATGAAATTATCGGCCAGTCAGCTTGCTTTACATTACATCAGGGCTATATACTCAATACTTATTTCATAAATTAACACACTGGCTACAAGAAAAACAAATTATACATGAAGAACAGGTAGGATTTAGAAGTGGATATAACACTATAGACCAGTGTTTTGACATTAAGGCCCTTTTCACATGTGGGGGGGGGACGGGCAAAAACACGCTAAAACGGAGCTTACCCACAGCCGGGTAAGTCCATCGCCACGCGGAGCAGCATGAGCTCGCTGCTCCACAGTCCTCCGGCATCCCAGATGGCGGCTTTCAGTTGATGGAGGCTCTCCACCACCCGGAGAAGCTCGCCAGCCGGAAGCCCACCCCCGGCAGATCTGCAGGCACACACTTGCGCGCACCTGCCAATCCACTTTGGAGCCGGGCGACGGAGCGGCACGGGGCTGTGCGCTCCATGCTTTTTAAAAACCTCGAAAAAGAGGTTTTTAAAAACACGCAGCCCGGCTAGTTCCGGCCGCTCCTGAGTGGATTCTGGTGTGGAACTACAAAAAGTAGTCCACGCCCGTCCACTCTACAGTGTAGAAGACCTCCGTGACAGGTCGCTCTGCACCGTTTCAGAAGCCCGGTATGGAAATGGCCTAAGTCACATCATAAGGACACATACTACGGAAAAAATGAAACACATTTATACTGCTTTTATTGACCCTTCTGCTGCTTTTGAATCTATCAAAAGAAAAAGATTGTAGAAAAAATTAGAATTCTGATACTGATTGTAAATTTTTAAGACTGATACAGGAGCTATACAGCCACACAGAAAGGAGGGTTAGAGTTGGCTCAAATGGTTCTCAGACAGAAGCTTTTACAACAACATAGGGGTTGAAGCAGGGGAGAACCATTTGGTACCTTGTTTAGGTCAAGTTGATTCTCCATCTCCAGTAATCAGGAATGGAAATATTTTCTTCCTGATGTATGCAAATGATTTAGTGCTCATCTCTTGTTTGGGTCTGAAAAACCTTCTGAATGCATTCAGCCCCTATTGTCGACAGGAACACCTATCAATAAATTATTCCAAGACCAAGGTAATGTTTTTTGGTATAAATTGTCCAAGGAGCAAATGGATCGTAAATCAACATGTCATAGAATAAACCCACCTATTCAGATACCTGGGTGTTATTTTCAGTGACTCTTTCTCTTTGAAATGGCATAGGGAAGCAATGAAGCTGAAAGCTGAGAAAACGATAGGAGCACTGATGAAATTTTATTACAACCAGGATGGTCAGTTGATTGAACCCACCCTGAAAAATTTTAGTAGCATCAGATGCTTGGATGCTTTATGGTGTGGAAATTTGGAGGTTAGATATTAATACCTGTAAAGCCTTGGAAACTTTTCAGAACAAATTTCTCAGAAAACTTTATTCTCTTCCAACTGCAACACCTGCAGCTTTTTTGTTGGCTAGTTGGCCATCAGTTAAAACAAAAGTAAATTGTGCCCAGTTAAGGTACTTCAAACAAATTGCCACTTTACCAGCTGATCAACTTCCAGCGATATGTTACATAGAAATGAGTAACAGTCAATACTGGAAACCAAGTTTACAAAATCTATACGGTTACTACTTCCCCAAGCTGAAGTCTGCCTTGATAGGAACAAGAAGCAGTTAAGAGGCTGACTATTTTGGTTAGATTTAAGAAGGGATCTGCAAGCAACTGGGATCTCAAAATTCTCTTCATGGTTTTCCTTTTTGAAAACTGAACATTTTAAAGCCAGATATTTGATCAAAACTTAAAGCCATCTTCCTAAAGAATTGCCTTCACTGAACTGCTCCTTGGATCCCACTTGGGAGAAAGGCAGGACAGAAATGCAATAAATAAATAAATAAAATTAATTCAAGTAATGCCAACTGCTGTTTCAGACAGGTGCTATAATAAGCTGTTATTTGGAAACAGACTATGTATTTGTAGCCAATGTCAGATGGAAGACATTGTGCATTGCTTGTTAACTTGCTCCCTGTATAGTAACCCCGTGGACCTGCCGGGGTAAAAAAAAAATCATTTTTTTTCTTACTCAAAATTATCCAAAATGCACTCTAGGGGGCCTCGAAGGCCCCAAAACATGGTGAGAAGGCCCCATGTCACCTTAGAGGACATGGGGAAAACCGTTTTTTTTGGTGTAGATACAGTGTTAGTATGGCCCTCCAAAGCCTCCTGAGAGATTTCAGAATTGCCCACTCATGCTCAAATTAACCATTCTGAGGTAATCTGTCTGTATCTGTATGTATATGGTACCTCTTTGCTTTGTATCCCACCAGTGGAGGCCATGAATGTGGGAGGATACGGAAGAGGGCTTTCTCCTCTGCGGTACCTTGCTTGTCAAATAACCTCTTCTTAGATGTCCAATTGTATCAACACTGGTATCATTCTGGTATTTTAAAAAATGGCTTATCATTAAGGACTTTTGGTCCTAATTGTTTTCACCCAAATCTGCACATGTTATGTTTTTACATTGATTTAGATTTTAAATTGTTTTAGACTGTTGTAGTTGCTTTTGACCTGTATTGTTTTAACTGGCCAAATTATTTAATACATTTTGGGTCTTTTTAAAATTATTATCTGCTGTTTTAAATTTGTTAAATTGATTTCATTCTATGCTATGCTGTATTGTATACTGGTATAGGGTGGGAGATAAAAAAAAGAAAGAAATTAAATTAAATTAAATTAAAACTATGGGAGAGGAGGGTCGTTCCTTTGTGGAATGGTCACTTTTGTGTTAGCTCTTCTACCTATGAAAAATATGCACAGCAAAAGTAATCCTGTGAACTCTGTTAGGTTTGGTTTTTATTACAAAGGAGAGCATGGATCTGGATCTAGTCTCATGCAAATCCATCCAGTCCAATGATGTGAAACATTACTATCTGCATGTATATCTTGAGAAATTATGTGGATTTATGTTTGCCATGACAAATATGAGACCCCATGTGTAAGCACTTCACTGAACTTTGTTGGGTAGAGTCAGTAGAGTTATTTTAATTTCAAACTGTTTCATATAACTTTCATTGAAAATTAGTCCCTTTTTTAGATTTTAAGATGCCCATGTTATCTGGCAGTATTATTAGGAGCTGCCAAATTTTATATTTTTAAGAATATTTTATAGTACTTTGAAAAAAATCCAAAAAATAACCAATAAAAACAAGTACCATGAAACCAAATAGCTAGGAATAATAAGACAATATAAACAATAAAATCCATTGAAATGGTTCATTAAAAAGTGGGGTAACTGACAATGTTAATAATCAGAAAAATAATGCCTGGGTAAGCAAATAGGTCTTTAGATGATAGTGGAAACAGCTAACACTGGGAGACTCCCTAATCTCGATGGGGAAGTCATTACACTTGGTAGGCACTGTAACAGAGAAGGCTCTCCTTTATCTCACAATGAAATTAGTGTCAGTGGGCCATGCACATTAAGCAAAGTTCTTCCCTTAACTTAGCATAAAAGTCTGTGCAAGAAAAAGCAGCCTCTCAGCTAACATGGTCCTGACCTGTACAGAGCTGTGATTGTGGAAACATAGTCACACAACAATGAATTGCCATCACAGATATAAATACAAAGCTGTCCAGTTAGCTGCCCAGTAGATGCTAAGAACTGCATATTCAGGGAAAGGATATATCTTAATGGCAGATCACATGCTTTGCTTATAGCAGGTCTCAACTGCTGGCATCTTCATGTCAAGCCAAAAAGACCCTCTCTAAAACTGTGAAAAGTCACTGCCAGACAGTGCAAAGAATACTAAGCTGACGGGGATCAAAGTTTTGATTCAATAAAAAGCAACTTTGTCTATGAGAGTGGCAATGATGTATGTGAGAGGAATAAGGGCAGCAACTACATCAAAGTCTTTCCGCACTATCATCAGAGGAAAGAGATAGATCAGGAGAGGGGAATACCATTTATCAAAGCAGAGATATGGTGCCAGACATGGTACTTTTCTGTCCCTGATAAGCAGCCATATATGCGCTGAAATATAACACAAGATATAATGGGGATATGATTAGTAATGACTGCACAGTTTGCCCTATTCCTCCTGTCCCCACCCCAGTCTTAAACAACATTGTACATTATTATTCTTCATACTTTGCATTGTTTATCTGATTAATAGCAGGTCAGGTTTGCTGTGGTTCTCCTTACCTCATTCTTCTGGCCTTCTGCCAAACCTGTATTTTCACATTCCTCCCCTTCATTTTATTTCTTACCACCTTCTGTCTCCCTGTTCTTTTTCCCCCTGATGCATTGATTTAAATACTTTGTTATTTTAAGATAGATCACTACAGTGTTAGTTTAGAATAATGACATTTTGGAAGAAAGGAACAGGTCCACAATATTTGAGTACTGCCCTACATAGCATTTTTGTGCAAAAGGCAGGTAATGCTCTGCATTCATTTCCCCTACTCTTGTTAAATGAAAATAAACCAAGCAGAAGTGACACCGGCCAGGCACCTTCTCATCCCATATTTCTTCCATTATTTGCATAGTCTGTGCTAAATTGTGTGGCCTATTCTCTTTATCTCATAAGACCATTGAAAGCAAAGAGTCTGTCAGCACAATAAAATGTGTCAGCCTAAACATGTTTATTAGAGGCCTATTAACTTTGACCTGGGACAATAGGATTTGCAAGATCTTCCAAAGCAATGTTTTGCAGACTAGAGGTTAAAACACTCAAGCTTTTCTTGTGTCCACTATTTCGTTACTTGAGATTGCTCTGCAGATCTCATTCTTGTATACACTGTGACTCAAAAAATTTCCTGCTGTTCAAAATATCTTGCAATTCTTTATTCAGGACCTGAGTTTCCTAATAATTTGGGGTGTTTTTTTTTTTTTTTGCCTAATGCATACCATATCATTTTGTTACCAAGCAACAACATTACCAAACATAACATAACAAACAATAAGGTGCTATAATTTGGATGCTGTACAGGGCAGCTGGAGGGAAAAGAGATAGAACTAATTTTTAAATTATATACCATGAAATTATTCCAAGTGATTTGAGAGAGAGGGAAAATGCAATGTTGCCATTTCAGGTCCTTTGTTTTTATTATACAAAGTCACTTAAATTGTTTTATAAAACTGTACAGTTAATTCCACAAATATGGCACAGTATAGATTTTATTTAGGTAACATGTCCCAATTACCCATTCTTCTTCTAATTTAAGCCCTCTTTAGGTTTATGTACCAATTATAGTATAACCACAGGAACTGACATTCCCCAAGCTTCATCAGAATCAATCAGTCCTCTTCGGCTAAATCTCAAATATTATTCAGATGGAATTACTTCCAAAGGCAATTTTGATACATTTAGGCTTTAGTTCTGTAATGCATTCTGGATCTGATTATCCTTTGCAGTATATTGCTAGGTAAAGTTTTCTTTTGGCAGAAATGTCTGCCATATTGAGTAATTAATAATTGCAAGCTTGCTAAAGCCTTCTGTATATGCCTTCTGTTGATAGCCTGTGCAAGCACAAGACATGCTAGGAATCCCAAGGGCAAACCATATGTGAACATTAAATATAGAGTCAGCTGCTGAGTTTCTCTCTCTTTCTCTCTCTCTTACAGTTAAGTGGAAGGAGCAACCTGCATCAAGACCATTGTGTACTGGTAAAATAGGTGTAAATCAGGGATGGGAACCATGCAGCCTTCTAGATTTTGTTGAAGTGCAGTTCCCAGTCTTCTGTACCATTCGTTAACTTGGACTGGTGGGACTTGCAGTCCTACAACATCTGGAGGACTCCATGATTCCCACCCCAGGTTTATACTTTTCTCCTAAAGCTGCTCTTCTTTGTTTATTTAGCTACATTCCCATGCCCGGTGTACAAGAGGTAAAGAGAGAAGGAAAATGCTCTATTTTGCTCAGTGATTCCATTGGGATCAATTTAGAGAAGAAGGCTATTGTTGCATGAGGAGTCCGCATGCAGTGCTTCCTATCCATAAACTCCTTATGGGTTTAAAAAAAAAAAGAAAGAAAGTGTTCAGCTGTATACTCTATAATGTGTGTGTACGTGTGTGTGTGTAAAAGTGACATATAGCATGTTATTTAAATATAGCGTGTCATTTAAAATAAAAAAAAGTGCACAGGCTTTATGCTTCTAAAAGTTAGTTTGAAAATGTATGACTAGTGAAACCTAGTAGCAGGTCTAGGTTGATCCACTCTGAATTTTGGGGTCAATTCGTGGGAGCTATCTAGGGTGCTCAATTCTGTGTTCCCATAGGGTCAACATCTTGAATGACTCCTTTAAAATTTGGACTAAAACCCAGAGCAGATTCACCATCCCACTGATATCAGAGTTGACATGAGATCCACCTCAAAATGCCAAAAAGAATAGGATCTGAGCAAGTGTATTCAGTGGTCACGGAATACGACAAATGCACTGCATATACTTTATTCTGTTCTGAGAAGCAGAGTAAGTTCTGCAAATATGTGCATAATATGTACTCAGGTTCACAATTTGGCATTTTTAAAAAGGTAGATGATGTATAAACTGAGCTTGGAAGTAACTAGTTACAAATAACTATTAAATAATTCTTTTTTCCAGTAACAAAGGAATAACTTAATTATAACTTAATGAAGAATAGCTTCATTGCTTTTGCACCATGACTGCGTCATTTAGGTTCCTTTTATGGTTACAAGAATATGGCTGTACTGCATGATAAAGGAAGAATGTCATATGGTTCAAATGTTGCCTCCTGCTGTACTGATGCTGCCTCATGCTCTGTTGTTGATATGAATATAACTTTGAGGGGGATTGGAGTAGAATGTGTTTTGTATGCAGGCCAGCAATGTGTATTCACTTTTTTTAAAAAGTTAAAGGTTATATACTTACACTTGAAAAAAAGTTTTTTTTAAAAAAGGTATAAATAGGTATAATGCTAACTATTAAGGAGCTGTAAGGGTGAGTACTTTTAAAAAGTAACTTTCTAACCTCTAGGAATAAAGCCTAACTTCTTGATCAAAATTGGAAAGATAACTCATTTTAAAAAAATTAGATGCAGCCTAAATCTGGGAAAGGATCTGAATGCCAGACAAGTGGTAGGACCATGGGCTTTTGAAAATCCTGATTTGAGATATTGCCAGTCCTGTTGTATATAGTGTTTATTTTCTGCTGTTTTTCTATGTAAGTACAAACTGCCCACTTGATGCTAGATCCTGATGACTAAATATTCAGTATTTCAGCATATATAGATAGTTGGTCCAAGTAGGATCGTTATCACCCTTAATGGGTCAGTTGGCATGTTGCCTTAATGTTCTAGTTTGTCTCTTGTATTTGTTTATATACTGTTCTCCCTCCACATTCCCGGGTTTGATGTTTGCAAATTTGATTATTCACGAATGTGTGTGCGTCCTGCCCCCCATTCTCCTCCTCCGACTCCTATGCATTTTGCCCTGGAGCGTGTTCTCCGAGGCAAAATGGAAGGGAATGAGGTGGGAGGGAAGGCTCCCATGAGCCTTCCTTTCCTCGTCTGGAGTTTCTCCCCTCTCCTTCCCATCCATTTTGCCCCAGCGCAAAGAATTTGCATGGAGGCAAAATGGAAAGGAATGGTGTTGGCAGGAGGAATGCTAAAGAATGTTCTTTTCCTCCTCTGGAGTTTCTTCTCTCCCCTTCCCATGTAGTTTGTCCCAGCATGGAGAACTCACACTGAGGCAAAACAGAAGGGAATGGCGGGGGTGGGGGAAGGCTCCCAGGATTCTTCCTTTTCTCCTCCAGAGTTTTCCGCCTTCCCTGCCCGTCCATTTTGTCTGTGCAACATGCATGTGAAGGGGAAGGGGGAACTCCAGTTCTTGGGAGCCTTCCTCCTATTCCATTCCCTTCTGCTTTCCATGGGAAGGGGAAGGGGGGAGCCCCAGCAGGGAAGGAGAGGAGGAGCAGATGTGAGAGTTATTTACAATTGTTCCACTTTCACAAGGGTTCTGTGCCCCGAAAGAACGAGGGTAGAGAGAAACTTGCTGTTGAGTTTCAGGGAACACTTCGGAGTAGTTTATAGGCCAGAGTGGTAGTTTAGTGCAGTACAAAGAGCATATAAGTGTCAAGAAGAACTTTCAAGTGTGGATATAACATTATAACGGTAAAGCAAACAGCCAGGGACATCATGGCTCAGTCAGCAAAATGAGTTTTATTATCCAGGACAAGACTATTAACTCCAGTCAATTAACTAATAATAATAAAAAAAAAACTCTGTGTTTCTGCCTTACAGAATGTTAGTCAGAAAGGTGTTCATTTGTCAGATGGCAGAATTAAGCCATGGAAAATTTAATCCAATACTATGTATATATGTACTATGTTGTGCTTCTTGGAGAAGCATAAACCTTATTGCATGTATTACTCATATGATCTTTTTCAAATGCCTCAGAGAAGGAGTCACTTCTCTTAATGCAAGTGTTCACGGTTAGATATCATGAGAGTAGGTTTGAGAGGTATGGGATGAGGATAGATGTGAGGCTCTTCCCTACTTGAATCATGTCAGGAAGCAGGAGATTAGCAGAATGAAAGAAACTTGTCTGTCTCTGTTATTCTGTCTATCTCTGTCTCTGTCTGTCTGTCTGTCTGTCTGTCTGTCTCTGGTATTCCTCTGAATACCAGGATCTGTCTCTGGTATTCCTCTGAATACCATAACTATATGACATGCAATGACATCTTGTTATCTAGAATCATAAATAGAATTCCAAGTGCTATGAGTAAACATGGAGAGAATGAACATGAGTGAACATTAAGAGAGGAGTAGGTAAGGCTGAAGACAATTGGAGAAAGCAATCCAGTAACAGACAATACATGCAAGTCAACACTTTGTATTAACACTCATTTCATGATGACTCAACTATTTATTTTTTTTTCATTAACGTTTATGATAGTGCTAAGGGAATAATAAATGGATGTTTCTCAAATGCATATGTGGAAGCTTGTGGAGTGGAAGTAAAATATTTGTTATTGCGGTGAGGATGCTTACTCTGAATAAGAATGAATTTGTTCCTCCAGATATTGAAAAGGAACTGTTTTCCCATGTGTAAATGATTTGTCTTTCCATTGTCTTAATTAGGACATTGTGAATCAGTCTGAGATCAGATCATGTTTACATTTGAAGTCAATGACTAACATTGTTTTCAGTGGCTTTTCCATCTTCCTTTGGAAAACTGTCATTTAGAATACACACACAGAGAAAGTATTTATTTCCATTTCAAAGAAGTATCTTTCATTTTTGCATAAATACAGAAATTTTTCAGGCAGCACAGACAAAAGTTTCACTGTGTGACAGGCTGGCAGTATCTATGGACTATTGTTCAGGTGGTTTAAACCAAGTTAGCTTTTTACCTATCGCTGTTTTATCATTTGCTTCACACCTTCACCAAAGCAACAGTCTCAACCTGACCTACTGAAATTGAAAATGTAACCTTCCCAAAATAACAGATGCGAGATTCTTTGTGTTGACATTTTGTGTGGGTCTTATTCTCTGAGTCTGTGACCTACCACATGGAGAAACTTCTAAAAACTACCGACTTGCAATACCAAAGACAGTAACATGCTCCTGGGGGGTCTAGATCCATTGAACTACACTTGCAGTGTTAACACTAATGATCACAGAGGTTGAAAATCATAGGAAAAATGAACAGTGGAACACAGCTAACTCTGCTAAAGAGTGTTGTCTTGGCAGTTCAAGGTACTTGTAACTTTGTTCTTACATTGCAAATCAAAATCACAAGACGAGGAGTAAAACGTATTCCCCTGAGATTTAAGCACTATAGATAATAAAAAAAAATTATGAACAATGCAACTGTACAAAACCAATAAAGCATGAAGCAAATTATATCTTCAGTGTATTATTTGGTGCATTTAGGAGGAAACAGATGAACCTTTTAGAGGCCTCAGATGCTCGAGATCAGTTTGGATGATTAAAAGTCTATAATTACTGTGATTGCAAACTCTGGGTGGGATCCAAAGAACGGTACAAGTAGATTGTTTCAACAGAGCCTTGAGTTTGAATGACAGCCTTCTCCTCATGCCATATAGCAAATGTGCTTTAAAATCAAGGAGACTGTCAAAAGCAGTTTGTCTGAGATGGCATGGAGGCTTTTCTGTTAAAAGATAAAAGGTCCTAAGAATCTCTTTGGAAAGTGGCCTGTGTATAATATGGGATCACTCACTAAATTGTTGATTCTTGCAAAATGCAGGAAATGTGGTTTACCTGAACTCAAGAAAATGTTTTCCCAGTGTCATCCCAGAAAAGAAATTCAGACCCGAAGTGCTCAGAAATGATAATTCCATATAGAATCATCTGTAGCTTTTTCAAGTATATGTTTTTGAGTGCAAAACTTTCATTTGTCCGAAAGACTCCTTTTCATTGTTGACAAAGTTGAGCTCCCATATCCCACTCTTCGCTTACATGGCCAAGGGAAGCCCATAACTTTTTGGATTTCACAGTAACACGGCAAGCATATATCAGGATTTAAGAAGTATGGCAATTTCATGTAAATTGTTTCATTTTCTTTTTTGTTTTCATTTTAATTGTTTAATTTTGTCATTATTTTAATCTTTATGTAATATTATAGGCACTAAAAATTTAGTGGTTGAAAGTACTATGATCCCATTTAACTGATATGACTGCATCCTATGGAATCTTGGGATTTGTAGTTTGATGAGGCATTAGAGTTGCCTGGTTGAGAACTGTCTTTTTCGTGATGCTTATGGCAGGTAGGTGTGTGAATGTGTGTATACACATATGTCACTTCATTGCTGTATTTGGCCAAATGCATGTTTTCCATGAGATGACACCATTTAGGCACTTGTTAAAAGTCTCCCTTGCCTCAAAAGCTTGAGGGTGAACACATAGCTTCATTGTTTGTATTAGTTTTTCCTCTAGTACATGACCTATAGAGATGACAGGTTTCATATGGGAGTCTTTGGCTATCTTGTGCAGGCAAGGAGATGCTAATTACTATCTTTTGTTCCCCTCTCTCCCAACTCACAGATGCTTAAGAAATCCATTGCTGCTTTGGCCCCAGTTCCATCAGCTCCCTTCTCAAGAGGAAACGTGCTCACTGTTTCATCAACCAAGCACAACAGCATTTTGCACTGATTGTTTCTCCATCTCCACATGGCCTTTCTACTTGTGTCAGCATACCTTTTGCTGACCCGCACCCACAGTGCTCCAGTTGACAATGGGGCCCTCATGGAGACACTGAAGTCACAAGTCATACTGTTCAGCAATAAGAGTGAACACTACTCATCACAAGTAAGACCTCCTGGAACAAGCAGACGAATACCTCAGACAATCATTATTGGAGTTCGTAAAGGAGGGACGAGAGCTTTACTTGAAATGTTGGATGTTCACCCAAACATTGTGGTGGCAGCTACCGAAGTTCACTTTTTTGACTGGGATGAGAATTATGTGAAAGGAATAGACTGGTATAGGAGCCTCATGCCGTTTTCATATGAAAATCAAATAACTATTGAGAAAACACCAGGCTATTTTACCTCGCCACAGGCTCCCGAAAGGATTCATGATATGAATAGCTCTATTAAACTGCTGCTTATTCTCAGAGACCCCACAGAGAGAGTTATCTCTGATTATACCCAAGTCTATTACAATAGACTGGAAAGCCACAAGCCGGTTCAGCTCTTTGAAGACATTGTTATTAAAAATGGAGCACTTAATACCAAATACAAGGCTATCCAGAGAAGCCTGTATGACATCCATATGGAGAGGTGGCTTAAACATTTCCATTTGGATCAAATTCACATAGTAGATGGGAATACTTTGATCAAGGACCCACTTCCTGAATTGCAAAAAGTGGAAAGATTTCTTAACCTGCCTTCCAGAATTGTGTCGTCAAATTTTTATTTTAATCAGACCAAGGGGTTCTATTGCATTAGGAGTGATGGAAGAGAGAGATGTTTACATGAATCAAAAGGACGCCCACACCCTATTGTCAACAGTACTGTTTTAGAGCAACTGTACTCTTACTTCAGAGAGCACAATGCAAGATTTTACAAAATGATTAAACATTCCTTTGACTGGCACTAGTAACTTTAGTTTTGAAGGAAAGGATTTTATATATAGTCCTGCAGTAATTTATTTTCAAGCACTTCCTGATAAACTTTGGATTGCATTTGCCTTGATGTGAAGACCAGAGTTTGCTTCTCTGGGTTGTAACACTAGAAGTCTATTGTGTTAAATGAAAGGCATTCTTTAGTCTGCAGGCTTAATATTGGCTTGTAACTATTGTAATGAACTTGATTGCACCAGTCCAAGGCCACTGACTTCAATGGAGTTATTTCAAAATTACACTTGTATAGCTGAATTGACTCATTTGTTTCTTTTTATTCAAATTTATAAGCAAATGGAATCTCACAGAAAACCATTCCTTATCTGATTTTTTTTAAAAAACAATGTAAAGCTAAACTGGTTTTATTCTAACCTTTAGGTTTTGCTTTTTTTTTTTAAATCCAGCTCCATGACAGTGGGATTGATTTCTAGATTATGATGATGATTATGATGATGATGATGATGATAATGATGATGATTGCTGCTGCTACTACTACTACTATTGAAGAAAAAAGTGACTTGAACTGGCTCTATTATAGTTTTAAATCTTTTTGTGAAATGAAGATTGTAAAGTATATCTAACTTAAATGAGCCGCAATAGTAACTATGAACTTGGAGAGTTGATTTTTTTCTTTTTTTGTTGTGGCTCTTTCCATGTAGGCTGTTTGTAATGTAAGAAAATTATTACCTACATGGATAAGAAAACTGATTAATGTTTTTGAAAAAGGGTTAAGTTTTAATACTCTCAATACAAATAAATGAGGGCTCTAAAATTGTCCTGTTTTTCACAGTAGACGTCAGAAATCACACAGCTGTCCATTTAACCGCAAAAATTCTGAGTCAGCTTTTGTTTTCTTCTTAACAAAGGTACCCTTCATTAATACACAATTATTGGTCTTGTTTGTATTTTGTAACCATTTGTTCTAATAGTTTATATAACTAATTTGGCACAGAGTTTATAGAAGAAAAAAAATTAATTGCCTGCTCTCCAATGTGTGGAGTAACTTTTGTAATATCTATTTGCAAACCATAAGATGTACTCAGAGTGCAAAGTAACTTTATGTGGTATTGTATACTATACACACAATATTCAAAATATCAAGTATGGGTTTCTGATTTATCTATAAAATTATAAATCTACATAGATGCATTAGGATTTGTTTATTTATAATATAGTTTTATTTTACAATGTAATGGCTTTCTCTCTTTTGAAATATTTTACTTTTTCTATGGAAATTCACAGACAGTTTATTGATCAATGTATTGTTGATTTCCAATGTGTTAATTACATAATCAGCATGTTGAGAAAATATGAACATGTGTACATGGTGGGCCGTTTCGCTTTACAGGTCTTTAGTCATGCTTATAGATTGGTAAGGCTTGTAAAACACTTGCAATCAGTTCCTTCATTGTCACCAGAGGAACCAAGCAAAGAAGCTTCTGAAGAGGTTATTGTCTTGTCTTTTTGACCACAAATGATAACTCAGAAGGGACTTTGATGTTCATCTACTCAAACCTGATGATGATTCAAGGACATCTCCAGCTTCTCTGAGGAAGGGCCATTCAGCCTCTGCTTAAAACGCCTTATTGAAGGAGAGCTTTCTGAGGCTGTTTGCTCCATTGTCAAAGACCTGGGAAGGTCTTGTTAGCTGAACTCCCCCATACACACACACTTGGTTGTTTTTTTGTTTTGTTTTGTTTTTTTGGTAATTTGAACCCACTGGTTCAACAATACACTTCAGAGCAACATAAATATTTGAAGATATCCATCACATCACCTCTCCCATCATTCCTATCACATATCACTATAATTTTGTCTAGAGACAGTGTGCATGAAAAGCTCCTTGGCGCCCTAAGAGAAGGGCTTATGTTTTTGCAAGAACACTACACTGCAAACAACATCTTTATATCAGTGTCTCTACAAGGGATTCAAACAAATAGGAAAAAAGAGGACCAGATATGCAGGAAAGAGCACAACTATGGTAGGAAGCTCAGAGAGATCAGCAACTGGATGTACCTATCAGGTTTGAGGTCCTAGCTTAGGGAAGCATTCATGTGACCATCATAAACCTCAGCAAGCACACCTCACCAAGGCTGAGAGGTTGCATTTCATTCATACTCTCAATGCTGGAAAACTACCAAGCATCAAATATTGGGGAGGGGCAATGTGAGCAAGGCAACAGCTTGAATGGTACTAGTGGTCCTTTTGCCACTCACCATTGTCTCTTGCTCCTTACATCTGCTGACACCTGTGCTGTTGAATTGGAGTGGGCAAGGGTTTGGGGTTAGGAAGTCATATTTTCCACCCCCCCAGGACCATGGAGGGTCACATAACACACCGACAAAAAATATTCTTTTGCCTGCAAATGCCCTCTGATGCCTCTCACAGATAATGGGGGCAATTTTGCCATCCTTTAGCTCTCTTCGCACCATTTTAGACCCAGAACAAGACTTTTTTCTAACAGGAAGTGGCCCAGTAAACTTCAAGGTCCCTTCCAGTTGAAAAAACTGCCTCTCATGGGTCTAAAACAGCCCTGGGGGGACTAAAAATGCTCCTACATCATAGGGGGCATTTGAGGGGGGGGGAAATCACTCCATTTTGGGGGGGTTTAAGGGGGGCACACATAATCTATGCCCCACACTTTGTCCACTCCTGAGTTAGAATATGATCATTTGATTAAATTTCACACTTTTCCTACAGGCAAATTGGAGCAGTGCACAAGGTTCATCCTCTCCCAATTTTATCCCCACAAAAACTCTTGGGAAATAGATTTGGCTGGGAAAGTGATTCTCCAGCAGTGTTGCCACATGATCTTCACTTGAGGTGGTCTCTGGTTTTAGACTAATACCCTTTAACTACTAAGCCATGCTTGTCTGTGCATAGGATCTCTTTGGCAGTAGGCTTTATATAGTTGGGAATGGTTTTGGTGGGGGGAGAAAGGGGACATGTTAAAGTCAGTAGGTAAGTCCCTAGTTTATTAAAATACTCCTTCATGAATGTTTCTATCCGCAGTTAAAGTGTTTGTCTACCAACTAGGATGTGTCCTTTGCTTCCAACTTTTCTGTCAAAGATAAAAAAGTTCTGCTGGACTTGGTTGAAGCTTATCTTGTCCAACATATTATTTCTTACAATAACCATTCAGAGACCAGTATAAAACAGTGGCCATCTCTTACTGTTGTTTCTTGGCATCCCGAAAAGAATGCTAATTTTGATCCTGTAGTTAGCCTTATAGCTATCTTGTCTAGCCATTGTAACTACTAGGCATTGACAGGCATACCTCCACAAATCTGACTAATACCCTTTTAAAGCCATTGCCACCTTTTGGGCTAGTAAACTCCACATTGTAACTATGTACTTTGTGAAGAACTGCTGTTTTGCTTGTCCTGAGTCTC
Source organism: Cyclura pinguis (assembly GCA_030412105.1). Lineage (NCBI taxonomy): Eukaryota > Metazoa > Chordata > Lepidosauria > Squamata > Iguanidae > Cyclura > Cyclura pinguis. The sequence continues at coordinate 90,958,400 of CM059601.1, read as the reverse complement.
CCACCATTCACCTTCACTGTATTACAAGGGGAGACATCTCTGTTTATTTTCTCAAGCTGCATAAATTTATAGATCTCTGTCATGTCCCCTTTGAGTAGCTTTTTAAAAAATCTATATTAAAAGGGGTATCATATTTTAATCTTTCCTCACAGAGGGGTTGTTCCTGCTCACATGTGGTTTGCATTTCCGTTTTCCACCTCTGCAATGTCTTTTTTTCTCCTAACTGCAGAACTGTACACAATAGATTAGATCCAGCCATTTTCATACTTTCACCCAATGAAAGTTAATCATAATTATCTTAAGCCACATTGATCCCAGTTGCTCTGCTTTCAGCATGACTAAGTTTGAATCAAATCCAGCATTCTAAACGTAGTTGCATCATAGATTTGTATGACAGCATTGCAATATTGGCAGTTTTATGTTCTATACATTTCCCAATGATCCCTGGCATGAAACTGACAGGTTTTTTTTCCATAGTTGGGCTGTAAACCATGACCAAAATCTCCTCCTTGGGTCAGTCCCTGGTCAGCCTCAGCAGCAGTGTGGGAAATCAAAACATGGAGAGAGGGCAATATACACTGCTTTATTTATTTACACTGACTTACAGTGAACTGCATTTGCCATTTTGTTGTTCATTTCATTTTAGATTAATCTTTTAGAAGTCTCACCGTCATTTTTTATTTTCAGTAATCTGAGTAATTTGATATCTGCAAATTCTAACACCTCTTCTTCCTAACTCCTCCCTTTTCAAAAGCCACATTAATTCTTCAGCAAAAACTTGTTCTTCTACATGCTTAATAGTGTTATCTTCAATCAGGCTTTCCAGCAATTTGCAAATTGGAGTTACATTGATTGCTCTCCAGTCCTGTCCTGACACACAGACCAATCTTAGGGACAAATTATTTTGTTAGGAGATGAGCAGTTTCATATTTGAGTTCTTTAAGAGCTGTCAGGTGGATATCATCCTTCCCTGTTGATTTGTGAATTTTTAATTTGTCGATCAGGCTTAAAGCTTCATCAGCTGTTACCTCTATTTGCTTTGTTTCTTCAGGATTCCATAGTAGTGCTGACGACACAGTGGTACACATTGCAAAGTAAAGTTCTGTGACTACTTTATTCAATCATGGCTGCCACTTTCCCAGACTCTGAAAAATGCTTCAAATTAAAATGATGTGGCTGCAGCCTCTAGTTGGAAGGCCCAGTATATTGCTTTTCAGCACTAGTTGGCGAATAGTTTGTGTGCCTCTGCGAAAAAGTTAGGTGGCAGCGTTTTCTAAAATTTATGTTTCAGAAAATGTTGACTTAGATAGGTTACTAAAGCATCAATCTACTGGCCTTGTTGGTTGAGCCTTCATTTGTTATTATTTGCTCAGGAGTTCTGGGGAAAGCATTGAGAGAATGATCTTGAATAAACAACTGGCTAACATGAGATAGAATTCTGTTCTATTTAACAGGCCTCTGCTAGGCATCTTTTTTTTTTTTAATGTGAATTCCTCAGACTCGATTTGAGTCCACTTCCACAGAACAGCTTTAACATCTGAGTTACCACATTTCTTAGCAACCTTCACAAAAATAGCAGCCAGAAGTATAATCACCGTAGTTACCTATTTACCTAGTGGCTCGTGGCCATGCTCCCCCAACTTCTGCTTTCTGGACAGCAGATGCTGCAATCAACTGGGATCTGTTCCCTTGCCAATCAGGAAGCTGCTGATTGACATTCCCACTCCTAACTGTCAGCCACCTCTGATGCAACAGTGATAATAAAGGTCCCTGTCACAATTCCCCTTCACACCAGACATTGATCACACTAGGGGGGTAGGGGTAAGAATGTTAGTTACTTCCCAATGTAGTGGGGGGGACAGATTCCCAGAGATTACAGTGGCTACTGCCCTATAAGTGAGGATTGGGGGACTTTCATATGTAAACCAAGGACTATGGAGGGGATCATGAATATGAACCAGTCCCTACTCTAGGTTACACATTTATAACTACCTTAATGCATTCCAGCCACCATCTGTAGCTCATTCTATGACGAATTGAAATACAGACATGAGGGGAAATCTGCATACAATCACAGTCACAAAGAATGGGATCCCGTGTATGATTAATCGGAAATAAATTTCCTTAAATTCAGTGGGGCTGACGGAAAAATCCTATACAAATTTATTCAGGAATAAAAGTCATCGATATTCCCAGAATGAACCTTGAAAATACAGATATTTAATAACATTTGACTTAAGAGCATCATCAGGGAGAAAACGTGGCTAATATACATAAAGATATATATTTCTCAGGAACCGTGTTTTACAGATTTGAATCTCACTTTCCTTCTTTTTCGGAGTGTCAACAAGTTTTTTTAACTTCTTTATCACACGATATTTCAGAGGAAGGAACTGGCAAAACCACTTTTGCATATTGCTTCCCCAAGACAATCCTATGAAATTCATGGAGTTGTCATAAGTTGACAGGTGAATTGAAAATATGCACACGCGCGCGCGCACACACACACACACACACAAAATCTGATCTTTTCCCTCTTTTTTTTGACAACTGCATATAGAGTTTTCAGCACAAATGTCAAACTGCTTCCCAACAGATCTCCCTACAAAGGAAACTTTGAATATGATCCTGAATAGGATATGGAATATCACTAGAACCTACTGACTAGGTTATACAGCCAACACTGACACAATTCATCTGCAGCACAATCCTGAACACATCTACTCATGTGTAAGCAACACTGACCCAATCAGACTAACACCCATGTGAAGTGAGTATAGTATTATAGTCTCATGCCATTTCCGCATGACATCGCAGTCCTGCAATGGGGATGCGATGGCAGCAATCTGTGGGTCATGCTTTCACACAATGTCATCAACGTCCCACAGCCAACGCATCCGCACATGTCATAATCATGGGATATTTGCTTAACAGAAAAAAATCCAGCCTTGCGGAAGGGGTAGAAGTGCAACCACACATTTCCTTCCCTAGGGCAGCACGGGAAAGAGGCCGGCTGCACTGCAGAAGGCCAACACGTGTTGCTTGCACTCCCTTCTGCAGAGAGCCAGTTGGGTGCAAAGGAGAGCATTCCCATCACACTCCCTTCCTGGCAAAGGTGCTGCTGAGAGATCATGATGGGACATCAACAGGACTCAGTCAGGTGTGGAAATGGCCTTTGAAACCATAACCAAAGAACTATGTAAGTCCAAAGTATAATACTATAGCACAATGATTTTAACTGTTTTAACACAAGTGTCTTGCTGAAAACTTTGCAAGTTTCATTGCAATCTGGAAACAGTTTGAAAACTGTGCTTGCCTGGCCTTGTCTTGACATGGTGCAGTTCAAAAAAAGCTTGATTGTAGAACACTGCTAAATGAGCAAACCAGTTGATAGAAAAACCTCCTCCAACAGGGTGCCTCCAAGATATTTTGGGTTGCAACTTTCATCACCCCTAGCCAAGACAGCAAATAGTGAGGGATAATGGGAGGCAGAGCCCCAAACAGGAAAAGCAGCCTTAAAAACTAAGGCCATTTCTGCACTAAACCTTGGAAAGTGGAATAATAGCACTGTAACAGTCTAGAGCAGAAATGGCCTAAGACTGTTTATGTCAGTAAAATGATGGCTTGGTGATATTCCAAACATAAGGGAAAAACACGGAAAAGATAGGATAGGGGTTGGGGGATTTTTTGGTTCAGATGGAGTGTGGGGAATCCCAAGCCTTGTTCTAGAGAAGCATTGCTCCCCCTAAGAAATACTGTGGGCTGGGATCCTCTGGGTGGGCTCCAAAGGCTGCAGAAAAACACCTCTGAGAATCTGCATGCAGCTTGTTGGTCCCTGGACCCTCACCCAAGATTTAAAGGGAGAAAAGTGAATATTCACTCAGGACAAACACAAAGAAGGGATTCAAGCCTGGAGACTGTAAAATGAAGCATTGCAGACAATCTTCTTCCAATAAGAATAAATCAGTCATGTAATTAGCTACCTGGACAGTGTGTGAGGGATCTCCTTCTTAGGAAGATGGTGAAGAAAAACCCAGGAGAGAGAAGCACCTATCCAAATATGATGCACGTGCTGATATTTCTGACCAGGGTAGAAGTTTGCACCTAATGACCCTTTGGGTCCCTTTCAGCATTGGTTCTTATCAAAAGAAGAGGGAGGAAAGGGAAAGGAAGGGAAGAATTCTGAGCTCTTGCCTTCAAGAACTCCCTAGGACTCTGAAAATTTAAGCTGTTGCTTATTAAAAATTAATTTGATCCCCCTTCCTGTTGCTAAGATACAGCCATGAAGATGCTACTTGCCTTTTTCACTGAGTTTGCAGGGGGAAAAAATAATAAAACTATCTGCAGTGATAATAAAATGATTTCTTTTTCCTTTGTCCATTTACCCAGGGGATGGTGTTAACAGTGTAGCCAAATCTAACACTTAGGAGGCTGTTCGCACAACTTCAGGTTGCTCTTGTTCAATCTGTTTCTCCCCGTGTGTGTTCTGTGGTGGCTGTCTGTGAATTTTCCCTTGGAATGCAGTAGCCTTGGCTAGTTTTGATTAGCACTTTCAGATATTTCATTAAGTGTCCAAGGCATACGCTTGGCTTTTTTCTTTAAGTTAAAGCTACAATTCTATCCTACCTGGGATGAACCTCCACTGAAAATAATGAGATTTACTTCTAACAAGACCTGTTTGGAATTGCAGTGTAAACCCTCTTTCTAAGTTTAGACAAAATCTAGAATCCTATATGACCACCTTGAAAAACTAGAATATTCAGAACTAAGGAAACTATTACCCACAGGACAGATAAAAAAGAAATAGGCAATGATCAAATATTACTATATATGCCCACAAAATTCTTACAGTATATTCATAACATCTCCATATTAACATCCATGTACATGTGCAGAAAGAACTCACGTAAAAGGCTCTTAGACCACAATATTATACAAAAGACTATTCATAGGCAATGAAGCAAACAATGGGCAGTATAGTACAAAAAAACCCTATTTAGATACAATGATAGATATAGATCAGATAATGATAATGAAAGTTGATGGATGGTGCATCCTTTCCTGGGATCTTTAAATGAGACATTTTGACCAAATTGGTCTTCATCAGCCTGTGTTTTTCTTTGAATGCATGGATCGTCCTTTCTTATTCAGTCCCAAAGACTGCTTGTAATGGCAGTTGGTATCTATACTAAGTGTCAACACTCCTCTTGAGTTAAGCAGTACCCCATTTCTCGGCTCCAATGAAAAATAATTGTCCAGTTTTCCCAAAAGCAAGCGTGTCACATGTAACTTTACATATATATAGCAAGAGTGCTAAAAAAACACTCTTTTACTGAATTGCAAAGATGAGTAACAAGACACCATCAAGTGTGACCAATACATCAGAACTGATGTGATGCATATCAAGCTGAGACACATTTTCATATCCAGTAGAGAGCGGCTGTTACGTTACTGTGTAGCAGAGCCAGCAAAATGCCCAATGCCCAACGTGCATCAGGCACTTCACTGGCTCTGCTACATAGTAACATAACAGCAGCTCTCTACTGGATATCAACATTGCCCTATCCAGTTCCCATATATGTATGTCCACTTACAAAGACTTCATTCCCAGCAGGATTGTGGCCATTAATTGTAGTGGAAACAGTATCAATAAATGACTGAAGAAAGTTCTGCAAGATCTTGGACATCCTTCATGTTCTTCCTGCTTGATCTTACTGAGATTCAGTCTCTTCATGTTGTGGTGTGCCTTCAGATCATTTCTGACTCATGGCAACCCTAAGGAGAACCTATCCAAGGGTTTTCCTGGCAAGATTTGTTCAGAGGGAGGTTGCTCATGCCTTCCTTCCTCTGAGGCTGAGTGTGACTTGCCCAAGGTCACCTAGTGGGTTTCCATGGCCAAGTGGGGATTTGTGTTACTCCGATGGAGAAACCCTATCCCGGGGTCTACAATTTGATATTAAATATGATTCTGTGTGCCTGAGAGGTCGCCCGGATGAGCACGTAGGCAGGCACAGTCGAATGACCGAAAATCAGGTCAGTAAAATCCCCAGTCACGTAGCCCAGGAGACCTCAAGATGTGTAATCCCACAATAAACAAAGGGTCCACAGCCCCAAGATACCGACTTGAGGGGATTAGAGTGTCTGCCCCAAGTTGAGCAAACATCCGACTCAGCGAGGACCATTTACATGAAGTCACACGACAAACAAACACAGCCGAAGATCCTGAGACTTTGGCAACACCTTGCAATCTCATCACACCAAGGAAATTACCATTGAGGAGCCTTGTTATCGCTCCAATACCCATTGTTCTCCCTGGGAAAGGATTAGTCCGCCAGGTACTTTTTCCCCTACAAATAGTCCTGATTTTTTAGCGTTTCTTCGGATCGCTCCCAGTCTTCCCAGCAGACCGTTGCTCCATCTGTTGAGTGATCCCCTCAGCCTTCCTCGTGCTGAGTCTTATCTCTCCGCTGTCTTCCCAGACCACGGACTTCAGGACAAGGTGCAGTATTGCCCCAACCACACCCCTTCAATACTCCCCTATCCCATCTCCTCTCTTTTTGTTTCTTATTAGCTTTTGAATGCATGTGTGCTTGAGTGCATTGGTGCGTGAGGTTTGTATTCAATAAAATCATTTACTGGACATTTTTGTTTGGGTTTTTGGCTTGGCCTGACCCCATAAAAACTGGGCAAAAAGACCCTGCTAAGTTACCCTGCCTCTCGTATTGCTATTGCTCGTGCTCTGGCTAGTTTCCACTCCCCATCATGTGGGGCACACCAAGGTGTCCCCCAAGGGACCCCAGAAATCAGGGTAACATTTGAACCCTACTCTCCAGAGTCTTGGTCCAACACCAAACCAGTAGCCATGCTGAGTCTCAGTCTGTTCATACTGTATGTTGAATCTATCACATCTGTAGGAGCTTTATGCCTAAAATCTTCCACTTTGGTCTCACAGTGTTGCCAAGTTCCTCCTTTTCTCAAAGTATTCTTAGCACTTGCCTCAACCAGAGTCTCTCTTTCCATATTTTAACCCTTGTACACACTCCCACAAGTTCAAACTTAAAATCAGTTCCCATATAAGAGGTGTTGGAGGAGAGAGCATGTGTACTTTCTCCTGTTTTCCCTTCTTTAAAATCAGGGTAGCAGAAGTATACAGGAAAATGGTGGTTCACTGCCTTTTAAATCTTCTCAGAGATGCTCTGCAAGACACTGAATTTGTATGGAGGATAGACTTCAGCACCTTGGGTAGCTGCTTTAAAGTTCAGACTGAAGCCTGAAGCAGATTCACTCCCATACTGACATGAAAGCCATGAGATGCCACTGCCCAAAAGTAACTTGATGCACATTAACAATTAAGTAACATTACTTTTGAACTAATTTTAAAAAAAATCATAAAAAATGAAAAATGGCCCCAAATGAATCCTGACCCTAGTGTTTTGGGTGTAAAAAGGAGCTCAAGCGATATCGTCCCAGGGTTGTGAGTGATACTAATTACATTAACAAATAATTATGTTACCAATTGTTGCGTTATTTTGTGCAAGCAGCACTCTTAGGACCTTGTTACCCTGAAAGTAATACGTCACAGGAGGCATCATTATCTGCAACATGCAAATACCAAGGTCTGCAGAAGAATCTCATTTTGTGCCTTATGACAAAAACCAACCCTTTGTCAATAAATGCCATTTCCTTGCAACAGATCTGTTCCATGTGGAGAGAGTGGCTGGACTCCATGCACCAAATGAGTTCACAGCTGTGCTGTGTAACATGGAAAAGGTCTTGGGATACATTGTCAGATTTCTGTACTATGTCAACAGCATGGTATAAATGCTGTTGCTACACTGTTGTCCATTAAAGTGAAAAACCCACCCAACAGATGTAGCTCTATTTAGTTCCTGGAGGAGGAGTACTCACATCAGGAGGAAGAGACAAGAAGACCCTCTGCCAGGGTACTCAACCCGGTAAAGTTGGAACATCTCTTAGACCACAAGTACAACATTAGAAAGAGACCCCGTCAGGATCTTTTTTTGGGGGAAGGGTTCATTTCACTCTCCCCCAGTCCATTGTCTTGACTGTTTATATCTCAGTCCCCAGTAATTTTTATAGCAACAAGTGAAAGAATGTTCACTCATGAATTAATATCAACAGTAAGTAACACTGATAACTTTGAACAAGTTAGTCCTGTGACTAGTACCCATTGTCTGAACAACTAACCAAACAATCCTTGTTGTTTTTGCAGTTGTTGTTGATGTTGTCGTGTGCCTTCAAGTCAGCTCTTATGGTGAAACTATCATAAGGTTTCTTGGCAAGTTTTATTCCTAAGAGGTTTGTGATTGCCTTCCTCTGAGTCCCTTTCTGCAGGTTACCAGATCCCAGTGGCATCTTGCGGGGATCTCGGTAGAGCCTGGGGAGCGGAGCACGACAGGAGCACTCTCCTCTGCACTGGCTGCCTGCGGGAATGGAAGAGTTGCAATGGCCACGCCTCTTCTGCAGCTCAGTGCAGGCAGTCACTGTCCCAGGCTGTGCTGGTGCAGGAAGTACAGCCATTGTGCTTCCTGATCCTCCACAGCTCAGGTAAGTGTGGGAGGGCAGCAGGGGGGCAGCATGATCACTGGTCATTGATGGGAAAAACCTGTCAATGATTTGCGACACAATCATGCCTCCTGGGGACAGGAGAAAGACAGGACATGGATGACATCATGCAGAACCATCATCCAGGTCCCTTATTTCTCCCATCCCCAATGCAAGACAACAATGTCCTGCAGAAAGGGCCTGAGAGAGTGACTTGCAAAGGGTCACCCAGTGGGTTTCCATGGCTGAGCAGAGATTCAAACTCTGGTCTCCCAGAGCCGAAGTCCAACACACAAACCACTATTCCACATTGGCCGTCACCTATTTAAACACCTATTGTTTTTTGTAAGCTGCCTTGTGGAAGAAGGTGAAAAACCAATGAGATAATGATGGTGACACTGGTGGTGATGATGGTGGTGGTGGTGATGATGATGGCCAGAATCCAGTTGGGTAGTTATGACTGTGACTGCTTTGTATTCATGATCCCAGTGTAGCCTCTTGTTCATTTGTCATGCATGAAGCATCTGACTGACATTCTTATCCTGCTCTTGTGCCAGCACACTCTACTACAAGGGGGGAAAGTGACAGGGACCCTGTTTCTGCCTGTCACAGTGGAAATCACTTGCATGAGTTTGGAGGAGGGAGAGAGAATCAGTCAGTCAGCTATTTCTCAAGTGACAGGAGCACAGATCCCCATTGCTTGCAGCAGCTGCTGACCAAGAAGTGAGGATTGGGGAGGGATCAGGCCAGAATTCAAAACTAAATTCTGTGGAACTACAGGATTCACTAACCATTACCATGGTTACATAGTAACTTAGTGCATAGAGGATTCTGGCTGCTGCTGCTACTACTACTACTACTAGTAATAATAATAATAATGACAAACAAATGATTATTATTATTATGATTATTGCTACTTCATTTGGTTTTATTTTTCCATAACACATTCCAAGTGTTTGCCCAGTAACAACAATAATAATGGCCCACTAATAATATAAAGTAATTATAATAGTCGGAGGAGAACTCATATTAGAATTGTCATTATGTGACTTCAAGCCTGACTTATAGCAACTTTATCATAGCATTTTCTCTGACTTACAACAGCACTATCACAGCATTTTCTGGGCAAGATTTATTCAGAGATGGCTAGCCATTGCTTTCCTCCAAGGCTGAGACAGTGAGGCTTGGCCAAGGTCACCCAGTGGGTTTCCATGGTTGAGCAGAGATTTCAACCCTGACTTCCCAGAGTTCTTGTCCAACATTCCAACCACTGCACCACGCTGGCTCTCTTCAGAATACTCAACTGAAAATGGCTAATTTCAGGACTGTGAGTGTTATTATTTCCCATCATCTGGGAAAATGCAGAACTGTTTTGTTAAAAAAAAACAGCAAAGCTTAAATGATTGCAAGAGTGCTTCAAACATCTCCCCTGCCCTCAGTGTTACCATATGGCTTGCATAAGGTGATCCAGAAAAGCTTCCCCTGGCATCTGGCTCTCAAACAATCCCCTCTTCATACTTATGTCATGCCAGTACAGACTCCCACATACAAGAGGACAGCAGGGTCATGTTGCTGGTACCTCTACCGGTATCATGCAACTTTTGTAGCTTTGTCAAAGAACTGAGAATGAACATCCCCAAAAAGTGTGCAGAAATAATGATTATTCTGTAATAACTATATGTGACAGGCCCTTATTTTTCACTAGACTGATTTTGCAGGTCCAGTTTAATAAGGCACTTAGCTCTAACTCCACCCTTTAAACACAACCTTCCTGTGAAAGCGCTAGGGTCTTAAATGTTCCCTCAGAACCAATTAGCTTGTTTAAGATAGTGTGTTCTTTTTTGTTACCAATGACTTTAGATAATGCAGGCTGACTCAGTGGTTATAAAACAAACGGTGTCCTTTACTGTAGTAACATTAGGAAATAAATTATCTTGTCACTCTTGTTCCATTAACTAGTTCAGACTTCTGACAGTCTATGCCAGTAACTCCCAGCCTTAGACACCAGTTCTCTGTGTCTTTTCCTCAGATGTTTAAAGACAACCCAGCCACTCTCTCTGGCCATGATCTCACTGAAGGGTTTCTTTGCAAATGGACTCTCTGCCTTATATGTAATCCCTATCATCCATAAGCCCCTCTCACATACATCACTGTGCTCGGTTTCACTCTTAAGGTACTAGTCCTGTTGCCCTGTGCCCAGCAACCCACCATGAAGTGGCACTTGCATTCCAAATAGCTGACTCCCAAAGAAAGTTCATCACACTATATAATATGGTTGTATCCATGTAGTAACTACATACTAATTATAGAATAATGTATTAGCCTATGAACAATAACTTTAAACATGTTAGACTTGTTTGTCTATCTTAAAGTGTAAATAATGGTATACCTTACAGAGAGCTTACCTCATAGTCTACATTTTGCAACTTTATGAATCCACAGCTACATTGCAAAAACACAATGAAACCCTGTTAGTGAATCATGGAGCTGCATGTGTGGGCACCTCCAGTATGCACTGGGCCTCAGGTACTGCTGTTGTGCTCTGCCACTCTGAAACCAGTGTCTGGATGCACATTGGGGAGCTCTTTGATATGCACTGGTGCCTATTGCATGTGGGGCAGTGATGCATCAGTCACTCCAGTGGCTACCATTGTGTGATGGTACACCCATCCATTGTAGCATAACGGCAGCCCCTGTCTGTGAATACAGATGCTGTGGAAATTCAGTTTTGCATGCAGGTAAGGCCATTTTTGGGAATGTATCTCCCAAGCAAAATGCCAGCCAATATATCTGGACACTTCTTCAGTGATTTCCCAACATTGCATTCTCCCCTCCCTCCTAATAGGCTAACTTTCTCCTCATCGAAAATTTCTGGCCTGCTTGAGACAATGTTTGGAAACCCTCTGTTAAGGTCTCTATTGGCATACAAGATTTCTCTAGCCAATAATGGATTCCTTTATTCAGAATCCAGCTGTGTTGAACAGGCACCTCTGCTCCAAGATGGCTCCTTATTTTTGAAAGTTTGATCTGGTAACCCTTCTGTGTATTGTGATCAAAGGAAGCAGGATTCCATTCCTTGGCTTTAATAGTGAAGCCCAAGGTGTTTATTTTACATAAACACATCTTCGCTGTCACTCAGCGCCTGGCTTTGATTTGTCTCCCTTTACAGAGTCTTTTTGAAATTTTGAATTAATTCCAACTTTACTAATTCATGAAATGAGGAGATTTGACCTTAAAATGCTTCTCCCAAAGCTGAGAGAATAAAAACAACAACAAGGCCTGTTGCCAGTTTCACTTGTAAGTAAATGTTTTTATAGCAGTTGCATTTACACTTAAGGCACAGTGGCAGTCACATCGTAAATGTAAGTGGTACCTGCAAGAAAATTTTGTAGCCTCATCCTCTACATGGGTAGGAATCATGTGACTCTTCAGATTCTGTCAGACTGCAAGGCCCAGCAGCCCTGACTAACATAGCCACCATGGTGAGGGCTGAATTCAATTTCCAAGAGGTTCTCAAGAAACATACTGTGGCTGGGCAGAATCTTGTTCTCACTAACTTGTTCTTAGTCACAGCCTTAGGAGAGGAATATAACTTGCTTTTTCAAACTGTGGGGAGGATGACCCTATACAAAAACTGGAAAATTATCAAATGATGGTATAATGGGGAACTTCTTGGGATTGGGTTTGGGGGAAGGTACTTTTGCAAACTTCATGGTTTTCCAGAGCTTGCAGATAACTTCCTTTTACTTCTCTGTGGCTACATTATTGGTTCCTTACTGTTGGCACTCATCACTTGAGTTCACTAGTCAAGGGAACCTAATACTCTTGTTAACTGCCATCAAGTAGGTTTTGTCTTATGGTAACCCTATCAACTACCTTCAAGATGCCCTTTTAACAACAGCTTTGCTCAGGTCTTGCAAACTAAGGGTGTGGCTTCTCTTACCAAGTCAAGACATCTTAAGTCTTCCTCTTTTCCTACTGCCTTCCACTTTACCAGGCAATATTGTCTTTTCTAATGGTCATAAAGTCTCTTGATGTCCAAAGTACGATAGCCTCAATTTGGTCATTTGGCTTCTAGGAGAGAGTTCTGGCTTGATTTGCTCCAAGACTCATTTATTGGTCATTTTGGCAGCCCGCGGTATCCAGACAATCTCCTCCAGAGCCACATTTCAGAGAAGTTCATCCTCTTTCTACCAACTTCTCCATTGTCCAACTTTAACAGCTGTACATAGAAAATGGAAATAATATGGCATGGACAATCCTGATTTTGGTATTCTTTGATATTCAATGTTTGTATTCAGTATGAGGATCTTATCTAGAGAAAGGTGAGGTATTAATCCATTCATTAATTAATTTCCTTTACAAATGCCCTCCCAAGTCCTAGCCTCTTTCTAATTTCTTGACTACAGTCTCTATTTTGATTAATGACTTAGCCAGACTATTGAAACCTTCAATCTCTCCATCATTCACTTTAAAGTTATGTAAATCATCTTATTTTAAAACAGAGAATTAGCTCAATAAAAGTTCATCGGGACTTTTAAAAAAGTTATGTAAATCATCTGTGGAGATTATTTTTGCTGATCACAACAGAGACTTGAGAATGTTACTTTTAAAGGAGAACTAATTATAGTTGCAACCATCCCTCAAGTAGTTAGCATCCATCTCTGTAGTTTTTAAAAAATAATTCTTTAATTCATCGTTGCTCAAAATTAATTTAAATTGTTCCTTTAGTTTCTTAAAAAAAAACAACCAGAATGCTACAACCCACTAGCCTGTGATATACACCTTCAGCTTTAATACCACATACACATACCTTGTAACTATAAAATTAATTGAAATGCAGCTGCCATTAGTACTGCAAAATGAGTGAAGTTATCCTTTTACACTTTTTACACTTTGAGTTCAACTTAGTTCTGCCTTAGTAATTGTTGTGAGTGGCAACCTTTGCATGCTCAATTAACTGACTAGTTTTGCATGTCTATTGTAGGCATAGAGGGGACTGTCTAAACTTCCTGTTATTTGGTCAACACCGACTTTCCCTTGTTCTCTTCCTCTTCCTCTTTTATCTTTGCCTTTTGTCTTGAAAGCATGCTCTGAGATCTCCTAATAGGGATTATTTTCAGCAAGCATGTGAGTGCTTAATTTCATCTTACTTCAAGAATTGAACCTGTGTAGACTATGCACAAGATTTTGTGACTAAACTTTTCATATTTTTAACCAAACTGTTAGTGTTTATTTTGAGCTAGATTAAATGTGTCTGGGGTGGAGATGATAAAGTGAGACTGGTAATCTGTTCAACTTCTGCCTGTGCATTTACAAAATACTCTGCTGATTGGGAGACTTATTACTAAAAATATCTCAATTCCCCAACAGTCATTAAAAGAGAAATTAACTACAAAACACTATTATTCATACTAGTTATGTCCAAGCTCTGAGAAAGACAAAACAAGAATGAAACCACAGGCAACCTACAACTGCTGAACGGATTTCAGACTGGACATGGATTGCTACTGATAAACAAATATCTAAATGGTTTTTGTTTCTGCTTGTGTTCCATGATGTCATTCCAATGTGTAAGAAATGCAAATGTCATTGTATTTTATAACTATTTAGCAAACAGATATGTGGACACCATCCCACATTCCATTCAGCAAATAGTTATCCACATTTATCCAAAGTAGCTACACTTTGCAAGATTTTTCTTCTCGTACCACATGGAGCAGTTAAGTAATTTTAGTCTCCAGACTTAATGGCCCTATCAGAAGGAGGGGAGTTCCAGTTTAGATAGCAATGGCTGAGACCCACACTAGGGCCACATAGTATAAGCCTGTGCATGTGGAGTTCTTCACTGAGTGAGCTATACAATCCTTGTGTTGAATGGCAGCATTGTGTAACTGAATGAACCCCTGAATGTGCAATCCAATGCACAGTCAAATGTGTATCTGTATCTGCACGTGCAATGACATTGCATGGCCAACTCAACTTCTGCAACCCTGAATTAAATACAGATGTCCCACATTGGACAGCTACTCTGTATTATTTTATGTACTTCAAAATGTAATAAGTCAGCCTACCTGTTCTTGGAGACCTTCCTGATCATTTTGTTGAAAGGGGTCCTAGATACCACCTCTGAAGTCTTTCTTTGATGGCACCACCTTTTTAATTTTGAAAGGAAAAGTACCTATTAGAATCCACAGTGACTCACAATGTATAACCAAATGCAAAATGTTTTGGCTTTCCTCAATGAGCATCACTTTGGTATTCATGTCTGAATTATACATCTCATAATAATGTTCACAGTAACATGTAATTCTCTCTCCCCAACAAAATTAGGTCTTCAGCAGAAATCAGAGTTCAGCAAGTTAGCAAATGACAAGTGAGAAGCTGTGTGTTTCTTTTTTTAACTTGCAATATAGATGGCTACATTTACTGCATGAAGGAAAAAGTTGCTGTTATTTGCAGCCCTGTCCTTGTTCTGTCAACATCTCACACAGATTGCTGGATACACAGAGTGATGCATTCTGGCAAGGTAAGGCGGATCCCTCCATCTCCTACTGTCTGTTTCAACTTAATAATAATATGATGATGATGTTTCTGGCACATGTAAAATAAATTAATGTGGAATTAATTTGACCCAGAGAAGATGTTTTTAAAAAAAAAATTGAAGGGACACTTATCACAATCTTCAAATTGTCCTTTTAAAAAGCAGAGTAAGAAAATAATTATGCTCAGGATAAGAAAATAATTATGCTCAGACATCTAATTGTCTAAAGATGAGCTAAATGTTACAAAACAATCTTCTGCTTTCTTGAAAAGTACCTACCCACCAGCTTATAAAAGAGCTTATTTATGAAACTGCAAGATTAACAGTTGGCGAAAGGTTGAAATAGCTGCTTCCTTTACTGTTGCCTCTGACATTATCTTGATCTGTTCAAAGAATTTATTACGGTGATATGTTCACACGCTTGCCATTAACAGCTCTATTCTCACTGATTAATGTAGACCATTTCAAAACATTTTTTTCTAAAAAAAAATAATAATAATCACAGTTCAGGGTTTCGTCTGCAAAGGTGAGTGCATTTGGTTTTCTAACAGAATGGCCCTTTTCAACCTGATGCCCTCCCAACATGTTGGACAATTCCCACAATCCTTGACCTGTAGGATCAACGGCTATGCAATCTAGGGATGATGAAAGCGGAAATTCAATGGGAAACATTCCCATTTGTGAAAATCTGTAACGGATTTGTAAAATAATATTTTTTATAAAATATATGCTCCTTTTCTTTCTGCTTAATTGATCATCCACATAATAGAAGAATGGCCTTCGCTTCCTGGGGAATGGCCCGGATAGGTCTATTATTATGGTTACATTTGCCAACAACCTTTTCCTTCATTCATCAACAAGGTAGATCCTCTCTCTGTAAAGCATGGTTGGACAGTCCCCAAATCCCATTCCCACCAAGGTGCAGAACGTGGGCAGTTCTAATACTCCTTGCCACAGCAAGGTGGGACAAGCCAAGGCAAAATAATTGCTCTTACTTTCTCCTTCCCTTTCCCTCTCCCCACTCCCCACTCGTCCTGAGTTTGTATCTTGTTTTTCCATTCCCTTGCTGTCTTTTGTTTTCTGTCCTGCTATCTATTTCTCTTCATTTGTTTTGGTGCCTATTTTCAATTTGTGTCTTACCTTTCTCCAGTGATCCTCTGTTTTCTTTTGTTTTTAAACTTTAATGGTCTACTGCCTGGACATCTAGTCTGAACTTTGGATTCATGGAATTAATGAAGTACACTGGAGCCTAGTGGTTTGGTGGTATCAGTTGTGCATAAGCCTATGATCATGGCCATGACTCCCCCATTAGACAATAAAAAATGGGAGGCATGTGGCATGGGCAAGGGAAGCTGTTCTCTATTGGAGGATGGAGCTGTATGTTCCCTACATTGTGCCCTCCCCTAAACTAACTTCTGCCCTTATATGCAAAATCCGTGTATCTTGCTTTGTCTCAAAGAAATCTCTGGTTCGTTCCATCAAATATCTAAAGGTACATGGAGATTTTGGAAGTTCCTATCAAAGGTGAACTGAACAAAGCTCTCAGCCATCCACACTGACCATATTTGATATGTGCAGATATAGAGAGTTGTACATGCCTGCAGTAAAGATGTTAAAGAGGAGAAACCTCTTAAGGCAACCTTAAGACAGATTGGCTGGATACAAATGGATTCCGAACCAGACTTTTCAGAGCTCTTCGAAGCCCTCAACCTGGGTAGCAACATCTGCCAGTTTTACATTTCTTCACACATTTTAATTTTGGGGGGGGGGGGCAGGGATTATTTTGGAAAACATCAGCTAGATAAATGATAGATGATAGATAGATGGTTGGATGGATAGACAGACAGACAGACAGACAGGCAAAGGAATCTCCTTCCCCCCAGCATCTGTATGCACAGGTGTTGCAGCATCATCAGTGCTAAAGTAAGATTCAGTAGCCAGTGCAATCAGTTTCTAAAGCTGGAATGGAGTAGGAATACTATTTTGTCCTTTGCTTCAGGCAGCAAAATGTTTTGAGCTGGCCCTATATCCAGTTCTCTGGGAACTGGCAAAAGAGTCTAGATGACAGGGTTCAGCCCTTTTAGAAAGAAAGAGAATGGAAGATATGCTCAGTATTGCCCTCAGCATTATTGGTTCTGATAAATATGACATCCAAAGAGCCAGCATGGTGTAATGGTTTGAATGCTGGACTGGGGCCATTTCCACACTAGCCTGTTATAGTGCTATTATTCCACTTTCAACATCCTATGGATCCTGGGGTTTGCAGTTTAGGGAGGGGCCTCAGGCTAGTGTGGAAATGGCCCAGGACTCCATGAGACCAGGGTTCACATTCCCCACTCAGCCACAGAAGCCTGCTAGAGAGCAAGTCACACTCCCTCAGCTTTAGAGAAAAGCAATAAATTTTTATCCTCTGGGTAAATCTTGCCAAGAAAACTCTAACATTGCTGAACATATTTAACTTCCCATACTCCTTTTTTTCTGACCACAGTCAGCAAAGACTCTTCCATTGAATAACCAGGCAACTTCTTATTTTCCAATATAGATAGGATTGTACAGCATTATATATCAAGAAAGAACACTCTCCCAGTGGCATCTCACATTATCTAAAAAAGCTAATGTAACAAAAATAAAGGTATAACATCTTCAAAAATAAATATAAAGAAGGAAAGCAGGCAAGTGTCAAGACCTTTTTGGCAGGTAACATTCATAATATACTTATATAACTTATTTGAAGCCAAGGCGAAAGGAAATATTCCAATTTTCATTTAAGTAGTTGGGCACTTAATCCACTTCTTGATGTATCATCATCTCCTTCAAGTGGCAGCATCTCTTCAGCAACTGCTGGCCTTGTTTCTTCTATAGCAGTATCATCTTCATCAATGCCAAGGCCAAGTTTTATCATTCTGTAGATATGATTGGGATGTGTCTCAGGTTCCTCTAGACTGAAGCCTGAAGACAAGAGAGTGATCTCATATAGTAGAATAACCAGGTCTTTCACTGATTGTCATTCTTATTTGCTTCTGCCTCCTGCCTCAGTGTTTCAATGATAGAATGGTCACGATTGATCTCCAGGTGCTTCTTAGCAGCCATGTAACCCATTGTGGAATTATTCCTGAGTGCCTGTGCCTTCATGATCCTTTCCATGTTAGCAGTCCTTCTCGGCAACCAAATATGCAGAGTAGAAGCCAACACCAAACTGACCATTCATGGAGATATCTGCTCATGGACAGTTTTACTCTGGAAGTAATAGAAGGAAGGGTGTTCTGAATGAAGAAGAAGAAAAAAACCTCTAACGTTGCCATAAGTCAGAATCAACTTGAAGACACATAACAAAAATAGCACAACTATGGCATCCATTTGCAAACTAAAGCCATTTGCCAATTAACGTAACTACTTGGGCCCATGATCTATCAATTCTGGCAGACATTTTGGTAAGGAGATCTCAGGTTGTGACTTGACCATGGACAGGCTCACCACCATGAGCCCAGCAAGACCAGTCCTGCAGTGGGGATCCCCTGACTTCCATATCATTAGGACAATAAATCAACTCTGGGTTTTAGTATGAACTTTAGGAGATCTATTCACAGAGCTGACTCTGTTCTGGAAGTGATGTTCAGTACCTTGGTTCAGTACCTTGGATAGTGCCTTTAAAGTTCAATCTCAGACTCGGGGAAAATTCATCATTCTACTGTTGTGGAAACCACCATGCCATACCATATGGTTCATGAGAATGAGGCAGGACCCAACAGTACCATGCTGAACAAATTCACAGGACCGAAGACCAAATAAACCTCCAACAGGAGCTGAAGGCGAAAAGCTGTAGCATTATGGAAGCAATCAGAAGACAGGATTGTGGGGAAGAATCCAAGATAATTTTCTGCTCAAGGCAAAGAGCAAGAAGGTAATCTCTGCATTCCATGTTCAGAAGCAAGATGGACTGCAACTGAATTTACTTCCCAGAATCTGCCACCACA
The DNA here is from genome assembly GCA_030412105.1 of Cyclura pinguis. Classification (NCBI taxonomy): domain Eukaryota; kingdom Metazoa; phylum Chordata; class Lepidosauria; order Squamata; family Iguanidae; genus Cyclura; species Cyclura pinguis. The sequence goes on along the minus strand of CM059601.1, from coordinate 90,939,317 downwards.
CTTTAGGCCAGTTGTCTAAGTTAGGGAATGTAGGGAGGCAATGTGGCATGCAGGAAGGAAGAAGAAAGAGACAGATGGCTCAGAACGAATGAATAAGCACTGTCCCTTCCTGCCCTCCCCAGTATCGGCCATCTCAGTGGGTTTCCTCACTCTGCCTTATGGGAGAGCCAGCCTTGGTTGTAGTTGTGTAGAAAAAGTGGGCAGGGTAGTAGAAAGGCCTTAAGAGCCCTAGGTGGGGCCAGCCATAGGTTAACTTGAATGACAGCCTTTTTCACAACAAATACTGTTTCCAAGGAGAATGATGGTCACTGGCATGCCATGCTATCATAATATATGCAATCCCCACATGTAAATCTTTCAGGTCAGAAACATTCCACTTCTTAGTTAAAAAAGGAAACAGGCACCAAGTACAATAGCTATTTATAGAACACTCTGGAGAAAACATGTAAGAGAAGTCTGAATATTTTTCACTGGCCAGCTCTTTCAGAACAGCTAAAAAATACAGGATCAGTTCATTCCACTCCTTTGGGGCAGAACAGTCTTCCTTGGTGTATAGGTAAGGGAAATCCAGCAGAAGAGGTTTGGGCATTTTTTGTGATAAACTCATGTCCAGAGCAGGAACAAGAGGTAAGGAAGCACTGAGAGGTTGGCTAGTCCCTGAACTCATTATAATAATTGTAGTAAGCCAGTATCCCTTCCACTGAATTTTCCTTTTGAGTCAGAAACTTCGTGTCCCCATAAATAAAAAAATATGCAGAGAGGATGTACAAGTAGGCATCACTTTATGCTCACAGCTGCCATATTAGTTGGCATAAAAGTATCCACCAGTACAGATTAGCTAATGACCAATTTTTATTCCTCATTTGAGCCTGTGTCAGCTCCTTTCTTCTATATCACACACAGAGGCTAGAAAAGTTTTTTGGGGTGCTACAACTGGCTGTGTTGACAAGGATACTCCAGATGTTGTAGTCTTGAAAACATTTTTTCCCCTAAGCCCTGCCTATAGCACTGTGCTTGGCCTGCTGGGCATGGGCATTCATAGGAATTTTTCCAGAGAAAAAGCTGTACAATGCTATAAATTATAATCTGTGTGCATAGCACACTGTTACAACTACCTATACATTTTCCTTTTGTCTTTTGTATATGTGTGCATGTTTTGTTCCTCAGCATCACAGTTTGTCACATTTAGAAACCTAAACACTGGAGCAGAAAATTGTTGGGAATCTAACCATGCTAATAGTTAAGACCCTTGTTTTCTCTCAGTTCCACCACCTTAATATGCATATTTAGTGAGGATATGAGTCAGGGTCTTCTCAATGGCAATTCCACAAGTATGGAACTGCTTTCCAAAGAAAACTACAGCGGTCCCCCCACCCCACCCCCCATTGTATAACCTCCAACATTTCACAGGTGAAAACTGGAACATAAGTGGCCAAGTAAAATCAGAGAGTGGTCAAGATGGCAAAAATTATTAAAGAGGAAAATAGACAAGCTAGGAGATACTGCAGTTTGCTTTTGCCTGAGCCTACCGGGAAGGACAAAATTCCATTCCCTCACCTCTTAGTGAGATAAATGAGTGCAAACTATTTGGACAGCTCAAATTCAAACTAAAACTCAGAGTAGATTCTCTGCCTTGCAAATGTGAGAAATCTAACCTTCTGAACTGTGTACATGTCCTTGGATAAGAGGAAGCCTTGCCAAGGTCCAGGCTGAGCTGACTGAAGCCTGAATTGAGTTTCCCTGAATCCCGGCATCAGCTGCTCAAGCATTAACTGATTTGGATGCAGTAAACTCAAATTCTTTGCAGACAAGCTGCAGATGTCACTAACTGAAGGTGTTACAAGTCATTATTTTCAAATATCTGACACTTCTCATTTGGGAGGAGGGCACTGAGCTCTTGAAGCCTATTCAGCCTCTCTTTAGTTTGTCCTCAGAAAGCCTTCAGGCCTTGCTCCTGCTGTCCAACACAATGTGTCAAATGGAGAAGATGCAATGCACTAGCACCCAAAATAAGAACAAATCACCAAGACCAGATGCCATTTCTCCTGGAGGAGAAAGAAACCCCAACACAGTATGCTTGTGGCTAATTCACTTGACTCCACTTAACTCAACTCACTTTGACCTCTGCTGAATTTGGATGAGGACAGTGGTATATATCAGTTAAATCTAATTAGGGCAGTGTACCTTTGGGTATGTATGAAATGGAACAGCTTTCACACTGTTGAGGGTGGGAGTCCTCCACCATTTTGTGCTGCTTTCAATATGTGCTGAAATGAATGTAAGAATTGTACAAAATCCATGGTTGGAGGTGGGGGTGAATTGTGAAAGCACCCCTTGGATTTCCTTAAACATTTCTGTGCTACTGGAAGGCTTGTGTGACTAATAAAAGGATTAAAATTACATTTGTGAGGGGAGACTTTAGATAAGAGTCTGTTCAGGACAGTGCATATTCAGTTTGAGTCTGAAGTGCTGCAGCACACTCCCACAGCCAAACAGGAGCCAAGGGAGCAGAGAGGGTGTTCCTGGACACTATCTGGATGTCATGTTATAGCTGGGGGAAAAAGAAAAGTTATTGCCTTCCTGTACTTCCATCATACCTGGCCCTGGCAATCTTGGTTTGTGTATGGGAGATCATTACACAAGGAGGTATTGAATGCCTTCTTCTACAACAAACACAGGCCTAAATGGAGGACACATCCATGTATCTTACCAAATAATTCCAGCCTATGCTACATGAAAGCCAACTTTCAGCATAACCTCCCACTGCTGTAAAACTCCATCACTTTGTAAGGTAATCAGGAACTAGGACCAGTTCCTCATTAGGCTGTTATAGCACTATTATCCATTGTGAACATCCTATGGAATCCTATGCAATCCTCTCTAAACAGTAAACCCCAGGATTTCATAGAATGTTGAAAGTGGAATAATAGTGCTATAACAGTCTAGTGCAGAAATGGAGTAGAACTCAGAGCTTGACTGTCCAAGTAAGTAACAGCCCAGAGGTTGGATATGTTACCTTTTGGATTACAAAAGCTCTCTGCCAGTCTGACCAGTTAAATTAGAGTTGCAACCTCCTTTTCCTCCCTCAACTTTAACTGCTATGTGGGACAAAAGTATGAAACTGTCCTCTCAGTACTAGCTGTACCTGTTGAATTTGATGAGTGAAGGTGGCTGAGCATTTTGTTCAGTTCTTTTTAAATAAGAACTTATCAAAATTTGCAAGTTTCTTCATACATTTTAATTAGTCACATGAAGATGCATATTTGAAATGTTTGCAAAATTGTAGTAGCATTTCTTTTTAGTGAATATAGAAAGCTGAAGGATATAAACTTCTCATTAAATATGATCCATCTGCCTCTCCCAGTACAGAAACATTCATTCATACATACCATTTCATTTGGATTTTTTTTATTATTTAAAATCCTAATAAATCTTCTCTTGCCAACTCCTCTAACTCATTAACATATCAGAAGAAAATTTATCAGCCATGTCACATATATTGTTCCTCATATATCAATTTGTCATTCTTCTGCTCCTGTTCCCTTTTTTAGAATATTAGAAATTATTTCAAATATGTATTAATGAGTATCTCCATGTGAATTTTAACTGTTGCTGTTCATCCCAATCCTTAGATCAGCCTTCCCCAATCTGATGCTCTCCATATACATTAGCTTACACCTCTCGCCATCCCCAGCTAGATAAGGCCATTCTAGATATAAATCAGAATGTTCCTATCATAAGTGTAGCATGTGACTGGGAGTGGTTTCCCTTTTCCTTCTCAAGCTTGAATCAGAATACAAGTCAGGAAATGAATGCCCCTGCAAAACTAAAGGGAACACATCTGGCCTCATCCTGCAAGGAATTACTGTTCCTGTGACGCACACAGAGAAGAACCTAGAATATTCCATTCATTTTCAAAATGAGAATCAAGACATAACTTGATGTGCATTCTTGGAAATATTCAAGCTGTATTGATTCATATCCTGATGCCAGTACATGAGGGCCTACCAAACAATCAGTTCAAAGCATGCCTGTACCACATCTTATTTATTTATTAGCTATAGCTGCCATCCTGTTTGGTAGTTACAAGATCTTAAACTGGATTTATGATCTTGAAGCTGTTGGGGATTTACATTTATAGTCATTAATGACCAAATGTGACCCCTCAAAATCTACCTTGCCAGCCTGACAGCACCCCAACTGAAGTTTACCAAGGCACTGCAGATCTCAGGATACTAGGACATAATATCTGCAGTGTTCTCCCAGACATAGGACTCATTGAGATAGGCAGCTGAAGAGACCCTTCAGGGTCCTGAAGCAACTGCTTGTCTTGATGCACCCCATAAGAAGGAAGGCTTTGCAACCATTTCCCAGTGCCCACATCTGCAGCACCTCAGTAATCTTTTGCTTGATGTGCTGCCAGACTGATAAGATAGGGGTTTTTTTTCAGGTGGGGGTGACATCATCAGGTATAATTATGACAACAATGTTCCAATGTTGCAGTTGCATCTAATGATGCAGAATCTCAGCCTACCTCTGTATTTTACCTTTCTTCCATTGACCACAAGCTGGGGTAAATGGGTTTGCTCTTCCCCTTCATTTTATCCTTATAACAACCTTGTGAAACAGATAGAATGATGGGCCCTGAGCAACCCAGTGTGTACCACAACTCAGTGTGTACTAGGGGCCTGACTTTCCAAGTCCCAAACACCCTAACCACTATACCACACAGGCTCTCCTCTACCTTCACACAGAAGAAGAAGAGCTACAGAGAGAACTTTTCCTTGAAGACCACTAGTGCTGAGTGCCCCAATCTCAGTGACTTTCCTATGGATTTTACCATATTCCACTAAGCTCAGATGCCATGCAAACTAGGAATACATCATAAAGATGTTCCATAGCCATGCAGGGCCAAAGTGCCTTTTATTTCTCCATCTGCTGATAACCATAGGTATGGATAGCACTTGAAGATGATGGGGCATAGTCAGCTGTCATTAGTTTTAAGCAACGGTGCTGTTAGGGTAAGTTTTGGGGTGGATATTTGGGGCCCCATTTAAAAGAATGGGAAACAAGGCCTTCCATTCAGTGTGTTCAGATTATTCTATTTTAAAGTAAAGAAAACAACATACATTCTTTTAAGTGAAATGATGCACATCTTCAGCACCAGACACAAACACACAAACTCAGTGGCCAGAATTCTTTTTGTGGTATACACAGGCATAAGTTTCACTGGGCATGTACAGCAACTTTTTGGGACAACATGGAACAGATGTGTCCAGTGGATGGTAGCAGAAGCAGAGTTCCACATGTGAAATCATTGCAGAATCATAAGATACATAATCATGTCCCTAGAATAGTGTCAATGCACATCATGCATTACCTCTGCACTGCACATTGCATATTACTCAGTGAGGTAGCAGCTATGCACATGTACAGTTTTTCATACATTGTACTATGGTAGTATTCAATACAGAGATTGCGTAGTTCTAGCATAGCATAGCTCCACCAGCAGATATTTACTCTACTGGGAGACTATGTAGAATCTTGGCCAATAAGTGTTAGCTTTGTATAGAATCTGACTGCTTGGAGAGTATTGGAATGTGTCTTAAATGAAGAGAACAGTCTGCTGTCTATGGCTGCATGACCAAGATGAAGACTGAAAGAAGAGGAGGAGTGAGAGGACATGAAGTTGAACTTGACAATATCAGTCTACACAGACTATACACAAAGAAGCAGTAAAACAGCCAAGACACAGACAGTATACTCCAGGGAAATACAGTAGAGTATAGCTCTTCTGCCCCCAAAAGCACATGATTATTCGTGCAAATATAATTGCAAGAGCAAGACTCTTAAGTCCAGAGTGTAGAGGGACCTAGATGCAGCACTTGTTTCAGACTCTCCACAGAGTTCGGGAGGAGTCCTGTAAGTTTCACAGTTTAGTCCTATGCATATTTATCCAGACGTAAGTCCCATAGATTTTTTTTGGGGGGTGGGTGGGGAAGCTTCCTTCCAAGTATGCATGCATGGCATTGCAGCTACTTGCTGCTTTGTGACACTTGTCCTCTTTTTCCTTCACTTCCTTGTGCATTGAGGCATGAATTGAAAAGGAAAGCTAATCAGTTCTTCCCAAGTGCTTTACAATATTGTTCACCTCAATCAAGCCCTGCTTTTTCCCCTTTGCACTCAATTTTCCTGACTTGTGTGTGTGTGTCTTCATTTTTTTTTCTTATGGTAATACAGTCATATTTCTATCCATTTTCCTTCCACCCCCTCCACCACTTTCCTGGAGGCTTTCACTATTTTCTCTATCTGTCTTCCACAGCTGTTAAAAACTCATTGGAATCATATATGCTTGACAAAATTGCTCATAAAGACAGCAGTGTGAGTGACAGCAGCTTGCTGTAGGCTCCCGACCACACATGTGAGACAGCGCACTCACTCAGTCATGCCCTAAACCATTTCTATAAAAGCCGTTGTGTTCTCATATTGGCTTCAATGCTCACCCAGCACTCTGCACATCACAGACTTTTATGCAAGTCTTGGTCTGTGAAACTTTTTAAATGACAAAGCATCTTGACTTTGCCATGTTGGAGAAATGCAGCACAATTCAACAATAAAGGCTGGCAAGTACTGGTAGTATAATGTTATCACTGAAAAAAGCATGCCCTTTTCATAGATGTGCTACAGAGGTCTGTAGAATATGCTTCTATGAATCCAGCACCCTGCAGTTATATTGGACTACAACTCCCAGCACCATCCATGCCTGTGGATGGTACTAGATTTGCCCAAAACATCTGGAGGGTACCAGGTTGGAGAAGAATTGGTAGAGCAAGACAGAACAAAGCAGTGGTAAGAGTAAGAAGTTGACCTAACCATTATTCTACCTTGGGCCAGGTGAGACCAATGGGGAATATGTAGTTGGAAATATAGTTGAATGATGGGGGTTACAGTAAACCACATATGGAGAGCCATGTATTTCATTTTCCCTAGCCAGCTAAGACTGAATGTACTCAGTAGACCACAATTAGGGAGGAAGAAAGGAACTTTCTTTTTTATATATATATATATATAATTTTATTAAATTTCATAAATATAAAAAAGGATTATTTGACTTGTAGTTGTTACATGAATTTTCTTCTGTTCTTCCACGCTGTTCTGATCAACATTTCCCGCAGCTTAGTCCACTTGTTACATTAGTGCATCACAATAAATTGATTATCTCATCTGTTCGAACACACATTTCCTTCTCCTAACAGTCATAACGTAGTCGTTCTGGCTAGACAGTTCCCAACCATCACTCTCTTCTGCTTAACTCAAATCGTGCTGTTCCAAAATATTTCCATATCACTCTCTTGAAACTTCTGTTTTCTCCTTATATTTATTTATTTTGTGTGTGTGTGTGTGTGTGTGTGTGTGTGTATATATTTTCATTCATTCATTCATTCATTCATTCATTCATTTAACTCTCCATTACCTACGGCCCAAAATCTTAAAATTTTTAATTATTCCTGTCATTGTATATCTGGCAGTCTAAGCAATTATTACTGCAACAATCACCCATCTTCTTACCCTGAATTCCATTATACTAAAATGTCTTGTTTCTCCTTAAGTACTTTTTAAACCCCTTCTCCCATTCAGCAATATCACAGTGTTCATATTCATGAAATATATCGATATATCATCAATTGCAAACTAAATTAACAATGTCAAAATAAAAATCCATCAATCATCATCTTCCCGTTCCCCTCTCTCATCTGGTGCCCTGCTGCCCAGGTATTCATTTGCAAATTCTCTGTACTCTTAAAGTTGCTTATATTCCAAGCTGCACCGCACCCAAGAGAGATGGTATAGAATCCTGTGACTTTATCCGCTCCTTTTCCTTTTCCCCCCTCCCTTCCTGGACTTTGCGGTCCGGAGTCTATTTCTGAATTTTTACTGTATGCTCCTAGTTGCTTAAGTTCCGAGCCGCTCCGTCCAGGAGAGTGAGGGTCTTTACTTGACTAACTGCCATCACAATCTCCCCGTTCCCCCCTCCCAGCTTGGACTTCACCACCCAAAATTCATTTCTAAAGATTATCTGTAATTTCATTGTCGCTTAAATTCCAAGCAGCTCAGTCCATGGGAGGAAGGATCTTCCAATCAAATCTCTTCCACCACAGGTTTCACAGTCTCAACCCTTGACATCATATTGTTTATATTACTGACAATATATCCCTTATAGTAAACTTGTTTGACATTGCTGAAATACACTGCCCCTTCTCAAATCCAGAACCCTGTGCCTTTATCCGCTTTATATTCCCTTCTCCCCTCTTGAAGCTGCCCAGAGTTCACTTCAAAAGATTTGTTGCGTTTTCATTGTCGCTTAAGTTCCAGACTGCTCCATCCGTGGGAATGAGGATGTTTTGAATTAGATAACCTTCAGCACAGTCTCATAGTTTCAACAATCCAAGAGAATCAAGAAACAAGAGTCACTCCAGAGGAATAAAAAAAAAAGGAGACATGCAACTCAATAGCTTTCAATCCCAAAATATTCCTCCAAAATCCAAAATCCAAACGCCTAATCTATAAATCAAGTTCCAGATCTTCTCAGTCCAGCCAAAATCTCGAAGTATTATACTGTAGAAAATTTAGTGTCCAAATGGAGATTATAACTCATTTGTAATCCATCAGTCATGATCAATTATATGCCATCTTATACTGTAAGTCCCAATTGTGATTCATAAGTCTTTCTTTATACTTTAAAAAATATTAACTTCAATCCTCGTGAATAAGCAGCACTCCCAGCTAGCCTTTTCTTAAAATTCCAGCCGCCCCTTTAAGAAAAACTCCCAGCCATAACGAACTCACTCAGGCTCAGGGTCCCCTCCATTCTTTCGCTTCTGCCCACCGTTGCATGCCAGAACTGCTGCGATATTGACAGAATCGCGACCAGAACAGGTTAAATGACTCTTATTAAATTCTTACATGTTGTTTGATGTCTTCTTTTAAAAGTTGACGGCAGCACTTGTGCCGCTCAGGCGGCGATCCCGCTGGCTCCGTCTTGGTCCTTCGACCCCCCTGGCGCTTTCCGCTCTCCCAGCCGGGCAGAGCAAACGCCGGTTTTGGGGTCCCCGTCGGACCCGTTCCGCACCCCTCGTACCGAAAGGGTGTTCTGCCGCCTCTGTGGTGGCAAAAGAGGCGGCTGGAGTCCAGCGGGTGGCTGCTCGGAGCCGCACCATTGCGCAGCTTCAATCCGAGCTGCCACTCGCGCCGGCCATGCAACCGGAAGCGAAAGGAACTTTCCTAATTGGTAAAATCTGGTACACAGCAAAGGGTTGGATGCTAGTTGTCCAGCTCCTTATGTGGCCACTCACCTTCTGTAGCCACTGTAGACTTTATCTACAAAAGACCAGCTTACCCATATATGGTTGCTTTATAATAAATAATAAGCAATGGTGTGGTCTCCCATGTAAAGACCTGCATGTGTTAATAAACCTCTGGATGTCTGAGATGTTCATACCATCACAAGTTCAATACAGTCCCATGAAGGCTTCATTTTCTGGTGGCAGCTTGATTAGAAACATCAAGTTAACTTGATTAGAAACATCAAGTTAATTATATGTGAGATTAGCCCATAGTCTTGGAATATAGAACATTCCCATTCCTGTTCCTCAGGAATGAATCAACAACAGAAGCCATATTTATGTAATCATATTCCGTCCACATAAAAGGAGATGTGTGGGACTAATTCTACCAGCCAAACAAGCACAAATCTGAAAGTAAGTGAAATACTCCACCATCTATCACCTCACACTTCATAAGCTTCTTCACATTTCATAGGCTCAGATCATGAATGAGGAATATGTAGCCCTCCAAATGTTCTTGGAGTTCAACTCCCAACATTCCTCAGCACTGGCTATGCTGGGAAGGGATAGTGGGAGTTGTAGTTCAAGAACATCTGGAGGCGTTCCTCATCTATGTGGTTATGCATGAAGGGTTATCCATTAGGTTTACTCATCCAGAGGAGTTCCTCATCCCTGCCCTTAGGAACTCTCATACAAATTTGACTTACTTCCAGTGTCACACAGGTTGGTGTGTGTAAAACACTGGGTAATGGACTGCAGAATTTAAAATAAGGGACATGAAGGGTTCAGTTCTCCCTCCAGACACACACACACATAAATATAGAGGGAGAGAGAGCGAGAAAGAGTCTTCAGTATTACAGGTAGACCTACCTGTGTACTTTTTGAGCAGAGCAGGTTTTGGATTAAATAAGTGTGGCCGCCACTCAGATACTTGATGGAACATCTCCCTATCCATGGCCCTCCCTGTTGTCTGGGCTCAAATTGAGGTGCCACTTCTGTGTCCCACCATCAACTGAGGATAATTTGGTTGGTTGAGACAAGGAGATATTCTTTTTCTGTTGCACAGACTGCCCCTACAGTTGGGGAGAATGAAGCAGCTGTCTGAAGTGGCAGATGGTGGAGAGTGATGGCAATGATGCATTCTAAGATAGAATCATGTGGATCACATGGCCTGCCTTATACGTCCCCTAAGATAGTGTCTGGCACTTTTTTTTTGAAATTTGTAGAATCTCCCTGCCACTGTCTCAGTGTTGTTTTGTTTTGTGGTTCCCAGAATCTCCTGGGCTGTGCTGTCTGGGGGTTCTCGGGTTTGTAGTCCAAAAAGTAAGCTCTCTTCTAGCCTCTTCCTCAGCTCAGAATGAAAAGCACATTAGCAAATATTCTCCTCCTTGAGAAGAAAAGATCTCTCAATAAACCAAGACATACTGCTGAGCATGACCAGTGGCTCTAATATTGCAGGGCAGTGATACTGCCCACAGTGTTATTGGCATCTTGCTCCAGAGCACCTCCAGTGTTAGCACACAGTAAGAAATGCATACTACCGGAGTTATCCAGGTGCTGAAATCTATTCCCAACATAGCTTCAGCACTTGGATAGTTCCTGTAACACTTGGATAATCTGCTCATAATTTGGAGGATATCCAGAACAGGCTGCCATTAAAATTGATGGTGGACTCACTGCTGGATAACACCAAAGCCACCAAACACATCTGCATTGTGTTGAAAAAAAAAATGCCACTATGAGAGTTTTCATTGCTGTGCAAGGTCCATCAGTGTTTCTTTTTTTAAAAAAAGCCGTGTGTTGCATTACTGTTTTGGTTGATTTGTATCTGTTCTGGCTTGATTTATTTTATTGATCATTATGATTTGAATATTTTCCTCTAAAATAATAAAAACCCAGTATGTTTGAAGAGGAAGGATAGGATTAAAATCTCATGAAAAGGAAAAATTAAATGATTGCTTGGTACTTAGTTCAAAGCTCAAAATCCAGCTGTTATTAGAATGCACCCACACACTATTCACAAGACACTTCCCCCACTCACTCACTCTGGAGGAAATAAAATTTAGGACAATGTGAACATACAATACACTTAAGAGTTTTCCATTCGGTGTGTGTGTGTGTGTGTGTGCGCGCGCGCGCGCGTGCGCATGCGCGCTTCCTTTAAAAAGTGACTTCCACTGGAGCAAAAATTTAAAACACTGAAGGTTCCATGTGTAACACCACAAGGAGAATTCAAGACACCTCATTTTGCATCCTTTGCATCCAATTTGAAAGAGAAGCTGCGCCTGGTTACACACTTGAACTTACTCCAACAAATTAAGTTAAGAACTAGCTCTTTTTTGTTTAACAGGATATTAGTCCTGATCAAACCTGAACCAGTGTCTTAAGATGTTATGACTGGTCAAGAGTGAAGTTAAAATGTTCTCTACTTTTTCAGAGGAAATTGTGACTCCATTGCATATAGCAGTTCAAGACTGCTTGAACTAACACATCTGGAGGACAACACATTGAATGAGGCTAGAGTAAACCAACAGTTGTATTGTGGTTTGGACAGAAATCAGCATGCCTTATGGCCCATTTCACATCAATTTTTGCAAAGAAACAAGCCATGTGTGACAATTCTCTCCTCTGCAGAGAGATCATTGGCAATGTCAACTTTTGAAGCGGCAAGACACTAGAAGAGGAAAATTGAAAACCAGTGCCTAGATTTGGCCCTACTTCTCAATAAAGTCACCAGCATAGTCAGAATGAGAGCCAGTATGGTGTAGTAGTTAGATTGGGAGTTCCGGCACTAAGTCCCTAGTCAGCAAAATAATGAACATCAGGGAAGCAGCAGTATACAGTATCAAATAATACTTGTTTATCAGTAAAGAGTAAAAACAACTGTCCATAGATCAATATAAACTCTAACAAAATTTCCATTAACTAGAACAGGTACTCTTCCAGATCACTGATGCAAACTTTGCCTGACCTATATTACCAAAGGAGATATACAAATATTTCATAAGTCTGAAACAGCTTTGCAAAAATTGCTGAAGATGCAGAATTTTGAGGAAGCCAGTGTTAAGAAATGGGGCATTACTAAACTACAAATGTTTTGTATAAGCCAAAAGCATTTAAACAAGCAGTGGCTGCAATCCTGTATGGCTCAGTGCAGCGTAGTAGGTATGTACATGGATCTATGTTGAGCTGAGTCATATACAACCTCTCCTGACTTACTGAACAATCTCTGAAGCTCCAGTCCCAGCATGGCCATTCCCTGCTTTGTGTGGAGTGGGCAGATTGCTCAAACTTCTGACTATATCCCGATAGCCACACATGAAATGATTAGGGCCGCACAGAGACCTGCAGAGGATTAGAAGTGTCACAGTGCTTAGCTCTGAAGAGTCAAGAATGCTTCAAAGGGAGCAGTAGCAATAGAGCTAGTTCATTTGAGTGACCCACAGTGTCATCTCTGTGGTCTACCAGTTTGGACCCCACTGTGATATAAACTGATAGTCTTATGGTTATTTTCTCCAACTCTTCATTTCCCAGTCTTTTCCCAGCTCTTCCTTAGATTAGAATAGCATCCTGAGTAACTTTCCTATCTTAGAATGGAGTTCCTATAATAAAGCCTTACTTTGCTTCTCTAAGCCATTGATGTCTTTGCAGATCTTTGCAATGATTTCATCATTTAATGTTGTCTATAGGAGGATATTTCTGCAATCCTCCCTTCTCCTCACAAAGTAAAGAGTGGCCACAGATGGGGCTTCAACAGCTGGTGAGTAAGTTGTGAGGGATCGGAGCTGCAGAGGAAGGAAGGGAATTCCAACCAATGCAGCACTCGCAAAAGAGATATATGCAGAGAAACTTAAACATATGTATGTTTCTAACAGGGTGCTAGTCATTGTATCCATCAGTGGCAGATCAACCAGAATAAGCTACTCCTTCATATGTGGAACAACAAAGAGTCCTTTAACTCCTTCAATTTCTATTCCCTAGTATACATTGTTGCTTTTTTGCCTTGCCTTGTTGTTACATTTAGGCCATTTCCACACAACACTCTTATAGCGCGATTCTTCCACTTTCAACATCCTATGGAATCCTGAGGTTGCAGTTTAGGGAGGGGCTGGCCAGCCCCTCCCTAAACTGCAAACCCCAGGATTCCATAGGATGTTGAAAGTGGAAGAATCACGCTATAAGAGTGTCCTGCGGAAATGGCCTTAGAGCCAGGTTTAGAGGAGATGGGCTCCATTGGCCATACAGTGGGTCTCTTTTTTGTTGTCCTTAAGTCCACCTTCATAAGACATCCATAAGAGATCCCTTCACACACCACTCACATACTCCTCCTCTTTCTTGGAGAACAAACTGTAAATGTGCTATAAACTGACTGTGCAACTGTCTGTCCCTAAAGACCCAAAAGCAGCCTGTTCACTTCACGGAAGTTGTAGGACATTCTGCCATTGCCAGACAGGTTTGCTTCTATATGTGGGATGGGAGAGTACCATCTTGTCCTTCGCCTAAAGCAACAAAATGTCTTGAGACAGCCCTGCCAAAACCTGCTTTCATACATAGACCATATTTGCTGGGTTAGGGATTTGTTTTCTTCACTCACCCTGAATGCAGCCATGTAGGAGTGGGGTGATAAAGTGATGTCACTTGAGTTGAAAAGAAAATAGTGATATACTAATGATACACACAGACGATGACACAGACACAGACAGCGTTGTGTTCCATGCAAGTTATAGGAGGCTGCACTAACAGCTTACATAAAGTGCACATGAGTTCAACTCAATTCATACAAACATACATGTATGCATTCTGCCCAGGTACAGCTGTACCCTTGGTTTGTATCCATCAGGAGTGAACCATGGGCACAGACATTCTAACTAATATCTGAACATGTGACCTTACCATCTGAACACATGTACAGTATAACATGCTGTACATAAGATTAAGCATGCTATATTTAAATGAGTTTCTGATTTATAGTCTTTGAAATATGATCACTATACTGATTTTCTATCTAGCCATCCACTGGTTTATTATTATATTCTTGATACAGCAAGGTGGATATTGTTTAAGGACTTAGGTTGATTGAAATGTTGCCATTGCTATTAGTGTGAGCTGCTTTGAGCCACAAGTCAGTTGTGGGAAAAGGAATACAAAAATATGAAATGGATATCTAAGAAAATAGATATATATTTCAAAATTATTAGCTTGGTTTATTCTTGTTTGAACATGAATGCTTTGTAACTTTTGTGTCTGGTGTCTTGGGGATGGTATAGGTAGTTTGATTTAAAACAAGCGTGTCTCCTTCTGAACAAGAGAGATTAAAGCCCATCTTTCTCCTTTATAGTGTAGCGATGGAAAATAAGAAAAAGAGGTTTGATGAAGTGTAATGAAAACTGTTGCTAAAATGTACCATCAAGAGAAAGCAAATTTTCATCAGCTTTCAGTAACTAGCATAATGATGATGCATGGATTTTAGCACTGAAAAAGGCAAAATGTTATAGCACTGAACATATTACTCCCTGTTTGTGTTATTCTCAGGACAGAATGGGAATTATAGTTGATTTTCCCCACCCGCACAACTTTCATTTATCTGCATGACTGAATTACTGAACACCCTGCTCCTTTTTTTCCCTTTTTTTCTGCAAGATCACTTAACTGCTAGTACTCTTTACTGAAATGTAGCTGCTTCCAATGCAGTCCCTTTAGAGGAAATCAGGTAACAGTTATACTTCAGTGTTTTATGCACAGTTTTCTCTGCTAGTGTCTACACTTCCTTCCTTTTCTCACTCATAGGCAGAAAGCATAAAAAAAGGCTGGGAGGTCACAAGTCTGAGTTTTCATGGCGCTCTTATAGCAGCGGCAGGAATCATGTGGTCCATCAGATGTTTCTGGACTGCAACTCCCTAGCCAATGCTGGGAGTTGCAGTCTGGAGGGCCTCACAACAACATCCCCTGTTATACACCTTGTTGGAAGGGATCTGGGAGGCCACCTAATCTGAAACCAGGACTGGAGAACGTGTGGGCCTCTAAATACTGTTGGGGTGTCCTTCCCTCTCATAATTGCTCCCATCAGGTTGATGGGAGCAGCAGTGCAACAGAACCTACCACAACGCAAGACACAGCTAGACAATCCCTGGCATTGGACCTCCTGTCTCTGCTTAAATACCTTCAGTGAAAGAGAACCTACCATTTCCCTAGGCAGTGTGTTCCATGGTCAAAACCTCTAGTCATTTGGAATTCTGGGACTTGGAAATCTTGATCTACTTTTGCACTAAGCAAACAAGTTGGCTGGATGGATTCTGGGAGCTGTAGTGCTAAAAATGACTTTCCCAAACTCTAGCTTCTCCTAGTGTTTAGCTGAAATTTGCTTCCTTTAGTTCCATCTATTAATTATAGCCCTCTAGAGAAAGCTTGTTTCATCTTCAGTCTGATGATCCTTCCAGTATTTGCAAAATTTGTGTCATATCTCCCCTTAATCTTCTCCAGACTAAATATACCCACCTTTTGCAACCATTGCCCCACAGAACTGATTTCCACGTCATCCTGGTCACCTTCTTCTGAATGGATTCTAGTTTGCCAATGGCCTTCTTTGAATGTAGCACAGCTCTCCAGGTCCAGTCTGATCAGTCTAGAACAAAGTGGAAATATACTGCTTCTCATGATCTGAACACTGAAGTAGCTTAGAGGAGGAAAAAGATAAGCAAAGGCAGAAGTGAACAGAAGAAGAAAGAGAAAATATTCCCTATATGTGCATCCTTGAACTAGAGATGGTCTGTTCCTTGAACAAAAGTTCAAAAAGTTCAAGATTTTTTCTATCAAATTTATGATGAATCTTGCAGATTTTGGTAAAGCTCTTATCTGAAAAGAACTGAACAAAATTCTCAACCATCTGTACTGGCCAAGTTGAGGAGACACAGCAAGAAATTCCTGGCTGACTTCAGAAACTATGGATCATATTGCAACAAATGTGGATAATGGAACACACTAAAGAATTTCACAAGAAAATCAACCTATCCTTTATAGATTACAGCAAAGACTTTGACTGTGTAGATCATGAGAAATTATAGTTCACACTAAAAGAAATGGGAATGCCATGACATCCTATTGTCCTGATATAAAACCTTTACTCTGGACAAGAAGCCATTGTCAGGACACAATATGGATGAACTAAGTGGTTTACCATTGGCAAGGAAGTCAGACAAAGCTACATTTTATCATTCTATTTGTTTAATTTATATGCAGAATATATTGTAGAAGAATGGTTAAAATGAATGGGTCTTAGAGCAAATTAAGCCTGAACTCTTACTGTAAGTGAAAATGAATAAACTGAGGCTTTCATATTTCAGACATTGCATGAAAGGACATGATTCATTGGAAAAGATGATAATGCTAGAAGATGTGGTGGGCAGTGGACAAAGAGGAAAATGGTATTACAGGTGGATTAATTTAATCAAGAAAATCAAGGCCTTGAATCTGCAAGAGCTGTACAGGGCAGTTAATGACAAGGGATCTCAGAGGTTTCTCATACATAGAGTCACCATAAGTCAAAGTCAACTTGATGGCAAATAACTACTAACTGCTCTTCTCTGCATGAAGATGATCACATTACATCTGCCTGGCCTTTAACATTTAAAGATGAGAAACCTTTCAGTAAAAAAAGCAGAGGCAACTCTAATTCAGAAATACACGAATTTGCAGGAAGTTCCTGTTTTAAGTTTTTTAAAAATGAAATTCACAATGATCCCAAACTTGGACACTGATTTCAAGTATGAACAAAATGGTTTTCAGTGACAGTACAATGCTATATACAGGCACTCGGAAATCAGTCTTTTTTAATCTAGCAGTAATTGCTTTCAGATAGTTCCAAACACTTGCCTAATTACATTTTAGTGCAACAGAATCAAGAAAGATCTTTAAAAAGTTGTTAATTTTTTGAAGTGTATCACACTTCCCACCCGTCTCTGCAGACATAACAGCGAAGCAAAGCAAACACCTAAAGCTGACTTTCAGAGATGGGAACAATCTATCAGCAGAATGCTATCTTCACACACATCATTCTTTCTGACAAGGAAAAACTAGGTCTTTTTTTTTTCCTGAAGCTCTGCCTGAAAAATAAAGTTAAATTTCCATTTAGCTATCTCCAATAAAGTTTTGAGACTGACGACAAAGTTCTATCAAGAAAGCTGAAGACGAAAAGTCTTAAGACAGGAAATATACCAAGCTTCCCAAGTCACTCTGTGTCCAACCTGTTTTCTTTACAAGTCAAGGTTGTGTTAATGCCTTTCAGCTGTATTTGGTAGCACCAGGATGACATCAAGTGGTAACTCAAGCCAATTACTCTGGTTCATAGTAGTCTGGTGTTTGTTTGGGTTTTTTTTTTCCAGTTATTTTGCTTCCCATCATAAAAAGCTGTTATGCACCATGGTACTCATGAGTTTACATTATCTTGTTTGCATTCCACTGTACAACTATAACATTTTGATACCACTTTAACTGCTTCCTTGGGTCCTGTGCAAGAAGAAAGGTGGGACAGAAATTAAATAAATAAATCAAACAAAAATAAACTGCCGCAGTTTTCTCCTATGGCATCCTGGAATTTGTAGTTGAATGAAGTATATAGAAGATAGTTCTGGTACTGCAATACAGGGAAGAACACTATTGTTCTCTAGCACAAAATTTTAAGTATGTAAACCGCAGGAAAACTCCAAGTATAACATAAGATGGAGCATTGCCAGTTAAAGTGATATAAACCTGTTATCACTGTGTGTGATGTGGATACACCCAATAAAATACAAGCAGTTGCCTTTACAATGAGTCAGACTATCAATTTGTCTAGCTCATTACTTGCTTGTAGCCGTTCCCAGGGCCAGCCCTGCTACTAGGTAGAGTGAGACAGCAAGTGTAGGAGATAGTAGCAGTGGCAAATGGGCAGACACTTCCCCCTTGAGCTTCATGGCTGCACCATTTTGTGACAGAACAGAGTTGGGGATGATAGGAGTTTCAGCCCCACAGAAACGCAGCGGAAAAGCCAGAGTTCAGCAAGCCAACAGCAGCCTTATTCCCCAGTAAGGATACTCACACACAGAGGAGTTTCTTCCAAAACAGGAGGCACTTTATCTTGCAGCAAAGTTCCGTTATATACAAAACATAGGACAGACGGACAAAAGCTTGCGCCAGGCACCAGGTTTGGTCAACAGACCAATACCTACTGGCGTTGCTTTGTTATCTACAACCAATCAGGTAGGGGTTTGCACACCTCCCTCTACCATCTGCACACGACCCCAGTTTCTTATGCAACCTTGCAATTACCCACAGCTGGGCATGATGCAACATCTTTGCAGTGGGCTGATCATTTTCCCAGGGTTCCCTGCCTGGAATCCCTGACAGTGTGTGCCACATGCCCTGTTTTATATACACCTACCCAAGTTACTCAACTGCCTTCTGATGAGAAGAGGATACTATCCAATTACCAGTGTTGAAGAAAAATTCATCTGACACTTCTGTAACTGGAACAGGCCACACAAAGTTCTTACAGTGCCTCAAAAACCTCTAAGGTTGGTCACCAAAACTGAATTAAGAAAAGGATGGAGGCTTATAAATACACACACACACACACACACACATACATCCCTGGATGTACTTTGGAAGAAGCTTTCAAGTGGTCTCTAGAAGTTTCAAAATGTTTTTGTTTACATATTCAAAGTTGATGGTCTCATTTTATATGTGCATATTATGAGCTTAGGATAAAAAGTTTGCTGAAATATGTTGAATTGCTCTTTATTTTGCAGTGTAAGAACCTATCCCTATTATCTTCATTTTATTTCTGCCTCTGGTACCAAATTTTCTATGAAAGAAGTAATGCCCAGGGCACATCTCCTTTGTTCACTGAGGTACTGTTGTTGTCTGCCTTCAAGTCATCTCCAGCTTATGACAACCTTAAGGCAAAGCTGTTGGGGGGTTTTCTGTATTTCCCTGCTCTCCTGCCCTAGCAACAGTTGGAGGAGACAACATGGATAAGAATAAAAATTAGAAAGTGTCAAGTAACCACCGTAGTAGCACCATTGTATCAGTCCAAATGAAAATACAAGGAGATCCAGGCCCTTTCCACACGAGGCTGTTGAATCGGTTTGTGCCATTTCTTCCTGGATTTTCTGGGCTCGAAACAAGGTGGACTTTCCCTCATTTCCTTCCGCACAGCTACTGCGTATGTTCCATTCTGATTCGGAGGAGTGCAAGTTCATGAATCCACACTGGCTCCGCCGTGGCCACTCCCACTATTCCCCTCACCCCGCCCTGTTGGCTGTGATTGGCCCTTTTCTCTTTCCGCATGGTTTAGTATGTCATTGCGTACGTGCATACGTGTGTATGTGCGAAAGTCCATACTACCCTTTGGCCCCTCCCATGAGCCCTCCCCTGACCACCAATTCACATTGGCGCGAATGTACGTGTCTGCACCACTGTGAAAGTACGAATCAGATCGATCTGGAAAATTGGAAAACCGACTTCTTCCAGTTTTCAAATAGCGCGCTTTACCACCACATGGGGGCACATTTAGTCAGAATTATATGCAGAACAAAGGTAAATAAACCGAACCTAGTCCGCTCCAACGTGCAGAAGAGCTCAGTGGCAAGACGCATTGGCCCGCCTTAATAACCGCGTGCGGAAAGGGCCACGAGTCATTAATTTCCTGCATAACATGCAGTTTAAACTTGAGGGTAGATCTGAACCCAGGTCTCACTTGTACAGTCTTCTGCAACCTGGTACTTTTCAAGTTGTTTGGACTGTAACTCTCACAGGAGTTGTAGTCCATACATTTGGTGGGCACTGGGATAAGGAAGACGATTCTAGTCCATGTAAGACATTCTTTTCATTACCATGCCACATTCTCAAGTTTGTCAGTTAAGATTGTGGGGTAAATGCATTCTAAGAAATTATGGCTAACCACTTTTCATTCCTTGTTATGGGACTTCAGCATCCCCTGGATCCATAGTTGAGTAGTCTGATATTCTAATACTCCAAACTTAATCCTGCTATTGATATAGGCAGAATGCCACAATAAGTTAAGGAAAGATGGCAAATTTATCCCACTCCGCTGAGTTCCAGCTGTACTCCCTCCTAAAAGCTTGCTACGAATACCAATCAAAACAACAACAACAAAGCACACATCTGCTTGGCTTTTGTAGCCATAGCTCCAAGACCACATATTCTAGATACATGAGACTTTGTTTGGTTAATTGATTGATTACAATATTTGTTTTTTGCAGGGAAGAGCAATGGCAGTGGATCTGGGAGTCAATCTTATGACCGCAGGCCAGTGTGATATAATGGTCTGAGCACTGCACTACAACCCTGGAGACCATGTTTGATTCCCTGCTTGGCCATGGTAATCCACTGTGTGACCAGGGTGCATCACACACTCTCAGCCTCAGAAAACCCTGTGATAGGTTTGCTGTAGGACTTCCATAACAACTTGAAGGCACAGAACAACAAAAAGGATAATTGAGGAGCCAAATGTACTTCTAAAAACAAAACCAAAATAGGGAGGAGTTGGAACAGAGGTGGTTGAGAGTCTACCTCTGGGTATGAAAAGCTGGTATTTTTTTATATTATTGACGTTAAACAATGGGAAGCTTGCAGCCTATTTAAGAGGTAAATTCCCACTCCTAGGCCACTTCCGCACTAGACTGTTATAGCGCTATTATTCCACTTGCAACATCCAATGGGATCCTGGGGTTTGCAGTTTTGGGAGGGGCCGAGTGGCTAGTGTGGAAATCGCCCTACATTCTTCCAGGACAAGCAATTCAGTCTCATTCTGTCTCTGTCTCTCTCTGTCTCTCCGTCTCTCTCACCTCTCAGCCTGCTAGAGACCCCAAGGTAATGTACAACAGATAAAAACATTCATTAAAAATAAATTAAAAATTATTTTTAAAAATATAGAGGGAGGGTTTGAAATGTGTACGCAATAAAACAATACTGAAAGCCAACCCTTAGTTTTAAGAACTAATGGCAGTGCAGTCTGCCTTTACCGCAAAAGGAGTGGAGCCTGTTTAGGGAGAAAGTTCCTTAGGCAAAGTGCTGCTACAGAAACAGCCCTGCCTTGTGTACTCAGCAACTGGATTTTCCAGGGTGGTAGGTCAGATACACTCAGGAAACGCTAGTACTGTGTGCATCTATGAGCTGAGATGGTGGCATTGAGGGTGGACCCCAATGTCCCCCACCTCTCAGGGTAACAGTCATGACCTTTACAGCCCCCATGGCTGCTTCCAACTTGTGGAAATCCTTCCCTCCATTGGCCCCCATCTATTTTCCTTCCTTCAGCAGGCAGTCCTTTTTATTTAGGCAGGCCTTTGGCATTTAAGTTACTATGGCAGGTGGATTTTTAAATGGGATATATTGCATTTTTTAAAATCTTTTCTACTGTTTTTACATATTTATCTATTAATTTTAACACAAAATAACATGAACACACCAACTAACTTTTAAACATAAACATAAACATAAACTAAGATTAAAACACAATACTAAAGCAGTAAACTAAAAACTCTAAACGCTAGCTCACTAAAATACCAACTTACTGACTAAACACTAATTTACTAAAACTCAGAAAGGCTCTGACCACCCCTAAACCAAACTGTAATGAAAAAAAGAAAATAAGAATATAAAAAAATGCTCTACCATTGCAGAGCTACCCCAGCAAATTTACTATGGTTATAGTAATCATATCCACAAATTATTACATTGTTAGATCTCTTATTCTTCAAAAGCTCACAAACGGTTTCCAATATCTCATAAAACCTTCAATTGACTTATCCTATAAGACACACATTGGTTTGGCCATTTGAGATAAGTCAGCAACCTTAACAATTCATTCTTCTGTTGCTGGCATTTCAATCCATTTCCGCGTCTGAGCAAACAATATTCTTGCAACCGTTATTATATAATCAAGTAGCAGTCCATATTCACTATTCAACTCCTGATCCGCACAGCAAAATAACCATCCAACAAAAACATTTCTCACAATATCTTTTTACTATGTTTTAAAGTGTTTCCAATTGATTGTAATTCAGTGTCTTTAATAGAACTGTTTAGTTTATTTTATTTATCCAAATAGGGTTTTGGTGTACTTCATCCTTAACATGATGTGAACCGATATAGGTCCCATCCCAGGAGCAAAGTGTGATATTAAATAAGTAAATGATACAACAAAATACATGAAGTTGCAAAGAAGAGGGGTCAAAGTATAGTTATCATCAGGGAGTTCCTGGAATCTTCACGACCACTAGAGCCTGGGGGAAAAAAATCTGTTAAACTACTGCCTCCACAATCCCACATTCAGAGCGGTCATGCTGCCTGTGAAATTACAACTTTTCCAGAAAATGGCTGCCAGCCCTTAGCAGCTCTGCTTGTATATTTGAGGACCCGAGCCTCAAGAAACCAGCAAGTTTTAACTGGGAGATTGGACTGGTTTAAATCTAGGCAACCTGTCTCCCACTCACCCATCCATTCCAAACTGATCAGCATTTTCCCCAGGCATCAGGGAAAAGGAGCAGTGCTCGTATTTACTTTTGTTGCCCTCTTCAGAATCAGCACTGATTATCTGTTACAGGAAGAGATCTATGACAAGCTGTTCTGCCAGATCAATTAAATGGTTGGCTTAGTAACTAATGAAACTGTGCAGGATCACAGGAGTGCCAATATTCTAAAACAAAAGCTCCAGGGCCCCCAAGCCACTGAACAGAATAAATGTAACAATATTTTATCTTGAGCTCAGGAATGCCAGATTCTAGAGACAAATGGTATACAGAAGCCTTCCCCCAGCCTGGCATCCCTTCAGCTGTATTGAGACTACCACTCCTAATGGCCAGTTAGCCAGAAGATGATGGGAACTGGCATTCAAAAAGATATGAGTTTGAGGAAGGGCTGACATCATGCTGGATTTGTGACCAGTAACAGAAGTATGTGGCTGACCATTACTGGAAACATTGGGTATAATGGATCTTAGTGATTTAGTCTGATCCAGACAAAGAGTCCTCATATCATAGATAGGGTTCCCAGGTCTTTTTCTCTGGTCCTAAGGGTAAAAGGAAGGAATTTCAGGGTGAAAGCATTGTCTTGAAAAATACATATCATCAAAAGCCAGAAGTAAGGCCTGGGGGTGCTGAAGTGGGTAGGAAATTGAACTCATGATTGTCCTTCTCTTTACTTCTCATCTGCCAACATTTGCAAGATGTATTCAAAAAAATAGCTGTGTTAGTCTGTTTTAGCATACAGGAATCCAATAGCATCTCTGAAACTAACTGAGATGAGGAAATTTCTAGCAACTTTTACATGCAAGCTGTCCTTGAAAGCCATTTGGAAACTTCAGCTGGTATAGACTATCACCAGTAAAATCTTGATCAAGCGTCTGAAATCATGCATTTGATCGATGGAGCATCTGCTGAAGTGGACAGAGTTCATGAAAGCTTATATTAAAAATGTCTTCATCCCAGTTAGTCTCAGAGCTGTTACTGGATTCTTTTAAACATTTGAAGATGTTTCTCTTTCATGAACCTTTTTAAACTTTGTGTTGCTGTATAATCTAGACTATTATCTTTCAGTATTTCTTTTATGTGATGTGTCATTATTTATTCAGCTATGTTAATGATGAGATTAATCACCGACTTCTTTCAGTATTGTTGGTTTTAGCACCTCATTTGATTACCTTCACTGATGAGGTAGAAGTGAGATAGATCTTTAAAGAAAGAACAAGAAAACTAAGAAAGAAAAATATCGATAAAAGAGTGAATTGGCCATTAATTGCCATTAGTCATCATATTTATAATGTTTCTTTAATTTACTTTAACATACAAGAAAAACAGTAGGATATCTAACAGCACATTTTTTTAAAGATATTTCCATTGTTACAATTAGTTGTCAGTAGGCATTTCCACCAGCAGTGGCAGCTGGCGGCTTCCATATAAGCGAGTGGTGTATTTGCTCAGGATTTTAGTCTTAATTATAAAAGAGCTTATGTTAGAACCCCAAAAGGCCCCATAGTTTCTAACCTTGGGCTCATATCACCTTGCCCCTTTACCCTTAAGACCCCTCCCTGGATCAGATACTTGGGCCTGAAAATGACTAGTTGGCTCAAAAAATGGTTTTGTTGGTCACTGAGTTCAGTCTGGTGACCAGTTACCCTTGTTAATTATTAAATTAAAGCATTTGGACAGAGATGCTTGAAATAAAAGCAGTAGAGCTTTATTATGTAACAAATAAAATAAATATCTAGCCATAGACTGGTTCCACATATACAGTACACAGGAATATCCCAGTTTCAAAGTAACACTTCTCCCTGAACAGCTTCCACATTCTCACTTTCCATCAAACTCTATTTCAGATTTCATCTGTTTTCATCTGTTGCCTAACTGGCTCTATCTCTATTTCTGTCTGGCCCTATATGACCCTTTTAACATATGAGCCTTAGGATATATCCTTCCCCCCACATAGATCCCCTGCCAGCGTTCCATGAGCTGTGATTGGCTGGTTCTACCCAGGCTTGTCCAACTTCTAACTTGATAGACTTAACCAAGATGCAGAACCCTTTCTCCAGAATCGGCTCAGCACTAGCGTGGAATTCACCTGCTGCTACCGAATATCAAAATGAAATGTTCAAAAGTCTCTGAAATTATTGTGACATTGCAAATTATTTTCCTCCTGTTCCACCCCTGTTTGTACACTATTATACTGGATGCATGCCTTCATCCTATTTATGACCATGATGCTAAACACAAAACAGTCATAGGTGCCATCAAAACTAACATGACCTACTTACATCTGATTCTGGTAATATGGCATAAGTTGCAAGTGCTGCATTTCACTCAGCAGTTTAAATCAACCTAGTGAAGGTTAACCAGCCTAGAGGTACTTCATAAAATCTACTTGCAAACTCTTCCCTGGTAGCAGATTCTGTTCTATGTAATTGTCAGATAACATCTTCTCCAGATACCCACTTGACACAAAGCTGTCTATGTCTGACAAGAATTCCACCAAGATAGGCTGTCATGTTTTTATTTGAAGCTCAGATCAACTTTTGGAAGTATGTTTACATCTGCTACAGCTCGTCTATGCTAATTCCAAGAGAAATTTGGAAAAGCCTTCTAGCCTTGAGCTTGACACTCCCTCAAAATTTCAAGAAAGCCAGCGTACCCTTCAAAGGCAAATAATCAGCCTAACTCCTGGAGGGATCTTTCTAACAAGGCAGTCACCTTGGTTTGTCTGAGCTTTGGGGTTTCTCCTATGATTTTGATTAGAAATGACAACTCCTAGTCAAGGGAGGGATTGAGAATAAATCAAACGTCTTCTGTACAATAAGCATACAACTCCATTTCATTTTAAGCCCTGTATATAGGGACCAGAGATAAGCTCTAACACAGTTAAACATTTTCTTAAAAGTTCCATTTAACTCTAGTCAAGTGGGCTTCAAATTTCAGAATTGGGAGAAGATGGATGTTATTTCTCCAACCTCTGAAAATCACAGATTTTCCTGAGCCAGATTCACCTGCAAACTTCTGTTTGGCTCTTAATTAGCTCAACACGGGCATGAGCTTTCCTCAGGAGCAAAATGGAGGTTAGAAAAAGTAAAGACAGCTAAGGACTCACTTGTAAGCACCCTCTGTGTTACTGGTGACACAAAGGCAACAACCAAATATATTCTGAAGTTTTCGTTGTTCTACCACCAGTACTGGGATCTGTAGTACACAGCTGTTCCTGCCTCAGTGTTTTCTCTATGTATCCTTGAAATGATACTTGCTAGCAAAACATCCACCTCTCTCTCCCAGATTCCTCACCAGAGCCCAGTTTTCTGTGAAGCTCATGCCTTAAAATAGCTTAGTTCCCACCAGGCCTTTGAAAAGTTACCATATTGGACCACAGCTCTCAGATTCACCCTTGTCCACATAACCAGTGTCAATGCTAGATGTGGAATTGTTAGAACTGTAGTCCAAAAAACTAACTCTCTCAAGATCTTGACTCCTTATCCTTGGATATGACCATGTATGTAAGCCCTTATAAGAGGTATCCAACCTCTTATAAGAGAGGTTATAAGGCTGACTGAGGCCAGCGTCTCAGGCTGCAAGTTTTGATGTCATGAAAAGGCATAATTGTTTTTGTTTATTTTGTTAACTTCTTACCTGCTGGGGTGTGGAGAATAGTTGTGGTTTTTTCTGCCTTGGGTATTAAAATCATACGACCAACTCTGGATCAGCAAAGGTTTCAAAAATCTCTCTCTTGGGTACACAAGGGACACGTGTAGCTAACACTGGCCAAAAATACATGCTCCATTTTCAAATGATACCTTATTATAGCATCTGTACAAAACTGTAGTTGATATAATTTGAAATCACAGTTCAGTAAAAACATTTCTTTGGAGAAACTGGCTTGAATTAAATAACTAGCTCTAAAATGTTGATTTCAAGAAAGGGACAATTTAGGGATCCTAATTAGTTGTGGGTCTACTGTTGAATCTAGCCAGAATGACCAATCCTTTAGAAGGACTAAGGTAGAGCAATAGAATATGGCAACAAAAGAGTAAGAACAAGAGACCTCTTCTACAAGATCCAAGAAATCAAAGGGAAATTTAAGCCAGCAATGGGGATGCTATATGACCAGCAGGGAAACACATCACATGACCAAGTACAAAGAAAAAGCCAATGGAAACAATACACTGAAGAACTATATGACAGAAGAAAGGATAACAGAATCATTCAAGGAAGAACCATTTGACAATGAACCTACAGTTTTAGAAAGTGAAATGGAATCTGCACTCAGAGCAGTTGGGAGAAATAAATCACCAGGAATAGATGGCATACCAAAATTGCTGCTTCAAGCTACAGAAAAAGAATCTACTCTAGTTCCAACTAAAATCTATCAAGAAATATGGAAAACAAAAGAACAGTCCACCAACTGGAAGGGGTTAATATCCATTTCAATCCCCAAGAAAGGGGACACCAGGGATTACAGTTACCACAGGAACATTGCATTAATCACCTATGCAAACAAAGTGATGCTCAAGATTCTACCATGAAGATTTTTACTGTATATGGATAGAGAAATGGCAGATGCCCAGGCTGGATTCAGAAAAGGAGAAAGCACTAGGGATGATATTGCAAATGTACATTGTGTAATGGGCCACAGCAAAGAATTTCAGAAGAGAAACTGTCTGTGCTTTATAGATTATCACGTCTTTGATTGTGTAGATCGTGAAAAACTATGGACTGTTCTTAAAGAAATGGGTATGCCACAACATTTTATTGTCCTGATGCATAACTGGTACTCAGGACAAGAGTTTCCTGTTTGGACAGAATACAAAGAAACAGAATGGTTTCCAATTGACAAGGAGGTCAGGCAAGGCGGCATTTTATCATCCTATCTGTTTAACTTGTATGCTGAACATATCGTAGATAAAGCAGGATTAGACTCTGAGGAGGGAAGCAAGAAAACTGGAGGAAGAAACATCAGCATTTTAAGAAATGTCCAAAATACAACAGTCACATACTACTAGCAGAAAATAGCAACAACTTGAAACAGTTACTGAAGAAAGTCAAGGAAGAAAGTGCAAAGGCAACCAAATAGCTAAAAGTTAAGAAAACAAGAACAATAGCTCCAGATGATTTACCTAATTTTAAAGTATACGATGAAGGCAGTTCAAGATTTTTCATACCTTGGGTCCATCATTAATCAGAATAGAGACTGCAGGCAAGAGATCAGAAGAAGACTAGGAAGAATAGCTATGAAGGAACTAGACAAGATTCTGAAGTGTCAAGATATATCAATGAATACTAAAGTTAGGATGGTCTATGCCATTGTATTTCCAATTTCTATGCATGGTTGTAAAAGCTGGAGAAAGAAGAATGATGATAGGAAGAAAATAATCTACTTTCAAATGTGGTGTTCTGGAAGAGTTCTACAGATACTGTGGACTTCTAAAAAGACAGATAGGCCTTAGAGCAAATCAAGCCTGAACTTCCCTCAAACCCAAAATCACTGAACTGAGACTGTTGTATTTTGGACATACTGTGAGAAGCCGCAACTCACTAGACAAGACAATAATGCTTGGTGAGGTAGATGGCAGTAGGAAAAGAAGGAGACCGCATTACAGATGGATAGACTCAATCAAGGAAGCCACGGCCCTGACTTGGCAAGACCTGAGCAGGGTGATTGATGGCACACAGGCCTGGAGGTCATTTATTCATAGAGTCACCATAAGTAGAAGTCAACTTGACAGGAGTTAACAATAACAATAATTGCCACTAGGCAAAGTTCAATGAGAAAGTACAGTCAGACTTCCACATTTGCAGGTTTAACGTTTGTGGATTTGATTATTCATAGATTATTTGCTCTCACCTCTACTGCCTCCCTCTGCCATTTTTAACAGGGACTGCAAGCCTTGTGAGACTGAGAAACTGTGAATGAGGCTTGTAAGTTCCTATTAAAAAGGGTGTGGGGCAGCAGTGGAGGTGGCCATAAGCCCCACCAGCCACCCACTTCTGGCTTGTGAAGGAACCCTGATACCTCAAAGGAATCCACAGTAGGTTGAATATAGTGATCATATTTTTTGTGTGTTCAGTATGGTTTGGGAGGGTCTAGAGTTATTCACGGTTTTTCCACTTTCACGGGGGTCCTGTGCCCCTAACCCTAGCAAATGTGGAAGGATGACTGTAGTAACTGTATAACAGATTTTGTAAATTAGGCTTCCAGTGTTGTTACTGCTCATTTCTATATAAAACAAAGCTAGAAGGTGTTCGTTTGGCATTTGTTTGAAATACTTTAACTAAGAGCCAGTGTGGCATAGCGATTTGAGCACTGGGCTACAACTCTGAAGATCAGGATTCAAATCCCCACTTCGTCATGAAAATCCACTGGGTAACCTTTGTCAAGTCACACGCTCTCAGCATCAGAGGAAGGCAAAATCAATCCCCCTATGAACAAATCTTGCCAAGAAAACCTGTGATAGGTTTGCCTTAGCTGGAAATGACTTGAGAGTACACAACAATAACAACTTTAACTGAGAACAATCTATTCTTCTTTTAAGTGATGGCCAACTAGATTCTACATGCAAAAAGAGAAAGCCTACAGGCATCCACATAGGGTAGAATAAGGTTTTGAGAATAATTATTTGTATACATTTCCTAGAACTTTGACAGTGCTGATATATCTAAACCCGGTCAGGCAGCAAAATGTCTTCAATCAATCCAGACCTCAAAGCATTTAGTCACATTAACCACCCCCCTCTGCTCTTGCCTTCCTCTTTGCTGTCAAAATTCAATCTAGAACCTGCCCTTTTCTCACTTTTGTGGCTCTGCAAAACATTGCATATCACATGACTTGAGATGCTGCAGAGCCCTGAAGGCCAAAAGGCTGTCATTTTAGGCTGCTCCATACGGCTTCAGTGCCCATCATGAGCACCATTTTGATAAACCAGAAGTGACATCTCATCACTTTTGGCCTCATATTAAGCCCAGATTAAGGATGCTGGGGGATGACATCCAGCTGAAAGTGCTTGGAAGGGCATATCAGCCAAAACAAAAGAGAACCCACCAATGCTGTCAAGGAGTCTGAGAGTAGGGTCCAACCTGGTTGTTACTTGAATGGGGGACTGCCAAGGAATAGCAGGAGCCCTTTCACGCTACATAGTTATAGCACTGTGATTCCACTTTGACTTCCCCAGGGAATTCTGGGTTTTGTAGTTTGGTGGGGCAGTAGAGCTCTCTAAATGTCCCTCCTTAAAGTGCAAATCCCAGGATTGTATGAAATGGAACTGTGTGGCAGTTAAAGTGGAATCATAGCAGTATCACTGTGTTCTATGAAAAGACTGTAGGCTATATTTCAGAGAAAGGCAACAGCAAGTCACCTCTGAGCATTCCTTGACTAAGAATCCCTATGAAATTAATGGGGATACCAGAAGTCAAAAGATGACTTGGATGCACATACAGACATGCAACTTGGATGCAACTTGGAGGTCCCAAGGGCCATATGGGATTCCCCAAATGGCTGCATGCAGCTGCAGACCACATGATTCCCACACCTGCCATCCACAGTAGCTCTAACAAGTAAGAAGTAAGCAACCTACAAAATTCTATATATTATATTATATTATATTATATTATATTAATTATATGTCAGTGACATTCATTACATAGGATAACATATCCAGTGACATATCTCCTTCAGACTTCCAGGTCTGACGTCCCATATCACAGTGGGGCCACCCACAATGCTTCAGAAGAAGGACAAGGGTTTTTATGGAAATATCATTCCTACAAACTGGTGTGATTTAAAAGAAATATTTGTACCTAGTTTTGTAACCTAATCAAAGTTAAATTTCTGTGCTTCCTTGTTGTTGGGTACCTTCACGTTGTTTCTGATTTATGGTGACCCCTAAGTTGACCCTATCAAGGGGATTTCCTGGCAAGATTTGTTCAGGGGATATTTGCTCTTCCCTTCCTCTGAGGCTGGAAGAGTGTGACTTACCCAAGATCGCCCAATTGCTTTTTATGGCTGAGCAGGGATTTAAACCCTAGGCCATTTCCGCACTAGACTGTTATAGTGCTATTATTCCACTTTCACAACCTGTGGAATCCTAGGGTTTGCAGTTTAGGGAGGAGCCAAGGCACTATAACAGTCTAGTGCTGAAATAGCCCTAGTCTCCAGAGTTGTAGCCCAACACTCAAACCACTACACCACGTTGACTATGAACATCTAAATTTGTTAACATATTCTGATTATTTCAGGAATAGTGGAAGCATGAACTCAAGAGCAGACGGGATCAAATTTATTTTAATATTATCATTGACATATTTATCTATAACCTGTCTTTTCACTAAAATTAGGACTCAAGTCCAGTTATGAAGTAACAAAAGACACGGAGATATCTTTCAGAGCATGGGAGAATGCTCTCGTTTATTTGCAACAGCTATCTTTTATAACTCATCAGTTTACATAGCTATAGCAGCAATCATTGTATAAAGGCGATCAAGCAAGTAAAAGAATAGTTCATATATCATTATGTACCTTACAAATGGAAGAGTGCTAATAGAAGAATAGCTCATACATTATGTTGTCAGGAAATGTACTATGTATCAGACCTATGTATCAGATGCCTCCGTAGTTTGCAGTCATGCAAGGTAGGGTCAGAGAACATCAGAGTTGCCAGCCTGAGGGTGTGCCCAACCAGGCTTTACAGCTCTTAATTCTCCTCACAGTTACAGTATATAACACGTATAGTATAGCTAAAAATGCACAAAGCTTGACATTAAAATAGAATTAAACTATTCACAACTCCCTGTTGTCAAAGCAAACTCTGGCCTCCCTCACAAACATCTAGTGTAAAAGCAAAAATAGATGCGACAGTAACCTTCATGAACAGAAATTAATACATATACACACAAAACCCCAAAGAAGTGCTTACATGAATGATTTTGAGGATATTTCACTACCTCAAGCCAAATTTTTGAGCAGTGAATATGTCCTTGAACAAATCCATCTGGCTGAGTCAAAAGAAAGGCCTTTACATTTGCTTCCCTGGTTTAACTATTGTCTGGGGGGGAAATGAGCTTTTTCTTAGGTACTTAAGCCAGTACTTACCATCAGCTGGGATGAAGAACTTATCCCAAGAACAGAATAGAATAGAACATAATAGAATAGATCTGAACACACAGCCTTGTTGAGAAATATTTTATCCAAGTTTCTTTTGGATTTTATGTTAACAAGTTTTATATTGGCACTTAAATGTGCTTTCTCTGGAGCAGGTTCACATTTTCTGCAAAAAAATATTTTCTCAACTAGGATAAACAAAGTATTCAGAATGAGAGAGACAGAATTGTCAGGGTCATCATACTATAAAGTTGGAAGGAACTCAAGGGGACATCTAGTCCCACTCCCAAGCAGTATAGGAATCCATTACTAAAGCTCTCTTGGTCTATCGAGGAGAATTAGAAAATTAACCAGACCTTGGAAGGTGGTTGGATGAAGCTCTGGGCCTGAGCACCACCTTACAGCAGGATGGCTTCAACAGGTCATTATCTTCTTTCCCCTTAATAGTAACCTTTCAAACCTTAATTTGAAACCCTTTCAAACTTGGGATTTAACTCTTTCTTTACCTATGGTCCTGATGAAAATTAATCTTCTGAACCTGTTATTTGCATTGAGGAGAAATACCTCAACTGACACCAGTGAAGGAATTCATCTCAAAGTAAATTACCCCTGCAGAAGGTAAAATTTTCTCAGGTCCACATCAGGACAGGAAAGGGTTAAATTCCCCCTGCCACCCACCCTGATCCCAATCAGCACACACACCTTCCACACCGACTATTACGTATATCTATTTTTAATGTTCATGTTACATGCAAGGACACAGTGGACCGCACACCATGTCTTATTTGCTAAGTGGTACTGGAAAATGGAGTGAATGAAAGAAACATGGGGAGACATTTCACAGTTTTTGTCCATAGAGAAAAATATTTTTCCATTGATGAATAATGTCTCTTGATTATAGTCAAGTGCCTTGTTCAGTGCAAGGGGGAAGCAATTCAAATATAGTATTATAATGGTAACCAATGAGTAATTTGAAACCACAGTTTCCATCACTGATGAATTTAGCTTTGTACAGTTTCTCAGGGTTTTAAATTGCTGTCAGAATTAGAAACCAAGAGGAGGAAAAATTAATCTTTCATACATTGGCAAGGGTGTCAGATTAAGTTCACGTATACTCCAGAACTAAGGTTAATTTATTGAAAGCAGAAAGGGAACTGACTTTTTTCTCCTCATCAAACCAAACTGTTAATTTCTGGAGTGGAAATGATCTGCTTTGTAGTAATGTTATTATGGCAGAGATTTGTTGGAAATCAATGTAAAAATACATTTGTTATATGGATATGATGCAGAGCCCCACAAGTCTGGGAGAGGCATTTGTCTAAAAAGAGGATCCTGATGCAGGCAGACTCTCCCTGTTATTAACAAAAGAGAGGAGAAAATCAGAAAGGCTTTGGATATGCAGAGTCATATGGACTTTGGACTTGCAAGATTGTAGCTAATGCTTAACTCAAAAGATACAATACTGGGTTGTCACAACGCCATCAGGCTTCTCAGAACACACTCAGATAAAAATCTCAGATAAAAATGCAAGCCAAATGTATATTTTAAATCAGCAATAAACAGATGGATGGATAAAATAACCTTATATGTTACTCCTTCCATTTGGTCCATGTGAGAACCAGTGACACTGCAAGGCATAGTCTTCAGAATATCACAAGGGATTATGAGGCTCTGGGTAGGAAGCTGAAGGACCTTGATGCACTCGTTATTTTGTTTCTCCTCCCAGTTGAAGCACATGTCCTAGAAAGGGAGCAAAGAATAGTGGAGGTGAACATCTGGCTCTGCAGATGGCGCCACCGGTAATGATTTGGCTTCTTAGACCACAGTCTGCAGTTTCATGAAGATGGACTTCTAGCAAGTGATGGATTGCACCTGACAGCTGTGGCACGAACGTTTTTGATAAGAATCTCACAAACTTTTTCAAAAGGGGTTTAAACTGAGTTATGTAAGGGAGGGAGACAGTTTCTTTTGGTGTGCCATCAGACTTTCTATGGTCATGCATCTTTTTTCTATGTACGAGATTTCCTGAGATGATTATCTGAATATAATCATGTGATGTTTGGAAAATGTCCCATTCACCAGAAAGAATTAAGTAAATTTATCTGGAAAAGCAAAAAATCGAGAATAAAACCACAATCCCTAAAAGACGCTAAAGAAAGAGGAGGTATGGTTCTACCAGATTTGAAGTTATATTACCACACAAATTGTCTAAGCTGGCTCACAGAATGGATCTCATTGAAAAAGAAAAGAGTACTACAAGCAGAAGAATCAAATCTACCTTTTGGATGGCATGCCTATATTATATATGACAAGGCTAAGATCAACAAAGACTTTATAAATCACTTTTTAAGGAGATCCCTACTAAGAGTCTGGCTGAAATACAAATCATTCCTTTATTCCAAAATTCCATTATGGACATCAGTACACAAAGCCTTTTATAGACGAGAAATGTCAAGCTGGAACAGATGGATAACCTACCAAGATCTTCTAAAGATAAAAGGCAACTCAGCTGAACCCAAAACCAAAGAGGAACTGATAAAAGAAGGATACAACACACAGTGGCTTCTCCACAGACAATTACTAGAAAAATTCAAGATAGACAAAAAGCTATATGGCATTGAATACAAAACCACAGAATTTGACACTTGCCGGATAACATCAATAACAAAACAGGGAAAATCTATAAATTACTATTAAGATTCAACCAAGAAAAAGACCTAATAAAAGATAACATGATTAAATGGGCAAAAGATCTGAAATCCCCTATAACCTTAGATGAATGGGAAAATTCTTGGAATAGCACTCTGAAATTGGTGAAACCAGCTAAACTAAGAGAGAACTATTACAAAGTACTTTATAGATGGCATCCATCTCTTCTGCAGATAGCAAAAATGACAAATAATAAAACTCCTAGTTGCTGGAAATGCAACGAAACAGGAACTCTATATCATACCTGGTGGAGATGCTCTTTGATAAAAAGGTTCTGGAAGCAAATTCATGGGAAGATAACAGAAGTCTTAAATGTGCAATTCCCATTATGCCCAAAAATATATCTGCTGAATATCATAGACAGTTCCCCCCAACTGAAACTATTGAAAAAGAAAAAAAGCATTACTATACATGATAATTACAGCCAGAATCACATTAGCACAGAGATGGAAGGATGCAATGACACCATCAATCAGGGACTAGCTAATGAAATTATACGAAACCACAGAATCAGATAGACTGACAGAAATCATATCTCACAATTCAACCAACCAAAGTAATGAGATCTGGAACCTAATCTCACCCTTATGGGAAAAAACATGGGGTAAACTAGCTATAACAGGTTCCACTATGTAGTGTACACATTATAGAGGACCAAATGAGTGACTGGTAAAAGAAAAATACCAGGGGAGGGGGAAAAAAATAGTTCCAAATTAAAACCAAACTAGTGAAAGAGAAATAACAAGCATACATGATCTAGAATATTTATTATGAGACTAAAATGTATATATTTTTTCACAGTAGGATGCTATTAATAAATTAAAGTATGCTAAGATAAACATATTATTACATCAACAAATATCAAAGAATTATAAATAACATTGGCGAACTTTGGGACAGATATTTTATCCTCCTTACTCTTGGAAAAGGAAGTTTAAAAGTGTTAACAGGACCTAAAATATGATCAACAACAAAGTAACATTTAAAAAACATTAAACAACCTTCATGATTGTAAATATGTACAATTTAAATGTAAAACGTTTTGGTAGAAATCCGCTGTTGATGTTGAAAGAACAATATTTGGGAAAATCCTATTTGTATTTTATTTATATAAGTTTAATAAATATAATTTGGAAAAAAAAAAGAAAATGTCCCATTCACCAAAGGTTTGAGAAAAGGAGCCCTATGCACACACGCAAATTGGTCAGAACAGCCCATAATTTAAACCAGTCTTCCTTGGTCTTGGGCCTCCTGATGCTGTTGAACTAACCTCATCATCATTCCTAGCCACTGGCCATGCTAGCAGTTTACCGGCAAAAATTACTGAAGATTCTGTATTTGGGGATTCCTTCCTGAAACCCTTAAAGGGAAAAGGTTTGGGAGAGCCAATTGATGTTGCAGTCAACTGGATGTTGAAAGTAAAATAATAGCACTACAACAGTGTAGTGTGGAAAGGCCCAATATGTTTTAATATTAGCTGTTCCCTCACTCTAATCCACAACAGAGAGGAAGGTAATACTGGCCCCATTTACAGGATCTGTCGTTGGGTTTTGTGAGATTACATATGCAAGGCAGTTGCAAACTTCCAGTGCTGAATTTATGACAGCGCTCAATGTTATGCAATCCACAGCTCTTGTTATTTTTATCCCACTCTATATTAAAAGATCTCTGGGTGATGTATGAGTAAAAGCCATACAAACAGTAAAACAATTTAATAACAATAATTTAAACAGATTAAACATGGTTATTTGTAACAATTACTGAAGAAAGTCAAGGAAGAAAGGGCCAAAGTAGGTTTACAATTTAACATTAAGAAAACAAAAATAATGCCCACAGATGATTTGCTTAACTTTAAAGCAGACAATGAAGACATTGAATAGTTCAAGATTTTTCACACCTTGGCTCAGTCATTAATCAGAATGGAGACTGCAGTCAAGAAATCAGAAGGAGACTTGGAAGAACAGCTATGAAGGAACTAGACAAGATCCTGAAGTATAAAGATATATCATTGAACACAAAGGTTAGGATGTTCCATAGCATTGTATTTCCAATTTCTGTTTATGGTTTTGAAAGCTGGATGTGAAGAAAGCTGATGAGAAGAAAATCAACTAATTTGAAATGTGCTTGAGATGAGTTCCATGGATAGTGTGGACTGCAAAAAAGACAAATAAATGGGTCCTGGACCAAATCAAGCCTGAACTCTCCTTAGAAGCCAAGATGCCTAAACTGAGACTGTTGTATTTTAGACACATCATGAGAAGACAAGACTCGCTAGAAAAGACAATAATGCTTGGTAAGGTAGACGGCAGTAGGAAAAAAGGAAGACCTCATTACAGATGGGTAGACTCAGAGAAGTCTGTGAGACCCGAGCAGAGCTGTTGGTGACAGAGTGACTTAGATGTCTCTCATTCACAAGATTGCCATAAGTCAAAGTTGACTTGACAATAGTTAACAAAACAAATAAAACAGATTTAAGAGATTAAAACAGTTTAAAACCATATGCTCCAGCATTTTGAGATAAATCAGTGAGGGCCAAAGGCTGTGATGAACAGCCATGTTTTTACTTGACATCTCAATATAACCAACATTGGTGCTAAGTGGAGGAGATTTCACACCTAGGGTGCCACAGCTGAGAAGTCTCCTTCCTATGTCCTTACTAGCTAAACACAGAGGAAGGCTCTCCCACCAAACCTCACTTCCCAGGCAGGAATATCTAGACAGAGAGAGAGAGAGAGAGAGAGAGAGGGAGAGATGCCTTCGAGCACTGAGCTTTAAATGGATTCCAAATGTCATCACGAGCACCGTGAATTCAAACTGGAAGACTATTGGCAGTTGTTAAGGCATGATGGTCAGTAACATTTTCTGCCCAAGTATAGAGGTTCCTAGGACAGCTGATAGGGCTGACAATCAAGACACAGGAATATAGAGCAAGGAGCAAACAATAAATGCCAGATAGTTTAGCCATTTGTGTAATGCACTTTATCTCCATCACAAAAGAAACAGAGTTTCTATTCAGCATCCCTGTCTCAATTTCACATCGATTTACAAGGGAATGAGATTATTTTTGTGTGCCTTCAAGTTGTTTCTTACATACGGTGACCTTAAGGCAACCCAATCACAGGGCTTTTTTGGCAAGATGTGTTCAGAGGGGGTTTGCCGTTGGCCTCTTCTGTGGTTGAAAGAATCTGACTTCCCAAGGACACCCAGTGGGTTTTCATGACCAAGAGGAAATTTGAGCCCTGGACCATTTCCGTACTAGACTGTTATAGCACTATTATTTCACTTTCAATATCCTATGAAATCCTGGGGTTTGCAGTTTAGGGAGGGACCTCAAATCCCAAGATTCTATAGGATGTTGAAAGTGGAATAATAGCACTATAAGCAGTCTAGTGTGGAAATTGCCTTGTTCTCCAAAATCCTACTCCAACACACAAACCACTACTCCTTCCTCAGTAAGATACACTAAGGCAAAGGAACGCATTGTGCTTTCATTAGGCAATATTCAGGAAACTGTGTTTCCTCTTAACCACCCTGTAATGATTTATACAGTGGTAAAGTTCAAAATGGCCTTCTGTATTGTCTGCTTTCATCCTTCAATTAGTTTTCTCTTTGGGCTTGCCTTAATGTGGTATGTTTCTTCTCTCCCCACCCCCCAGCTGCCCTTTTAAAAGCAAACAACAACAACAAAAAAGTAACGTTTGCTGAGTAGGTGGTTTCTCTTGAGCTCTCACAGATTTAATTTTAGCATTGAAAAGCTAATCAAGTTGCAGCTTGGAAATCTGTGAAATGTTAACTTCTTGCTGCTAGGTTCAGTGCTGTAATTACTTTTTCTTTGGGTTGGAAGAATTGGGAGGAATGTGAGAGGGAGGAGAGTATATTGTCAGTTTAGGTACTTCTTATCTAACGTGGTCAGAATGCCTGGGGGGAAGGTGGGGAACTATAAAGTTTCCCTTTCAAAGGTTCACTTCCTGAGATTTCATTTTTCTCAGGGTCATTTTCACTGACATCAAAGTATATTCACTGGCTTTGGAAAAGCTTTGCCCAACCTGTCACCCACCAGCTGTATTGTGAACTACTAATCTCATAATCACCAGTCCTTGGCTGCTGGCTGAAGGTAATGGGACTTGTAGTCCAATGCCTAGTGGACAGCAAATCAGGGAACAGCTGCCTTTGAATTCCCCCCTCCCTGTATGCAAATACCACGGTAGCGTTTGTTTAAGAGACATGCATAACCATAGTTCTATCTGCTCTTTTAAACAGCCTGAGCTGATCAAGTGTCTTTTCTGATAGCACATACTTAAGAGAAAGTCAAATTTCAGATTGTAGTGCTTCAGCCTGAAGAATTTGTGTATGAGCCAGCATGGTGTAATGGTATGAGCATTGGGCTACTACCGTGGACATCAGGGCTTGATTCCCTGCTTTGCCGTGGCTACCCACTGGGTGATCCTGGACACATCACATACTCTCGCCCCCCCCTCCCAAAACCCATGATAGGGTTGCCTTAGGGTTGCCATAAGCTGGAAATGACTTGAAGGCATACAACAAGAAGGCAACAACGTAGGGTTGCAGAGGACTGCATTCTCTGGAAGCTTCTGTTCTGGGACAAATTAAATGCAAAGCAGTGACAATGAGATATGCTTATACAAACAGTTTCACAGACCTGAAAATTCAACCAAATCCCTTGACTGGTTTGCTGTGAAACACTTTAGGACAAAGGGGATTTGCTTGCCTCCACTTTCCTTCCAACAGCAGTTTGTAAGCTAGCTAGGACCTTGGTGTGCTTGATAATTTTAAAATAAAGGCTTTTGACTATTTTCAGGTAGAGTATGATATCTGCCAGGATACAAATAATAACCAAAGATGTACACATTCCATGTGTCTAAGGAACATTACATTGGAGCCAGAGTTCTCTTCTTATCTCAATTTGGGTTGTTTCCTCTCTCTCTCTCTCTCTCTCTCTCTCTCTCTCTCTCTCACACACACACACACACACACACACCTGCAAGAAGAGAAGATATGAAAGCAAGACAATCAGCAAGTATTTAGCCCTTATTGCTGTAGAAATGAATGCCGAATCCAATTAACATTCATTTGTCCTCAAGATGCTGCAGGTGTCTTTGTTGTCTTTGCTGCAAAATCACAGGCCTCAGTCCTGATGGACAGCCTCTCAACTTTGAAATATTACTACCGAGCAGCAAGAAAGTGGTCTCTTTCACACTACACAATTAAAATACTTTGATCATGATGCCTGCATCCTGGGGAATCCTGGGACTTGTGGTTTTGTGCAGCAATAGAGGTCTCTAGGAAAGAATTCTAAATGCCCTTCGCTGAACTGCAAATCCCAGGATTCCATAGAATTGAGACTGACAGTTAAAGTGGAGTCAAAGTGTTATAACTGTCATGTGAAGATCTACATAACCAGATCCAGCAGAAGACTCTGATGCCAATTCTGTGCACATATCTACCATGGCAACATTATTACAAGTTCTAGGAATACCATCTGCAACATCAGGATCTCACAGACTTGCTCAGTTTCTGGAGCCCCTATTCAGTAGCAAGGCCCTTCTCTATTCTGCTTTGAACAAAAGGGATGGGAATTGGGCAGCCCTCCAGCTTTTCTTGAGCTGTGTCTCCCATTATCCTTTACTATGGGTTAGTTGCAGTTCAGCAATACCTAGAGAACTACACAGTTATCTATTAGCCTTCTAGATGTTTTCCTGTTTTGGCTGCAGCAAAATAACGTGGCTATGCCCCTGAGGATTTTAAAACATGTGGCCAGTACCAGACCTTAGGGAGTGGGAACTGGTCAGAATTTCCTACTGATGCAGAAATAGGATGGCAGTGCTTTTCAGAAGGACCAGACTAGGCAACACATTAAAACAGGGCTGGGGAAATGGAAGCCTGTGGAATGTGTGTTCCCTCAAACTCCCTTCTGTGGTCCCCCAAGGTCCACCTGAATAATCCCAGACCTCCTAGATGTCCCCCCCAAATTGAACAAATATCTGTATATGGAAAATCACCCCCGAGTAGGCACAAAATGGTATAAAACCATGGCTCTTGTGTTGGATTTGACCCTCTACACAACCCCCTATAATGGGATCTCACGCCATTTCTTGCTCTTGAGTAGAAGGTAGACCCTCAAATTTTATCTAGCCATCACCACTCACTAATTTAACTCACATGACTCAGTAACTTAGTGGGAAGTTGTTGCTGTGGTTATGCACCATTAAGCCATTTCCAACTTATGGTAACCCTAAGGCAAACTAATCACAGGTTTTCTGGGGGCTGAGGGCTTGTAATGCATCCAGGGTGACGCAGTGGGTTTCCATGTCCAAGCAAGGAATCAAATTATGGTCTCCAGGGTTGTGGTCCAACAGTCAAACCGTTATTCCATGCTGGCTGAGGAACTTGCACATTTCCCCATTCTGACTCTGCAGAGACGTTTGCCACTTCCGCACTAGCCTGTTATAGCACTATGATTCCACTTGCAACATCCTATGGAATCGTGGGGTTTGCAGTTTTGGGAGGGGCCAGGCGGCCCCTCCCAAAACTGCAAACCCCAGGATTCCATAGGATGTTGCAAGTGGAATCATAGCGCTATAACAGGCTAGTGCGGAAGTGGCCTTTGCCTCCCCCTCATGTGAGAGATGAGAATCTCATTCACACACGTGTGTACATACCAAGCAAAGGCACATGAGAACATGGAACAGAGGAGATTGTTAAAGGAAAGCTTTTATTCTAAGCAAGCAATTTTACATTAGCA
This sequence comes from Cyclura pinguis, assembly GCA_030412105.1. Lineage (NCBI taxonomy): Eukaryota > Metazoa > Chordata > Lepidosauria > Squamata > Iguanidae > Cyclura > Cyclura pinguis. Next base: position 90,897,878 of record CM059601.1, on the reverse strand, counting down.
AAAGCGTGTCTTCAGACATTACTTAGGTGTAACACAAAGTTACAAAACAGTCAAAGGGCATTGCCTCACTACACTGTTATAGTGCTTTTTTCCCACTTGCAACATCCTATGGAATCCTGGAGTTTGCAGTTTAGGGAGGGGCATTCAGAATTCTCAGCCAGAGAGCTCTTTGGCCTCAGTAAACTACAAACCCCAGAATTCCACAGAATGTTGAAAGTGAAATAATAGCACTATAACAGTGAAGGGTAGGAAGGCCCTAAGTCAGAAACATATGTTCTAACGTGACTAGTTGAACATCCCCACTCTGCTCATGATTCAGAAGGTGTTCTGGGTCTTTAGATATTCTTGGGAAACTTGAAGTCGGGGCTTATTTGTACAGTATACAATCAAGCTTCCCTAGGGACAGTAAGGCAGGCAGCACCTCCCCTACCTCCCCAGCAGTCCCAAAGTCTCTCAAGTCTGTCAGTCAGCCTCTCTTGTGCCTCAGGGCGTCATGTTTTTATAACTTCTCATCTTGGAAGCATCTCAGAGCTTCCATATTTCTCTCCAAATTGGCCATCCTTATTGGGCAGTTGATCTCTGTTGGTCCTATAAGACGCTGGCCCCACAATAAATGTAACCCCATCCATTGCATCATTAACCTGGAGGAGACTATACCTTCAGTTCTATTGCCCAGTTCTGTGGCCAAATTTTGGCTGAAAATTAAACTGGAAGTGACATCATGTCATTTCCAGTCTGTCAGGAATGCATTAGTACAGCCTGCCAAAAGGACATGGGGGGAATTAACCTCCAACCCTGGTCCAGTTGCCCTCCCCTGCTTTGAATGCACATCCCTTGTGCGTATCTTTATTTTCAGTGGACAATTAGCAATTCATCAAGAGCACCTGACTAAGTTTCACATGGACACCAGCCTCTCAAGTAACTTCCTCAAGGAAGGAACTATTTTCAACCAGCCAAGGGTTCTTGCAATCTTGAAGTGGTAAACAAGCTTTCTTAAGGAGCAGCTACACAACTAGTCTCTTTGAATGGAGCTGGGACCCCTCCCTTTTATAGAGAGGCATTAATTACCTCCGGGACCCATACTGGCCCTATAATTCATGCCCCTAACAGCCTGGTCTTTTGCTCAGACAGAGAATGACTGATGAATAATGTAGCCTTGTAGCCTCCAATGAAAGGGATGGTAAGACAGAGATCAAAAACATTAAAGATTTAAGTTGAAGAGGGGAGATCATTAGTGGTAGAAAGACAAAATGCAACTCTGAGTAGTTAATAGCCAGCAGTATTGGCTTGGCCATTTTTCACTGATAAGGAGTACTTTATATTGCGGCTGGGGGCAGGTACTGACCTTCCTCTTTGCATTTCCAAATGTTATTAGTTCAGACTCAGACAAAAAAAAAATAAATCTCTGAGCTGCCCTTAAGGGACTGAGACAGAAACTAATGGCCTCCTGTCTTCTTCTGGTATTATACTATAAGATTGTGGAGGAAAACGGTTTAAAATTGCCTCTTCAACAAGGAAGCATAATTGCTTAGGGTCATACGACCCTCTGTGGGTGTATCTGTATGTGTCTCTGTGTGTGGTGGTGGTGGGGTAAATAATCAATAGCTGTAATAAGTAGAGAAGCAGGTTGATTAAGGACTTGGTGGTCAACTGACCAACTGAAGAAAGATCAGTGTTAGGAGCAATTTTGTAGAGACTTTCACAGCAATGTCACAAAGTTTGACTTGGCTCTCAGTCCACAAGAAGGACTGCCCAACAACTCCATTAGAGTATATATGGCTACCCATCATAACTGCATTATTGAAAAGTAGAAGGGGAAACAACAATGTTGGGAAGGTGAGATTCATTGTACAAAGTGCTGAACCTTCCTGTCACCAAAATAGGTTCAACTGCTGTATAGCTTCTAAAGTTTGAAATAAAACCCAGAGTGGATTGATCCCCTGCTGACATAGGAGCCACCAGCTGCCACTGTTTTGAAATGTAGCTCCCATCAGAAGTATACAACTTGTCTGAAGGACAACAAGTTGCCTGCCCCAAGATACAGTTAGAACAGACAATGAATTTTGTTTCCCAGCATTCCTCTTTCCTTCTTCTCCTCCTCCACCCTCCTGCATACCCACCAGCTACCACTGGTGCAAAACATCTGGATAAGTTATCTATTTTTCCCCACTAATCCTTTCCCCATAATTTGCAAGCACAATTGCAAATTTATTTCACTGAGCTTGCAGTGTAATGGTAATTTGTAGTTATTGTTATAATGGAGGAGGAATATCACATGGTTCAAATGCCAGCTCATGTTATTACCTCACGCTCTACTGCATGTCTTGAAGTGACAAATGAAGTGGATCGGAGAAGAGTATTGTTTGTCCTACAGACCAGTAGGTTCTACAAGTCATGATTTTACTTTTAAGGAACGGGAAAGCAAATAGTTACATCATCATCATCATCATCATCATTTTTATACCAAACATAAATTCTTTAAAACAATTTTTTCGATCAGTATTTACACATGTAGATTTACTGTATTTTCTTTATCTTTCAGCATTTCCACCTAAAATCTTAGTATTTTCTTAGACATTATCCTTTATCAACGTACTTCTACAATTGTTTTTGAATATCATTTGCTCCAGAACCTTAAACTCTAAGTGATCTTTTTAGCAACCTTAATGTATGTTTTCTTAAAACCCCTCAAATGTGATAATGTATTTTCCCCCTATTATACCGTTCAAAAAAAGTCCATTATATGTTTGATCTATATATCAATTTTTCAGTCATTGTACTGGAGGTAATTGCCTATTGGAGCCCATTCGTTTTTTATATTTTCTTCCATTTGATTTCTTAATTTTTGTGATAGTACATCTACTGTTTTCATCTCCGGTAAGCTTTGTATCCATTGCTCAATTTTGGGGACATCTTCATTTTTCCATAATTTTGCATATTCCATTCTTGCTACTGTTGTCATATAAAATAGAATTTCCAATTTTTCTTATTTGTCTGAATATCTAATTCGTCTAGTATATTTAATAAGTAAATTTCTGGTGTCATGGTAAATTGGAGATGGAGAATTTTTTCTATGTTTTTATGTATGTCTCTCCAATATTTTTGTGCCTTTGGGCAGGTCCACCACATGTGATATGTTGTTCCATTCTGCACATCACACTTCCAACATTTACCTGTTCCGGCCTTGTATATTCTTTGAAGTTTTTCTGGAGTCATATACCATCTATGAAATATTTTACAGGCGTTTTCTTTCAGGTTTTTGTGCTATTGTAAATTTTATGGTCCTTTTCCAAGTAGTTTCGCATTGATCCAACTGTATTGGGTGTCCAATATTCTGAGCCCCACCACCCATAATGGTAACTAACTATTTGGGGTTATCAAGCTATAATAACAACTAATTGCTTCTAAAAGTAACTTTATTCATTCTGGCAACAGGATAAACACATCTTCAGTAGTTCCCGCCTGATAAATTAAGGAAGCTATGCCCATCCTTGTCAGCCTCTGTGCCAGCTGACAGATCTTCATTCATGTGATCTCACAACCTGAATTAATGAAGCCATAAGAATTCTGAGTGCTATCTGTGGTGTAATATTTTGCATTGAGTCAGCATACAACTGAGAGACTTCTATGCAATTTGTAGACTAGACTTATTACCTGAATTCCTCCATCCATCCCTGTGCCTTTAATAGAAGCTGACACCCAGAAAGCCATTAGATTAACCTTTCCTGCCACTGTCCTCCACATTGGACATGTTTATCCTGTGACTGCCAGGAGCATGAGGGAGTGGCAACATCTATTCTTCTCTCAGCAACCAACTTCTTGTGGGAGAAACTGATCTTGACACACAAACAGCATCTATACTTCAACTGATTTGAAAGATGATGTACGTTAAGGAGACACTGGTCATACCTTTGATATCTCCTTTTTGACCTGGTTCCTGACTGGCTGAAGGAAGGATAAATATCTTATTGCTATCTAGGTGAGATTTGTCTAGAAATTAGTTATTATTTAACATTTATCAAGCCCATCTGGTAGAACAGAGTTTACCACCCTTGTGCTCTTCAGGACCATCAGACTCCATCACATCTCAGATTGGGGATGTCTCTTAAAGAATATTGCCTCTCTACCTTCTTTCAATCTTCCAACTTCGAGATATTTGAGAGGAGTTACACTAACTCCCAGAATGCCTAGCCATGGGCCATACTGGCTGAAAGTCTGAAACATCTGACAGGCCAAAATGTGAGAACCACTGTTTGATTCTAATATCTCGAGATAAGAGATTTGAGTTGTCCACAGGTTCAGTCTATCAGAAAGCTTAGTCAAGTTAATTGGATATTTTGTCAGGGGTAAATTCTAGCTGTTTGGACAGCAATACAATCAACAATTGGGATCAAATTTATCTGCAAAGCCCTTGCCTTGCTCTCACTAGATAACGGTTTCATAGATAATAAACAATAAAAAGTTTCAGGCTATAACTTAGAGGCAGAAGTGTCCGTTTTTATGTTAGCCAATACTGCCATCTAATGGTGTCATACATGTGCAAGAAACACTTTGCATAATATGAAATGATATATACAGTATATCTTTGATATTTGGAGGAAGACTTTTCCTGTTGAAGTGAGCCTGTTGAAGCCGTGGAGATCTTAATCTGGTAAGCATTAACGTATGTGTTTTGACTGACACAGTACAAAAGTCAGCACAATTTAGTTAAAGTAAGACTGCTCTTGGTGGAAAATAGCAGCCCTTCTGGCCAACATGTTAGCTTTAGAAGGCAGGTTTCATTTTTCTGTCATGTTGAGATATTCAGTCATGTGATTCCTAATGTGTAAACGGAAGGGATACAGTCCCAGGATAACTGTGCCATTTTTGAAAGCATCGTTCCTCAGTCTAAGTCAGGGATAGGAATCATGAAGTCCTTTAAATGTTGCTGGACTACAGCTCCCAGCATTCCTTACCAACAGCCATGCTGACAAGGGCTTCAGGGAACTGCATCCAAAGAACTGTATGACTCCCATACCTGGGCTAAAGGCTAGCTCTTGGTCGGGTTCCTCCTACAGTGTCTGAAAACATAGAAACTACTTGACAAGAACAGGAGCATATGGAAAGAACAGCTCTAATGTTTCTTCTAATTGACTCTCTTTGACAGAACTTCCCACATGACCCTGTCCCTTCCATGTGACTTCTGCATCCTTCTGTTGCCATCCACACATCAGCATCTATAACATAAGAAGTTGGTTTAAGAGAGCCAGTGTGGTGTTATGGTTAGTGTATTCAACTAGGACTTAGGAGATCCAGACTCTAGTCCCCTGTGAGCTGTGAAATTCATTGGGTGACCTTGAGCTGATCATTCTCTTTCAGACTGACATACCTCATGGGGTTGTTGCTGTGAGAATAAGATGGAAACCCACGTATGCTGCACTAGTATTATTGGAAGAAAGGCCATACATTATATTATGCACAGAGAGATCTGTCTGTCTGTCCGTCCGTTTATTTATTTTCAATATTATATATTATTTATTATCAAATAATAAATTGCTGTGCAATCACTGGCGCGTCAGTATTTAAGAATGTGCTTCTGGCTCCATTTGGAAAGGGTGTTTTTCAATATGTTTCTCTTGATTTCAACAGAACCTGCTGCAAATGGCTCTTATCTGAATACTGGCCTACATGTAGCAACCATGTGTCCAAGTATCTAATAACAGACCATTCCTGTCAACTTCACCAGGTTCTATTTTATTTTATTTGAAAAAAGGGGTGTTTTCATGGCTTCCAATAGGGAGTAAGGATCATTTCCAGGTGAACATCCAGACATGCTTTTGTAAATCAGAATGGAGTTTGTTCTTTCTCTTTTCTATCTTTTAAGCCAGCAGAGTGCTGCAGATTTATTGATTTTTCTTTTAATTACATTCTGCCTTTCAACCAGGTTAGTCTCCAAGGTATTGCATTCTAAACCTGCCCCTCTCTCCTTCTCCTCTTCATGCAGATTTTCAAGGCAAGTCACAAGGTATTCTTCGCACACCCCTTACCCTCAAAACAGTTAGGGATTTGGTTCACAGGTTAAGGAGTTATGCGATTCAGATAACACAGTGAGGCTACACTATATTGTTTCTTTTTCTGCAAGCTGTAGGATGGTATACACCCTTCAAAATATATCTCTAAACAATAAAAGCTTAAGGGAATAAAGGTATAATCCAGAGTTTAGCAGACAAAGTCCAGCCCAACATCCAGACAAAACAATCAAATGCTGTGAAAAGCTTGCACAAGCTACATAGATTCCAAGCAGCATCCAAGGAACAAAACATTAAGAATATCAATCTAGAAAGGATGTTTCTCAATGTTTCCCGCCATGGAAAAAGCCCAGTTCTGGGTCATGATGACTGAACTCATCTCAGAAGGTAAGGTCATCCAAAGAAGGGCCTCAGATGAAGACATTCATTTTGGCCTATCAAGAAATGAGGAACATAATCATGTAAGGTAAGGAAAGTGAACAGAAAAAATTATGAGTTAGTTTCTCACAAAACGATTTACATAACCTTAAACTAGATAATGAAGACATTGAAATACTTCAAGCTTTTCCATACCTTGATTCAGTCATTAATCAGAGTGGAGACTACAGTCAAGAAATCAGAAGAAGACTAGAACTTGGAAGGGCAGCTATGAAGGAACTAGACAAGATCCTGAAGCATAAGGATATATCATGGAAGTCTAAAGTTAGGACAATCATATTTCCAATTTCTATGCATGCTTATGAAGCTGGACAGTGAAGAAAGCTGATAGGAAGAAAATCAATTTATCTGAAATGTGCTGCTGGAGAAGAGTTCTACAGATACCCGGTACTGCTAAAGAGACCAATAAATGGGTCCTAGAGCAAATCAAGCCTGAACTCTCCCTAAAAGTCAAGATGATTAAACTGTGGCTGTTGTACTTTGGCCATATCATGAGAAGACATAACTCTCTAGAAAAGACAATAATGCTTGGTAAGGTAGAAGGCAGTAAGAAGAGAAGACGACTGCATTATAGACAGGTAGATTCAATCCAGGAAGCCACGGCCCTGGCCCTGCAAGACCTGAACAGGGCGGTCGATGACAGGGTGGCCTAGAGGTGTCTTATCCATATGGTCACCAAAAGCTGAAGTTGACTTGATGGCAGTTAACAACAACAATCTCACAGACAGACTTAAAAGAATACTGCACAACCCCAGTAAGCTCTGGTTTGCTAAGAAAACAAAGCTCTCAATTTTGCTAGCTTTAGGATAGTATTTGAAGACACGTTTATTATTTATTTATTTACTTATTATATTTATCTGCTGCTTTTCTCCCAGAGTGGACCACAAGGTGGCTTCCAAAATGTTAAAAGCATTAATAACACATTTAAAACAATTAAACACACACACACACACACACACATATATATAAAATATTAATTTATAATAAATAATAAATAATTTACTTTATAATTTATAATGTAAAAACTTACAAAAATTTTTAAAACATCTTGATAAATTAAAAGTGCACCTGCTTTTAATTATATTAAAATTTGATGATATTAAATAGAATTGTTTGTAGCAGTGAAGGAGCCACTGAGAAGGCTGTCTCCCATATCCTCATCAGGCAACCCTGGAACAGTAGCAGGACCAAGAGAAAGCCTTCCCCTGTGGATCTTAGAGCTCTGGCAGGTTCATATAGGGAGAGACAGTCTTTCAAAGAGTCTGAAACTAAGCCATATAGGGCTTTATAGGTCATGTAGTGTGTATAACATTACAACTGTAGCATTTCAAAGGCTCCTTGGCAGGGCAATCACAATATGGCATGTGCAGATCAAACATGGAGAGAGCAAGGAAGATGCCACCTGGGAGGGGATATAGAGAATAGTAATATAGTTCTCCCTCCACATTTGCGAGTTTGACCTCACAAATTTGATTATTCCCAAGATGCCTGCTTGCCTCCCTCCCATTCTTCCCCTCCCATTCCCTGGCCTTTTGGCCAGGCACACTGCCTTCCTTCTCTGCGCCCCAGCAAAAAGCAAGCAAATGGGAGAGGGAAAGATTCGTGTGCATGTAAGCCTTTCCCCCTCCATTCTCCTGCCTATCGCCTGCATGATCAGAAAGAAGGCAGGGTGCATAGGCAATCGGCAGGCAAACAGAGCAGGGGAAAGTGTTTTCTCTTCCATTTGTTTACCTGTCTCCCACACAGGCAGAAAAAAGGCAGAGCACATGGGCGACAGGCAGGAGAACATTGGAGGGGGGGAGCCCCAGGAAGGAATGGAAGGGAGAGCATTCACTTAGATGGGAGGAGGACTTATTCACAGTTTTTTTTATTTTCGTGAGGGGTCTGCACACCAAACCCTAGCAAAAGTTGAGGGGCCGTTGTATTCAGATTGGAGGCAGCATCAACTTTTCACATAGGATGGTGGCTCTGATCTTCATAAGTCTTGTGGCTGTGTTTACAGGTAGCGCTAACTCACAGAACTGGAGGAGTGAACACCCAGATTTGTCTTGACAGTGTCTAATCCTCCAGTCTCCCCTCCCCTCCTCCAGTTGCACCAAAATAGGTGGAAAAAAATCACTCCCAAATCCTCTGTCTCCACTGATGGACCTTTTTCCAGGAGCAGCAGTTTTCATTATACTTCCCAACCCCTTCCAAGCCCCCAAACCCTGAGAAATCCAAGAAAGCAGAAATTATTTCCAGTCTTCCCCCCCCCCCCCCCAGGCTGGATTTTCAGCAGGTTCTGTTTCCTGCCATGGGTACACAGGGGTGCAAATTGGCTTCCATGCCCAATTCAGGTGCCAACCCTTTCTTTCATATTGCAAGACCTCCTCTTCACCTCCGGTACAGCCACATTGAGAAAACAGAGAAAAAGAGAGGTCAGTCTATGCTTCTTGGAGAAAGGGTGAGATAAAAAAGATGCTGATGCGTCATAATGTGATTATGCCATTGTAACAACAAGCCACGTACTGAAATCATGTAGCAATGCAGGCCACTTTTTCTGCTGCAGTTTCTAGAAGTAATGGCCAGGTTTATCGTGCCAGCCTCCTCCTGCACTGCTTTGTAAGGAAGAAATGTATCGACTGCCAGGGAATAATTTCATTTTTGACCTTTGTTCCCTCGGGACCATCACCTTTCAGACTGTTCATAGAGCCATTCCATTTGATTAATTTCAAGTGTCAATGGGAAAACTTGAGAAAAAAGGTTTTCTGTACCAGAGTTAATTAAGAACAAAACAGGGCCCTAATGCCAAGTTCCCCAAAATGACAATCTAATTAAATTCCTCATTACAGTAAATAATGAATCATAGCACAAACCCATTCTATCGCTAATATCCCATTTGTTATATGCAATTGTTTCACAGGAATGGAACAACGACACCGCTACTCTAATTACTCTTTTTACACTGCTCAGCACAAATTCATTTGTACAGCACTGGCAGAGCATAAAAAGGAACACAAACACAGATCACGGTTCGCTCAGCTAAATGTACTTACGGGTCATAAATGGCAAGCTACGTGCAAAAAGGCATTCATGTTTTCCTTTTTAATAAAAGCCTAGGCACCTTCTTTCTGACACCAAGATAATGGCAGTAGCTGACCCTAAACTGGGAATGCAAGAGGGTACCTGGCTTTTGAAAATGATGGACTTCAACTCCCATCATCCTTATCATTATACACAAATCGTTATTATGTGCCTGATTATGTAAAGTATTTAAATCATTATATACAAGGCTGGGCAAAGTGAAGCCTATGGGACATATGTGGTCCCCAGGGCCTCAAAGTGTGGACCCTGAAGCCCCCAAAGTCCTCAGAGACCCACCTCCATTTTAGTTCTTCCCCAGGTTGTTTTTCACTCTAAAGACTGCAAAACACAGCAGTTTTGTCCACACCCCAACCCACCAACATATCTTGAAAAACCCCTAGAAACTCCCAAGACTGTTCCAGAATCAGCTGAAATCCGTACTGAAAGTTATGCTTCTCACTGTTTCTGTTTTGGCTGATTTTCAGCCCTTTTCAGCTTCTGATGGGTTTTTAAAACATTTGGGGGGGTGGTAAAAAAAAAAAAAATCACCCACATTTTTTAAGGGGTCTAGGATGTTGGCACACCAGTGCAGACTGTTCAGACTGTATGGGAACAGAAATGGACCCCACCTCTTTGCAGTTGGTCCCACTTGTTATAGTACAAGGCAAAAAGTAGTTACTAATCATCACAGTTAGTTACCTCTACAGTTACCTTTTTAAAACTTCTCCACTTTCCCCCTTTTTAAAAAAGAACTAAAGTAGTCATTAATTATTTACCTTTTTTAAAAAAAGAAACACAGTGGATTGTGCTACAAAACATTCCCTTCCTGCCCATCTTGTTGCCTCAACACTCACAACAAAGTACAAGGCAGTAAGCTAAGAAACAGCACAAACCAGAACTTGAACCAAGTGACATTTCACTTCCACAGTTTATAAGGACAGAGGCTCTAACTATAAAAATAATTAGATATAATAATTATACAGCTCGTTGTGTGCCTTCAAGTAATTTCTGACTTAAGCGAAACCTAAGACAAACTTACCATGGGGTTTTCCTGGCAAGATTTGTTTAGAGGAGATTTGCCTTTGCCTTCTTCTGAGGCTGAGAGAGTGTGACCTGACCAAGGTCACCCAATGGGTTTCCATAATCCAGTGGGGATTTGAACCCTGGTTTCCCAGTCTCCTAGTCCAACACTCAAGCTACTATCCCATGTTGGCTCTCATGATCTGTAGTTTTTCATTATTTGTATTTATACATTTAAAAGCAAACGACATTTCATTCATTATTTGTGACTAGTTACTTCCGGGCTTTGTCTAGTACTGGTGGAAAGTCCTGTCCAACAGCATCTGAAAGGCAGCAAGTTGCCCATCCCGAACTATAGCAAACTGCCAGAGACCTCCTCACTCCTTTCCTGTCCAACAGCTGGAAGAGAGAACATGGGGCCCTTTCATGTGTGTGCATGTGTATATGTGCCTTTAAGTCATCTGGTGACTCCATTCATATTCATAGAGTTTTCTTAGGCAAGGAACACCCAGAAGTGGTTTTGCCAGCTTCTTCCTGTGAAATATAGCCTACAGTATCTAATAATCATTGGTGCTCTTTCATCCAAGTACTAACCAGGATTGAACCTGCTTAGCTTCCAAGATCAGATAGGATCTTTTGCCTTTAGGGCATTTAGTCGTGGTCCTTTCATACTACACAATTGTTGAGCTATAATTTCATTTTAACTGGCATTATTGCTTCCAATGGAATCCTGGGAAGTGGCAGTTTAGGGAAAGTTTTGTAGAATTCTCAATTAGATTACTCATGCTCCAAAGAACAAATTCTAGGATTCCATAGGATAAGCCATGGCAGTTAAAGTGAAATCATGGTGCTATAATTGTGTAGCGTGAAAAGGTCCATGGTAAGGCAAGCAGCCACTGTACCCCCTCAAAAGGACATCACAGTGTAGCTAATTACCTGTCAACAGGGTAATGCTGCTGACATAACCAGTAAGTCTAGATCAGGGAGACAGAGAAACCACTGCCACAGCTATGGGAGGAAGAAGAATAGTCAGAGAGGTTCCATGTGGTAAGAGCAGCCAAAAGTTCTGTCCCATGGCCCCAGGTAGCCTTCCCTGGAAGAAACAGGCAATTCCTTTTGATGGGGTGGAACAGAGTGACAAACCCACTCTATCTCCCTGCCTTGATTTGCCTATATCATGGAGCTGATCCAAGCCCTATCTGCCTGAATTCAGGATCAGATTTTGACCCCATTTACTTACATTCTGGACTTGAGTCTGCCTTCATCTAAAATGTCTGGAGCTCAGCCCAGAAACCCACAGGCTGAAACCATAAGATCTGCAGCCAAGGCACTTTGTGACAATTAAGTTCTGGAACCCAGGGTCCTGTGAGAACACAGACCTGGGTCACGGAGTTTCTCTTCCAACTTGAGTCTAATCAATATAAATAAAGCCTCCTTCTTCTTACTCTGTTTCCTTCATGCTGTTGGTGGAGTTAACATATTCTTCCCCCATGGAAGGGACAGAGGATATAACACTGCCCTACACTAGAGCTTTAGCTTGAAGAAATAGATGTAGAATGTTATGCTGCTGTACCTAAAGAAGCATCCTGCTGAGAGAGGCATGCAGACTTAGGCCATTTCCACACTTTACTATTATAGTGCTATTATTCCACTTTCAACATGCTGTGGAGTCCTGGAGTTTGCAGTTGAAGGAGAGGCATTTAGCATTCTCATCCAGAGAGCTCTTTGGCCTCAGTACACTACAAACCCCAGAATTCCACAGGATGTTGAAAGTGGAATAATAGCACTATAACAGTGTAGGGCAGAAATGGCCTCAGAGTCACACAGTACCAAATCACTTGCTTATTGTGCAGTGTCTTTTAGCTTTGCAACATTGTACTTGTGGTAGAAAAGCAGCACCACAACTTTCAAGATGCTGTAAAACATAACTGGACAACATGTGGCCACCTAGATGTAGCTGAACAACAATTCCCTTCATCAGTAAACATCAGCCATGCTTCCTAAGACTTCTGGGAGTTGAAGTCCAATAACACACACAGAAGTCCATACATTACCATCCCTCTCATGGTGACAAGGGCAGTCCTACATTACCAATCACTCCTGATGCATCTTGCTAAGTTGTTTATGGCCTGGGTTTGGAAATCCATGAGGAATTGCCAAGGGAGCTGGGTATTCTTAAGCTGGAGAAGAGAAAATTGGGAAGTGATATAACTGCAATCCTTAAATATCTGAAGGGCATAGAAGATGGAGCAAGGTTTTTTTGCTGCTCAGAGGATAGGACCCAAACCAATGGATTCAAATTACAACAAAGCAGATTCTGAATAAATGTGGTAAAGAACTTCAAGATAGTAAGAGCTAGTCAACAGTGGAAGAGACTGCCTTGGAATGTGTAAGCCTCTCCTTCATTGGAAATTCTTAAATAGAGTTTGGGTGGCTATTTATCAGGAATGCTTTAGCTGCAGATTTCTTTTTTTAATTTACTAAATTTCAAAGCATTAGCACTGCATATTTCCTGTAGGGTTCAACTAGATTTCCTTCTAGTTCTGCAGTTTGATGATTCTATGATTCTAAATGCAGCAAATTTTTCTGAATGACAAACACATTTGACAAAGCAGGAATATAAGACACAAAACTCATGTCGTTCAATTGACCACTCATTAAGCACATTAAAACCTCTCAAAATAAGAGTGGCTTTATTTTACACCACACGTTTCAAACTGTTCTTTAATCTTGCTCCCAGAGAAATGGATAATGAGTCTAAATCTCCTCAAATGTCTGCATGTCAGGCTTATCACTGAGGTCAATGTCTTCACAAAATGAGCATTCACAGAAAGACCTTGTAACCTATCTGGAATTACATTCCAGGAATGAGAAACAGTTGCATCCAAAGGAAATCATCACAATGCCTCACTACAACTGGGGCTGATGCCACATTATAGTTTCACAATCATGAGAAATCAAGTGTATGCTTGAAAATCATGAGGCAGAGTAAATAATTTCAGGGTAGCGAATGCTGAATAGCATTCAGAGCCTTGGAGATTTGTGTTGAAGGCACCTACATCTATGTGATACACCCAAACACATATATGTTCTCTCCCTAATGGCCACAGACCAGCTCTTTTTGCAGGTTTTTGCAGCATGCCCAACTAATGTCTATGGAACTATTACTCAGAAGTATAACTTTCGTTCCTAGTATTTGGAGAAATGGGGAATATAAGTTGGAGGGAGGGAGGGAGGGAGGAAACCTAAATATCAGTAGACAGACAGGTTTTCAGTAATACCCACTATGAGTCTCTGGCCATTTCTGCACTACAGGGTTATAGTGCTATTATTCCACTTTCAACATCCTGTCAAATTCTGGGGTTTGTAATTTACTGAAGCCAAAGAGTTCTCTGGCTGAGAATGCTAAATGCCCCTCCCTAAATTGCAAACCTCAGGATTCTGTAGGATGTTGAAAGTGGAATAATAGCACTATAACACTATTGTGTGGAAATGGCCTCTCTCTCTCTCTCTCCCCTCCCCCCCTTGGGTGATTTTTTTTAAAAAGTTATTATGTGAAACATTCAATTCAACGAATTTAAACAACAATTTTAAATGGAAAGTGATATAGGTCCAATGTTAGGCTGGTTCATTATATTCTTTACAGTTTAAAATGAGCCAATAAAAAAGAGTGGGGGATAAAACAAATCAGTCAATAATAACATCCCTCCACAAACTGAGATATGCTTGTGAAGAAGGCCTCATATTAACATTACAATTAATGTAGCCTATGAATGGAGGTCAAGCGTTTGCAGAATCTGGAATCTGCCTGTGCAAAGAGTCTCCCTCTTAATTTTCTTCTCTGACATAACCCCACCATCACCAATGCACACATATATGTGTGGGACTAGCCCAAAATATTTCACCATCTGAGGGGAAAGAATAAATGGAGCTCATTACGAACTCAAGTACACAGTACCCAAATTTGGCAACATTATTTTGGTACATGTGGTGGAACACCCAATCAACATCTTTTAAGTCTCTGGCATTTAAAGAAAATGCAATAATATTAAAAAGAAAATAGCCTACCATTTTTTCCCCTTTTAGCTAACTTGACACTTTAAAATTGCTTTTAAAAGGGTGGAGGGAGGAGAAAAGGAATGCCAACCCCATGGCTGCCTGCTGCCATTTGGTGAAATTATCAGGACTAGAGTGGTGAGGAGGCAGAGGGCCCAGTACGTCGGGCTCCTTCAGACTTGATGCCATCCTTATGCCAATACACAGGAGCGCTCACATTCCACTTTAAGTAACATTACGCCTACACCTTTAAATAGCAATACTCTGTCACTGAAGCACTGTTCTCTTATTTTTACCCGTCTGGTTTCAGCTGCAAACCATAAGGAGGGTAAAGTGTGTGTGGCTTCCTTGAGGATGCTTTTGTGGCCCTGAAAACCTCCAGACCAATCAAAGAGGGTGAACAGCCTCCATGCACAACAATTTTCAAGTAGGTTACAAGTCCACCCTCTACCATTTAACTTATTTTTGTAAAGAAATACCAATTTTGGAGAACCAGAAGTAGACATCTGGACACTTTGGGTTGTTTTATTTTTTGGTAGTCCATGATGAAGCCGCTGGAGGGCTCTGGGCATAAACGTGGCCCCTGGACCTGCCATAGTTGCCCACCTCTACTTTAAAGAGTCTGTGCCTCCCCCACAAACAGAAGAACTGCCTACTTCTTAAAGCACAAAAAACACATGAATGTATCTTACACCAAGTCAGAAATCTCTCTCTCTCTCTCTCTCCCTCTCTCTCTCTCTCTCTCTCTCTCTCTCTCTCTTAACTCAAAAAATCTTTTTATGCCTTCTGGCTCAAAGGGAAGACAGTGCCTCTATGGGTCTTTCCACAATACAGTGTTATAGTGCTATTATTCCACTTTCAACATCCTGTGGAATCCTGGGGTTTGTAGTTTACAGTTCTCTGGCTGAGAATTCTAAATGCCCCTCCCTAAACTGCAAGCCCCAGGATTCCATAGGATGTTGAAAGTGGAATAACAGGACTATAACAATATAGTGAGGACAAGCCCTGTTTTCATGAGTGGTGAACTGTTTATGGTCAAAGAAGCCCCCCTCTTTTTTTTCTTTTTTTTTTTTAAGTGACCAAAAGTTGGTTTTGGTTTGGAAAAAAAGTCCCTTCCCTGTGTGCAAAACACCAGTCTTGCAAAAACCACACTGGCTTCCAATTTGCTTCTGAGATCAATTCAAGGTGCTGGTATTGACCTACAAATCCCTAAACAACTTGGGGACAGGATATCTGAAAGACCACCTCCTCCCATATGAGCCCTCCAGACATTTGAGAACTTCAGAGGATGCCCTTTGCATGTCCCAACACCTTGTGAAGTTAGGTTAGTGGATATGTGTAACAGGGCTTTCTCTGTAGCAGTACCTCAGCTGTGTCAAAAACTTCTCCTATCTTGTTTGCTGTTCTTCCTCCGTAATAATGAATGCCATCTTGACCACCCTCTGTTGTTGCTTGACAACATGTGTTCCGGTTTTCAATCTGTGAAATATTGGAGGGCATGCAGGGGAGAGCAGGGTGGCTGAGGGCAGAAATAAAGGGCTTGAAGCCTATCAGGTCCATAAAAATTGTATTTCACCAGACCTGCTTTGGGAGTAAAAACATGGAGGTCCACCAACCTCCTGAGGGGCTGCAAATCATGGAAATACAAACTCCAAACGCCACATTATTTGCAATTAATTCTTTTTCTTTCTTTCTTTTTTAAATGTAGGTATAAAGCAGTTACATAGAGAATTAATGAGGGATAACTTCATCCCTTTTGTAACTATGTTTTATTTTTATAAAACATATAATTGCAGAGGGTAACCATAACATTATAACAGATCTAAAACTACTTTGGTGCATTTTGTACCACAGGCCTCTCACTTCTAATGTTCTGCTGCCTTTCAAAAAGTAACTAGTTAGGTACTTTTAACTAATGGGAAATAAAGGATTAAATGTATATATTTGTGAACATGGTTAAACTGCCCACTATCCAAAGTTCCCTGAGTGATGAACAGTCTGTTTTTGCTTATACTGTAAAACGATGCTATCCAAACAGAACGAAGACAGAAGGGGAAAATAAAGCCGAGATCAAACCAGCTGCAGAGGCAGCAGGCTAGCTTAGAAGTTGTAATTCTAGCTGTGCAACATACACAGCTATGTCCTCCAGTACTTCACAGCTGCTCCCTGACACCATCCCCAGCAACTGTTGCCTAAGGCAGCCGCCTCACTCTGCTGAACGGTGAAGTAGATGTCATTAACAAGCATGCGCTATCAGTACATTGATCTCACTCATCACAGTTAGCTCATGACAAATAGTGACTCACAAGCTCTTAAAAGGGGAATTAGATGGATTTATGAAAGACAAGACAAGACAAGATGCTAGTCACGATGGCTTGATGCCATATCCAGTTTCACAGGCAAGATGCCAGCAAATAACAGTGGCTAGAGAACAAGAGCAGGAGAGGGCTGTTGTCTTCATGGCCAAGCCAGCTGTACCATTAGGGGAAGTGAGGTGGCTGCCTCAGGCAGCAGATGCTGAGGGACAGGCAATAAACAAAGTTGTATGATCCATGTCACTTCCTCTGCTGCCACCACCCTGTTATTCTGTTGCTCTCAGCTGTGGCGAATGACACACAGTTTTGTCACAAGACTTGATATTAAAAAAACTGACAGCCTGAGTTGCTTTTTCATGGAACTGTTGGAGTGGAGAGGGTTACTATCTTGCTTTTTCCTCAGGCAGCATAATGTCTCAGGCGAGTCCTACTTCATGCCTTTTTTATAGTCTTCCCTGAGGATTCTATCTGGCCACTGAAAGGAGCAGAATGCTCAACAGCTGGGCCACAAGGCTGTTCCACTGGGGCTACAATGCAGTACAAAAGTTTATTACAGTCAAAGACCAGAGTTATTTTATAGACAACAGAACTAAATATAACAATATGTAATAAGAGACAATTCTAGGTGAAAGAACACACCTTAGAACAAAACACACACACACACACACACACACACGCACAATTTCAACTATTTACTATTCATAATCACTTTGCTACAAGTAATAGCAGAGGCACACAGTTTTGCCACTTTGTATGTTAGCTGAAAATTCAGATCTGACAATAGATAATCCACAAGGAACATGCTAGATCTCCCTGGATGTTTCTGGAGAACCGGAGTAATAATATCAAGATAAAAATACAGTATTTCCATGAGAACTCTTCTTATGCAGGAAACAATTCACACAGACCATTCAGTTCCTTCAGGCTCACAAGTAATATTCCTGTCATCCCTATAGCAATGAGCTTCCATGTTGGTGGGGCAGTGAATCCACTCTAGGTTTAAAGAGTATAGGGAAGCTGTCCAAGCTGATGAACCATATTCCCAAAATATGTTCAACTCCTTTAAACTTCACACTGAAACCCAAAGTGGATTCACTTTCCCACTGACATCAGAAGACAACAGCTGCTACTGTCTCACAGTGGCAGCTGTTGACATAGATTGTTTGACAATCTGTTGATGCAGATTGTCTGAGAGCTCAGATGCCTAACAGTCTCCACAGAAATCGCCATTATATTGTTAGGGTAGATTTTTTTCAGTGCTTCCCAACAGAGTCCAATACAGATGCCTTTGCTGAAGACAGCTATGGTTTGATGACACAGCAGGGTATTTTTTTAAAAAACAAATAGCGCCATATCTTCTCCTAAAATGTTGCTTCTGCTGTTGCAGAAATTTTTAAGGAAGAGATACTTCAGACACACCAATACAGATAGCGCCAGGCACAATAATCTGAGAAAAGTTAAAGAAAAGATATACACACTTTCTGGTTTATCTATTCCAAAGGCTGCACTCCCAACCTTTTTCAAAACAGAACACAGTTTTGTTGCAAATTAAGAAGTTTCCAAAGACAGATGGCATTGGATAAAGAAACATGGATTTACATGGTACTAGTAGCTTTTAGCATGGCCCATGAACTCAAAACAGGATTTCTTTGATCTGAGCTGATTTATTATCTGATCCCAGTTAAGTGCACCATGGTCAGACAACTGCATGATGCAAAATTATCTACATAGCCAGTCCTAAAAAGTTGCCGCAATCCTATCGTGCACTTACCCAGGAATAAGTCAAATAGAATTCAGTATAGCTTATACCTAGGAATGTGTAGACAGGCCTAGAATTCGAATGTATTTCAGCCTTTATTCCTTTAATGTATTATTGATTCATTTTGCTCATCTTCACACCCTTCCCCTAACAGAGCCAGCAGTGCAAGATGTTTTACTGTCTGAAGTGGAGCAGCAAATCTCCTCTCCAAAGCCAGTCACATTATTTTGGAATTTGCATACTTCTTCCCTAGCTTGGCAAAAAAGACACAATAATAGTAAGCTAAGTAATTGATAGCTGACTCTTCTTTCATGTCAGCTATC
Source organism: Cyclura pinguis (assembly GCA_030412105.1). Classification (NCBI taxonomy): domain Eukaryota; kingdom Metazoa; phylum Chordata; class Lepidosauria; order Squamata; family Iguanidae; genus Cyclura; species Cyclura pinguis. The sequence continues at coordinate 90,878,896 of CM059601.1, read as the reverse complement.
TGAGATGGTCACTTCATTCTGCTCAGTTTGTGGTATCACATCCATTCCTTTGATCCCATTTTGAGGACTGTTGAGTTGTAGTTCATGTGGTCTCCACTTCTGGTTTAATATCTAGTTTAACATCATGTATTTCCATGTAACATCTAATGCAGGGGTAGAGAAAATGTGGCCATGGGCTACATGCAGTCCATAGACTCCTCTTGTGTAAACCCAAAGCCCCACCCCCATCCCAAAGAGCCCGCCAACACTTTTCTCAATTTTTCAGGTTGTTCTTGCTGCAGTTTTAGGCACCCACACACACTTCTACCTTTCCAGAACCCCTACCCACTGGAAATACCTCAAATTTCTAGTTGTTTGTGAACCAGAATAGTAACCAGAAGTGACACAGTATCTTCTTCAGTTCCCATTTTGGCTGGCATATGGCCAGACCCAGAGCTATTAAGCTGCACCCTTGGGTAGGTGCAGACCATGGGGGATAGGTGAGAAGAAATTGGTTGTCTACCTCAATCTAATATGATCACAGATAATAGTAATGTTTGCAGGAAGAAAGAATATAGCTTTCCTACTTCCTATAAGAACAGTCGAAGTCAGTAACAGCAACTGAAAAGTCCATCCACATATCTGAAGGCAGCCAAATTCCACCTTCAATATATTTGTTATTATTGATCAGAAGGGCTCAGAAGAAAATGCTTTTGCGACTGGGACAAGCTATTATTTGTTTCTTGTTTTAAGTCCAGGGCAGGGGCTGAGAATTGTCATCCAGAGACATACAAGCATCAAGATAAAGTGAAGCATTGCCGTGTAGGAATTGCAATTGAGTATTAAATTGTTTCCAGTGTACACCCATTGCTAAAAAGCAATTTAATTCTCCTCACATTTTCCTAATGACAGTCTTTTCTCATTATCTGGTTGATCCCATTCTTCAGAACTTTGGCTGGTCTGATAGTGATTTTAAATGCATTTGTCACAGCCAACTAACCCTCTACTCGTTTCTTCTGCTATCTTACTTTCTTCCATTTTACATCTAATTTACAAAGTGACCCACTAGGCTCAGCTTTGTCAAAACTGTGCAATAGTTATTAGAAAAATCAACTGAACTTTCATGTATGACACATATCCTTTCTGAGGCAGGAGTCACATGGTCCTCTGGATATTACCGCACTGCACCTCGCTTTATGACTCACCATTGGCTACGCTACCTAGGACTGTTGGGAATCATGGTCTAGTAACATCTGGCAGTCTAGTAAGCCACAGCTGGCCACATCTGGCTTACTAGGGCCATAATCCTGCACCCGATGTTCGCACTGTAGCCTTTCCACTCTGTATTAAGCTGCCATATGGTGTGATGAGTAGCGTTGTCACATCGCAGACTGGGGAGGAACTCTGTACCTTTAATGAATGTATAGAAGATGGAATTTCTGCAGGTGTTGCTTGTTACCAGCTTCCATTATGAGCAACACAAGAGGAATTTCCTGCTTCCGCACAACCATTAAAGCTACAATGGCCCTCTCCAGTTTTCAAACTGCCAACCCTAGATTTATAAGACCTAATTAAGGCAGTTATCTACCCATTCTAACTGTGATGGTGAGGATGCATCCTTGAGCCCACCCTCTAACAGGGCCAGATCAAGACATTTTGCTTATTGAAGCAAAGTATGGATATCTTCTTTCTTTCCAATGTACAGAAGCAGACAAGACAGGCAGTTGTATTTACTTGGCACTGGTGGCAGGGCACTATTCTCTACTGCCCTGTCTTAAGCTATCTGAAGTGGGAGACCAGTAGTAGTAATAGTTGTTGTTTTCCAATAGGCCAGGGACCAATACCGCATTTGTGCTCACTGGCTACCATTGCTCTCTCCCTCCACCCTCCCACTTTTCTCAAAATTCTCCAGAAACTGGTAGCTTATGGCTTGTCCTTGGACCACCATTTTGAGGAGTACTACTCTGCTGTACTTGAGAGCAGCAGGCCAATTGGAGGCATGTAGGATAAGCCTTGTGGCACATATTGCTCTGCCCTCCAATGGAGGGGTGTTTGTTGCTGTTACTCCCAGCATCTGTCAGTAGAGGTGGTTGCCCCTTTCTGCTTAACAGTAGCACTGAGTCCCTTCAGTTTCAGTGAAGAGCAATGGGATAGTGCCTTACATTTCCCCTGAATGCATCCAGAGTTACAGGATAAGCCCTGTGGTATGCACAGCTAACAAAGGGGGCCCTTAGCATCTGCCACCTAAGGATATCTGAATATATAGGAACATCTTAGTTCCCAGGTCTTCTTTGAGTTTCTGCTAGGCAACCTTTTCCACTGAAACTTGAGTACCCTTTGGATCCTAATTGTTCAGCCAACGACTATAAAAATGTTGCAGGCAAAAACAAATGACCTCCATCAGTTCCAAGCTGTTGGTTTTGCCGTATACATAAGTCTTCAGTTATGTCATGGTGTTTTCACGCAAAAGCTCTCTATTCTCCAAGGTTAGTCTTCCTGTTACTCCTACACAGAGAACAAGGAGATAATTCTGTCTCTTGCTCTCCCCCTCTTCACCTCTCAACCTGTTTGATATCTGTAGCATTCAACCATGTTATGTGAACTTTTCCTCTTTTGTCAAGGACCCTAGTTTTGAATTTTCTGAAGGCTGAAGTTTTTATATAAAGACTGAAGTTTTGGTATAAAGAACTTCATTCCAAACAAAGATCAGTATAAGAGAATGGTAGCATTCACTGGATTCTTACAAGTTAATTACAGAAAGAACCACAGTGATTTAGGAAATTGTCAAAGCATTTCTTCCAATGGCCTAATTCTCTATGTGTGTGTATGTTTTTAAAAAATAAAACTAGGTTTCCTAAAAAAAATAAATTTATCATTTTTCCCAGTGTATAAGACACATTTTTTCCTCAAAAAATAATGCTTGAAAATGCGGGCATTTTATAAGTTGGCAAATACATTATACAGTAAGCATGCAGTATTGGTTAACTATATTATACAACTGACTGTTGCTAGGTCATTCTGGGTGCAAAGTATATAAATTCAATTTGTTTTCTTTTTTAAAAAAAATGATGAAAAATAATAATAAACCTCTTGATTACTAGCTTTACAGAGGTAAAATCTATCCTGGGTAGGGTAATACAGATATACCTCTGTTAACAAAGCTTCTGACAAAGAAGCCCCTTTTTATAAAGTCTTTTTTACAGTTTTCTGTCTAGCTGGAAGGTTTGGTTTAGTTTGGTTTGGTTTTTGCATCACTGGCACTGGGAGGATGGTTGTCACTTGTGTCTGTAGCAAACAATGCAGTAACTCTATTCTAGGTGATCCTACTTTAGCTACCTGTGCAGGTAAAGAGCTGCCTTCCTGAATGTGGTGGTTTAACTTTACATGTGCATGACATTAGTTTTGCATAAAAAGTTTACTGAAACATGTTGAACTGCTGTCCTTTTTTTTGTGGTGTGGGAACCTGTCTCTATTCTTTCCATACTGTTTCTCCCTCTGGTACCAATGTTTCTGTTAAAGAATTAAAGCCTAGGAACACATCTACTTTGTTCACTGAGGTATACCTCAGAGTATGGGAGAGTGAATAATTTCCAGAAAACCCTGTGATAGGTTTGCCTTCGGGTCCCCTTAAGTCAGAAACAACTTGAAGGCACACAACAGCAACAACAACAAATCACACTGGGGCCACATGTTGACAGTGGGGTGGCTCTACCCCACTGCTGACATGCAGCTCTCCATGTGTCTGCCCATAATCAATGCAGCTCTCAAGCCAAAAAAAGCTTCCTAGCTCAGATTTATGGCCTGTATCAGACTAACTTTGCAATCCATTAGATGTGTACACAGATGTAAGTCTCAGACATCCTACTTTCCTTTGCATCCATGTGATTATCCTAGTCAGAATACATATTTAGGAGTGGTTCTGATGCATCCTGCTTTGAAATGCTTGGAAACCAATTACTTTAATAACTGAATTTTCCCTTCCCTATTATCTGCTTCTTCCACTTTACCTTGGATAGCCTGTTTGTGTATCTTAGGGCCAAGTCTGGGAGAAAAAAATGTGAAGGACAGAGATTCTCTCTTATATTATAACAGTTACACATTATTTTAGATGCACAATACTTAATCTGTTTCTTTTCCCCCCTCTGCCTTTCCGCTTCTTTTCAACATATTCCAGCAATTCTGTTTATGTCATTGACTATGCTCTATGGCTCTGGTTGATTGAGATGACCCACCTGACAGAGTGGGAAATAATGTGCTTTGTTACCTGTTTAGCAGAATGGCTACAAACTCACCTGTTCAAATTCACATGGCAATTCACCTCTATACACAAATATAAGAAATCCTTCTTTAAAACACACACACATATGCATTTTGTGGTGTTTTCAGTATTTGTCAGTGAAAAAAAAAAGGCAAATCTCATTTTTTCCATGCTAGTTATATTTTCTGAAAGACTGTATGCTAGTTTTCCCCAAGATGATATGCTCTGGGCATTGTAATCGAAAATATTTAGATGCTACCATACTGGGGAAGGCTGCTCTGTTCCATACAGAAGACATTAAACCGCTGAAACTAGAATAATTATCACAATCTAGTGCTGTATTCAAGCCAACATAGTGCACTGGTTTGTGTACTGAATGTGGACTCTGAGAGACAAGGGTTCAAATCCCTGCTTAGCCATGGAAATCTACTGGGTGACTCTGGGCAAGCTACAAGATTCATCAGCCCAGAGGAAGGCAATGCCAAACCTTATCTGAACCTTCCAAGAAAACCCTGTTATAGGGTTGCCTCAGGATCTCTGGAACAATTTGAAAGGACTCAGCAGCAACAATGCTGTAAGGTATGGACAGAAGGTGTATTCTGTACTTTCAGATTGTGTGTATCTGGACCAGATAACACATAACTTATATTAACATTTGTATTAGTCCCTTCCTTTCCCCTTCTCTTTTTATTAAGTTGTATGCCTTGGTAAGGATATCTTGTCTTATTTTTGTACAAAAGCCATGCACCTTGATGGTGAAGTATCAAGCAATCAATCGATTACCATAATCATCATCAGTAGGTATCGGTAATATTCTTTGATCCCACTCATTTCCTCTCCACTGCAGGCACAATTATACTGCTGAGATGCAGAAAGCTTGCTCTAGTCACACATGGAATGTACCTGAGGGAGAAGAAAGAACTCTATTCATTTCTTTCTAAGCAAAATCCCAAGCTCAGAATTACTTGGACTTCTAGTAAATAGCATATCAACACTCAGTAACTGTTAGTTTATATGTCTCTCTAAAAGTCTAGACGTAGTAGGTATTCACATCTTGTCCTGTTTGTTAGTATTAACCACATCCTCGCTTTCTGTATCAGTTAATCTGCAGTCAGACTGAGTTTTTCCATCCTCCATTTTGTAGTCTGTAGTTCTTTTTCTCATCTGTGCTTGAAAAGAATATATTTGCAGAGACTATAACTGTGAGATGTTATGAAAACTTTCATACTTGTAAGGTTTTTGCAAAGAAGAATAAGCCTGATTTAATAATATGGCAGGCCCTGTAGAGTGGAGAATGGGTGGGACTGGTTGTTGCCCACCTTCTGCTTGTGGTTATAACTTGCACTGCTAGTTTCACATTCCCCAACAGTAAAAAAAAAATGGTGAATCTAGTCCAGCTATTAGTCCAAATTTTAAAGAAGCTATTTAAGCTGCTGGGCCTTATTCTCAAAGTAGGTGCAGGACCTTGGGAAACTCTGATGAAATGACAGGTGAGAGACTAGTTGATGTGTTTGCCCAGAATCAATTGACTTAAAGATTCAAAAGATGTAAGGTATTATCCAAGTGAAGTTCTCGAGTCCTGAAGATAGTGAGACTTCATTAGTTTAAATGTACCAATCACTTAGACTTTTCCTATGCTGTAATGAGTTTAGCCAGCATGATGTAGTGGTTTGAGCACTGGACTATAACCGTGAAGTCCAGGGTTTGGTTTTCCACTTGGCCATGGAAACCCACTGGGTGACCTTGGATGCATCACACTCAGCCCAAGAAAAACCCATGATAGCTTTGCCTTAGGGTTACCATAAGTCAGAAATGACTTGAAGGCACATAACAACGAGTTAGCCTACTGTCAGAAGTGTACCTTTAATTACTAAATGTACAATAAATCATTTGTTGTTGTTGTTTTTGTGTCTCTACAGGTCAACTCTGACATGTAGCAACCCTTTCCTATGGTTTTATTTATTCATAGGAGCTTTCTCATTGCATTCTTCTGAAGATAAAATAAAACCAACACAGTAGGATTCCATGGCTGACCAGGGGTGCAAACCCTGGTCTCTCAGAGTCCTAGTCTAATACCCAGATCATTAAACTACACTGGACCAGCCCACGGAGTTCCTGTGAGCAAAGCAAATTGTACTCCTGGAGAAACTGTTTTTCCTTTATCTCTCTCTTGGTATCTCTCTCTCTCTCTCTCTCTCTCTTTTTTTTTTGTTCTCCAGATTCTATGCCTGACTATTCAGAAGTAAGTTTCACCAGATTCGTTAGGACTTCATTTTGAGAATAATTCATAGCTGAGGTTTAAATACATTAAAGCACTGGAGCCTATCTAATCTTGGAAATTAAGCAGGATTAGCCCTGGTTAGTATTTAGATGATAGACCACCAACAAGTACTAGGTGCTGCAGGCTTTATTTCAAAGGAAGGAACTGGCAAAACCACCTCTGAGTAATATTTAATTAGTTGTTAAAATATTTATATCCTGCCCTATATCAGAAGATGTCATGCTGGTCTATGACCGAATAAAATTATTTTTAAAAATTATTATATCAGAAGATCTCAGGGGAGCTTACAATAAATTCAATTCAAAACAATAAACAATAATTCAGAACAAGAGGGAGTAACATTAAGCTGGTTCCCTTATAGACAGTTAGCAGAAAGGTTTCAGATGGATATAAAAACATATGGAATTGAACTAAAAGAGAAAACTGGAGTAATTAAATGGCTGTTCGAAAATCCGCCTCATTTACTAGCCCAAATGCATCAAGAAATACTACACCAGGAGAGGCAAGAAGAAACAGTAAAGGCAACAATGATTTCATGGACTCAAAATATCAGACATTCTATTCAACTAGAGTCTTGGGAGCAGAGCTGGGGAAAAACACAGACATTTACAGTAGCTCAGAATTTGAAAGAGAACTATTATAAGCTATTTCATAGATGGTACATGACACCAGACAAATTAAAAAAGATTTATAATACAGGTACTGGATACTGTTGGAAATGTCAGAATGAGGTCGGTACAATATATCACATGTGGTGGACATGTCCAAAAGCTAAGAAATATTGGACTGAAATACATAACAAAATTTGTGCATTAATGAAAGTTCAGTTTGCTAAGACAACAGAATTTTATTTGTTAAATATGACTGATATATTAGAAGGTACTGGTATAAAGAAGTATTGGAGAATATTACTGTATATGATAACAACAGCTCATATTGAATATGCAAAGTTGTGGAAAACTCAGCAAATACCCACAATAGAACAATGGTGGGGTACACTTATTGAAAACAAAAATGCTGACATGGTCTCTCAGAGATTAAAAGGGAAATCAGACGATAAGATACAAAAAGAATGGCAAATTGTAACGGGTAATTGCTGGGTACTATCAGATGGAAATCTGTAATTCATGATTTAAGATAAATTATGAGGGGGCTACAGGATATATATCATGAAGCGGGAATATGGAGATGGAAATGCAAGAATCAACAAGTAATATTAGCAGTAAAATGTAGTACAATATTTTAAGCATGTTAAGAAATATTGATAATGAAATCCAGATCAGTGTGGAAGATCAGAAATATTTCAATTAAGCTGACAATTATAATTGTTTGTTTTATATGTGAATCTGAATAAAATGATTATAAAAAAAACAATAAACAATAATTCTGAAAGATGAAAATATGTTAAATAGATTATCAGTATAAAACTAGACAGTTTAAAACAGGTTAAAACAATGTTAAATGATGTAACTGTAGGACATGTGTAGTATGGGTAAAATTAGTTATACCCAAAAGCTTTAACAAAAAGCCAGATTTTGACTTGGTGCCACAATGAGTCCAACATTGCCATTGATTGGGCTGCCCAGAGGGAGAGAATTCCACAACCAGGATGCCACCGCAGAGAAAACTTTCTCCCATGTCCCCCCACAATATAATTCCCCTATTGGTGGAACATAGGGAAGGGTCCCTCCGATAGATCTCAATTCTTGGGCAGACATAGAGAGAGAGAGGCACTCCCTCACATTCTGAGGTCTCAGGCCATTTAGAGTTTTAAATGTTATCACCACCACCTTGAATTCAGACTGAAAATGTATTAGCAGCCAGTACAATTGTTATCCTGTGTACTGGGGGTCCCGGGAGGGACACCAAAATGTGCTCAACTAAAGATGGGGAAAATTAGCTCAGAGCACTGCTTAGCGTTACGAGAGGCAGGGTAACGTAGCGAGATCTTGAACCCTATGTCTACAGGGTCGGGTCGAGTCAAGTATCACACAAAAGTTGAAATAATAAATGATGTTTATTAAATACAAGCAAAACAGTGTATGCGACACACTCATACAAGATAACTAAAGAAGATAAAGGTTGGAGTGGTATAGAGGGATTTTTAGAGGGATTGCTGGTTTGGGTGATACTTCACCTGTCCTGAAGCCCAGAAAAATAGAGAGCGAGGCTGGAGTGCGATGTAGCTCAGCACGTGGAGCTGAGGGGAGGCTCGCCAAGCAAAGCGGCAGCAAGGCGGGATGAAACTCAGGAGCGATCCGAGGAAGGTCTTGGAATCAAGGGTTTTTATAAGGAGAATTGTGACTGCAGGCTATGCCGTACTTGGGGGAAAACAATAGATTTGGAGTTGGAGACAAAGCCTCCGAAAGGTCAGAATCTGAATGATTGAGTTATCGTAGCGGTTCTCAATAGAGTAGCCAGTATGCAAACGCAGAGTACTTGGGTATTGTATAGGTTGCCCATCAAGCTGCCAGCACGGGGCAGAGGCTCTTTTGTAAGTAGTGTGCATACCTAATTAGAGTACTTGCCTGGAGGTCTCCTAAAGCAGCGAGTCAGCTATTTCTGGCCTGCCTGTATTGTAGTCTGAATATTACGGCTATTAACAGCCGAGCTTCTTTACGTGCTTGTCCGGTGGCCTCGCAAGCACGTGGAGAGGAATAAAGAAGTGAAGCCGAATTATGATATCAAGAGGATATCTTTAATATCCCCAAAGCTCGGACTAGCTAGGGCAGTAACACAATTCCTTCAGAAAAGGTGTTATATGGTATCTGTATGGAGTTCCAGTGAGCAGTCTAGCTGCTGCATTTTGCATTTAGCTGCATTTTCTGTGTCATCTTGAAGGGCAGCCCCACATATAGTGCACTGTAGTAGTCCGATAGAGAAGTTACCAATGCATGTTCTACTGTGGCTAAATTATCCATGTCCAGGAAAGGTCATAGCTGGTAGACTAGCTGAAGCTGGCCCCAAACACTCTGTGCAACCAAGTCTATCTGGGCCTCCAGTAAGGATGGCTCTAAGAGGATTCCCAGACTATGCAGCTACCTCTTCACAGGAAGTACAATCCCATCTAGGGCAGGTAACTCTCCCTAAGAAACTCTTATGGAATTAATAAGGGCATATAAACACACACTAGGTGACCAAATAGAAGCAGAAACTCAGCTTGGCCTGACGTTGTGCCTTTTACAGAGCACAATGTCTATAAATCAGCAAGTGAACCTTTCAATAGGATGCAGATAAAACAGTTTCGCTTCCTGATACCTGCCAATCAGTCTGCTGTTAAAGGTTGGATGATGAAAAAGTTTCAGTATTCAACTGAATTCCAAGGTTGGCATGATCATAAAAATCGAAGAGAGGAGGGAGAAAGATAGAGATCAATTTACATCACCTTGAGGGAAAATGGTAAGATTAAATGAAATATTTTCAGCACTGTTTTTTCTCCAGCTCTTGCACAGCCTTATCCAGTGCACACATTTACTAAGATAAAACTTCTTCTTGTTGTGTTCAAGAAAAAAAAATAATGGTGTATCCTAGGAGTGATCGCCCTTTCTTTCTTCCAAGGGCTGCAATCTCTTGCCAATATTTTTCAGGATTTTTAGCCATTTTTCTATGGAGATAAATTAAATTAAATTATTGTTTTTTTCCCTTACTGCATATGTTGAAGTTCTGCTCTTTAGTGAAAAGAGCATTATAAATAAACGTTGGTAGTAGTAGTAGTAGTAGTAGTAGTAGTAGTAGTAGTAGTAAACATTAACTGAAATATCCTAGCAGCCTGGAAGATAATGAATCCAGTCTGCATTTTACTCCAAACTAGTGCTAGCCAAGGTGCTGAACAATATCCCCCAAATAGTTTCAGCACCTTGGATAGCACCAGATTAAACCACAAAGCAGATTACCTGCCTGCTGACATGGAAGCTACCAGTCACCACTGCAAAATAATGGCTTAGTAATGACATAATATTGTTTTTTAAAAAAATACATGTTAATGTAAGGGTGGGCAAAGTACATTTGTCCAAATAGTGCTGGACTACAACCCCAGCAGCCCTTGCCAGCTTAGCTAGTGGTGATGAATGCTGAGAGTTACAGTCCGATAACATCTGATAGCTATACATTGCTCACCCCAGCACTAATACATTAGCTTAAAAGATTTGGCCAAGAACTTGCATCATGCATAGTTAAATCTACACTTGTGTAGTTACACAGTGGTTGCACCATACCACCCTGCTGCCGAACACCAACAATGTGCAGTCAACTGTGTATCTAATCAGCCTGCCTACTTATGCAATGGGGAATGTACAAAGGTTGTTTCTGCAACCCCAGTGAATCAAATGATGCACATGAAGGCACCAATGAATAGTTACTTCCATTCAAGTATGCACAACTGTATTGGCTGGAACACTATAAGTTAGTCCCAGGGGTGCATCTGCAGGAAAGGCAAAATCAGGACATTGCTTCCCACAAGTAAGACTTCTGGCCTCCCTATGAATTTTTTGTCCAGTTTCCAAATTCTGGCATTGCAGATGGTGGCACATTAAAAACAGTTTACACTCAGAACATTTGTGTTTGCTGTGTTTGCCTTTCCTCAGAAAATTTGCCTGCCCCTTTTCTTTGGAGGACTAAATTGTATTTCTAAGGGCTCAAGTGAAATTTTAAGTTGCTAAAATGTTATGAATTTGGAGACTGAAGAAGAATTTCATGGAGAATTCTTGTTAGGGGGCAATATCCTCATTTTGCCTCCCCACATTTGTAGCTACAGCCCTGATGCCACTTCAGGGTCCCATTGTCTGGAGGCCCCCAAATGACTTCCCAGAGAATGGCAAATGCTGGGGTGGGAGCAGTGCTGGGAAGTGGCAAGTGCCGGGGAGACAGCAGACAGGCCCAGGATAAGCACCTTTGCTGACACAGAGGCCATTTCTGCACGAAACTGTTATTGTGCTATTATTCTATTTTCAACATCCTGTGGAATTCTGGGATTTGTAATTTACTGAGGCCCTCTAAATGCCCCTCCCTAAACTGCAAACCCCAGGATTCCATAGTATGTAGAAAGTGGAATAATAGCACTATAGCAGTGTAGTGCAGAAATGGCCAGACTGCACCTAGTCACCACAGCAAACACATTATTTTTATAAAATCCTTTGTAGTTTTTCAAGGGCATACATGATTACACACAGTTACTTTCCAGAGACTTACACATTGAAAACAGCTCACACCCAAAACATTTCTATTTGCTGTGCTTGCATTTCCTTTGCGTACCCCTTTTCTTTGGACGTCTAAACTGTATTTCAAAATTCTTGAGTGAGGCTTGAAGTTACTTAAATGTTAGACATTTGGACACTGAAGAAAAATTTTGTTGGGAATGTAGAATTCTTATTGCGCAAGAGGGGGAAATGTCCTCATTTCGCCCTCCTTCATAGCTCCACGCCTGGTTAGTCCCAATGGGTAATATAATATAAACCAATTGAATCAATTGTTGAATAGTGAGCCCACACAGAGGTAAATCCAGTTCATTAAACTGCTTTACTCTCGTTGGGATCAGCAGTAGGATTTAGTGCCATGTGAAATGGTTACACTTACGACACTCCACTCATGCAACCATCCACTGAATACATCTATCACACAACACCCAAAAAAAGTAGAGCCACATGTCCAAGGGAACCTACACATGTGTATGTTACCAACAGCATCCCAGTTAATGTCCCAAGCTCCATTCATTTAGCAGCATTATAAGGGATAAATATATAAAACTAGCAGTAAAGAATAAATACAAAGGATGATTATTTGCAACCTTGGCCCATAGCAGCAAATTAGACGAGGACTGGAAAAGCAAGGGAAGATCCTTGAGATGACCATGATAGATGTGCTGGCAAAGAAGGGGAGGCTTTGAAAAAACAAGGGGGGAAAAGGAAGAACAACTTTGCCTGAACTCAAAGTCCTCTCCCAGGCTAACATTTTTGAAATCACTGACGTCTGTGAAAGAAAAACAGGAGATAACTTGGGCATCTCGGGTCCCTGCCTCCTTTGTTACTCCTATCACCTTCTGTTGTCAGCCGCACTCCCCTCTCCTGTTTGAAGAAAAAAAGTTATACTTTCCAAGCTTTCAGCACTTCTCAGAGTTTTTTTGTATCTGCAGGTGCAGCCGAGGCCTTGGCAAGCAGTGCGGCTGATTAGCACACTTTGGAAAAAACAGCTACACTGTCTTGTTAATTCTTCTTCAAGGTCTTGAGCAAAGCATAAATTCTGATGAAAAGGAACGTGGAGTATTTGGGATCCCAGGCAGCAAATCAGGTAAGACTTTCTCTTACTCAAGAGAGCAGGCCTCTCTCTCTGGGGCCTTTGATATTCAGGCACAGGGTGGTTGGGACAATGCTTGCATGCACTTTCGGTGTGAGGAGTCTAACGAAAGATGCCTGCTTCCAGAGTGTTTCCTATTCTGTGCCTCTTGTAAATCAATGAAATGTGGGTTTTGGTGTTTTTTTTAATAGCAAGAATGTTTTACCTTCCCTAAGCTTGGTAGGAAACAGATACTGCTACATGGGTGCCTTTTGTTTAGCTGTTAGAATTTTCTAAAGGCTGTCCTCGTGTCTTAAATGCTGTTGCACAATGCAGTGAATGGACGCTGCACAGCCAACAACATTGCTTCATTAGAAATGTGATGTGTGTTATGGTGTCTGTTACAAGACAATGACTGCACATGTATATATTTCCTGTATCCTTATCTTTAGGTTGCTTGACAGTATCTGTGGACGGCATTGAGATTTCCATCGGTTTCTGCTCATTGTTCCTTTTTCCTATGCATATACTTCTTTGAGAATCTGATCTAAAGAGGCATACGGCATGGGAAAATGGGGCAATTGAGGTATTCCTCCACCATCCTGCTCATCTTCACAAGTCAGCTTTCAGAGGCATTGCTATGGGAGCTTAACACCTGCTAAATAAGTGGGCTGAACAGCAAATTGCACATCAGGACTCAAGAAAGAATATCCTTTTGTAGAAAATTGTTCTTAAGCCTGCATAAATGGCTTGGTCTTGTTTTTAGAAGTATGTTATGACTTGTGTAGAAGATTGTCAATTGACAGAGAGCCTTTGTGCATTTAACAACTGTATAGCAAGCAAAATTCAGCAAGGACAGCTTTTCCTTCAATATAGCCTTTGCCAGTCCTGCATGGAGGGGATGGAGGATGATGTTATATTGTTATATGCTTATCACAGACCACAAAATGAATGTCTTCCTTGTTTCATCCACAGGCTATTTTTCATACAACTCTCAATGTTTAAAGGCAAGTTGCATAAGCCATTTTTCCCCCTTGCTTTCAAGTCTTTTTTTTTTAGCTAACAGAATGAAGGCAACCATTCTAAGATCATTACATAGGGTTATGATTATAATTATAATGGGATTCTGTAAAAAGGGTCTTGAAGAGGAAGCGGGAGAGTGGCCAGCAGAGAATCTGCCAAAAATCCCAGGACTCCAGACAGCACAAGTTAGGTATTTTTAAGTGTGTCTAAGTCTGCAGCATAGTCACTAGAGAGTAACTCGAATTAATCACAATGCCTCTTTAGTTCTGAGTAAGCACGGACAGAGTTAGACTATGACTTAGTGTTGAGACAGTTAGCCTGAGTACACACTGTGTAAGTGAATAGCAATCTAACTTTATGTTGCTTAGTGAACAAAGACTGCTAAGCTCCATGGTCTTTACCTCCCACTATGTCTAGCTAGGACTGCTGTGCAATAAATCTAAAGATTTGTGATAAAACTGTGCATGAAAATGTATTGATTTTGAGCATACACTGTAATGATGTCCAAAAAGTCCATTTCTGAAAAACAGTTATTTCAATGGTTCTGTTGGCTTTCATTTGATGTGTAATTGTGGCTGCTTTTGTTTCTCCCTTTCAGATGATGAAAAATAAAAGTATTTTACCTGGAGTCATGGATCTTACTTATTTCACATTAAGGCTGGTGGAATATAATGGGGGAGTGGGGAAGCAAACAGTTTATTCATTGGGTGTTTGTTGTTTCCATGCAGGTGAGGTGGTAAATCCATTGTGGGCTTTAATTCAAACTATAAAGTAGATATCCACAATACTGCACCTATGCTGGGGAAAGCATTCAGCACACTGAATAGCTTTCTTTGGATGTGGATTAAAACTCAGGACAGATTCACCATGCTGCTGGCATCGAAGGCACCAGCTGCAGGTGAGTGCTTGCTGTAGCCATCCATTTGCTTTAACTCGATAAGACAATGAGTTTGTGGTATTTGTCAAAGCATTAAGTTGGCTTTCTGGTGCTTTTGCATCATTTTAAATCCAAGTGCCTGAGTACAAAATCACACACAGAAACTAATGTTCCCAAAAGCAAACAGTTCCAAAGTAATCAAACAGAAATAAACTATCCATACAATTTGGTCTCTTAAGAGAGCTTACATGTTGCAATTGTAAACCACAATAGTATACACAATAGTGTTTGGGACCCACATGTGGTTAAAGATGAACAAAATTCTCATTTTAACATCTTAAAACACAAGGATCTCATGTGGCGTTAGGTGCTCCTAAGTCCCACTGAAACTAGTAGGAGGCAAGGGGACAGTTAAACATTCACATGCCATGGAGATTGTTGGCATTCAGATGCACTGAACAGAATTTGCCTTTCATGTTAGAGCTGCCCATCTAGAAACTGGTTAGGTTCATTTAAATCCCACAAGGGGTAAAAAGGCCACTGGAACTCAATCAAACTGAGCACAGGATTGCAGCCTTAATGCCAAGCTTGGAAAAGTTACTTTTTGAACTATAACTCCCAAAAACTTTCTGCTATTGTCCATGGATTCTGGGAGCAGCAGTGCAAAAAAGGAATTTTTTGAAGTTCTGCCCAAATGAATACCTGGAATCTAAGGGAGGGAGAGAGGGATAACACTGCAGTTTACCTTTGCTATTGGCAAAGGCAGCATGCCTTTAACAGCAAAAGAATGGCAAGAAATTCAACAGGTGAAATTTTCTCCAAGAATGAGAATGCAATGACAGGGAAAACTTTGCCTGTTGATTTACAAGGAGAGACAATGTGTGCCTTTAGCAGGTGCCTAACCGATGAACAGAAAAAGCTTTCCAGATCACTTGGAGGCTAGTATGTGTGCTATCTGTTGAATTTCTACTTACTGTATAACCGTTAAAGTACAAAGGCCTGTAGGAAAGGTGACAACCCTGTAATAAAACAAAGAGGTAGTGCATTTTTCCATAAACAGTGTATAAAATGCAATCTTGTCCAAAGGCATACTGTGTTAAGGAACATTAAGGTCAGTGATGACAGGGAATAACAGCAAAGCCATAGTATATATCTAAGGAGGTTTTGTATTTTCTTGGAACTCATCATTAAGATAATTTTAGGGTATACAGTTTTCTTAAAAGTGCCGTTTGGAACTTATAGTAACTCAAACATATGCAGTACAGTCCTGTGCCAGCCACATTTGCTATATATTGCTTCAATAAATTAAAAGATACATGTTACTAAGTTACTAGCACTGTGTTTGGAGTCATGAATCCCAAATATTTAGTTCTTTCTCACATATCTCCTAAATTCTCTTAATAAGAAATAAAATAAAGTGGGTAAAATTCCAGCTATCAGAGATGCCAAGCAACTGAATGAGTGTTTGGTGTCCCCTGATTAGAAGTCATTGATATACTTAAATTTAGCTGGATTTTTTTTTAAAGTAAACAACCAGTCTCAGGTTGTTCTTGGTTTTAGTCAATGAAAGCAAAACAACGCAATTTGAGGATTTTTCAAGAAATAACGAGAGGCTGAAATTGTTTGCGTATTCGGGCAGGCAGGTGTGCCCTGGGAACTTACTGGTAGCATTTAGAAACAAACAAATGTACAGTAGAGGACAAGAGACACTTCTTAAAGTATTAATGGTTCACCTTCCATTTGTTCTATGGTACTGGATGTTTCAGGGCAACCGTTCAAATAGTAACCAGAACTCCTGCCCTTTTAAGACCTGCGCAGAGAACCTGTGGAGATCTTCCAGATGTTGTTAGATTATAGTTCCTGTCAGCACTTGCTGGCATGGACAATAGTCAGGAATGATGGGATCAGGAGTCTAAGAACAACTGGAGAGCTCAGCTTTCCCATCCCTGCTTTAAAATGCTGCATAGAAGAGTAGGTTTGAATAGTACTGGTTCAATTTAGCATTGCCAGAGATTTAAATAAGAAAGCAGCACCTGTTGAAAGGTCCAGAGCTTTAGCGTTTTTGCATTTCAATACTCTTAAGGACTTTAATTGTTAAAATTGCCCACACACACTTGTCGATGCATTGCTCCCTTTCCCAGCTATCTCTCAACAAAGTATCACCCAGCAAACGAATGAATGATACAAAAATCAAAGTTTATTGAAAGCAAGGCTATGCTGGTTAAGGAATTCTGGGATTTGTAGCCACCCCAAGTTATATTCGCAAGCTCTGCTATAGTTCAAGGATAGGCAAAAATAAAGATTGCAGGATGTATCTTGTATTTTGTTTGTAACCCCAAGCTCAAGGTCCACTCCCACTAGCCAAATGCAACACAGAGCCTCAGTTACAGAACAACATGCCTCTGGGCCCACACTTAGCCCAAGAATTTGGTTTTATGAGAAAACCTTACACACAAAACTTTTTCACACACAAAACCATGCTGTTCCAGAATTCAGCAGCTTTATTGAATAGCAAGGGTTTTGTTGTCACTATTGTTAAAGTTACTGTGAGTAGTAAATGTCCGTTGTTCTCTCACAAATCACTCAGAGATTTCTCAGAAGATCCCACTCTACCTTCAGCCTGACTTTCATATAGATACTGAAACACCACAGAAGGCACAAGATTTCATCTACTGTTGATTTCATCTGCTTGCTTAGTATGGGGACTGCTGGGGAACATAAACTGTTGTAGGCTATGGGCCTTTCTGCACTACACTGTTATAGTGCTATTATTTCATTTTCAACATCCTGTAGAATTCTGGGGTTTGTAGCTTACAAAGGTCAAAGAGCTCTCTGGCTGAGAATCCTAAATGCCCCTCCCTAAACTGCAAACCTCAGGATTCCACTGGATGTTGAAAGTGGAATAATAGTGCTATAACAGTGTAGTGCAGAAGGCCCTTCATTCAGAGGAAGACAATGGCAAAGTATTCCTTGCCTTAAAAAATCCTATGAAATTCATTGAGTCTCCATAAGTTGATAAGCAACTTGAAGGTACATGAATGAACATACAGAAACACAGAGTCAAGAAGCTAAGTTCCTAGCTCAGCAGAGAAAGTGCAAAGTTACCAACTTTATCCTTCCTCCACAGAACAATCACAGAGGGAAGGAAATAACTATCTTTTCATTCTGGGTACACAGAAACACACATACAGTGTTAACATGATTTTTCATCATTTATAAATTGTTCATCAAATGTTAGTATGTCTCTTGACTACAGCTTCTATGATCCTTCACCAATTGCCACTCTAGCTGGAGCAGATGAGACTTGGAGTCCAACATCATCTGGAGTCTACCTGAGATGAGGACTGTGTCCCTGTCGGATACTGTTGAGTATCAACTACCACCAGCTGTCTCCAGCCTGGCCAATGGGAAGGTATGATGGAAACAGTAGTGCATCAAGGTATGGAAAGCCAAACACTCCCCATCTGTTCTGTTTCAAAAGTTATCCAGGTTAACTCTAAAGATACATAAACATAACAAGGGTGAGCAGGGTCCTATCATCCCAGACCGTGCTCCAGATGTTGTTGACCTGCTACTCCCTTCAGTCCTTGTTAACATAACCAATGCAGGGATGATGGGAAATGCTGTCAGGAACATAGCAATCGCATGTGTATTTCTATACTGCTTATCAGCTAAGTGTTCTCTAAGCGGTTTACAATGTGTTAGCTAATTGCCCCCAACAAGCTGGGTACTCATTTTACCGACCTGCGGAAAGATGGAAGGCTGAGTCAACCTGGAGCCCGGCAGGATCGAACTAACAATCTGGTGGCTGCAGTATCAGCATTTAACCCCTACACCACCAGGGCTCCCCTGAATATCTGGAGAAACATATATTCTCCACACGTGCTGTAGAATGCATTGTTAACTCCCAACTTCAGTTAAAATAATAGAACGAAACAAAGGCAAGATATAAATAAAGTGATTGACTGATTGATAATTACCAAAGGTACAAGAGACTGGAGAGTCAGAGTGGACTTGTGGTTTCAGTATTGGACAAGAGCTCCAGAAGACCAGGGTTCAAATCCCCACTCAGTCCTGGAGACCTACTGGGTAACTTTGGGCAAGTCATACACTCTCAGCCTCAGAGGAAGGCAATGGCAGACCTCCTATAAACAAATCTTGCCATGAAAGTCCTATGATAGGTTCGCCATAATTAGGAGTTGACTTGAAGGCACATATCAACACAAAAGACTTGTCTTCTGCTGTATCTGTTCACTCTAATCAGTAGGGCAGGAGTGGGAATCATGCAGCCTTGCAGATGTTATTGAACTGCAATTCCCAGCAACTCATGGTGAAGAATACAACTCAACAACTTCTCGTTGTTATTGTGTGCCTTCAAGTTATTACAACTTATGGCAACCCTAAGGCAAACTTATCACAGGGTTTTCTTAGCAAGATTTGTGCAGAGAGGTTTTACTTCTGAAGGACCACACAATTTCCACCCCTGCAATAGAGCTGTGGGACATATGCAGAGGGCCTTTATCTTTTATAACCCCTGTTCTCTGCCTTCTTAAAGTCATAGCTGTGATATTATAATTGAGTCAGAGCTTAAGGGGTCAAAGCACTGGGACATTCTGATAGCTGGGGACGAAAATATCATCTCCCTCTCCTCATTCTCTCAGTGGTGGCTGGAGGCTTCCATACTAGTAGGAGGCAATGTCCACTCTGGATTTCAGTCTAAACTTTAAAGGAGATGCTGAACATATTTGGGGTGGGGGACAGATCCAGCACCTTTTAAAAAAGACTCTTCAAAATTCAGACTAAAACTTTGAGTGGATTTACTGCTTCATAGAAGCCATACAAAAACCATCAGCACTACTAATTTCTTTCATTTGAGCTTATCTGCAATCTTTATAGTAGAGTGGTTGGAAGAATAAATTTTCCCTAGCAACAATTTGTTCTTTTGAGCAAACTCCCTTGCACTCCAAAGCATTTTGCGTGGCTTAGTCCTGAATAGGCAACTAAAACCCATTAACTGTACAAGAGGCCTGCTCCTGACAGAGATGAATACTGCTGGGACGTGTTTGTTGATAAGGATTGACAGAGCTGTCTGCGATTTGGAGGCTCTCCTGTTGTGCTAGCCATCTGCACTTCAAACTTTACCACTGTACCATTGGTTATCTCTGGAACTGAAAGATAGCACTTTGCTTTCCAACAGATTTTAGCCTTGGCACCTTTCTTTTGGAAAAAAAAATCCCTTACCACTACTAATTTCAAATGAATTGCTACTGAGTTAGCAGACTGTTTGGAAGTCTGATACACAAACTGTTAACATGAAAATATTTCAGACCTGATGCTTGTCAAGACTTTATCTTTCACAACTCCCTTAAGATTTTTGACCTGGGTCACAGTTTGCATCTCTGTACCCCTATTCCACTCTGACCACCTCCACTATGTCATACCTCTATATACTTTGGCTGTACATCCAACTGCATCAGTGCATCTGAAGAAGTGAATTGATAAACATAAATACTCATGGTAGAATCAACCAGCTAGGAGCCTTTCACACTGCACAGTTAAGAGCAGTATGATTCCACTTTAACCATCATGGCAACATCTTTTGGGATCCTAGAATTTGCAGTTTAGGGAGGGAAATTTAGAATTTTTTTTATTATTATTATTAAATTTTTAAATGCATAATAGAAGTACACAAAAAAAGGTCTCATTTGCATACTATGATATTCCAGTATAACAGAAGCAGGAAAATAAACACAACAAGAGAAAAACAACCTCCCTTAATGGTAGGTTTCTATAAATGCTCACCAAATGTCAAAATATAAAACCTTTTGTAACGTTCATCTATACATCATTCTCTCAAATGCTGCAAGCATTCTTGGATCCTCTATCCATTGGTTCACAAGCAGAGGAAAGTTACTTTTCCAATATTGACATATCAGTCTTTTAGCAATCAATCAAAAGGGTGCAAAAAAATAATCACTTCCACTGGCCCTTTGTTAATATCCAAGAGAATAATTCAAAAGAACATGCACATCTCTAAATTTTAAAAAGCTTTCTAATACTAGGTTTATCCACCTAGTTACTTCCACCCCAAATGAGGCAATTACGGGACAACTCCAAAACATGTGCATTCAAGAAGCATTAGTAGTATTGCATCTCCAATGATTTGCTGATTTAGATAACCCTTTCCTAAAATATACTGTGGTGACCAATATACCAAAACAGCAACTTCTGCTGTATAAGATGCAATCCAAGATCTATAACCGTGCTTTTTATTGAAATTATAACAGCTGGCCATTGATTAGCCAGTACAGGGCATTCCAGTTCCATTCCTGTTGTAAACCTCAGATATTGTATTTTTTTTTATCACATAAATTTTTATATATACATAGTTGGCTTAGATACCTGGTCAGTCTCAATGAACATTTCTAATATTAAGACAACCCCAGAAGTACTTAGGGCTGCAGGGCCAAATCTGGATTTTAACAAATATTTCAGTTGTAAATATTGCTGTTTAGCTGATAGAGATATATTAAGCTGTTTTTGCAGAGTTGAGAGGAGCAGAAACTCATTGTCAACACCCAGTATTTGATTTAATATGACAATCCCAGCATCTGCCCATGCCTTCCATCAAAATGTTTCCTTGTATCTGTGTACATATATGTCTTCAAGTCACCTGTCAACTTACGGCAACCCCACGAATTTCATAGAGTTTTTTTGGGCAAGGAACGCTCAGAAGTGGTTTTGCCAGTTTCTGCCTTTGAAATATAGCCTTCAGCACCTGGTATTCATTGGTGATCTCCCATTAAAGTACTAACCAGGCCTGCTCTTGCTTAGCTTCCAAGAGAAGACAGGATCTGGTGCCTTTAGGGCAGGGCTTTCCAAACAGTGTGCCGCAACACATTAGTGTGTCGTCTGAAGTGTGTAGGTGTGTCACCTACAATCTTGGAAAAGTATGTTATTATTTATAAATCATATATTTTTAAAAAATATATAAAAGGTTTTCATGAGATATGTTGTATTCCCATCATTTTGTTATTACAATTTATGTATGTGCCTGTATCTCTTATAAGGGGTTAGTTTAACCTCCGGTTTGCTGGTAAAACTGAATTACTGTGTCGTGAAATGATGCATGTCTAAAAAGTGTGTCACCAACATGAAAAGTTTGGAAAGCTATGCTTTAGAGTATTTCGGTTCAGATCACAGGTACAACGTTGCAAAGGCAAAGGACTCTGAACAAGTAAGCAAGCAATTTGGTACTGTGGGACTCTAAGTCTGCATGCCTCTCTCGGCTGGATGCTTGCTTCTTTAGATACCGCAGCATAACCTTCTACATGTATTTCTTCAAACTAAAGTTCTAGTGGATGGCAGTGTTATACCCTCTGCCCCTTCCATGGGGAAGAATATGTTAATCCCCCACCACCAGGAAGGAAACAGAATAAGGATGTTTTATTTATATTGATTAGAGTCAAGTTGGAAGAGGAATTCTGTGACCCAGGTCTGTGTTCTCACAGGACTGTGGGTTCCAGAACTTAATTTTCACTGAGTGTCTTGAGAGTGGATCTCTTGGTTTCAGCCTATGGAATTCTGGATTGGGTTCAAGGCACTACTAGATGAAAGCAGACTGAACTTCAGGATTTAAGTAAATGGGGTCAAGATTTGATCAAAAGGAGCCACCTGCTTGTCTCTGGAAAGGCTGTCCGGAGCCATGAGGCAGAACTTTTGACTTCTCTTACCACATGAAACCTCTCTGACTATTTTTCTTCTTCCTGTAGCTGTGGCAGTGGTTTCTATGTCTCCCTGATCTAGACTCACTGGCTATGTCAGAAACATTGCCCTGTTGACAGGCAATTAGCTACACTGTGATGTCCATTTGAGGGGATTCAGTGGCAGCCTGCCTTACTAGGGCCTTTTCATACTATGCAATTATAGCTCTGTGATTTTACATTAACTATCATAAGGTCAATTTGGCATAAGCATATGGGTCAACTGCAATTGACGAGATAATAGTTGAAGGATTTAGAATTTTTAGCCAGAGAGTTCTTATGTCTTACCAAACTGCAAGGCCCAGGATTCAACAGGATGCAGGCATGGGAGTTAAAGTGGAACTTTCATGCTATAATTGTGTAGTACAAAGGGGCCCTTGGTCTCAGAGTTGCTACTGGATTCCTTTATGCCTTTTTTCCAGAAATCAGCCTCAGCAGATGCAAAGGAGGGCACAGTGCCTGCTCCTCTAATCCCTTTATTTCCAAGAGTTGACCCTTGAATAACTGCCTGCATCAGATAAAACTCCCACTTTAGAATAACTGGCAAAGGCATCAGAATCCATGTCATCCTTTAATCTTTTTTACTCTCGTTCAGCACTCAGTTGAAGAAACTGGCTGAAACCAAAGCTACAGTCCAAATGAACAACAATTCTGCCATCTCTCCATTACATGATGACAGTAGCAATCTGGAGCACTTTTGGCTGAAAGTAAGTCCTACAGGAAATCATTTCTAAGTAATCTGATTTAAGCCTGCACTGAGAGACATGCCACAGCATGAGCTTTGCTGCTTTCTTTTCAGATTGCTTTGCCCATTGAAGCACAAGCTGTTTTGTCACCTCTCATTCAAGAACAATAACCCAGCAAATTCTTTGCACCAAGATGGAATGTTGGCTTTCAAATGAGCATGCAGATTTCTCCATTGACCTCAGTGTTGTAGATAACTATGCATGTGTCTCCCCAGTTGAATTATATGATTATCAGGGAACAATTGCATGTGTGTCTCTGAGGAGGCATGAGTATGGGAGTAGATCTACTAAGCAGCAGTCAGGATTAAAACAGTACCTGCTTCAGAGGCTTCAAAGGCAAGACATGCATCTTCAAATGGGGCCCACAGAATCAGTGTGTTTGCTTGTTAAACCACTTTTGACCAGAGCCTGGAAAAGTTAAAGAGGGGACTATGCCTTCCAGAATCCTCAAACCACTGTGACCATGGCCCTGCTGGCTCAGCATGGGAATTGCAGAACAGGCAAGTAGCTTCTCCAGACTCTGATCCATTCCTAGTAATACATATTAGCAGCCATTCTGAAACCTATATCCCCCAAAAGTAACTTTGCCAAGTTCTGATTGTCATCAGCTAAAACAGCTCTTAAAACTGCAAATCCGATCTCCTAGGATACAAAGCTAAATCCTCTTAAGAGGGAATACTGGTATCAACAGTGCAATTTTCAGGACAGAATCATGGAACAGTGGTTCTTAACCTAGAGTCCACGAATCCCTAGGGGTCCATGGAGCCCTCACAGGGGGTCTGTGAAGCCCTGCTGCTGGACACCAACAGTAGCAGCAACAACAAGCATGTGAGGTGGGGGAGCAGGCTTTGAAACTGCTCCCTCATTTGCCTTCAGGTCACTTCTGAGTTATGGCAACTCTAAGGTGAACCTGTCACAGTGTTGGTGGGGTTGTTTGGGTTTTTTTGGCAAGATTTGTTCAAAGGGGGTTTGCCTTTGCCTTCCCCTGAGGCTGAGGAAATGTGATTTGCCCAAGGTCATCCATTATCTTGAGCAAGTATTTGAATTCTAGCCTCCAGAAGCCTGCAATAAATAAATAAATATTCAAATATTTAAATCTAAATTTTAAATCTTCAATTAAGTCTTAGTAGACCCTGGCAACAAATTACATTTCCAGGGGGCCCCAGTAAAGAATAGGGTAAGAACCACTGCCATAGAATCATAGAGTTGGACGGGGTCCTATGGGTCATCCGGTTGAGCTCCCTGCTCAGTGCAGGATTTCCAGCTACAACATCCCTGGCATATAACTGTCCGCCTTCTTTTTGAAGACATTCCCTTTATATATAGGTATGTTAGTTTTGTTGTTGTTGTTGTTGTCTTAATCATTATCAACAGCAGCAAGGAAAACTGAAAGAAAAAGTATGGAATGCTCCTCTTCCATGTTCTACCCCACACAGACACTCTGCATTCTGTGACCACTGAGCATGCGCTCAGTTCTCATTAGCCTACTGTGTGTGAAGGATGTTTACTCCACCTTAGATTTTTCTCTGCTAAACTCCTTCTCTCTATATAATTTCCCTTAAACCTTGGATCTTAGGTTGGAGCTAAGTGTACCAGTGCCCCTCTCTTGTTTCTCAATACTTCTGTAATAGCTGGATTCAAAGTTGGCAGAAGGTAGATTGAGACCTCTTCATAGCTCAGGTTAATCTGCAATAGCTCAGCATGGGTTTCTCACACTTTTGTTTTTTCTTTCTTTTAGCAAGAAAATGGTTTCTTCCCTCTCATGCCTTCACTTATACTCATGTGAAGAGAACCTAGGAGTTAACCAGGAGCAGAATTTTATGTGGAAGGATTGTAAACTCAATGTGTCTCCAACTACACAAATAGAACAGCTTAATACCAATTGCTGCAGCTCCATTCTGCTGAAGCTTGGAATGTGTTGTTTGGGGAAGAACTTAGAAATTCTCTTCTAGTGAGTTGTAGTATAGTCTTCTAAAGCTCTCTAAGAAAGAATTTTAAGTCTCTTACTTACTACAATCTCCAGATGATGTCAGGTGGAGGCATGTCATTTAAAGTGTTACAAAATTGCTATAATTGGTTATGTAGTGTAAATCCACTCTTAAATTCTACTCCTCAAAATAAAAATCCAAGAGTATGTCTCTGCTCCAGCCTCCAGTTGGGGAATGTTGTGGTCCTAGTGAACAAAGAAGTAAACCCACAAGCCCTAAGTCTGTCTAGCCTTGAGCTACATAGCTATCATAAATAACACCTGAGTTCTTTATTTCATAGAATTATAGAGCTGGAAGAGACCACAAGGGCTATCGAGTCCAACTCCCTGCTGTGCAGGAATATGCGATCAAAGCATTCCTGACAGATGACCATCCAGCCTCTGTTTAAAAACCTTCAAAGAAGGAAACTCCACCACACTCCAAGACAGTGCATTCCACTGTTGAACTGCTCTTAGTGTCATGAAGTTCTTCCTAATGTTTATATGGAATCTCTTTTCCTGAGGTTTGAGGCCATTTCTATATATGATTGGTTGGAAATGTGGGATACAGCTGAGCCAATATACGAGTTAGTTAATAAGCCTAGAACTGAGGGACATGTTAGTTACAGAGTAGAAATAAACTGAGCTAAGTGCATTTTCTTAAAATATCTGATTGACACTATCTGTCTGTGTATCATCTAGCAGGGACTAAAGAACAAGTTGTCCTCCAAATGTGGTCGGCCCCATCATCCTCAGATAGCATAACCAATAATGAGATATGATGGAAGTTGTAGTTAAACAAACTCTGCAGCACCAGAATGTTATGAGCTGCTTTCAAAGCTTTGGCTGCAAAACCTCAAATACAGTTACCAAAAAGTAAGCAGCATTGATTCAGTGGGATACACCTACCTGCAAATGTGCTTCAGATTTTGTCTTGCTCCGGGCCACATTGGTCTGACCCAGTTCATGAGATCTGCCATGGTTTTGCTGTTCCCTTCAGTTTTGTTCTTAATCAAAAGAAAAACATTAAGGGGGCAAAAAAATGAAAGGACATGGCAACAGTACAGTAGTCTGAATGCCAACAAGCAGAGGAGGGAAATCACATTTGCATATGCGTACCCTTAACAAAGAAAAGCAGGCATTAAGCTGAAGGACAAGATATATTCTTCCTGCCTCATTATGTTTACGACCTTGTATGTTCAAGGAAAAAAGTCATCCTTTACAGAAAACAATATTTGCTGGTACTGTACAGAAATTTTAAAAGTCTGTATTGAAGGAAAGTGAGAGCCAGTGTTAGTGTATAATGGTCCAAGTATTTTACTTGGATTCTGGGAGACAGGGTTCAAATCTACAATCAGCCGTGGAAACCCACTGACTGACCTTGGGAAGGTCATATGCTCTCAGCCTCAGAAGAAGGCAAGAGCCAATCCCCTCTGAACAAATCTGATCAGGAAAACCCCCATGATGGGATCGCCTTTAGGTCTCCATAACTTGGAAATGACTTGAAGGCATACAACAACTAAAACAAGTGTGGGGAAACTCTTCAGGTTCAAATCCTGAACAAACTTATAGAAGTGAGGGAAGGATCTAATTTTGAGGATGCAACAGTTTAGGACATTAATTTATGGGACTACAGCCCCCAAAATTCCCCCAGACAACATAGGGATTATGGGAGTTGCAGCCCACAGCAGTAAGGTTTTCAGGCTCTGGGATGGGCCATGCTTCTTTGACAATGTACCAGCCTCACCATGCAGAAGGGTCCTGGTTCACTTCCTTGTATCTCCAGGCCAAAGGAAGAGATAAATGATGGTAGAGAAGATCCCTTAAACAGTGGGAGCTGGCAGCTCTGATGCCACTGCACTGCTGAATATGCTGTGGGATTTAATTTGACCTATACAAATTTGAAGTGATTGAACTACAGTTCAGCAGGTTGGGTAGATACTTGAAATTTGGACTATTAAGCAGGTCCCACCAGGCCTCACTGGACTTAGAAGACCCTGAGAGTAGTTGTTAACTCAGAAAATACCAGCTTTCTTGAACCTGGTGCTCCCCCAATGTGTTAGACTACAGGTGCCATAGCCGGATGGGGATGGTGGATGTGTGGCCTAACACATCTAGAGGTGTCAATAAAGCTGGAGGAAAGCTAGGTCAGATAAGGAAATACTCTGGGCAGCTTCTAGGTTCTAATAACAGCACCCCTAAGCTTATTTTTTTCTTTATGTCAGAACCCCCATGTTAAGATTTGTACATATTCCTCTCGAGAACTCTGACAACCCCTGTCACATTCCAGGCTGACACTTCAGGCCTAGCAATGGGGCCTCATAGCTTGGTAGTTCAAGGTCTTCTTGATAATTGCCATGCCAACCTGTTCTCAGTACCAGAGACACAGTAAGAACATTATCTCCGCTTTCCTTTTTGGATAGAAGTCAGATCAGTTTTGCTGTTTTGTATCACAGTTGTTGGCATCATTCCTTCCGTGCCAATAACAATCTCAGTTCTCTGAGTCCCAGTTCCTACATAGCCAAAACAACCCCATCTATTAACAAGAGACAGACAGTATATCAGTGTGCTCAGTAAACCACAAGGTCTGCAGAAGTACATTGAAAAATTGTTGGGGGAATAAACTGTGTGGAGAAGCCAGCTATGCACACAGAACAGCCCAATAACGGCCAGGCATAGTCAGGGGCTACAGAATGCTGACTGGCCTTTGGAAGGGGTGAATGGAGCAGCCATGAATAGAAGCAGTCCACACTGCACCATTTTGTTGCTGTTTCCACTTGATTCTTCAATTTCCAATGTTTACAAGTACTGGAGTATCTCTAAACTCTGGCTCTAAACCTTGCCTTTCTAACACTTCTAAGATCAAAACTGGAATGCGTGTGGCCTAGCAGCATCAAAGTGCAGTCAAGAGAGCAATAGTTATTAATAAAGAAGAAAAAACAAGCTAGGAGAGGTTGAGCAGCAGTTTCCTTTGGCCTGAAGCCTCCCGGGAAGGGCACGGTTTTGACCCTTCCTCTACTCTCCTCCCTGCTGAGTTCACTGTGTGCAAACTACTTTTGTACTTTGAACTCGGTTTGCAGCTATTCAAGTGAGCTGAGGAGTCAGGGGGAAGTCGGACAGAGAGGAGAGTGAAACTGCAACATTTTAAAAGTAGCTGAAAAACTGGGAAGAAAAAGGATCACTCAGGGCTAGGGACAGTCGGGCAGTATGTTGGAGGCACCTTAATTTCCAGTGTTCAGAGGCTTCAGCAGTCAAAAGTATTCCACCCACACCCACCATCCTCCCTTAAACATGTGTGGAGCTTTTGCTCCCAAATCATCTTCAATCCATCCAGGGGCATGTGGGGGCACTTTTGCCACATTCCCCCTACCCCAGGAAATTTTAGATCCAGAAGAGGATCTTTTCCAACAGAAAGTGACTTCGAAGGTAACTTCTTGGTGATTTCCTGCTAAAACAAAGGCCTGCTCTGGTCCTAAAATGACTAGAGTGGGGAGAGAATGTAGCAAAATTGCTCCCCACACCCTTTGGAGAAGTTGGGGGCATTTGGAGTCGAAAGAATAAATGCTGGGGGGCCAGGGGCCACATGTGACCTTCAGGATGCACTTTCCCTGTGTGCATGTGCCTTCAAGTCACCCATTAATTTAGGGTGACCCCATGAATTCTCATACCCTTGGAATATAAGAGAGCATATGGGAAAGTCTGCAGACTACAGTTCCGAAAATTCCCCAGTCAGCATGACCTCTGAGAGCCGTAGTCCAAAAACTATTTTTTTCCAAGCTTTGTTAAAAACACACGTGGCTTTTAAATGTATTTTTCAATGCTTTTAACCATTGTATATTTTTAATTACTTTGATTATTAACTAATATCTTTCTGCTTTGGTTATTCATTAAGTGCTGTATACACTGCAGGTAGGGAGAGTGTGGTTAAGAGCTAGAAAGTAATCCATAGCTAAAAGCTCCTACAAAAAAGGCCTTAAACTGACAAATACCAATGGATGCAGTGAATGGTTTCTGGAGTGCTTAGAAATAATGGGACACAAAGTGAAGTATTGCATTATTGTAGAATGGGATGGCACCTTAAGATCTAGAGTGCCTGGCAATCCTCTTTGCTGCCTCCAATTGTGCTGTCACTCCATGGAAGCAAGCCACTGTATCTGCAAAGAGCATCTTGCCAGTGAATGCGCTGCTTTGCAAAGAATCAATATTTTCTTTCAAAATCTGATGTAAATCTTCTGTAATTAGAAATTAGGACACAGTTTAGGATACATTCACATAAAGTGAAAAAGCTATAAAAAGAAAAAGACTCATTTGCTTATTCTCATGTAATTAGAACTACATTCATGTAAATTCTTATAAATCAGATCTCACTCCTGTCAGTTATTTTATTTCTCTATGATGGCTGGCAGCTGAATGGATGAGCAAATGAGGGAGTGAGTGGATGAATGAATGAAGCTTATTTCAGTCATAAACCAACATAGTTGAACGTATGAACTGGATCAACTGAAAAGCATCCTATCTGAATGTTCATTGAGTGACACAAAAAGTCATTCCACAGCCATTGATCTGTAATGGTTTTCTTGCACAGAGTCTTCCAACTGATTCCCACCATATCAAGCAGAATTATTTTAATGGGGTATTAATTTATAAATATGAAAGCCAGCATGGTATAGAGGTTTGAGTGTTAGACGAGAACACTGAGAGATGAAGGTTTGAATTCCTGCTCAGCCATGAATACCCACCGGCTGACTTTGGGCAAGTCACACTTTGTCAGCCATAGAGGAAGGCAAAGGCAAACCCCTTCTGAACTAGTTTTGCCAAGAAAACCCCAGGATAGATTCACCTCAGGGTCACAGTAAGTCACAAATAACTTGAAGGAGCACAATAACAACAAAAACATAATATAAATCTTGGAGCTTCCAATATATATTCTAGAGCAGAAATGGGCAACTTGTGGACCATGGTTGCAACTCCCATCACCCTCTTCAACAGCAGAAATTGTGTGCTTGTGGGAGTTGCAGTCCAACAACAGCTAGAGGGCCACCACTATCATAGACATGTTGTTGTTGTGAACCCTCACATCATTTCCAAGTTATGGTGATCTGTTATGGGGTTTCCTCAGCAAGATTTGTTCACAGGGGCTTGGCCTTTGCCTTCCTCTGAGGCTGAAAGATTGTGACTTGCCCAAAGTCACCCAATACTGACAAATAAAAACCTTTGCTGAATGCCTCTTTATAGGCCTGAACATCCAGAGGGCTTTTGCTATGGACTGTTTTGTACATCATGAATTTCTCATACAGATATCACTTCGGTTTAGGCTGGACCCATGTGGCCTGCCAGTTGTCATTGGACTCTAGCTCATAACAGCCCTACACAACACAGCCAATGCTCAGAGTTGTAATCCAACACCATCCGGACCAACCCTGGGTTAGGCACAGGAAAGCCCTCCCCCCCATAACACTATCAAGTGTGACAAAATACAACACACTCAATCTTGCCAATGTCAAGCAGTTCCAAGGCTACCTCAACTACAGTTACACTGACTATAGCTGTAGCTACAGGAATTAGGCCAGGGCAGAGATCTCCTTCTGCCTGCACACAATCTCGCCTTCAGCAGAGGAAGAAGGTGGCACATTTGTTCTGAAATAGCCAGTTATGCTCACAGAAATCTCCTCAGACATAAATCTACCACTGGTGTTCTGGAAGCGAGAGTGTGGCCAGCTTTAGCTCTATTGCAAGGATGGGCCACATCTGGCCCCACCCATTTCAGCGGCCCCTGGGGGCTTTCCCACCTAAACGGTTGAAAAGAAGCAGGGTATGGCTCAATAAAAGATAGCTTCCTATATTTCTTCCCTTGTTCTAAAACAAGCAACATGTGAATCCATTATCACACACTGTAGTGTACATGCAGGATCTACACAGGTTCCCAAAGTGTATACCTGTATCTACAAGCTACCAAGACAACTTTTCTGCCTGAAACAGAACAGCAAATATCCCCTCAAACACATACACTCTTGACTGAATGTCACACACACTTGACTGAATGTCAAGTCAAATGGGCCCTTTAACTATACATTTAGAGCACGGTGATTCTACTTTCTTACCCTTCCTTGACATTCTGCCCCCTGAGTTGGCTGCCTCTCTTTGTGTACTAGTACAGCCAGGTCTGCCCGTGCCTTTCCAATTAGCCTGTTTGCAGTGATGTATTTAAGGCCCTTTCCACACGTGGGGCATGAATCGGGCAGAAACGGGACTCACCGGATTTCTTCTCCGTCGAGGCGAGTTCATCGGGACGAGGAGCAGTGTGAGCTTGTCTCTCCACACTGCTCCGGTGTCCAAAATGGTGGCTTCCGGTTGGTGGAGGCTCTCCACCAACCGGAGAAGCTCACCAACCTAAAGCCCACTCCCGACAGATCCGCAGGCACGCACTAGTGTGCACCTGCAGATCTGCACCGGAGCGCGGCAATGGAGCGACATGGAGTTGGGGGCTCCGTGCTTTTGAAAAACCGCTTAAAAGAGGTTTTTAAAAAGCACACTGCGTGACCAGTTCCGGTCGCTCTGGAGCGGACTGAGGTGCAGAACTACGAAAAGTAGTCCGACCGAGTCCACTCCACGGTGCAGAAGACCTCTGTCGGAGGTTGCTCTGCGCCATTTTAATAGTCCGGTGCGGAAAGGGCCAGAGTCTTTTACTCCAATTCTCAAGTCTCTACCTTCAAGTCTCAAGTTGAGTCTCAAGTCCTTGCAAGATACTTTCGAGTCAAGTCTCAAGTCTGGGAGCCAACTTCATACCCCAGCCTGTATTCCAGAATTTCTGGACAGAATTGACTAAAATCAGTTTTAACAACTTGAGTAAAGTTGGCCCTCTACTTTTGTGATTTTGCCATCTGTAGCTTCAGAAGTGGGAAATAGGATCCTTCTTATTTCCCATTTGCAAAGTAAGAAGTCCTCCTTCCTTCCTCCTCAAGCCCATTGCCTAATGCATTTTCTGTTCCCCTCTGAAATATGCTCCCTGCATTTTGGGCACAAGTCTTGCCTTCTGCTCTTAGGAAGTTTCAGAAAGTTCCTCCTACATGTAGAGGCAACAGGCTGCTGAGCAGACCTCAACCTCACCTGAAGCTTATTGCCTAACCCATTTGCTGTTCCCTCTGAGAAATGTGTCCACACTTTGGGCTTGAGACAGATGGTCATATGACCAGTAAGTTGTAAGGTTTCTGGATGACAGTTATGTTACTGAACAAGTGCAGCAAGTCAGTCACTGAAAATATGCAAGTCTCAAGTCAAGTCGAGTCAGTATGTAATTTTTGCTGAGTCAAGTCCGAGTCAAGTCACTGAAGTGCCTTAAGTCTGACTTGAGTCCGAGTCAATTGACTCGAGTCTATATCACTGCCTGTTTGTATGGAAGAAGTTATGGAGATATATTCTAAAACCAGCAAGGCTGATATTTTGTTGAGTATCGGAAACAGCTGGTGGGGATGAATGATGGCCCATAGTTTGTTTTTGTCATTTCCAACTTACAGCAATGCTAAAGTGAAACTATTGCAGGGTTTTCTTAGCAAGATTTGTTCAGGAGGAGTTGCCCTTTGCCTTCCTCTGAGGCTGAGAGAATGTGACTTGCCTAAACACCCAGTGGGTTACCACAGCCAAATAAGGATTCAAAGCTTGGTCTCCAGAATTGTAGTCCAATGCTCAAACCACTGCACAACACTGGCTCTCGAACCACAGTTTAGTTACAAACATTTGAGAAAGCACAGACCCATGAAATGAAAGTCAGCAAGAGTTCTCAGTAAGTGTTTGGCATGTCCAGCAGAGGGCACTGGAGACTCAGCTCTGGACAAAGCAGGGCTCTGAAAGATCAGATGTTTTGTTATTCTGACACTGTAAAGCAAAACAAAAGCAGGCGTTCTTTTCTTAAGATATACAACATAAAAGGAGAGGAGAAAATTTGAAGCATTTATTTTTCAAGGGGCAGGGAATAGCTATGGAGTAAAGACAAGTCTTCTACTTTCCTAAATATAATTTTTTTCCTAAACTGTTCCACATTTACTAATGAACCCAGTTTATGTCCGTCTCCCTCAGCCTGTTGTCTTCCAAATGAGTTAGAACACTAGCTCCCATCAGTTGCAGTCAGTGTAGCCAATGGTCAGAAATGCTAGGAGCTGAAGTCCAAAACAACCTGGAGGGCAGGCCAATTTAAAGTTTAAACTAGGGATGGGGAAAATGAGGCCCATGTCCTGTCTGTGACACCCAAAACTTCCCCATTTTTTTTTAAAAAAACTTGTTCAATTTCTGGGTGTCTTTTGGCTCCAAGCAGCCCAAAACGTGCCTAAGCTGCCCACATACAAAGAGGTTTAACTCATCCACCAGAACCTTTCAATGCACCAGAAATCCTAATCCTTTAAAAACAGCCCAAAAATGTCAGCCAGAAGTGACATCACACTACTTCCTGTGCACCTGCCATGCATAAGTTCGGTCCATGAGGAGTCGCAGGGACAAAACTAGCCCCTGACCCCATGGAGTTGTGCACTTCTGGTTTAAACTAACGAACATTTCCTCTATTTGAAGAGAACAAGAAATGCTTCTGGGTTTCAAACGGGAAAGGGATGCTTCTGATCTTCTTCCTGCAGCAATGCCAGAGGAGAAGAGTGCACAGGGAATCCTATAGGGTTGATATATGCCCACTTTGACCAGGTTTCACCCAGAATCTAAGCACCACCATCTGGGCTGGATTCCAAGCCTTCGTTTTATTTCAAGCCCTAACCCTTACAGGAGCCAAGCTGTGGGACGAAATGTGGATGCACTCTGTGAACTTGTTCTTCAAGGAACAAGTCTGTCTCTGTCTTATAGACATGAGGAAAGAGAAACTGAGTGGTATTAGAAACAAGGGAGAGAGCCATTGCAAGGGTACGAGATAAGGAGAGGGAAGGAGGAGAAGAGAAGGAGAGTAAGCTGTGTTGAGAAGCACACTGAGGGCATAAAGTTGAGGCAATAGAAGGGATAGGGTGGAAAGAATGAGCTATGCAAGTGGCAGTGTGTAAGAAGCAATGGGTGTGAGGGTGTGAAGTGAGGTGAGGGAAGGAGCAAGAGGGAAGGGGAGTGAGCTATGTTATGGAAGAAGAAAGATTATATACATCGCGTATAGTCTTAAAATTACAGTTGACCCTCCATATTCACTAGTGTTAGAGACACAGGGCACCTGCAAAAGTGGAAAAACTGCAAATATCAAAATGTGCATGTCTGTGGGGAGGAGGCCAAGGCATGGTGGAGAGAGCAGGCAACCAGGGTCCAAACCAGGTCAAGGAAAGGAGATGGAAAGAGGGGAGTCAGCATGGTGGCCCCATACTTCCTCTTTCTTACCCGTTTCCTTCCTTGGGTGTGAGGGGCAGCATGGGAGGGTTTGTGGTGCTGAGAAATCAGGCTGTGATTCGTCCTTAGCTGGCTGGGCAGTGGCTGGTATAAGATGAGAAGGAACAGAGGCAGGTTTTTAAAGGGCTGCACAGCCTAATCGGAGCTGCCAAGAGGGAAGGTTCCCCTGGAAAAGAAGGTGGGTGGGCAAGGGTTGGAGAAACTTGCAAATAATCAAATCTGTGAAAGTGAAAGCCCCAAATGCAGAGGACCGACTGCAGGAGTTTAAGAAAAGTGACCACAGAAAAGCCACAAGCCATTTTTCAGATCAAGTATAGGGAGTACACCATGCCATGAAATTGCGTATGATCTCAAAGGATAAGCAACATCAGAGTTATAACTGACTTTGTCAACAAAGTATAGAAAGAAAATATCATAAACGTTAGCTAATAAACTTACATTTTTAAGCATTTTTACTTGTGCAGTTGGTTTTTCCATAAAAGCAATATTCCAGATACCAGTTTGTCCCTGAACTAATGATACTCCTTTAAGATCTTTCCATGCTGAGACTATTCCTAATCTCACTGCCAGGCATAGGAACGTAATAAGATCTTTGTGTAACAGTTATTTATGGTCTTTGAGAAAAAGAGACAAAAGACCAATTGCTGGTGAGACAGGAACTGTCTGTCGCATGATTTTACTCATTTCAGAGAATATATCCTCCAGAATTTTACAATATCTAGGCATGTCCACTGAAAAGGGATATATACAACACTTTCTATACACCCTTGCCAGCAGGTGCCCTTCAAATTAGGGTTAATAGGCCTTAAATATAGAGGTGTAAGACACGTCTATTTTAAATATTGTTCATAACGAGCAGAGGATAAACATTCTAAGGGAGCTTAAATCCTCATGGAAGACCCAACTTTGTTTTCTATGCCATTTTCCACCTCTTTCTCCCAAACTGGTTTAACTGCTATGAAAGTTCCAAAAGAGTTGTCAAGTAAAAGGGAATGTAGGCCATTTCCGCACTAGCCTGTTCTAGCGCTATTATTCCACTTTCAACATCCCCTCCCTAAACTGCAAACCCTAGGATTCCATAGGATGTTGAAAATGGAATAATAGCGCTAGAACAGGCTAGTGCAGAAATGGTCATAGTTTGGAAACAAGAGATTTGTTTTGTTTTGTTTTGTTTTCTTTAAGACTCAGTATAAATTCTTCAGAGTCTCATAGGGGCTCTTGCGCATTCATCCTCCTGATTAGAAGGGCAATAAAATGAAGGACTTGGCAAATGGATAATGGGCGAGAAGAAAAGGAGAGAGGCCTTGTTGAGGTGAGGGAGGGTATAAGAGGGAAGGGAAGTGAGCTCTGTGAGCAGCAGCATATAAGAAGCAAGGGAAGGGTGCACTGCAAAGGTGTGAGGTGAGACGAGGGAGGAGGAAGGTGAATGAACAGTGTGAGTGTTGGCGTGCAAGGGCATGAAGTGAAATAAGGGAGAGAAAGAGACTGAGCAGTGCAAGCAGCAGTGCTTAAGAAACAAGGAAGGGGCCCACTGTGAGGGTAGGAGGTGAGGTGTCCAGGGGAAGGAAGAGTGAATAGTGCAAGTGGTGGAGTGCAAGAAGCAAAAGCAAGGCCTGCAAGGTAGCTTTGCTGAAAGGTCACATGCTAAATTCCCTGACCAAGCAGGGATTTGGGTTTCCCTCTTCCCAGTCCAGCACTTTAAACATTAGGTCCTTTCCACACGTGGTCATTAAGGCGGGCCAATGAGTCTTTCCACAGAGGTCTTCTGCACGTTGGAGTGGACTAGGTTCGGTTTATTTACCTTCGTTCTGCATGTAATTCTGACTAAATGTGCCCCCATGTGGTGGTAAAGCGCGCTATTTGAAAACTTGAAGAAATCGGTTTTCGAATTTTCCAGATCGATCCGATTCGTACTTTCACAGTGGTTCAGACACGTACATTCGCATCAATGCGAATTAGTGGTCAGGGGAGGGCTCATGGAAGGGGACAGGGGGTAGTATGGACTTTCACACGTATGCATGTACGCAATGATGTACGAAACCATGCAAAAAAAAAGGGGGCCAATCACAGCTGATGGAGCGGGGTGTGGGAAGTAGCAGGAGTGGCCACAGCGGAGGCAGTGTGGATTCATGAACTCGCACTCCTCCGAATCAGAATGGAACATACTCAGTTGCTGTGCGGAAGGAAATGAGGGAAAGTCTGCCTTGTTTCGAGCCCAGAAAATCTGGTAAGAAATGGCACGAACGATTCACCAGCCTCATGCGGAAAGGGCCTTAGTCTGCACTGTTTCCATCAGATCAGTTGTGACTGTTGAAATGACATGAAGGTTGACCATAGTGGAAGGGGAAAAAATGCAACAATTAATGTGCCAAATTTGCATAATTAGAATGTAAATTAGAATGATTTGCATAATTAGAATATAATCATAATATGCAAATTAGGTCCCCAGATTTGAAGAAGTGGAATATGGCAACCATAGGAGCCAGCATGATGCAGTGGTCTGGGCACTGGACTATGAGCCTGGAGACCAGGGTCCAATTCCCTGTTAGGCCATGGAAACCCACTGGGTGAACTTGGGCACATCACACACTCTCAGCCCCAAGAAAACTCCATGATAGGTTTGCCTTAGGGTTACCATATGTCATAAGACTTGAAGATTCACAACAACAGAAGCCTAGGAACCAGCTTTATTGCTGTTTGTTCCTGTAACGATAAACCATAGTAACTATAGCACAGGAATGGTAATCTTTGTTGCGCCAAATGATTTAAACTATAATTCCCATCAGCTCCATCCAACATGGCCAGTGCTAAGGGATTGTTGGAGTTGTAGGCCAAAACATCTGGAAAGTCAAAGGCTCCCCAGCTCTGGCTTGGCTTTATATACAACAAGGAACACTGTGTATCCTAAAATCCAAATTAATGCACTTGAATATTTTATTATACAACTATCAAAATTTGAAGCACTTGATCACCAGGGAAAAAAAACAGGAACCAGGCATATATGGTGAGTAATCTTCCACAAGTATGCATTGTTTTCTGGCAGGATTCACACTTGGCTTTTCATAAACAGAAAGATTCCATTTATCCACGGAAAGCTTTCAGTGAAGTGGTGGCACATGACATTTGTTAATCCATCTCCCATGCTGTGCTGCAGAATTTCCCCAGTAACAGAATTGTTTGAAGGTGGAAGAGAAAAAGGGCAAGCAAACCATGTGGGCTCTCTGCTTCCACCACTAGACTGTGAAGTCTGAATGATCCAAGCCATTCTAGTTCCCCTTCATGCTGCTCATTACACTGCTCAGATCAGCCCTTCTGAGCTGAAGCATGTGCATATTTACTCAGAAGTAAGCCCCAATTTTGCAACCTCCACATTGTGTAGTCAGCTGCGATATGGTTCCATCTGGAGAAAAGGCATTTACAATGTGTTTAATTTGATCAGGAATCTGAGCTATCACAGAAATATTCAACTGATTACTTGACATCAACTGTCTCCCATCCTTGTCTGCATTTTTTCACAGATTCTGCAAAATCCAAGCAGAGACAATGCAACTGATTGCAGGATTCAAACCTACAAAAGACTATTTGCCCTTTTAAGTAGGGCCATCACTGATGTCTCAAATGTGTATCAGGAAGATAAGCACTTCAGGAGTGCTTGATTGGGTTAACTCAGCTGTTAGTTTCTCCTCTGGAAGGAATGGCCCAATTACCTTCAGTCCTCCAGGCTGCAGTTATTTTCAATAACTGGTTTGAGGGATATTCCAAAAGTGAACAGAAGATTATTGGGCTTCCCCCATAAATGCACTCATTCAGATAGCTTATTTAAAAACTATTTATGTAAGGTTTGATTTAGCAAGGTAACTTTTTTTTCCCTTGGTGGTGTATGTAATCCCATTATTGGGGGAAATCAGCATACTCAGGAGATTAAACGAACTACGCAAAGTGCTATCCCAAAAATAGGTTCTCCACCCTTGGACAGTTTCTGGGCTAAAAGCCAGAGGAAATTGACTTCACCTTCATACAGAAGCCAGGGGCTGCCCCTACTTTATAGGCAGACAATGAGAAAAAAAAATCTCTGTAAGGATAAGTCACACTTCTGTTACTCTATTGTAGAGAGAGAGTTGTTGGGCAGTGGTTCCCAACTGGGGATTGTTTTCCCCCAAGATTTAGTGTATTTCCACAAACACTGGGGTTCCCTCAAGCTTGCTGACACTTCTGTCTTGTGGTAATGTAAGTATGGGGGGAAATGAACCAGTCAGAACCCTGTCTGTAGCCCAACAGAAAGACCTCCTTCAAGGTCTGATCCTGGTGGGACCCCAAGGAGACAAAGGGGACGGTCAATGATCAGTAAGGCCAAGCTCTATTACATGCACATGTTCCCCAATAGCACAGAGGTAAACTCAGATGCTAGGAACGAGAACAAAGAGCTTCACAACAGTTTTATAGCTTTCCTTTACATTACCATATATTCATAAAGTCACAACACAGGCAGTTTCCAAAAACATTACAGACATTTCCAGAAATTTCCAGTAAGTTAGTCATGACATAGATTTACATGTATCATGCAAAAAACAAAACAGAACAAAAACATGTTAAAATAGACATACCAGCTACAGTGGCAGAGCTTGCTGCCAGTGGGGGAGGAGTGGGAGAGGAGGGGCATGGGCAGAGCTACAGCCACATGGGTAGGGCGATGATGCACATGGGCAGGGCAATGACATGTGGGTGGGGCTACAGTGCGTGTGGATGGGGGCAGAGCAACAGCACACGGGGGCAGGGCAATATGTTCAAGCTTCAGCATGAACATATCATACTACCATTCAGTAGTTTCACGATCCCTATGTTCTCGAATCTCCAACATAAGTAAAATCACTCCCACTGGAAATAAAAGTATTGTCTCTGCATGTGTAGGCTCCAATTCACTAAAACAGTTCATTAGACACATCACCTGACCTTCCCCAATCCAAAGGCTATGGGATAACAATGAATGGTCTGTATGCAACTGTTAGACTGAACTAAAGCAGAGCTGTTCATTCAGTAATAACTTGTTAACGGTATATCACTTCTATTGATTCCATGGGTCTACTCTAGTTTGGAATAACAATCAGATTTCATTCCATGCTTTCCTGCTCATCATTTTGCCATTACTATTGAGTACTTTAAAACAAGTCATGCATCAAAATTGTTCCACAGCTGAATGTTGTACTCATGCCGTCCAAGGAACTACATGTGGATGGCAACTAGTGGTGATTGCCAGCCAACAGTGGTACGAAACAGTGGCCAAACTCTATACAAACTATAATTCACAGGAAGGCAACAGCAAAGCACTTCTGAGCATTCCTTGCTTAAGACAATCCTATGAAATTCATGCAGTCACCATAACTCAACAGGTGACATGAAGGCAGACATACACGTACATAGGAACCTACACACATACAGTGGCTGCATAGCCCACAATCAATCTCTTCAGCTGTGAAATGTCAGGCAGAACAGCGGGTGCTGTTTATTCCTGTCATAGACTTGCTAGTGATAAGAAGAGCTGCATCTGTTGAATGTTTTCCTGAGCTATCACCATTAAAGGTGCAACCCTGCCAGGAAAGAAAATGAAAAAACCAACATTGTAATCAACTGAGAAGGGACAAGCATCAACTGAAGCACTACACATCTTGCAGACTTGGATTAAAACAGGTACCCCTTAAGGCACTCTTCTAGATGTGTTGGGCTACATAGCCTATTGTTCCAAGCCTTGCATACATTGACCATGCTTACTGGGAAAGATGGGGGCTGCAGTACAAAAGAACTGGAGGCTGCCAAGTCTTAGACATTGGTCTAAGAACATGTGGCCTTCTAGATGTGACTTCATTCCAGCTTCCATCCCTCCTCAACACTAGCTATTCTGACCAGAGCCAAAGGGGGCTCCCATTTGCTGTAACAGCACCACCATGTGTTCCCTAGCTCTTGCTTGACAGACTAGGGTTGCTGTTTCTTGAGGTGCTTTAGGTTACCATCCTATATCTACTTACCTGGGAGTAAGCCTCATCAAACTCACCAGGGCTTACTTCAGGGGAGACAGGCACCAGATTATAGTGCTGTTTGTTTGTTTTTGTCATGTTCTTTCCTGGAAGGGCTGCACCTTTACTGATGGTGCCCTAAGCAAGCATTCAACAGATGTAGTTCTTCTTATCACTGGCAAGTCTATGGCAGGAAATGATAATCACCACCTTTAAAAATTGAACTTGATGCATCACATTTGAGGGCACAAAAGTTGGGGGAAATGGAACAGCAACCCATCTTTTACCCATGTTTGAGTGTTTCAGAAATGGGCACCCTGACCTTCAATCTTCTTCAAGGGGTGTGTGGCTGCATCAGCTAAAAACTGAGGTTTGGGAGAGTGAGGGTAGTAGAGAGGTGTTGTAGCTCTACTTGACAGATCCTTATGGTATGTCTTCCTGATGAAGAATTTGCTAAATTTTAAAACATCCTGAAACACACAAGAAACAGACCTAGATGCAAACTCCGGCCAAAGTTGTGTGTGATACTGGCAAAGTATGAAGGTCAACCAGCACATTTACCAAGAGTGGTCAGTAGATCTCTCATTATAAAAGAT
The DNA here is from genome assembly GCA_030412105.1 of Cyclura pinguis. Lineage (NCBI taxonomy): Eukaryota > Metazoa > Chordata > Lepidosauria > Squamata > Iguanidae > Cyclura > Cyclura pinguis. The sequence continues at coordinate 90,837,772 of CM059601.1, read as the reverse complement.
GGTGAATCCAAGCTGGGGCAAGGGGTTGACTGTCTTTCTTGTAGCAGCTCTGGGTTGTGTGGGAGCCACCCAGGTGCTGGAACCTGTTCCAGACAGGTTCAGCACAGGAAACCCTCTGACAGCGGGTCAAACAATTTGCCCATCTTGCTATGTCTTGGCAGCCATTTTCAAGGTCTCAGGCAAAAAAAGGCCTTTACCTCGCTAAGGAGTCTTTGGCCCTGCAGTTGCTTTGGTCTCTATCTCCTGCTTTCCCTTGCCATTGCTATGTTGGGTGGGGCTGATAAGAATTTCAGGCCAAAACATTTGAAAGGCCAAAGGGCCCTGATTCCTGCCTTAGATCTTTTTAACTGGAGATCCAGGGGATTAAACCTGGGACCTTCTGCATACAAAGCACATGTTCTGCCATCAAACTGTGGTCCCTCCCCATTGCTTCAAAGCCAAAGTGTTCAGCATCAGGTTGTACAACTACAAGACTTAGATCATCCTTCTGCAACTTGGCATGTTCCAGATTATTGGACTACCATTCCCAACACCCTAACAGCATGGTTCCTTTCCTGTTGTTGTAGAACAGAGATTCCCAAACTCTGGTCCTCCAGGTGTTTTGGACATCAACTCCCAGAAGTCCCAGCTGCCTTGGCCAATGATCAGTGATTATGCGACCTGAAGTCCAAGACACCTGGAAGACAAGAGTTTGGGAAACACTGCTGTAGTGTCTGGGATGGGGGTTTGTGAGAGAGAATGCCCTTTAGCAATCCTATTTTACATTCCTTGCCCAACCTGCCATCATAACAAATATAACAGATTACAGTTCCCTTTACTGCCAGCCAGCATGGCCAATGAGCGAAGCGCATGTACTCCAGCAAACTTAGTGAGTGCCAAGTTGGATCCAACACCTTCTGCCACCTAATTGATGGTGTTTTATAATCTAAGGCCATTTCTGCCCTACACTGTTACAGCGCTATTCTTCCACTTTCAATATCCTGTGGAATCCTGGGGTTTGTAGTTTACTGAGGCCAAAGAGCTCTCTGGCTGAGAATTCTAAATGCCTCTCCTTATACTACAAAGCCCAGGATTCCATAGGACGTTGAAAGTTGAGTAATGGCACTATAACAGTGTATGGTGAAAATGGATTAAGTGTTGTCAGAATTTCAGTTGGCTCTTTTCTGTGTGTCTTTAACAGTGGCTGAATATGCAGTTAATTAGAAGGTGACTGCATTCACCGCCATGCTGTGAAAAAGCTTCACCTGGTGATTTTCCCCATACCAACCTGACAAAGAAGCAGGCTAGCATTGGGATTTGGGGTGAGCTGGCAACCGTGTAAGCTAAAAACCAATTAAGTAGTTATGCTTAAGTTGAAAGAGTCTCCCTGAATACTTTTAGGCTAAAGACAGGGATATTGCCTTTGTGAGATGGATTTTTTTTTGTTTTTTTTTCCTTTAATGATATCGACTGTTTTATCCTAGTAATAGAGTTTGAAGGCATTGTTTTATCCCATCACTATTGACAGTAAATTGCAACACAGTAACAATTCCTTCTTTAATTGCAACTCTCAAATTGGAAGGCTAAAGATAATATTATCAGTTATCTAATCAAAGTGGTTCTGCTTTCTACTTTGTGCTTTTTTTCTTCTTTTTTGCATTATAGCACAAGCTATTTTTCAGGGGAAAAATACTGCTAAAAAGCAGAATCAACACATATTCCATACTGTGTCCCAATTTCTCACTATTCACTTGAATGAATGACTTCTGGATTGAGTTCCATTACTTTTATTTTTCAAGCATATAATAGAGGCTAAAAATGGAACTTCCTCTGGCCACAGCTCACAAGTACACCATTTCATGCACATTTTTTAAATTAAGTGATCCTTTTCATCTGTCAATCAACATCTGTACAATTAACGTATAAAACTACAGAATCCAGGTTCAGTTTTTTAGTATTAGACCTGATGATTCCTTATTCTACTCGTTCTTTATGCACTGATTATGTTTTGTATTAAATTGTAAGTCTATAGGGCCCTGGAGGCAACAGATCCTGTCTGATCTTGGCTGCTAAGCAGGAGCAGCCCTGGGTAGTACTTGGATGAATACCAGGTAGTGTAGGTTATATTTCAGAGGAAGGAACTGGCAAAACCACCTCTGAATATTCCTTGCCTAAGATGACTCTGCAAAATGCATGAGATCACCATAACTCAACAGGCAACTTGAAGGTACACACACACACACACACACACACACACACACACACACAGGGTCTTTTAATTATTAGTCTGAAACTGTTATTCTGAAAAGACCATTGTACAGTTCCTCATGATTTTAGGGGCATTACAAATAGGTGCTGAAGTGCTTGTTTTTTTGTTGTGTGTGTGCCTCCATCTCATCTCTGACTTGTGGCAACCCTCAGGCAACACTACTGTGAGATTTTCTTGGCAAGATTTGCTGAGAAGGGGTTTGCCTTTGCGTCCCTCTGAGGCTGAGAGAGTGTGCAGTGTAGGCTACATGTGTTATAGGACTCTAGTTTTACAAGGAATAGCAGCGGTCACTGCAACTGCTGGGAGCATTTCATTATCTAATTGCTCACCTAAAAATGCCTCCTGCCACAGCTCTGGGTTAACATATTCTACCTGGTTAGCCAGGTTTGACTAGATTCTGGATTCATTTACCTTCAAGATGATAGAGATCAGGAACTGACCCTATCTCCATTTTTTGTGGGTTATTTCCAGGCAACAGATGAGGTGCAAATTCTCTAGTTTTGCTTGACTCAGCTCCAGACAAGAGGGAACAGCTGTGTGGCAAACTTCCAGCTCCAGTACTTTGCTACAATTTTCAAAGCTTAACTGATTTGTTTCTGCAGCTTGCCAAGATTCTCAAGGATCTTGCTTATATATTTACATACAGTACTCCATTAGCTTCCTCCTTCCCAGTTATTGTGGTGCAAGGGCTCACCTTCTGCTCTGTATCTACCTTCTGGCTAGGAAAAGTATGCTAGATGGTCCTTAGCCCATCTTCCTAAATAAGACAGAAGGAATAATCCTCTCATTTCACCTTAGCTTAAGAACAGCCCCCTAACTAAGATTACTGTCTTAATTTCCAAACAGAAAAATATGTTTTCTCTTTCTTTGAATGACAAGCTGTAAGCAACTGTGGTCAGTACTTACTGCATAACTCTTTAATGACACCAGCAGGAGCAGACCCTAGGTGTCAGATTTTGGCCCAGAAATCTTGGAGCCTAGGTAGCTCTAACTTGACAGAAGTTTCTCCATGCCTGCTTCCTCATTCAGCTGGCAGAGAAACAGCTCTGCCTCACTCCACCCAACTCTTGACTGCCTCACATCTGTGACAAGGGCCTGCCCCTGACTTCAGGCTTCAGTCCCAAAATCACAGGGAATAAGATGTTGCTGATCTACCTCCAGATGTTTGGGCCTACAGCTCCCATTAGCTTTGCCAAACATGGCTACTGATAAGAAGTTTGAAGTGCTGTAGTCCAACACAACTGGAGGGCGGAAATTTCCAAAACCTGCTACGATATTTGGATCACCTGGCTTGAGGACATCAAATTGTAGCTTCTAAGCTCTTGTTCCCTTCTGCTGTGATGTTTGTTTGCTTGTTTCTTTGTCCTGGTATGGGACCCAAGCTGGCTTAAGACAGAATCAGCTAAACACCTATGTATTTATTTTTTTAACAAAGGGTTTAAAACTATTACATTTAAAAAACATGACAGTTAGATGTTAACATGGCACAGTAGAAGCTGATGAGTCATATATCTATTCTCAGTTTTAGTCCAAACTTTAAAAGAGTTGTCCAAGATACTGAATGTATTTTGGGGTACAGTTAAGCACCCTGAATAGCTCTTTAAAAATTTAGACTAAAACCCAGAAGGTATTCACCATCCTACTGACATGGAAGCCACCACTGGTGGTGAAGGCATATAGTGGAGAAATATGTGAATGCAATAATTATGATCTATATATCTATAAGATCTATAAGACACACAAATTCCTGTATTTATGCTCATAATACGCACACACTCACACTGCGATGCAGCACCCAAGGATCATTGCATGCCAGACAATATAACTCTTTCCATGTAAGATGTACTGTATATATTCATGCATAATTCTAGAAATTTTAGTCAAAAAACTGACCCCCCAAAAATGGATTGACTTACCTACAGGTCGGTGTAAACACTGTACCTTAACTTTTATTAAAAAAAAAAAAAAAGGAACCATCCCCTTTTCTGAATAGTGGCAAAAAGTGAGAGTTTAGTCCATCCCAGGAAAACCTAAAAGAAACACCGACCTCCTCTACTTTCTCAGTGCTCCCTTGAAGGGAAGTGCCATTTTCCCACCCAAGCATTCAAAAAGAGCCAGAAGCAGCACCACAGCAGAGAAAGTAGAAGGGGCCAGTACTTCTTTTATTTTTTCCTGGGACAGATTAAGGTCTAACATTTTGCCACTCTACCCAGAACAGGAACCATCCTCTTCTCTGAGTAGAGTGGCAAAAAGCCTTTTTGAATGCCTGAGAGGTAAAATGGCGTCCACAGTGGCCAAAACCAGCTGTCACTTTCCCCTGTCCACAGAATGATGCTGGACATCCACAAGTTCTATCAAAATCCATAATTTTGGCCCCCAAACCTGCCCTTGACTTAGGCCATTTCCGCACTACATTCTTATAGTGCGATTATTCCACTTTCAACATCCTATGGAATCCTGGGGTTTGCAGTTTCCGGAGGGGCCGGCTGGCCCCTCCGGAAACTGCAAACCCCAGGATTCCATAGGATGTTGAAAGTGGAATAATCGCACTATAAGAGTGTAGTGCGGAAATGGCCTTAGACATGAGGTCAATCTATACACAGGTATATATGGTGGACAACGAGCCCAGTCACACTTCACAATTATAGCACTATTTTTCCACTTTAACCACTATGGTTCCATTCCATGGAATCCTGGGACTGGTGGGACTGGTGGTGTTGTGTTGTGAATGAGAATTCTAAACATTCCTCCCTACTCAGCAGATCCCAGGATTTCACAGGACAGAACCATGGCAGTTAAAGTGGAATCATAGCTTTATAACTCTGTAGCACGAACACTCTTCATGCACATGCATGTAAATACTCTTCATGCACATGCTTCCTTCAACAAGATAGTAAGCGGTTGTAGGGTTGCCAAATGAACAGGGGGGAAAAACAGTTTATCTTGTTCTTATGCAGGATTTAACAGTAGGTTAATGTGCAAAAATCAGCAGATTATCCTGTCGTTTCCTTCCTGTGAAAATCTTTCATCTGTTCATTTTATCTATTCATGCACACCAAAATGCTTCAAAATTTAGCAGTGGTTGGATCAAAAATCAGCAGCACTCAGAAGCAGATTGAAACTATCCAGGCAGATTTTACAAGGGGGCAAAATGCAGATAGGATTTCTGATTATTTATTGAGAAGTAAGTCCAGCCATGTTCAGTGGGAACTTACTCTCAAGTAAGAAGTACTTTCCAAGCTCTTTATTGCATAAAGGTTGGAGGTCAAGCTGAGGATTTACTGGGCTTGGGTCTTTTGTTTTGTTTTTGGTTTGACATCCAGCCTTGATAAACATGAAAGACTGGCAACTAACATAAGCCTGCCCATACCTCAAGATCTTTAGGAGAGGCCTTTCTTTTTGTCCAATCAATTTGCATCACCCTGGGGGAACACAGGAGAAGGCCTCCTTGGTGGTTGCTCCCAGGCTCTGGAATTCCCTTCCTGGAGAGGTTAGATTGGCACCGTCCTTGCTACTGCTTTATAGGAGGCAAAGACCTTTTTATTTTGCCAGGTATCTGAGGACTGACTGCTCAGGAAAAAGGATCTTTTACATGATGTGCTGTTTATATTAGTTGTCATTCTTTTTAAATGGTTATGCTCTTAACTGCTTTCAATTTTATTGACAGTTTAATTATATTTTTAACTTTTGTAGGATATAAAAAAAACGTTTAGCTGTATCTATTTTCCCTTTTTGAAGCTGCCTTGAGTCCCAGACTGGGGGAAAGGTAGGATATAAATAAATAATTCATTAACAACTTGTTCTAGCTGATCTTAATAAGGATCTTAATAAGGACAGATGCAGGACTGTGAAAACCTTTGGCTTTCCAGATGCTTTAGCCTACAATTTCCATCGGCCTTACCCACCAAGACAAATCAGAAGGGATCATGGGAGTTGTAGGACAAAGCGTCAATAGCTCCCACAGCCCTGCCCTCCCACTATCTCAGTACCATGGCACTGTCTTCTATAAAGCTTTGGATGGATTTCCTTGAAAGGTGCTTTGCAGAAGCAAAAGCTGGGGCAGTTTCTCTCAGGATTACTAGACCTTAATCCAAAGTGTCCCTCCAGAGGTTCTTTTGCTATACACAATGATAGCACTATGATTCCACTTTAATTGCCAGTGGCGACATCCTACAGAATCCTGGGGTTTGGAGTTTGGTGAGGCACTATAGCTCTCTGGCTGAGAATTTTATATCCCCCTTCATAAACCAGAAGTCCTAGGATTACATAGGGTGAAATCATGCAGTTAATGAGAATAACTGTGCTATAATTGTATAGTACGAAAGGGCTCTGGATCTTGTTGGACAAAAACTTCCATCAGCCCTAACCAGAATAAGTCAAAGATGAGGGATGCTAGGAGTTGTAATTCATCAACATTTGGGACAGAACTTGGAAATCATACTTTGGCATACAACTCCCAGAAACCACTGCTGGCCGTGCCAGCCGGGAGATTTGGGATGCCGTGAGCCAATTTTTTTCCGAGCGGTGGTTTGGAGGGACCTAAGTTACCTCTGGCATCTGCTTAACTACCCCCAAAAGGCACCAAAAATCTCTGATATTGGACACTCAGCAGAGTCAGCTCTGGTTAGGCTACATTTTAGAGGAAGGAAATGGCACGACCACCTCTGAGCATTCCTCGCCGAAGAAAACCCAAGGACGCTCATGGGTCACCATCAATCAGCAAGCGACGTGAAGGCATACGCACATACAAGCATCTTCTGGAGATCCGAGCTGCGATAAATGCCGTGACCAGGAGGTGGCGAAGCTGGAGCCCGTTGGGGCTCTGCAAAGCGGTGAAAGCAGAGAAACGGAGGGGGTCACCCGGCGAGCTCAGCTCCTCTGGAATTCGGGCACTGAGCTGCAGGGATCCCCTTTGAAGTCCTGCAAGCTTAGGAGTTCTCGCCTCGCTCCCAGTCGCCACTGCAAAGGCGCGCCTCGTTTATCCTCCATCTGCCTGAAGTTAGGAGGCGGCGGTGATTTCCCGGCCGGCGAGGCCGGCGGACGCGTTGCTGGCCGCCGCCTCCTTTCTACAGCCTCAGACACACTCCCAGCTGACCAAGAAGAGGAAAGGTGGCGCTTTTGCCACCGTTATCTGAGTCATCCCTTCCAGAGGCTTTGTGAGCCGCATCCTTTGCCACGCCGTGCCTTTGATCGGCTTTAGGCAAACTCTTGGAAGGGCTCTGGGCTTTGAAATGCGTCGCCGCCCCGGCGCGGAAGAAGGGGGGGGGGCAGGTCCCGAAATGGCCGCGCGCGGGCGAAACCGACCAGCAGGGGGGCGCGTTCTCGCCCCCGGGGAAATACAGAGAGGTGGGTCCCCGGGGGGACACGCGCCTGGAGGGGGCGGACGCAGGTCTTCCTGTGCCGCCCAGCGAAAGGGGCTGTCGGAGAAGCGTTAGCCTCCTTTCAGCAGAGACAGCACGGCAGAGCAAGGCTGGTCTTCTGGGCGTTACTGGACTGCACCTTCCATCTGCCTTAGCAGCATACTCTGTGGTGAAGGATGATGGGAGCTGCGGCCCAATCACGCCTAGTGTGCCACACACTGGCGTAGCCCTGATTTAAGGCTGTTCCCTGGGTCAAGACAGTGCCTCTGAGCATATGTAAAGTGCATCCTTCTCTTTACTGCTGAAAAACCACCTCAGCCCTGGTCTAAGGCTGTTCCGTGGATTAGAGTAGTGCCTCTGAGTGTAAATAGAGTGCATTTTTCTCCACTGCAGAATAACCACGTATCAGATCAGAAGCAAGTCAACATGTTTGCCCAGTGCCTCTCATCTTAGGATTTCCAGCAGAGTAACATTGTTATGAGGATGATGATGGGCTAGAATCTTGTTTATTAGTCCTAACTATAGTAGACCTATCGAATCATTGAACTGAGTAGTCCTAACTAGGACAGACTTGTTGAATTACATGTGGATTGGCCATTCAACTATTGACTAAGGATCTGCTGTTGTTGGGACTGATATAATTTCTAAACCACAATCTATTGCATGTTTAGTAGAAGGATGCTCCGTAATATTCTATGAATAGGATTAGCACTTACACACCAGATGCCACAAGAGGGAGTGTGTGTGTCCATGTATGTGTATGTGCCTTCAGGCCACCAGTTGACATATGGCTACCCCATATGGCTTTTCTTAGGCAAGGAATACTTAAGAGGTGAATTTGCCAGTTCCTTCCTCTGAAATATGGCCTACAGCACCTGATGTTCATTGGCGGTCTTCCATCCAAATAGTAACCATGGCTGATCCTGCTCAGCTTCCAAGATCAGACAGGATTTGGTGCCTTTAGATGATCATGATGATTTAGATTATTTGGAAGAAGTGGATTACGAGGCCAACTACTTCAATGAAAATTGGAATAGTTCCTTTAATCTTGGCTTCAGATAAGTTATATTTTGTATATTATGAATGTTACCTGCCAAAAAGGTCTTGACACTTGTCTGCATTCCCTCTTTAAATTTATTTTTGAAGATGTTACACCTTTATTTTTGTTACATTTGTTTTTTTAGCTAATGTGAGATGCCATTGAGGGAGTGTTCTTTCGTGATATATAGCACTGTGCAATTTAGACTTTGCCAGCTGAGAAGTGACTCTCTTAAAGTTGAGACTAAAATACATATATACTATTCAGAGTCCCACTGCCATGGAAGTCACCAGCTGCCACAATTACCCTGTAAATCATGACTGCTAAAAGATCCCACTTGTATAGGGTTACCAGACTCTCTTAGTGCTTTTCCCAGGCTCCTTGGCTTCTGAACTCTTCTCCCAAACAGATCTCAAATGCTTTAAAGAGAAAAGTGCAGCTCCTGATGGAGTTCATCTTGATCAAAGGGCGACCTTAGTCCTGCATGATTGTACCCTGAAAAAGAACAGCCACCTCTATGCAATTAATAAAATGTTATAACTGGCCCCAAGAGAGAGGGGACACCTTTGCTTGTTGGCTATAGGGGCCTCTTTAAATCACAAGGCTGAATTCAGATTGCATTGATGGGTTAAATACTGGAGGACTCAAGTGAGCAATGGGTTTTGAGTTCAGTTGATAAGGGCAGTATTGAATGATACAATGCAGAAAGAGATGAAGAGACTTGGATTCACCTCTGCATGGAATGCTTTGCCCAGAATGATCACAGATGTTCAGTTAAGGGACTCTGTGAAAAATAATACAGGTGGAAGAGGACAGTTTTCATTCCCACAGCCCTGCTCAATGGCCTATGCTAGCATCTTCCCAACAGACTGGAAGTGAGATCTATTGCTCCAGTCAAACATTATCTTCACATACATACCCCTCTCCTGTTAGAGTACTTGGGCGCTTTAGGCAATATAAGGCTTTCCTCATGCCTCTATTCTATTTTAGACTATCTCTCAAGCTTTCCCCGTTAGCTCAACTATAAATTGTAATGCCTGGTCATGAATAAACAATGGAGCTAGGCACGCAGGCTGCCTGACCCTAGAAATTCCCAGGTCTCTATGGCACACAGAGATTCTTCCTTCTTTCTTCCCAGTCGGGTGAGTCATAGCAAAGACCTGGTAAAGTAGAAGGCAGTAGGAAAAGAAGACCACATTATAGATGGATAGACTCAATCAAGGAAGCCACAGCCTGAGTCTCCAAGACCTGAGCAGGGCTGTTGATGACAGGGTGGCCTGAAGTCTCTCATTCATAGGGTCACCATATGTTGAAGTCAACTTGACAACAGTTGACAACAACAAAGACCCGTGGAGTTCATCTTCTACCTCAGTGCTATGCAAAGCCATGGCGCCTGGATTAATGCTATTCTCTGAGTCATCAGCCATCAGTCATTGGCAAGTTTCCAAAGAATAAAAGAAACCCTGTGTTCCCGCCATGCCTCAGCTCCCTTCCCACAGACACACATACATTCATATTTGTTATTTTTCCACTTTTGCGAGGGTCGTGCACTTTTAACCCTAGCAAATGTGAAGGGCCAACTGTAATGTGTTTAGGCCACTCTGCCCCTAAAGCACTCCCAGTGCAACCCTAATCGTGTCTACTTAGAAGTCTCTTTGAATTCAGCTGAGTCCTTATTCCCAGTCTGTGATTCCATTGAAATAATGAAAAATAAACCCAACTGGCAAAAGTTCAACAGTACTCTGTCCTGGGCCTCCATGCTGCAATGACTATGAAGTATTTTCACAGTTAAAGCTTTGCCCCAAAACTCTTAGTTGCTAGATGGTGCAAGAGAGATCCTCCCATAAAAAAAACAAAAACCCACTTCCGACCAGCATAGCCAGATAGCACACTTTGGTAAGTGACCGTTTTGACTTTTAGCCAGATCCTTTTTTGGATCATAAATCCCAGCCTGGTTGGGGGGGGGGGGACTTTTCCTAAGCCCTGCTTCCAGTTCTCTCCCCAGCCAGAGTCTCTAGCAGATGACTGTCAAGCTGAGAATGCTCAGAATGAATTAACTTATGGCAAAAGGAAGCTGGGAAGCTGGTAGCCCTTCAGTTGTCCAATTAGAAGGGCTAGAAGAGAGTTTCTCAGTGAGAAGTGGCAATTGTCCATGGTGCTGAACCTGATCAGCTACAATTCAGAACGCAAGCAAGGATCCTCTAGACCAGTGCATATGAAGATATGCGAAGCAGGGAACTGGCCAGCACAATCAATAGTGAAAAATGCTGGGAGTTGGAGTCCAAGAACATCTGGTAGGGGGAATGTGATTCCCAGCCCTATTTAATACCTTGATTAGCCACTACTATGAATAAAGTTCCTTCCAAGTTTCCAGCAGAACATGGACTAGGTCACACCAGCTACAGAGACCGGTCCCTCCCCCCCAAGGTTATGCAGTCACTGGCAAACAGCACTTTATCCTACATATTTATCCTACAAAGCAGGATGTTCCTGCTTTGACTGTTTTTGGCCAATGGAGGACATGAGCTATGCTGTTTCACACAGTTCTAAGAAAGAAACACAGTTGGCATTCCTTAACACCACACAACAGAACAGCTACCATAATACCTATGTAAAACTATGGCTAGCTAGCAGTTCCAACTGTGTACTACTTTGCTTCCTGAAATCTCTTCATCCCAAAATCCACACTCCTAGTAGGAAAAGCTTTGTAAGCCATACAGATAATCTAGTACCATATTGTAGTATGTATCGGTGAGCACCTGGGTATATGTACACATGGACATACGGTGGCTGACATTTTGTCAGCGACATACTGACAGGATAATTCCACCTTATATTTGTATATGCATTTTTGTGTGTGTGTGGTTGCACAGGTTGATATTCCCTTCACTTCTCTGCAATGTCCAACCCCCACATCCCTCAGATTCACTGTGTTGCTGCAACAACTGCCGCCCAACATCCATTCCATTGCTGTTGGAGAGCAAATGAGATCACAGAAGCATTTGGCTATGTTCCCTTAGGCGGACAAATACCAATGACATCATCTACTGAGACCTCTGACAAATCTCACAGGAAAAAGTTCACAATTTGTTTCTGGCTATGAGAACAGGACCAGGTATTTCTCCAGTGTCCCCACTTGGCTCCCCACTGGCAACAGAATGGCTGTGGATGGGCTGTCGTGGTGACATTGTGGTCCTGGTGAGAGTCATTGCAGAGTTTTGCATGCAGGATTCATACACTATGCTCAGCCAAGTAGGATCTTAGCCAATGATTCCCCAGGCCAGCCCAAAATTTGTCAGAGCTAGCCACCTAACGGCAGAGCTTTCCAACACTTTTTAATGCCTAACTGCCAGAAGTTCACCTAGGGTCACCAACCTACAGCCCCTCTAGGCAGGCAGGCAGGCAGACAGGCTGAAACCAGCTTCCAGACAGATGAGGAGCTATTCCCTATACCAAGACACAATGCACGTGCTCAGGAGCATTCGGTTAGAATATTTGAAAACAAAGCTGTCACAAGTAATGAGAATTTTATTTGGAGATTTGCAACACCTAGGTAGGAGCTTTTTCCTCTCCCTGCAGATGTCTGTGGGAATTAACTGCTTGCTAGCTTAGAGAAGTAAAAGAAACAGGCACAGAGAGGTAGCCTGACCTTTAAAGCGTGTTGAAATCACATCACAATCTGCCTTTTGATGTCCAACTTTGTCTAACACTAGCCTAAGGCAATCAACCAAAACAGCAACCCTTGGGAAAATGCACAGCCAAGTTACTTTATATTTAAAACACTTTATTTGTATATATTTTATATATTAAATATATAAATACATATATATTACAATTTTTTTAAAATTAAAAACACATTTTAATGCCAATTTTTAAAAATCTGTCTCATTTCTCTCTTCATTTACCTTTGCATCAAACCCTTTCTGAAAAACGCTGTAATTCTTCCCCATCTCCTACATGAGGAGCTTGAGAAGACTGGCCATGTTCCCCATCACAGCTCTCAAATGGATGTGTTAAGGCCAAAGGTGGGTGGTGATAAGGCAGGCCTGGAGCAAAGAATGGATAGGATGGGTTGGGGAAGGGCTGATAAGATGAACCAGGAAAATCAAATGGCCTTGCAGAACTTTGTATAAATGGTGGAATGGTTTGCTGAGATGGGAGATAATTCATGGCAAAATGATTAACTGGGCTGAACTGGATCCTGGGGTTGTATTGCAGAGGAAAGGGGGACACAGACTCAAACCCATAATAGCAGTTTTGTGTCTCTTGCTTCTTCATCTTTGTCCTTTGATTCTGGAACCAAGTTTTGACCTAAGCCAAAAAACAAAACAAAACAAAAACCTAATGGTCATGAAATGATAAATGTCTCAAGCGAATCAATTCAGCAACCTACCTGGTAGTATTAGCTTTTGATGAAACATTTCTGATCCTGGAATGTGTTTCCCAAGGGAAGGGGGAAACTTTGAATAGCAAACCAAGATCCTTTCATGATCATGTTTATGACTATCATCTTGCAGTGGGCAAGACTGGTCTCTTTAAGAGGTAGGCTTAAATGGCAACAGCAATTTTTCCTCCTTTTTAAGTGGCTTAGAAATCCATCTAGTATTGATTGGAAGAAGCTATCCTAATTTGCACAACAAGCTCTCAAATATGTTTTCTTCCTATTGATTGTTCATCTTGTTTATTGTTATGGATTTGGCCACCATAGTTATGTCTTCCTACATTTCAAAAAGAGAAAAGGAGTCCTTTCAGTTATGGTTCGAGCTATACTCTTGCAAAGCAATGAAATTCTGGTCACTGATCAACTCGCATGCTAATTCAAACCATAGGAATGTTGTTGAACCCTTTTTCTAGCTTAACTTTCACCTCAAGTAAGCACAAAGGATGCAGTTTGATTGCCTAAAATGGACAAACCTCCAGTTTACTGTGAGATTTAACTTTAGTTGTAGAGTTGTGAGGCAGGAGACCACAAAAACAAAGAAATTCAGATGAATATCATCTGCTTAAGCAAATTTTAAACATAGTCACATGCTTCACCCTTCATGTGAGAAGAAACATACTCTAATCTCTGATACTCTGGACCGTTACAACTTACCGAGCCTATTCATACTACACAATTACACAACTATGATTCCACTTCAACTGCCATAGTTCCGTCTTAATGCTGTGTCCAGTTCTGGGCACACAATTCAGGAAGGATATTGACGAGTTGGAATGTGTCCAAGGGAGAGTGACCAAAACAGTAGAAGGCCTGGAAACCATGCCCTATGAGGACCAGCTTAGAGATCTAGCCTGGAAAAGAGGAGGTTAAGAGGTGGCATGATAGCTTTGTTTAAATATTTGAAGGGATGTCATGTGAAGGATGGACCAAGCTTGTTTTCTGCTGCTCCAGATACTAAGACACAGAGCAATGGCTTCAATTTTCAAGAAAGGAGATTCCATCTAAACATTAGGAAGAATTTCCTGACACTGAGAACAGTTCAGCAGTGGAATATGCAGTTATGTATAGTATGAAATTGCCCACTGTGATCATTTAATTTCCAGGTAGGGATTTTATGAGTGCCATAGCAAATATGCAACACAGATTCCATTACCCTTATTAAAAATAATATTGTATCTCCTGGTGAGAGAATGTTTGAATGACAAAGGAAACAATTTATAGTTAGGGGCATCAGAACAGACAAGTAGAAAACACTAGCAAGAAACCAATACCTAAAGATCCATATAATCCTATCTGCAGATTACATCATGTTTAAGAAGTGGGATCATATCTACTTGACTGAAAGCATTAAATACAGTCAGATTTTCTTCCTCCAAATATAAAACAATTGGACTGAATGAATAACTCTGTCTAGGACTAGCCCATAAATCTGCTTTATGTAGGTGATATCAATGCTTTTGTTTCTTTCAGTTCTTCCATGCCACTAGTGATGTGTTATATCAGGTTAGTGGGATTACTCTGATGTGCTAGCCAAAGTGGTGGTCTGTGGAGCATGTTGGTCTATGAGCCATTGTCTCCAGGTCCACTGTATATTTTCAGGAAAATATACTAAGTTGATAATAAGTGTGGGAGCAGTCCCTGGCACACTGAAAAAACAATGCTGCTGCACCACATCAGATAGCTTGAGAAGCATTGCCGTGGTGTTTATGCGGTGTGGAAATTAAGATGTGTACCCGTGTTTTGAGTTAACGTAGAGAGGCTTGATCTGTAATCTGAATTTCCTTGTTTGGGAGCATATAGCTCCCATGAATCCTTTTTGTTTTAAACCAGGGTGGGCAACTACCTGAAACCTGCCACTCACAAAACCTTAGGGGGCTAGGCTGCTATGTATAGTAAAATGTCAGAATGCCCAGGTTTCTGCTATTTCTTACTGGTTACTTGGATACAAGTGAATTACTGAGGAGTGGGCAGGGGCTGTTGAGTGAGCTCAGCCTCTTTCTTCTAATCCTCACATCTGCACTGGGTTTTTTCTGTAACTTACAATTTGCTACTTTGATTTCGAGACCCTGTTCCCAGAAGGCTCTGGTACATATATACACTTATCCAAATTTGCCCCTTCTTGCTATGGAGCCCATGGCCATCCTGTAAGGCCATTTTGTACCCCTTGCCACCACCACAGCAGCTGCCCTCACCCAGGCCACACATCATTTCTGGTCATCAATTTTGGACAGTCTTTGGCTGAAGGATTCTTTTTTTCAGGCAAAGGCAAGTAAACTGTTCTCTCTGTGCACTGTTTTGGTGTCTTTGCAGTGCTTTCCAGTTGGACTATCATCCGAAAACAATCACACAGGAATGGGTGGGGTGTCAGAGGTCTGTCAGAGGACTTGGGAGGTTTGAAGGGCTGGACTGCTGTAAGATCTGGCTATCACCTGAACTGGAGTGAATTAGACAGAAAGAGTGCTGGAAGGGTCTTGCAAGGATTGCTTAGTCCTGGAACCCATCTAACTTAGAAAATTAAACTTCTATAATTCTACTTTAATTGCCATGGATCCATTCTATGGAATCCTGGGATCTGGAGTTTAAGGAGGGATATTTAGCATTCTCAGCTGTAGAGCTCTAGAGCCTCACTGAACTACAAACCCAGGATTCCACAGAATGTTACCATGGCAGTTAAAGTGGAATCATAGTGCTGTAACTGTATAGTGTGAAAAGGCCCCAATTTACTCAGCTATGGTATTCCTGGGATCCTTGGATTCTGTTCTTTCCACCATGGCCCTTGAACAGCTGTGCTAAGAACAACACCGGTTTATTATGATCAGATCCCCTAAGCATCTACCCATGTACTGAAGTACTAAAGGGCAATGAGATTGTCCAAAATGAACTTTTTTCCTCCACAGTCAACAATACAGTGTGTTCAAGCAAAGGAAAAATATATTCAAAGTCAGGAGACACTTGGTCTTTCAAATGTGGTATAAAACATTCAGTATTATTGCTTTTTTATATTACTAAACAAGCATTCTTCTTATATTCTCACCTTGCCGAACTCAAGACATTTATACATGGCATTATGTATTTGAAGGATATAGTGAATTAGAGAAACAAGGCATGGCAAGGCATATAAGTTATCTTACGGTTAGCTTTCCTTGCTAAAATGGATGTGAACAAGCAGTGTGCATGCATGAAAGCTGAAGTCACTCTTATCTACATAAGGCTGTGCTCCGCAAGCCTAATGTTTCAAAATACCTCCTTGTGTGATCCATAGGAGGCAGCTAGAATGCCGTCAGACAGACACTTCTGTTAGTGTCATTTCACACAGAGCTCTTTTAAGACAAATGGAATCATCTTAGAATCTTTTCCCATTTAGTCCACTACTGTCAACTCAAACTGGCATCAGCCCTCCAGGGTTTCAAACAGGATTTCCTAACTCTACCTCCAGAAGCCTTGGTATGCCATGGTGTTCTCCTATCCAAGATCTAACAGACCATGACCTTCTTTGAAGTCTAAAAATCAGACCAAATGGAGTGTATTCAAGTGATATGGTGCTTGCGTTCACCATTTTAACCAATCTTTTTCAGAGTATCCCTATAAAGCAGCCTTCTCTAATTTGGAACATTCAAGACATTTGGGTCTTCAGTGTCCAACAGCCTCAGCGAGCAGAGCTAGCAGTCTAGAATTCTGGGAATTATGTGTGTACGTGTGTATGTGCCTTCAAGTTACCCATCAAGTTATGGTGACTCCATGAATTTCATACGGTTTTCTTAGGCAAGAAACACTCAGAGTGGTTTTGCCACTTCCTTCCTATGTTTCTAGTATTCAGGGGTGGTCTCCCATACAAGTACTAACCGGGCTGACCCTGCTTAGCTTTGAAAATCAGATGCGATCTGGTGCCTTCACGGTATTTAGGCCCTACTCTGGGAGTTATATTCCCCAAAACTTGCAGGGATCCATACTGGAGAAGCTAGAGAGCAAAGAGTATAAATTTAAATAATTAAATTGAACTTTTTTCTCAATAACCGTGCTTAAGATAGTAGCCTTTTTTTAAAAAACAAAATGGAAATTTAAAGCCTTTTTCACGATTATCTGGGCCCCCCTGGTATGTAGACTAACTTCCTCCATTCCAGTTCCTTTCCTTAGGGTACCTCAAGGATTCCAGTTCAGGAATGAGCATTAGAGCAATCTAGCAGAACATTACTAGTATCTTGAGTAGCAGGGTGGTTTGAGAGTTAGACCAGGATTCTGAGAGTTCTTATTGTTGTAGTGTGCCTTCAAGGCCATTTCTGCACTAGACTGTTATAGCGCTATAATTCCACTTGCAACACCGTATGGAATCCTGGGGTTTGCAGTTTCGGGAGAGGCTGACTGGCCCCTCCCGAAACTGCAAACCCCAGGATTCCATAGGATGTTGCAAGTGGAATCATAGCGCTATAACAGTCTAGTGCGGAAACGGCCCAAGTCATTTCTGACTTACAGCGACCCTAAGGCAAACCTATCACAGGGTTTTCTGGGACTGAGAGCCTATGATACACCCAAGGTTACCCAGTGGGTTTCCCATGACCAAGAGGGGAATTGAGCCCTGGTTTCCAGGGTCATAGTCCAATGGTCAAATCACTACCCCATGCTGGCTCTCAGGTCCTCAATAACCAAGATAAAATGCCAGCCCAATTCTATTCTCTGTTTCATGTAGGAGGGACTCTTCACCCACTCACCTGTAACTCTTTGAGGTTCAGCGCATCAGCCAGGTGCTTCCTTTCCTTAGCATCTGGGTACTTTTGCTGTCTGAAAGCTCTTTCCAAGACTCTGACCTGCTTCCGGGTGAAGAATGCACTGGGCTTGTACTGCACTCCCTGCTGTTCCTCACTTTCTCGATTCTCCTGGTAGTGATCAGTGCTAGGAGGAGAAATCGCACTCAAGTCCTGTCGTGCCTTTTCCACACTTGCCCAGGCCTGCTTGCCACCTTGACATGTAGGAGCAAATAAAATATAACATCATTTCATATTTTTCCAGCGTACAGGGCAAAGATACTGGCCTAAATACAGTTACTAGGCCTAGCCACATTAGATCCCTTGAAGCAAAGTCAACGCTTAGGTAAATCCCAATGTTTCAGTGGGTTTACTTTAGCTAGGCCTAGAACATGGACTTAGCCCACTGTCATCAGCTGGAACCTTTTCCCCTTGTGCACAGAGAGTGGCAAAATATTTCTCCACTTCCAGACCGGCAGACACACCAGCTCACATATCAACCTGATTTAACCCCTTGTCAAGATTTATTCAAACAAGATTTGCCATTGCCTTTTGCTGAGGCTGAAAGAGTGTGACTGGCCTAAGGACACCCAGGGAATTCCCATGGCCAAACAGAGATTCAGACTCTGCTCTCTTGAACTCCAAGCCCAGCACTCAAGCCACCACATCATGCTAGCGCTCAAAATTCCAATTGTTGTTGTCATTGTGGTGTGCCTTCAAGTTGTTGCTGAGTTATGGTGCCCCTAGGATGAGCCTATCATGGGGTTCTCTGGGGCTGAGTGTGTGTGACATGCCCAAGGTCACCCAGTGGGTTTTCACAGGGAGGATCAAAGGACCTCATTCTAGAACTGTTGCTATTCAGCCTAATAAGTGATTTCAGCTATTCTAATTAGTTTCCCCAACCCAGTACAAGGTGAGAAAGGGCCTCATTATTCAATTAAGCATTGGTTCTACCTGAGGCATAGGGTAGCACAGTTCCATGGGCCTACCGCCAGATGGCTGGCTAGCAAAAAAAACAACAAAAAAAAAACACCTTCATGCTTCTAGTCCTCAGAGCCCTCAGTTTCCCCTAGGACTTACCCACAGCATCTGAGCCCTCCTGCCGAGCTTCAGGAGCTGTGTTGACGCCGCTTTCCCCGGCCGGGCTGCTCTTTGGGGGCTGGGCTACAGGGGGGCTGATCCCTTTGGGTTGGATTGCAGGGGGGCGCACCGGTTTGGGCCGGGCCTTCACCAGGACAGTGGCCCTGCGGAACGCACTGGGGGCGCACGGAGGAGGGGCGCAGCAGATGTGGGGCCTGCGCGCCACCCCCCCTGCACCGCCGGCCTCCTGGGACATCAAGTCAAGCCCCACCAAGGATTTCCCTACATGACCCTTTAGCGGAATTCTCCCCGCCCGCCGGCAATTTATAAAGGGCGGGGAGCTTTCCTCCTGATTCCGTCGATCAAGGACTCTCCCTGGTAATTGCTAACGGTGAAATCGGGGCCTCCACATGTGTGTCCATCGGTGTGGGAGGGGTCCCTCTCCCAGCCGCCCCCCACCCGGGAAACAAGGCAGAGTTAGGCTGCTTCAAGCCTCCCTCCTCCTTTCACCGATTACAGACGCCCTCGGGGGGGAGGGGGCCTTGCAAAGCAAAACACGGCGTCATGCCAAGTGAATAGATTTGGAGACGATGGATGAAAGTCTCTTCTTCCTTGTCAAAGCCCGTCCAGCTCCCCAGACCTTCGGGAAACGCTTTTCAAGCAAGAGCAGAGGGGGAAAAGATTACAGGACTTTTTTTCCCCCTCGATGCACGTTCTGGATCCAATTCTTTTATGGTCCTGTTGCGCGCAGTCTTCCTACCAGAAGGAATTCATTCCAGCCAGTATTTCCAGAAAATTGGGATTAAAAAGAAAAAAAAAAGTTCAATTCGGACAGAATCAAAATTAGAACAGGAATGAGAGATTTTCAACTTTTTTTTTTAAGTAATAATAATATATGCTTCCCTTTTTCACAACACCTCATGTGGTCTGGCAAAGAATTGGTCCGTGCTCACCTTATGACAACCCTGAAAGGTCAATAAACGCTGAAAGAGGGTGACTAGACAATGGTAACTAAGCATCATAGTTAAATATAGATTTCTTTTAAAACCAGGATCTAATCCTGATAGGCTTTGCTCATGTGCTTGCAAATCTAAAGTTGTTGTTCCCATGGGGATTTGGGGAGTGGTAATAATAATACTTTTTTTATTGGAAATAATGGGAATTGTGGTCAGCTGCATTTACAGGTGGGTATCCTAACAAATGCAAGTAGGAAACATTTACAGTTCAGATGTGTGTGTTTGGCACAGTAACTGCAAATGCAGAGCAAGGATAGTGATGGTGATTATTCCAGCTTCTCTAAAAAAAGGAAGGATGGATGGATGGATGGACGGGTTCTGTATATGTGTAAGATTCGGCTCGTTTTTTGCCACCTAGCCTGAATGGACGTGGCAACAATTCTAGTCCAGTTTATGTGGCTTGGTGTGTGTCACAACTGCTATGACATCACAGGCTACAGATATAACTATGTTTAAGAGTTTTGTGTTATCAGCTGGATAAATGTCAGCCAACTTAAAAGAAATCAAAATGGATTTATGACTTGTATTAGAGATGACAAAGATTAAAAATTAGCATATGCTTCTCCTGTTTATGATAACCTATTGTAAATTAAGTCTGAATAAAAGGCCATGCAAACCTACATTTGTCATCTCTTAAACAAAAGATATACAATTTATGGCTCTCTAAAATTTCTTCAACTATCATTCTGATTACCCCTTGTTGTCCACTATGCTGTGTAGGAAGTTGCAAGGCATTAACAACCGGGGTCTACACATTGTCCCTCACCCCATGTCTGAAACCCATACCAAAAGCTTTCTGTGAAATACCTCCAATGAAAGTCTGCTTTTATGTGCAAATAGGCTAGAGAATCATGAGAAAGATACATAATTCTGAAGATTTATAAATATAGCACAATAGATCATAGCCACTCTTGTTGTATGTAGGCCTAACCCTAAAGGCCAAGAGCATGAAAATTGTTACAAGGCTTAGGAAGTGGTCCTTGGCTACTGGAGGCCATCTTGCGTAGAGAACACAGAGGCTTGTGGCACTTTAACAACATACAAAACTTTATAGGAGGAGACACTTTGTTACCACATGACTCACCATTGTTTCTGGACTGATGCAGCTACCACACACAAACACACTCTGGAAATGGTTTCCTGTAATAACAATCTGAAAAAAGATCTGTGCTCACCTGCCTAGTTTTGTGTATCTCTGCATTCATCTTCTTTAATTCTGTGACCTCTGCAATTTGCTCATTGCTGAAATGATGAATATTTATATCTCTCAGTAAAGGAAGACACCTCCTTTTCTTCTGGTGAAAATAAACTGCTTTGCCCAGCATGACTCTATGTGTCTTGACTGAAATTATTCCTCCTTCCTTCTGTTACTAAAAGGCAGTGTGATGTTGTGGTTGCAGGAGGGTTAGGGAAACATGTGGCCTTTCAGATGTTGGACTGTAACTCTCATGATCCCCACCACTGGCTTGCTGCCTGGGGCTGATGGGAGTTGCATTCCATCAATATCCAGGAGGGCCACCTATAATAAAGAAATTAGCAACGCTTTCCATTAAATAAGCAGTATACCATTTGGATGTTTCTAAAAACGTCTTTTGAAAATATCAAAGTGATTTGATTGTAGCAGTAATCCTCCAGGCATAAGAAAGCCAAGATTTTTTTTTATTATTCAGACAGGCCTTTGTCATTTAAGATGAGTTGTTATTGAACTGGCAGATTAATAGACAGAGTACTGTTATTTCTTTTTATTAATTTGTTTTAGTTGTGCTTAATCTATTGGTATGTGTTATAGTGCTTTTTAAATTTGATTTGTCCCCTGTTGTTAGCAGCCTAACTAGTGCTGTTTTTCAAAAAAAAAAGTGGAGTATAAATTAAATAACTAAAAAAATTGCAAATTAACCAAGTAGCATGCCTCATTGTCTAGAAATGTTAAGTACTCTTGGAGAGACTAGATTTAAATTGCCTTGTCTTTTATTTAGATTTAAATCAATCCACTCTGACTATTGCTTTCATCACCCTGAAGCCAGTTTCTTGGGAGTGGCTCTCTTGACTTGAATGAGATTATTCTGAAGTAAATTGCTCTCAAGATTGCAGGCCTGATCTGGCATCCTTTGAACATGATGCGCTTAATGTTATTACACATTTATCTCCCCTGTGAATTGCCATACTGTATTTTGGGGTGTGAGTCAGATAGCCCTGTCTAAATACAAATCTAAACTGAAGTTTCAGGAAGTTGCAAATGATTGTGAAATCTGCTCTGAGCCCCCATTTTCACAGAAAAATGGTGTATACATGTAACCCCCCCCCAAAAAAAAATCTAGTGGACAAATCGCAATACCTAAATCCAGTTGCTAGTCTCAGCTTGAGTAGACCGATTGACTCAGTTAATCAGAATAATTAGCATGTGCATGCATGCAGACAGAGAGAAGGAGGCATTCAGTAGTTGATTCTAGCTATTGGATTTTGGCCCAAATATTGATTAGAGCCAGTGTGATGTAGTGGTTTGAATGCTGGACTATGATCCTGAAAATCAGAGTTCAGTTCCCAGCATGGCTATGGAAACCCACTGAATGACCTTGGGGGCATCACACACTCTGATCCCCAGAAAACTCTCTGATAGGTTCAGCTTAGTATCTTCATAGGTTGGAAATGACTTGAAGGCACACAACAACAATTGGTTAGAAGTTTTACAAACTACATATATTTCTCTGTAGGCAGTTGGCTTTCTTCCTATAGCCAGTACTGAGGATCTGAGTTTTGTTGTCTTGAAATTACTGGAGAAAAGTGTCAAAAATAGTTTAGTTTAGTTAAACTTCTGAATAGTTTAGTTAACTCATCAAGACAAGTGTTGAGCTTACCTCATGAAATTAAAAACTTCTCCCATCAGAACATCATTCACAGAAAATGGGTTTGTCCTTCATCACACAAGTGTTTGGTAACTGAAGAAATAACAAGATACGAGCCAACGTATAGTTGTGGTTTGAGTGTTGGACTAGGATTCCAGGGGGCCAGGAGTCAAATCCCTGCTTAGCCCAGTGGATGACCTTGAACCAGTCACTCTCTCTCAGCCTCAGGCAAGAGCAGAAGAAATCTTGTCATGAAAAATCCTAAGAGAAGGTTGCCATAACTCAGAGTCAACCTGAAGGCATGTAACAGCAAAACCAGAAATGTTAAAGAACATGAAGGTATAATGATTCCATTGGTATGACTGTTGTGTTTGGCTAAAATAAAAAATAAATCTTAAAAAAAGCTTGGAGTGCCAGAGTAAGTTAACTTAGCAAAGTTATAAGAAGAAGGGCATCCCAACTCCTGCTTTCCCTACAGTAACCCACAAAAGCCTGTGTGGACCAATGCAGTACATGCAGACAAAGGAGATTATTAATGCAAAATTAAATTTAAATAAGGTGAAGTTGGCACTTGTTCCAAGCTTTCTGTATGCGAAGAACCTCAAAACAACTTAGAACACCTCCTGATGAGAACAGAAAGTCTCTGGCATTCTCAAGAGTTCTCAGTCCTTTTTATTTTGGTGGTACATGTTTATTCACCAGTTGCATCCGTTTTTCTTGAAATGTGCTGGCTTATGTGCTTCCCCCTTCTCCTGATCACGTGTCACATCCAATCTCATGCAACATTTCAGAAACTGATTTCCACCAATTTAAAATTTTAAAATTTTTTATTCAGGAGTTAACAAGCAAAGTACTGAAGTGCTTTAGCAGTATTTCACTAGTTAAGCATTTGGATCATCTTGGTTTAGCACTTATATTCCTTTTAACCTTGCTTGATCTCTGTTGAATCTGTGTCCTGTAAAACACTAGCTGTTTATACTGGTGGTGGCCATCTTTATTGCTTCCCCAATAGTACAAACACAGAGGCAAGTACAGAGACATTTCACTATGGAAAGTACTGGTTAAGTTTTAACCATAGATCGGTAACTGTGGATGAATTAGAAGTCTGCATTACCTTGACAGGAGCTCTTAGAGGGATCTGATACCTTGCCACACTCATTCCTACTTTTTAAAAAATCATGTCTTTTGTCCCCAAATGGGGACTAAAAGGCATTTTCACCCTGGGCCATGTTATACCAAGGAGGCCCTCCCCGGTTTTAACAAGTAAGCAGAAGCTGCTTCCTGTTCACTTCCAGATAGATAGATATTTGGAGCCTCTCTTGGGTCTAAATTGACCAAAGGTGAGCCCAAAATATGGTGTCACCCCGTAGAGGGCATTTTGAGACAAAAAAAAAAATGAAAATGTTTTTTCACCCCTGATGCGCCTGGGGGCGTGGCTCCAAACATCGTGGAAATGCTCTCCACACCTGCTAGAAAGTAGGAAGGGGGTATTTTGGAGCAGAAAAAAAATATAGGAATTTTTTTTTTTAATTCGCTCTACAAACGGCCCCTGGGTGCTGCATTTGGCAGGCAGGCCACACTTTGCCAATCTGAGGAGAGGGAATAAAAAGTCCTTAGTAAGTTGGGCAGCTCCCAAACAATATTTCAGGATGAAGGAAGGTTATGTGGATGGCCAAAGTAAAATACTTTTGTACAGGAACAAAACCTGAGACTTTCAGGATTTTTTTTTTTCCTCATCTCGTGGTGCTCTCAGCTTACTGTGACCTGTTCCTTATTCTGTCCCAGCTGATCTTGGTGTGGTGGTCATGTTTGGTAGAGGCACCTTTGCCTACAAAAACATTGAGTTAAGCACAACTCAACCTCCCCCATAAAGCAAGGGTAGGAATCATGTGACCTGTGGGCCACAGGTGGTCTCCAAGGTCATTTTTCTTCAGCCCACATCACTCTCCACCCAATATTTTTTGCAGAAAAACAGAGAAATAATGCCTCTAGGGGGCGCATTCTTTAAAGTGAGCCTTCCACTTTATTTTAGCAACACGCACACTTTTTTAAAAAGAGCTTCCAATGTTTGCCAGGAGGGCGTAGATACAACATGCAGCAGGTTTAGGTGATGGTAGACAATGGTGCTTAGAAAGGCTATTCTCCTAGATGTGCGAGTGTATGATTTGGAGTGGCCCAAAGCTTATTATGTGTTGCACAGCACCAACTCATCATCATAATCTTAGCGGTTGTTGGGACAGGTTGCCACACTTGACAAGGCCCTTATGGACAGAAGACTTTGGACTGCATGGAACGTAATATCATTTCACAGAAGACCATTCCTGGCTACATAGTACGGATTTTGTTTGCCTCACATCTGATTGTGGGATGACGAGTCCCTCTTCCTAATTATTTTCTATTTTCTCTTTCTTCTTTTCTTTTCTTTTTTTTCCTCCACCCCATTTGTTTTCTTTGCTATATGTAGAATGGGATGCTATTCTCAACACTTGTTTTCCTTGTCTTCCTTTCTTTTTTGTGAACCAGATACTAAAGCTGTGCAAGGAGCTAAATAGAACTGATATTATTCAGCTGACAAGGGCACACTAGACTGCTAAAAGAAATAAGTTTAATTAAATGTCAATGCTTTACTGCAGTTGAGTGGCATCTAATCACTTTCTTATTGTGCCCCATGTGTAATGAGTCACCAGTTTCTCTATAACAACAACAGCAAACACCCACTATTGGGTTGTTAAGGATTTCAAATTTGACCTTTATTTTGGAAGAATAAAAATATGCGAATCTCTGTGAACATTCAAGGAAATCACTATGGCTTATTCCTGCATGAATGCTTACATTTTAAACAGAAAGCCTTACCTGTCCTGTAATTCTCAAAGGTATGAGGTATATGCTGTTACTCATGAGTAAATACTCTGCACATGTTCTGTGCATCCTTGCCTTTTTTATTACTAAACAGTTGCAAAGATTGGATTCCTGGCAGTGCAAGCACAGGTTCCAGGGTTGGGCTGGCTCCCAGCTGAAATTCTGCTATTCTGTCACCAAGTCACAAAGGGAAAGCTTTCTGGAATATAAACAATCTAATTTATTAAATGTATATGGACACCCATCATCAAACATTATTTGGGCGTATTACAGATCAAGACAAACAAGCTGGAGTGTTGATATACAGCATACAGTCATTAAAAACAAACAATAAATTACACCATTATAAAACCATCTAAGAGACACCATAAAACAATAAGCCACTCAGCATTAAAAATATATATCAAAACAGTGGGAGCCCAGCGATTGTTTAAAAAGCCCAAGAGCTGAAGATGTGATTTCCTTCCTCAGACTGACTTTCCTTTTGTTTGATTTTGTTCCTCATTTTCGAAAGCTGAGATGTTATATTCTGTACCCCAAGCCCAGTGGGGGGGCAACACAGGCCTTGAGACCCAGTTCACCTTTCTGGGCCCAATCTGGCCCAGTAGAGCTCCCCAGAAGACTGTGTTCCCTTCCACATGATATATTGGATTTTGGTTTCCCTTTGACCCAATTCCAATTGTATCACTTTGAATGTCTTTCCTAAGGCTTAGCTATAGGCAGTCAGAACTTCACTCAAATATGCTGGTGTCTGTGGTCCCACCCATTTGTGGAACCACGTGTGTGGAATACGGTCACAGACCTCACTCACACACACTCCAACTGTTCTGATTTGTCAGGGACAGTCCCAATTAATCCTCTGTCATTTTAGTTTTTCAGCTGCTTTTAAAATGTTGTTTTCTCTCTCCTTCTTCCACTGTCCACTTTTGTCCTCAGCTTACTTCAGTTAGCTCAGACTGAGTTCAAAGTGCAAAAAAAGTTTGTACTCAATTGACTAGGTGGAAGGAACTACAGGAAAGGCAGAATCCTGCCCTTCCCTCAAGAGTCAGGCAAAAGCAAACTTCTTACAGCCTCTCCTAGTTTGTCTTTTCTTCCTTATTAATAACTTTTGCCATCTTGACCACATTTAGATGTTGCTTGGCCACATGTGTCCCAGTTTTCATCTGTGAAATGCTGGAGGGTATACACATTCTTGAAATAATATTAATCTCTTGGAAGTATCCATGACCTAGTCTGATGAAGACCTCTGGAGCACTCAAAAAGAAGTATACACTATGAAATTCATGGAGTCACCATAAATCAGCAGGGAACTTGGAAGGGAGGAGGAAAGGCAGGCAGTCAGGCTTGTGGCATTTTGGTTTGACCGCATAAGGTCGTCTTCAACTATGGGTTTGAGGCCTTGACTATGGCGAGCTTTGTTTTCCTCATTTCTACAAATATGACATTCAAATACTCAATATTTGTGTATATACTCAAATATTCAATGCAGGTCAAGCTCCCCTGTGACTCCATTTTTGATGCCAAGAAGAGGAACCATATTTTTCCCCCTTCTCTTCTAGGCCATAAGCTACCTGGGAAGAGAAGGATTGCTCCCTTTTGGAGAAAACCCACCCAATCCACTGTGCACAAAGAGGTTGTAAAAGAAGAGAGCCCTGAAGGCCAGGCGCCAGCAGTCTGTCAGGATCACCAACCACTCAGGGTTGGGCCTTGCTGATCAAAGGGATCCGAAGTGGGGCAGCTTCCACCTCATCCCTTCCAGACTATCATTGTCCTTAGGTTTTGCATGGGAGACAAAGACATTCCCACCACCATCATCACCCCTTTCTTGAGCTTCATTTAAGATTACACATGATTATCTACTCAGAGGAGCAGTTTCCCTTTTAAGTATCCACTATAAGTAAATTGATGGCTGTTTGTAACACTCTCCTCCCTCTTTGGAAATGCTAACAAGTTTATTTAGCCGGGCCTTTGATGTCCTGATCCTTGCTATTAGATAGTCAATTAGGCATCAATGAGATTAACTGGGGTAAGAAGACCTTTTGTTTGAAGCATTCCTGACCACTAACTTGTCCCTTCTCCTGTTGCTTCCTTTGTTTGAGACAGAAGAGGAAGAGCTGGTATCACTGGGTCATGCTAAAAAGCCTGTGGAACTCACACATTTCAAAAAACATAACATGTTATGGGATCACTTGACATCCACCCACCCACTGTCCCGGTCTCTTTATAATACAGTTACTCATCCCTTTACAAATTAGGACCCCTCTCCCATCCTTTCTGCTCTGATATGGAAAATCAAATCACAGCGGTGGCCATTGCTTTCAAATAACAATAAAGCTGTGGGACCTAAAGCTGAGTTTATCTGAATAAGTCTCCTTAACTCTTCAGAAAAGATTTAGGGATCAAAAGGCTGGGACCATGAAATGCATGGAGAAGAACTGAAAACAAAAGCGCAGATGAGATTTGAAAGTCTCTCTCTTTCTCTCCTTCACACAAACAGACTGTTTCTCATATCTTTTGGATCCATCTGTGAAGAGAGACGTTCACTGAAATTTAGCATGTTTGTATAGGAGGACTTGAAACTGGTCCTATTTAATGTTGTGGCCACCAAGGCTGGTCAACAAGCCATTGGCTGCTGGTGTGTTGAGAGTTTCCAGAAAAAAACAGTTGTAGTCAAAGGGATCAAATATGGTGCCAGTCCCAGGCACATTAAGAAAAATAATCTGCTGGTCTGCCACCTCAGATAATTTAAGAAGCATTCTGAGAACACAGAAGTGGAACCTACATCATTGGTTTAATTCTACTTGATTTTTAGAATGTTTTGTAGACATGGACAGATTTCAGTCTTCTCTTCTAATCACCTTCCACAGAAATCCTAGGAGAGATTATCTAGATTCTTCCAATTTGAAATCTATGTGTGCTTATTTTGCAGTACATGTGTGCCCATGGGCACCCATTCACAGATTGTTAGATATCTTGACCAGCCCAGTACCCTCTGGATGCGTTGGAGATGGACAACAATTCCTATCACCTCAGATATTTAGGGCACCAGTATTGCATGGAGTCCAACTGACTGTTGCTGTAGGCCAGTCAGGGATTAAGCCTACCTAAACCATCCTAAGGGGCCAGCATGCTCTAGTGATTTGAGTGTTGGACTATGACCCTGGAAACCAGGGTTTGATTCCCCGTGAAGCCATGGAAACCCACCTTGAGCATGTCACACAGTCTCAGACCCAGAACCCTGGAGACCAGAGTTCACTTCCTCACCTGGCCATGGAAACTCACTGGGTCACCCTGGGAACATTTCACACATTCAGACCCAGAAAACCCCATGATACGGTCACCACAAGTTAGAAGTGATTTAATGGCACACAACAGCAACAACAATGCATCTCAAATTAAGGCTATCTTCTTCTCTCGCGAGGGCTCTGTTTCCTTTTGTAAGTGCATAATGGACAAAAATTGAAGAGCTGAAGCTTTTCCTTTGGTGAAGATCCAGCTACAAGAAGATTTTCTCTTGAATTTCTGATGGCTATAGAACTACCACAAAGAACTAAAGAGTCCCACCAAAAGAAAGTGGCAGAAGAAATCCTGTCTCCTAACAACGTTCAATTCAAAGTCCCCATGAAAAAGCTCTAGTCTACAGTTTTTACACAGAAGCCATTGAGTACACCTCAGTGATGGGGTATGTCCCACAAGAAGGAAAAAAAATGGTCAGTATAATCTAGTTTACCATTTCATAACACCTGGATCTGGAGCACAGTGTCTCTGTTTTTAAAGAGACCTAGAGCTGCTCTCACCACTGACTGCAAGCCATGCTGATAGATAGATCTGAACTGAAGTAAAACAGAAAATGTATAGGTTGGCCAAAGGAATTCCACTTTGGGTTTTAAAAGCTGCCTAGCAATCAGATACAGAGCTGGTTAAGCTTTCCTAAAGTTACTGCATCAATATGACAGAATCATTTATCCACTGAATTTCTATTTGTCATCAAATTATTAAAGACAAAGGAACCCAGCCAGAAAAAAAAGGTGGGAATCCACATTTTCCCCACTTCTGCTTTAAGTTACACACAAGATTTTTTTTATTGCCTTCCCTTTTGTCAAGCTTTCCTTAAAGTTACCATAGTTTATAATTTAACAATATGCTTCTTCCTTTAACATGCTCAGATAGCTATATTCTTAACATTCTCACACACACCCTCACACCAACTTTTCAGTGCCAGATTTTTCCCTTTACATCCTCCCTTTCTTTTCACATTGTGCTGCAGATGTGTTGAAAACAGCTGGGTGGAACCACAGCTGGCATCCCTTCCTTGGCTTCCCATTACAAACTGCTACCTAGAGAAAATTCCTCCTAAAAGCCCTATCTCTCCTTTTTGAGTTCCTTGGAAAGGGGAGGGGGAGTTTCCTAGTTAATTGACAGTTAATTGTGCATCAAAGGGACAGATAATAGGCAGCAATTAGGCCTAATGGCCAAGCAAGGTGAGATCCCCCTTGCTTAACACACAACAGTAGCAGGCCTGGGATTGGTTCCCTTGAGTTGTGATAGCTCTGTGGTGTTGGCTCCAGGGAGTCTGGGGACAGCAGGGGGTAGAAAGCTTGGTCCACAACTGCACAGCTTCTTGATGATTTGCCCGACCAAATGGTAGCAAGGGTTCCTGATGACACGCAACCGCTCAACTCACCTTGCTAATTTAGTCCTTTCCCAGAGTTTGTCTGCTAAGGATTAATGAGAGACAGTAGGGGTCTAAGCTTCCGCAAAGAGGTCTCAGAAGATCAAGAAAGTCTTCTGAACTAGAAACAACGAAGGGTTGTGAATTGTGTGGCTCTCCAGATATTGTTGGATTGCAACTCCCACCAGCCTTAGCCTGTATTAAGGAATGACAGATTTTATTGGGATAGTCTGTTAGTTACTTGTGAGGTGGAAAACACACACTGCATGTGCAACAATGGTACTCATTCTTTGACCATGGGAAAGCGACTTGTTTAGACTACATCTTCCAAAATCCATTAACCGGAGGCTAATTTCCAAAAGGGTAACCCTGGTAGTCTGTTGC
Organism: Cyclura pinguis; assembly: GCA_030412105.1. Taxonomy (NCBI): domain Eukaryota; kingdom Metazoa; phylum Chordata; class Lepidosauria; order Squamata; family Iguanidae; genus Cyclura; species Cyclura pinguis. Next base: position 90,807,091 of record CM059601.1, on the reverse strand, counting down.
AGCTAAAACGACAAACTCTGAGACCTTAAAGGCTTTTTGCAGGGTTGGGTTGACCAGTAGCCTTGAGTTATGCCTTTTTAACACAACACTGGATGCTGGAAACAGGAGGTTTGGGATGCCTCTTCTCTTTGGGCAACAGGTTTTCTTCAGCCTTCTCATGATCAAAGGCTCAGCTGAAAGATTACAGCGGTCAGTGACAACACTAAGACATTTAATAAGGTATTGTACTCTTTGCTTAAGGGGAGGAGGGGAAGGCAGAAACAATCCTTGACATTTATTAAAGTTTTCCAAAAAGTACAAGGAGATCAGTATAATCAGCAACTGAAATGTCTCCCTCCTTGCAACAGGAAAAAAGAAAAAAGAAAAAAAGGGAAAATAAAAAAATAAAACTGTTAAGATATACGGGTGGGAGTGTAGATTGCCCATGAAGTTTCTGCTGCACTCATTGCTAGATAACACTGTGGGGTTAAGAATCCACTAGCTTGGGAAGGCTCACTACAACAGTGGAAATTGTGTGGCCTTCCCTACAACTACCAGCATCTTTAGATGGTGTAGCCAGTGATGAGGAATGCTGGGGATGACAGTCCAGCAACATCTGCAGGGCTATACATTTCCCACCCCTGCACTTCAGAATGCAACAGACTTTCTTGTGAGTGTTTATTCATAGGTTTGGTCAGCTCATCAGAATTATCCTCCTAACTTCTGTCTTCTTTGAAAAAAATGTAGGGAGATATGTTCAACCACCAAAGACATTTTCAAAAAAAGAGCACAGTATGCCTAGGAGTCTTAATATGCACTCATTTGACAAGAATCTTAATATTCTCACAATTGACTAAAAGCAAAGCATGGCCTAAATACCCAAAAGGCACCCAATCTTGGCTGATCTTAGAAGCTAAGCAGAGCCAACTCTGGTTAGTACTTGGATGGGAGGCCAACAACAAATAGCAGGTGGTGTAGGCTATATTTCAGAGGAAGGAACTGGCGAAACTACCCTGGAGTAATTCCTTGCCTAAGAAAACCTTATGAAATTCATGATATTGCCATAAATTGCCATAAGTTGCCATAAAGGCAACTTAAAGGCACATACATACAAAGTGAGAAATTAGAAAAAGTTTCAAAATCTTTTGTCCCATTGTCATTAAAAGAAATAAATCCTTTGTTTCTTTCCCACTAATTCTCTTGCATAATATGAAATAGTACTATGCCATCCTAGCCAGCAGTGTGTAGTGATCTGAGTGCTGACTACAACTCGGGAAACCTGGGTTCGAATTCTGACTCAGACATAGAAACCCCCTGGTTGACCTTGAGCAAGTCACATTCTCTCAGCCTCAAATGAAGGCAAAGGCAAACCCCCTCTGAACTAATCTTGCCAAGAAAACCCTGTGATAGATCTGCCTCAGGGTCACTATAAGTTGGAAACCCTTGAAGGTACACATTAGAAAATCTTGGCTCTAGAAATTAAGAAAGGTAATGTATACTAAGTAATCTGTTTCATTTAACTAATTTCTGTACTGTAGGGCTACAAATTGTTGCTGGGTTAGAAATGATTGATGTGACCATTCCATTCTGTCTGATGAAGGATTCTGTATGACTAGAAAGCTTGCATTTTCCTTTTGTAAATGTTTTTGTAGATCTTTGCTCTCTAAAAGATAGTATCTTTTATTTCTAATTGCTTATGTTGTGCATGACTATCTAGTCATGCACATAACTATGTTGTACATGACTATCTCTAATTGCATATGCTCTACATGGCTAAGAGAAGGACTCTCATTTGAGTGTTATTCAATTAAACATCCATCAAGTTCCTTGGGGCCTGGACAAACATTGCAGTGCAAACGTGTATCCACAGTAGCTCTAAAGTCAGAGCATCCTTGCTGAAACTGGGCAAGCAATTTTTAAACGCATATTTTTATCCTAGGTTAGCTAAAAATGTTAACCAAACTGTAGCAGCCCTAGAAGCACTTCTAGTTTTAAAATACATGAGTTAATCAGCTTATCACCTTCTGCCTGATTTTCTCTCCACTTCCTTTTCATTTCATCTTCTCTGTTGTTACTTTATCTCACCTCTCTCCCATTTTCCTCCAGTTGTCTCCCTTCCAGTTAGCTATGATCTCTCTGAAGTGCTTTGTTTGCTTAAGGCCACATCTTTTCTGTCCTTGGGAGGTAACACAGTAGGAGACAGCAGCTTCTGTGAAAGAGATGGACTGATTTGATGTGTCACATCCTTAACTAAGCAGACCGTAGAAAATAAGATTGAAATCCAACCACTCCATGTGTTCTTGACGGGGTCCCCTATTCCCTCAAAACCCTGATTGTTTATGGCTTCAAATCTTGGGGCCTTTCTGCACTACACTGTTATAGTGCTGTTATTCCTCTTTCAACAACTTGTGAAATTCTGGGGTTTGTAGTTTACTGAGGCCAAAGAGCTCTCTGGCTGATAATTCTAAATGCCCCTCTCTAAACTGCAAACCCCAGGATTCCATAGGATGTTGAAAGTGGAATAACAGCACTATAACAGCGTAGTGCAGAAAGGCCCTTGATCACACAGAAGTTGGATGTTATGAGCCATGTTCTTAGGTACTGAGTCACCATATGGACAACTTTCGCTGCCCGGTACTGAGGAGGAGATTGGAGTGGCAAAATTCCCTAGGCCTGGACCTCTGAAACATGTCTTTATTATACATTATTTCAAAATAAATTTTGATATCTCAAAGGACTGTTACTAAAAGACAGCATATCCAAGTCTCATATAAGCATCAAGGTTTATTCCTATGAAGAAGAAATGGCAAAGCCCATGAGTGTTATTTTGACTAAATATATTAACTCTCCCATTCTGGTATTCTTGTTTTTAATCTTTGTCACACTAAGTCAACCTTAAGTTCTTAAAAACCCATTTAAAGAAAGTAGTTAACATTTGGTTTGTAGGAAGATTTATGGAGGAGTCCCTGATAAGGCATCTTGCCTTTGGCCCAATATCAGATCTCAGAGTCTCTGTCTCCTCTTCATTCTTCTTGTTAGCTCCATTTATAGAACAAATTTCTGCCAAGGCACCAAAGGCACTATGTAGTTTTATACAACCTGAAAAATGTTTGCTTTTTGTTCTTTGTTTTTGTTTTTGGATTGCAGATGTCAGAATTCTCCAAGCAGCATGAGCAATATGAAAATAAACCAATGATACAAAACTTAGAATAAAGTTCCCAAACTGATGCCCTCCAGCTCTAGGTCCATGCCCATCTTGGCTAGGGATGATGGGAGTTACAATAAAAACTTCTGGAGGGTTTTTGTTGTTGTCTGTCTTCAATTCACTTCCAACTTATGGTGAACCTACCATAAGGTTTTCTGGGGACTGTGTGACGTGCCCAAGGTCACCCTACGGGTTTCCATGGCCAGGTAGGGAATCAAACCCTGGTCTCCAGGGTCCATAGTCCAATGCTCAAATCACTTCACCATGCTGGCTCTCATCTGAAGGTACCATGTTAGAAAAGATTGCTTTCAAACATAGAATTTCTTTCTGGCTGATGTTCAGAAGTTAATACCTAAATCTGGAACCCTTTGCTTCTGCCTTTCTTTGGTTCACAGAAGCTGCAAGTGGTGCAGGGATGGCCCTTTTTTTGGGAAGCGGCAGCTGTTAAGCAGCCTGGGCAACCTGAATGTGGATGCTAAGCCCTGTATGTTCAACAAGCCAGGCTTCAAACAATAGTATTGGCATAGTGCCCTAGAAAGCCCGTGAGACTCCACACATGTGAAATTTAGCCCGCATAGCAGAGCTATTTCCTTTTCCTCTTCCCTGCGCACTCCAGCTTGTCTTCCACAATCTGTTCTTAAGGTTTCCCCAACCCTGTGGAGCAAGTTTAAGGGGCAGCTGGGGGCTTCATGGGAAATGAGGAGTCAGTTTTTCTAGTACACTCCACCTACAATTGTCCAGGCCTACAACTCTTCTTGCAGAATAAAGGAGACTAGGCTCCATGTGCTTATGTTGTAGATTGGATTTATGCCCTTGAAGAAGGCCAATTAATTTACAAACAGGCCAAAATGCACTGGGCTTTTTAAAGAATAAACTTGGGCTATCCATAAGCACGTAGATCCTAGTCTCCTTTATTCTGCTGGTTTATTACATGTGCTTTCCAATACTTAGGCCTGTTCCTACAATCCTTCTTGGCCTATAACTCTACAGCCCTCTTCTTGGCCTATAACTCTGTCACAGCCAGCTGAGCCAGTTTCAGTCTAAAAAGGCCTGGAGGATTAAAGTGGTCCATGCCTGTCCCGGGGGTTTTCACTGTGATGATAGACAAAGAACACTGGATACATTTCCTAGGATCCATTGAGTAAATGAATGCTCTGAATGATAATTTTGTTTCCATGCCTTCATCTTCTGTACAGACAGAACTGATGCTTTCTGAGACAAATTAGGAGAATCTTGGTAGGGAAACAAATGGATTTATTTTTATATTTTAAAAGAACGGAATAGTGAACACAAGTTAAATACAACATGAAAGGTTTAAATAATAATAATCTGAACCTAGTGCTTGGATCAGAAATATATGATCAAGATGCCATAATAACAAGTTCCATACTGCCAAAAATATTTTAGGTTTGACATGACTTACAACCACTTTCATCTGCTGGGCAAGCCTTTTCATTCAGAAATGATTCTCAAAGTCTGTAAAACCAAGCTCTGGGGAGATTAAGTCTGCTGAATTTTTCCAGTGGCTTGCAGTTATTGCCCTTGATGTAAAGTGAAATCTTTGTGTATTGAAGACCACATGTCCTCTGGAAAAATACCCAGAGTTGCAAATATTGGAAGTTAGTTTATATCCTGCTTTTCCGCAGTAGGCTGTGCCCAAAGCAGTTCACTGTAAATACCAATTGTCAAAATAGTGCAGAGCTTGGAAACATTGTTTCAGGGACTGCCTCTCCCAGAATCCAGGCTGTGAGACTCTGAGAGTTGTATTCCCAAACAGTAATTTTTCAAAGCTCTGGAATAATTTTCATTTGGAAGATTGGCAGTGCTTCTTTTGGTCATATGATCAGTTTCTTGTGAAAATGTTGCTCCGAAATGTCTCCATCAAAGAACATGAGGACCATACAAGGAAAAGCATATTCATCCCTGGACACCTTCTCCAACATAGGTGTTTGAAGATTATGTTGATGATATTGTGTGCCTTGACTTGGTGTTGAATGCCAGCAACAAAATTCTTTGCGAGTCATCTTTCTTATACTTATGACCTTCATTGGGTCAAAAATAACATGTCCCAAGACAAATTATTTACCAAGGTCTCCTAGCCTCCTTCCCAACATGCTGTAATGCTTCAGACAGCCTATAAACTAATTCAATCAACCATTTGTAGAGCTTGAATACTTCATTCACTAGACACTCAGGACTCGGATGGTCAGATTATCGCTCACGATGTGTCAGGACTCAACTCTGTATCTGCATATATTGAAGCCAACAGAGACATATATCTCCCTATTTCTCATTAATATCAATCACAGATAAAGATGATTTGAGCTCAGCTTAGGAAAGAAAAAAATAAACAATCCTTTTGATAAGACATCCAGTGTTTTCTATACTCTGTTCTTCTTTCCATCAATTATCGTGGCAGGTTAGTTTTTAACTTCGTCATTCTCTGTACCTGTAGATTAATTGTCCTGATCCAGTAATCTTTCACTATCAGGCAAGAGGAGGGAGACACAGCTCTTTCACGAGCTGAAAGGTCTACTTCACTACTGTTATACAATAACTCATCAATGCCCAAAGGGAACCCCTGGAGATACTTAATTCTTCCTTCCCTTAAAATTGTGGAAACATTTTTAGCTTGTTCCTACACATGGGGTTCTGCTGAGAAAACATGATAATGCTTGGTAATTGTGATCCTGGTGTCTCCTAGAAGCACAGAGTTGGAAGGGGCTGCAATACACAATTAAACCACTCCCAGAAGATGGCCGTCCAACCCATTTAAACAAGTAGAGTCCACACCTTCCAAGCCAGTCTATTCCACTCTTGAACATCTTGCAAAGCCAAGAGGTTTTCCCTAACATTTAAGTGGTATTTCTTTTCTTGTAATTTGAACCCACCGGGAGCAGCAGAAAACAAGTTCACTCCATCTGCTTTGTGACACCCCCCTTCAGTTATTTAAATATGGCCATTATATCACCTCTCAATATTCTCTTCTCCAACTAACCATGCCCAGCTCTTAAACCATTCCTGATGGGTCTTGGTTTCCAGACCTTTTACTATCTCGGTTACTCTCCTCTGAACACATTCCAATTTGTCAATACTCTTCTTGAACTATGGGGTCCAAAACTAGACATGATGTTTCAAGTGAGGTCTGATCAAAGTATAGTACAGTAGTGTGCTGTTGTCCCTTTTTGAAGATGGAGCAACGTTCCGCCTCCTTCAAGTCTGAAGCATCATGAGTAAGATTTCATTCAGCTTCTTCTGTCTAAGTGACCATAAACTGAGCAAACATATTCCTTTGCTGTTGCCCATTCTGTTGTTTTAAGGGGTCCACTCCTCCCAGTTCTTTGAGTAAGTCAAAGTAAGGGAGGAAAATCTGGAAATATTTTAGTGACTCATTCTGGCAGTAACAGTCTGATGTCTGGTTGGTGCACTATGCTGGAATAACCACATCAACATCATTACTGCCAACAGGAGGGAGAAGACTATGGGTGAATCAACCACGCAGAAAGAAAGGCACTAGAGGAACAGACCAATCACAACACATTTCATTCTCTATGCAAGTCCCTCTACTAAAGCAATTGGACTGTTTGTTTGTTTATGAAACAACAGCTATATTCAGTTCAGGGTCACAAAAACATCATTGCCTATGCACATAAATTTGCATGTATAGATTTCTACTATGATACCCCGATATGTGATTTTGGCCCTTGTCTGCTTTCCCCCACCAACAAGACTTATGTTTCAGATGATTCAATGTAGGCTGAAATCTTTCATCAAGGAAATATAGCATAAAAGTTGCAAATGTGGAACTGTGCAACTGTGCAAGTCTCTTTGATGTAACCCTCATTCAACCCTCATTAGTGTCATATAGTCCCCCAATATAGCCATTTCCATGGCAGGGAAGCACAGGGGATCAGCAGTGATGTGTAGCTATTTCCCTTTAGCTGGAAGCACTGTTACACCCATCTGCAGGGGCATTCTGGGAGTCTGGGGGTGCTCTCTGTAAATGGCATCCTTCCAGCATCTCCAGCTAAAGGGACATAGCTGCAAACATTGTTGCCAATTCCCCGTGCTTCCCCAACACAGAAATGGCTGGTTTGAAGAGGCTATAGGACTGAAATGTGGTTGGGGAGCACTTTTGGTCATTTTTCAGTTGGTCAAGAATTATGACCTGCACAACAACCAAAATAACACTTATAATAGTATAAATTGGAAGGAATGTGCTGTTGTAATCCTTCGACAGAATTCTGACAATAGCTTAGTTAAAAAAAATAGGATTTGCCCTGTGGTCATGGTTTCTGAAATCATCACTCTGGAATTCTTTCCCCCCCTTGTCAATATCTTGCTGTCTTCTCTAGTCTTTTTTTTTCTTTCCTAGAATGTAACTGGCAGTTTTTTCCACCCTGCTTCTTCCCTGTGGCCACCATTTCCTTGAATGTTTTCTTAACGGAATGGACTGTAAATTCACTGCTAATGAGTGGCTATAGTTAGCTCAGGAGTTCACTAGTAGGTGTTGTACAGATGGCAAGGGTACCACCTCCTGCTCTGGATGCCATCTTGAAGGTTTGTGGGAACGATTGCTTTGTGCCTTCTGTAGAGAAGAGAATTTGTGAGCATTCTAAGTTGGGTGCTCATAAATCTGAGTTTCTGAAGCTGATCTGAGCATTTAAAATACTCATGGTTTAATAGCTGTTCTGTGCAGGCCAGAAGTGATTTTAGTCCTCTGTCAGGGATGGGGAGTTAATCCACTGAGGTCTTAGTCTGAATTTTAAAGTAAACATTTAATGTGCCAAACCTGTTCTGGAGATATGGTACAGCCCCTTGGATAGCCCCTTTGAAGTTCAGACTAAAAGCTGTAGCAGATATACTGTTCCAATGACATGGAAGCCATCCACAGCCACTGGTGCAGATTTAAGTCAACCTTGTGACCTGTTGCACTCAGGCTGTTCAGTCTTAGATGCATGGAGAGCATTGACGACACTCTCCACAGATTTTCCTAAACAGCAAATGTAGTTGCAGGGGAAGCAGTTTACATCAAGGTTGCACCACCGTGAAAGGGAAGAGGAATGAAGATTCTTCAGATTCCCTTCAGCCCCATCTGCCATGGCTAATTGTCGGGGACTGTGGGTAGCTCAAAACATTTGGAGATTCAAAGGTCCCTTATCTCTGATTTAGCCGTTCACTTTCTCTCTCTCTCTCACACACACACTTCCTTGCTTGAAGACAGGTTACAAGGAATTAAAAACTGGGTACAGCAAAAAAATAAAAATAAAAAAATGTACAGAAGTTTAAAAAATAATTAAAGTACAGTTTAGTTAAAAATTAAAAAGGTAAAACTATAGAAAATACAATTAAAACATAGCATAACCCTATTTAAAGTCCTATCTACCACATAAATTATGAGTCAAAGGCTTGTCTGAATATAAAAGTCTTTGCCTGTGGGGAAAAAGGAAAAGAGAAAGGGGTTCAACTGAACCTCTACTAGGAGGGAAATTTGCAGTATAGAATGACTACTATGCCATGCTGAAGATATTTATAATTGAGCTGTGGTACCCTGATCCACAAAAGTTCTGGTCACTGCACCTAAAAAAAGAGGATATTGTAGAGTTGGGAAAAGTGCAGAAAAGGGCAATGCAAATGAGGAAGGAAATGAAGCAACTAACTTATGAAGAAAAGTTACAATGTTTGGGGTTATCTCAGAAAAAAAGGCAAATAAGAGGAACATGTCAGAGGCGTACAATATTATGAATAATATGGAAAGGGAGATAAGGAGAAGCTTTTCTCCTTTTCTCATTATACTGGAACCCAAAGTCATCCACTGAAGCTAAGCGACTGGAGCTTCAAGACAGGTAAAAGGAAATATTTCTGCAGACAGTACATGGCTGAACTTCACTGCAACAAGATATCGTGAAGGCTTCCAGCCTGATTGGCTTTAATAGGAGACTAGATAATTTCATGAAGGGCTGGCTACAAGTGTCTTCTAGTAAGTATAGTTCCATATCATCTTCAGTATCAGAGGCAGCGTGGAAAGTGCAGTTGCTCTCATGTCCTACCTTGAGGCCTCCATAAGGAATTGATTGGTCACTGTGTGAGCATGACATGGGACAAGATAGGCCTTTGATCTGATATGACATGGCTCTTAGATTCTTAGAGTTGGCTCCAGCATATTGTTGCACTTGTTGGCTGAAATCTTGCATTGTCACCATAACTATGATGACAGATCTCTGTATTCATAGTTATAAATGCCAATGACCCCTCCTTCATCGACCTTTGCAGCCTATCTGTGCCCTGATCCAAGTGTTTCCAAGGTGCTGGAGATCAGACACTGGGAAATGACATTTGTGGCATACTTCTGTTGTGGGATGCCTTGAGAACAAACTGCTGGAGAGATCCATCTGTGTTCTACCATAACTGCATACCCTAAGACGTGCCTGGGAGCAACCTGCAAATGTCATTTCCTGGTACCCTGATCTCCAGAGCATCGGAAACACCTTGGTCTGAGTGCTGCCAGGCTGCAAAGGTAGGTTCTTGAAGATATGTTCAATTGTTCATTAATGTAATCTGTAGTTACAACATCTTAAGTCCCCCTTATGATATCATAATTGCTGAAAAGGATGCCAACCACTCTTCTTAAAAGTAAATTTCCAGTCTTTGGTTCACAGACATTTGCAAAGTCCACTATCATTATACAAAATACTGGGGAAATGGGAAGCTTTTCCAGATTTTCATTCTCTGCATGACAACACATCAGTGGACACAGAGCTAACATGAAAAGCCTTCAGACTAGAAATTCTTTGGTATATTTGCTTGAACATGTATTTGATTCCAACTTGATTTGTTGTTTTCCAGACTGGGTCTCCTTTATGTCTGATCAAGCCCTTTCTGTCAGGGCTTGGAGACACCTTAATCCTTCCTTACATTGAAGAGATAAGGTTTATAACACCAGAAACTCTTCTTAGCCCTTCTCTGAGTAACTGATTCACATACAGAAAGGTAAGTGAACTGTGAAATGGTATAGTTCACTGTCTATTTCCAGATGTTGTTAATAATACAATTAGTCCATGCGCGCGCGCACACACACACACACACACACACACTGCTAGTGAATAAAATGTAAGAATAAAATCTATTTTGGGGGCAGATTATGCAAGTAGAATTGTCCCAAGATATTTTGCTGCCTAAGGCTGTGAATGATGATGGTGCCTCCTCTCTTTCTTTCTTTCTACGAAACTTGACTGGATATGCAGATAAAGCTCCTTTCAATGTTGGCAATACAACAGTGTTTTCTCCTCCATGAAAGATAGCACACTAGCTCTGGAAACTCAGGATGGTCTATGTGATAAACATCTCCTTCCTGCAATGTTGTGCTTGCCCCTCTTGCTTTCTGCCAACCCTGACTCCAAGGACAGAATCAATGTAAGGTATAAATAATACATTCCATTTTCTTCCCATCTGTCCTTTTTTGTGGCTTATTTGATAGAGTAGCTCAAGCTAAACCGGAAGGAAAATGAACAAAGACTAGTGTTGGAAGTTACATACATGTACCTATTATATTAGAGCTGAATAAACCATGCCTTCTCAGATGTAGGACTTCCAACACTTATCCACCTCAGCCAACATGGCAAATGATCAGTGTGAGGTGAACTTCTGAAGTCTGATAGGTCCCCCAGCCCTGTACTAAAATTAAAATAATCTCCTTCATACCAGCTGCTTTTCATGCAATACATCCATCTCTCATCCTGGTAACATTCCCAACCAGGGTTTTACTACTAGGTTTTTAATTCCTCTTGGTGGAATGTAAATAACTTTCCATCGAGACACTTACTTCCCTGCTATGTTTCTCAAGATTTATAGTTACATATTCTTTTCTGCTCAAAGGTTGTTGATGAACCCTTTTTCCTCTTGATGTTTTTGGACTATGACTGACTTCCTTAACTCCATAATGTCTGGGATTTATTGAATCCCAGAGCATCAGAAAGCCCAAAGTTTCCCCACACCTAATCTAAAGCTAATTTGAGCACTGGACTACAACTCTGGAGAACAGGGTTTGAATCCCTGCTTGGCTATGGAAACCCACTAGGTGATGTTTGGGCAAATCACACTCTCTCAGCCTCAGAGGAAGGTAGAGGCAAACCCCCTCTGAAGAAATCTTGCCAAGGAAACACTGTGATAGGTTCACTTAACGATCACTGTAAGTTGGAAATGACTTTAAGGCACACAACAGCCATTTCCGCACTACAGCTGGCCCCTCCCAAAACTGCAAACCCCAGGATTCCATAGGATGTTGAAAGTGGAATAATAGCACTATAACAGTCTAGTGCAGAAATGGCCAACAATAATCTAAATATCCCAAAGCGTCAAACATGAGCTCTATGGACTGATATCATGAGGAGCAAGAAAAATGGGCTATAGCAATTTCTTGCAGACAGCATTTGAAAGGCAATGTCTCCCAGGTATGTCTAATTGCAGGTAAAAGCCTGAATCCTGGTGGCTAATCCCAAATGGAGGAGCACCACTGAACTGATTGCAGCTTAGTGAATGAACACTATTGGTAAATCTCACAGATTCAGTGGGACTACTCTAGTTGGAACTAAAAAGAGGATTGAGACCAAAAGCCTACCACTGAGCACATGCTCAGTCCATCTTTGCAACTGATGTCTTGGATGTGGGTGGGGGTGGGATTCTTCTAGTCTACAAGCATGACAGTGGCAGCTTACTCTTCTTACTCTTTGTTGATTTTTCAAAACTTGGTCACCCATACTTCTTGTCTGATGGAACTCAAAATAGGGTACATAGAAGTCCCAGCTACTTCTCCGTACTTTGACAGCATCCAATGCTCACCTTGCTTAGACCGAATGAAATTTCTAAATCTTTTTTATGTCAGACCAGAGTTGGGCAACTGCAGAGGGGGCAGGGAGCATTCTTCTCCCTTGCATCCCCCTGGAAGCCACACTGGCATGCCTGACATGACAGGAAGTGACCTCTTATCAATTCTGGTTTCATTTTCAGCAATTTTTTAAAAAGCTTTTCAGAGTCCTTTAATGTGTGGGTGGGGGACTTGGGGGCCAAACTGCTGAATTTTGCAGTGAGTTTAAGCTGGTTTTTGTGGGATAAAAATTTACCTTAAAAAAAAAGAGAGAGAGAGAGAGAAAGTACAGGGTCTGGGAACTTTGGGGAGCTCCAGGGCCTAAAAATTGGGATTCCATGAGCCACATGGAGCCTGCACTGTCAAGCAGAGGTGCTCCATGTGTTGTGCTTGTAATGCACTGAGTGTTTACATGTAATTCAAGGCTAATCTCTAAAAATGTGGAGTACAAATTTAAATTTTTTAAACGTATGAATCCAAACATCCATGCACACTTTTTATTGTCAGAGGCACCCATCTGCATAGTGGGGGGGGGGTATGTGTCCCCTTTTCTATCATATATATATACACCGTGCACTGCGATCTGCAGATTCAGTAAACTCCTCCCACACACACACAGACACACACACAAAAAGCATTTTGTTTTTTGGAAAGGCTGTAAGGGATGTTATAGGGAAGAAGTGTCTGGAAAGTCTGCTTCTGTCAGCTTGTTTGCACTTGCCTTAAATCTGGATGCAAGCCCTGTTTATAAGGAGGCATATGATTACAAGTACATTCAATAGGAAACCGACAAAAGGTTTGCTTCCTTATTCTGACATGTGGGCTTCAACTTGGCCTAGATCTAGATTGAATGGTTTGTTCAGAAAACAGTGTAGTTCCATTTCAGGCTCTCAGAAGGAAGGGAAGAATACAAATCTAATTAATCTGTTTTAAAAAAGAATACTGCACTAGGACCCTATTCTGCAAATGCCTATCCTAATTTAGAAAATACAAGGGCATAGTCACAGGAACTAGCATGGAATAGTGGTTTGAGCATTGGACCACAAATTTGGAGACCAGGGTTCAATTCCCTGCCTGGCCATGGAAAGCCAATGGTTACTCTGGGCATGTCACACACTCTCAGCCCTGGAAAACTCCATGATAGGTTCACATTAGGGTCTCTATAAGTTGGCAATGATTTGAAGACACACAGCAACAACAATTTTGAGAGCCAACATGGTGTAGTGATCTGAGCATTGTACTAAGACCCTGGAGACCGGGGTTCTATTCCCCCACTTGGCCACAGAAACCCACTAGGCAACCTTGGGTGCAGCACATAATCTCAGCTCCCAGAAAACCCCACAATAGATTCACCTTGGGGTCTCCCTAAGTCAGAAATAACTTGAAGGCTCCCAGCAACACACTTGCAGGAAGCAGAAGTGACTGATATGAAGCAAAAGCAAGATTTTATTATGCTAAGAAACATATAAAAATATTCACATGGACAGGAAGTGAAAAGATGAAATATCCAAAATATTGATAAGAATTGTTTAATGTTTTGATATTCTGTTTTATTTGACATTTGTTTAAATAGATTAATAATTCACTTCTCAGTATTCTGTGCATAGACCATAACTTTAAATCAAAGCTGAGTCTGATGGTGATACAATCATTGTCCTGTTCCCTGGAATAACTCTGGAAAATGCCCCTAATGTACCAAATAAACTGATAGGGATTCTTTTGGATGATGGTGATGCAGGGACCATGTTGTTTAAAGTGCTAATGTTTTTATGATGAGTCCCACTGAGATGAAGACAACTAAAGGGTGGCATAGTATAATACTGCACAGTACAATGGATTGCTAAAAGTTCATTATAGTTCAGTATCTGCAATGCTGAGATAACACTGACCTAGCTTTCATGATTGTTTTAAGCAAGCAAATAGTACTATGGAAATGCTAAATATTAAGGTAATCACTAAACTTGCATATCTGGTTTCCTGTTTGCTTCATACAGTGTTGCTATAACACAGTATCCAAGAGAAAGAGCTACAAAACAGGATGTCCCCGATTCAAATTTTGCCACTGCTATAAACTTACTAGTCTCAGTCCCTTCCCCATGTGTAAAGTGAGTTTAAGCTTCCTGCTTGGTTTGTTTGCTGAACTAACACTCTACTTTTCTCCCGAAGAGGGTCAAGCAATGAAAATAAATCAAATAAAACAATTGCAATTAAAACATAAGTCACATCCAAGACTTTGAACTGGGTCCAGAAACAAAGCAATAGTCAACAAAGCTATTCTAACAAGGGAGTCACATGCTTGCTGTAACCAAGCCCCTTTAGCATTCTAGTTGCAGAATTCTGGACTGGCCCAAGTTTCCAGAACAAAGGCAAGGATTGAAAGGATTATATGTCTACATAATGTTTGGAATACTTGCAAGCTCAACGTAACTGTTAAATATTACGATTATTAAATAGCTGCTATTCCATATTACATTGCATTGCATGTTTATCACTACAAGTGGTACCCCTTATGCTCTGGATTTGATATAACAAAACTTCCACCACCCACCCACTAAGCATGTTTAACAATAAATTATGTTCCACAGAATGGCCACTGACTGTAATGAGGTAAAAATGGGCATAGAGAGCATTTCCAGTAAGTCCAAGGCTTACATATTACAATGAAAGATGCTTTATCTTAATGCAAACACCAAAAACCCACATTCGGTGGGCTGTGAATAAGACACCAGCATTTTCCAGCATATCTCTTGTTTCTGGATTGTTTTTTGCAATGATAGAAGTTAATCATAGTGTTTTGATGCAATCATTGCACAACCCTCAGAACAAAAGACTCTTGAACTCCATAGTAAGATAAGTTATCTGACCAAATCAGATTGCTCCAGAGACTGTCCCCCCCTCCCTGAAGAATAGTCTTCCCTCAATTTAAGTCAAGGATAAGACAGGCAACTTGGAACTTGGTCTGTGTTCTTGTTATGCCAAGCCCTAATTTACATGACAATAAAAGACCCAATCAGGTCTTACTCAATGAATTAGTTTAATTCAACATATTACCCTTATATTAATATTAATAGATCACTTTCCCACTCACCCAACATGTAAATGCCCCTGTGCAAAATATCTTCTTAACATATGTATCCATCACCATGAAACTCTATAGCTCTGAATACTCATCAGAAGAACAAACTGTAGTGCAAATCTCTTTTGGGGGTCGCCAGCAACCCTGCTGGGCATCAGAGGGGCATGAATACAGTTCTAGGGTCCTGGTAGCCCATGAAGTAGGGCAAAGGCACTGGCCAGAGAGCCCCTGGCTGCCCTGTTGAAGTGTTTCTGGGATCACCTGGGGGAGCTGGCAGTGGTGGGAAAGGCAGGCCAGAAGGCAAGGGAACTTCCCTCCTGCTCAAAGTCTGCTGATGGGGTGAATAAACATAGGATACGGGCCCACTCTGGAGGCCAAAAGGGAGAGGACTGTAAAATGGAACCGTATGGCAAGTCTCCGATCTCATATCCTGCATCTGGCGCTTCAGCTTCATCCTCCGGTTCTGAAACCAGGTCTTGATCTGTGGATAGCAAAGAAGAAGAGCTGAAAGGACTCAGAGCACTCTCTCCTCAGACAGACCAAGCTGTGAAATCATCAAGACTAACAGAATTATCATAGAGTGTGCTTTTGTGGACTACTGCCTGCTTCATCAAATACATGGAGTAGTCTCTAGTCTGAGGGCCCTTTCACACTACACTTACTCCACTTTAACCCATCCACATGCTTTGTCTCCTGTGTCCATAACCCGCGCCTAAGTTCATAACCTTTCCCAACTGCTCCTCTCCCAGTTTTCCAACTGCACTTCCCCCTGCCCATGAGTCTTATGTTCGCCTGAGGCTTAAAGAAACCCAGCTCCTGCTTTGATTGTCTTTTGCCCTTTTAAGACTCTAGAAACTAGCGCCTTCCCCATCCCTACCCCCGCCTCTGGGCCCAGGAGGAACAGCTTCTGAGCGGCCCCTTACCTGCACTTCGGAGAGCTGCATCTTACTGGCCAGCTTCCGCCTCTCGGCGGCGCCCAAGTACCGGTGCCGCTTGAAGGAGCTCTCCAGGGTGCTGATCTGCTCCAGGCTGAAGGCGGTGCGTAAGCGGCGGGTGCTGGTGCTTCTCCCGCCGCCGCCGCCGCTCTCTGGGGCCTGGCCCTCCGAGAGGTTCCCTTCCCCGTCGGAGCCGCATTCCGAAGCGCTCCATTCCCTTTTGGGAGCGACCGAGGCTGTCGGGAAAACAGGGGCGTAAGAACCGGATCGAATAAGGCGCAAGGCTCGCATTGTTTCCGAAAGAAGAGTGTTGTGCCTTCACGTCCTTCCCAACTTACGGCGACCCTTCCGCTTAGGCTGACACAGTGCGACTTGCCCAAGTGGGTTTGCATGGCCGAGCGGGGATTGGAACCCTGGACTCCAGGGTAGTAGTCCAAACACTACATCACGCTGGCTCCAAGAAGAATTACTGGGTTGAAATCAGCCTTCCACAACCTGACACCCTCCAAAGGTATTGGACTACAATCCCCATCGTTCCCTTGCCAGCACAGTGGGTACCTAGAGGACCATTGGAGATTGTGTTTGGAGGGCGCAAGGTTGAGGAAGGCAGGAAGACGGTCCAACCTTCAGGGAAACTTGATTCAGAAGTAAGCCGCACAGTGTCCAGTAGAACCCCCTGCTCTCAGATCTATCTCCACACACAGGACTGCAGTTACAAGGCCTGAATCCAGTTGCTAGTCCCAACTATAGTAGACCCATCGAAACAATGGAATTTACCAGGCCCAGCATATTCTCATTGATTCAATGGATCTAACTATACTGGAGAATCATAACTGGATTTAGGTCTCGGTCCTTTTCCAGGACATCATGGAAAATGAGCGGCGGGGATGGATCCAAATCACCCTCTGTGCCGCTCTCCCGTCGAGGCAGCGCTCCTAAAGAAGCACAAAGGCGTAGGTTGCAGCTTACTTGCTCTGGCTGTTCTTTCGTGCAAGTAAGCGAAAGCCTGGGAAATTGGAGGAGTACAAGCCACCATTCAGTTTGGGGATAAACTCTCGGATGCGTTGGGGGAAAGAAACAGAAAAGGACCGACCACGAGAGGCGAGGAAGACCCTGTCCTTCGACCCGAATGTCAGAAAGCACCGATCTTGAAGCATATTCTGATTTGCACAACGTAGGACCCTTGCTTCCCCATTCTTTCTTTTGACCCATTGCACCTGTGCAATTACAACAGTTAGATCCCACTTTAACTGTCCTGGCTACATCCTATGAATCCTGGGGTTTGTTGTTTGGGGAGGCACTAGAACTATCTGGCTCAGAATTTAAACACCTGGCTATACATGCCAGGATTCAATAGGGTGGACTGTGGAAATTAAAAGGGAATGGGCCCACGATATTTGTGCCGTGTGAAAGTAATTCCATGTCCTGGGTTTTAGGAAGTTGTATTTTCTAGCTTTTACTTTCTGGTTTAATATTGCAAACCGCTTTGGGATTTTTTTAAATTTTTTTATTTATCTATTTATTTATTGAAAAAGCGATATAAAAATCTCTCAAATTGTGTGCCTTCAAACGGTTTCCAACCTGTGGTGACCCCAAGGCAAACCTATGGTAGGATTGACAAGATTTGTTTGCAGAAGCAAAATCCCTCTGAGGCTGAGAGAGTGTGACTTGCCCAAGATCACCCAGTGTGTTTCTCCGACTGGGCAGAAATTCGATTCATGGTCTCCAGAATCGTAAACCAACGCTCAGACCGCTACACCATGTTGGCTTTCCAGCCAAGTTAAATGTAATAAAAAAAAATGAAGAGCGGGCTCGCAGAAGACTGGTTTACCTCCGCTACACCGGTTACGCTGCCAGCGAACAGTATCTGGAAAACCTCTCCTCTCCAATGTGAGAATAGCCCCCGGCCCGCCATCCTCGGATCTCCGGATTCCCAAAATACTATTTAGGCAGTTTGAAGAAATTCCTTTTTTTGGACTGTTTGTCCAAACTGCCTGACGATTTTTGGTAACCCCATTAATTTCACAGGGTTTTCTCAGACAAGGAATACTGAGAGGTGGCTTTGCCAGTTACTACCTATGAAGTCTAGCCTCCAGCACCTGGTATTCGCTGGCGCCCTCCCATCCAAGTACTAACCACAGCTGACCCTCCTTAGCGTCCAAGATCAGACAGGATCTGTTGCCTTTAGGTACGGGACTATCGTTCTCCAAAAACCCGTAGCCACCCTGGCCAGAGGATTTGGGTACTTGCAGTCCAATGAAAGGAACTTTCCCCAGTCTGGGACTGAGGAATCCCGAGAGACAGGCAGGCGGCCGACGACCAAGCCCCGATTCCAAGGGCGCCAGGATTGGGGGGGGGGGGGCGTCCCTTACCTGCGGGCGAGGAAGCGGAGAAGCCCAAGTTCTTCGCGGGAGAGGGAGGGAGCTGCTCCGAGGGCGACCCTTGGAAGACGACCCGCCCGCCGCTCGCAGGTCTCTCTCTCCCCGTGGGCTCGCCCTGTTGGGCCGCGATGCCCTCGGAGCAGGCCGAGGAGGCGCCCTCCCGGACGGCATCGGCCCCGGTCTGGGCGTCCTGGGTGGCCCGGCTGCTCTGGGAAAGCCAGGCGACGGAGGCGTAGGGGGCCTTGGTCATGGCGCGGCTGGGTTGGGGGTCTCGTGGCTTTAGCCGTGGGGAGCGAAGGGATCCGGGCCCGTTCGGGGAGGCGCAGACCCGGACGGGCGCCTCTTATAAAGCCGGGCTCCCCCCACCCACCCCGGGCCCGCGGGAGTCAACGCACATCAAAGGGCCGCCGAGGGCCGTCTAATTATCATCGGGCCTCCCGGACAAAAGGGGCCGTTCGCACTTTTCCCAAAGCCCGGGCAGGGCTGGCTCCGCGGTGTCTGCCGACTGATAGGGGACGCTGGGCTAAGCCATTTACAGGAGGACCGCTCACTTCCTTCGGCCTGCCCGGCCCTCCGTGGAAATAGGGTTTACTGCCCGGCCCGATGGACGGCGATTTCAAAAGGCGATCCAGGATTTCAATAACCCCCCGGGGGACTCTCGAGGGATTTGGCCATGGCCGTTCCGCTTAAAGATACAGTTTTTCGAGGGCAGGGCGGGCGGGCGGGTGTGTGTGTGTGTGTGTGTGTGTGTGTGGCCTGTCCTTTTTTATTATTATTATTATTATTTTCTTTCGTTTTATAATTTGCAAGGATATTGATCATTTTCATGGAATCGGTTCCTTGGCTTCTGTTGTGTCCTAGAATGGGAAGGGACCCCAAAGGAATCTAGGCAACCCACTACCATTGCAGGAAGACTCTGGCCATTTCAGCCCTAGACTGTTATAGTGCTATTATTCCACTTTCAACATCCTATGGAGTCCTGGGGTTTGCAGTTTAGGGAGGGGCCGGCTGGCCCCTCCCTAAACTGCAAGCCCCAGGACTCCATAGGATGTTGAAAGTGGAATAATAGCACTATAATAGTCTAGGGCTGAAATGACCACTACTGCTAAAGCACTCCTGAGAGGTGGGCTTCCAACCTATGGAAGAGAGTGCAGCACTGAAGAGTCTGTTCCACTGTCAAACTGGCTCATAAAATGGTCATGAAATTTTCAGAAAATGTTTTTCAGTACAACGAAGATGGTCTTCCATTTGAGAGAGAAGAGAAGAGAAACCATTGTTGGCTGACACTAAACAAAACACCTGAAATTCGCATTCAGTTCATGCTTTTATTACAACTAACAAAAATGTCCCAAGAAGATGCAAGCTGTTGAGTTCTTCAAAACTCTGTCAGATGTAGTTTTACAAAAAAAAAAAAAAAAAAAAGAGGCAGAGCAGGGAGATGGAACAACAGTACTGACTGCAGGTTTTGTTATTGTTTGTCTTATGACACAGCACAGGTTGTCTTGTGGAACAGCACAGGTTTTGACTTTATAGTAACTTCTTTTCTCATGCTTTATTTTTATTTAATTTTTTTTTTTTGTACCAAGAAGCCATTGGAAGAGTTCTGGAAAATCTGAAAGTCTGTATACTTTTGCAGCATTTTGGTTGAGCCTAATAGAGATCCAACTATTGATTTTGCCTAATTCCTGGCAGCTTTACCTGTTGGACTGCAATTCCAAGCAGCCCTAGATAGTGTAGTCAACAGTGAGGAATGCTGAGAGTTGCAGTTCAATTCAGGAACAAAGTTGTATTCCCCCACCCCCACCTTTTGTCTCTTTCCTCTCTTTTCATAGGCTGAGAAATAGGTAACTGCCTGAGGGTCAGCCTGTAGGTGTCATAGCTGAATGGGGATTTGAACCCAGATCTACACTAATCCTAGTCTGACTACTACATCCCAGTAGTCCTTCTACAGCAATAAAGAAAGCCTCACCAAGTATTAAGTGAGTTTTCATTACCTGTTCTTACTTTAATGTTTAACCAAACATTCTAAAAAGGTAATCAAGGCAGCTTTCAGCCATACACTGTTATGGGTTTCGGCCATACTGTCTAAAAGAGAGATTGTATACACAAGATCTGGCTAATTCAATCTCATGTTAATAGCCTGCATTACAAAATCGGACAGAGGCATGAAGTACTTCTGATGGTGCAAGCAGAAAAAAATATATACAGGTTTTTTTTTTCATTTTTTTACTAGTAAACAGAATATCTACAAGGTGATAGTGTCTATCCATCCATGCACCCATCCATCCATCCATCCTATTAATATCCTACTATTTAGTACCAGATCCTGTCTAATTTTGGAAAGTAAGCAAGGTCAGGCGTGGCTATACTTAGAAGGGGTACCACCAGGCAATCCAAAGTTTGTTGTTAACTGCTGTCAAAGTTGACTTTTAGCCTTTCTGCTCTACACTGTTATAGTGCTCTTATTCCACTTTCAACATCTTGTGGAATCCTGGGGTTTACAGTTTAGGGAGGGGCATTTAGAATTGTCAGCCAGAGAGCTCTTTGGCCTCAGTAAACCACAAACCCCAGAATTCCACAGGATGTTGAAAGTGGAATAATCACACTAAAACTGTGTAGTACAGAAAGGCCCTGTGTTCCTTTACAAAGACTGTATGAATAGTCCTGTAATGCAGAAAGGCCCTTTGACTTATGGTGACCCTATGGATAGGAGATCTCCAAGCTACTGCATCCTCAACTGTCCTGCTCAAGTCTTGCAGATTCAGAGACATGGCTTCCTTGATTGAGTCTAGCCCTCTGTGATGCAGTCTTCCTCTTTTCCTACTGCCTTGCACCTTATTAAGCACTAGTTCCTTTTCTAGTGTAACTATATGTCTGAGGAAGGCAATGGCAAAACCAGCTCTGAGTATTCTTTGCCTAGGAAAAGCCTATGAAATTCTTGAGGTCGTCATAAGTCAACATGCAGTATGAAGACGCACGTGAGCACATACACATGTGGCACACAAAACTCCCATAGCAGCCTGGCAATCTCTGCTCTTTGGTTTACAATCTAAAATTAAGATGTGACACATGCAGAATTAAGTGCAGGGAGGAAGAAGGGGAGAAACAGCTTCAGATTAGTTTGTATAATGACTAGCTGGATGAAAATAGTTCAGGTAACCAACTAGAACGGCTACGGTTGACAGAGGGCTAAAAGAAAGCTGGTCTTTCTTAGGAAAGGCAATGGAATCTCTTGGCTTCTTCCCCCCCCCCCCCCTCTGGCCTGCTGCACTTGGATGTGTCAGGCCTGCTGGAATGCTCAAGATCTTAACAAGCCTGTCAGTAATAAAATTAGGCCTAGCCCTTGTTCCTAACAAGGCTTTAATGACTCCATTTACCTCCAGACAAAAAGGTGCTTTGTCCAGATATGTATTTTGCATTGTAGATCCCATCTTAACACCTCTCCTATCTGGAGCAAGAAGGAGAGACTAGACAGATGCAACTTGGATTGCCACACATCTAGCTAGAAAGGAATTTGCCCTCTGGCCAGTGTACCTTGGGCCGAGTAGATGAATTTTGCATTAGGTATGCTCAGGAAAACAAGTTTTCCATAGGTCTGACAGCTGCCATCTTTGACCTTCAGTGGTGTTTTTCCTGCAGACGTCACTGGCTAGCAACTTCAGCTTTTTATTTCTTCCTTTTCCTCTTCTCTCCTGCCCCATCATCCACCATTCAAGTTGTCTAGATTCTACCTTGGGAAAGTTAATTTTTTTAAAAAAATATGTAATTCCTACCAAAGCTAAATTTGAGGGGGGGGGGGGGATGGAAATTTAAAGCTAAATGTAAATTTGAAGGGATGATGTGTGTGTGTTTTTTAATTTGTTTGTTTTCTGTTTTAATGATTTTATAACTTCTGGCTTGGAGCTATATCCTGAATAGGCTTTCTCTACTACTCATGTTCCCTAACTGTGGTGATTTCTGCAGATAGATACATAGGGCAGAGTGCGGATCTTCTCACGGTTAAGACTCCACATGCTGCTACATTACATTCTAAGGCAGAGTGGAGACACCCCTATGGCCATTTTTGGCATTTCCTGACCCTTGGCAGGCAGCACCACAGCATTTGGGGGACTGGAAGTGATATTCTGGAAACTAGAAGCCCTGTCTGAGTGTTATGGGGAGAGATTTTCTGTTCTCTCAGAGAAGGGGGGAAAAGTAGTGCTAATATGCTAAGTCATGCCCTTTTGAGTAATTATTAAGACAAAGATTAATTTTTTTCCCCTTTACAGAATATAATTTTCAGGGGGAATCATGGCCAGGGGATTCAAGTTTGGGAGCAAGGTCCATACAGCTCCTCCCCAGGCCTGTATGCGGCTTGTGGACCACACAGTTCCCACCTCTGTTTTAGGAGGAGCATGTGTTCTAGAACAGAGATAGGAATTAGGAAACCCACTGGGTGACCTTGGGTGCATCACACACTCTCAGCCCCAGAAAACCCTGTGATAGGTTTGCCTGAGGGTCACTATAGGTCCGAAATGACTTGAAAGCATATCATCACCGCAACAACAATGTGCTCTAGAAAGAGGAAATTTCAGCAGTGAAAGAAGCAGAAGCCAAAGAGAGAGGAGGAAAAGGAGGGGGTTTAAGTACGCAGCTTGATGTGCAGGCCTACATCCAGTTGTTATTCCTAACTAGCATATATACCCTGTGTTGCCCAGGATTTTATTTTCTCATAGGTAATACTTGTTAGAAAGATTCAAGATCCTATGTTTCTATTGCCCCAAACTGTCTTATCCAGTACTTGTAACTTTTCCCCATATTCCCCAATCCAATCTGTATTCAGGGTTATTAACATACAGAGGTTGGGTTCCTGAGAGAATACACTGCCCTTATCCTTCTTGCTGTTAGGCCTCGTCTCCATAGTAACTGGCCTGTTCCAGACAGACACAGTTGACTGAGGCCAAAGAGCTCTCTGGCTGAGAATTCGAAAGGCCGCTCCCTAAACTGCAAGCCCCAGGATTCCACAGAATCTTCTTAGGCAGCCAATCATATGAGGTCTTCACCTGACACCGACAAACAAACTTTGACTTTTATATATTAGATTAGAATAGGCCCTCTGAAGCTGTGAGATTTTGGCAAGTCAACACTTAACATCAATTCATTCATTGATTGCATTGATTCCATAGTTATACTTCAGTTGGGATTAACAATTGGAGTTAGGTCAAGATATGCAATTGGGAAAATGGGAGAGAGGAAGGAGACACACCTTATATGCTGGAGACAGGGCATTAGGAAGAATATTTCTTGCAGCACAAGTACACAGAAAGCCTTACAAAAGACTGAAAAGTGGGTGGGAAAGTGCCCTTGCTGCCCCTGCCCCATCTTTGAAAATAAAATTTGGTGCTATTATGGGGGTAATTTTCCTATCCCAAACACCACTACAGGGCCAAATGCCCCACACAGACGCTGTTGTTTTACTTCCCCAGTCACCATCCCATCCCTTCCTTTTCCCTCAAAGCCTCTTTTATTATTTTTTTGGCAGAGGGAAGGGACTGGATTTTGGCTACTTATAGCAATTAAAGGTGACATGGCGTCACTTCCCAGGCAGCTGGATGTGCCAGTGTAGCCCATGGTCAAAACTTACTCCCTTCCTGCAGTTCCCCCTCACAAACTTCAAGCCAGTCAAATTATTGCGAACTGCAGCACAGAGGTGCCAGTTTTTGCAGCCCACATTTGATTGAGCAGCAGGAACGCACAGGCTAAGAAAAGACTTGGAACTGAATCATTGCTCTTTGATACAGAGATGGGAATTGTCTGGCCCCGCAGGCAACTCCCAGTAAGTCTGGCCAGCATAGCCAATGGTGACAAAAATGGTGTGTGAGTTGGAGTTTAGCAACATCTAGAGGGCTGAACAGTTTCCTTGGCTGGTATAGTAAATAACAACTACTGATTCCTATGGAGGGCATGACACTGATACAGGGTGTAAACAAGGAGCAAAGAAAGCTGCTTGTTCAGCATTGTTTTATTTTATTTTTGGTGTGAGGTCTACTCATGTATTTGCCCAATCAGAAGCTCTGCGTGGACAAAACCCAGCAACTGAATAACAGACATGGTACAAAGACATGCTGTGGTGGGAACAAAAGTTTAGAAACAGGATGCCACCCGGTGGACACGGCAGAACAATGCGAGTGGATACACTGCCTGGTTAACCTCTGAGGCCAAGGCTCACAAAGTATATTAGGCAAATATAGGACCACCCAGTGAACTAATATTTGTGCAAGTCAATGTGGCGCCTTTCACTACTGCACTCAAATTCATAGTAGTGAAATATGACCCAATACTTGTTCTCTGTTTATTTATAAGGCCATTCCCCATCCATTAGTCATCCCCTCACAGATCGAGAAAGCCAGGACATTGATCTTCAGCACAGTTTTGGTGTCTTTGGAGGACTTGTTCAAAACGTGAACAGGATTTGATAGGTGCCATGGTTCTCTAAAGCCTGGGAGAGAGAATGAATATTGCACACTCATTGCTTTTACACCTAGCATATTCACCAGGGTTTAAAAACAGCAACAGTTTGAGCCTGAGTTGCATATAAAGTGAAGCACATTTTAGTTCAGTGAGATTTGTGTGTGCCTGACCCTGAACTAGATTGTGGCCTAAGACAAACCGACTAAATAACACTGGGGAAAAGGTTTTGTTTTTTTTTTGTAATAATTTTTATTAAGGTTTAATCTTGAAAATAAACCTCCCCACACACATTTCCAGGCTTAAATCTTCCAGTTGCAATTGCTCATTTCCATTACATATAAACATAATTTCCATTTTACAGAGAAGAGAACGATTACATTATTTCTTCTTGATTTCTTATACATTTATATCCTTACCCAATCCAATACTCCTTTCCATTCTTTTTCAAAATTCTGGATAGATTTATTCTTCAAAGAAAATGCTAATTTTTCCATCTCTATCATATCCAGAACTTTTAACTTCCACTCCTCAATATCAATATATTTCTTTTCTTTCCAGTGTTGTGCATATGTTAACCATGCCGCAGTTATTAAATACAATAATATCTTCTGATGACTTCTTATTTCCTTTTGTTGTCCTAGCATATTTAACAGATAAAGTTCCAGTTTCATTTCAAAGTTCAACTTACAAATTCTCTGAATTTCATCATGTACCCCCTTCCAAATTTTTTTTGCTATCTTACATGTCCACCACATATGAAAAAAAGATCCCGTCTTTTCGTCACATGTCCAACAATTTGAATTCCCATTTTTCATTATTTTTTGTAATCTTTCTGGGGTCATATACTATCTATAATACATTTTATAAAAAAATTCTCTTATATTTAAATTTAGTATAGTCCTCAAATAGGGGACGTGTCAGATATTAAACTGATAAGAATAGATACTACACTTGATCTTAGCCAAAAGGCCAAGAAGTGATGGGAAAAGGGATTATTAAGGTTGGAAAAAATGACAAGAAGAGGTGATTTAGAGTCAGTCATTACTTAAGGCTCATTGATTTCACTAAAACCTGAGTGTAGCTAACTTAAGTCTGGATCCAATCAAATTAAAATAAAATTTTAAGAATCAAAGACTAGAAAAAACTCTGACAACGAAACCCACTATAAAGCTGCAATATCTCTTAAAGCAAAGCTATAAAATAAGCTAAAGTCAGCTCTAAAATATATTGAAATAAAAGGCTGTATCAGAAATAAGGTTGATGCCAAGAGAGCTGTTCCCCCAGAGGCATTCCATGTATGGACTGAAGCTGTATGCCTTTGTATACCAGATGCTGGAGAATGTGGTTGGGAGGACCTCATGGCTTCATGCCCTGCTTTTGAGCAGAAACAATAGTGAAGGGTCTCAAACACAATGGCTGAGATCCTGCATTGTCAGGTGTAACTACAATGATGG
This sequence comes from Cyclura pinguis, assembly GCA_030412105.1. Taxonomy (NCBI): domain Eukaryota; kingdom Metazoa; phylum Chordata; class Lepidosauria; order Squamata; family Iguanidae; genus Cyclura; species Cyclura pinguis. The sequence continues at coordinate 90,780,748 of CM059601.1, read as the reverse complement.
AGTTCCATTGACATAGCTCTGTCTGACAATGCCACTCAAAAACCTGCTTTTTCATGTAGGCAATGCCAAAACTTCAGGGTTTCTGAGGCACTGCAGATCAGCGAACTGGGAAATGAGGTCAGCAGCATTCTCACAGGGTGTGCATTGAAAACAGGCAGCTGAAGAGACATCTTGGGGTTCTGCCACAACAGCTTCTCTCAGTACATCCTGTGACCAGGGGAACACCGAAGACATCATTTCCCAGCATCCCCATCTGTAGCACATCAGATTCTCCTTGACTGGGGTGCTGACTGGCAGAAAAGGTAGATTTTTGAGGTCATGTTTAGTCATTAATGACTATAAAACAAGGATTTCAAAAGTTACGAGATCATAAGCCTGGCTTATGATCTTGTAACTACTGAACACAATACCAACCTGTAAATCATACTAAACAGATCTATAATGAATTAAAACACCTAGAATAAGTAACTGAAACAGTATGAAATGTATTGAACATGTATGTAAAAATAGTAACCTAGTATGATAATATAGAAAACACGAAAATATATACCAACACCAATAGAACAAAATAGTGATTCCATGTATAACACAAGGAACGTATTATAATGTGCTTGTGAGGTTCCCATTGTCATTTGATTGGCCATGTTGCCAACAAAATGTTGGACTAAATAGGCCTTTGGCTTGATCCACTACAGGTCTTCTTATGTTTTATTCCACAGTCAAAGAGGTCTTTTTTCTATGATCCTCTTGACCACATTTATATTGGGGAAGAGGATTCAGAAAATGGTCTCAAATACAGAATGAGGGGTTCAGGCAGGTGCATATGTAAGTCAACGGTCATTTCAGTAGTTATAGCCCAAGATATTCTGGTCTTTCTTCATGGCAAAGGCACTAGGTTGTGTCCAGAAGTGCATTGGCAGACAGCATATTTGTTATGTTATTTGGTGAGATGCGCTTCCTAAAGTCTTAAAATGTCAGATGACAAGGGATAAGATATTTGTTCTGAAGGGTCAGCCCAATCATTGGCAAGTAAATGAAGGAACTGCCCCAGGCAGCAGATTTTAAGTGTCATGAAAGGGCTGCAAATTGTTACATTAATTTTGTTTTCCTACCTTTTCTGCCAGACTTGGGGAGAGGTACTTATGCAATTTACTGCTTCACTTGCCAGAATAATTTCCCTGGCTTTGGGTACTGTGCTCCTTGACCTGATAGGTGATGGTAATATTTGCTTCTGTGTCTAAGGCAGGCTCATACAAAGCCATCTTCTTCCTCTTATAGTCAAAAAGGAAAGAAATAGATTTTGAGAGTGAAAGCAACTGCATCTTACGATCAAGGATGAATTTCCCTCCAGCTTAAAGGAATAAGAGATTGAAGAATAGATGAGTTTTGGTCATCTGTGAGTTTGCTTGGAGAGTCCACCCCGCAACTCCCTGGCAAGGGTTGTAAATGACACTCTGTTCTCGCTTTCTCCCCATCTTACCATGCCCTAGTTCTTACTTGAGTCATCCAGTGCTGCCCTGGCATGTCCAGGCAAGTTCCTGTTACAAATCTACTTCCTAGTAATGGCACATTGCAGTCTGGAATAGGGCCTACTTGGCACACTGCTAAGGACATTTGCTTCCAATGGTTTTTCATTCCTTTCCACCCTTATGGTTTTACACTGTACATTTCCCTGTTTGACTACTGGGAGGCAAGAACAGTGGGTACCATTCCTGTTATAAGCTGAGATTATAGATCAGGACCATCCCAAGATGTTTTGCCACCTAAGACGGAAGTACAAAATGCTCCGATCTAAATACAACCTACAAAGGACAACTGGTCTAGCACTGGAAATTTAGATCAGCAGTCTTCATGGGACAATAGTCTCCATCTCCCCTGAAAGCTACAGGCTAGCAGGCTAGTTATTTTATTAACCTGTTTTTAAAATTGCAAACTGTTACCAATTTTTATATTTTATATTTTTAAATGTTTTTAATATTGTAACTTATTTTTGGAAGCTGCCGTGGGTTCCTTTCTGAGAGAAAAGGCAGCATACAAATATAATAAATAAAATAAAAATAAATAAATAGCAGGAGTTGAACAGAATATATAGTTCTCCTCCATGCTGTTGCTTCAGCATTATCCTATTTTTACCACTTCAGGCAGTGACCTCACTTTGCTTGATAGTAGTGCTCGTGCAGTTAAGCAGCTACACATGATGAAGTACTGTCCTCTGCCACGCCGTACATGGTGGCCTCCATAGAACACAAACAGTACCTAACAGTTATGTGTTGGATTGTAACCTATAATATTTTAAAAATCAAACTCAAGGAGTGCTATCACCGTACATACCCTTTTTGGAAGACGGGCAATAGATGCGTATGTCTTTCTCTTCACTGTCTTCCATGGTGGTGGTACACTTGCCTCTTTAGAAAGATTAGAGGATACCTGTTCCGACATGTCAGGGGGAAAATGTACAGGATGCATTTGTCATGTTATAAACTAAGCATGGGACGCCTGAAGACTTCAGTTGTTGTTGGATCCAGGTGCCAACATTTCCAGGCCCCACAGCCTGGAATGTCAGGGATGATGGGAGTTATACTCCAACCCTTATAAGGCTTCTCCAGTTTTGCTGCAAAGCATCCATGCTTTTCTAAAAACATACAGGAATGGGTAGGAATGAGCAGGAATGTTATTTGACTTGTCATATTAAAGGACTTAGGCCACTTCCACACTACACTGTTATAGTGCTATTATTCCACTTTCAACATTTAATGGAATCATAAGGTTTGCAGCTTAGGGAGGGGTTTTTAGAATTCTCAGCCAGAGAGCTCTTTGGCCTCAGCTAACTACAGACCCCAGAATTCACAGGATATTGAAAGTGGAATAATAGCACTGTAACAGAGGAGTGTGGAAATGGCCTTAGTCTGATAGAAAAACTAGAGAATATACTTTCTTGAATCTTGAATATGGTAAAATATATCATTAGCTTTTCTTCAAAGTTGCAAAATCACCATTCCCCCTGCCAATTTTTTTTAAAGGATGAGCTGTTATACATTGAAAGACTAATACAGATTTGTGGACCAAAACTTACAGTCTAATAAATCTACTAGTTTTTAAATATGGCACAAGACTATTTGTAGAAAAAATAGAAAATGATGTAAGAGACTTTCAAAGGCTGCAAAGGCTCTCTAGTGCCACCTTCTGCAGAAGAATTACTAAGCACTAGAGCAAGGGAAAATCGTACAGTCCCGCTGTTTGTGTGTCTTTAAGTCATTTTCAACTAATGGTGACCTAAAGTGATCCCATCACAAGGCTTTCTTGCAAGACGAGGTCAGAGGGTATTTACCATTGCCTTCCTCCAAGGCTGAGAGAGTACAACTTACCCAAGTTCTCAGTAGAGTTCCATTGCTGAGCAAGGATATGAAACCTGATCTTTCACAGTCCTAGTCAAACCACTACAGTATGCCAACCTCTGTTATTTCAAAAAGATGATTTGACTTTCTAAACAAAAAGTGTGTCGGAACAAACCCTAACATACCCTCTGTCAACTAGAATTTAATATTTCTCTCTCTCTCTCTCTCTCTCTCTCACACACACACCTTTAATCTCTCCCACAGCTTTTATCTCATCTTTACCAGGTAATTAACTTAGTGGAGAGCCTGATTTTCCAACTGTATTATCAAATGCAATGAGAATTTAAAAGGTTTAGAACATGTAACAAAAGCACATGTTCATTCCCCACCATCATTCATGCCTTTACTCCTCTTCTCTACTCTGAAGGCACCATAAAATGGAGATGTACCCCTAATGAATATCTGACATTTTAAAATTTTTTGTAAAAATCAAACGCATGTTCAGCTATGGATTTTCTAATTGCACACACTTCTATACATAAGGGAGACAGGCACAGCACTAAGCATGAATGCAAAATACACTAATTGTTTTGCTCTTTGAATGGATGCCAAGAAAACAATCATTTACAGTTAGGCCAAGCAGTTCATAACATGGCAACACATTAGCTTTTTCAGTAAAATCAAGCTTTGCCAGGGTGTATGAGAAAAACTCTATGCAGATAGTAGAAACTGAACAACATTTGTTACCAAACCCTTCATTCCCAGCTGCACTCCCCACTGTGGCATCTAAGAGGATGTTTTTCTCCTTCTTTTTGCCCTCTTTGTCTTGTATACACACTCTCTCCCCGCTCCCCAGCTATATGGGATCTCCAGCCCAGAATCTGGGGTGTTCCCCGTCTCTTTTCTCTCCCCTCCCACTGTTTATTGCAATCTGCCTTTTCCCACCCACACTCTCTCTCAAGGTTGGTTAGGCCTTGGCAGGCAGAGATTATGGGGCAGCAACTGTGAAGGGGACACAGTGGCAGAAGCTCTGCTCCTGCTTGGCACAGATGCACACTGGCTCTGTGGAGTGAGAAGGTGAGGCAAGGACCAATGGGCAGGGCAAGCACTGCCAAAAAAAGTACAGAAATTTCCCCACCTTTCTCTGTCAACATGTCGTTCTTGAAAGATCTGTCTCCAACTGATGGGCTGCAGCTGTTGTCCTTTCAAGTATCCAAGAGGTTCCTTGACTTGGGAGGTGGATGGTTGGGAGACAGAATGAGAACATGAAATAAAGCAAAGTCTTGGCTCTGGCAGCCATAGATTGCTCACTCCAGCAGTGGCTGCTGTCACTCCCTTGGCTGGTGAGCACCTTTCATTGTTCTGTGCTTCTCCAAGGGCTACCCAAAAGCCGGGGTCCTGGAACATTGGCATCAACTGCACGACTATAATCTGGCCTTGGTAATATTGATAATAAGGGATGGTCATAGCTCAGTTTCAAACAGTTCCAGAAGATTACATTTTGTATTTTAAGATCTCCATTTGTCTAAACCAGGGATTTTATTCATCAAATAAAACTGCCCTTTTTTCCAAAATATTATTTACATAAAAGTGAAGTTATATAACGTAGGCCACATAAAAGTGAAGCAGAAACTTCAGTAGGAATTAAGACTCAGGTAACTAAATGCCCTAAAGGCACTAGATGCTGTCTGATTTTGGATGCTAAGCAGGGCCAGCTCTGGTTAGTACTTGGATGGGAGACCATCAATGAATACTAGATCCTGTAGGCAATATTTCAGAAGAAGGAATTAGCAAAACCACCCCTGTCTATTGCTTGCCTAAGAAAACCCTGTGAAGTTCATGGGGTCATTATAAGTTGACAGACAACATACACAAGAAGATTCAGACAAATCAATCATTTATTTTCACGTCATAAGTAGTCTAAAAAATACAACCATCTTAAATTTAAAATTTTTATTGCCTTCTACATTAAATATTGGACTAGAGAGAACAGATTTCATCACAAAGAATCCCAAGGACTCTTTTTTAAATTAGAAAGTTTTAGCAGTACAAGAAGATGAGCTAAATTCATTTTTAGTCACAGCCAGAATAGTCCCACTGAAATGAATAGGATCTATAAAGTCCATTGATTTCACTGTGTTTTCTTTAACATTACACTGGATTTAGTTCAATAATACAGCACAATGTAGACACTTGAAAATAGGAAATTTTTCAGAAAATAAAGTTGACATTGTAAATTTATAGCAAGGCCGCACTTGCTTAAACCTGCTTATGAATGAGTGATTTTTAGTTAACTTTCATTTGTTATGAAACACTTAACTTTCTTTCAGAAAACACTTCTTACTGCAAAAAAGGTGTTGATTTAACTGAGCTAAAACTCTTTTGAGGAAACAAGAAAAAGAAAAAAACCCACTAACTTTATTATAACGTAACAGAACAATGGTTAACAAGCAAGTATAATGAGTACTTTAAAATCCTTCTTGGATTATGCGCCTTACTTTTCTTGCAATAGCAACTGTATAATGCAACTCCTTTAGTAGGAGCTAGGATTAAGATATGACACACAAGAGACATAGCATAATGAACTTCATGAACACAAAAATTAGACCAGTTAAAATGATAGCACAAAATGTGGTTGCATTATATGAAAATAGTTTAAGTATTCAAACCCTTGAGTTGAGAGGATGCAGGGAAAACAGAATACATTCATCATCCAATGGGATGGATTTTTTTTTTAAAATCAGCATTTATGAGTTGGGCTTAAGCTTAGTTCCAGCCAGACTGGTAGGAAGAGGGATGAAACTCAGGCCAAAGCTGAACTGGCAATATGATCAGCCAATGACAGCTGAAACGCTAGCTCCTTGACCTTAATTGAATGAATGCTGAATGGGAGACACAAACCCTGTTGCTGGGTTAATCAGCCAGCTCCCACACTGTGTTAATTAGTCTTCTGCACTGTCATGCAGTGTGGCAAAACTGAAGCGTTGCTGTGGCCTGCTTTGTTAACAGGAGTAGTTTTCTGACTCCACAGAGTGCTAATTCAAAATAAAGGTTGTCCTACACAGTGAGAAGAATACCTTCACTCCTCTTTGTAAGCCCTTGCAAAATACAGCAAAAGAGAACAGCCAGTATTCTGCAACAGCTTTTTAGTTCAGTATATGTAACTTCTCTTGGCCCAATCCAGCCCAAACCTGACAGAAACGTCATTCACTCAATTCTCCGATTCTACCAGAATGGACTTCCTTCTCCCTATGCAGCTGGTGCCCACTAAAGTAGATTGGGTAGAGGGGTGGGCAGTTATGATTGTGGCAATTCTGTCACAATTGTGTAGAAGTAGTGATCATGAATATGAAATATGGAATATGGATGGAGAATATTGGTCAAGCTTTTTAATGGCCTATCCAATTTTTTGGTAAATAAGACATATATTTGGCACAAGCATCATTTCACAAGAAACCTTGTAAAAAAAGAACCCTTTCCAGGAAATTATGCATAATAGGTTCAGTTCAAATACAGCTTCTCATTCTTTGAAAGCAGACAAGATGATTATAGCCCCGTGAGACATGTAAAGATAGTCTTTTGCCTTCTCACATTTAGTACGTCTGCTACAAGAAATAATTCACAATTCAAGACATCACTCCACAACTCACCGTATGATGCACAACAACCACTACTCTCTGAAAGAAAAATAAAGATGTAGAACAAATATTACATTTCTTTACACAGCATATCTATCTGACCAGTCCCTCTGAGGTCTATGAGCTATTAAACAAAGAAACAATGCAGCTGTGCTCCTGCCCCTTTCACTCAGAGCTTTGATTTTTCAAATACAAATTGATTCATGAAGAAAGCACTGTCAAATTGAGTTCAAATGGAGATTGCACTTTTAAGGCTGCAATCCCGCGTACGTTTGCCTGCGAGCAAGCTCCATTAAACAGTGTTGAACTTATCTCTAAGCAAAGCTGTACAGGATTATATTGTAAAGCTAATGACACATGTGGCGTCATATGGTCACCAGCCCAGAAATGTAAACCTACAATGTTACAGAAAGATGAAGCAAACAATTACTGAAACATTGTCTTCATTCTGTGCAATGTGTCCTGGATTTTTCGAGATTGCTTTTCAGCTGGTATCCGGTGAAAGTTGGCAGAGTTGACAGCTGCTAAGGCAGAGATGTCTGCATCATTAAAACAGGCTATTCTGTGTCTTAAGAAAGATTGCAGTTGGTGATCCGGAGGGAACGTGTAGGGATTTTCTTGAAATGCATGAACCTGGCTCGCAACTTTTGCAATGTTTCTTTCAAAAGAGAAGAGATAAAATACATGAATAAAGTGTTGCTGTTGTTGTTTCTAGTAAAACAGTTTAGAAGGTAGAGGATGCTTAATATTTAAAATAATTTCCCCACAAATGTACACAACAACTTCAGAACAACTTAAGTCTTCTTACTTTTAAACATTTACAAACAGCCAGATTAGAGAATGTAAGGTTTCAGTTGTTCTGTACTTACTTGCGAGATCATATTTCCCTTTTTTTTTTTTAAATTGACATAAGGAACATTACCTAAGTTTAGTCCATTTATATGTGCCACTTCTCATGGTAAATCCTCCAGTTTCAAGCTGCTGAATGTGCATTGCTAGAACATGGAGTGATGGCATTGTTGGTGAAGTTTTAAACCTCTCTCCTTCCATTAAACATAAGTTGTCACTTTTTAAAAACACCTGCAATAATTTGCAGAGACAAAGAAACAATGTTAGAATATAATGTTGAATTGTTGTTTGAGGCTGGTAAAGTTTTTGCATCAATATATTGCAATGAACACGGTCAGTATGACTACAGTACTGGGAACAATCTAACATTAGAAAAGGAAGTAATGCATATGGGCAAGTTACTGGGGCTCACCTTGAGCTGGCAATTGATAAGACTCAGCCACACCCCGAAAAGTCCCTTAGCAGGTGTGACAGGCCCTTATTTCTCCCTCAGATTGGCATAGCAGTCCCAATCCAATAAGATGCTCTGTTAATGTCACTTTGCCCTGACTCTACCCTTTTATTTCAACCTTTGTGTGACAGAGCTAGAGTTTAATTGTTCCTCAGAACTAAGCTGTTTATTTCAGGTAACGTGTTCTCTTTATTACAGTTACTTCAGATAGCTCAGGCTGATTCAACAGTTATAAAACAAACTGCAACATTTATTATACTAACAGTGGAAATGAAGTATCTTGTTAGAGATCAGTTATAGTAAATTGTTAATACATTAGCAGTTTAAACTTCTGTCAGATTTCGACATCAATCCCTGCTTTAGACATTAGTTCCCTGTGTCTTTTCCTCAGCTGCTTAATCACAAACCAAGCCACCCCCTTTTTGGCTAGTTTTCACTGAAAGCTCAAAACTGACACAAAAACTTTGCCTCCTATAGAATTCCTCTCATCCATAAGCCCTCTCACATACACCACTGTGCCGGGCTTCATTCTTGAGGTGCTATTCCTGTTGCCTAGCAACCAACCATCGAGTTGCACTGGCATTCCAAATAACTAACCTCCAAAACAACTTTTTCACAGTTGGCTTTCCGAAGAAACACAAGTCTCCCAGATCTTTTGATTGCGCCATCTCATCCTTTGTTATGCTATTAACAATGTCTATACAAGAATACAGAGCAGAGTTTCTGTACAGAACAGGGTCTGTATGTTCCTAGAGATTATTTTTACCCAGGGAAACATAACATTATCTCAAGTCTGGTCCATTGGACAAACCACTTTCATATATTCCACACAGATGTAGAAGAATAAGTATGTTATTAAAAATGAAGCTTATCTGGAATCCATTGTTGAAGCTGCCACCAGACCAGGACAATTACTGATATTTACTACTAGGCTCATTGCAGCTAACATTTCTAGGTTTAGGAATTTACAAAATCAGTATCTTCCCACTAGGATGCATATCAACAGGTGCTATAAAAAAACAACTCAGTATCCTTCATGGTTTACAGTTTACTCTGAAATGACATAACTGCACATAGAAAAGCAGGACAGATAAGGGCACACAGAAAGGCAATGGAATTAAGGCAAAGTAATTCGACGGTTTACTTTCATACAAACGTTATTTAACCTTTCAGTTCTACCAAATCTAGTAAAGAAAAGGGCACCACAATTCCTTTCTTTTCCTTTTTTTCCCTTTTATCCCAATCACATTTCAATTTCTGCTTCAGACACCACAGACTGTGATTATGTCCTCTACATTACATGATTATAGTTAACCTGAGAGAGGTAGAACTACTAAATAGGGCAAGATAGAGCTGAAGATCCACAATAAAGGCAAAAGAGCACGAGAAAGAATGTTAGTCTTGGACCAAGGAGATCTGATTCAAATTGCCACTCAGCCACAAAGCAGACTGTGCTTTAACAAAGTCTTTCTCAGTGTCACATAGTCTGAATTAGGACAAAATAGGACATCCTGGATTCCTTAGAGAAATGTTGGAATGGAAACATAAAAGATAAAATATAGAATATGCTAAATATAATGAGCTTAAATTCCACTGCCATCAGTTTTCCACAAACTGAGCCTCTTTCAGGGCAAGAAAAAAATATGTTCATTTACTGTTAGATTGCTTGGAAGAAATGGAGCATAGCAAGGAAAGGGAAAAATGGAGGAAGATACAGAATGTTGGCTCTCTTTAATGATCTTATACCATCTAGAAGAACTTGGAACTAACTAGGAGAATGTTCTCCAGTGATCTGTATAGAAACACTGGCCCACAACAACCACATCTGTGCTGAGTCTCCAGAATAAAATAAGCATACACTAGTACACGCTTTGCCTCCAAGAGACTGGGGGGCATAAGTTAAGACCATCCAGATAAGGCACTTTCCATCAGTAGTCAACCCCCTTAGCCTGAAATGATGGGACTATAGAAATTGAGAATTCCATCATAGTATCATCAGTTGTTTTAGTGCTCCATATGATATGGAGCACTTCTCCACTGCTGATTTCAGGGCCTCAGCAAATGTTAAGAACTCACTGCTTTCTGATGTCAAGTCTGCCAGTAACTATCCCACTCCCTGCACTAATAACAGTCCTCAGAATTTGACTAGCACAGTCATCCAGAGTTTGCAAATTATTACTTTTACTGTACCTCAACAGCTTTTAGTTCTTCCATTATTTCTGATACCTTAGAAGGCAAACATTTCCAGACCTTAATAGAAGAAGAAAACAACATTTCAGTCCTCTGATGATTAGCAGAGGAACACATCATTTCACTTGATTAATTAGCATGAATTGTACAAGTTACAAAACAAATATTTACTCACTGGCAATTGTCTCACAACAAGATGTTCCAGGCCATGTAGGATTTGTATTGTAGAAGCAAAATTTCTTTGCTCATAGCAACACTTTGCAATGAAGAGAAATTTTGTTAGTAAGTTCATCTGCACCTAGGAAAAAAATATAGTAAATGTTTTAAAAATGCCTCTTCATTCTGTAGTGAAAGTGTAATATTTGCTTGTAAACCTTGAGATTAAGCTTAATGCCAGTATATCTATGAGCTCTTGTTATGCAGTTAGAGAAGGCATTATTGTTATAAGAAGATGACTGGAAATAGCTCAACTCTGAGAAACCCAACTATTTAAATGAGTTGAAATGCATTATCTGTCAGTGACCAAATCTAAAAGCTGCGATTGATGGTGTCAGACTAGATAAATTACTACAGTTAAGAAATACTGAGCTACATGTTGATGTAGCAGGGTATCAACATTTATTTTATGGCATCTTTGTTCTATGAAACTCTGTCTCCATCAAACTTGTCATTTAACAGTGGCAAACAAACTATTCTCTAACTGCTTGTTTTCTAGTTACAATATTTACAATAATGTGCATCTCTAAAAAGTTCTACAGAGAAAACCAAGGAATGCTATTAAATGACCATTTTTCTGCTTTAGAAGCTGAGTAACAAAATCAATCAAACACGTTCCCTAAAGGCAGTGCATAACAAGTGATGTGACAAAGAATTCTCTCTGCTCTAAATGGAAGTATAGGACCAGAAGGCAGGTAATGCTGACACCATACCATCACCTTAAATAGAATCTGATGGACTATTAAAGCAGCCCAGGAAGCACAAAGCTGTATAGGTAATCTGATTTAGTAATGAAGGCTATCAGGGATTTGGGGCTGTCAAATTTGCAAGTCAGGCAAAGCTCAGCTACAGCATCCCAAATGGACTAGGGACGCATTAGCTGAAGGAACTCTACTGTAATCCTCCTTTGAACCCAAGTTCTGAGACAGTATCTTTTTTAAAAGATATGCTGCATGGCATTCCCTCACCCTAGGTAATTTTTAAGGTGTTCTACTGTTATGTTCAACTAACACCTCACTGGCTTGATGGCAAACAAAGGCAAACACCACACATGAGCCTTTTGTTGTTATTTGCCATTATGTCATCTTCAGCTTATGGAGACCTCCAGGAGCCCCAGTCATCAATTTAAATTTCTGCTCAGGTCTTCCACACTTGTGTGTGTGTATTATGGGCGGGGGGGGGGGGGCTTCCTTGATTGAATAAATCCACCTGCAATGCAGTCTTCCTCTTTTCCTACTGGCTTACACTTTCCCCAGCATTCCATATTTTCCAACAAGTAACATTATCTCATGATATATCTAAAGTATGAAAACCTCAGTTTAGTCATCTTCACTTCTAATGAGAGTTGAGACTTGATTTGTTCTAAGACCGATTAGCAGTCCAGTGTATCTGTAGAACTCTTCTCCAGCATCACATTTCCACTGAGTGGATTCTTTTCCTGTCACTATCTACTTTTGTATTGGACCATCATCTCTGAAGGTGAAGATCCTGCTATGTACTCTTTTTGTTATCATGCCGCTAGACAGCAGGTGGTGCAGCGCCTCTCTAAGCCAACTAGCAAAGAAGACGCTGTCTGTTTACCAGAGAGTACAGAGTGATGGCTAGAGCATCTGAGATACAAGGATAATTCCAACCAGCATGATCACAATAGCTCTCCAGTAAATAGCTCTCCTAGTTGGTAGGCTCCAAACATAACACTTGGATGGAAGGAGTAATGCTGGACAGATGACCTTTGCCTTGACAAAACCCACTCTGAACCCAGGGGCTGTATTTGGGCTGACACATGGATATATTTGGAGGCAGACACAAGAACTCATTCTCCATTGATCCAGCGTAAAGGTCTTCAAAGCATTCTATAAACTGTATATTTACAGAGCTCCTAAAACTGTTACGTTATCAAGGGTTCTGATCTGGAGACTCACTGAATACCTGCAACATGTTTACAAAATTCTTTGAAGATCTTCAGGCTTTCATGCAGCTGAGTGCACAAGGACACCAGGAATGAGGTCGGTGTCACCTGTGTACCCACATTTCCTTCACAGTCCATCTCCATTCACATGCACACAAACACCTACATAGGGCTTACATCTCAATTATATTGTAGATGCATGTTTGTGCCCATTTTGAATATGTTATGGCCAGCGATGAGGGGGAAAATGTTTGTTGAAATTACTATGTCCTACTGAATAAGAAGTGGATTGCAATAGGCCTGAGGAACTTCATCCCCAAATCTGCTTCCAATCCCAGATATTTGTTTGGCCATTAGCAGAAAAGATATGCCAGCTATATACTTCAGGAAATACTTGCATAAGATATTCTCTCACTAAAGGAGATTTGATGAAAGCAGAATCGTGCCCTGAATGATGAAACTGACAGATGGATGCATGCAACCATGACACTGTAGCTATCTTAAGTAGTGCAGACCTGACCAAATTAGTGTGAAATAACCTTCTTATAAATCTTCACTTTCACTAAGTGGAAATCTTTTTATCTCATGGTGGGAAAAAGCCCCTGGCTGGTAGGAATGTCTGTAGAAGGCAAGATCAAGGTTGAATTCTAATACTCATTTCAAAAAGTTATGGGAACATCTGTGCAGCTCTAGCTTATCTAAAGAAGTTTGCTTTTGTTGCTAAAAAATCTCTCCATCTTTCAACACACAAACGCATACCAATGAAGGTAAAAGCATAAGCAGGAAATATAGATGTGCATTCACCACAGAACAGAATAATTTAACTAATTAAAGGAGATACAGACTCCGGTACACACATAAAGGTCCTTTATCAAAAGAGAATACAGTGGGCCCTATTTACCCATGACTGATGCATGCACGATCCCCAGTTCACATAAAACATCATGTCCCTCTACCTAAAATAGCAGCAACATGTGTGCGGACGCACTGAAGTGTCCGTGCACAGGTCAGTACAACTGAATATAATGGGATATGAGCATTTGCGAATTCTGTTCCTGGAACAGAACCTTCACATATACAGAGGGCATACTGCATACATGAATAAAAATGAACCTGATTTCTGTTGCTATAAATTTTCAAAGCAGAAGTAGGAATCACACAGTCCTTCAGAAGCGGTTGGACTGGAAGTCAAAGCAATCCTCGTCAGGGTAGCCAACACTAGGAGCTGCAGTCCAGCACTGGACATTGCATGATTCTCACCCTGTTCTAAGCTAATTATGGCTCATTTCCTGCCATCACTGAAAATAAAAAAGGAATGCCTAAAGATGCAGTAAAACATCACTAATGTATCCTCCACTACTAATGCATTTCACACCCATGCAGCTCTTCAACAGGGGTGATCTGAAAAGATCTTTCGTTCTGCATTCATTTAACTTACCGTATTCCAGAAGAGAATGCCAAAAATAGCTTCCACCATATCAAATGAACAATGCATACATCTCAAAATATTACATAAAATTTATCAGCATACCAGTACATAACACAGGTAGAAAAATAATAATACAATGAAAGCAAACATAAGGAGTAATAATAGGGAAAGTAATAGAAATTGGCAACTGAAGACCTATCAGAAAGGAAAATACAAAATTAAAATATATTGCCTACAAGTTCAAATAGACTGCCATTCTAGTGAAAGGCAGGACCATAAAGCTATTCAAAATCCACCCTACTTTTGTATTTCTACAGCTAGGATCTACAGCCTGAAGTTGTTGTTGTATGCCTTCAAGTCATTTCCGATTTATGGTGACTCTAAGGAGAATATACCACAGGATTTCCTTGGCAAGATTTGTTCAGAGAGGGTTTGCTTTTGCCTTCCTCTGAAGCTGAAAAAGTGTGACTTGCCCAAGGTCATCAAGTGGGTTTCCATGGCTGAGTAGGGATTCAAACCCTAGTTTCCAGAATCATAGTCCAACACTCAGCATTATGCCTCACTAGCTCTCATAGTGTGAAGTATCAGTAGATTATTGAATTTTGATATATATTTATTGATATGAAATGTTAAAATAATATTCGTAAGACTAATTTATTTTGAAAACATCTTGTACATCTACTTTCAGCATGGTTTACTGTGGAAAAGTAGCACACAAATGAACAATTATTATAATGTTTATGCATTGGATGACAGCTACACATTTCATTTGGAGTAGCCTTGTTTCCAATTCTGAACAGGAAGGCCAAAAGATCATCGGATGAAAACAATTAATGTGCACATTTTGGGTTTCAGTAAATAGCAGCCAAATGGGAGCTAGAGTAGTCTGGAGAATTTGAGGAATGGCGAAGGAAGCTTAACTCTTTCACTTCCCACCACAGTCCTGGAAAGAAAAGCCCCTTTGCAAGCTGTTTGAATTTCAAGGGAAGCAGGGAATCACCCTTCCCTTGGATGTCACACCCAGTGTGGCCACTGCAACTACACTATCTCACCAAGATAATAAGTATAGTGTTTGTTCGGGGGATATTTTTGCATAAATTGATAGAATCACTAATAGAAGAAATAAAGGATTGCAAACCTTAGTACTGTAGCTTGTTACAATTTCAGCTGCAACCCAGGTACTGACATTCTCTGCATATTTCAAAAGCTGTAAGAGGTAATCATCTTGGACACAGTTTTCAACAAAAAGGTTACAGATTTGAGTAGGCAACAGTTCAGAGCAAGTAGGTCTGTAAAAGACAAGCATTTACAACATTTAAGTACTAATAATAACCAGGCAAAGGCTAACAAAAGTCATTGTGAAGAAATCATGAGGAATGTATGGAGTCACCTCCTACTGGGCTTATCTCCTGGAAGAAAAATCTATATTCAAAAAGTGAAGGGCCCTATATAATAATAAACCATAAATAATTCTCAGGACTGATAAAAGGCAATTATAAGAATGAGCACAAGATGCCTCAGAATTTTACAACTTCTGGCCTCAAAAAGAACCTTATTAAGCTTAGCTTATCCGATTTATAACTTAGCTTATGTGATTTACAACATAGAGTTCAACAAAAGATGGTAGGACCTTCCTAGACCACAGGTAAATGCTAGCCTTTAAAAAAAAAAACACTCTCCTGGTTTATTTTATGATCCCTTCTGTCCTCTGAAATTCCTTATTTCTTTTTCTTCAGCTCATGCTTCTTCCAGCTCTAGTAACTACTAGTCCCAACGAGAGTAGATCCTTCAAAACAATGGTTGTTATACATGTATTGATGAAATGGGGCTACTGTAACTGGGATGAACAATTGGACGCAGAACAATGGTGACTATTTTACTTGTTGTTGTGTGCCTTCCAATTGTTTCTGACTTATGACAACTCCAAAACGAACCTATTGTGGAGCTTTCTTTGCAAGATTAGTTCAGACAGGATTTGCTATTGCCTTCCTCTGAGGCTGAGAGTGTGTGACTTGCCCAAGATCAGCCAGTGGGTTCATGTGGCAAGTGGGGATCCAAACCCTGGTCTCCCAGGGTCCTGGTTCAATACTCAAACCAATATGCCACACTGGCTCACTGATTATTTTATTAATTTCCCCCTTTTTTTTCCAGTGCATATTTTCCCTAGGCTAATATCCCAAAGTTCTTCATCTCTTGAAAGGGCTGGTCTGGAAGTTCATCAGAATAATCCCCACAGAATCAACTTACTCACATTCTCTATACTTTGTAATAAAGGACATTAGAATCCTTCTCATCTTAAGAATCCCATGGCATCAAGACTGATGTATCTACTTGTGTTGAAGAGACTACATGCTTAATTATGCCTTAGACAAATCATAGAATCATAGAATCATAGAAATGTAGAGTTGGAAGAGACCACACGGGCCATCCAGTCCAACCCCCTGCCATGCAGGAACACTCTCAAAGCACTCCCGACAGATGGCCATCCAGCCTCTGCTTAAAAACCTCCAAAGAAGGAGACTCCACCACACTCCGAGGCAGCGTATTCCACTGCCAGACAGCCCTGACTGTCAGGAAGTTCTTCCTGAGGTTCAGGTGAAATCTCCTTTCCTGCAGCTTGAATCCACTGCTCCTTGTCCTGGTCTCTGGAGCGGCAGAAAACAAGCCCTCTCCCTCCTCTACATGGCATCCCTTCAAATATTTAAACAGAGCTATCATGTCCCCTCTTAACCTTCTCTTCTGCAGACTAAACATACCCAGCTCTCTAAGTCTATCCTCATAGGGCTTGGCTTCCAGGCCCTTCACCATTTTGGTCGCCCTCCTCTGGACCTGCTCCAGCTTGACCATGTCCTTCTTGAATTGGGGTGCCAGAACTGGACACAGTATTCAAGATGAGGTCTAACCAAAGCAGAGTAGAGTGGTACCAGTACCTCCCTCGATCTAGACACCATACTCCTATTGATGCAGCCGAGAATTGCATTGGCTTTCTTGGCTGCCGCATCACATTGCTGACTCATGTTCAGCTTGTGGTCTATTAAGACTCCTAGATCCCTTTCACACGTACTGCCAACCAGCCACGTGTCCCCCATCCTATATTTCAGCATTCCATTTTTTCTACCTAAGTGTAGGACCTTACACTTCTCTCTGTTGAATTTCATTTTGTTAGCCTTGGCCCAGCTCTCCAATCTGTCCAGGTCATTTTGAATTTTGATCCTGTCCTCTGGCGTATTAGCAACCCCTCCCAATTTGGTGTCATCTGCAAATTTGATGAGCATGCCCTCTATTCCTTCATCCAAGTCATTGATGAAAATATTGAACAGCACTGGGCCCAGGACAGAACCCTGTGGCACCCCGCTAGTCACTTCTCTCCAGGATGAAAAGCGGCCATTGGTGAGCACCCTTTGGGAACGGTCAGTCAACCAGTTACAGATCCACCTGACAGTAGCCCTGTCCAGCCCGCATTTTACTAGCTTCTTTGCAAGAATGTCATGGGGAACTTTGTCAAAGGCCTTACTGAAATCGAGATATGCTACATCCACAGCATTCCCTTCATCTATCAAGCTAGTAACTCTATCATAAAAAGAGATAAGATTAGTCTGGCATGACTTATTTTTGAGAAATCCATGTTGACTTCTCGTGATTACCGCGTTGCTTTCTAAGTGATTAGAAACTGACTGCTTAATGATCTGCTCCACGATCTTTCCGGGTACAGACGTCAGGCTGACTGGGCGATAATTATTTGGATCCTCTTTTTTTCCCTTCTTGAAGATGGGGACAACATTTGCCCTCTTCCAGTCTGCTGGAACTTCTCCTGTCCTCCAAGATTTCCCAAAGATTATAGCAAGCGGTTCCGAAATGACCTCTGCCAGTTCTTTTAATATCCTAGGATGCAATTCATCTGGCCCTGGAGACTTGAATTCATCCAGTGTGGCCAGGTATTCCTGTACCACCTCTCTACCTATTATGTGCCTCATTTCCCCTGCTTCCTCCCCTGCTCCCCAACCGCCAGGTTGAGTGCTTGTATCCTTCTGGGAAAAAACTGAGGCAAAGAAGGTGTTAAGTAGTTCTGCCTTTTCTCTTCCCCCTGTTAGTAATTCGCCAAATAAAAAGTATCTGATACAAAATCAATTAAATAAATAAATACTACAGCTAGCTCTGTTCTATTTGCCTGATTAGACAAATAGTCTTCTATTTATTTGCACGGGTATTTCCAATTCAAGCAGGAATAAAAATATAATACTAAGCTTCTACACCCACAGGTTTCCAACACATCAGTGGAAATTGCCCTGACATAGCAGTTTAAGAATTGTGACTCCAAGATTGATGCTTTGTCACAGAACTAGACCTATACTAAATGCATTCTAAATATGGTCATCAAAGACATGAAAAAGAAATTCTCTCTACATATCAACCACTTTCCATGTAACAGTTTCTGGTTTTTCACAGCTCAAAAAATGGAGCAAAAATTGTTCCAACAAATTTATTACCTTTTGCTATTGAGATACTCTTTTTTTTAATATATATATAGAGGGGGGGGGGAGGGGGGGAACACCAATATAACTTATTGGAACAAAAATATCTGATGTTATTTTTCAGATAGATAGATAGATAGATAGATAGATAGATAGATAGATAGATAATGTTATATTTTCAGACAAGCAGACTTGAAAAGCAGGTTAGTCCTATGAGGTTTAGATGGCACTAGAATACTTAGTGGATTCAGGAAATGCAAGAAGTCTGCACTAAATCCTAACCATAACCACAGTGCCAACTCTACTGTGAACTCTCAGTACAGTGGAATTCCAATGAGATTAGAAAATACACTACAACTCAACACAAGATTTGTTTGCTTTGTTCTGTTTTGTTTTTATCCTGGGACCAAAATGTTCAAGTAAAAACATGGGGTGGGGATGGGAACAGTAAGGAATTCTCTATTAAGTGTTGTTTCTTTCCTTAGAGAGATATGCCTATCATAGCAAAGGCTGCCATTTTCAACTTAGATTGATGAACACATGCAGGGAGCCTCTATAAGATAAAGTTCCTGAATGTAGGCACTGTGTAAGAATGGAGGCAGGACCACGGTGTTTCAGTGTACATTTGGAAGTCATAGTTCCTTGCAAAGCCAGTCTGACACTGCAAGGATTATAGAATCAAAACTATTTGCTCCTAACTCTGGTATACAGTCCTCTGTCTCAAACTACTCTAATAATCAATAAAAAATACATTACAAAATATTTGTAAAATATGATTTTATGAAACAAATTTTTGTAAAAAAAACTGTTGCTAATATCTTTATTTTTAAATGTTATACATTTAAGATTGTATTTAGAACTGCATGGAATGTTATCCCTTGTTCAAGTCTCATGATATATAGTGCTCAACTAACACTGATGTCTACAACTAGTTTTCTCGGAATAACATATTACGTGCAAAACAACATTTTCACTACACAGCACATCACCAGATTAGGCAAACTTACTTCTGGAGAGGCACACTTTTGTCTTTTACTCCAAGGAATCTTGAATTTAGAAACTGCACAGGATGACATTTATGGAACATTTCCTTTAAAAAAAATAACAAAAATATGATGTGCATGATATATTTGATTTTAATACTTGTATACTTTTGACTCCCAACCCCAAATCAGACAGCCTGTCTGGAAACATGCCATCGTCCATGAGCGATAAAGAGGAATCAACTTGTCAAACTTGTCCTTTTCTTTCCTAGGCCATTTCTGCACTATACTCTTACAGCATGATTATTCAACTTTCAACATCCTATCGAATCCTGCGGTTTGCAGTTTAGAGAGGGGCCAGCCGGCCACTCCCTATACTGCAAACCTCAGGATTCCATAGGATGTTGAAAGTGGAATAATCGCGCTATAAGAGTGTAGTGCGGAAATGGCCCTAGGCACAAGGCAATTATGATTGTGGTAATACAGCCTCCCTAAAGATATCTGCAAGTACTCCCTTCTCTCAAAGAGGCATTTACCACTTCTTCACCACTCCTTCCCTGTTACATCCAATAAGTAGCCAAAAGGGTCTAGGGCTGAGCAAAAAAAAGAAAGGTGGTTAACCAGGGTAAGACATGTATTTCTTTTGTAAAATTAATGGAAACATCTCACAAAAATTAACAAAATGGTCTTCAACTCTTTAGGATTACTTGCATTAATCCATGACATTGAGGTCATGGAAGACGCAGCTTATTTCATCTTCAAAGAATTGGACAAACCAAGGATTTCACAACTTGTACCAAGAAACTCAACAGGTTCTGCTCAATAAGGGATGACTTATGGAAGCCATTTTTCTAACAAGTGAACTTTGCATTCCACAGAGTAATCGGAATTTCACAACAGCAGTGTTAATAATAGCAATCTAGACATTATGCTGTGAATGAGGATCATGGTGAGAGAATGAGCAGTCATATTCAGCAGACTGGAAGACTGATCCAGGAAACATGTAACCTGGCATGCGGAGACAAAGGAGTACAGATACTGTTCTTACCTTACTAGCTCGTCTTGAAGCAGATCACACTGATGGGCTAGAAACGTCCTTCCTCTCCAGCCAATTACTACTGGTTCTCAGGGCCATGTTGCCTTTGAATTACATTGTCAAGAACCTTGATACGGAAACTCCCCATGAAATATCTGTGGCTTCACAACTCTTATCTTTTCAGCAGTGAAGAGAAATGATGGTATACCATTGTTTACCATTAATAAGAAAATAACTTAATTTACCTGTTCCAGCAGAGTCAGCTGACAACAAAGTTGTTTTGCAGTATATTCTGTTAAGAAATATTGTCCCTCATCTATTTTAGCACAGAAGCCTTCTGTTACATTTGTAAAGCATTGCTTTGGTACAGCTGAGACAACATTATGTTCTTTATCTTTTTGGTGAGGTACAGTTGCTTCATTTCCTTTCAAGGGCTTCCAGTTAAAGCTCTGTACAAGAAAAAGATTTAAAACATTTACTCCACCTATAAGTTTTACTCAAACAGAACCGAATTCATTCTTATACAAGCCAAAAATATTACATTCATGTATCTCAAGTTTATGTGGACCTTGAGTTTAACCTAGAAAGAAGCTGCTAGCCACTGAGGAACAGGCACAATCCATGTTATAGGTCTGAAATCAGCTCTGCATGAAATCTAAATTACCACATTTTAGAATGACTGATTTTTCTAAATTGTTTTCAAAGATTGCCCATACACTGCATATTCCAGTAGTCAAAGTCAAGAAACTATCTGACCATAGATAATGCTGGCCAAATCCTAGAGGTAAATCTGCTTTATCAGCCTAAAACTAGTGGAATGACTTTCTAGCCGTAATAGTCATCTGTTATGACAGGCCAGTATATTTCCCATATTCAACATCATCTGGTCTGGATTGAATTATAGTTTATTCACTCTCTACCAGCCCATGAAAAGCTTCAAAAGGATTTCTAATATAACTTCTAATTTCCAATATAATTTCTAATGTAATTTCTAATATATTTCCA
The DNA here is from genome assembly GCA_030412105.1 of Cyclura pinguis. Lineage (NCBI taxonomy): Eukaryota > Metazoa > Chordata > Lepidosauria > Squamata > Iguanidae > Cyclura > Cyclura pinguis. The sequence goes on along the minus strand of CM059601.1, from coordinate 90,759,235 downwards.
AAAGTCTTCTCACAAATAGTTGAGCTTTCAACTACTTACAGCACATATTTACACTATTACATACTAGTGCACTTCTTTCTGTATTGTAATGACTTACACCACACAGTCCTTATTTTTCTAGATGTCTTCTGCATATATGGTTGGGTAGGAATCTTCTTTAGATATTCTATTAAGGCTTTTACTCTTTTGTATGAATTCTGCTTCATACTATTGGAATTATAAAAATGGTAGTATCAAGAATTAATTAATGTAAAAAAAAGTCAGATAAAAAAAAACAGTGTCCCATTTGTTATAGCAAATCATCTTAAGCAAAAGATGACTAGCTACAAAACACTATACAAAACAACTAAGTCTGACTGCAGAATCATCTCGTAGGTTAGAAGGAACCAGTGTGTAGTACGAAATGAAGCTGAAAAATAATCAGGAAAATGCCTGTTTTTTCCACACATACCAAAAGATGACACAAATCTCTGCAACCTCTGGAAGAATACAAGGGAATAATTTATAGACCAGTATGACAGAGCTCTTGTCTCATTGGCTATGTGGTCAAGGCATGTAGTCAAGCCAAGAGAATGGAGGGTATGGAAAGAAGGGAACTAAACAACTGAACCTCAGATAGATGGGGAAAGATTATAAGACCCAATGGTTGAAGCCAAGATCCTTGGCACGTTTGGAAAAGACTTTGCTCACACCACATGGAGCAGTGAGATTTCAGCTCGGGTTCTGCTCTGTGTGCTTCTACACTAAGAACCGGTCAAAACCACAGCAATAATATTGTTAACTATCACCCCTCTTTGTGAGCCACTGTGGTGTAGTAGTTTGTGTGTTGGACTACAACCCTGGAGATGAGGGTCTGAATTACCACTTGGCTATGGAAACCCACTGGGTGACCTTGGGCAAGTCCCATTCTCTCAGCCTCAAAGGAAAGCCAAGGCAAACCTCCTCTGAACAAATCTTGCCAAGAAAATGATATGTTTGCCTTAGGATTGCATCAGTTGGAAACAAATTGAAGGTACAGAACAAACTATTCCACCTCGTACAGTGTTGGTTGATTGTGTGTCTGAATTTCTTGATTACTTTTTTTCTTTTTTTGCATTCAATAAAGGTCTTGCCTTATCCATCATATAAGAATGCTGCTAATTTTTGAAAGTTAGCCTTTATGAGCAACAAAATGGACACCCCAGCAGGATCATCTTTTCCCCCCCTTTTTATTACCCCTTTAGAGATACCACTTTACTTTTCCCCATTGCACTTCACTTTCAGAGACCTTAACCTCAGGTATCTTCTGAATACAGGCAGTTTTTTTAAAAAGCACCTGCTGACTAAGAAACAGCAGCCGCCCAACTAATTCTGCAACGTTTTTCGTCTAGAGACAGATTTAAGATTTTTGAATTGATCAAATACATAAATGTAATCGTCAGCATCCTCATATACTGTCATCTGCAATGCAGCTACCATTTTAGACAAGTCAAAACCAATATTATTTCACCATTATCTTAGAAAATAACTGAGTCTGCCCTCAGGTATATTACTGCCATGCCAAAAAGCTTCTTTAAAAATGCCACAACTTCTGCATTTCTCTACTCAATGGCTTTTTTCATTTCCATCAACACGGATCAGAAAAACTTCCTGAAAACATCATCAACTGTCTGTAGCTATTTATTATTTTTCTTTTTACTGTTGCCCATTTTACAGGAGGATTTAAAAGCATATAACAGTAATCAGTCCACTAAAGTCTTTCTCCGTTATGACACCAATAACATTAAAACAAAAGTCTTTAGGGCAGTAAAAAGACTGTTTTCTGACTAGACAAGAACAATTTTTACAACACAAAAACAACAACAGGTTTGCTGTTATGAGGAGGCAAATTTCCTTTGCCACTTATGTGATATTTTGCTGCTTATGTGATATTTTGGCTATCTGATGTTACTATATAATGTTTGATTCCAGTATCTGTAACACTGGTTGCATTTCAGAGATTAAAAAAAAAACTATAGCCACAAACTTCATGTCTAGTGGAATCCCAGTATGTTTACATGCAATGGAGTTTATTTCTTAATGAGTATGTTAAGGACTACAGTCTTAGAAGGGTTATGTGCATAAAACTCAATGTGATGTTCAGTTTCTTTTTCTTTCACACGGTGAATTTAAGTTGGTTTATAAGACACATAATAAAAAAAACTTAATAAACAAAAGCTAAAATTAGAAACAATCTATTCTATATAATCTCTCCAGAAAGACATGTAAATCGGAGATAGACTGTGATGTCATTCACGCACTGATGATTCCATAGGCCAAATCTCCAAATGATATCCCCCAGCAGTTTCATGTAGACATTAAACAGCATTCATTAATAAGATGGAACTGCAGAATCTTATAGGTCAAGAATCAAGAAGAAGAGCACTAGTCCCCAGCAACAGCACCTTCAGAGTCTGACCTTCCAGAAATAAGATCAACCAGCTATACACTCTGTCAGCAGCAAGAAAGATGGCATAGTTGACGGTACAAAACATCACTGAGAGCTCAAGAAGAATCAACAAGACTTCAGTGCCACTTATGACTTCTGGCACAAATCTTCTACCAAGGTAACCATATCATTTGCCATCCCAGTATCAAGCTGAAAGCCAGACTGAAAAGAATTCAGATAGTCAGTATTATTCAAAAACCTCTGGGGCTGTGTTAACTACCACAAGTTCACATACTTTGACATCTCTCTCCCAACTCCTAACAAAAAGATAATAATTGTTCAAATCAGAGTGCTCTATTTATTTTCCAGAAGATGGCATATTGCTACTTTATCAGTGTTACAGGGAGAAACATCTAAGAGATTCATTTACACTTCTCTAAATCAAATAGGTAAATCTGGTCCAAGTAATTCCATCAGCCAAGATGAGCACAGATCCAAGATGCAAACATATTTTCTCCAAGGGTTGTGTCTATAACATCAAGACCAACAAGATGAAAGGTATCCAAGAAAACAAACTGTAGCTAGTGCCACTTCTGAGTGTCTACCAGATAGAATCATAGAATCATAGAAATGTAGAGTTGGAAGAGACTACACGGGCCATCCAGTCCAACCCCCTGCCATGCAGGAACACCCTCAAAGCACTCCCGACAGATGGCCATCCAGCCTCTGCTTAAAAACCTCCAAAGAAGGAGACTCCACCACACTCCGAGGCAGCATATTCCACTGCCAGACAGCCCTGACTGTCAGGAAGTTCTTCCTGAGGTTCAGGTGGAATCTCCTTTCCTGCAGCTTGAATCCATTGCTCCTTGTTCTGGTCTTGGGAGCAGCAGAAAACAAGCGCTCTCCTTCTTCTACATGGCATCCCTTCAAATATTTAAACATGGCTATCATGTCCCCTCTTAACCTTCTCTTCTGCAGACTAAACATACCCAGCTCTCTAAGTCTATCCTCATAGGGCATGGCTTCCAGGCCTCTCACCATTTTGGTTGCCCTCCAGATCACAGCCAAGCAATTTTTTTTTTTGCAGAATCTTTTACAAATGGATCATAGCAGGCTTCTGAATATTCCTGCATTCTTTTCTGAAGACCAAGTTGTAATAGGCCCTCCACAATCTAGAAGAGCTCTGCAAAGGTGATGGTAAAGTAAGATTACTTTTCAGCAGTCACAGCCATAGATCAGGTACAGAGAAAAGATGTAACCTGTCTTTTGTCATATTTGCTTCAAGTTTCCTCCTACTGTTGCTCCAGTTTTCCAGCTGTCACTAAAGTTCACAGCTAAGTTTTAATATCGAACTTAGCTCTTTATCATTTTGTGTTAAAATGAATGCTAGTGGTTTTGCTCTATTTTGTTAGCTTATGGCATACACTCTATTTTAGCTGTTGTTAAAAGTTTCCTATTTTAATACCTGTTTTGTCAACAGAATTAATGCAATGTTAAATCCTAGGTATGTATGGCAGAAAAATCAGAATCAAAGCCAAATATATCTGTTTTCAATGCCAGACACTGTTAAACAAAAAAAATTAAAATGTATTACAAATCCATTGAAGCTACTGAAAAAATAACACAAACCTAGACAAAATAAGTCTTGGAAAGAAATTTAAATTAGCAAATTTTTCCCATTATCTGTTCAGGACTGCAAGATTATTTATAGAGTTATATTTTTGGCAGTGAGGACACCAATTGCCAGACTGAGCTGAGACTATACCATAAATGAAGACTAGAAATATGCTTGGTTCATTCATCATATTAACTGGATGAGATCATCCCTGTTCTCAATTTGAAGGTGGTTAAGCTGTAATGCCACAGGATGGTGCCTTTCAGGATATGTTTTGCCTATCTATGAAATAAACCAACTTTTACATCTCCAAGACATTCTAGGCAGCTTTAATCTAACCAGAGGAGACTACTATAGCAATATCAGGAGAAACTGATCTGTTTAAAGGCTTAAACTCTCTGTTCGTTAGGTGCCCCAGGACACTTTCTTAATACACATAGATATATTTAACTTAAATCCACTGATTAGTCTTTCCTAGAGTAAATTTACTGAAGAAAAGGCAACTTGGTAACTTAACACTTAGTAGGTTCCACTGATTCAACAGGTCTACTCTAGGAAAGATTGACAACTGAATTTAGACCTTAGCAATATATCCTATTGTATACCATATCCTATAGTATCAGGTATGGTAGGAAAGATATTAAAGTAAAAATAATACAGTACATGCCATGTACCATTGTCACAAAGGAAGTGAAAGACAGAACAAACCTTTTGTAAAATACTTTTTGAGAACCTTTTGCATGAAGAGCGTAAAGGTTGTGTTTCACTGGGCTCCTCCATTTCTCTCCAGTCTTCCTTTCTACAGCACTGAGAAGTGCTGTTCTCCTTCCTGCTTGTAATGAGGTCAAGCCATGATAGGAAGCATTTGCCATAGTCACTGAGCGGAACTACCTATAAAGAGTCCACCATTATATACTTTTATGGATTTGTACTTCAAATTGTTAAAGCTTTAATATATATAAAATAAACCTTGTTTTAACAGAGTCATTTACAAAGAAAATACATAGCTCCCTAAAGTATGTTTCTCTCCTCTCATTTCAATTATATTTATAGTGAAATTCTCTCCTAATGCTGCTGCAATCTTGCATGTCATAATTTACTTTGATTTGACATGTACCTTAAGCTTCCTGTCAAAACAATGAATTACCTTGGAAATGATAAAGTCTTTTAGAGTACTCATAAAGTCAGGGTTTGCTGTAAAGTCTACAGCATAACAGTCTTCAATCCACGTCTGCAGAATGGCAAAACTGCGGAAGTGTATTTTGCTAAGCAATGGACAGGATTCTGGGCTTGAACTAAGAACAACAGAAAGCTGGTCAGTAAATGAAGATATATGTATACTTCCCAGTATCATTATACTGAAATATTTGAAAGGATTGTCTCAGTTTATCACTACAAGAACACAAAGAAAATCTATCTTGTTTTGTTAGTGCTTAATAAAAAGCTATAAAAAGTTGTAAACATTTTTTTGTCCAAGAGAAGAGTGTTCTGTGAAGGAGAGAAGTTAATTCTATCTTGGAATTACATTTAATAAGAAAATTCATAAATCCCACCTCAGCAAACTTAAACAGATGCTTTCAGTTACTAAAATAAATTAAGCAATTATTCACAATTATTCAGGGACAGATGGAAGGCTCCTGATACATCAATACTACTCAGCTGAAATTTATCAGAGTTCAATCTGATTTCAATACATACCTGGGTAAGGTTCTACTGATTCTATCAAGAAGAAATTGCAAAAGTTCCTCCTGTGAGCAGAAATACCGAAAAGTGAAGAGAAACTGCTGTACATAGCCTTCTAAAAATGCATTTCTGCAGAGCACAAAGAGAAAAAAAAATCAGTTTTGCAAGCTAATGTGCGCTTTCTTGGAATCAAGCACAGCAAATACAAAGAAACAAAAGGAATGGATTCAATTACTGTGTGTCATTTGATTTCTTATATCTTCTATTTTACTTCAAGAAAAAACAGTGCCTTTTTAAAAAGGAACATAAATCCCATGTTCAAAAATCAGTGGGACTGAACTGATTTATTTAGCCCTCATGGTTTTTCTAAGACTCAAGGCAACTCACAAGAATAAAACAAGCGCAGACAGAAATAGATACAAAAACAGGTACAGTTTAAACCACAGAAGTTGTGTAATGCTAAAACCATTTATAAAAAAAAATTAAATTTAAAATTAAAAGCACAAAGCAAGCAACAACTCATTACAAGCACTTTTCTCAAAAGCCAGTGAATTGAAATGTTTGCCTGAATAAAATGAGGAGTTGTTACTTACGTGAACGATCATTCTGGGATGACAGGAGGAACAATCTACAATGCCTGGGTTTTGGTCCTCGTGCCAGCTAATGCAGGAGTCGTTCTCGAGCTTGATGTTCTAAGACTGTTAAACCGACTCCCTGTCCCTCTCCAATCAGTTTATTTCTGTAGCGTACTGTAGTTCCCCACCAAATTGACTAATATCTTTCATCCTTACTAAGTGGTGGGTGTGGATTGTTCCTCCTGTCATCCCAGAATGATTGTTCACGTAAGTAACAACTCCTCATTCTCGGGCTGACAGGAGGACCAATCCACAATGCCTGGGATTTCCCCAAGCTGATCTCTGGGTGGGTACTTTCTCTACAGCACAGCCTGCACTACCCTGCGGCCAAAAGCTGCCTGAGATGACTTATATTTATCTAGCTTGTAGTGCTTAATGAAGGTGGACGCCTCCTTCCATCCTGCTGCAGTACAGACATCTTCCAATGAATATGTGGAGTCATATGCTATGGAGGTAGCCATCGAGCGAGTTGAATTAGAATATGAACCACATATTAACTGGTCTCGGCTGCTTAGAGTAATCATAGCATATGAAAATGCAGGTTTTTATCCATGCTGCAGTTATAGCCTTGCTTGCTTGCTGGCCCAGTGTCTTAGGTTGGAAAGACACCAGCAGCGCCTCCGACTTCCGGAACTCCTTTTTATGTATGCTTTCACTGCTCACCGCACATCCAATGTGTGCCATTTTTTCTCCAAAGGGTGGTTTGGCTTCGGGCAAAACGTTGGTAGATGAATTCGTTGCGGTTGTGTGAATGACGACAAGCATTTGGGCTTGAAAGCAGGGTCGAACCCCAAGGTCAACTTGTCGTGGTTGAACTTACACAAATTCTCATTCACCGACAAGGCCGTTAACTCCGATACTCTCCTGGCTGATGTAATTGCCAGAAGAAATGCTGTTTTAAAAGATAAGAATCTCAGCGATGATTCTTTCATTGGTTCGAAAGGTGTCGCTGTTAGCGCGTTCAACACCAAGTTTAAGTTCCAAGACGGGAACCTGTGAATCGTTGGAAAAGAGGACAACGTTGCCCCTCTCAGGAAACGCTTTATATGAGGGTGCGTTGTATATGAAGCACCGTCCTCTGTTAAAATTGCTGATAACGCAGCCACCTGCCTTTTCAAAGTGTTAGGTAGGAGTCCCTTCTCTAGACCGTCCTGCAAGAAGTGTAATAGATGTGTCACTTTCACTTCTGTCAAAGGAACTTTCTTCTCCTCACACCATTTCATGAAAGTTTTCCATGTTCGGTCGTATATTTTTTGTGTTGATTCTCTACGGGATGCAAGTATGGTTTTGACCACATTCTCAGTGTACCCATGCTGGGTTAAGAACTGCCTCTCAACCTCCAGGCTGCTAGATTTAACCACTTGGGGTCCGGGTGGTTCACTGGTCCCTGGCTCAGCAAGTCCGGCCTGCAAGCCAACCTCCAAGGTGGGCCTTGGACCAACTGAAGTAGTAATGGGAACCACGGCCTCCTCGGCCAATACGGAGCTATCAGCAGCACTGATGCCTTCTCCAGACGCACCTTCATCAGCACTCTCTGCATAATTCGAACAGGTGGGAATGCATAGTGAGTCCCTGGTGGCCATGGTGCTGATAACGTGTCGCCCGCTTCGGAACCTTTGTCGCCACATACTGAGAAATACCTTCTTAACTTGGTATTCTCTGCAGTAGCAAACAAGTCTACTTGTAAAGGCCCAAAAATGCTGTTTAACTTTTGGAAAACCTCTACATTGAGGGACCACTCGCCCAGATGTAAGTGGTTCCTGCTCAAATAGTCTGCCTGGATGTTTTGTTCTCCTTTCAAATGCACTGCAGTAATTGAGCGGACATGCAATTCGGCCCAGTTGAGAAGGCGAGTTGACTCCATCACTAGAGGCACCGAATGTAGCCCCCCTTGTTTGCATATATAAGCCTTGGCCGTCATGTTGTCTGTCAGCACTTTGACATGATGGTTTTTCACCAAACTCAGACATCTCTGGAGTGCCAGATGGATGGCCTTTAACTCCAGAAAGCTGATATTGTTGCGCTTGTCCGCAGTTGTCCACAGTCCCTCCACAGAATGACCTTGGCAGTGAGCTCCCCAACCAGAAAGGCTCGCATCTGTTGTTATATGCACCACCTTCTGGATCTGGAAAGGTATGCCGGAAGCTACATTCCAACTCTTCAGCCACCAGAGCATGCCCAACCGAATATGGCGAGGCACTCCACTTTGTAATGCCTCTTTCTCGCAATGGCTAATTGATGCCTCATAAGCAGCCTCTGTAAGGGCTTCAGATGGAAACTGCCCCATTGAACCAACTGGGTTGTTGACACTAACGTGCCCAGAATTTTCGCCAACTGTATCGTGCTACTGTCAGATAACATTCGAGCTGCTAGCTGTACTTTCTCTAATCTCTCCATGGAAAGATAGATTCTGCCCTTCCTTGTATCTATCCGTGCCCCTAAATGAGTTAAGTCCATTGTTGGCGTCAGCATGCTCTTCTCTATATTGATCAGAAAACAATAACTCGAGAGCACTCCTATTGTTAAGTCCACATCGCGCCTCAAACTGGTCTCTGACCGTGCCTTCAGCAATATGTCGTCTAGGTAGGGAAATAACTGCACTCCTTGTACCCTTAGGAATGCTATAAGGGGCACTAGAACCTTTGTAAAGACTCTGGGTGCAGATGCCAGGCCAAACGGCAAGGCCTTGAACTGATAATGGTCTTCCTGATAGTTGAACCTCAGGTACCTTCTGTCCTCCACACTCATTGGGACGTGGAGATACGCTTCTTTGAGGTCTATAGATGCCAAATAGTCCCCTATTTCCAAATTGTCCCTGATAACCTGCAATGTCTCCATCTTGAATTTTTTGTACTCCACAAACTTGTTGAGGTACCTGAGGTTCAACACCGGCCTGAACTTGCCATTTGGCTTGGGCACCGCGAAAAAAACTGAGTACACCCGTGTACCTTTGTTGAACCGGAACCTTCTCTATAGCTCCTATATTTAACAGATGTATTATTTCCATGCGCACTACCTGTTGTCTGTCCTGATCTTCCAGAATTGGGGAAGGAAGAAATCTGTCTCTGGGTGTGGTGTGAAAAAATATTTTGTAACCCTGGGTTACCACCTTTAATACCCACTGGTCTGATGTTACTTGAGACCACTTGCGCCCAAAAGACAGAAGTCTTCCTCCCACCTTCTGTTGCTTGTAGTCAATACTGTGGCTTTGTTTGCTTGGAGCCACCTCCAAGCTTCCCTTGCCCTTGTTTGTTGCTTTGGAACTGTCTTGTATACTGTGCTCTTGTTCTACTCCACTGGAATCTACCTGTCCTATACTCAGAGCCTGTTCCTGCATATGCATAAGTTCTACCACCTCGAAAGGAATAGTTTTGGTTTCTGAAGCCTCTCCTGTCCACCCTCCTCTTTTGAAGAGTGGGCATGACCTGCTTCTTGTCTTTAGTCTCCACCAAGACCCTTTCTAAGGCTTTAGTGCCGAAAAGTAAATCACCCTGAAATGGGACATACGCCAAATTACTGCGTGATTTTTAGTCAGCCTCCCAATGGCGCAACCACAACGAACATCTCACCACTGTTAACATATTTATGTTTCTCGCGGCATAGATGGTAGTATCCAAACCCGCATCTGCTACATACTTAAGGACCCTCTGGATCCTTTCAACTGCTTTTAATATCTCTTGCATGCTGAGATCCTGGGCCTCCAAGATGTCTTATGACCACAAGACAACTGCCCTTGCAAACATCGATGCAGCAGTTGAAGCCTTAACTATCGCAGACACCGCCTCATGAGCCTTGCGCAAGGATGACTCCGCCCTGCGTTCATCCATTTCTTTTAATTGTGTGTCATTATCCCTGGGGACAATAGCTCCCGATACTAACCCTACAATCGGAGTGTCCACAGGGGGCACTTTTAGGAATTCTATATCCTCTTTCAGGAAAGAGTATAGTTTGTGATTGTATGACAAACTTTTTCTAGCATTTCCCTGATTATTCCACTCTGCCATAATCACATCCTTAAATAGTTCTGGCAGAGGAAACGCCATGGTTTTAGACTCTTTTTTCCTAATTACTGACACTAGCCTACAGTCTTTACTTCCTTTTCCTTGAACATCCTTATCACCATCCAGGCCTAGTGTTTGAAGAACCCTTTTCAAGGTATTCTTAAAGAAATCAGCCTCAAACATTATCCTCCTCCTCAATATCAGAGTATTGGTCATAATCCCCTTCCACTTCCGTCCCTTCTTCCTGATCCATCTCCTCCTCACTAAATCTTTCCACCTCTGAAGTGTTTTTATTGCCTATTCCTGTCTGAGAAGAAGATGGTCCTTTTGAAGCTGACTTTTCTTTTGAAGCAGCCAGCTTTTCTTAAGTGTAGCTGCTCGCATGTCTGTGACTGTGTTATCATCGTATCCAAGTCTCCTTTTCTTTGATTGGTGCCGTTGCTCCTCATCACCTTCTGGTGAAAATTGATTCACATTCGTTTGAATGGTATTAAGCAACTGTGGCTGTAAATCAGGTTTTTGGAACAAATTCATTGCTGTGTGGCTTGACATTTGCTCATCTGAAATATTTTGTGGTACATGCAGTGAATTAAATTGCTCAGCAAATATCGCTTGGAGCTGCGATGTTACAGTCTGTCTTACCAACGCCTGCATTTCACTACGAAATGCCTCAGCATCATATTGACTTTGTCCTCCTAGGCCACCCCACTGTACCTGAGTAATCTCATGCTGAGGGTCTGGCCTTCTCTGGGGCGCGTTTGTTAGCCAGCTGGCCAGAAACTGCCTCATCTCCACACTCCAGGGCATGTAATCAAACTGCCTTCCATGCTGGTCGGCTACGGTAAAATCCGCCATTAAAGGTGCAGCTGCGCTGCGCGGCTCCACTGCTGCCGTTGCCTTCGGGGCCTCACTGCTGGTCACGTGCGTAACCACACTTAACATGGCGTCCGTAGTCGCCTTCAGGGCCTTACTGCTGGTCACGTGCGTAGCCACCCTTAACATGGCGTTCGCAGAGCTTGAGACACTAACTGCCTCTCCGGACGCCATCTTGGAATCCTTATTTCCAAGATGGCGCCCGGAACTCTCACTGGTAAGTCCCTGTGTACCTGCTGGTGCCTTTTTAACCCCTTGCTTCTCTTTATGTTTGATTTTCTTGTCTGATTTCTTATCAGACTGTTTTCTACCCTCCGAAGGTCTTTTTCCAGCAGCCAATTTGAGCTCGTCTGCCTCACTTTCGCTTGAGGATAAAAATATTTTCCATAAGTCTGCTGCACGCTTATCGTCAGAGAGTCGCTGTGGTTTTTTCTGCGCTGTTGCGCCGAGGCCCTCGTCTGAAGCCTGCCTTATGGTGGTCTTCTGGATGGATCCTTGTTTAGCAGTGACCGAGCCCACCTCAGTAGTGCTTAGGTTCACTTCGTCAACTTGGCTCGTTTTGCCAGACACAGTCTTCTCCGACGCCATTTTCTCTCCTTTAAATCCTACCCTAATGTTTTTCTTAAGCTATACTACCCAAATTGTGGGAGAGGGACCCTGATGCATCTACTGCACACCAGGAGAAATGAAAAACTGAGGGGAGAGGGACAGGGAGTCGGTTTAACGGTCTTAGAACATCAAGCTCAAGAACGACTCCTGCGTCAGCTGGCACGAGGACCAAAACCCAGACGTTGTGGATTGGTCCTCCTGTCAGCCCGAGAAAGACCTTTACCTGCTAATGAAATAGACCAGGAAGGCAGGCAGCCTAACCTACATTGGCAAGGAAGCTCACTACCTATGAGTAGCCACAAAGAAGGCCTTCTGTTGTGTCCCCACCAAACATGCCTATGACAATGGAGGAAACAAGAGAACGAAGGACCTCTCCTAAATAGCTCCTGGCCTGGGCGGGATCATATAAGAGAATAAAGTACTTCAGATAGCTTGGACCCAAGGGGTCATAAACTTGAGCTTTGAATTTTGCCCAACAGCCAAAAAAGCTGTTCTGATAAGGGAGATGTGTTCTGTATAACCAGCCTCAGTCAACAATCTAGCGGTGGCACTCTAGAACACATTCTAAGGGCAGTCCTATGTATAGAATGTTACAGTAACTAAAAGAGGATATAACTGAGGTGGCTATGGCTTGTCTGCAGGCTCTGGGATGCTCTTTGTCCACCTTTGTTCTAGCACAACAGGCCAGCAACCTGTTGCCCCTGTTATCTGAATTCTAAACTTCAAGAACTTGTGCCTGAATTTGCTTTTCCCCACTTGTCCACCCAACCTGTCCTTTTCCCTCATTGGCCAGTATTCTGTTAGGGATATAATGCCCAGATAAGTATCCCTTACAGATGTCCTTTTTTCAGGCACTGTAGGGTTTGGTATTCCCTTCCTCTCTCTGCAGCACCCAAAGCCCCCCTCTCCTTACCATAAAGCCCCTGAATCCACCATGCACAGTCATTGCATGTTTCCCAGCAAGCAGGCAGAATCAGAGAAGAGTCTGACTACAGCTGAATCTATAGAAGGGCTAAATTCCAGCTCCACTGTGTAGTACTCCTGTCCCAGTTTGACTCCTATACTGTGAAATACACACCTGTTTTAATCCAAACTGAAATCATGCGAGACCCCCATTACATTGCCATACCAGTACAAGGGTGTGTTTCTGCTGCGTGTACATGTTCACCCTATCAGTTTATGTCTGGTCATATGACTGCAGCAGCTGCGGGGTGGGGTTGGATTCTCACAACACATGTGCATATCCACATATTAACTTAACCTAACAGCCTTTGTTCTCCTTTTGTTCTCATTGCTCACCTGTGCTTCCATAAAATAAAGCCAGCAGAGAAGAGGGGGGTGGAATGCTGACTGGTGAATGTGTACATACAAACCAACTCCCCCCACTCGAAAGCAACACCGCATTTTCTGGATGCTGATACAAAAAAGTGAACTACTCTTCTACGGTGGGAATGATGGAGTGACCAAGGTGACCACCCACCAAGCTGTCCCTTCCCCCCACCTAGCACCCCCAATCCCACTGCAATTCCAGTTTGGAAGTCAAACCACAAATTTTAAAAACATGTTTCTTCCCTAAAACAGCAGAGTAAACTGGAATTTTTTTAAAAATCACCTTAAAGCCTTCAGGTATCAAAAAGAAATGTTTTCACACTGGAAGGAAAGGAATGCTGTGTGTTCCAACAGGACTAGTATCCAGGTAAAGACACATTATTTAGCCTGTGTAGATTCAGCCTATATCCCCATAGCCAGACACAAAATGATGACACCAGTGCTGCGATCTGTTAGGATCCTTCAGGGGTCTCAGTGCTGCCATAATTGTTATGTATCTGACTATGGAGACATAGCTTGATGTTTGTCCAATCCTGCCTGCTTGCTGCAAAACCTGAATGGACTGGCTGTGCAGGATGATGTCAAGGTCTTTTCAGTAAGTCTGGGGGTGCTGTGTTTGGTCCAGCATAGTGTAGGTCTGCACGTAAATACTTACGCTACACTGAGGGAATGATGGATTGGGGCCACTGTGTGCTATGTTTTTGAAAGTGTATGCCCAAGGGCAGAGACTGTCTTGACCACTGATAACTTCCAAAACTCATCCAGACTGATATTAATAAATGAATAAATAAGAATTAAAGTTGGGAAAGAAGAAGTGAGGAAAGTAAATCAGGACATCACTTAGCGTAGAACTGATTCCTTCCCACTGTCACTTTTGTAAAATACACCTTAATTAATTAAATCCACAACCATCCATCTCCTTTCATTCAATTAACAACTTGCAGAGAACTGTGTTTGCACATTTCTTTTTACAATATACCACTAATTTAGGATAGAAAGGTCTCCAAGACCTTTAATCCCAGCTCTAGCTTGATTGGGGTTCATCCTTCTCTCTAATGGAAAAGGGAGAAAAGGCTTTGCATGAGGACAGATAGAACTCCCCTTCTTAGCTGTGGGACAATTTTCTTCATGTATTTTCTGACAAACATCTGTGTTCCATCACCTTTAATAACAGGATCTCAAACAGTCCTGTAATCAGGTTTCAGGTTACAAGACTATACAGTCTTTGTAATGGAACACAGGGCCTTTCTGTACTATACTGTTATAGTGCTATTATTCCACTTTCAACATCCTGTGGAATTCTGGGGTTTGTAGTTTACTGAGGCCAAAGAGTTCTCTGGCGGAGAATTCCAAAGGTCCCTCCCTAAACTGCAAACCCCAGGATTCCATAGGATGTTGAAAGTGGACTAAAACACTATAGTGGGGAAAGGCCCACAATCCTGTTAAAGTCTCCAACAAAACTGAGAGTGTTATCATAGAATGCTGCTGCCAGTCAGTACTCTGACTCTCTGTCTTTTTATATTCTCCAGCAGCATAAAACACATGAACTGGCCTTGAGCTCAGGATGCCTCTTCATTTCCATGAGGCAGCAGGGTAAGGCAGACTTCAGCTGTCATGGATTTGTAGACTAAGCTGTACCTGGAGTAGAGATATGCCATTAGCCCAAGTGGTGTTCCAGCTTGTAGATTTCTTGGTTGATATTGACTGTTGTTATATTGGGTTTTATTATGCTGATTTTTATTTACATTATAGAAAAGAAGCATACTGTCCAACGAGCTGATACTCAATGTTTCACTTCTCGCCATGTTAAGCACAGTAAGAAGATTGCATGGTTCAACTCCCCATTTTTCTGTATTTATAATCTGTAACAAAAGGAGACAAGACAGTCTGTAGCATTATGACACATGATAGTATGATAAAAAAAACCAGAAAAGGCAGGGCTATACAGATTCATTCTCAATGCCCCATTTGGTTCTGTTGCACATACTGTTGTATTCTTCTATCTAAGGTACTACTATATAGGAGAAGTGGTATATGGAGATGGAGAAGTATTGAGAAAAAGAAATCCAACTTCTCTCCTTTAGCCAGTGAAAAATATTACTACTTTGGACACTTTCATTTAATTCCTTGAACACTGAAGCGTCACATACATCAAAACTTCTATTTACGGTCGGACAAATATCAATTTCTAATTTTAAAACAAACAAATCAAAGAATTACCTGTAGATACTTCTTCACCAGTTCAAGAAACTGTACCTTTGATCTCATTTCTTCTACTTGTCCCCTCAGTTTGGGCAACATTGTTTTCACTTCACCACCTCAAGATTTAAAAAGTACAATGAGAACCCATTTGCTGCACCAGCACAATAGCTGCAGAGTAGCTCTGAAGCCTGAAAAGTGCAAACTTACCTTTGCTCCCCCTTTCTTTGTGCAGCAGCCTGTGGTAGAATCTTCTACTCTTACTATAATGTTTTGATTCAATCATTATCTGCTGTTCAAGTTCCTGGTACAAGGGGCAGAAGGGAGTGAAAGTAATAATTATGCAATTTTTTTTTCTGGAGGGAAGAGGAGGAGAAGGAAGAATCATCATCATCATCATCATCATCATCATCATCATCATCCAACACCAAATCTGTCAGGATGCCCATTTCTGTCTTTTTACTCTGCCTCTTTATCTTTTCTCAAAGTGATACTGAAAACAGAACAAAAAATGCTGTCACATTTTTAGTGTTCGCTTCTCATGGTTAGCCAAATAGGCCTGATTAAGGCCTCCCAATCAGTCCAATTAAGTTCATCAGAAAAGGGACATAACAGTATTCTCAGAACTCATTGCCATCCTATGCCATATGACATCCTAATATAGAAACTGAGATTTTCAGCGTCTGCTCTAAAGAAAGACACAATCACTCACTCTATCTTGATGCAGAGAAACTCCTTAAACCACAGTTCATAGGAAACTGAGGTTTCTATGTGCCTTCATTCAGGTCACACATACGATAAAGGATGACTGTGAAGAGGCAAAAAGGAAGTATACAGATACATGGCTCTTTACCAGTCCAAAAAACATGGCTACTAGGTCAAACCATGTATTTGCACCAGAAATAAGAGGCCACTAAATTGAGATCATTTTAGCATATTTCTAAAATTTGCCTAAATGCTTTAGAATCATGAAACAGCCATTTTTTTTGTTTCAACATTATGCATTCATTATTTAACAAGAGCTCCAAAAATATCACCAAGTGTATAGTTTGTTGTAAACTGAATCTTCAATCTCTGCAGAAACCAACTTCAACAAGGGCATAAAATCAGCATGCTAAAACATTTATAATGATACCTAAGGAAAATAAGGGCTTATTATAAATATTTGTATCTCAGCCATCATGAGACACCCAAGGTACCTTTTCACACAAAAAGAACACATTATTGCTGCTTGTCTTCCTAAGTGCTTTTTGCCTCATCTGTATTTCTTTTTAATATATAGCAAAGCACGTCAGTGATCAATTACGATCACTGCACAGAGGTGGAAAAGGTTCAAAATCTTCCTCAGCTTCTCCTCCAGCTGCTTGTTTCTCCTATTGTTGTTGCTATGTGCCTTCAAGTCACTTATGGTGACAGTAAGGCAAATTTATCACGAAGTTTTTTGGAACTGAAAGGGTGTGACATGGCCAAGGTCACACAGTGCATTTCCATGGCTGAGCAGGGAATTGAAGGTCAGCTTGCTTACCTGTAACTGTGTTTCTTCGAGTGGTCTTCTATGAAGTCACACAAATGGTTTACGTGCCTGTGCGAAACAGCATTCGGAACCTTCTCGAAACCTAGGAGTAGGCATTTTGGCAGTTGACCCCTCCCCGATACTCCTGGGGAATATAAGGCCCCTCCCTGTATAACGGTCAGTTCCTTCAGCACTAGAATAGCAGCATGGGAACCAACCATCCAGCAGGACATGATGTGGGGAGGATGGGTGTGGTTGTGTGACTTGACAGAAGACCACTCGAAGAAACACAGTTACAGGTAAGCAACTTGTCCTTCTTCGTGGTCTCTGTGAATCACGCAAATGGGAGACTAGCAAGCTGTCCTGTTGGAAGAGGGAATGTCATGTTTAAAATTCTTTTTATTATCATCATATATATCAACAATTACATTTCAATTATTTTTGTCCTTTATTATATCTATATCTATATCTGTATCTATATATCTCAATAAACTGTAGCAGTATCTTCACCATGCCAAATAAATTAAAATTTATTTATGCCAAGGATTCATTTCTGCATTCATTTTCAATTCTGATGTTTGTTTGCTTTTTCCATCACAGAAGAAAATAAAACTGTTCTCCCAAATGTTGCATCATTTCTTGCTCTGTTATCTACCTTATAAAGAAAAATAAATGTCATTGGTTGTGACCACTGATCAGCTTTGCATATGTCATGCAGTTGCACACCATGGAAAGAAAACAACTGATGCCACCACAGAGCTTGTCAAATGGGTCCTTACATAACTGGAAAGTATTTTTATTTATTGCTGCATGTATGTATGTATGTATGTATGTATTTATTTTTCCCCTCCTGTGACAAATCAGATTCCCACTGCTTTGGAACATAATAAAAAACAAGCAACCCTTTTGTTTTACTAATGGAAGCATTATGTTCTCCATAAAAAACAGTAATGCACATCTAGTGTCAAGGCAAGGCAATCTTTTCTCCAAATCAGTTACGGAGTTTCCCATGTATGCAGGTAGTACAATGTCCTGGTTCAATGAAATTATGACTCCACTCTTAGGTCGAAGAGTAATATCTAGCCTTAAAAACAGCTTCCCTTTATGCAAAAACAAGTATAGTGCATCCATTCTAAATGCACATAATTCACTGGCTCCCTTAACATAGGTTTTGCCACTAGGAAAATAAAATTCCAAAGAGAACAATCGGAAATCACAGTTTGTCAGTGATTTAAAGGATTTATGTGTAAGCTGCAACAGTACGACATTTAAAAACCCATCCCGGTACTGGTAGTCATACTGGGAGGTGTAAATGTTTATAACCGGGAAGAAATCTCTTAGCTGTAAGGTCCATAAAACTAGAAAGTTTTCCTTGTTGCTGAAGAGAACGAGAAAAATGCTGAGAAATAACACTTTATCTACCAACGAGATAGATCTTTTGTGAAAAACAATATGTGCACAATACTGCATAATTGGAAAGCGATCCCGATGTCCTTTAAGTAGGAACAATACTTCTCCATTGTAGGCAAACTGTTTAGATGTAGAAGGTTAGTGAGCAGCCAAAAGCATTTCGGGTTTTTGTTTGTTTGTTTGTTTTGTCCCCCCCCCTTTTTTTGAAAGTCTAGGCAACCTCGTACCAGAACGTGAGCGTCTGCCATGAGACCTCGGAGGCAAGGGTGGTGTCCTTCACCGATGTCTTGTCGGAGAAGTTAGCTCCACAAACTCACATTGTCAGGATCTCGACTGTGTAACCTCAGGGGATCTTGACTCTCGGCCACGTGTTACGAATCCCACAGAAAAGATAAGTGAGGAATTCATGATATCCCCTTCAGAAGCCACACAGACTTCTTCAATTTCGCTAGATGGTACTGTGTCTCTATTCACATCTTGGGCAATCATGCAACGTGCATTCCCCGCCGCAGTACTCGGTACTGTTGGAGACGGGGATCGAAATGAAGCAGGAAGACTAGGCTGCTCTACTCTTTTTGATTTGTTCGATGGTCCTTCATGTGAAGAGTCCTTCAACCTACTCTTCTTCCCTTTGTCTTTTGTTTTCTGTCAGGAACAGTACAGCTTGTTGTCTTTTGTTTTCAAATAGATCCAACACAGTACCGTCCATTGGAGGAATATGTTACTTATTTCAATCTCATTCAACCTTCATTTGTGGCAAGACAAAGGTGTTCTGTTGAGTGCACCCGCCAAAAAGTTTTCTGTCCCTGATGGATGAACTGTGGAGTGGACAATCTTCTTCAAGAGGCAGAAATGAATTGCCGACATCAGTAACACACGCGACCAAGTCCCTCCTTATTTATTTATATAGTATATCACTATTGTGAATATGTAGAATGAACCCTAAGTGCACATCCCTCACTCGTCCTTCTGGCTCAGGTTATCCCTAGCAAAAACACTGTTTTCCATGACAGCAAGTTAATGTCAACTTTGCCACAAGTTCAAATGGCCTGTGAGTGAATCGTATTATCAAGAAGTTCAAGCCCCAACCTGGTACACGGGGTTGAACTGGAAGGCGTAAATGCTTATAACCTTGTAAAAGCATCTTAGTCACAGGATCCAGAAACAAGGATGGTCTTACTTCTTGTTGTAAATCCCAGGAATTTGCCGCTGCACGATGCAGCATTGAGGGGAATGATAGCCTGTCAGATACCAACAAGGCGAGGAACAAGAAGATATCCATGGTACCGCAGGTCCATCGGTCAATATCATTGTCTCGTAGATAAGCACAAAATTTTCTCCCATCTATATGCATACGATCTCGACATCGAAGGTTTGGGTGCAGCCAAAAGAATTCTCCATATTGGATGTACGAATTCCTTTACTTCAATAGGGGAAAAGAACTGACCGAGTCTTGAACTTGTGACCGAAAGCTCCATGGCACCAGGCCCTGACCACTCAGCCATCCTGGCAGTTCCATACTGTCAATCATAGTGACTGAATGTCAGGATGGAGGACAGTATCAAAGTGGATACGCAATAAGTCTAGTCTGTAGGAAAGCATCCTACGCTGACCTTTGGACATTTGTAGAAGTAGTGCAAACCAATTATTGTATTTTATGTTACCTTATATTATCATCATCATCATCATCATCATATTCACTTTCCAGATGATGCTATGATGAACTAGTTAACAATATATGGAAGCAGGATAATACCTTTCAGTTGTAAGAAAGCTACCACCGCTGACAAGCATTTGGTGAATACCCCGGTACTGTACTCATAACAAAGGGAAGAAGTCTGAGTCAATAAGCCTGATATCCTATTAAAAAGCTAAAATTTATTCAACACAGGCATCATCAATATCAAGGTTACTATTCGAAACAGTTTCCTCTGTATATAATAGTTGACACCTCTGAGACGCAGTATAGGGTGAGGGCCGCCATCTCTCCCCTTTTTTTCTTTTTTCTTTTTTTGACACCAGGATGTCAAGAACATTGTAAGCAGGAGTGATATCGGTATCTGCTGTGGCTTGATATGGAAACCGTGCTCAATGTCGATATCTAAATTGTCAGTAAAGGTTGGACCAAACCTGTAGAAAATACTTCGTGATGTGGGTTGTTAAGTGCACCTGTGGAGAGCCATGTGACTTTAGCTGAGTCATGCTGAGTCATACTGATGAGCAACCAGGGGAGAAGGTTGCATCAGGTGTGGGGAGAATGCAAAGGCTGGCAGGATTGCATCAGCTAGTGTGAGTATAAATGTAGCTGAGAGCTAGCCAGCAAGTTGCATATGGTGCCTGATGTGTCTGCCGGAGGCTCTGTCAGAAAGAGCAAGCAGAGGGATGCTCGAATGCCTTCTGGAGATTCTTGTAAATATGTACACATTGTAACTCAAGAATAAATTGCCTCCTTGATGGAAGAGAACAACTGGCGTGGGTGAGTTTTTCTGTGGCTACAGTGCATTGCTGCTAAGGTATTCTCTGCTGCTGGGCATGCTTCCAAAGCTGTGGGAGCAATTTCTACTACATTTTGCTGAAATAAATCAATGATAGGAATTTGAAAAGGTATTGTCCTTTGGTTGACAAAAACTCTACACTTAGGTTGATCCTGATATCTTTTTTTTTTTTAAACAAAACTTGCAGATAGTCATTTTCTCAAGGAGT
This sequence comes from Cyclura pinguis, assembly GCA_030412105.1. NCBI lineage: Eukaryota > Metazoa > Chordata > Lepidosauria > Squamata > Iguanidae > Cyclura > Cyclura pinguis. The sequence goes on along the minus strand of CM059601.1, from coordinate 90,738,258 downwards.
GTTGTTGAGGAGTTGTTTACCTGTGTTGTCCTGTAGGCAACAACTCAACACTCTCCCTGTTCCAATTTATCATCAGTAGTACCACTGAACAGGCCCAGCTGAATCAAAAGATAAGAAAAGTGTAGGAATCAAGCATAAGCATCAACCGTAGCTACCAGGTCTAGGTATCAAGTGTAGGCACCAGTCTAGGTATCAAACCTAGGTACTGAACCTAGATACCAAGTCCAGGAACCAAGCCCAGGCACTGAGCTCAGGTATTCAATTTAGGTATTCAGGTTAGGTATGATGACTCTAGCCTAGTTATTCAAGCGTCTTAGAGCTGCCAGTTCACTAGCTTTTCTGCTGAAGTTATAACTACTTGAAAAACAGTTTTCTAAGACAGTACTTCAATTAACTGTAGGGAGTTGTCTCCCTGTACAGATGACTTATACTGGATACATAAACAATTGCAGTACTGAAAGGAGGATGCGGGGAAAAAAACCACCGTCGGTATCAAGATGAAACAGAAAAACAATCTCATATTAAGTATTAAGTCAAATCTTGTTTAAAGAAACTGTTAAACCAATCTGAAAGCTAGAGGAAGGCTCCTTTGATGCTGCCACGGCAGCGGAAGAAAAGGAACTGACCGTTATACAGGGAGGGGCCTTATAATCCCCAGGAGGATTGGGGAGGGGTCAACTGCCAAAATGCCTACTTCTAGCTTTCGAGAAGGTTCCAAATGCTGTTTCACGCAGGCACATAAACCATTTGTGTGATTCACAGAAACCACGAAGAAGAAACCTGGTCTCCAGGGTCCTAGTCCAAAGGTCAAACCACTACACCACAATGGCTCCCTGTTTCTCCTACACTTGCCTCAAACATTCATAGGACTAAAAACGGAAGCTGAAGAGGCAGTGCCCATTTAGGACTAAACAACTGCAGCGAGATAAACATCATTACACTGTGGCCCCAGTCCAGATTGGGGCCTGCCACACTAGTTTATAAATAAAAGGGAGGGTCAGCTGCATACTATGTTTAACACATTATGTAATTTACCTTGGAGAGACTTGTGAGGCTGGGCATCATTCTTTTTCTATTCATTGAAAGAAAGAATTTACCAATGAAAACCTAACAAAAATAATTTAGGTCTGCAATCATGGTTTTCATGACAACCCTGCTGAAATTCACGAATAAATTTTAAAAAATATGCATTGCCTGATGTTGGAAGTGGAATCTGCACATGCTGCTGATGAGGACAAAAGTCATAAAGTGCATCTGCTCCTGGTTATGGATGCATCTGATCTGGACCAGGATATGCATCAACATCCAGGGCCATCTGCAGCAAGTACAAGTGGATTGGAGGTCGCAATCTTAGTCTTTCCTTGCATAAGCAACCAGCATCGTATATTGTATGCATGTCTGTAAGCCTAAATACCCTACACGTACCAGATCCTGTCTGATCTTGGAAACTAAGCAGCATTAGCTCTGGCTAGTACTTGAATGGGAGACTATCAATGAATACAATGTATTCATTGGAAGGAACTGACAAAAGGACCTCTGAGTATTCCTTGCCTAAGAAAACCCTTTGAAATTCATGAGGTCACCGTAAACTGACATGCAACTTGAAGGCACATACACACACACTGCAAGTTGAAAAGTGTTTTGTGGAAGAAAGTAAATATAAGAATTCACTCACAAGTCAAGGGTAAGCCTTTTGGGTTAGAAAAAGATCCTTGAGTTTAACTCAACATAAGCTTTTGATCTGTAAAAGTAAGGGCCATCTTTCCTTGCCTGACTAGCTAAGCTCTTTCTGAAGCTAGAGATGCCTAAAGGCTAACTGTTCTGTTTCTTTGATAATAGCACCAAGCACTAAGCGAACTAACACTGTTTCACTTATGAAAAGACTTGGCATTTAAGTACAATACTCCAAAGCAAAATACTTACTTTCAATTCAAGACATGTCCTTAAAATGATGACTCTGTTAAATACTTACCTTTGCCGGCAGAGATTTCTGTATCAAAAGTGTGTTTAAAGTTCTGCAGGCTCAACAGCTGAAATATGAGTCTCATTGTAGGAATACACACACACACACACGCACACACACACACACACACACCCTTTATAACTGGCTGGTAGTGAAATTCGAGTTAACAATTCAGAATAAGTTTCAAAATAACTTGATTTCTCTTGAAAAACAATCTCTCAATCCATATATTCAGGGAGAAAAATCTAAAGTACAATAGGTTCTCCATTCTCCTCCTTCACTGTTTAGCACTAAATAAGGACCCAAGGTTCCCTACAACAATGTTCATCATACGGGGTTGATTCAGCAGACTGCACACTATACATTTGCACCTTTCTGCATCACAGATAGTTCTTGAAAAAGTGGAGACTGCAGCATCTAGAGAAGCCAGACTCCAGAAAAGTGAAGGTAATGGAAGAGAACATCTAGAAAATCTAATGCCTTAAAAACATTAAATATACACTTTATAGAAAGCATATATGTAGGTATTTTAGTTATGGAAGAATTACAAACTTCCTCAATGTATTGATCCATATTGCAGCCTTCCACCCCAAAAGTGCTTTTTTTTTCCTTGAAAAATCAAGATACCTACCACTATTTTAGCACCTATATCGTGAGCTCCACTGGTTTTTCGCTTGCCAAGTTTTCTAATGTAGTCATGAACTTCCAGACTAAAACATTCTGAGCCATGGAATGCACTTCTCCAACCAGGACAAAATCCGCTGAGCTCAGACAAGCACGTCAATCCGGTGTAAATATTTTCCTCTCTGTGCACTGGAAGTTCTTCTTGGTTTTGATTCTCTTCTGGCAAACCTGGACTGCTGTAGGTTGTATTTGTCTGCAAACATTCTCCCTCCATTTCTGTTCTGACTTCTTTTTCAGCATTATCTTGTGGAAGGTCATCTGTATCCACATCAGCAACAGCAGGAGGGTGGAAGGGATAATATATTGAATGGCATCATGTTCCTATGAATGGCAATCATTGTCAAACTGATTTGTATAGAGATTTTCATTCATATTTCTTTCCTATATATGCCAGGTTTGAGAACTCTTCATGCTGAAAACTTGCATGATCAGACTGCTTTTTTATGTTCTGAAGGATGCACCTACACTTCACAGAGGACATCTTGCAGGTCCCTGAAGTCCAGCTGCACAAAGGTTATGCAATTGCTTTTCCCAGTGAAGTTGCTCTGCTCCCCTGCCTTTTTGGAAAGGATTCCAAACACTCTTCCTATAGTAAGCTCATAGTCACTGTGGCCTTGTGTTTCTCCTGCTGCAGACTGTGATGTTCTCATCAACTATTCAGTTCATATGCCTTCTCCAACTGTCCCAATCCCAATTAACCCTGTGCTTCCACATTTTCAGCTGCTTTTAAAGTGTTCCAGTTTCTCTTTCCTCCTCTCATTTTTTCCTTTTGTCCTCAGGTTGCTTCATTCAGTGCAAACTGAGTTAAAAGTGCAGAAGTGAGGGAGAAGAGAGGAGAAGGTAGAATCTTGGCCTTCCCTGTAGGGAAGCAAAAACAAACTGCTGCACCCTTTCCTAGTTTGTGTGTTCTTCCTCATGAATACCTTTTGCCATCATGACCACCCTTTGATGTTGCTTGGCCAAACATGTCCCAGTTTTCATCTGTGAAATGTTGGCGGGGGGGGATGGGTTCATCAAGCTAGTTTAAGCTAGAGGCAGAGCACCCCCTTAAAATAATTAAATGCAATGAAACCAAAATATGCTACCCTAAGTAATGTATCAACAAATTCAGGATGATTAAATTCAAATGGCAAAAGCATGAGGTTCAGCTCACCATTTCCATAGTTGTTGTGTGCCTTTGAGTCATTTCTGACTTATGATAACCCTAAGGGGAACCGTATCGTGGGAGTTTCTTGACAAGATTTGTTCAGAGGGGATCTGCCTTTGTCTTCCTCTGAAGCTGAGAAAATGGCACCCCGTGGGTTTCCATGGCCAAACAGGAACTTGAGCTCTTGCCTCAGAGTCATAATCCAACATTCGCACTGCTACACCATGTTGGCTCTCACCTTTTCCAATATAATCTTTATAATTAAGATAAAGTGGGGATTTGATTTAGAACACAGAATGGTAAGGGGCCACAGTTATTTTGGAACAGCAACATGAACAAGTGGATCTCTGCGTGTGGCAAATAAAATCAGTCTTTTAAATCTGGGTCACTGTCATAAGTTTCACAATCAGTAAGTCCATTCCAACCTGTTTTCACTTTAACCTTAGATTTTAACAATTCTGTACAACAATTCATACTTCACTATGTATTTTAAACATATTTTACTCTCAAAATATGCACTTTAAATGTATTTCAGTATATTTTTGGAGCCAAGAATTATGAAGGCTCTGAACATAACAGAAAATGCAAATATTGTAGGAGAGCACAAATTTGGATTCACACATTAACTGCATGAGGCATACAGTTTTATCAGAATTCAGAAAGATAAGTTCATCAAGCATCTCTAGTGGCATCAGCAAATGTCATTTTTTGCAATACAGTCAGCCCTCTACATTTGCGGGTTTAATTTTTGCAGAATTGATTATTCACGGATTTGTTCTTGTGGGTTTTTCGGGCACTGAGACCATGTTCTGGTTGTATTTTCTCCTGACGTTTCGTCTGCATCTGTGGCTGGCATCTTCAGAGGAATGGTGAATTGGAAGTGGAGAATATATATGCCAGTCTCCTACCCCAGAGGGGAGGAAGCAATTAGCATAATAGTCCTATTGTGTGTATTGAATACTTGTTCCTGGAGAGAGACTTCCTGAGCCCAGGTGGGGCTCATTAGGGCTCGTTAGTACCTTTTGTGTTTTGATTTTGGTGTTTTTCAATATTGGCAGCTCCCTCCCCTCTGGGGTGGGAGACTGGCATATATATTCTCCACTCCACTTCCAATTCACCATTCCTCTGAAGATGCCAGCCACAGATGCAGGTAAAACGTCAGGAAAAAATACAACCAGAACACGGTCTCAAAGCCCAAAAAACCCACAAGATCCAATGGATTCTGGCCGTGAAAGCCTTCGACTCTACATATTCACGGATTATTTGCTCTCACCTCTGCTGCCTCCCCATGCCATTTTTAATAGGCACTGCAAGCCTCATGAGACTGAGAAACTGCAAACGAGCCTTGTAAGGAACATTAAAAAGGGTGTAGGGCAGCAGTGGAGGTGGTAGTAATCCCCACCAGCCAGCCATTTCTGCCTTGTGAAGGAAACCTGACGCCTCAAGGGAATTCATGGTGAGTTGATTATGGTGATCATATTTGTGTGTGTGTGTGTGTGTGTGTGTGTGTGTATGTGTTAAATATGGTTTGGGAGGACCTAGAGTTATTCATGGTTTTCCACTTTCACAGGGGTCCTGTGCCCCTAACCCTAACAAATGTGGAGAGGATGACTATTTGTAACTTGAGAAAAAGCTACAGTTTCCAGTTCAAATGCTACTTCAAGGTAGGTGTTGGCACTTTCTCCTTCCATTAGGAGGAGTCATTGCCAGTTCTCCATATACCAAGCATTTCTTATTACCTTCATTGCTTACTTGGCTTGGAAACTCTCTTGCTTCTCCTCCTTGCTTTATTTTGAGTAAAGACACTTGAAAAATGAAGATTGTTAACCTGAATCAATAACTTCATGTTAACACATGGTTGTTTCTTACCATTGGTTACTCCACTAGTATTCAGGAAGCTCTTGGGACTGTTTTGGCTTTGAAATATCTTGCCACAATTATTTGTTTCATCCATTCTGAAAAGCAGGGAGAGAAAGGGAGAAGAAAACAACATTTTTAACGTATAAATGAAATATTTGTTTTGGTAAAAGCCTGGTATATGCAAATTGGATGATTAAAATAACATTAAAAAAAGTTGTGATAAGAACACAAGCTTTTATTAGCAGGGAATTATGCGAATGCTGAGTCTTCAGGCAATGGCACTGTAAAGCTCCTGGCTTCCATGACTTGATGTGATCATGTGAACGGGCCTCATTCTCTAGATATGCTGTTATCTTGATACAATTCTTAGGGAAGTTAAAGAGATGCTAATGAAAAAAGCAGATGCCATAGAGCCGAACAAACAGTTATGTAAACTGACAGAGTGAAAGGAAGTTCAAACATTTGTGGCAAAGGAAAAGTTCAAATGAGTATAGACAAGGAAATTTGGCAGGAATAAAAGCTTCCTCATGCCTATCAAACTCACTACATGTGAGGCTTCTGAGATTTTTACTTGAGCAATGACCTTTAAAAAAAAAATCAATTCTGGCATTGCATAGACACTTATCCAATGAGAAGAGCAGCAAAGGTAGAAAAAGGTTCCCTGGATTACTACTATTCCATTCTACTGAATATTCAACTGAGGTGCCTAGCAACAAAGTGGTGTTAAGCATTTTCCAGGGTTTGTATTATCATAGAAGAACAGTAAGGCCTAATAGACCTAGACGGGGCAGCACACCTCATAGACCAATTTAGCACATGCCCCAGAGAATCTTCTGCAATGCACCAATAATTCTGTGGCAGACAAGTAAATGTGGGAAAGTTCCCTGAAGACAGAAAGTTTGAAAAGCTATTCAGTAGAATACAGAACAAAGTAAACAAGATGCTAAAGAGATTGTATGCATGCATGTGTTTTGGACAGACAATATAAATTCTTAGATACCTTCCAAGATTTCTGCTCAAACAGTCAATTCCCAACACATTTTCACACACTGTATCCTCAGTTACATTCACGGAATACACTAACACTAAAAAAAGTTAATAATACGCTACTTTTAGAACCTATACCACACAAAAAACCCTTTTTAGGTTTCAGTATTCTGTATTATACCCTTCTGCCTATCACGTTATACAGTGGAAGCAGTAAACCAAATAAGAGGCATATTCTGTCTCTCTCCCCCCCCCCCCCTCCAGCTGCAATGAAATTGAGTCCTTCTTGCACTTCATGCTAAATGTAAGAAGCCAAATAACTTTGGTTAATGTATTTGTATCTAACTAGCCCTTGGAGACCAAACTGTACAGTTTGAACAAAAACTTTCACTTTCGATTTTATGGGAGCCTGCAACTGGAACTACTGAGTTTTATCATCTCTTGAGCCTAGTCATGTTTATGTCAGTGTATTCATGTTTATGTCCACACGTATGTGACAGTCAATTTAAAATCCTGCACAATTCTTAAACGCTAAAATCCCTTCCAACTGAACGAATTTCCCAAGTGATCAAGTTTTGACTTAAATCAAAAGATTACAAGTAAGGATCCAGGACCAAGGAAAGGTGGTTTAAGGACCTAAATCAAAAGGGGAAGGAATCAGAACAATGAAGGCATACTCCATTGCAGTCACAATTCTAACGCCTCACTCACAACTCACACCAGAGATCAAAACCTATTCATATTCAAAAGCTAGGCTATAAGGGAAAACTAAAAATATGAAGTAGGCAGATGAGCACTAGGAATAAGGACAATATGAAAGGGGAAGAAAGAGCGATGCTAATGTAAACAGAGGCAAGGGGGACATTTAAAAAGCCAAAGAAAGGCAGAGGTTGTTATTTACATCAACACCTTTTCCTCAAGGCACTATGATCTGCCAAGTGATCTGCCATCTAGACACCAACAAGACCAACAGCTGCTTAGCATTAGCAAGACTGGTACATTACATACAAGCGTGGAGACTACACTAGACATAAGATTCAAGTTAGCAAAACTATTCACAAGAATTCTTCCATGTGCTTTATGAGCAGGTCTGATAATTTCAATACAAAATTTAAACTGGTCTGAATATTGCTTTCCTGATTTTTTCACAGCATTGTATTTCTAATGGCTGTTTCACCCTGAGATGGCCAGAGGATACTAAGAGACCGTACGGTACAGCAATAGAGACAAAGCTCTGCTCAGGGGCCAGCAAAAGGCCAGAGGACAGGTAAAACAATGAGCAAGAGAACAGGATGGCAAGAGATAATTTCACCCTCACTTCCCAGCCTGGCATTTTAAAAATGATGAGCTGGTATAGTGAGCCAATTACAGATTGCAGAAATCTGAGTTCAAATCCTCAGCTAGCTATGAAGCTCAATGACTAACCTTAGGCCAGTACTTTCCTCTCCACGTAACATACCTCACTGGTCTGCTGCAAATATAAAATGGGACAATCAAGCTATTTTATTCAGAGCTCGACAGAGAAAAGACAACATATAAATGTGATCAATGAACATGTAAACTCGATATACTGGGAAGCAGGACTTTGTATTGGTTCTTGCAGGCAGAAAAGAGGAAGCTCAAAACATCGCTGGAGAAGGTAATGGAACACTACTCATTTCTAGTTATTTCTGATATCAAAAAGATGTTGCTATTGTCTGAAGACAGAAGGAACATTTAATGACATTTGGAATCACTTACTTTACAGATAGAGATCTACCATTTGCTGCATCATAAAGGTTTGCTAGGAATTTTTCTTTCCAGAAAAGGTCACAAAATTTTTCATAGATTGCAGTACAAAAGGTGTCATATTGCAGATCCTTTAAACCAAAAATATATTTACCTGGTTTAGGAAACAGAATAGTGGATTAATTTTTTAAAAAAAACAACACTAATATCTGATTTTATTTATTGTTTTGAGGACAAAATTACACCAAGTTCTTTAGAGGAAATAAATAACTAAAATGAGACCTGCGGAGACAAAGTTTTTTTTTCTTTTTTTAAAAAAACATATCCTATATGGAGCTGCAGTAATGGGGTAAGCCACAGCAAGAGAAACTTTTCCTTCAATATAAAACTTTTAAAAACCAAAATCCACAGTACTCTCACTGAATGAGAAATCAGTAAGTCAACACTTAGGTAAATTCCATTGATTCAATGTTCTATTGTAGTTGATACTAGGAACTGGATTTAGACCTAAAAGTGCAAAAGATCTTGGGGGAGTCGGACCTGTCAATTATAATTAAAAACAATTACTAAAAACTGTAAACTGTAAATGGTAGTCTATCTATGGGTCTGGTATATTTTTTTTCATACCTATAGCAAGAACGTCATCTGTATTCTCCCAGGATCTACTAAATGCAAACTCTTCTTGGATAAGTTGTACCATGTTCTTCAAGATATCTTCATTTATCCCATTGTTTCGATATGAGGTTCCTACCATGATTGGATATGCAGGATTCTGGTCCACATAGGCATGTGCTGTGTGATCTGATAAAGGGACACTGCTCTCTGCAGCTGTACTGGACTCATTACTAAATATATGGAATGCATCCACTTCAGAACACTTCGTCTGAGTCTCTTTATTAATTGTTGTTGGGGGAAAACTGTTAATCTGGGCTTTTGTCTCCCAAAATTCATTTTGTACATTTGCAGGCTTGCAAGTTCTCAGGCAGTTCACAGATGATTTATGCTGTAGGGCTGTGTCACCAGCATAGCTCGCTATAGAATCTGAAAGGAGGACATGCAAACTAGAACAACTGTAAGCTGTTTTTGAATGGAGGGGTTTATTTGGTATTTGCTCTGATACAGCTATCTGTACTGGTACAAGTGTTAAGACCCTTGTCTCTGGGTCTTGCTTCAAAAGGAAGTTATTTATAAAAGTCATACTAGATGATACAGTACAGTTTGTGATGCTTGAGGAAGGTGATTGTGAAATACATATCTCTTGAGACACACGTGAAGATTTAGAGAGCGATGGTAATGTATCAACGCATGAGCTATTGTTTGAATATTCCTGTGTATCATGTTCCAGAATATCAGACGTTGTACAAGCAGTTGGCAAATGAAAGTCTTCAGCTTCCTGTTTTTCATTGTCAATATTTAGATCCACTGCATTTTTCTCATTCACAGGTACCACTCCCTCCACAGTTGCTTCATGCTGTACCATCACAGGTGCAGTGGTATTTCTGAAAAATAAGCAAAATGTTTTATAAGAGGCTATTTCAACCAATCAGAACCTAAACATGACTAAAATTGAATTAAGTCATGCTTCTTGAAATTCTTTAATTTACAGAAGTCATGGGACAGTTCTGTCACTGTGACTCTTTCCACAGATCTATCTACCTGCTCTGACTACTGTGTAATTTCAAATTTAGGTACCACTCCCTGCTGACATTCCACCCCTACTACTAAGACCCTCTTAAAGATCTACTTAATTATAATCATTTCTGGGCTACCTCTCTCTTGAACATGCTCTTTCATTCCTGCTTATGCTTTTCTAAACTATATAATATTCTATATACCAAATCTCTCTCTTAGACCTGGGGTGGGTAGGTGCAGTTAGCCTTCAGTCTCTGAAGAGAAAGCAGAAGGTGAGCTCTGTTTTGGAAGTCATCCTTGACTCTTTGACTGTGTTGTCGAAGACGGCACAAGGGCTTTGGTTTGTTTTTGGCCATGTGCTCTCCTAAAACACATGGTGTAAAGGGGTGGGCCTTTTGCTGAGTCAGTGACTTGCTTAGGAGCCTTTAAAGTTTTCAAGAGTGTGGAAAAACGGTATCCTCAAAAATACTACAATTTCAGGTTGGCTGGAGTCCAAGGACATTCCTCCTATTTTGTTGCAGGTCTCCATTTGTTCGCACTCATTAAGAGATTCAAGATAAAAGACAAGTATCAAAATAATGTCTGTACATCTAGAAGCGGGGTGAACAACACACAAACTGTAGGTTACATTCACTTCCCACAGCCGCTGAAAGGAAAAAAAGCTGTTTTTCAGTATAAAAGAAGAATTATGTTCCCAAGAGCTTCCTGAAAGTGTGATTTTATTTTAAAATAAGGTGGTTGCTCTTCATGCACCTTGCTCTAAATGAAAGTTGATTCACTGAAGTAGATGTAAAATTTCTAAAAATTTTGAAACCATGAGGGAGAAACAGTTTTTCAAGGAAAAAAAATTCAGAACTATTGGGAAAAAAATGCCGTATGCTTTACAGATTGAAAGTCATAAAACTTGGTTTGGTATATCACACCTAGTATATCAAAAGTACAATTTGTTTAGAAAATAATTTTAAATTGAATTCTCTTTTTGAAATTTTATATTTTCTTACAAAGGGAGCTACAATGTCTTGGACTGTAAGAAACACCTTAGCTGTGAGGGAATTTTTTTGTTTTGCCAGTTTATGAGTATCAAGCGAAAAAACATTATGAACAGAAGGAACTATCATCAGTAAAACAAAATGGTATTATTTTTATCTCCTAGTATGAAGCAGACATAAAGCACCCATTTCTATAATAAGAACTGAAGAAAGTCTAAGAAAGGTAACCAAGGTCAGGAATTACAATCATCTGATAACTGTACAGCAGTTCTCATCAAACCATCTGATGTAAGGGAACTGGTATCGTTTTTCTCCCCAAATGTGTCAGGTTCCAGGGACTAGTACTATATTTGTATCCACTGGTTATGACTGGCTCTTTCTTTACTAGAAACTTGCCATCTATTAGCAGCCAGCAGTGCACAAATCAATGCCTATCTATGGATGACCACTTTGCATACAACCTTATATAAAGGTCTACCCGATTCATAGATTTTAGAAATAATGGTTGCAATGGGAATAAATATATTAACACCCCATCTTAAACATTTTATTTATCAACCTGAAATAAAATATTTTGTTTTTTTTCATAGATATAGCTATAGATATCTAGCTAGCCAGCTGGCTTTGGGGAAAAACTTGTGGCTTTTCCCTGAATTTTGGGAGGCCTTCACATCTGTAGTGAAAATGCTGGGTTTTTTTCCTCCCACTATTTTAACTTCTGCTATTGAATTATGGCTGCTGGCACATGTGGGCAAGGGAGAGTTGACTCTTGGAACTTTAAGAAGCTGCCTGTTCCTGATCCACAGTATGATCAAATTTGGAATACTACGCACACAGTTTTTATCATCCAGTCTCAAATGAACTGGAACCAGTCTTATAGAATCGGAGAAAAGCTGAAAACAGCAACTACAATGATGAATGAGTTGGAACAATGAATAGTTAAAGTAGAGGGTCTTTTTCTTCAGTAAAGAAATAGGTGATATGACCAAAGAAGACACATGGGTTTATAACATTATGAATAGCCTAATAAGGAGAAAAAGGGTTTCACAGTAGAAGAAGCAAAATCATTCAATCACTTTGATGAACAGCAACTGGTTTAGAACAGAGAAAAGAGAACAATTATTCACAAAATTCATAATAATAATCCAACTGATTACCAAAGAAGCAATGATCACTACTAGCCTAGATAGCTTTAAAAAAGATCAGACAAAACCACTCTGAATAACTGCATCAACTACTGTTCAATTTGACAGAGAATTCTTAGTGCTGCTCCTCTTTGAACATGAACATGGGAGGTAAATGAAAATTGTACCCAGTTGATATCTAAAAAATATACCACCTTAACAATCAGTAAAATAAAATTAGGAATCATAGATTGAAGTCTAGAAAAGCCAAAAAAAAAAAAAAAGCCCTGGAAAATTTTTTATTAGGCTAGAAAAGTAAGAATTGGTATGGAAATAATTTTTGGATGATTAGTTCCTCTATAAAGGGCTGGTAACACACAGAAAAGAGTGTCCATTATAGAGGTCAAAAAATTGTATGCTTTATAACTTCTAACCCCCCCCCCCCCGCTACATATAGAATACAAGAGACAAGCCCAAATGCCCAACATAAAAAATTAGAAATCTATTTTTAATGCGTTGTAACGTTTTCTGATGTAAGACACTGGCAATTTCCACACTGCACCGCTATAGTGCTATAATTCCACGTTCAACAACCTGTGGAATTCTAGGGTTTGTATTTTACTGAGGCCAAAGATCTCTGGCCGAGAATTCTGAATGCTCCTCCCTAGGATACCAGGATTCCATAGGATGTTGAAAGTGAAATAATAGCATTATAAGAGTATAGTGTGGAAATGGCCACTGTTTAAGCAGAAGAAAATTAAAACAAAATGCAGCCAGTTATTTTATAACCTTAACCTTTCCAAAAACCAGAATAGTTGCATTCTGATACAGTTTTTTTTTATATTGTATATGCTACCCAACAATGGTAATTCACTGGACAATTAATAAAAGTAAAACAATCATATGGAAAGGTACAGGTATAAAACCGCAATGTCTAAACAGAGAATAAAATAGCAGCACAGAGTAAAAACATATAAATATAACAAGGCTAACAGCAGCAACGAAAATTTGTACAGATTTGAAACATCTAGACGTACCAAATGATCTAATGAACTCTGGAAAACACTGAAGATTTAATAAGCTACAGCTAAAAAAGAGGTTGTCACCTGGTGCAGATGAGACCAGAAGAGTGCTGGGTGAGTTTACCTGAGCAGGATATTCCATCATAGCCCTAAAGGTCCTCTCTGTAGTTGCCACTTGCTGTCCTTCACTTGACACAATATATTAAAAAAGGACCTCTAAGATCCAGAAAGGTATGCATGAGATAAACAGGACACTTCAGTAACATGGCTACATTAAATTATACTCCCATAGGCTCAAATGTTCCCACTGTCTTCTTCCTGCATTATGAGGATGAGTCTGGAAAATTTTGCTTTTGATTAATCACAACCTGCCACATTTCACAAACCCAACTATGGTTAATCTTAATTATGGCTGGCTTAAACTAATCAGCCATAGTTTGAAGTTGGCTTATCTAACCAACTAACCATGATAAAGAGTAACCACGTTTCACCAGGTTCAGAGGAAGTAGGGATTAATTAAAAGTGGCCAATGAATGCTTCTTTAATTTGTTCTCATGATCACTCTGGATAAGGAAAAGGGAGGGGGAAGACAAGGAAGCAAGTTCAGCAGAAAGGCTTGACTTGTTCATGAGGAGATGGGAATCCACCAGCCTTTCAGATATTTCTGGACCACAACATTCCTCCACCTGGCTAGGATGGAGTTGCAGGGCTTTTCCACACTACGCTGTTATAGTGCTATTATTTCACTTTTAACATCCTATGGAATCCTGGGGTTTGCAGTTTAGGGAGGGGCATTTAGAATTCGCAACCAGAGAGCTCTTTGGCCTCAGTAAACTACAAATCCCAGAATTCCACAGGTTGTGGAATAATAGCACTATAACAGTGTAGTGCGGAAAGGCCCACAGTCCAACAACATCTGGAGCAGGGCAGGATTCCCATCCATGCACTAAACTAAAGCTTAACGTGATGTCCAAAAGTTGCCAGTAGCAAAACAGAGACCCCATCTGCAAACAGTAGACTAGATTACCAAACATGACTAACTTTGTCAGAAACACAAGTCTGTTACCCTGTGAACTGGGGGTCTGGGGAGGGACACCAAAATGTGCTCAACTAAAGTTGGGGAAAATTAGCTCAGAGCACTGCTTAGCGTTACCAGAGGCAGGGTAACGTAGCGAGATCTTAAACTCTATGTCTACGGGGTTGGGTCGAGTCAAGGAGAACATAGAAGTTGAAATAATAAATGATGTTTATTAAACACAAGCAAAACAGTGTATGCGACACACTCATATAAGATAACTAAAGAAGATAAAGGTTGGAGTGGTATAGAGGGATTTTTAGAGGGATTGCTGGTTTGGGTGATACTTCACCTGTCCTAAAGCCCAGAAAAATAGAGAGCGAAGCTGGGGTGCGATGTAGCTCAGCACGTGGAGCTGAGGGGAGGCTCGCCAAGCAAAGCGGCAGCAAGGCGGGATGAAACTCGGGAGCAATCCGAGGAAGGTCTCGGAATCAAGGGTCTTTATAAGGAGAATTGTGACTGCAGGCTATGCCATACTTGGGGGGAAACAATAGATTTGGAGATGGAGACAAAGCCTCCGAAAGGTCAGAATCTGAATGAGCGGTTCTCAATAGAGTAGCCAGTATGCAAACGCAGAGTGCTTGGGTATTGTATAGTTAACCCATGAAGCTGCCATCGCGGGGCAGAGGCTCTTTTGTAAGTGGCGTGCATACTTAATTAGAGTACTTGCCTGGAGGTCTCCTAAAGCAGTGAGTCAGCTATTTCTGGCCTGCCTGTATTGGAGTTTGAATATTATGGCTATTAACGGCTGAGCTTGTTTACGTGCTTGTCTGGCGGCCTCGCAAGCATGTGGAAAGGAATAGAGAAGTGCAGCCGAATTATGATATCAAGAGGATATCTTTAATATCCCCAAAGCTCGGACTAGCCAGGGCAGTAACAAGTCCTTGGGGGTATAACTGGCTTCACTTCAGTCAAAAAACAGGAATCATATTTTTTTAAAAATAATACAATTAATTTTTGCCACATTAAGTGTGTTTTTTTGTTTTTTTTACTACTCAAACATCACAAGGACACACTTACTTTTTACTGTCTGTATTTTGATGCAGGATAATAGGCTTAAAGTGTGTGGCTGAAGAAGTGAAGGCATACGGCAATGTGATGCTCTCTCTGTTTAAAGGCAGATGGCAGGGTACTGGTCCTTTCACTGCAATTAGTTTACTTTTGTTGCTCATAGGTAAAAATCCTAAAATGAAAACGAGAAGAACACAAAGACAAAATAAATGTATTTAGAAGAAAGACAGAATAAACAAGCAGATTGTTCTGTGCTCTCACAGAACACAGGCAGGAATCTCTGTTGGTTTACAGAAGTACTTACCCAAGTTACCATCCAATGAATTTCTCTCACTCTGAAAATCAAAAGGCAAGCTATCATTAAAAGCATCCACTTCTTTGAAAGCCTAGCAGCAAAACAATATAAAGTGCATTAGAAATGCAGTCTTTAAAAATGTCAACAATAAAGAAATTTATTTGTTCAAGTTTTGCACTCCTTTGTCTTGAGAGCTCAGCTCAATACTTTCAAATTTCAACAATCAGAAGAGTAAAAGTACGGAGTATAGACCCTGAACCAAATGTCATTTCTAGGACAGTCATAATTGTTCTTCCTATTGGGAATGAAAATGACTCTGGATTAATAACTGTCTGAGTAGCACAGGGAAACTCCCTGGAAGGAATGCATAGTTGCATTTTAACCCCACTTCCTCCTCAAACCCTAAACGCATTCAAAATAAAGGTACTATGGAACATGGTATTAAGTTTTTCCAGATGTTAGAAAAGAAGAGAGGAGAAAAATCAGGCCACAGAAAAAGATTACTGGAGCATTATTTTGTTTGGTCAGTTGAGCCAATTAACAAACAAAATAGCCTTGAAAAAGTCCAAGGGTACCCTAAAACCACTGTGATCAGACAAAAGACTAAGCATCTTCTGGTTGTACTCCAGTGTGCTTGTATTCTGGTGTCATGACAACAGTAGAAGTGGAAAATCAAGGGAGGCACTAGTTCTTCAGTCCCTGCTTTCCTCCCGCATTCCTGCCACTTTCATAAGGCACACAATTTAATTAGGAGAGCCATCAGCCAGCTATACCAGACTCTCTCTGCTCTTAAAAACACCATCCTTATGTGAGCAAACCATAATATTATGAGGCTACTGGATTTAAACTTAATGGAATATGAACCTCACAAGCCAACTGTCCTACAGGGCTCAGTTTGAAATTGCCAGCTTCCGAAATGCACTCACACAACATTGACTCAACTACAAAAAGCAAGGCTAGCAGAGATAAGAGAGCAGACTGGACTTTGAAGAAAGGCAGTTTTTATGCTCTACAAATACATGGCTGGAGGACATGGTTAGAGCTGCCTAGGACTGTTCAGAAACATGGTGAAGTACAATATACAGAGCTGACTAAATATTTTTTAGCTTCCCAAGTTCTTGAGAGAGAAAAGGAAATCATAAGTGCAAAGACATGCAGTACAGTGGATTCTTACCTGCATCTATATGTTTCTTATTAGATTAACTTGATCCATTTCTATTTAATTTCCATAGTGGTATATTTGAAATGAAGGGTATTGAGACATCACACTGTACATGTGTTCATACTATATATACATATTCAAATATCTGTGAAAATCCCTGTACCAATCTGTATTCCTGTTTTGTACCAAGCTAGAATAATACTCTTAGATCAAGAGTATCAGTCAAGTATACAGCTGCAGCTGGACAGAAGGAACACATGTATGTGAACTAGTGAACACATGTTCACTTTATTTAAGAATATATAGTTTTCACAGAGCATAAGCATTTTTATGCCAGAGTACTATGAGTTGTCTGCTTCAGAGCCAGGGTTTAAAGATCCTGTTTCTGCCCTGAGGGGGAAGGTGTTAATGTCTCTCTGGCAGAGCAAACAATGGGGTTTGGAACAGGCTAATGACCTTAGCAGTAAGTGACAAAGCACTTAAGGGAATTGTGATAGCTCCTTAATGGCTGGGCAACAGTTGCCCTGTTGAGGCAATTTTGGGTGCTATTGTTTCTGAAGGTTGAGTTTTTGAGGGGATTATCACAAACTCATTAACACCATAGCTTCCTTACTGATCCCTTGACTATGACCTGGCCATGCCCTGAGGTCTCATCTGACCTACTTTTGCACATGTTCAGCCAGTCCTCTTTGCCAGTATGGCTTTTCAGTCATCACAGTATATAATTTATATTTTCTGCCAATTAAATAACGTCCAATGCCAATCGTATCTTGGAGTGGAGGTGTACGGAATGGTAACAATTCCCTACGAGAAGCAGCTTAGGAAACTTGATATATTTAACCTGGAGAAGAGAAGGACAAGAGGCAACCTGATAGCCATATTTAAGTATCTGAAAGGATGTCATATGGAAGATAGAGCAAGCTTGTTTTCTGCTGTCCCAGAGACTAGGAACAATGGATTCAAATTACAGAAAAAGGGATTCCACCTAAACATTAGAACTTTGTGACAGTAAGAGCTGTCTGACTGTGGAATACATTGCCTCACAGTGTGGTGGGGTCTCCTTCTTTGGAGGTTTATAAACAGAGGCTGGATGGCCATCTGTCAGGAATGCTTTGATAGTGTCTTCCTGCATGGCAGGGGTTTGGACTTCCTGCGTGGCAGGGGTTTGGGTGGCCCCTGTGATTTCTTGCAACTATGATTCTACGAGAGGGAAAGATACTGAGGAGAACATAAGAAGAATGTGTAAATAAAGTACACAAGAGAAGACAGTGGAAGACAGAGCTATAACTATCATGCTCAATACAGTCTTCAAGCAGGAGTAGCTTTGAATCCAGAGAGTGGCAGGATAAAGTCTAGAACTGTTTTCCAGCCCAGGGCTGTGCAACAGCAGACTGACCTAAGTAGATATCTGATTTACTGTGCTCCTTCCTGTCCTTTGTTTATTTTTGAATTAAACACCAAACTTGTTCCTGTTTTCTTGACCTCTTTCACACTTCCTATTAAATACATTCTTCTCATTAATTTTGTACTGCTTATTAGCACTGCTTATTAGCACTTTTACTCCATTTTCAAAATTTGATAACATAAAAAACTGCTTTTACACCTATAATTGAACTAGTTAAATTTATACTGTTTTAGGGAGAAGAGGTAACTTCTTCAGAGAGCATAATCCTATGCAAGCCATACTGAATATGCTAAAATTTATTTCTGTGTAGGATAGCAGCTGTAATTTTATGAATTCCTTAAATTAAAAAAAAAAATAGAAAAGACCCACAAATTCATTATTCCTGATTCTCTTGGTTTGTTATCAAGATGCTTGAGTACCTCTACTTAAATCTTTAATTCCAGAAACCCCTGTCTAAACACATACACTTTCTATTACATATGAATAACAGCGGCTGGCATCCTGCTGATTAGTCTCAACTAGAGCTGACCCATTCAATAAACTGTTGAATTTTAAGTCAACACACAGATAAATCCAATGGATTCAGTGGGTCTACTCTATCCAAGACTAAAAGAGAAGAAAGGCAAGTACGTATACAGAGATCACAAATCTTTGTACACACTTTTTAAATGTTACATGTGAATACACCAGTGTCAAGACCAACAATTTTTATAAGCTTTCATACAGAAAGAATTCTGCAAATGGTGACTGAAATTCACGCCAAAATGTTTGAGAAATGCAGAAACACACAGGCCATTTTAAACTATTTGTGAACATCTGACAATTGGTGGTTTTATGCAACATAGCCAGCACTGTATAGCATATTTAGTTAGGCCAAAGGCAGTGATAAACAGAGGAAATTTTTACTTTTCTAAAGATTAAGGCTGTGAAATCTATTTCTTTTCTTTTCTTTCTTTTCCTCTATTACTCCATTATAATCAAGATCTTAACAATCTTTGAAAACCATTTACTGCGATGAAGTAAAATAACAGAACAGAAGAGTCTGTGGAGTCAAGTAACAAGTATAATTTGCAAAAGTTCAAAGAAATAAAAATATAAATAAACAAATACACAAACAAACACAAAACTACCTGAAAGGCATATTTGGTTAAAAATGCCAGAACTTTCTTGCTGTTTATACTTTCTTCAAGCAGATAGTTTTCACATGTCTAGAAATGTGAAAAGTTACAATTATGTTAGGTAGGAAAGTAGTACTTTCAACAATCTCCCTAAAAAAAACCCCCAAATGTAATTCTCTTAATTTAGGAAGTTTACTTCGCTATAATTAATCTAAAACTGTTAAATTTAAATATTATTTAGAGACACAAACATATTCTCAAGGGGTCTGCTAAGGCAAGAAGACAGAACTGCAGTTACCACTTAATTTGGAATTGTTACCTTAAACATTTGAAATCCATCTTCACTACAGAACAGACTAAAACTCATTTAAAAATCTCTAACAGCTTAATTCAATTCACCTTAATTGCATCTGCCAGGGAAGGTCTGTCTTCTGACTTTCTTCTAGCCATATCCAGAAGAAAATTCTTTAGTTTCCTTGGCAACACCAGTTTGCGATCAGGTGGAAAATTACATTTTGCTGCTCTCCACAAAATTGCAGCAATACAGTAAATACAGACCTGTTGGAAATGGCACAGTGAAAAGGCAAGTAAGTCACTGAACAACTCCCACTAAGAGTGCACCTTGGTTTGAAATACATATAGTTAAAGCAGTCTGTTTCTGGTCATAACAATCTACAGATGGCTCTGCTGACACTATCGCTAGCATTAGCACAGGTATCCAAGACTACCCTAGACACACCTTGAGGTCAGGACACAGTGCAATGTAAGTGTGCATTTTCCCTCATGATTCCTGAAACCATGCCCTAACCACTAATTAGTCACTGCTGAGATGCTCTGTGAACTGACTTCTCAGTGACAATAATGCCACAACCAACTTGGAAGGAGAGCAATGCTACTGGTAACAATTTGGGAGCATTTTAAATCCAGGCAAATGGAAAGCAGATGGCCAGTGTGGTGTAGTGGTTTGAGCACTGGACTATAGACTCTGGAGACCAGGATTCAAATCCCCACCCAACCATGAAAGTGTTCTTTTTCCCCCCAGGTAAGGAAAAGTAACAGAAAACTAATGAGTAAGTCAACAAAATACCACCAACTTCTTAAACCATGTAACGGGCAACAACAACTAAAACACTGTAACAAGTCATGAGAATAAATTACTTCTTAAAAGTGACATCCCAGGCTCTGTTGATATACAAAATTAAGGGGCTCTGATGTTCACACCCTGCAGTTGCCAAACATTCAACACACATAAGCTAGCCCTTCAGGTGCAATAGAAGATACTGTCTCAGTATCTATTCTGTATCATGCCTTTCTTCCAATAATGGGAGAATACATCCAATATAGTGGGCATACATCTCCCAATAGATATCATGTCTTTCTCCCAACAGACATTCTCCCGATATCAATTCTATATCACGCCCTTCTCCCAATATGAAATCCAAGGCCACCCACAATATAAAACAAAACAATAGATAATACAACACTTTAAAAACAATGAGATAAGCCACCATATTAAAAACATTAATTTAGATATTTCAAAGACAAAATAATAATAATAACAACCACCACCACCACCACCACCACCACCACACTTTAATTAAAAGACCCTCTGCAATGGACAGTTAACAGTTAATAGTCAAAGGTAAACAAAAAGGTCTTTGCCTACCAAATGGCAAAAAAGCAGAGAGGGGGCCATCCTATCCCCCCATGGGCATGAATCCCACAATCTGGAAGCAGCCACTGAGAAGCCTCTCTTCCATGGCCTCATTAAACGTGTCTGTGCTGCCAATGTCCGGTCGATGTACCTTTTCTTATGGAACAGGAGGGAGCACCACCTTTATCAACTCAGCCAGTAAGGATGTCTCGGACTGGCCCTGAGTAGCAGCATTGAAGACTTCTATGTAAAATCTTATTTTTCCCCCAGAATGTACAACTAGAAAACTCAACATGCCCTGCACTCAAAACAGTACTTTAAGTAGAGAACCCCACAGGGAATAAATGTATATTAACTGCATATAAGAACAGGCTAAGTGGATGGCCCTTATAAAATGATGCCAACTATTGACCAGCATGAAAACAACACACTAGGGTATTAGTATATTTGCCACAGCTAATATAATGGACTAGCATAAGCCTGTTTTCTTCATCCTTTTGTACTCTCAAACCATAATTACTCAGAAAATAAGGACAAAATTATATTGTTCTACCACATGATTTTTTTTTTCTCCAGAACAGCCAAGAAAGGAAATATTCTGAAATATTTAAAAAATTCAAAGAGTGCATTTTATGATATTGTAACCCCCCGCCCCTGCATAGACTGGTTAGCCTAGCCTTGCAGGTGAAGAATCAGAAAAGGCCTTGGAATAAACTGGAACTGAATCATAATTATGGACTCATCACATTGCATAATTCAACTGAACTGATATACAGGCATAAGTTATGTACAAGGGAATACGGTATTAACTTCTGTATCTCTGGTATTTGTTATATTTGTATTATCACTGCAGGGCTATGCTCTTCAAGCTGCATCCATCCACTGATGGATCAAGGGAATGCGTAGACTGGATGAGTACAAAGTTTGCAAGCACTTATCTAACTTTCTCTTTGGGAGCAAAGGAACTAGAGGTTATATTCCTCCTGTTTCAGCAGATTTATGCATTTAGCTCCAATACTAGCAATTACTTTATTATTCTATATGGTTGTAGATCCAACTAAAATAATGTTGCTCACTTTAAATCTTTATGAGTATGATTCAAATTATATCTCAAAGGAACCATGCTGAAGGATATTCCAATTGGTATTTAAAATACCCACCACCTATTCCATGACTTGTACTTCCAATTTCAGGTTGAATTGAAACACCAATAAATGATGCCTCGTATCAGTAGAAAAGTTCTTCTGTTCAGATTAGAACCTTGTGGGCAAAACAGATGTGACATACTTCATGCAGTTAATAACTGCCTAATATTCCAAGCCCCAAGCTGGATAGTGACCACAAAACTGACCATTGGAGAACTGGGCCAAAGCTAACAAAATGAATTTCAACAGAGATAAATGTAAAGTCCTATACTTAGGCAGAAAAAATGGAATGCACAAATACAGGATGGGGGACACGTGGCTGGACAGCAGTACATGTGAAAGGGATCTAGGAGTCTTGGTAGATCACAAGCTGAACATGAGTCAGCAGTGTGATGAGGCAGCCAAGAAAGCCAACACAATCCTTGGTTGCATCAATAGGAGTATGGTGTCTAGATCGAGGGAGGTAATGTTTCCACTCTATTCTGCATTGGTTAGGCCTCATTTGGAATACTGTGTTCAGTTCTGGGCACCTCAATTCAAGAAGGATATCAACAAGCTGGAACTTGTCCAGAGGAGGGCAACCAAAATGGTGAAGGGTCTGTAAGCCATGCCCTATGAGGAACGGTTTAGGGAGCTGGGTATGTTTAGTCTGCAGAAGAGAAGGGTAAGAGGGAACATGATAGCCATGTTTAAATATTTAAAGGGATGTCATGTCGAGGAGGGAGCGGGCTTGTTTTCTGCTGCTCCAGAGACTAGGACAAGGAGCAATGGATTCAAGCTGCAGGAAAGGAGATTCCACTTGAACCTCAGGAAGAACTTCCTGATGGTCAGAACTGTCTGGCAGTGGAATATGCTGCCTCAGAGTGTGGTAGAGTCTCCTTCTTTGGAGGTTTTTAAGAAGTGGCTGGATGGCCATCTGTTGAGAATGCTTTGATGAGTGTTCCTGCATCGCAGGGAGTTGGACTCGATGGCCCCTGGGGTCTCTTCCAACTCTATGATTCTATGAAAAGGTAAAAAGCAAAATTCCTTCTCCATCCATGCCATGGTCCTGACCTGGAGAGTACAGGATGTTGTGTTATGACTGTTTTGCTTTTTAATAAAAGCAAAAGTAGTCAGATTGATTATTACCAGCATTCAGCTATATAAAATTTTGATATTGGATGTTTCCAGATGAAGCTTTTATTAAGCAATCAGCCTGTCTCATTCAGAGATTTATAAGGAGATGTCTTCAATCTTACCAGGAAAGAAGCACTAAGGAAGGCACAATAGAAAGCTCACCTTTTGACTGCTAACAGTAAGAGACCTTCATCTAGGAAAAAACACTATGAGCTTCAAGTAAAACACTGGTATTTGAGTGTTAAAGAATGTGATTGTGTTCCAAGGTGCTATAAAAAGCGGAAAAAATATATCCTTATCATTGAACTATCTTGTAATGACAAGTATCTATTCAAATCAACACATGTGATCATCATTTTCTTTAAAGATTTAATTACGATAGAAGGCTATGCTTGTATCATATTACAATACCTTTTCTGTAATACAATCTTCTTCTAATGTCTCAGGAGCCAAATAAAACCTATCAAGTGAGTCTAAAGAGAAAAATAAGAATCTTCTTTAATTTTATCAAATAATATGGATTAATAAAACAGATAATGAATAGATAATCAAGAAAATAAAATAATCCAGCAGCATGTATTTACCTTCACTTTTAGGTGGAACAAAAAGGATGCTTCCATCACCGTTGATCATGACAGAGTCTAAACATAAATATGCTGCAAAAGCACATAATGAAAATGTTCAAACAGTCAAGAAGCTTACAAAGACTTGTACATAAATAGTCAGGATAGCCAGGAAAGAGAAATGAAAAACTTTTCATAAACTTGGAGTATAGAATTTCCCTGGTAAATCATAAACAGCTTCACAAATTTAATATTCTGAAAGATTCTTCATTGACTCAGCTTATTCCTGAATCGCTCACTGTTGTTGGAGCAGGACGACACAATTTTTGCTTCCAGAGCAGGCTCCAAAGCTATAAGGAGGTGCTACTGGAGGTGTGATGAGAGCCAATGTGGTGCAGTGGTTTGAACATCGGACTATGATTCTGGAGACCAGTGTTTGGATGTCTGCTCAACCATGGGAAACCACTGGGTGACCAGGGGCAAGTCACCCTCTCTCAGATTCAGAGGAACACAAAAGCAAACTCGCTCTGAACAAATCCTGCCAAAAAACTCTAAGATAGGGTTGCCTCAGGGCCACCGTAAGTCAGAAATAACTTGAAGGCACACAGTAACAACTCGAGGTTTTCACGGAGGAGTATTCTGAGGATTGACAATTAATAGTTTCCTGACTAGCTTAACTACCTTTTAGCTAAGAGTCAGCCAGGGCATCAGTCTTAGCCCAGAAACTATTTCCCCCTGTATGAATGCCTCACATTGTCATTGACACCAGAGGTTTGTTAGACTGGGGTAAAAGGCAGTTAGAAACTAGCAATGTTACCAGCACCATTTTTAAAAGAGTATGAAAGAGAAGGTGAAAATATCTAGAAAAGCGCTCAATGTAAGTGGCTAGGCCCAAGCCCAAGGGAGGGAATCATGCACTCATCCCAAACTTGTTGCACTGCAACTCTCACCACCCCTAGTCAGCATAACCAACAACGAAGGATGTTGGGCACTGCATTCCAACCACACCTAGAAAGCCATGTTATTCTGACACCTGCACTAGACATTACCATGAATCTCTTGTGCACCTGAGTATTACAGGGCACTCTCTGCAACATCTTCCAAAACACTAAGCATTTAGACTAAGTTCAGTACTGACTTTGATTGACTTGCTGCTACACCCAAACAGCAAAACTCCATCCACTGTAAATCATATCTTGATTATAAGCAAAGGTGAGAGGAAAGGGTACCTGATAACTGTATTGGACCACTGTTGGGGACTAGGACTGCAGGATGCTATGGTCTAAAGAAAACACCTCTCAGTTTGGGGGACAATCTCACTAAGTTGAAGACAGAAAATGAAACCTTCACATCCCCTTTTAAGTACCCCATATGCACAATAAGAACACACCTTCAATAGCTCCTCTGTAAGTCACTCTGCAGATCTGGAGGGAAGGCTTGCTAGAACGGATGCAGTACTCACCTGGTACACTCAAAAGACTCACATTTCACTTTTAACCTGCTTAGGCTGCAACTCAAACCACTTCCTACCCTGTTCCTTCCAGTGCTTATCTCACTTCAGTCCTCCTTACATTCCTACAGGTATTATTAGCACCATATCAGTATCCCCTTATGCATGCTTGCTTGCTTGTTTATTTATTGCCATCAACAGAAGAAGACCACTACATGGTGTTTAGATACCTAAAATGTGGTATCTTCAGCACTTGATTCCATTCCCCATGTTATCGCTACAAAGCCTATTTAATACTGGACCCATCCAGTGGCAGGTATTAAGTGCTTCAAAAGTCACTAAATGATAGTAAATGTATTCCCTAAATCTGCTGATATTCCAGTGGAAGAAACTGAAGTTACCAGTATAAAAACATTTCAAAAATCTCGCAAGAGGCAAAAGAAAATGACTGTGAACTTGTGGAAGATTTGATACATGAAGGAAATTCTCCCAGTATTGCAGAAATGACAGTAAAGTCTACGCTAGTCAGGAACTCTGAATATATAGGGGAGTACCAACTTAAAATCTGGGCTGAATACTGAATTTTTAGCTACCAGATAAAATCTCAGGTGAGCACACAGGTCACCTCAATTACTTTGAGAATACAAAGATGGGGACAAATGGATTGACATCTTAAATGAGATCCAGTCTAGAAGACACACTCTAGTCATAACATATTAAACAGTTGGATAAGAACACCTAAAACCATGATTTTACTTTATAATTATCTTTCCTAAAACTGTCAGCATATAGAAAATGACTTTATAGTCATAATAAAAAGAGATGCAATGAATTATTGACTTCAGAGTTTGCAACTATTCTGTACTGATTTGCTGCTACAGCATTACACACTTCACAAACTGTTTAAAACTTTTGCGTGAGAATATCTCAAGGGAATAGAACATACAAAAAGGGAATAACAATGAAATACTCCAGCTCCAACACAGTTGAAACATCTGCAGATATTCCATCCGTATGTGTAGCAAATTACATTTGAGACAATAATACTAAGACAGCCAATGTTAGCATTATTAACACTCTAAAACACAGACAATGCAATCCATCATCTTATTAAAGCTAGTATCCTGTTTGTGACATATACATGTGTAAATCATGTTACTGGATGAATTACTCACCATGGTGCAACAGACTTATTCCGCCGACAGTGGTATAGCAAATTTACATGTACATTGTTATGCACTGTGTTTGTGCACTGCAGTTCCACGCTGTGGTTGCACATTGTACAATGGCACCTACTTACTGACATCTGTTGCAAAATGTTGCTATTCAACATGGCAGCTGTGTAGTGCTAGGATAAAATATCTCTGCATGTAGGGATGTTGGATTGCAGCCTGTGTTGACCATGCTGGAATATGCAAAGATCTCAAGGGTGCTTCTATCTTCCTCTTTGCTTCCCAAATATCTCAAATGTTCCTCTATGCTCCCTCCTGCTTCTCATTATAAGTTACGGCCCCTTTCGCACCACTGGCATTTATCATTAGTAGAAAACAAGTTCATGCTCCTCCCATACACCAATTCACATGCCTTCTCTTCACTAAGGGCTGAGACAGCTGTGCTTATGAAAGGATGGATCATGCCCTTAGTGTCAAGATAAAGAAACATATTACTTTAAAAGAAAGTAATGAGGCTCCTACCTGGATAATCTGTATATGCTTCCAGAGTAAGCAAGCATTCGTGGCATAAGGCCCACAGTTCATAGTCTTTCAGTGGTTTACCATATTGTGTTAAGAGGTGTTTAAGAAAAACACACTGAAAATAAAATGTTAAAAAAAGTTGAGAAATAAAATAGCATTTCTGAATCCAAGCTAATCAGCAAGGGGTACATTGAATTAACCGTGTGTATGCCACTCTATATACACAAGACAAGGCATAGTTAGTTGTGCTGTCCAGCACAAGGATGTATTGCCTGCTGAGACATATAAGTATGCCCATCACCTTCCAATCTTTTTGTCCCAAACTTGTACAGTATTTCATGGTTTGCTACAGAGCCCACAGTATCACAGCTACTGTACTGTACTAGTGCACAAAGGAGAAATTTCCCCCATAACTTTGTATAATAGAGATAATACAAAGACCTGCAGGAACTTAACTGCTGAGGTCTCAACCAACAAAATGTGTTAAGATGAGCAAAAAGTTTGTAAGGGAAAGGATTATTCTGGCTGCTTTCTGACTGCTGGGTAGAACAGAACCCTGGCTATATCATCTGTGGCTCTATTGAAAAAAAAAAATAACTAAACCACTAAGGAAGTCTCTCAGCTATTAAGAAGTCTCGACAAAAACCAGAAATGCTTAACCACCATCATCTGCGTAACGATGGAGGCTTTTATCCATAAGAAAATGCTAGCAGTAGTATCCAACCTAAACTCTACTCCCAAATACAGTGCCATTTCAAGGGGTCCTTGGTTTCAGAACTAAATTGAAATTGAAATTAAACTTTACAAAGGACAATAAAAGCAGAAAAGACTGTTTGTGTCCTCAACAAAACCCCAAGTCTATTCTTTGCAACATGTCAAAATCTCTTCGGCTATAGCTGTCATCTCTAAGCTGCCAGCTCTAAAGTCTGATCTATCTTGGCAGCTATGCTTTGCACATTTTACTTGAAAGGTTTCATCACCATTTAAAGCTCTTCTGTGGAACAAGGAGAAATAATATGGAAAAGATGAGTGCTTTGTTGCAAGACATATTTATCAACACATAAGAGATATCACTGGTGAAGTTAGCAGGATGTAACTTAACTGCTCTACAAACACTGGTAGTATCTGTACTTCCAAGAGAGTACCACATCAGACAGTAACATTTTGAAATCAGCAGTTCACATGTTACCAAACCCTTACAAGTTTCAGACTAGGCCTGTGTTAGATCTAAGATAAGCAACCTGCATTTACGAAATTTCGGGGACAAGGCTTTATCCTCACCACCTTGTCTTCAACACATTCATTTTTAATGTATATTAAAAAAAAAAAAAAAACAGAAAAAGTGATATTTGACCTCCAGTTTGAATTTGAAAGATCCAGCAACAGATGCCAACCTATGCTGCCATGGTTTTTATAGTTTGCTTATAAAGTTCTCCTTACACTTAATACAGATACAACAAACCTCTTTTCTGATCATATTGTCTCAGGAATAATTTGTTAGGGGCCATATGGTGGTGCTGGAGAAGAGATGTCTCTTTTTACGTTCTTTCTGCCCCCCCTCTTTTGCCCTCCCATTCTGGCACCTTGCTACCCCTCACTCCTTTCCTTCTTTTGTTTTTTAAGGTTTTTGTGACAAAATGATTGTCAGCCTCTACTCATCCACATCCCACAAGTGTTTCCCTTTCTCAACCTCCTTGATCATCCCATTAAAAAAAAACCTGTAATTACAAATAGTTCTTATAATATAAGATTCACCAACACTTCTGAGAAGGGACGAATTGTTCTGTCCAAAGGCCGTGAGTGGGAAGTTGCCAATCCCTGATTTACTACATATATACTCATATATACCGATGTAGGTATACTCACATGGTGCTTTGTTATCAGACAAGTTTTTGTTACAGAGCACAATTAGATGTTGCTATAAATTCTTACCATGTCACAGGGCCAAAAGACATCTTTCCTGCTCTTAAATGGCTGGGGTCCTCTATGCTTGATGGAATGCTTCTCTCTATGCCTGAGGACTGAGGTTTGTTGGAAGGGGGGACTACTCTGCATCCCACCACCGAGGCCAATGCAATTATGCGAGGATGTAGAAGAGGGCCTTCTCAGTTCTGACACCCCAGTTGTGGAATGTCCTCCCCTTGGAGGTCCAACTGGCCTCAATACTGGCTTCTTTTAGGCACCAAGTAAAAACATGTCTGTTTTATAAAACCTTGGTCCTCACTGGTTTATCTTTAAACACTAATGCATGTGGTTTTAAAGCTGTTTTTAATGTTTCAAATCGGTTTTAACATTAATCACACTTAATCTATCTTTAGTCTATCTAAATTATTTTTTTTGGTTTTAGGTTGCTTACATTGGTTTTATTTGTATAGCGTCCTGAGATCATTTGATATAAGATGGGATAGAAATACTTAAGTAGGTAATAAATACGTTCTATGTATCCTTGTAGTCATAAAGGCAGGTAGAAAACATTTCTGACTAATCAATATTGTGAGATCCATTTGTATCTAAGAACATATATCAAATGAGAAGGAAAGAAGGGAGGGCGGGAGGGAGGGAGGGAGGGGAGAACTTAGTTGGGTTTTAAATTTTTAAAATGAAAATCTTACTTGCCATTTTCTTTTCAGGCATGTTTGCTTGGTTCATTATCACAAAAGCCAGTAAGGAAAATAATATACAAGGTGGCAAGTAGAGGACAGACGTATCTTGGTCAGTGACGAAAGACAAGTTTTGTATGTAAAAGGGCATCAAGTTTAGTTCTTGACACTGATGAGAATGCAAAAGCTTACTTGTTATTTGGGATGTTTGTGCTGGTCCTAACAAAGGTCTCACCCGATGAGAAGAGCTACAGAAAAGAGTTATTTTCAATAGTCTAGAAAAGTCCTAACATTCAAAAACAAGTATGATAGTAAGAGAACTTGTTATAAACAAACACTGATAGCCTGTTTGGATATCAAAGCCTCCCCTTAAAACAGAGGTGGACAACTGTCAGACCAATTTGCCTCTATACAAATCATCTTGGAGGATTATACTACCTCCACTATAACCCCACCTCCAATTTTTTAAAAATTTCTTTCACATGTCCTCCCAATGCTCCCCCAAACACCGTAACGGATGCGTTGGCAATTTTGTGGCAAAAAGTGTTTCACATTTTGGGGGTGCTGGGAACCCTGGTGGCCTCAAACTTGTCATTAGGAAACTGGATGTGGCCCAGAAGAGGCTGCACTTTCTCCAGCTCACTTTAAAACAATTAAGACACTTCTCAAAGTGACATCATAAAAATTGCATCAGTATCTCTTTCTATTTCAGCCAATCAGTTTTAAGAAAGGTAATTCATGAATACTTCTAAGGTGTTCCTAAAGATATTTGTTAGGCACTTGAAAAACAGAGCAGCTTTTAAAAGCTTCCAATTCACTCTTGTGAAATCTACCACAAATGGAGAATTTGAAACGGGGTAACATTTTAAAACAGGTCTGCTGCATTAAGAATGTACATATTCACCTTTCAAGTAAACAAATATAGAATTTTTTATTCTAGGAAAATGCGGTAGTGAGGAAAGGATGCCCAAAACTCTGTTCCTGAGGTGAGGGGAACTATGAGAATCATTATAGTACAAATGTCAGGATTCCAAACCTCGCCTCAGATTTTGTAGTCCCATCATACATGATTCTATCTCAGTCATCCAAATATTAATGGCATCGCCCACATTAATGAAAATATATGCTGGCCGCATTGCTTTTAAATTCCTTTTCTGAAATGCTGCTATACCCCAAGGGGCAGTCGTTTATTTCCCAATACATCTTTATTTTGAGAAAAAGACATCCTTTTCTCAAAGAAGTGCATTCTCACTTTCAATAGATAAAAAATAATCTACCCCGCATCCCTCTTAACAAAGTTCATTGTGTGGCTAGGACAATTATTACTATTTGAAAATAGTATATTTTCCCTCAGTATAAACACATTGTCTGGTCTGGTTTTCACTTTAGTTATAGTTTAAGGGTCTAGGTCACCAGCACAAAGAGACAGATAAGGGTATAAACACAAGCTGCAGCTTTCTAGTATAAAAGCCATAGTGATTGCATGAATAGAAATGACACACCAAGACTGGAATTAAGTAGGTTAGAGGAAAAAGCATCTCCAGTCACAGCTGAATTGACAAAATGTTTATTTGTGACTTGCAGAGAAAAAGGAATTTTCAAAAGTCCTGACAATACAGTTACGAAGCCAGCAGGCAAACAGGGCCGGCAATGTACAGTGGAGGAAAAGCAAAGGATAAACAGTGCAAGATTATGGCATTAGTGGAGATGTACTAACTTCAAGGAAATACTAGTGGCAGATAAGCACTGCTGCTGGAACAAAAGAGGACATAAAAGCCAACAGGCTGAATTCTGAGGAAGACAGCAAGCAAGTTCTTCATAAGAGAATGTACAACCTGTTGCATTTTCAAAGCTGTGCCCCCAAACACAGAAAAAGAGAAAAAGTTATTGCACATACTAAGTCATATGCATTGCCTCTGTATAAGTCACTGCTCTATCAAAGTAACTGAATATATGTTATACAACATATGACACATGAAATCCCCAAGCTATGACAGCATGTCATTGTGGGAAAGACAACTGTTTTATTTTGCAAAGAAACTGAAAAAAGCATAGTAATAAATATACTGGGGTAAAAAAATAAAATAATTTGTTACCCCAAAAGGTTTAATTCAGGACAACTAAATATGAATTGCAGTACATATTTCATTTATAGGAAAAGAGGGAATTGTTTGTAATAAAGTTAATGCACCGTGGTTTCACTTTTCTTGATATTCTTCCCTGAACAATAAGTGGCAACTCTTTATAGAATTACAAGAATGCAGGTTGAGTCACTGGTGTACGGACGGGGGGGGGGCGGCAACGAGGGCAGTGTGCCCTGGGCGGCAATATTTTTGGGCCACCCCATACAACATGGCCATGCCCCCACATGACATGGCCACACCCCTGCCTCTCCGCCCATTCCCACCCCCCCACCTGCACTCCAAGCTACGCAGCTGGGTTGAGTCTCCCTTACCTGAAATGTTTGGCACCAGAAGTGTTTCCTACTTCAGATGTTTTTTTTTTATTTTGGAATATTGTACCTTTTTGGAATAGCCTCATGTTTCATTCATTTGCTATTTGTGTTGTGTATGAGACGTGAGGCTGGGGAGAGACTGAGGATCTGTGAAATGGCAGGAAGTGACAAGAATCCAAGCCCAGTGGTGTACAAATCCACACCTCCCAGTATTTCACAGATCCCCGGTCTGTTTTTGCCACCAGCTGCCCAGTTCTGCCCTCAAGGCAGCAGCACCAGTGCTCCTCAGATCTGAGAGAGGAACAAGCAGGACCACTGCAGCTGCTGTCTTGAAGGCAGAAGCAGGCAGTTGGTGGCAAAAGAAAGAAATGGAAGATCTGAGAGACGAATGAGCAGGAGCAACACAGTGGCACCCAAGGCTGGTAGCAAAAGTTTTGGTTTTTGGATTTCTGGATAAGGAAGGCTCAACCTGTATACTCCTTCATGATGAAACTCTTGCCTGCTCAGTTTCAATATTGTTGGATGGAAATGTATCAGACAATTCAAATTCTTCTAAATGGAAGAGTTTGAGATATTGGAGACAATGAGGCACTGCTGGGATTATGTTGGTAACAGATCATAACAGACTCTACTGCAGTCTCTACTAACATTCAATGGTCTCCCATATACCTCAAAAATTAATCTGGGACTACATAAAATGTATGCACAAACTATTGCAAAGGCAGACCCCCAAAAATACTGTTTTTGCCAATTTGATTCTTCATAGTTATAGACTCATGAAGAATTAACAAGAACAGAAAAAGGGTAACCAAATTGCTCAATATATAAGCTTTCTTTTCTTTAAAAGTCATAACTTTTGTGTACCAAAACTTTCTCAAGCTCATCCAAGTCTAAGAAACAGAGACAGAAAGATAATAACAGGGCAGTAAAGTAAACCTGTCTATCTTTTAATATAGACAAGAAAACTCCATCTTTAAATCTCTCAGTTGACCACATGGATGAAGCTTATTATGTGTCAACCAAGCTCTGCAAAGATACTTTATGCATCAACTAAATTTTAATAACACTGTGTGAGTGATAAGAGGTGAAGTGTATCTTTAACACGCAATGAATTAATGGCTGGGTTATATTAAAGCAGCCACCAAAAACAAAAAAACAAAAACCAACCCTTGCTTTAAGTTCTTCCATATGGTAGCTGGAACCATTCACATGGCTTCATTCACTACCACTGGCATATTCTTCTCTTAAATTTTAGTGGACATTTACATAAGTATGGAAAAAAAAATCACTGAATTGCATTAGAAGGCATTCTATAAAGAGTCTGCCTTGCACATGGCATCAGCTAAAGAGGAGGTACAAGCAAATTAGGCCATTGATTCCTACAAAACTGACTGTAAATAAATGGCTCAAGAAATTTCCACTTGCACTTAAACCCATAGTAAGACTTTTCAATCATATTACATTTAACCAAACAAATGCTATCATTCAGATCATTCAGCAACAGTTATTGGCTGAGCACTTTCTTATTATCAGTACTTTAAAAAGTAAAGTGCTGATAATAAGAAAGTGTTTAACCAATAACCGTTGCTGAATGTAATACATGCTATTTAAGCGCAAGGTATAATACTTTAAAAGAAGATACTTTCCCCACTCTGCAATTAAATCTCTACCATGCCATACACATTAAGACCATTTTTTTTTTTAAAAAAAGGCTATATTTCTCCTACCTGTTCATTATTTTTCATTTCAGACTTCCTGCTTGTATACAGCATATCTTCAATGTAATAGTCTTTTTCGCCTGTCAGTTTTTGTCCTGGAGAATTTAGCAAGCTCGAGCTATACCCATTTTTATTAAGTTCTGTAAACACTGTAGACATCATATTAACACCTAACACACAATGTTCATCTGAACATGGAGAATTTTCACAACACTGCCACGGTTCATAGTTTTCTAATATTTTGTAGCCAGCATGTGACTTTTGTGATCCATCTAACAGAGCACAGTTGTCTGGAGTTTCAGAAACAGTATGACTATATGGATGAAAATCTACTTTACTATTATCACAAGATGTCCCATGGTGTCGACAAAGGCAAGATACCTTCGGGCTCAGGTAAAATTCCTCTAAATAACTATTTGGTCCCTGAAAAGCTGCTGCTTTTGTTCCAAATTGGGTATTTCTCTCATTGCAACTTAACTTTCTATCCAAAGCAGTATCTTCATTGTTACTTACTAATGATAATGACTTGGGTTGTATCTGATTGTATTTCCTTGTTAGTGGTCCATTCTGTGTTGTAATGGGGAAGAAAGTTTTTAGTTCTGCCTCAGATGTCAGCACTGGAAAGGTTCTCACTTTCCTCAAGCAGTTTTTTTTAAGCACATCTGTTTCTGAATCACATGTACAAGGATTTCCATCTAATTTGTTGTATTCCGTGCTCTTCTTCTCCTCTTTACATGTTGCAATCTGAGCTGAAACATGTGGATAGCAAAATCCTTCATTCACTAGGTTATTTTTAATTTCTTTAATTTGTTTGCTTTGAGCATTTGTAGGATATGCGCCAGAGGAATTTCTACTACTTCCAGCTTTTAAATCTTCTACATCTGGAAATGAATTCTCTCTTAAGTTGCCATCTGTGTGCTGTTCATAAGGTGAAATCTTCTGATTGTCTTGTCTTTCCCATAAATTATCACAACTATCTG
Organism: Cyclura pinguis; assembly: GCA_030412105.1. Taxonomy (NCBI): domain Eukaryota; kingdom Metazoa; phylum Chordata; class Lepidosauria; order Squamata; family Iguanidae; genus Cyclura; species Cyclura pinguis. The sequence goes on along the minus strand of CM059601.1, from coordinate 90,703,681 downwards.
GACACAAAAACAGACATTAAAAACATTCCAAGTTTTGTCACCTTCCTGTTCCCATCACATCCAAATAAAAAGTGGCATCTATTAATATTGCAGGTGCATTCAATGCTGCCTTACAGTCTGAATGTCACTATAAAGGAGATTACTATTAAAAGCTAAAGTGTGAAAAGGTGACTTTATGTATTTAGGATAACCTTCTGCTTCTACTGTAAATGGTTAAACAGTTTCTTGCCAGCACAACAGCCCCATCCACTGATGTGCCACTTTGAAAATATCAACTTGCAGAACCAGTACTAGGAGAGAAGATAGGTGACTGCATGTGTGTAGTCACGGTGTTCTACTACATACAATTGCCAGCATAAGAATTCACCAGATTGTCAAAAAATAAACCTTTGAAAAGAGAGAGAATAAAAGGGAAAGTTCATATAAATTTGTTTTTGTTGGTGCTGTGTGCCTTCAAGTTGTTCCTGACTTATGGCAACCCTAAGGCGAACCATCATGGAATCGGTGCCATAAGATTGAACGAGTGCTAGTGCCATAAGATCGAAACAAAATTAAGGCATGCAACAACAAACACTCTCTTTTTTCCCCCAAAAGAGATTGATATGGAAGTTGACTTCTCAATAACTTCCTACTGGAAGAAAAGCCTTAGAGGAAGTCAATGGTAAACGTCCTCTGAACAAATCTTGCCAAGAACACCTTATGATAGGTTTGCCAACTTGACTACATGTAACAGCAACAACAGAAAATCTTTTATATGATGTAGTAAAAAAAAAAAGTTTTCTCCCCTAATACAAACATCTTCGATCTAGAAAAGTTCTTGGATTCATTATGCAAATGTGCGACAGTATCAACAACAGATAAAGTATACCTTGAAAAGTACCATGTGATTCAATTGAAAGTGCTGTTCTTCCAACAGCAGAAAGGCACTGGCAAATATCACTGGAGGATGAAAGCTTCAGTTTCTCTTCACACATAGACATGACAACCTATAATGATAATTAAATAGCTAATTTAATAATTACCTATCTACCAGCAAGGCATGTTTTCAACCTGATATAAGAGATAGTATTTCCTAGAAAATGTCAACATTTTGTATTTGAAAAACAAATTATTAAGAAAATGGAAGATCCATCTTCCAAATCTCCCATTTTTATCCTTCTATATGATTTATTAGAGGCTAGTTTGAATGCAATGTTTTAAAACATTTATTAAGTTCACAGTATGAGTAACTGTAATATTAACTTTAATACCCACTATAAAAACATTTTGTCTGTTATTTTTGAACATGTTTATGGGAATAAGTTTTAGTTAAAATTCTGTCCATTTTTTTTCTTGAATGAACAGTGGACTCTAACAGCTATCAGTCACTGAATAATCTAATTGGCTGCATCATACATCACAGCACTGAACCGAATTTCAATAGTAAAACTCTATTATCTCTTAGTAACCAAAACAGCCACACTAATAAGGGGCTAATAATTTATAGGAAACAGAAGCATAATTAAGAATTCAGATGAAATCAAGTGTTTGCAGGCTGCTTTCCAAAGACTTTGGTCTTGATTCTACAATGTGTGCATCTCATCAGTTCCCAAGTATTCGTGACAAAGGAAGGAAATAGGTCACACTGAAGTTTCAAATCACAATTAGCCTTTGAGGGACCCTGGCTAGTAGACATTAAATTGGATTGAGAATTATTATTTCTGCATAGACTACGTCTTCTTCCTGACAGTAATTTACTAGAGGCCAATGCAAACAGCTGGAATGTAGCAAATGGTCAGAAATCAAGTTCCTCCAGCCAGAAATTGTGAATGTTGCAAAATAAGCAGATTCAGAAATTTTACCCAATATAAACACAGTAGTATTACAAAGTGAAAGATACCTTTCCAAAATAACCACTCATTAAAAAAAAAACTGTGAGTTTTGACATGGAAATTAGACCACTAGAATAGCAGCACTAGTATTTAATAAATACAAAAACTCTGTGCACCTCTTACACTTCTGTGCAGTTCCCTATATAAATGATAAACTCATCTTAATCAATTTATGGAAACCTGGTGCCATGTAATTATCTTCAAAGAAATAAAGAAGAGACTATCAACACACAGAGGAATTTTTCTGTCCAAGACTGCAAATCAGAATTAGTGAACATGATATGAAGATGTTCTGCACCCCACCCAGTCCATTACCTCAATATCTGGCCTATCTTTAGGATTTTCTTCCTGCATTTTTCCAAGCAGAGTATGTAGATCTTGGCTACATTCTGAATCTATTTCAGGCTCCATCATATATTCAACCACAGCTTCTAGCGTGGCTCCCAAAGAAAAGACATGTGCCTGCAAAATTAAAACAGAAACAAAACATTTTACATATTACTATGCTTCAGATTAGCGCCATTCAGATCAAGTCAAAACCATCTTAAGCAGTTTGTGGTTGAAGCTTGCTTAACACATACCCCAATAACTTAACAGGTGGAATTCAAAATTAGGTGGTTCATTAGCAGAATCTACTTTTTTTTTTAAGTACCATGTGTGTACCAAGTCTGCATGGCTATCAAATAGCAGTATTTTCATTTTCACATATACACTGATTATGAGTTGATATCTATATTCTACACCTGTGTGGTATACATGAATTCAGCATCCAAATTAAAAATTATGCTGTTTCAGTTCATGTGGTAACACTGGCCAACTTTAGTAATCGCTTTTAAAAGGGAAAGTAAGATCTCACAGCACCAAGCCAAGGCATTCTCTGGACAGGTATGCTCATTATAGCCACTTCCTCCAGTTCCATGGTGAGAAATACCACAGTGTAAACAGAAGTATCTCAGATAACAACCTATCAGAGAAGGAAATACAATGCAGTGGCATTATGACACATGTCATCATACCATACTACAGTTCTCAAGATGCAGTGCACTGTGTTTGCTGTGCATGCACAGTAGAAGATCGTGAAAAAATAGAAAATTTTCATCTGAGATTTGATTGAAAATTTGTAACTTCATGAGCAAATTATGAAGTTACTCCTTCAAACATCCCCCAGCCTCCTCATTTCTGTTCCATCAACAAAGGGAGAATAGGCAACAAGCATATTTTAAGTACCTCTACCATGTTGCCTACATACCCTAAAGACTTCAGATTCCATCTCATCTTGGAATCTAAACAGGGTCAGCCATGGCTAGTAACTGAATGGGAGACCACCAAGGAATATCAGGTGATGTAGACTGTAACTTCAGAAGAAGGAACTGGCAAAACCACCTCTGAGCATTCCCTGCCTAAGAAAACCCCATGAAATCCATAGGATCACCATAAGTAGTCAACAGACAACTTGAAGGTGCACGCACGCACGCACGCACACCATATGGCACTTCAAACACAGGTATGTCAAAATCATGTAGTTCTGAGAGGTAGTAAATGCTGACAAGTCTATTGTTCCATGCATTAGGTGAACACAAGTAGTGGAAGTAATTACTCAACTGGATTACCCACAGAGGGAAAAATGTGAGCAGCAGCAACCGCAGACAGGAAATAGCACCTAAAAAGTTCCATATTCTAGTGAATGATTTTTCTTCTTCATTCATTTCTTTATAAAACCAACCAAGTACTTGGACAGCTTTCCACTAGGTGGAGCTTTCTCCAAATCTATTAAAATTACTGCAATCTTAGTGGAGTTGGTAGCTCTGTCAAGTGTGGACACACAACCTTTAATTTAAAAAAAACATATGGGTAAGAAATCATAGTATTTTTAATTCAAAGAAAAAAAAACTTATCAAGAATAAAGCATCCATGCAAGGATCACATCATATAAGACAAAACATCTTTGATGGGATAAACTTCCATACTGAAAAAGAATACAGAGTTCATCATGTATTTCACAGTTTCAAAATACATGATGCTGGTTAATAAATCTCTGTTTCCATAAATTTGCATATCAATCAAGGAATAATGAATAAAACAAAGTTTTCAATTAGGATAGAGATAAGGACCATATATTGTCACTGGGCTGTATCTCTATCCTAATTAGAAGTAGAAGGCCCAAGATTCTAATAGCTTTGGTGAAAGAAAACTCAAGTAGTAGGGTTAGAGAGAGCCAGTCTAGTACAGTGGTTTTGCACTACGACCCTGGAGACCAGGATTTGATTCCCTGAAAACCCACTAGGTGACCTTGGGCACATCACGCACACTCAGCCCCAGAAAACTGTGTGATAGGTTCAGCCTAGGGTCACCATAAGTAAAAAATTACTTGAAGGCACACAACAACAACTCAGTTAGAAAAGACAAAAACCTAAATTATTAGATAGTTGCTGACTAGCAAAGTACAAACAACTTAATCAAAGATGGATATTACAACCTTGTCTAGAAAATATAAAACTTTCCTATGTGAAGAACAATCTCTGGTATTCACATTTTCTTTTACTTCCCATGTAGGAATAACCTAATTTACCAATGTATGTCTTCTCTACTTAACAATGTTCAGATAACATCATTTGTCTTGTTAGGCAACCTTTGTAAGGTCATATGCAAGCAGGATCCCTGGAAGGCAGCACAACCCACAATAACCTACATACCCATCAAGGAACTCTCTTATTCCTTGCTCATATGAATTTAGAACATCACATAAAATTCTTTCCAACTCTATTTTAAGTTTTGAGCAAAGGAGCTATATTTTAGGAAGGTTAGATAATGTTTAAGTCTTGACTTCTGAAGGAAAAAAAAATATGCTAACCTTTGTTTTAGCCCTTTCCCATATCCTGGAACAGGCCAGGTTATTGTTTCATTAGGCAATAATGTTCCTTCAAGTAGAACACCCAGTTTTTGGTTGCTAATTGTCCAGCCATGATCCATGAACTTAATGTTGTATTTCAGAAAATCAACCTCAGTTATCGCTTCCCAGAATAAATCACTTTAAACATCTAAGAAAAAAAATACTATTATACTAGATAGATGATTGGAGGAAACTCAGATGTCTTAGAGATTAGGAGTTATTTATCTATCTAATTGCACTGCAACGTTCTGTTGTATGTTTTCTAATAAACAGGACTAATGTTTCTTTGATTAATTAATGTTGAGAAATCGGCAGAGTGGTGCTCAACACCCTAGTCAAATCGTAAGAATTGCAGACTCTATGGCACCTAATAATCTAGGGACGAACAGTATTTTGGAATAATTTTAATTCTAGTGAAGCTGGGGTACCCAAGAACCTATTTAAATTAGGTTACCCAGCATACCTCTATGGTGACAATGTAAGGAGAGGGGTACAAATGATTTCCAAAACTGCAGAGCACATCACAGTATCCCATGAAGGAATCACATTAGTCATATCATACCTACATAGGGATGTAATTAATATTCACAAAATTTGATGAGAGAGGCTGCCTGCTAAGAAAGCTTGAGAAATCTCTCTGTAAGAGTTCTCCATACTCCTCAATAGCCATGAATCAACCAGGACAGCCACCACAACTTCTTTGCATTCCTGCTTTCTCCTTTCATTTTAAAATGTCCCAGACCTTTAGCCAGGTTCTTATTCTTCTGCTCACTGAAGCTTTTGTAAATTCTCAGGCTTTAATTAGCTCAGCAGGAGGCACCCTGTCTTTCTGCTCTGGCAAAGAGAATTGTGTGAAGTCTTGCCTTTTCCAGCAAAAAGAGAAAAACCTACAGGTATTCATTGGAGGTCTGCATCAATTGCCTGCATGACAGCAGTTACTTCTTTTGGTAAGCAAAAACAGGCTTTACTTGAACAGATCCCTTTTGAATTATAGCAACCCCACCTCCAAATGTACATCAGGTTGGCCCTCAGTCTCTCCCTCTCTCACACACACAGATATAAAGATTCCCCCCCAAGGGATTTCAGATTCCCCCTCTATTTTCTTGAAATAAGATCAATAATACATTGAAGCCGTCAATGTTTTCCTCTTTCCTTTAGTTTTGCAGACTTTTCTTTTCTTTCTTTACAAATTTGCATAACATATATTTTAAGGATTAGTTCTTACTGGTTTTCTTTTCTCCATCCCTTTTTTGTGTATAGACAGCTTAGACTCTAAGAAATGGATCTAAGAAAAAGCTGTGATTTTGAGCAGGGTCTGATAAAGAAATTTTAATTTTACAATATGATGCATGTATTGTTAATTAGGCTGCCCAAGTACACACACACATACACACACACACACACAAAAACAAGTACTTTGTTTATCGATTTGGGCTTTTCCTTTTGTCAGGTATAAATTTCCCAAATTTGGTAAATAAATTCCCAGGCTACTCTGTTTAAAATTGTATTTTTGTGTGTATGTGTGTTCTCTTCCATTAATAACTTTCACCCTTTTTGCCTGGCCATACTGTTTTGGCCACAGTCTGATGTTCTGGCTAATCTACATGTGTTGTGACTTTCATCTGTGAAGTTTGAGGCTATGGTTCTCACTTTTAGCACGATAGGTAAATAAAGATCACTTTTTAATAAAACTTGAGCTTTCCATTTGCGCAAAAATATCTCTGTGGAAAGCTGCTATCATTTTTCCCTTTGCCCAGAATAGTGCACACATAAACAATAACTGGCTGACTGAAAAAAGAACGGAAAATGCTGTTTGATTAAATGGAGTTGCACTATTATGCAATTTGTGCAATGAGCATTCTGACAAAAATGAATATTCTTGTCACAAAGAAAATATCTCATCACCTTACAACATGAAGGAAAAAGTTATTAGGTTTCTGTCTCACTTGCGAGAATGAGTCAAGTGAAAATTTATATCTGTAAATGTACATCTCTGCATCTGCAGCTGAATGTGGTTCCTAGACTGTTATTAGCTCTGCAAGAAAGAGAAATTCCAGTTGTCATGCTTCCACTCTAGAGGCAGGGACGTATTTCCCCCAAAATCAAGCATCAAGGACACAAAACCCTGCTCAGATGAAACCCCCTGGCGAACGAGTCACAATCAGTCTAATAAATATGCTTTTAGTTTTATGTCTTATAGTAGGTCAGACTATTTACCCATCTTGCTCTATGCTGTCTCTTCCTTTTAAAAAGGACTTCGCCGATATAAAATGCAACATAAATGAGAGCCTAAAAGGAGGCATTGGACAGAGACTGCACAAGCAATTAACATTGATTCATGTGCTTGAATGGTTCCATTGTGTGCAAGCACTGTAACACAAAATATGAAGCATGAAATGGAGGATACAGACATTACTCATATTGGAATTTCTAGCTAGGGGTACTATCAGGCACCAGCCCAGCTGCTTTCAGGCAGTGACTCTGTCCCTTACAGCTCTCTGCATCAGTGTTATTCTCACTGTCCTGTAAGTAATACAGGAAAAGAATGCCATGCACATACAGCAGTGTGGGAGAAATGAGAAATACATGAGATGCAATTGGCACAGCCTTTTTTAATTATTTTGAAAAATGGCTCATTATGGAAGTATATGGGATAGAAGCAAAATACCAAGTTTTAAATTCTCTTTGAAACTCTGAGTTCCTGAGGTGATTCTTATTAAATATTTGTACTGTGGTTTTTTGGGTTTTTTTTAAAAAGGAAAACTCCAAGACCTTCAAAAGCAGTGAACAGATTAAAATACAATCAGATAAACCAAAACAATCTGCACCGACTTGCAAACATCTTTTCACCCCAGGGAAATAAATAAATAAGAAGGTGCTTGGAAGAACAGGATGTTCACTGGAATCACCAATATCTCTAGATTTTTTTTAAAATAGACTTCTAAGCTTTAAGGTCACACAGAATAGTCCTGAAGATCGTTTTTATTTTACCCCCTTCTTTTCTCCAGTAAGCTTACCTTTTCTCCCACTGCCATCTTACCTTCTCAACAGCCTTGACACACACAGGCGAAGAAAGAGATGGCATTTCAGAATAGGCAACCTGATGTCTTCCAGGTGTTTTGACTACAACTCTTATCAGCCCAATCCAGCATGGCCACTGGTCAGGGATTATGGGGGTTGTAGTCCAAAGTTACTTACACATGTGATATATGTTCCCAAATCATATAAGAGACAGGGGCCTTAAAGGCACCATATCCCATCTGATCTGGGAAACTAAGCAAGGTCAGCCCTGATTAGTACTTGGATCACCAAATAATACCAGGTGCTGTAGGCTATATTTCAGAAGAAGGAACTGACAAAACCACTCTAAGTACTCACTGCCTAAAAAAAAATCTTATGAAAATGATTGGGTTAACAGAATTCAACAGACCATTTGAAGATACATGCACATGCCTGTACATATACACACACATCATCATGACTGAACAAAGATTCATAATCCTGCAGTCTAAGCATTCCCTATTATAAAGGCATCCACTAAAAATGCTTATATTTTGCAACAGCTTTATATTTTCCCATTCTTGTTAATGATGGCAGGAAAGGGACAATTTTGCAAAACAAATTGTGTGACAGATCTGTCCACCTAGAACTTGCAGGAAACAAGCAGTAAGGTATAAGATGGTTCCCATCTAAAAAAAAAATGAGTTGAGTAAAATATAAGATTTATCAGGATACAAGAAGGATGAACATGAGTGAGACAAGCTACATGAGTAGGATGCTTTAGAATCCCCAAAGAGGATTCAGTAAATGCTTTCATCTTACTGCTGTATCCGCTCTTGGATGCATCCCTTCTAAGTAACACATGAAGCGGCTGAGGGTGGAACGACCATTATCCATAGTGAGGTAGATTTTTAGGTTATAGATGTTGAGAAGCAACAAACTGTTCATATAATCACCGATATTCCAATTGTTAAAATATGCACCAATGGCCAGGATTCACTACACAATTCCACACTACACAATTACAGCACTGTGATTCAACTTTTACTGCCATGGTTGCATCATATGGAATCTTGGGGTTTGTAGTTTAGTGAGGCACTAGAACTCTCTGGCTGAAAATTCTAAATGCCCCGCTGTGAACTGCAAACTCAAGGATGCCACGGCAGTTAAAGTAATCACGGTGCTGTAACTGTGTAGCGTGGACAGGCACCAGCTGGATCCCTGTGCTGACAGAAGCAGCTTATCAGTGGCTCTCAAAGGTAAATTCGTCACCTGCATACCTTCAACAGGACACTCTTTTTCTTTCCAACTGCACCTACTTTCCATACCACCTGTAACCTCCAGCACACACGTATTGAGGGTATATTGAGAGTCTGCTTCTTCCAGTATCTGTTGGCAAACTTCTTATTAACTGAAAGGTCCAGTTGGCTCCTGACCAATATCAGCTACAAAATTCTTACAACAAATACTGCAGCTAAAAGTTAAAGTTGAATGGAGGGAGAGATGGTGTGAGGAAGGAGCTAGTACAGAAAGCCTTGAGAAAATAGTACTTCGGTAAGATTTTGGGAACAATATTATGGTTTGTTGCTACTGCCATGAAAGTTTTGGTGACATATACCCTAAGACTGCCACTCCCTTTATTCTTCACAGACAGGAAGCTAGAGAAAAGAAATGCCTGTTCTCCCTAAAATCAGTTGAACATGTGAAACTGAGAACCACCTGAATTTATAAATCCATTTCAATACAGAATTTTAAACACAGAGGGCTCATACATTGAAAAAAGAGAAATGCATATCAGCTTTCTGCAAAACATATTTGAATGGCAGCTTTGTAATGTGGACAACTGCCAACTTGAAGTTGAGCTGATACAAAAAATGTTAGCCCCAGCAGAAGCCAACTGTGTTGTGCCAGTGAATAAAATGAATCTATTATAGAATTCTCAAATGGGAATTCATCCTACAAACCTTTTTTTTTAAAATTCACTATCATCTCCTCCAGTACAAGGGAATAAAAGAAATGAAATCTCACTGGGAAAATGAAAGGTTGTATAGCTGACACCTAAACATGTAAGTTTTTAAAACAAAGTGACTACTGAACTGCTCAATATTAGTTTTATACTAAGTCTATATGCTTTTTCCAAATCTTCTTGATCAAGAGTTGCATGATAAAAATGGACAAAAGAGAAAAATAAACCTCAACTACGTATAAACAAATAAATTCATGATTTTTTCCCTATATTGCAGTGATTTTCAAGAAACAGAAAATAAAGAACCACTTCATACAATGTAATTAGAAAAATAACTGATTAACATTTAGGCCCTGCAACCATAACCACTTTTTAAAAATAACTTTCCAAGTTCCATTGAAGTCAGAGTGCATGTCAGGCAGAGACTTCCACAGATGAAAGTTAGAGTTAGAAGAGAAGATGAGGACAGAGAGACGTTTGTGGGATGAGAAAGAGAGGGAGGGAGAGAGAGAGCAGACTGGTCACTAGGATAGCTGTTGAAAAGGACAGTAAATTCTATTGGGATGCCATATCTGTACTCTGGGTCGTGTGGATTCTCAGATCAACCTGGTGAATGTTTTGAATTAGACATCCCAAACATATACAAAAAGAGAGTCCCCTGCTCTTTCTGCAAATAAGCTAGTGGTGATACAAGGTTATTATGGAGAATATTAAAGAGTGTATAGACACAAGAGACAGGTTGATTTCATAATGATGTTGACCCAGCAGAACTTTGTAGTAGGTGGAGTTACAGAGCAGCAAGAGACCCCCCCCCCGTCATAACTGTATCCACATCGCCATCTCTCCCTCTCTCTAAGCTAGTTCCTAGAAAAATCTTTCAAGCTCCCAAATAATCCAACCCCTGCAGAAGACATGTGATGATCCCTTTGTGAATACTGAGCTGCTGACTGGCTAACAGTCTAAGCCGGGATGAAGAAGACACCATTTATGTCATGGGAGGACAACTGTTGGGAACAAGGAGGCCGCTCTGCTCCCCAGGAATCTTTGGGGAGGGCTGCATCCCACACGATTTTTTTTTTCAAAAAAAAAGTGGCCCCAAATATCCCTGGCTTCTCTCAGCAAGCATGGAGAACATTCTGCCTCATTTTGGCAGTTTCTTGGCCACGTTAGGCCCAGAAGAGAACTTTCTTTAAAAAGAGAGTGATGCAGAAGTTGATTTCTCTGTAAATTCTTGTTGGGGAAAAAAAGCCCTTTCCTGGGCTTAAAACATCCCAAAGAGGGCAAAAATGTAGCAGAACTGTCTCAGACACAACTTAGGGGACAGAGGGGATGGAGGTCCTTAGGAGAAAAAAAACAGCCCCAAGGATGCACAGTGCACACAAGCCACACTTTCCCCGCTTATGATTTAAGTAAAGAAAGGATGCACATGGATGGCAAGTCTCCTTCCCCAGAAACATTCTGGTTCTTCATTAAATGAGGTATAGTTTCTGTTATTAAATTATGTCCTCTATCTATTTGTATAAGTTTCGGCAGCGTTACTACTCAAATAGATCCTATAGTCCCTAATATCTGAGTCAGCTTCATTTGAAAGAACCTGCTTAACACATTGAGGCTGCCTCACCTTACTCCAACATCTTTTTTGCCTGTCTGCTCCAGAATCTATATCTTAGCCTCTCTTACATCACACCACCTAGCTCTCTGCATCTCAGCTTGCCTGAGCTGAAAAAAAGACCCTCATGTACTGCTTATATACTGGTTTGATTAAAGCCTGCCGCACAGAGACACAGCCAATCCTACTCCTGCTATGATGGCAGTTTGAAAAATGAGCCATAGCTCAGGGCTAAGGAGTGAGGCAGGACCCTCCCACTGGCTCTATGAAAAGTGGAGCAGTCCCATACTCCGCATCTACGCAGAGATACTGATTCCTACAAAGTGTGAGGCCAATGCCAGGGCAAATCACCTAATCTTATAGGCATGTATGAACCTTCTCTTGGTATGTTTGAAAATATTAGCAGTTCTTTCTGGTGTCTCTCGTTCTCTCTTATATTAAGTCTAATATCTAGTCATTACTACTTAGACTACAATAAATCTGTATTTTAGGCATTACATATATGTATAGAATTCAGAACATATATCTGAAAAATACTATCTTCACATACCCTCCCACACACATCTGTTTAGATGTGTTATCAACTTGATACATGAGGCAAACTTGGCCAGCCTCTTCACAGTCACACTTCAAAAAATGCTCACACTTTGTAGACAATACTGGGTATGTCCTGAACTATACACAACATTGCTCTAAGCACTGGACTCAGTAGTCAAATGACTCAACTGTAGTAATCTATGGATTCTTTAAACTTTTTTAATATTCAATATGTATCAGCACAATGCATTAATGCTGAGTTTAGTCTGGCATAGCACACATCAGGGAAAAAAAAAAGACTGAGCCTGACTGGAGACGTTACAAAATTGTAAAGATTCAGTGACACTTCAATGACAACACTGGGAGTGCTTTTCACAGCCACCTCATTTTAACAACGTCCCTTCAAGAAATACATAGCACAAATGCCAAGAGAGTTTCACAAATGATTTGAAGCTAGTAAGTGTTGATACTTACCTTCTTGTTTGGTTAAATATTTTTTGACACTAATATAAGCTTTCATATAGAGTGACATGAATCTACAGAAAATTCATGATGTACATGCAAGTAAGTATCAACTCAAAGTCAATAAAAAAAGAAACAATGAAAGAAGAAAAGCAGGGAAACAGAACAGCTGGAAGGACAGATCCATCAAAGAAAAGCAAGGACTTCAGGTGCATAAAGAGTTCAGTGGGCAAGTAAAGAGCGCAGGAAACTGTGGTTTCAAGTCCTCTTATGGTGTTGGTTTTGGTCAGTGTTGCTTCTCCTGTCTATGGTCTTTTAAGCTTTCTGAACAGCTTTAAAAAGAACTGTTCCAAAAGTTATTGCTCTGGCGACAACTTCAGTAAAATATAAAAATATACTGAGGTAATAATTAATTAAAACAATCAGAAGAACATTGTAACATATAACTGTTTGTTAGTCTAAGATGATGTAGCTATGGGTGATCATGCCACCAGTGTGATTTATTAAGATTTCATCTTCTTAATATATACTACTAATGAAACTAATGTAGGTTGTAAAGAAAGACAGGGCCGTAGGAAGGAATAGGTTCTAATTTCTGTTTGCACTACATACATATAGGCAAAGGAACTGTGCAGAAATCCATTATCTCCATAGCAGCTCAGAGTTGATGAATCAAGTTATTTTTAGAACACTGATTTAGTTCCCTGACCTTTGAACTGCTCAGAAAGTGACAGGTATACAAGCTGTTTCAAACACACACATTTGTATCACTTGATTAATCAGCAATTGTCAACACACACCTAGATGAACTAAATGTGTGAACCAATTATATTTGAAGCAATGGTGATGTGGCATTACATCTATGACTATAAATGTCCTTCATCAAGTGAAAGACAGACGTGTGTATACCTAGCTCCTTTGTATGACAACTTAAAGTCACTGGTTAGAATTCAGTATGGGACTTACCTCTATGTAAGTGAACTTACATCTGTGGGAAACAGAATTCAAGTGTCACAATGCCTGTATTTAATGAGGGGCTGTTGTAATGTTACTACAGCTAAGTGCCCAATGCTCAATAGGATCCATGTGCATCAAGACAACAGCTAGGGAATGCCAATCTGCACTGGTACAGCCCAATGCACATCAGGGCACTCTTGTTGGTGCCCTGATATATATCTTTGCAACTCACTAGGAGGGTTCCATAGCTCCTCTCTATATGGCAAAGTATGCATAGAGATACACAACATAAACCACAGTGTAGAATCGTGGCCATAGTCTATAGCATCGACTGTAACGGAACAGTGGTAGAAAGTTCATATTAATAAATGTACTGTAGAAGGAAGGTACGTGCATACTGTTAGAAGGAACACATATCCTACACAGAAAATGTGAGAATGCGAATAGTAATTTTTGTACACAATACCCTTGAATTTCTGGCATCCAAGTGTTACATGTGCAGTGTGTTCATTGCAATCCTGCCGAAATAGTTTACTGGGCTCCAGCAAGACATCAATGGAGCTAGTTTTGAAGTTGCTCAATGCCTTCATGATGCAAGTGGGCCAACTTGGACTGATCAATGTCATGCCAAGAGGGTTTTGTCAACAGTATGGCCAGCATCAAGTTTGTGAGCCCCCCCTCGCAGTCAATGGGCGCCAGCTGAAGCAGATCAAATGTCATACAAAGAGCAAGCGAACCACACCAAACAAAGAGATTATTAAAATAACCAACACTATATACTATTTTTCACTAATTATCTACGAAACTGAACAGAGCTAGATGTTAACGCAAAGCAAACTTACTGACAATAACCTGGGGTGGAGCTAATCTTCTGTGGATACTGATAGCAAATGCCAGTGTTCAAAGGCAGATGACGTGATAGGTGTTATATTTCTATTAAATCTTAATAGATGGGACAATTAATTTTCTCACTTCTGCTGTTAACAGTAACTGAGAATTCTCTTAACTAACTTCCTGTTGAGGTATTCATAAATAAAGGACTCACAGCCAATTTAAAAATATTTCTAACAAATTTCAATTGTGTGAACATAAGTTATCTTCACAGTAATGATTACAGAATTACTTCCTGCACAGGGTGTCTCTGCATAAGCAAAGCACAATATGTGAAGTGGCTTGCAGAGCCAAGCTCATTCTACCATAAGTATCTGTTCCTTTATTGTCGTTTGTTCTATTCACATCCATAAAAGTGGCTATCCATCTCAGTTAGCATAAAACAACACATACTGCACACTGGCTGAGCCATCGTCATATTCATTCTATCCTTTGATGCTTGAACATTGTAACTTTCCCCTCAGGCACAGACTTCACTGTGTGCGTGGCTCTGTTGGAAGCACTTAGAAAAAAGCATTGGGGACTCTTTTCCACATTGGGTGTCTTTCTCCCTTCCTCAGAGAAAAAGAATGCATTTCACAGGTTCTGAAATCAGTTATGAAGCCCCAGAACTCGGGTGCTCTCAGCAGCCAACTGTGAATCCTTAAGCTTTTCACACCCTTTTTAAAACTCAAAAATTATACCAAACTTTAAAGGTGCTATTTTATTAAAAGAAAAAGAAATACATTTGGAACAAAGTTGTTGGGTATTACAAGCAATTGTACATACATACAGGAAGGAAACATCCCTGTGCATCAATTAAGAATTCCAGAGACTGAATAAACATTTCCTGACCAAAAGAGTTTTCAAAACACCTAAATAAGAAATGCACTAGTGGTATCTAGACAAACATTCCAGCCATTCACATCTCTCCGGCCTTCCTGAAGTAGGGATGTTTTTAAGATTCCTTTGGCTTCCTGCATGGCAGATTTCAGAGGTTCATCAACCATGACCTTCTCTGCCCAGAGCCAAGAAATGAAGAGAGAGTGAGTGAGAAAGAACATGGAGAGCATGATTCATCAAAGTTCTTCCAGACAGTTGTTCTATACTGCTTCCTCTCTGGGTTCACGTTTATGATCTTAAATCCTTTCCTGTACTGATGAAGCATTCTGGCTGACCAGCCAGATAGTGGCACTCCCCTTCCTGTTTCATCATAAATACAAGTTCTAATGTCCATCATCATCATCATCATCCCCACCACCACCACTTTACAGATATGGAATGAGTTCAAGATAGTCAGTTGCCCTATGCTGTCTTGAAGAGAGAGGACAGAGATTTCAAATCAATACAGGACTCAGAAATATTTAACGTTTATCAAAGGTTTTATAAGGGATCTTGCCAGCACTCCTTCCCAAATTTTGCACAACACTTGCCAATATCAGAAGAACACAAATTAGTATGTGTGATTTGCAAGGAGAGCAAACAACAACAAGCCCTTCATACACATTAGGCTTCCTAAATTTTGAGCCCAGGGACATGGCAATCCTTTAAAGAAACAGACAAATGTCACTCCTATGAGTTTCAATCTTTGAAAGAATCTGTTTTGTTTTTTGTATTTTTTAAAAGGTAAGAAAAGAATCTGTGTTTAAGATAAATAGAATATCCATAACCTAAAAAGCCCTATCTGAATGAAGCACAACTAGCCATAAGCCAAACCTGAAATTGCTGCTAACAAACTCACTTTCATCACCAATAAAAGTGTGCATGTTTGATATAGCTTTGCATAATTGCCCCTTTGATTAAAAAAATCTTCAAACAAAGCCAGAAAGAAGCAATGTGAAAAACTGCTTTGCATCTTGCTGATTTATAACATTCAATTAGCAGAATTCATTCACCATTTCTAAAAGATAGACAAATTATGAAGACATTGATATAGTAACTTTAGAGAAGTCCTTTACAAAATAGATGGTCATAGTCTCATGTTACTAATTAGGCTGTTTGCAATATAATTCATAATAGAAGTAAGAAAACATTAAATACTCTGAACAGGATTTTCAAGAGAAACTTATATGTTGCAAGAGTGCCCAATGTTTGTCTATCAGGAAGGTTAATGAATTAGCATAAATAATTTAAACACTAATTTCAATTAAACAAAAAAGAATAGTTATGAATCACTAGACTAGAGAGACCAAATGGTTTGTTTGTCACACCAGAAGAGGAAATCAACTCCTTCATCATGAATTATTTTTACAGAAGATAGGAAGCAATTTTTATAGCTTTCTATGAAGTTCTCAATTAGCCCCTGAAAGAGATTGATCCAATGGAAAAGCAAAGTAAAGCAAAAATTAAAATAAAATAAAATAAAATAAAATAAAATATAGTCGTTAAATGTGAACAAATACATTTATCTGTCAAGCAGCTTTCTTTCACCTCATTACTTCATGATGGAGTGATTTCTTAAGCAGCATTGGGCTAAATACAATTGTTACTGCCAACAGAAACAGACCCACTACATTAATAGGAAGTTGGAAAGTCAACATTTATGTATATCCCATTGATTTAATCTATCTACTTTAATGGGGACAACTGAATTTAAGCCATTGCTAGTACCATAAAAATTTCTGAAGATGATATAATATGACAATATCTGAAGGAGAAAGGGAGCATGGGGAATGAAAAACAGAACTCTAGCAACACCTTTTAAGACTGATTTTTATTTTAAGTGTGAGCTTTCATTGATATCAATCCACTTCTTCAGATGCACTACAGAGTGATATTAAAGCCTTGGGTTATTAAGCACATTAATACAATTGTGAGAGTGGGGAAGAATGTAACGGAATCCAGAAATATGACCCTCACCCTAATGACCTTCACAAAGGTTATGATTTGCATCTTGCTAAAGAAGTAGACTGATATTCATGAAAGCTCATACTAAAATAAAAATCAATCTTAAAGGTGCTGCTAATTTTGTTCCCTTCTTCTCCCTCCCTTTCTGCTTTTTATGTTGCAAGAGAGCAACACAACTATTTCTTCGAAAACTGTGACAATAAATCGTGATCAGAATCAGTGGTGACATGCAAGTAGACATGTATCTTTGATGAATGCCAAGTACGTAATCAGACATTCATTGGCTGAAGTTGCCAGAGTTCAACAAAAATCTAGAGGGCCTCTTGATTTCCACATAAATTTCTTTAGAGGCCCTCTAGATTTCGTAGAACTCTGGCAACTTCAGTCAATGATGGGAGCTCCAGTCCAACGACACCTCGAGGGTCACACAATTTCCTGATGTAAGTTCTAAGCTACAGGTCTAAGCTACTACACAAAAATGTAATTACTTACCGCAAAAGTGTTACCAGTTACATCAATCTCTGGTGGCACAAAGGCACCTGCTGGATCATCTTTAAAAAGAAGTATCAAATTAAGAAGTTAAAACAGGGTTGCAAAATACCTTAAGAATCCTTACCCTCTCTAACTAGTGGTTTGAATTAGAGCTGTGCGAAAATGGTCTCCAGAAATCGTTTTATTTGTCCCTAGCAAAATGGGAAGATCTTTTTTCTGAGGCAGGAAATTTTTTCAAATCATTCCTTGATCACTAGCAGTGGTAGCACTACAGTGTCTTCCTGTTCCATAAAGTGTTGGGTTTTTATTTTTGTTTTGTTTTGTTTTGGCCTCCTACTACAAGTAACAACAGTATCAACGTGCTGGCAGTCAGATCACCATTTTGAATCCTCTACATTTTGCTCAGGTCACACTGCCCAGGGAAAATGCAGGTATCAGACAAGAAAATTGTACAGAACATTTAGAGATATTTTGCAAAATGACTCTCCTTTTCTAAAGGGAATGAAAAAAAAAACAAGAAAAAATCTCTTCAGAAGAAGTTCAACCCAGCAATACTTCAGATTACGACTCTCCTGAATTACATAAATAATGTTACAGCAATCTGCATTGTATTAGTCACAGAAGATATAATTATTTCCTGAAACTTCTGTTAAAAACATATGCTATCATGAGGAATTCTACAGAGCTTACAAAAATTCTGTTTAGAGAATTACTATGATTATTGAGAATGAGAATTGAGAATTACTAAGACAGATAAAAACATAATAGTACTGTTAGATGCAACAATCCATAAACTGCTTAATACATCCACAACCATCTTGAAAGCTGAAATTTATCAATCTATTTCAAGGCTAAGGGAGATGGCTGACAGATTGATAGATTCTTACATGTGTCTATGTAGATAATTAGATGCTGACTCAAGGACTTTACTCTTAGCAGATTCTTTTTCAAAGGGTCAGAGAGACCTTGTATGCAATGAGACAGGATCTCCGATTTAATCAGTAATTTTTGTCCACAGTAGAAGGAAACAAAGGAAGTAGCATATGAGAGGCTGAACATTAGCCAAGGCCTGATCCCAGTCTTGCACTGGTATTTCCCTGAAGCAAAATACATTCCAAATCAAACAGGGTTTCTGTTGATAACTGCAAATTCTATGATCTCTTAATGTTTTGAAACTGCTGATCTATTTGTTCTCTCCTTGTATTACAACAGAGGCCCAGATATTACGTTAGTTTTGGAACACAGTCAACTTACTAAAGATTGATTTTACTATGCCAATTTTAAGTTTGCATAGTGAATGTGCAGATCAGAATATCCTAGATTATTTGATAAATGCCACAGGTTAAGACTTGGTCGGACATGAGATACAAGATAGGCCTTCTAAGTAGAAGGGCCTGATAATTACAGTACAGTTTTTTCAATCTTTACTGTGGTTTGAGAAGCTCATCTTACATCTAATGCTGAGCCAAACACTGTCTGCTAGCATGACCATAATTCTTGCTCTCCCTATCTCTCACAGCCCTCTACGCTGCCCCAAAACCTGAAGCCCTTCTCCACTACACGGTAATAGCGCTACTATTTTTAACTATTGGGGGTACATTTTATGGAATACTGAGATTTCTAGTGTGGTGAGGCACTATTGCTCTCTGACAGAGAATTCTAAATACCCCTCCTTAAGTTGTGAATCCCAGGATTCCATATGATGAAGCCATGCCACTTAAAGTGGATTCATAATCACCATAATTGTAATGTGAAAGGGCCACTGTTCTGAAAGGTCTCCCAGCCTTCCAGAGCAGGTTTTAAGAATGCATAGGAGAATAAAGAAGGATAGGACAGAAAATGCTTCCCCCTGGTTCACTTGTGGAAGCAATTTTATCAATTAAATAGTTAAACTTGAACCTTACTGCAGTATGTCAATCTGATCTGCTACATCCTTCAGAGAACAGACAAACTGCTTTATACTATCACACTATACTATACTACAAGGTGCTAAATACTATTTCAAACTGCTTTTATTTCAAAATAAAATACTGAAAAATATTTGAGAAGAAATAATCATGAAAAAATGAAAACAATGTGAAAATAATTAAAACTACTTCAAGAACTAGTTCACAGAGCAAAACGTTATAGCGTAAGGTTTCCATCAAAAGGCATGGCCGAAAAGAAGGGCCAGTTCAGAGATCACACTAAATTGAGGTGAGCTCCTGCAAGACCCCAAGAGGTTGCATTAGCCCCTCAAAAGGAAGTCATTACTACACTTATTGAACTTATTTTTCAGAGAGTGTTTTGCTTTTTGCTGCAACCATAGGTTTTCTTGGTAAATTTTTACATTAATTGTTTTTTACTCAGCTTTTAAATACTTTTTTAAAAATTATTATTACTGTTTTCTTATTTCTATTACCAAGGCATGAGAGTTGAGCCAGCGAACAAGTCTGGAGAGCAGGGAGGTATAGCCATGCTTTTGTCATTCCTATGTACAAGAACAAGGAACATCAACACTATTCCTCATGCTTATAAGATGGCAAGCTTTGGGGGAGGGGGGAGTAATTGTCTACTTGACCATGGAAACCTGCTGGGTCACCCTGGGTGTGTCACACACTCTCAGCCCTAGAAAGCCATATGATAGATTCACTTGAAGGTCTCCACAATTCAGAAACAACTTGAAGGCACACAACAACAACAACAACAATGAAAATTTGCATATATGTTGGACTGATTTTTGTTCCAAATTTGGAAAACTACAATAGCTGCTCAGATTTAAGAAGCAAAAGCATTGCTTCAACTGTCTTGATTTGGCAGGGATAATCAGATTGTTACCAGCTGTACACCCCCAATCCATACTGCAATTTATCATTTAATTGGCATAAGATATAAATTATACACTGCTATGGCTGCAGTGCCATGCTGGCAAGAGAGGACTGGTTGAATATGTGCAATGCAAAAGTAGGTCAGATGGGACCTCAGGGCATGGCCAGGTCATAGTCGGGGAAACTCCAGTAATAACAGACTTGCAAATGTCCCTAAATGACTAAACTTTTAGAAACAGTGGTGCTCAAGACTGCCTCCACAGAGCAGCTGATTGTCTTTAACCCTCTTCCTCCATCTGCCCAAACTCCCCTTTTATCCCCCTCACCTGTCCCACCATTAGAGAGCTATCACAATTGCCATCAGTTCTTTGTCACCTAATGCTAAGGCCATTAGTTCTTTCCAAACCCCACTGTCTACTCTGCCAGAGAGCCATTAACACTCATTCCCTCAGGGGAGAAAAGGAATCCTGGCCCAATGCCAGACAACTTGTAGCAGTACTGTGGCACCTCATTATTCTGTCGCACAGATTCCTATTCATATTACTACCCTTGAACTCTTAGTCTGAGCGACATTACTTCATTTCTTCTCTCCGGATAGGTAAATATCACCCACTTCAACCCAAACTCTTTGCTACCCAACTTTTCCTCCCTTTCCCTCGGTTAGCCTTGTATGGATGTGAGACTGCTTTAGTATTGTGTGTGACTGTGAATTTTCCCTAAATAAAAACATTTTGTTTCGACTCCCAACTGGTGTCTCCCAGTTAGTTCTGGTATATGCAAGTGTAAAAGATCCTGCAAGGTTGCCCCCCTCTCACTATTTTGCTGATAATTTTGCTGGTAATTCCCCACTATTTTGCTGATAATTCCCCACTTATTATGTTATCAAGAAGCCAGAACAAAAGTGAAATTGATGAACCCTGTTCTATTTTAAACCATCCAAATGACAGTTTGGCAAAAAGATCTTTAATATTCTATCAAATCTGATCAGTTCTTGTTTTTGGCACATCATACCTGAGGTCACTGATTCATTAGATTTAAGATATCATACTATCAGGGCAACATTATCTATAGATTCTTTTCTCCAAACATTTAAGTAACTATATCACAGTTTAATGAAAACACAGAAATGTGCTCTCAATGGACTTGGCAAGTGCAGCTTAATTATAGAATTATTGTTAAATGATTCAAATTTTAAAAAGCAGAGAATATAATAACTGTTAGAAGGCTTACTGATGATCTCAGAGGCTACAGCACCAAGAATCATTTGTACAATTTGGCTAGCACCATTACCCCCTGACTAGAAACAAAAGCTTTAGACAGTCATGTACCAAAATATTTCAAAACAAAAACAGAGGAGTCTGATAATATATATCAGGTCCCTTAGAACCTAAAGCTGTAAGACAGCTTGCACTGCACGACAGCAAAACTCCACGAAGCTTGCTGAAGGCACAGACAGAAAAACTGCACTAATCTAACTTTGTAATGATTAACACCAAAGCAAAACACCTTGGGAAAACTTAGCATCATTACAGGTTTCCTTTAAAGCCAACTGGTTAAATTCTAGGTCTCTTTCGATATTGAAGAATTAGGGGTGGGACAAATCCAGAATTTTCTGAATCCGAATCCTGATCTGAAACCCTGGAAGGTTCTAGGAATCCACGAATCTCACAAATCTCGAATCTTTCGAATCCCTTTTTAAAAAGGGTTTAAAAAGCAAGGGAAAGAAAGCACTCACTGAAAATTTGACAAGTCTCAAGTCCTGCAACAAGGAAGGCACTTTAAAAAAAAACCACAAGCCTTTAGTCCAGTCAATTCTCTATCCTCAAGTCCAGTCTCAAGTCCCGCAAGGGACATTCAGGTCAAGTCTCTAGTCCAGTCTCAATAATTCCCAATCCCTATCCTCCATTCTCAAGTCAAAAGAATAGAGATTATTATTACCTTGCAGAGGGAGGCAGCCGCAGGGATAGGCAGCACAAGCGGGCACAGGTAGCCCAGCCGGCACTGGCAGCCAAAGGGCACACCCAGCACGAGGGAGCACAGGCAGCCCAGTGGGTACAGGCAGCCCAGTGGGCACAGGCAGCACGAGGAAGAAGAGGTAACACAAGGGAGAACAGGTAACACAAGGGAGAACAGGCAGCCTCAGGTGCATGCGCGTGGCTTTACGCCGTGATTTTCATGTGCCCAGGGGCCCCCTGCCCAATCAGGTCTTTGGTGGGCCCAGGAGGCACCAATTCTCCCTCCACATTCTGGTTTGAGCACAATTGTGCCCACAGCGGGTAGGGGAAGATGAGGGAGCACGATCTTGCACTCCCTGCTTTTTTCCCTGCCTGCCCCGGCATGACTGTGCCCAGGGCGGGTGGGGAAGGTGGGCAGAGCTTGTTCTCACACTCCCTGCTTTTCTCCTTGCCTGTTCCAGCATGATCATGCCCTGGGCGGATGGGGGAAGATGGGCAGAGCACAATCTTGTGCTCCCTGCTGCTCTGCCAGTCTGCTCTGGCACGATCATGCCCAGGGTGTGTGGGGGAAGATGAGAGGAGTGCTCCCCACTCTTCTGCCAGCCTGCCCCAGCATGATTGTGCCCAGGGCGGGTGGGGGGAGATGCCAGCCTGATCAGCAGTGGATTCGAAAGATTCCACTTGCCTATTTTAGCAGCCAGATTCCGATCCGTGAATCTCTATTCCTTGTCATGGATTCAGTTGGCCCATCCCTGTGAAGAATCAAGAGCTGCCTAACTATTGGAAACTGTTCCATTGTTTCCAACTACAAAAGTACTGAATTAGAATAAGTCTTACCTATGTTCTTCACACTTACTTATCAAATGTATATGCAGGAGTGGAAGCTCCACTGCTGTCACCATTTCCCTATACCAAGAGAAATCTATTCGGAACCATTAGTACTTCTAGGAGAATACCTCCCCTCCCTATCCCCATACGCCCCCAGAGCAACAGCAAAAATGACATATAAATGAGATTGTATCTCTTCACAGTAGGAGCAGAGAAAGGAGTAGGCCACATGCAGTGCACAAAACCCCATTTTGCAGGCTCTGAACCCCACCTCACCCCAAATCCTCACCAAATTTTCCCAGTTATTTGGCCAAAAATGGTTCACATTTTGGTTGGTTCACAGCCGTTTTTGTGATGAACGAATGGGTTCTGGTTGCACGCCCCGGACCACTAATCTCTGAAAAAAATGGCCAAAAACTGACTGAAAATGAAACCAGATTGGGATCAACAGTGTACTCTCCATGGGGATTGGTGAGGTGAAAAATACCCCCCCCACACACACACAGTTGCCCACTCCTGCTTTACAGTCTAAGATACCTTACTATATACGCTTATATATGTAGGATTGTATAGTGCTTTGTGTACTTGTGTAGTGCTTTCAGTGTTGTCTTGAGAGTGGAATATTTAGAGAAAGCCTTTGATTATTTAATAAAAAATTTTCAACATTTTAATCCATTCACTTAACTGTTTAATAAATCTAAGCCTACAGCTAATTATTAACTTGCTACTAGCAATACAATCACTTATCCATCTACAATTGGGAAGTATTATGTAAAAGAAGGTAAAAATACTTCATTCTTGGCAACCAACAGAAAGATTGTTCAATTAAGTGTTTGTATATATTAAAGTGTTTGTATATATTAAAAACAGCTTTTTAGCCTGAGTTTATGGATAGTATTAGATCAACCTTTGGGGAATACAAAACTGAGTCTGATGAAGAAATTTCTATAGGATACAATTGCCGCTCAGAAGTTAACAAAATAGATGAGAATTGTCAAGGGCTAACTGCACATCTTCAAAATCGGAACCCTTCTGTCATACATAGAGAGGACATCCAAATAACTTAAAAATGAATCATTCAAAGTCATGTATCATCTTTGAGTCTGCAAGACTTAACTGTGGAACAGTGTGAAACACCATGTTAGACAAGAATTTAGTATTACAAGAAAATATCCAGGCTTTCCTTGGACTTAGCATTCGCTTTTTGCGCTCTCCTCAGGATCAGTTAAAACCATTTCACTTTCATTTTTGATCATTTATAGCTTGCCTACTACCCTTCTACACTTCAGTGCAGGTTTCTTTATACTGTTAGTTAAGATCCCTTAGTACAATGCTAATGAAAGTGGTGGTCTACCAACTGGTGCTAGTGAACAAGCCATCAGCTGCCAGTTTGTGGCAAGTTTCCAGAAAACTCTGCCAATATAGTAATAAGAAGACAAGATTTCAAGATGAGAAAGAACACAAAGAACATTCCCAGATTTATAGAAGGCCTGTCTCGTGCACCATGCTATTTGGCTGGCAGATGCTAACAGACTTAACAGCCTCTCAGATGTGTTTCTTTGACCCCTTAATTAGTGATTTTGTATTGTTATACATTATCTTACATTTTGGTGCCTATATTTTAAACTTATTTCAAACTACAGTCCTCTCTTCATATTCGCAGGGTTGACCTTGATGCATCTGATTATTTGCGAAGCATGCAGCTGCCTTCCCCAAATTCTCCTCCCATTCCCTTGCATTTTGCCAGGTGCAGAGAAGGAAAGCAAATGTGCCTGGTCAAAAGGCAAGGAAATGAGGTGGAGAAAGGCATGCACTCCTTCTCCCCTCAGGTGCTTCCCACTGCCATTCCCTTTCCTTTTGCCCAGTGCTGAGAAGGAGCACCAAGGCAAAAGGCAAGGGAATGAGGACAGCACCGGAAGGGAATGGGAGGGAAAGCATGGGAGGGAGTTATTTGTGTTTTTTCTACTTTTGCAAGGCGTCTGTGCACTGAAACTTTGTGAAAGTGGAGGGAGCACTGTATAACTCCAGCCATTAAAAAAAAAACCTCTCTCATCTCCCTCACAAAAAAAGGCACAATGATAGATTAGCAGCAAGCTGTAAGATGAGCACTTGGACTGAAATACATTCAATAGATAAGGTACACTCCCCAAAATCTTTTTGATCACTTAAAAAAGTGAAGCTTCCATTCAAACCTCATTGCAGGAGCACATTTGCTCATGGCCAGACTCACAGCATAACCCTATGTGTGTGCACTATGAATTAACTCTCATAGAGTCCAATACTTCCTTAACTTCCAGTTTAGAGTCAAGAAACATTCATACACTGCTATTATCTTCTACCATATCACAAAGGCAGCCACAGATTGAATGACGTTTCTCCCCACTCTCTCCCTAAATCAGTCATCATATCTCTATCACTGGTAACCCACAGCAGTCTTCCAGGTAGGGCACAAAACTAGCAAGATAGGAAGGTAGACAGCAGTTCCAGCCAGGAAATAGGTGGCAGAAATCATGGCTGCCTTATTTTCCTACCATAACAGGAATTTAAATACTGTCCACTTGCAACTTTGACAATGTTTTAATCAGTACTTCAGCTCTCTTGTTTACTTTCAGCTTCCTGCAGGGTAAAATTTAGAAAAGCTCAGACCAGACACTGTCCCAATCATCTTAGCCAGCAGTGAGTTAGTGAACAAATTCACAGAATATGCATAAAGTTTGCAACAATAACAAACTAATTCATTATGAGACCTAAGTGGCAGCTGCTTACTATAGGAAAAGGGAATCAACTAATTTTTGTTGGCTTTAATACACTGTGTGTTCAATTATTTATGAGGTCATCAAAAGGGCCAGTTATCATTTTCTACTCAAGTTTTCCTCAATCTAAACATAACTTTATAATCTATCACATTCTCCACTAGTGTCAGAATCTCTTTACACTTCAGACAAATGTCTGACAACATAAACAGCACACTGTGCTGATCCTCTAGAAAAGTGTTTCTTAACCTTTTCTTTACTAGGGACCCCCTGTAAATAAATAAATATAAATATAAATATAAATGTCAGGGACCCTCAATACTTAACTCAAGATTTAAATATTCAAATATTTATTTATTTACTTACTTACTTACTTACTTGCTAAAGGCTTCTGGAGACTAGGATTCAAATCCCTGCTGAGATACTACTGGGTGATCTCAGGGAAATCGCATTCCTTCAGCCTCAGAGAAAGGCAAAGGCAAACCCCTTTGAACAAATCTTGCCAAGACAAACAAACAACAAACAAACCAATCAACCAAGCAGCAAACCCCGTGGTAGGCTCACTTTCAGGTTACTATAGGTCAGAAGGCACATAACAAAGTGATGCTGACAGGGAGAGGTTCTTTCTAGCTATCATGTCTCTCCCTTTTGAAGACTGACTCATGGTGATTCTAAGGAGAACCTATCATGAGGGTTTTCTTGGCAAGATTTGTTAGCTTTGCCTTTCTCTGAGGTTGAGAGAATGTGATCTGCCTACGGTCACCTAGTGGGTTTCCAGAGACATAACTTGGCTGCGTGCACACACCTGCTGCCATCTCCCTTTTGTCAGGTACATGGCAGCAGGAGGATGGGTGCAGGCACCAAAACTGCTCCCTCATTTGCAAATGAGGGAGCAGTTTGGGTGTACCCACATTCCTGCTGCTGTGTTCTTTGGCACCCACACCTCCTGCTGCCATGGCCCTGACAAAAAGGACATGACAGCAGGTGTGTGCATGTGCTCAAACTGCTTCCTCATTTGCAAACAAAGGAGTAGTTTGCTGCTGCTGTCTCCTTGCTGTTGGTGTTCAGCAGAAGGGTTTTGCCGATCCCCTCTGAGAGCTCCACAGATTACCTGTACCTCAGGTTAAGAACCACTGCTCTAAAAGATAAAGACTAGATCCAAAAACTGCATCAAAAATCTGAATTAAAAAAAATCTTTGTTTAATATTGTAACAACTAAACAAACATATTGTGTTAGTGGATATAAACTAATTTAGCTTTACATGGGCCAACATTAATCCTTGCATTAAGAAATTACAGTTTCCAACCTAATTAATCCATGTAGAAATCTGAGAGAGTGGGTAGAATGTTATAATACATCCTCTCAGTGAGTGTTTTTGTACTTTTCAACAAATTGCCTGGAAGCATAAATACTTACCACTGATCTGTTCCATGAAGCATACATTGCCATTGGTGTTAAAAGCCAATGTGTCAGGAGTAACGCAAAGTGTCTGGAAGATTGCAGAATGGGCAATGCTCTTCAGAGACTTGCTACATTCGAGGCAAATAGCCCAGATATCTTCCTCAGTAAGACAACTATCCTGTAGTGACAAAACATCAGCAAGAGACACATTCTCCTGCCAAGACATGAGTTCATATATTACTCCACATTTCATGACATTACTTGTAGCCAGTTGTGTCAAATATAATCTATAATATTCAAACCTAACACATTTCCAGCACATTCGAGGCTTTCTAGTACAAAAGATTCCATTATTTGTCCCTTTTTGATTCTTGATCTTAACTACAATCCACCTACGACTTTTGCAGTGATGAGGGACATAAGACCCCTGTGAAGTGGAAAAATAAAAATAGCAAACACTATGTTTTTACCTGGGAACACTTCTCTAGGAATCTCTAGGTCCTCCAGGAAGATTCTATGGTCAACTTCCAATGGAAGTAGGCCACGGAGTGATGCTAGAGGACCTAGCAATGTCTAGAGAAGTGTTCTCCCCAGATATCTCCAGGTCCTCTACTACAACTCCATGGTCTACTTCTAGCAGAAATGGACCATAGAATCACACTGGAGGATCTAAAGATTCTTAGAGAAGACATATTTTTTCTGTGGTGGGGCAAATAAATTAAGTTTTTTTAAAATAAATAAATAAATAAATAAATTACTATCAAATAATCAAATCTACAAATTCAGAACCCAGAAAAGTGGAGAACTGACTATACATTTTTTTCTCTGTTTAAGTCTGTAGCTGCAACTCTCTCCGAGCTTCAAAATACACTTCATACAAAACAGGTTTAAGGTTGTACTGAAACGGTATATGGCTTGCGGGGCACAGACATCAATCACTAATACAGAAAAATCATTGAATTCTCTCTTTCTCACACCACAGATTGTGACTGAAAGCAAATATAATTTGGGGGCAAAGGTAGCTTTCTGTCAGGCAGAATAAGGTGTCTGTGGTTCCTTATTTTGGATTTCTTGAAAAAGCTGCAAGAAGGTCTTGAGGATTTCCTGCCTCAGGTGCCAAACTAACTAGAATTATCTTGGATACTGTGTACCTTGAGCTGAGAGGGAGTTGTCATTTGTTGCTCTGCCTTAGTACCTTTAGCCAGCTCTTATTAGGGTATGGAATTAAAAACAGTCCCAAGGGGATTTTTTTATCCATATAGGATACAAAATAAAAATAAGAGACATTTATAAACATGGTTGTTGCTTTTGTGTGCCTTAAAGTCATTTCTGACTTAGGGTGATCCTAAGGCGAAATTATAATGGTGTTTTCTTGGCAAGATTTATTCAGAGAGGGTTTGGGCTTTGCCTTCCTCTGAGCCTGAGAGAGCGTGACTTGCCTACGGTCACCCAGCGGGCTTCCACAGCTGAGCAGGGATTTGAACCCTCATCTCTGGAGTCATAATCCAATGCTCAAACCACTACAGCATGCTGGCTCCTGATAAATATGATATCATTGCAGAAACTCTTCTAAAGTTCCAACATTATGGTTAAAATATCTCCAATTAACATCTTATCAGCACAATTATCTTCACTAAAAAAATTTGGATGGGGCAAATTTCTGTAATTATGTCTAATAACAATAATGCCTCCAATAAAAGTTTCAGTGGAACTTCTTTAATAGCTTAAATCCTAAGTAGGTACAGTTAAAATCAAGGATCAAATCTATTAAACTTTGATGAGAGTTCAATAACAGATGCTAATCTACATCACATCTGCAAGATATGCAAATGGATTTAGTGACATTGGTTCCTAGTGTCCATGCTGCAGACTGCAGCAAATATTATTCTAGCTACAAAAATACTACAAAACAATTTGCTCCACAACAAACTCTTTTTCTCTACTTCCATTTCCACTACTGGAAAATCTAAATGGTCTCCCAGTGAATAGAACCACAAAAACCCAAAAAGTCTTCTTAGTGCTGGCTGCTAGGGCCATGGAGCAGAGATGTGAAGACATATTAATGTGGCCACATCTGTGGTGAGACACATAGAGCTAAGCATATATTTATTCTGACATAGGACGGGAATTCTGGAAAAAAAAAAACCGAATCCCTGTTGGTCAATTTTGTATAGACTTACAGTGGCTTCTCCACTTTGGGGTTTGGGGTGCAAAATCCTCATGAAAGTTAAAAAAAGAAAACATGATTAACTCCTCCCTGAGACTGTTCCCCCTCCTATTCCCTTCTAGGTTCCCCACTCCCATTCTCTTGCCTTTTGCCTAGGTACCTGTGGCTTCCTTCTTCATACCTGGGCAAAAAGCATGCAAATGGAAGGAGCAGCCCCATGTGCAAAAAAGGTGCACATGTGCCTTTCTCCCATTCTTCCTTCCCATTCCTTTGGCTTTTGCCCAGGCACATGTGCCTTCCTTCCATGCACCCAGGCAAAAGACAAGGGAATGGGAAGGGGCAGCCCTGCACACAGAGAATGAATGTGTGTGCCTCCCCTCCCATTCTCCTCCTCCCATCATTTTGCCTTCCTTTTCAATGCCTGGGCAAAAAGCAAGTGAACAGGAAGAGGAGAATGTGGGGGAAGGCTTGTGCACGCCTTTCTTTTCTGCCCATGGGGCTCCCTCTCCAACTCGCCTGCCTTTTACCCAGGTGCAGAGAAGGAAGGCACACACACCTGTGCAAAAGGCAAAGGAATGGGAGGTGGGGAAGGGGGGAAGCAAGTGGGGACTCGTGAATAATTATAGCAATCAATGTTGTAAAATTGAACAAGGAAAATATTCAAGCTAATTTTTAAAGTTCCACTTCTTTTCATTTTCTGTTAAAATTTTCTATGCTAAGCTTATTCTTCTTTGCTGCTATAAATGTTGTTGCTCTGTTATTATGATCCAGCAAGAAAAATAGCAGAAGGCTTGATCTGAACTGAAATACACATACCTCCAGAAAACTAAACTAACTTTCCTTATACTGGATACTTTTGGTAAAAGTCTTAGGTTAGAGTTAGGAATACAACACATGTTTTAAGACTCTTCCTGGATTAAATGAAAGGACTATGTATAGAAAAGTGGAAGAAAGATGGGATATAAACGTAATAAATTACTTAATGAAAATACAGCATTCTCATCCCACAGTCACCAACTAGATAGATATGAGAATCCCACAAGCAGGAGACATGTGCTTTCCAGCAACTACTATTCAGAAGCACCCTGCCTCCAACACTGAAAGTAATGTGTAGCCATCATGACTAGTAGCCATGTATGACTTGATGCTATTGTACTCTCTTTCCATGAAAACACATAATACTAGTGTTTTTCCAGTTATCTGAAATTCATTTTCCTTTGGTTGAACTGAAACCATTCAAAGCACCTCACTGCACCATACTTAAAAAGTAAAAATAGAGCTTCCATGAGTTTTGAGACACCGGCATGCCAATCTGATCCAAACCATAACCAAGAGTAGGTCACAACAGTTAGTGTTGTAGGTTTTCAAAGGAGCAATAAGGGACGCTCAAATCTCATGATATCCAGTGTTGACAATGAGGAAGTAGCTACTAACAAGTTTGTGTTCTGCCAAAATAGCAAATGAAAGTAGTGATTTCAGTTAACTTAGCAATATGTTTTTCTGTAAAATCTTGTGAACATCCTAAATTACATTATGCACATGAATTACATGATGCACATATTTCTTTTCTTATGAAGGGCCCACACCAAAAGATATAGGATTTTTGGCTTATTTAGTCTATAGTAAGGGAAAAGCTTTCCAACCCTGAAATAGAGGACATTCCTTATAATAAGGGACACGTGATATTCCTGTAAGGATCAAACCTTCTGGCCCTCCACTAAGGAAGATCCCTTATAATAAGAGACAAATGACAATCTAATAACAGAAGATACTAAAACTGTTCTCTCCCAATGAATTCAATGCATTATATCCATATTTAACTTTCCTTGAATTCAACCCCACTGACTTCAAACTCGGTTTTCCTCAGGTTTAATCAGAAGTGTTTCATTTCAATGAACCTTAGTTGGAGCTAAGGATCCTCACCAAGTTCCTATATTTTAGATGTTGCTCCATAACAAAAGATCTCATTTACTGCTTCCTGACAGGTAGAATGCTGTGGTTTGCTGGTTTCTGTTTTTTGGTTAAAGCTTTTAATTTACAAGGGAACTGGAATATATACTTCACTCAAAGCGGACTAGGATCAGCAACTTCTATTTACAGAAAAAGCTGGATTACCTGTTACTGATTTTTAGCTGGATGATTAAAAACAGTCTTCTACAATAAAAAAAGCCAGTGGTTTGAGCACTAGACTACAACGCTGGAGATCAGGGTTCGATTCCGGCTCGGCCAGGTAAACCTTCACTGGGAGACCTTGGGCATGTCACACACTCTCAGCCCCAGAAAACCCCTGATGGGTTTGCCTTAGGGTCACCATAAGTCAACACACAACTTGAAGACACATACACGCACTGTTGTCAGGCCCTTGAAATACCGTTCCTACGCTGCACTCTGTTAACATTGGATGAAAATGCCAGTGTCGCCGAGGGGTAAGGAATTGCAGGTCAGCCAGCGCCCGATTGCAACAGGTCATTTTCGCGCACAAAGGCCACTTCCGCACTAGAGCGTTCTAGCGCTACTATTGCACTTTCAACATCCTATGGAATCCTGGGGTTTGCAGTTTAGGGAGGGGCCTCTGAGGCGATTTCATAGGACGTCGAAAGTGGAATAAGAGCACTAAAACAGTCTAGCGCGGAAACGGCGAAAGTGAAGGCGGCCGGACTCCCTCAGCCTGAGGCGAGTTCGACATCACCAGAAACAGCCAAGCGGGGAGGGGGGGCGCTCCTGAGGGAGAAAAGCCGCCGCCCCGGTCGCCAGGCGGCACATTCCGGCGGCCGGGCGGGAAAGGTTCTGCTTCCTCGCTCGTACCTCATCCTCGGAGAGGGCAGGCAGAGGTTCAAAGTCACCGCAGTCCTCCAGCCGCTCCTCGGCGAAGTCGTCCATTGCGGTGGCTTCCAGGGAGGCTCCTTTCCGCCGGCGGAGAAGGGGGGAGAGGCGAGGGGGTAGCCGGCGCTTCTCCAGCGGCCTAAATCCCCAGCGCTTGGGCACTCCTGGCGCTTGGGCACATCCCTAGGGAACGGGACCACGGGGATGCTTCTGTTCGAGAACCACCCCTGCCCTGGCCGCGGCCCTCCTCGCGTTGCCCTGACAAGTCACAGGCTGCCGCGCCCCCGACCTCCCGCCTCAGGGCCGCGCGGAGTTCGCGCTCAGGGCACCGGCCTCGACTAAAAGCGGTTGCTCGACGCGCTCCATGGCAACGGACGCTCAACGCCTCGCCTCGCCTCGGACAGCGCGGGGCCTCCCAGCCGGGGCCGCCAAAGCTGTGGGAGGCGACGCCCCGCCTTTTTCTGGGGGCTCTGGTCTGAGGGGGATTCCCTTCAGCCTCCAGTCGGGCCGGGTTGTAGTCGAAGGTTGACCGGCTGTGGTGGCCTCTTGGAGCCAAAAACAACAAAAAAGGGGTTGTGTGGCCCCTTAAAAGTCTTGCCTCTTTTGTTTGGCCTACTCTCTTGGGGACTCGGGCTTACATCTTCAGAGGCGTCTTAGTCTTGAGTCCGTGAAAGCTTGGCATAAATAAAACTTGTTCGTCTTTAAGGTGCCACAAGACTCTTTGGCCATTTCCGCACTACACTGTTATAGTGCTGTTATTCCACTTTCAACATCCTGTGGAATCCTGGGGTTTGTCGCTTACTGAGGCCAAAGAGCTCTCTGGCTGGGAATTCTGAAGGCCCCTCGCTGAACTGCAAACCCCAGGATTCCATAGGATGTTGAAAGCGGAATAATAGCACTAAAACAATGTAGTGTGGAAATGGCCTTTGTTATAGTCAAAAAGTATTATAATGGAGACAGGGACTTTATTCGTGTGATATGTAGGATTTCTCGGGAAATATAAAGTCCACCACATTCAAGGTTTGGAGTTTGCGAAATGAACATAGTCCTACATTACTTTAAAGCAGGTTTGGGCAAAAAGCAGACCCTGAATCCCCCAGGTTCATTTGATTGAATGGTTAGCATCAGTCATAACTCCCTGCAGAGGGTATTCCACAGACTTGGCAACATGTCTTTCCTGTAACACCATAACTAAAAGGCACCTTGAGAAAACATCGCAGGCTGTTGTAGGAAGGACATGTATTTGGATCCTATGGATAAGAATTTCTTGAATTGGACCGCAAGGCAAGTTGGCAATCAGTGCAGCTAGGAGCAGTGTAGGCTGATCCAATCTGACATTAGCCTTTGAGTAGCTGCATTCTGCACTACTCGAAGCTTTCAGATGATCTTCTAGGGCAGCCCACAGCATCCAACTAGGAGGTCATCAAACCGTGAGTCACTGTAGCCAGATTATCTCTATCCAGCAACAGTCAAACCTGGAGAACCAGCTAAAACTGGCCAAAAGCACCCTGAACTAGCAAGGCCACATGGGTCCAATGACAAAATTTCTAGGATGCAGGAATACTCCCAGGCTACCCAACTGCTTTTTGAAGGACAGCATACTTATTGCCTGGGCATAAGAATCACCTAGTCACAGGCCCTCTTGCTTGCCAGAATTCAAATTCATTTATTTAGTGCTTGTTCAGCACTTTACTGAGTCCAGACAATGCCTTAGTGCTTGCGCAGCCTCTCTTTACCAAGGTGACAACACAGCATGGGTGTCAGCAGCATACTGGTAGCAGCTCACTCAAAACTCCCTCATGGTCTCACCTAGTGGCTCTGTGTCAATATTTAAAAAATGCTGGGATAAGCTAGAACCTACAAGACCTCACAGCAGAAATACAACAGAGTGAAGGTGAACTTATTCCAGTGCTGTATTCTGAAATCAACAGTGCAGATGGGAATAGCACCACTGTGCCCTTATCTTCTCTCCAAATAACTTGATTAAATCAGTTAGTCTTTTTTATCATTTGTGGGTTTAGAATCAAGCTATTGCACTGTAATAATAAAAAATCACTATAATGAGAGCTAGCATGGTGTAACTGTTTTGAGTGTTGGACCAGGATGCCAGGGTTCAAATCTCTACTCAGCCATGGAAACCCAATGGGTGACCTTGGACAAGTCACACTCTCTCAGCCTCAGAGGAAAGTGATGGTAAACTCCCATTGAACAAATCTTGCTGAGAAATCCCCATGAGAGGATCACAACAAGTCAGAAACAGTTTTGAAAGCACACAGCAACAATCACTAGTTAGATAATATATTGTTTACACATTCTACTGAAAATATAAATGAGTAATAAATTAAAATCCTGTGATGGGTTCACCTTAGGGTTGCCAGGGGTTGGAAACCACTTAAAGGCACACACCATACAACAATAAGCTACATTTACAAAATTTAATGACTGTTGTCTGTTAGTATTCCAAGATATCCAGGGTTTTTGTTGTTATTTAGTTCATCCTGTTCTAGTTTCTTCACAACTATTCCAGTACTGGGGCCATTTCTGCACTGCATTGTTTTAATGATGTTATTCCACTTTCAACATCCTTTGGAATTCTGGGGTTTGTAGTTTACTGAGGCCAAAGAGCTCTCTGGCTGAGAATTCTAAATGCCCCTCCCTAAACTGCAAACCCCAGGATTCCATAGGAGGTTGAAAGTGGAATAATAGCACTATAACAGTGTAGTGCAGAAATGGCCAGGGATTCTGTCAGCAGAATAATACTCAGCAGAATGCCTACTCAGACATCAAGTGTGACTAGCGTAGCAGTTTAATACTACAACAGGCATCAGTTACAGCACAGTCCCGTGTACACAGAGTTGTGTTCAATGGAATTTACTCCCAGAGACTGAAATCCATTCAATACAATGGGACTTACTTATGAGTTGTCAGAATGTGTGGCTCCTTTCATATAGTATTTGCTGGATATGTATTAGAATAGATCGGGCAGCTAGCTTAGGCATTGCTAGAGTGCTAAAAAGTATCAACTGCAAATTGTTGATTGCAGCTATATATCCATTTGAAGCTTGTTTGTATATTCCATGCATCAAATGGTTACCTTCTTTATTGCTCACTGCTGCAATGTATCCAGTAGAAAGGGAGAAGATCAGAGAGGAGAAAACCACAGTATGAAAAGGTGTTATGAGAACTGAGAATGTACAAAGATAAGAAGGCAGGAACATATTCCAGCTTCAAAGTGTGTAAACAACTGCAAGTCTGGGAAGATATCTGGAGTGGAGGAATGATGTGAGATTTATTATTCTCTCCCAATCACAACTTTGCATGCCTAAATTTGTATGGAAGGTATAAAACCTGTAACCACTATGTATGCCCTTAGTCTCAGCAACTTCAAATAAAGTGTGTTGTGTTGCTTGCTTTGCTACAAATAAACACTGTTGTTTAACTCTGAGTGAAGTTTGTGGAGTTATCCGTGGCATGACATGAGTAAACATTCACTGGAATGCACTGGAAGAGAAGATGACTTTTAAATCACGTGCTACAGTCCTAGGCAGACATACCTGGAGTAAGCTTTGTTGAACACAGTATGACTTTGTTTTTGAGTAAACATGCATGAATCTAGTTCAGACTCTGCTCTGGGAGTCAGAACTGGGATGCCATGAGATGCAGTCTAATAAATTCTGGAGGATGGCGTAATTCCCACCTCTCCACTATTTTCTTCCACATGGACAGCTTCCAGTACTTACAATGAAAAGACATTAGTGGAGGCTGGTCCATTAGGGCAAAGAGGGCAGTGCCCTCCCTGCCTTCCTGGAAGACAAAAAGCATGGTGGAGGCCACATCTGCCCCACTCTCCAGTGCAAGCAGATGCAAAGGCAATAGAAGCCTACTGAACCAACTTTACAGTTAAGTGTTAACTATTAAAGGATTGTACTGCAGTGTCATCACAAAAGAGGAGGAAGGGGACAAAAACAATGAGTTGGCCCTGCCTACTGTTGATGGTGGATTCCCTTCTGTTGGCCACTCTGCCCTGCCAGTTCTGATGAGGGCTAGCCACAACTGATTAACTGCTTTGGTGCTGGAATATTGAAGGAACAATGGGCAAACAAAGGAAAATTACAAATGGAAGATGATGTCATATGGATTCTCAATCCAACTGGAAATATATATATGAAGAAAGCAAGCCAATTGCATAGTAAAAGTGTTGCCTAAAAGGTACTTGTCTCAGGCTTGTCAGTATTCATAGACAAAACAACAGCTTGGAAAAGTTTTGGATTACAGCTCCCAGAATTCCTCCACTAACACAGCCACTGGGCATTGAGCATTTTGAGGACTGTAGCTTAATGAGGTAATTTTTCCAAGCTCCAGATAAAATATGAGCAACCCCTTCTCGCCCCCATTCACACTCATGCCTCATCTGCTGCACTATTGACGCATCGCTGAAAGCTCTTAACAGCCCATTGTAAGCAGCATTCATTCATTTACTTGGCAGCATCCTATCCTTGGCTGATTTTAATGCCAAGAGAATGATTGTTCTTTTCCTTAAAGATATACCAGAAAAGCAGAATATGCTGTCAAGAGTTCAGATACAACTGACTGAAGCTACTTCATCATGTAAAGGCTGACAGAGCCTTGAGTGGTGCCTTAATGTTTATGGGAACTTGCTACCACAAAATGTGTTAATAGATTCTGATGGTGAAGTCTTTAAAATGGTGGTGGGGTGGGTGGAAGGGATTATACAGCCTTCTAGATGTTGTTGGACTCCCAGCATTCCTCATCATTGGCTATGCTAGGTAGGGCTGCTGGAAAACGCAGTCCAACAGCATCTGGATAGCCACACAGTTCCCATCCCTGCTTTAAAAGGATATTAGACACATTCATGGGGGATAAGTCTATCAGCTTCTACATGCCATGATGTCTACTTATTATCTTCAGGATCAGAGGCAATATGATTCTTTTTTACACCAGTTGTTGGAGAGCACAAGCAGGAAGGTGGTATTATTCTCATGTCCTCCTTGTGGGCTTCCCATAGGCATCTCATTGACCATTATGAGAACAGAATCTCCTGGACCAGAGGTCCCTTTGTTCTGATCCAAAAGGACTTTTTGATGATGTGGTGTTCCTGTATTCTTGTATGTGCTCATGTCAGGAGGGAAAAATGCTCCCATTTCCCATTCAGAGATTTAACTTCTGGAGATCTTTGGAGAGGCAGCCAGTTCCTACAAAATATTTACTAATCATATCTGAACAAGGCATCCCCAAAGGCAAAAAGTGGAACAGATACCAGAGGGTAGGAACTGCCCCTAATTAAAAAGTATAGTTGGAACATATGGCATGGATCAAGCTCATGCCCAGACACCCATCCAAAAAAGTAGGTTTTCCAGGTTCTGTGGTGTATACCATGTCCAAGTGATACCTGTTTCAGCATGAAAGAACTCCTAATGAGACATATGCTTAGACATGCCCTTTCACATGTACAAAAATTTGGGACAGAATTCTCTTATATAGACATGGTTCAAAAAATATACAATCTTTTTATGATGGTAGGCTGCAACATGTCATAGCCTCTCCATATTTTGCTCAGCTCATGCAGTGTTGTGTCAACTAGATAAAGTAATTATATGCAAACAGGTACTTTGTCTGTATTATGTATTAGCAAGGTGAACAAGATGCAAGTTTTCATTAGTGCATAAATCAATACATATTCCAAACAAGTATTCTTATTTAACAGTTCCAAAGTACCTAATAGTTACAGAAAGCAGTACATTACCCAGATTAAGCCTGCTAGCTTATATTGTATAGGAGATGCAACACAAAACGAAAAAGTGAAGTGGAGCGAAGAAGCGAAGATATTTTGATCACATCGCCTATTAAAAAGAAGCTCCATTCCTCCAGTGTTGGGGCAGCTTCTCTTTATTAAATATTGATCAGTGGACATGTTCCATAGCTATATCATTCACATCTGAAAAGCTATAGACTAGAAAAATAGGTTCAAAATGTTCAGGAATATGAGAATTCCCATCAGTAAGTCATAAATACTCTAGAAATAGTTTGTATTCATATAAAATTTTTAAACACTGGCATGCAATAGTTTTAATACACACGCTTTCTGACTCCAGGGTAAGTCTGACTGTGTAACAGCTATCTATAACAGTTCACTGTCCTGTTTTTGCTTTTTGAGCATGCTTGCTAATAATCCTACCTTATGTAGACTCCATTAGGTTCAATGGGAATTACTGTCTGATATGGAATACTGCATAGGATGGTAGCCCCGTCTCAGATCACTTTGCAAGCAATGTGCATGTATAGTTCCAAGCTAGCTGGGGGGGGGGGGGGGGGCGGGGGGGCACCAAAGCCACCTGAAAGACTTTATCTGCAGGGCATGTGTGTGTGAATGCAGTTCCGAATGAGCCTCCATAATTCCTTCACGTTCTCTACAAAAAGAAGGCAAGAGGAGAAGAACTGACAAAAGAGAGGACTCCATATTCAAATAACAGTATATGGCCATTTCCGCACTATCCTGTTATAGTGCTATGATTCCACTTTCAACATCCTCTGGAATCCTGAGGTTTGCAGCTGAGGCCCCTCCCAAAACTGCAAACCCCAGGATTCCATAGAATGTTGCAAACGGAATAATAGCACTATAACAGGATAGTGCGGAAATGGCCTAAGATCACATTATGTAAAAATTCCAAAATCTGAAGAAAATGGAAATCTGAAACAGCTCTGGTCCCAAGATAAGGGATACTCAGCCTGTATTGGAATAATTACAAAAAAGAAATGCATGAGAATCACTGTGGCCCTTTCCGCACGAGGCTGGTGAATCAGTTCATGCCGTTTCTTACTAGATTTTCTGGGCTTGAAACAAGGCGGACTTTCCCTCATTTCCTTCCGCACAGTTACTGCATATGTTCCATTCTGATTTGGAAGAGTGCGAGTTCATGAATCCACACTGCCTCCGCTGTGGCCACTCCCACTGCTCCCCACACCCCACCCCGTCGGCAGTGATTGCCCCCCCTTTTTTTGCATGGTTTAGTACGTCATTGTGTACGTCCGTACGTGCGAAAGTCCATACTACCCCCTGGCCCCTCCCATGAACCCTCCCCTGACCACCAATTCGCATTGGTGTGAATGTACATGTCTGCACCATTGTGAAAGGATGAATCGGATCGATCTGGAAAATTGGAAAACCGATTTCTTCCAGTTTTCAAATAGCACGCTTTACCACCACATGGGGGCGCATTTAGTCGGAATTACATGCCGAATGAAGGTAAATAAACCGAACCTTGTCCGCTCCAAAGTGCATTGGCCGGCCTCATTGGCCCGCCTTAATAACTGCATGCGGAAAGGGGTTATAACTCCTCTCATCTCACCTAAAGTGATGAGCCCTGCTACCTTTACAGAAGTGGATTGTACATATCTTATCAATTTTGTTTACTGACCATAAAATATCTGTGAACTTTCCATGCCATCAGATCCAATCAGCCATCAGATCAGCTTATTACAGGTTTCACTTTTGCAAGTGGAAGGAAAGTGGTCATAGGACATGCTCACTTTTTATATTTTTAAATTAAACTACTTGGGACTTCTCCTCAACTTCATTATAACAGTGTGGCTATTTTGTCTATATTGCCCCAAAATGACTATACTGATTAAAAAAATCAGAATGTCCCAGATTTTGTTCCTGTTCTTTCCAATTTTATTTTGGAGATCCATAAATATTTTGTTTAGCCAATAATTTTTTCTGTCAGCTCCAAGTACAATCAGAGAGTTTTTATACCGGCTGCCCGGGTTGGTTTATTTACCAGATCGCATCTGATGTTGGAGACTAAGCAGAGGCAGCCCTGGTTAATACTTGGATGGGAGGCCAACAATAAATACCAGGTGCTGTAGGCTGTATTTCAGAGGAAGGAACTGGCAAAACCACCACTGAGTATTCTTTGTATAAGAAATCTCTGTGAAATTCATTGGATCATCATAAGTCCACTGGCAAATTGAAGGCACACACACACACACACAACAAGATCAGAAAGAACAGGAACAAAATCTCAGACTTTTCAATCAGCCTAGATGCACCCTATACTACCTTTTGGGAGCAACACAACTATGGATGAAAGAATACACATTTGTTACACTATAATTAGAAGT
Source organism: Cyclura pinguis (assembly GCA_030412105.1). NCBI lineage: Eukaryota > Metazoa > Chordata > Lepidosauria > Squamata > Iguanidae > Cyclura > Cyclura pinguis. The sequence goes on along the minus strand of CM059601.1, from coordinate 90,663,303 downwards.
ATACTCTATTTTTAAGAGCTTTGTTTACTGCCAGTTTGCCTGAAGCTTTTCATTTTAATTTAGTTTGGGTAAAACCACAAGAAACAGAGGGGTGCCCTAGAAATAATAGTTTCTTACACACAACCAGTTTCGCTTTTTTAACTTTTATGATAAAGGCTTTTCTTTGATAGCAGTTTTGTTAACACTATCTCTATCCATAAAAACTTCTGTTTCTTCTTTTTAAAAACAAAAAAACAAAACAAAACAAAACCCTCCCCATGACTTCTCCTCCAGCAACTGCATCATTATTTACTGAGAGGAAAAGTAGTCTGGCAATGGCTCACAGCAGCTCTGTGTGAAGCAACTATGGGAACTCAGGAATGAAGAAAGCGAATAACATGTTTTATTGTTAACTTCCTGCCATTAAACAGACTCCGTACACCTAAGACCCATAGGTGAAGATACTGCAATTGAGGGGGAAAAAAGGCATCAGCTGTTATGATGTGAAAGATAATGTTACATCCTGAACACTTAACAAGCATATGAAGACTTCTGAGACTGCCACTGTACTCTTTCTTCTAAAGGAATTCATTATGCAACTGATTATTTTAATGCAAGTCAACACCATTTTATGGTTGGTTATGGGAGTGATAGCCGTAGTTTACACATTGCATAGCTTTCCCTGGCCATAAGGCTGTTGAAAACCCCAAGGCAATCATTCCAACTAGCCTATTCTGAAATGCTCCGTTATTTTTCCAGTCAAAAGGCAACAACATTTCAAATGCAGAGAATTGCTCATTTCCTCACTCTGTACAAGGATGCTGAAAGTTACCTCCTTAGTTGTTTTGTGCAACCACAAAACTGTCTCCTTAACGGGGAACTGTTAAGGCATCACAAAGCCAGCTTCTTCTTCATGTATTTTTTTAGTATGAAGTCTCTTAATTCCAGGACTTGCTGCTGGCGATTCAGACTGAACTATACAGCAACCTATGGTTTTTTTTTTTCTTTTTTAAAAAATTGATAGTAAACATGTAGAGGAGGTTTTGAAATGAGACTACAAGTATGTTCAGAAAGGTAGCTTAGCCCTTTCCCTACTTCTTACCTCTTTCACACATGTACATCTGCTATTGATTTTCTGTTACTGTTACACACCAGCCTATTTAAATTAGGAAAAATTAGTGGACTGATGCTTATATGATTTATGAGTGTCATATCTTACAGTTGCCAGATCTCAGGTTCTGGCCCTTAGTTTCCAGTTTTTCATGGGCCATCTCTAGGTGGTAGAAGAGGGTGTAAATTCTCTAGTTTTGTTGAGTTCAACTTTAGGCAAAAGGAAAAGGAAAATCTCCACCTCAGCTAACAGAACAGCAGTTTTCTACAATTTGCAAGCTTTAATTGACTTGTTGCTACAACTTGCAAAGACTTTCTAGTATTTGCTTAGCTCCCTCCTTCCCTCTGAGCCATTGGGGTGCCAGAGCTTACCCACTGCTCCACTCTTGATCCACCTTCTGGCTAGAAGCAAGTAAACTAGATTAAATGTTTATTATCCTGTTCATTACATTCATTATCCTGTCTTGCTAAACAGATGGGTAGGAATAATCCCCTCATTTTACCTTGATCTAAGAACAGCCCCTTCAGCCAAGATTTCTCTCGTCATTTCCAAACATGAAAATATGTTCCCTCTCTCAATTTCTATCCGCCCATGAATGTGTGCATGTGTGTTTGAATGACAAGCTGTGACCAACTCTGCTTAGTACTTAATATGAAATCCTTAATGACATTACCAGTTTAAGCAAACTTGTTTTATCATTCCTTACAACACCTAGAAGAAAAGGGCTAAAGCCACCTCATAAAAATTTCGGAGGCTAGGTATCATCCCCAAGAAGGCCTTGTCACATAAATTCACATAGTTCCACAGTGACAAGACTCACAACAGAGATTCTCTGAGAAGTCATAACAGATACACAGAGTTATACAGGAACAGGCAGTCTTTCCAATATGCTGAACCTGGGGTGGAAACCACATGTTTTCCAAATGCCTTCCAAATGCTGTTGAACTTCAAATCTGAGCTTCACCTGCAACATCCTGTGCTGACTACCACCCTTTCCGCAACTCACCCATTTTTGGCACTGGGGTGCGGTGCTCGCGCTAGCAGCCTCTGGAGAGAGGCTCTCATGTCTGGGGTCCTTCGGCTCCGCACGAGCTTCCTGCTCGCACAAGAGCCCCACCTCTTCCCTTCGCAGTGCAGCCTGGGACCTTCCCAGCCTGCATTGGACAGGAAGCACGACCGGCCCAGCTCCTGAGGCTCCGCACGCAAGGTAAGTGTGTGTGGGGGCCCGGAGCGATGTGCAACTGAGCAGCATTTTCGGCTTTAAGCCGAAAATGAAAAAATGCGTGCACAGTCTGTGTCAGGCCCTGGGGTGTCATGCAAATGTGAGTGCGTCATGTGGACTGCTCCTCACATTTGCGCGATGCTCAAGCAGTCCTTTGGCAGTGAAAATGCAGTGTGAAAAGGACCACATCTGATAGGAATTGCACTCCAATATCTGGAGAGCCACAAAACTCTTATGCCTACCTTAGACCCAACAGGTAGGCAATATGAAACCCCATGATCTTCTATAGACCAGTGGCCAAGGGATGAACAGCAGTCTGCCACTTTCTGCATCATGCTATGGAGGTCAGGCCACAAGCAGGACAATAGTGTGCACTCTAAGCCCAACCCAGGAAGGTAGACTATAGCCAATGTTATTTAAAGCTATTGAGATATGTGGATACACCACCAAGGACAGAGTCCGCTTTCCCATTTCCCAGTTCAGGTCATTTACGAAGGTGACTATGGTAGTTTCACCCCTCAACTTAGATCAAAACTGGAAAGGTTCTCCTATGCCTCTTACTTATGGTATTAACTATCAGCTGACGTGCTGTTGACTGATTCTCTTCTTTTGTTTTTTTAAAAATCCCAAAAGCAAGCCCAACAGCATCACCCTATCCATGTCAACTAAGAACTAAACTCCACTTAATGTCAATGAAACTTACTTCCAATCAGTTATGGGATTGCAACTAAGACTATCTTGCTAGTTGAATTTTGGCATTCCTTTTTTCCTCCAGTTTTAATTATATCACATAGGAGAGTATCTACATTAGATTGTTCATGCACACACAAGTTCTTTACAGTGCTTATTGTTTAGGCCATTTCTGCACTAGACTGTTATAGCGCTATTATTCAAAGGCCCCTCTCTAAACGGCAAACCCCAGGATTCCATAGGATGTTGAAAGTGGAATAATAGCGCTTTAACAGTCTAGTGTGGAAATGGCCTTAGTTGCCTTTAGCAAACACTAAATACTGTGATCAAGTATTGATAAACAAACATTGCAGTAAAGGAAGCTACATCAGCAAATGGAATCATAATTGTCCACTCATGCACAGGCCTGTCTTGTGGTCAGCTATTCTCCTTAAATACCCTGCATTAAATGGTATACATCCTCTATAATTAAATCAGCTTTTAACACTGTGGTTGCTCAGCTATCAATCTTGGTTTACATCTGTAAAGTTTATGGCAAGAACAAAGCCATAAAGCATAGTCCTGCTTTGGAAAGATAGCTAGTGCAATATACACATTCCCTTTTCCATTTTGATTTTGTAATTCTTTGTGCAGTACCAGTGCTCTCTATTGCTTTGCAGCTTGCCATAAATGGCATCAGAGAATAATAAACAATCCTGTATGTATCTACCACCGAGATCCCTCGGACAGATTCTCACATAAGTGTGTATAAGATAGCTGCCATACACCTTAATCAAACTCACATGTTTGTTGCTTCATATATGAATCTCCAGAGACCCAGCATGGTATAGCGGTTTGAGTGCTGCACTATGTCTCTGGAGACCGGGTGTGATGGAGTTCTGGGGTATGGCTATCAGGAGTGCCAGAGCAGCCTAGAAACAGGTTGCCAAGCAACCAGAATAGCTCCTCAGGAGAGAAACCCAGCCCAGTAGTGTGGCTGAGAAGAAAAGAGATATATATATAAACACTGATTGTCTCTTGGGGAATCAGTGAGAGTATTCACCAGAGAGAGCTGTAAAGTTCCCCGGTCAGTCACGGAGGGTAACTGTGTGGGAAGGGTTTAATTCTCAGTGAAAGCCTAGTGAGTGGCAGAAGACTAATTAAACCATCATAGAAACTGGTCAGAAAGTGTGACTTAGATTGGAGGTGAAGCTTTCAGTGAAAGTGTAGCCAAAGGGCTGTTTATGATACTTGTGATTATAAGAGAGTTAAAGATATGAGGGAATTGTGTAAAAGTACTCTAAAGAACTGTATTAACTTTGACCTGCATATGAACTCCAATACTTTGTTCTATATGTTATCTTAATAAATATTACAGTTTATTTTTATAAATACGGACTAGGTTGAGTTGTATATAGTATTTAAAGACACACAGGAAACACACTACCATAGAACTATAAAGGGGTTCTAAGTAACCATTGAAAGGCTTCACCCTTTTACACAAACGTGGTGCTATAAGAGGGAAGGCAGAGCTGTGTGGAAAAGACAGGGTGCCTTATCAGATGGGAACCTACCCTACCAATCTGGGAGAGAAAAAAGTAAGCCCTGTCATGCTAGGGTTCAAATATCTGTTCAGCCATCAAAACTCACTGGGTTAACAAGCTTTTTGAAAGAAAAAGATTATTGCAATATTACAGTTGGATCTGATGACTAGTATTTTTGAGAAATATAGCAGTGGAAGCATTTTGAAGATATTTGCAGAAAAAGAGGAGTTATCTTTTCATATAATCAATATAAGTACACATTAGGAGAGTGGGAAACTACTTTTTGTTGTTTTGTATGTAGTGTTAGGGGTTAGGGTTAGTTTTTAGTAATTAGTATTCAAGATATGCTCATACTGTATTGCGTCTCCTTTTTCTTTTTTCCTCTTTTTTTCTGTAGTTGTGGCTGGTTGTAATTTAATTTTTTTTATTTTGTTTTGTGTGTATGCGTTGTGAATTCTTAATAAAGTTTATTGTTAAAAAAAGAAAGAAACTCAGTGGGTGACCTTGTACAAGTCACACTCTTTCAGCCTCAGGCAAAGGCAAATCCCCTCTAAACAAATCTCATGAAGAAAATCCCATGACGGGTTCACCTTAGGATTGCCATAAGTCAAAAATGACTTGAAGGTACACGACAACAACAACAAATATTACACATCAACAGAAATCCACAGCTTCCTTTAAAACCCTTAACAATGCATATCAAAGCAGTGGGCAGTAAGCTATTGCTTTCTCCCTCATGTAAAATAGGGCAACTCTCCACCCCAGAAAACACTGTGATATGTTTGCCTTAGGGTTGCCACAAGTCAGAAACAACTTGAAGGCACACAATAACGACAACAACAAACACATTCACTTGGAAAACAAAAGTGTCTTTCGAGCAATGATGGAAAAATTGTGGACTTCCAGGTGCTATTACACTCCTATTCTCATTGTCCTTCACCACTGGCAATACTGTGTAAGCTAATGGAAGTTGCAGTCTGGTCCATCTGGAGGAGCAGACATTCCCCACATCTGCTTTAGTAGCTCTAAGCTAACAGAGTGATTCTTATTTAGAAGAACGTCAGTGGGGCTGACTCCAGGTAAGCATATTTTATATAGTATTTTAGACATAGTGAAGTATAATAAACTTTACCATATCCTGCCCAGAGCCAACAATGTATCCTATCCTAGTTTCTCTCTATAATTCTGCTACCTGTTTAAACAATAATGTACGCTGCATATTTGCAATATAGACATTCAGAAACACAAAGAAGTGTTATTTTCAATCTGAAATGGCAAATACCTTTTCAAGAGAACATCTAAGCAGGAAGAACTGAAAAATGAGAAAATTTAGTCTGAACAGGTAGGTGCTATACTTTATTTTTACAGGTAAGTGCTGGTACTTCGCTTGTTGATGTGCTTTTACATTTATTTTAACTTAATTGTTAATGGTGTTTTAATATTGTTGGAATTTTTAAATATAATTTTCCGGGCGGGGGGACTTTTTTTAAAAAAAGAATCTTGCCATGAAATGAATCCCAGTTTTGGGACAAAGGAATTAAAAGAGTAGGAATAGGAATCAAACAAACAAAAGATTTTGTGAAGTATGTGAACTCTTTAAAAAGAAAAGTATATTCATAAGAAGTAAACAACATGGTATCTAGATTATTTTTCCAGTTCCCAAGCTGACACTTTTTGTACTGAGGTAGACAAGTATAAGGGATATTCTGCCTCCAGCAAACAGAATGAATTAAAATAAATGGAATTAGTCACTTATTCTTTTCAGGCACATTTACTCAGAAGTAAGTTTTATGGGGACGTGTTCTAATTGCCATGAAAGAAGTACATAACGAGAGTGACTCCTCGTTCATCATATATAATGAACATAATGAGAGAGATGTCTCAGTAAGCATGCAGAAAACTACATTTTTCATCTCTATGCCATATTAGCTGTCACTCATGTAATATAATACCTAAACCACTGGAAATTTTAAGTAATTTGAGATGCATCAATATTTTTAGTTATTTGTATTTTCCTTTCAAAAAGTGTCTGACTTTTTAATAAGACAATACTGTACATTCTGCTTCATCATGTAAAAGCAATAAGATGGATGAGCTGTTCTTTATTTGCAAATTGATTTCAGTAACCTCTAAGGTATTCTGCAGTTATTGTTTTGGACACATTATTCATCATGTTTCTATTTTGGAGATGTAGATTTGGATCAACCCATATGCTGAGTGGTTTCACTATGGTCTCCTATCTTACTTTTCTATCTTTTTTTACATAATTACATCAATCACTTGTGTTCCAAAGCTAGAAAACAGAGGGCACTAATTCTGCTTTTGTTTTTATTTTATTTTGTCCCTGAGAAAAACACACACAAAGGAAACAGATTTACTCAATGAGATGTGACTATAAGTGGAGAAGAGTTTTTGTGCTTTGCTTCCCAAAAGATTACTTATCCTCTATCAAAAACTTTATTCACTGATGTTGAATATGAAATAAAGCTTCTGTTCTTTCTATGAATTTCATCAAATGGTCTTTTTATGCTTTTACAATGAGATAATAGCTAAATAAGGAGGCCAGTTGGAAAGAGGGAAAAATGTCAGTCATTTACTGTGATGAGACTCTGCAACCACACTGTTAGAATTAGGCTGAGAAGAAGCATTTATGTGTTGCCTTCTTGAATAACTTGTCCTCTTGCCTTCTTGTTTCTTGTTGTGAGAGTGAAAAATTTGCTCTTCAACCCCTTGTAGCACTTCCAAGGTTATTTTAAGTAGAAACATGCCTCTCCATGAAAATCTGCAGCTTGGTTATACAATGGTAAAATCTTCCATAACAGATGTATGCCCTCATGTATTTATGCCCTTCAGGAAAAAGTACAGATTTAGTATCTTTTCTTGAATATATTGTGGAGAAAATTGACATTCATTGCTCACAGAATGTGAATGGCAAACCACACTGCTCTGCTCTCAGAGAATGGCTGATTTTACACAGAAAATTGCTGAGGTCTACCAGTCACAAAATGGCAGTGTAAGGGCTGGAGGTAGACTTTGGCCCAATCATCTGGCAATTGGTGACATCATTTTCCATTGCTATCTAATGTGTCTTTTAGAATCAGTCAGTTCTTTACATCTGCAATTTACTTTTGAAAGGAAGCCTTGTAGTTTTCCTTCGGTTTCAGTAAAGATATTTGCTCTGCAGGTATTGTGAGATGGTTGTCCATTATATACAGAATTTTCTGATCCAGAGGTTATAAACAGAGAAGACCCTTTTATTTTATATTTCCTACCACCCACTCAATGTCCCTTGAAGTGTTTTATTTGCCAAATCTTTTCCTTTCAAGCCTGTAACCTATTTCTGCCCAACCCTCCTCCACAATTATATTTACCCTAAACCTCCAGGACATCCTACACTTAACTGCCCTGCTTAGGTCTTGCAGATTCGAGGACATGGCTTCCTTGATTGAATCTGTCCATCTGTAATGAAGTGTTCCTCTTTTCCTACTTGCTTCCACCTTACCAAGCATTATTGTCTTTCCTAGTGAGTTATGTCTTCTCAAGATATGGCCAAGGTACAAAGCATCTTGGTTTCTAGGGAGAGTTCAAGCTTGATTTGCACTAGGACCCATTCATTTGTCTTTTTAGCAGTCCAGGGTAAATAGAATTGCTGTTTCCAGATAGATTGACCCTACTGACATAGTTGCTGAATGGTAAGAGGATAAATAAATATTAAGTATCACTTGTTTGATGGGTGTCCTCCAATTGGGACAAAAGGATTCAGGCCTTTTGTTTCTTCTTTGTTTATATTCACTTCTTCTTCCTATAACAGCTTTCTTTTCTTAGCCTGCTCCTCAATATTCCATGATGATGATGATGATGATGATGATGATGAAAATATGAACATACATCCAATTTATGCCTATGTTTTCTGGTCCAGTGAGGAGGCTTATTGTGTAGCTACAGGAGAGGGGCAAATAAGCCTCCTCACAAAAATTTTGCCTCCCAAATGATATTTTCTTTTAGTTCCCACATTGGTAAGCATTGCAACAACTGAGAGCTTCCCCTAGGCATTTAGAACTGCTGTTTAACCATCCAAAGAAAAAGAGGAGAAAGAGGTGCCAAGGAAATGCGAGCACATCAAATGTAAGACTTCTAGATATAAACCGTTTTCAGTATCTCACTCTCTGCAATGTTCAGATTTTGGGTACTAAAATAATTAGCAGAAAGACATTCTGTTGTTGTTGTGCCTTCACGTGGATTCTGACTTACAGAAACCCTAAGACAAATCTATCACAGGGTTTTCTTGGCATGAATTGTTCAGAGGAGTTTTGCCATTGCTTTCCTCTTTGGCTGAGAGAGTGTGACTTGCCCATGGTCACCCAGTGGGTTGCCATGGCTGAGTGGGGATTCAAACCCTGGTCTGCAGGGGTCTGGTCCAACTCCCAAACCACTATACCACTTTGGCTCAAAAAGAAAAAAATAAGTTTTGTCCCTCTTCTCTCATCCTCCATGAAATAATTTCTAGTACCTGACAAAAATGTACGATCAATATATATGTCTCACTGCATACAACCAGTTAACAAGTACATCTTACACGGTGGGTCTGTAGTTTAACAGCAACCCTTCTCCTGCAGCCTATGAATTTTTAGATGGTATTCTTACTTTAACTGAAGATTAATCTTAGGAGACACTTGCCTGGCAAACAAAAGCCATCCCATGTGGCATTTATGCTGGTGTCCTTCTGAATCAAACCTGGATGCTGTTGGGGAATTAAGAGGTTTTTGGTAATGAGACTTTCAATCAGCATAGTATCTTAGTAATTGCACAAAATGGAAGTTGAACAGATTACTAGTCCCACTTCTATCACTCCACCCCAAACACACTTAACCTAGCTCAAAATAAACACAAAAAACAATTTGGTTAAAAATATAAAAGAATTTACTCACAAAATCTTGTGCATAGTCTACACAGGTTCAGTTCTTGAAGAAGGTAGGAAGAAAATTAAGCACTCACATGCTTGCTGAAAATAATCCCTGTTAGGAGATCTCAGGGCATGCTTTCAGGACAAAAGGCGAAGACAAAAGGAAGGAGTAAATGGCAAGAGAACCTTTTTAAGACCAAAGAATGTGTATGTGCTGGAGGAAGAGGTGTTGACCAAAACAAACAGGAAGTTTTCTCTAGGCTATCTCTCTATGCCTACAATAAACATGCAAACAAACTAGCTAGTTAATTAAGCATGCAAAGGTTGCCACTCCCAACACCCCTTCTCAACCGTGCATGCACCCCTGAAGTGCCATCTTGACTCGCAGGTTCTCAAAGCCATCTCTTGGTAGAGGTTTGGTCAGGGTATCAGCTACCATCTCAGTGGTTGGACAGTAGATCATCTTGATCATTCCATTCTCTGTCAGCTCACGTACTTTGTGGTATCTTGTTCCTATGTGCTTGCTGCGTGGTGTCATCTTCTCTGTTTGAGAAAATTTAATACAGCTCTGGTTGTCTTCCATAACTTGAATTGGTTTTTCTTCATTTATTTCAAAATCAGACAACAATTGATCCAGCCATAGTAATTCTCTACATGCTTCTGATGCTGAAATATACTCTGCTTCTGTAGAGGATAGAGCCACCACACTCTGCTTGTGGCTGCCCCAAGAAATAGGGCCATCTCCATACAAAAATAGGAAACCACTGACTGAGTGATAATCTGCAGTATCACCAGCCCAGTCTGCATCAGTCTGCATACTAATTTAGGATTGCTACTAGGTGGTAGCTTCAATTTAAAGTTGATAGTCCCTTTTAAGTATCTAGCTACCCTTTTTACTCCAGTCCAATCTTTCTTTGTGGGCGAGCTAACTTTCCTGCTCAGAATTCCTACAGCAGATGCAATATCAGGTCTTGTGTTGGTAGACAGGTACAGAAGTTTTCCTATTGCTGTTCTGTAGAGACTATTATCTGGTAAAACATCTCTTTCTTCAGTATTTTTAAGAAAATCTGTGGTCATGGGCATTGATACACTATAGGCATCTTGGAGTCCTAAGCTTTCTAAAAGTTCAGCAATCTTTTGTTTTTGATTTAGTAGAAAAGATCCATCTTATTCTCTTTGAATCTCCATGCCCAAACAGTATTTTGCATCTCCTGACTCTTTCAATTCCACTTCTTTGTTCAAGTGATGTACAACTTTTGAGTAGTCTTTATTTCTGTTGGTGGCTATAATCAAATCATCAACATAGGTCAGGATAAAGGTTGAATAACCTTCTTTGGTTCTGGTGTATAGACACTGATCTGCTTCTCCTTGCTTAAAGCCTAATTGTTTCAACATTGTGTCTGGTTTCTCATTCCAAGCTCTAGCAGCCTGTTTAAGTCCATACAAACCCTTGTTAAGCTTGCAAACCAGATGTGGTTGCTTTCGGTCTACAAAGCCTGGAGGTTGTTGCGTGTACAGTTCCTCTGTTATTTGTCCATGTAAGAAAGCAGTTTTGACATCAAGGTGTCTGACATCCATTTGTTTGGAAGCAGCTAGACTGAGAAGCAGTCTTATGGTACTGTGTTTGACAACAGACGCAAATGTCTCATCAAAGTCTATTCCAAATTTCTGTGAGAAGCCTTGAGCAACTAGCCTTGCTTTGTAGCGTTCCACCTTTCCTTGTGCATCCAGTTTCAGCTTGAAGACCCATCTGGATCCTATGGCTTTCTTTCCTGGTGGAAGTTCAGTAAGTGTCCATGTTCTATTCTTATGCAGTGCATCTATTTCTTCTTGTGCTGCTTTTCTCCACTGAGCTGCCTCAGTCGCAGGCATCTGTTCAATTTCTTCAAAGCTTGATGGTTCATTTGGTAACACTGATGTTGCGAGGTAGGACAAGCGTGGATCTGGTACACCTTTGTTGGGTCGCATTGAGCGTCTGGGAACCTGTTCTGGAACCTGGTCTGTCTCTGCAGCATCCTCCGGTCCAGTGCTCAGGTCAGAGCCATCTGCATCCTCTTCTCTTAGTGTACTGCTCTCTGCCTTTAGCTTGCTTTCTGCAGCATATATCTCAGTCCTTTGTTCAGAATCAGGTTGTGTAGCTGCTTGTGGTATTTCAGATGAAGGCAACATCTGCACTTCTAAGAGAGGTTCAACATCTTGCTCTTCTTTTTCCAGTGATTCTAAGATAGTCTCTTGTTCATCTGGAAAGTCTACGACAGTTCCTCTCTTATCAACTCTACTTTGTTCATCAAAGTAAACTACATGCCTGGTAGCAACTTCACCAGTCTTTAAGTTCATTACTCTATAGCCTTTGCTTCCAGGAGCATAGCCAATTAGAATAGTCTGCTCTGCTCTTGCACCTAGTTTGTGTCGCTCCTGTTGTGGTATGTATGAATATGCAATACTTCCAAAGGTTCTAATGTGTTTCATGTCTGGTACTCTGCCATGCCATAATTGAAATGGTGTTTGTGTGGTGCCTTTTGTTGGCAATCTATTCTGGAGATAGGTTGCGGTCATAAAGGCATCATCCCAAAATTTACTGGGAAGATAAGCATCTGCCAGCATGCACTTTGTCATCTCCAGGAGAGATCTCAGTTTCCTTTCAGCAATCCCATTCTGCTCAGGAGTGTAAGGAACGCTCCTCCTGTGCAAAATGCCATGCTCTTCCAGGAAAGCTTCTGTGCGATGTGAAATGTACTCACCAGCGCCATCTGTCAGGATACCTTTAGGTGTTATCTCAAACTTGGTTCTCACCATGACAACATACTTCTGTAGCATGTCTTGGGCTTGACTCTTCTCTTTCAGAAGATAAGTAACACAATATCTTGAAAAATCATCCACAAAAATTAAAGCATATCTGTTTCCACCAAGTGAAGGAACATTAAATGGACCACACAAATCACTGTGAATGAGATCCAGTACCTTAGTGGTTCTCTTTTCAGTCCTTGGATGAAATGAGGGTCTGACTGACTTTTGTCCAACACAAGTTACGCACCTGGTAGTACTCTCATTGTATCGTTGATTCACCTTGATTCCTGTGGCCAAACTCTGGTTCTGTAGTTCAAGAACTGCCTTTGGATCACGATGTCCAAGACGTCTGTGCCATAGGTCAAGGCTGTTCTCATTCATCTGTGCTCTAGCAACATTAGCTTGTTGAGCTGAAAGATGTAACTCATAGACACCATTATTCTCAAATGCTTCTGCAAAAAGGACATTATCTTTGGTAACTGTGCATTTTCCTCGTTTGAAAAGTATTTCAAATCCTTTCTTATCCAAAGCAGACACACTGAGCACGTTGCAGTGTAATTCAGGAACAAACAAGACATCACTTGCTACATTCTGGGTAACTTTGCCATTAGGCAATAGACAGTTTAAAGTGCAGCTTCCTGATCCCAGGATCTGCATGGATTCACCATTTGCAGCTTGAATTTTTCCTGTTGCATCTCAATCAATTTTATCAAAATAAGCATCAGAAAATGTGCTGCGATTGGTACAGCCAGAATCTATAATCCAACCATTATTTTTCTGCTTGTAGTCATTAACTGCCAGAGTCTGTCCCATTAAAAGAAAATTACTTCCTCTGTAAGACTGTTTGCTTGATTCACCTACTTCATGCTGCCTTTGTCTTGTAAATTTCTTACTTGGAGAGCTACCATTGGCTGAGGACTTTTTGGGAAGGGTACAGTTTCTTGCAATGTGACCCTTCTTATTGCAGTTCTAGCAACTGAGCTCTGATTGGTCCCTAGGCAGAGCTTTGGGTCTGCCCTTCTTAGTGGCCAGGTAATTTGATCCACTTGGTCTCTGTGTATGATCAAAAGGGGAGGCCCCTTGGTCAATGCATTCTTCTCGTAGTTTAGACATAGCTTCATTAAAGGTTAGCCCTTTTAAGTTTTGTAAGAGAGAGATGAAGGGATTGAACTCTGATCCCAGAGTTCCAGTCGGGAAACAAACCTTTTGTCTATCAGAAAACTGGAATCCACAGGAATTCAACTTATCAAAAATCATAATCAGTTTGCTGATATAAGCTTCATGGCCTGCTTTAGTATGAAGGCGAAGCTGTACAAGTTCCTTCATCCAAATTGACTGCAACTTTTCCTATGAAAGACCATAAACTTCTTTAATTTTGTCTAACATTTCCTTTGCAGTGGTACAGTCTCTTACATAAAGTAGCTGATTAGCCTCCAATGCATTACCAATTAGCTACTGTGCTGTGGCATCTTTTCTCAACCATTGTTCTGCAGCTTCACCACTTGGTTTTTCTTTTTCAATTGCATCAAGAACATTATGGTGATTAAAGGTTAAATTTAATTTTTGTCTCCATTCTGTATAGCTCTCATTAGTGAGTCGCAGAAGTCTGGGTTTTGAAGCTAGGTCTAAATCTGCATGCAGCATTTTTGCTTTAGTTAGCAATCCCCCCCCCCCAAAAAAAATCAGTACCCAAAAAGGTAAAAGGTAAAAATTCTCTAGTTAGATGTGTGTTTCCAAAAAGGGGGGAAGGGGGAAAAAAAAAAGCTGCTTTCACAAGAAAGACACAACGCAAAAAATAACTAAAACTCGAAAAATCTGGTAACTGTTCTGTTCTGGAACCCCATAACCTGCTGGGGAATTGAGAGATTTTTGGTAATGAGACTCTCAATCAGCAGAGTATCTTAGTAACTGCACAAAACGGAAGTTGAACAGATTACCAGTCCCACTTCTATCACTCCACCCCAAACACACTTAACCTAGCTCAAAAAAAAACCCACAAAGAACAATTTGGTTAAAAATATAAAAGAATTTACTCACAAAATCTTGTGCATAGTCTACACAGGTTCAATTCTTCAAGAAGGCAGGAAGAAAATTAAGCACTCACACGCTTGCTGAAAATAATCCCTGTTAGGAGATCTCAGGGCATGCTTTCAGGACAAAAGGCGAAGACAAAAGGAAGGAGTAAATGGCAAGAGAACCTTTTTAAGACCAAAGAATGTGTATGTGCTGGAGGAAGAGGTGTTGACCAAAACAAACAGGAAGTTTTCTCTAGGCTATCTCTCTATGCCTACAATAAACATGCAAACAAACTAGCCAGTTAATTAAGCATGCAAAAGTTGCCACTCCCAACAGGTGCTATACCAGTTGACCATCTTGGATCCATCCAGTGCTGTAGAGCAGTGCTTCTTAAACTAATTGAGGTGGGGGAACAATGATTTTCCCTCCAGTAGGTCAGTGACTGGCACCATATTTGTGTCTACAGCTATAATTGTGTTTTTGTCTCCTGATGATGACCAGAACTGGACTGTAGTCTGTGAAGAGAATGCCCTAGTTGGAACGAACACGGCGCATCCACCTTGATAAACCTAAGCAAATCTGGGTGTGAGAGAATACCTGAAGACTCCATGTGTGCCACCTTGATTTCCATGATAGAAGAAAGGCAAGATGCACATTGATAGAATGAATAAATCATTTCACCAATATGCTAGCAATAGTCTTTTCTACTGGAAGGTGAAGGCACTCTGTTTTTATGAAGTCTATCAATGCTTTGACAGAAATGGAATCATTCCCTTGTATCTGACACCCTGCAAGTGTGAGTGAATGTGAGAATGAGGTCTTTGCATTTATAACTCTGTATGCCCAATAGACAAAGATCACAGGTTAGGGGGAGACAGTGGCAGCAGGGCAGTAAACATATTTTAATGCTGTGCAGTGCTGGTTTTGAGGTTTATATATAGTCTTTTAATGACTTTTAATGTTCCTAATGTTTGATGTTTTTAACTTTATAAATTGTTTAATTGTTTTTATAAATAACTTTTATATTTATCGTTTTGTGGAAGGTTTTGTCTTGTGGATCTGTATCATTTTTAAATATATTGTTAGCTGCCTTGAGACTCATTACTGAGAGAAAGGTAGGATATAAATGAATGAAATAAAGAAATAGAGGGTTCTTTCCAAGTTTTAGTCTGACTTTCAAAAGAGCTATCCAAAGGGGATAGGACCCACCGGCTTGGACAGCCTCTTCTAAGTTCAGACTAAGGCCGTTTCCACACTAGACAGTTATAGTGCTATTATTCCACTTTCAACCTCCGCAAAGGCCCTCCCTAAACTGCAAACCCCAGGATTCCATTGGATGTTGAAAGTGGAATAATAGCACTATAACAGTCCAGTGCAGAAATGGCCTAAAACCCAGAGTGGATATATCAGATCAATTAACCACCAGTCACTACTCAAAATAAGGGCCATTTCCTCATGAGACTGTTATAGCGCTATTATTCCACTTTCAACATCCTATGGAATCCTGGGGTTTGCAGTTTTGGGAGGGGCCAGCTGGGTCATCAGCTGCAAGCCCAACCCTCTCCACATGCATTTGAATCTGTGGAGCAGAGCATGAGAAAAATGACATCATCCAGTGCCATGAAGCAGCACTGCACAGTCTGGAAAATTTTTATGAGGCAGACATATTTAGGGATGGACCATCTGCATCCCAATGACACCCAATCAGTCACTGCAAAAACAGCTTTATTGACAAATTGCCAGAGCCAGGGCAATGCAATGGCTTTTAGTAGAATACCAACCATTTCATAGGCTGCTTGCTAAGCATAGCATGTCCCTGTTTGAACTGGTTCAAGATACTTTGGCTGCTGTCTCAACTATGTCAATAGGCCTGTAGTGTCAGTCATTAAGATGTCCTCAATATGTGTTGCTCTTTACATTTGTTTCTCCTTTTAGTCATTGTATGCTCAGTGAAGGAAGGTACACTTCAACAATGAGTATTTTCCTGCCTCCTTTGAGTAGTGAGAACAGTCAGCTCTAGAGGAAATCTCTCTGTTTCCTGCGAGTGGGGATCCACGGTAAGCCAACAAGCTGGTATTCGAAATGACCATGATAGACAGAAGCACCAAGCTGAAACAAGATGAAATCAACAGAGGGAAACTGGACTTGTGTACCTGTCTACATGCAGTGGAAGAGCTTGGAGTGCGTGGAGGAGGGGCAGGAGGAGTGCGTGGCCACAGTGTGTGGTGTGGGGCTACGGTGTATGGGGGCATGGCTACGAGCTGGGACGTCCTCCCAAAAAATTGCCTCCCAGACTGAACCACCCCCGTCACCTCCCTGGCCCTATGCGACTGTCTACATGTAATACGTGGACTAAGCTGCTACATGTGGAAGAGACTGGACAGCTGCTGCATTCCATATCAGTGTGATGGTGAATTTACTCCAGGTTTTATTCTGAATTTTAAAGGAATTATCTATGTTGCTGACCAATAACCCCCTCCAAATAGATGTAAACCCTAGGACAGCACCTCCAAATGTCAGACTAAATTCTGGAGTGGATTTACTACCCCACTGATATGGAAGCTATCAACTGCCACTGGTCTTACTGAATCACAAACACAAAATGAGTCATTGGTGTGATGTAGCTACTGAAAAAGCAAATGTAATCTTAGGCTGCATTCAGAAAAGTGACCAGATCATGAGACTTAATATCTCTACTCTTGTTCCACAATGCTCATCTGTACTATGATTATTTCCAGGTGTCAAATTTTAACAAGATCAAGAATGCATCATAGATTGTCCAAAGAAGGACAAAGTGGTTCTGGAAACCAAGTCCGGTGAGAAATGGTTGAAAGAACCAGCTTTGTTTAGCATGGATAAAATTAAAAAGAGGTATGGCAGTTCCTTTCAAGTATCTAACAGGATGTCAGGCAGAATAAATGAACACTTGTCAGTTGCTCCAGAGGGAAAAATTAAAGTCATCAGGTGGCAATTGCAGGAAATTTGGTCAGGCTAAAGTTTGGAACTGTTACTTTTTTGGATTGCAACTCCCCAAACTCTGTAGACAGGATGATCACTGACCATGCAGATTGGGGGATTCTGAGAGTTGTAGTCTCCTCAAAGTAATTTTTCCTAAGGCTTGGTTTAAATGTCAGGAGACTTTCTATTTAGAAACTTTTCAGCAGTGAAACTGTTTGATAGTGGGGCAGCCTGCCTTAGGAGGAGTTGGCCTTTCTGTCACTGCATATATATAAGCATAGTCTGGATTGTCATTCCCCAGGGATTTCCTTTGCATTGCAGATTTTCTATCAATCAAAGATGTGGACTTCTATGGTCCCTTCCATCTGTGTGATCCATAACTTCAACTGATATGAGCTTTATATTGTCCTATGCAGGAGAGGAGAAATATGAATAGTTGGCTTAGTCAGGCTGGATTGTTTTAAGTTGTTGTTGTGTGCCTGAAAGTCTTTTGTGCAAGTCTCTTATGGCAGCCCTATGGCAGCCGTATCATAGGATTTTCTTGGTAAGATTTCTTTAGAGGGGGTTTGCCATTGTCTCCTACTGACTCTAAGATAGTGAGTTGCCCGAGGTCACCCAGTGTGTTTCCAGGCTGAATGGAGGTTTGAATCCTCACCGCCGCCCCCCAGCATCCTACTCCAGCACTCAAGCTGCCATGCCATACTGGTTTTCTTTGATTTACATCACAAAAATTTTAATAATTGATTTATATCGTACTTGAAACTTTTAAGAAAATTCCTAATTTAAAACACTGCAGGTTTGCAATCAAATTTTTATTTTCCACTTCCCTAACTTTCATGAATCCACTTTCGCTTACCACAGTTGAGAAGTAATCCCAAGTTTATAAAATTAGCAAGTTAAATAAAAGTTTTGTTGAATGATTCAAAACTATGCAAACACTGCCATAAGCTTTTTGATGTCAAGATAAGAGTTTCAGTGTATGAACCTTGTTAAACACAGGTAAATTGAAGAAGCACATCTGGCTGGCATCATGTTGGTGAATTACAATGACAGCTCGCTTTTTTGGTTGTTGCAGAGGTCAAAATTCTGTTCTGATCATGAAACAGCGCACATTCCCTCCCCCCATGACTTGTAAGCAGCACAGCCCTGTCAATATAGACATCTCCATGTTGCAGGAAAGTAGGAGGGTGAGAGAGGACACATCTAGCTATTTTCCTGTAGCTGCGTGCCCTGCAAGATTGCCAGCTGTGGAAACCTCCAGAGGGCCCCCAAGGTCTCCTCAGATGCCTGTTGCAGTATGTTACCCAAAAATAGTTGGATGTGTCTCTACTCATCTCTCACTCTCCAGCAACAACTCAGAAATTGCCATGTTGGAGGCCGATATTGCTTATAGGAGTTTTGTGGGAGCAGGGACACTACATGATACATGTACACCTCCCAGAGCAGAATCTTGACCATCTACTTTGAAACTGCAATAACAAATTACACCAGCATGGAAGCTTCAGTACAGTACATCTCTAACCAATCACAAGTGACACAACATTTTTTTCTTGTTTAAAACTGCAATTCTTTTTTATAGAAGTACAGAGGTCTTCATGCTAAATTGTATATAATAATAAATCTGAACTCCTGTTTTACCACGAAGAAGAAGAAGGAAGAGGAGGAGAAGGAGGAGGAAGAAGAAGGAGAAGGAGAAGAAGAAAGACCCAACAACTATAGAAATTAACATTTAAAAATTAATATTAGCATAATAAACTCAAATTTATTTCCTCAACACAGTTTTAGGTATATGGTCTAATTTATAAACCAATCTCATTTTTATTGATGAACATGCCATAGTATTATGGCAGGACGATACAACTGGCTAGGAGGAATAATGGTGGCTTGCTTCTGATATTTTTATTCCATTCATGACAAATCAGATAGCCTGTGATCGGCTATGATTCCATCTATGGCAGTTCAGATAGGCTGAATGAAAATCTTTAGCCTGGTCATTCTAAATTTCTGGTTAAGATTACTGGCTTCTGGTTTCTGAAGTATCGGTTGGTTGTTGTTTTGCCTACATACTGTAGGTGGCATCTTGACGGTGTGCACTGAATGACAAAATCATACGACCCACACAGATGATGTTCTATTTAAGACAGGCTGTTAAAGGTGACTCTTTTCCTGAGATACATGTGGGAGATGAAGCGCTTGGAAGCACAAGGATGTGATCCTGGATTGCTGATTGGTAATTTGAGGACAGCTCTCATATATGCGCATTCTGTTTTTGTCAGCCTGGTTTCTTTCTCTCTCCATTATCTGTCTTTGATTAACAAGTACAGGCAGTAATTAGCAGTGTGCATTAAAGGGACGTGTTGACATCTTCGGAAATCACACTGGTAGCATAATCACCCATAGCTACTTGAGCCCAGAGACAAGCAATGAGTTATTTGAATAAAATATTGTTCAGTGGCAGAGAAAATGGTTTGCATGCAGTAAGCAGATCCAGGTTTAATTCCCTGTATCTCCGTGTTAAGATGAACGAGGTGCAGGTAATGAAAAGATTTATCGGATCCTGCCGGGTCATGGCCTGTCAGTATAGAAAATGACGGTTTAGGCAAATAAGTATTATGACAGGTAGAAACTGCTTGCTTTCTTCATAAAGAACATTTCCTCTGATTCTTACCTTCTACGAGGCTCAAACACATAAAGCATATTATCAAGAGGGATGTGTGAGAACATAGTTCAGAAAGACTTATCAGGCATCTTTTTCATTGTCTGTCTACACCTAAAAAACTGTGGACTTAAGAACTGCTTGGAGGTTCATAAGTTTTAAAGGGCCAAGTTACACATTTTGTTAAATACATAATAGGTCCTCCTCCCTCCCTCCCTTCCTTCTATTTTCAAGGAAATTTGAGCAGTCCCAACCTGGATTGGAACTCATGCAAGCCAGTGGAAGAGGTTTAAAGCTTTTCTCCTAAAGTACTTTTTATTTCAGAATTCACACCCTGCTCCATGCACAGTACTTTAAAAAAAACAAAACTTCATTGGCACCACTATGGTGTAAATTCTATCCTATCCCCAAGTAGAGTAGACTTACTGAATCAATAGGATTTACATATGTGTTGATTCCAGGAATTGCTTCAGTGAATTTGTTCTAGCTGGCAATTCTGTTCTAGCAATTGAGTTTCAGCCAAGGAGGCCAGCTGTGCGTCACTATGTCATTTCCACGCTGAGTTAGAAATGTAAGCTTACTTTTGTATTTACCGGTTGGTATGTCTGTATCTTTTTCTATCTTTTTTTCATTTACAGCTTACTTGCACAAATCCATTGTCAATGGGAAACAACCATTTTATCTAATCAATACCAAATCACCTCCCTAATTTCAAACAGAACTATTTCCTTCAGTGTTTTCAGAAAAGGTATTTCAAAGATTTATCTCTAATAGAGATAATTTTTTAAAAATCCCAAAGAAAACTCAAAGTCATAAAAATGACTCCAAGCATCAAAGCTTAATGATACATTAAGATTAATGGTTATATTTGGCTTGATGACAATCTTTTCTATTATAAATTCCATTGCAGAGTTTGGAAGAGCAGTTCAAAAAAATAAGGGGAATTCTTTTTTTTTTGTTTTTGTCTTGTCTCAGCTTTATAACATTGACTCACTGACTGTTGATTATTTTCTTGACAACTGAAGTAGTTCATAACCAAGAGGCATCATCACAAGCCAGAATGAAGAATAATGTACTGCATAGACTTTGAATCCAACATGTGTAAACCAAACAGACCAATAAGAACTTTTCCAAGATAATGAGCAATGGATTCCACCTACACATAACTTTAAATCATCACATTAGGTGCATTTATCTTTGAAAAAGAAACACTTCCAGACAGTGCACAAATTACGGTGGGAAAACTAGGGGGGCTTATTTAAGCATCATATCCCACACTTTTGTTGTTGCTGCTGCTGTTGTTGTTGTGTACTTTAAGTTGACTCCAACTTATCCCAACCCTATCTTTTTCTGGGCAGGATGTATCCAGGAGAAGTTTGCCATTGCCTTTCTCTGAGGCTGAGAGAGTCTGACATGCCAAAGATCAGCTAGTGGGCTTCTATGCCTGAACTGGGATTCACACTCTGGTCTTGCAGGCTTCTATTTCCACACTCAAACCACCATTCTGGCTCTACCTCATGCCTAGACTTCCCCAAATGTTACTCAAATCAAGTTCCACTACAGTACCCTTAAAAGAATTCAAGGACTGATGCGAACTCTAAAACAAAAAAACGGAATTCTTAAGTTCATTAGAGTCTGTCAAGAAGTTGTGCAGGCACACACTCTATATATAACTCTGAAACCTGTTTCTAGTTCAGGTTGTATCCTATATTTAAACAAGTGGTTTAACTATTAATGCCATTCTCAAGAACTCTGGGCATTGTAATTTCTTTGCTAATGATTCCCAGCTCCTTCAAAAGATCTGCAGTGTACAAAGGTGCCTTTCCTGAGAAACATGACAGTGCTTGGAAGGTTTTTTTTTTTTTTTAAATATTACTCGCAAAATCTTCCATCCATGCTGGTAGTGGGTTCTGGGGTTGTTCAAAATGGTAATGTCTCCAAGGTGTCTGTGTGCCATACAAGTTTGAAAAGTATTTAATACAGAAGCACCCATGGACAGTCAGAGACTTAGTGGGTTCCGGTAACACCTGGAAGGAAAACTGCTAAGGGAGAAAAGCCGTTAGGAAAGGTCAGCGTTGACCATTCATACCCTTAAGCTAAATGAGTGACAACAAGTAGGACAGAGCACCAAATAGATAGCATAACAGATAGAACAAGAAGCAATCAAATGTCTTCCTAAATTAAGACTTAAACGCCTAGGGGGAAATGGAAAAACAGCAAAACCGGTGAGCCTATCTGAAGACAGAGTTCTACAAATGGGGTGCCAGACCTGATAAGGCCCTTTCAGACCTCTCTAGTACTGCATACTCAGGTTGCAGTCCTGTTGACCAGCCTAACTACGCCTGGTGGGTATCATAAAGAGTGGCCCAGCAGCAGAGGTAAAATGGCCATGGATGTTGCCATGATTAAGGAGAAGCAGCAGCAAAATCTATCTCTGTTAGCAGAAGATGTACACTGCCAGCTCCTGAGCTGTAGAGGTGTTGGCTGGCCAGTCTTCTCTTGCGGTAATGATAGTTTTCTCTGTTGTCCCTCCACTACCCCACCAAACAGTTCTAAGAAGTACCTCATGGCAGGGTAAAAGTCTATAAGGGAGCCAACAGGATTTTGGCTTCAGACCTGCAGTGACTCTCCAGGGTGAAATCCTTTTAACTAGAGAAGCCTAGCTGAGTCTTAGACCTCCATAAACATTTCTAAAAAATAGAACTGTCCTAAATGACTGTGGGAAAATGTGCTCGAAGCATGGCCTCGAACTGTCCTGATTTGCCAGACACAGCCCCAATTAATCCTGTTACTCCACTTTTTCAGCTGCTTTTGAAACATCTCAGTGTCTCTCTTCTCCCCCTCCCACTTTCCTTCTTTGTCTTCAAGCTTATTTTCACTTGTGCATACTGAGTTCAAAGTGCAAAAGTAGTTTGCACTCAATTGACTCAGCAAGGGGGAGAGGAAAGGAAGGGGCCAAATCATGCCCTTCCCAGTAGGCTCAAGAAAATGTTGTAGCATCTCCCAATATGCCTTGAGCCATCTTGATAATGCTTGGCCAGACATGTCCTAGTTTGCATTTGTGAAATGTGGGAAAGTATACTAAAACATCTCACTGGATACAAAGTGGGTTATGGAGTCAGCTTATTCCTACTCAGCTAGGAGTTAAATTCCATTAATATTTTTCCAGCATTTCTCATATGCCTAAATAACAAGCACTGTGATTTATACAAACTTCTGATTATGAATCTCTCTTATATTTTCTCTGGGTTATTTGAATAAATGAGGCTGCGCTATGTTTACAACTAACCTTGAATATGGTTATTAGGCGGAATGTTGTTATTATTTTTCCATATACATTTTGGATCAGAAAAAGAAAGAAAATGCTTCCTCTTATAGGAACTCAGGAACAGACATAGGCATTGAAGAATAATTAAATAAACTGAAAGCAATTGAATAGCCATGCTTGAATACACCAGTTCTCAAAATAGGTTTCTATTTGAAAAAGAAACAGGAATGGGTGACAGTTCAGAAACAGCAGTATTCTTGGAATCTGTGAGTCAGGTAATGTTTCTGAGAATTTCATCCTGAAATAAGCTTGCTATTCAAGAGAGATGTGTTCTGCTTGATTTCAAGGGGGGGAAAAATCAGAAACAAAAGAATCAACACTAAGAACATGTGCAGTTAGGAAGTAAGCAAGACAAAGAAGTGGCTGAGGATGCAGTGTAGTGTTAGAGACCCACAAGGTGCCAGAGTGGGGAAAGGTTCAGGAATTAGATTTAGAGGAAGCCTTGCTACACCAGCAGAGCAATAGATACACCCCTGCTATAACTTATACTAGGACAGAAACCCCTTAAGTTAGCTGGACAGCCAACCAGTTAAGTCTTTCCAATAAACTGCCTTGTTTCTAATAAATCAGAGGACTCAATATGGCTCAGGTAGTCCCAAATTTCTTTTTCTATACCTCCAAGTCCTCCACGAACCCATTAAACTTACAGATTCCCAGTTTCTAAGGGGGGAGGATTGCCTGGAGTTACACAAGACCATTTATCTATTCATTTTATTTCATATCTCATCTTTATTATGGTGTGTTTTTACAAACACACACAACCCCCCTCAAGTTACTGCCAAAAATTTGATGGAAAAAAAAAATCAGGAAGTGTAAATTTGGTGACATTTTCAGCCAATGATCAACATGGTGTAGGGGTGAAAATTGGTGCCTGCCCTAACAGGAGTTGCCAACTCCCTTATAACCCAGCTGGACACTTTTATGACATGGCTGAAATAAACACCTAAATGGGGTAGAGATGGCTGCATATTCTTGGAGTCCACAGCCACACCCGTGTTGTCACTGGCCACTTGACAGCAGACCATGACTCAATACAGGAAATTTCAGTGAGAAAGGAGGAAACACATTGGAACAGAGCCTGGGAGTGTGGCTAGCAGATTAGCCCTAGTGACAGAGAATGATGTAAACAGATTGGCTTTCTGACTTAGAAGAATCCAGCCCTAGCCAGAGGGAGGGGCTGGGGGGAGACAGCAGATAGCATATATATTAGTAGTGTGGGTTAGAATCTGTAGCAATCCTTCACTAAGTTTCATAGAGAGAACATCAGAGCATCCTGTAAACCAAAAGAAGGTTTTCTGAGAGAGAGTTAGCTTCTCAGAGGCCTAGTGTGAGACAGAGAAGTAACCAAGCCACCTCTGAAAGGGCCAGACAATGGAACCCTGCATGGGAAAGCAGATCTTTGTGCTGGAAGAGCCAAAGGGGTGTGTGAGCGAAAGCTCTGTTAAAGGAAACACTGCGGTGTTTTGAAAACAATAGTTAAATATCTGTGAGAATGTATTATTTTGTTTAATCTTTCTGAATTCTCAATACCTTTTCCCTTGGTTCTTTTAATAAAGATTTTATTCTATTTTTCTGTAAGTACAGCGTTAATAAAGTGTTTCCTTCACTTTTATTTTAATAACACACTACCGCAGGTTATCCATTCCTTTTGGAGTAACCATTAATAAGCTTTGCTCTTTATCCGCAAAGGCTGTGGGTTTTAGGGAAAGCACAGTTGTGATTAAGTGTGGGGAGGGAGAATATGTAACAGTCACAAGTGTGTAACTCTGTGTTACATATTCATAACTGCCACAGAGGATTCCATCCATCATCATCATCATCTTAAATACCTGCCCATTATGTTCTTGGAAGCACAGAAGCAGTTCCTGGCTTTTCAATACAAAGAGTCCTCTTATGGCAAGAACTCATTGAATGCATCTATGGAATGCATCTGTGCCATCATTCCCAACAAGATCTGCAATGCCTAGCACCAGGTAAACAGGATTTCATCCACATATGATTGTTTGGTATGTCGTAAGCTTGCGACCTGTCACTCAAGTTGGCCCAGAAACCCAATGCCCATGGTTGTTTCCTTTGTTTCCCTTTATCTGCTGTATGTTTTTCCTCAGTCCTTGTACAGATATCTGGTGGTACCTTTTTGGACTGCAAGGTCACATAGATGTTGGCCCTGGTGTAGGGCTGGTTCCCCTTCAACAACCACTGGGACCTCAAGCCCTAGATCTCCCAGGCAAAATCCAACTGCAAGATCCGTATGTTTCCCCCGGAGTTATTTGAATGAATGTTCTGTGACTACACATTGGTACTGACAATCCTCTTAAAAAATGGCTACCAGGAAGGGAAACACAAATCCCCCTGAGCATGTTTGTGTGCCTGCTTTGCAGAATGCACAAAGAAAGATCTTGTCTATCCCTGAGTCTGCTTCCTAGTTTTCTCCATTTCTTGAATTTTGGAAGTATGGTGATGTGACAGGCATGCCTCCTAGATTGTCTTGGTTCCCTCCATGTCTGTGTGACCTGTGGATGTCGTTTCTAGCTCTTCTCCAGCATCGTAGACAGAAACAGTGTTTCCAGGAATGTTGTGGGCTAATCTTATATTTCAATTGGCTCAAGACATTTTTCAGCTTGTAGCAAAGATAGCACTCCCTTTCAGTCTGTGTACAGAAGCTGACTAGACTGCCAGTTGACCCTTCAGCCCTGGCAATGAGATGGGGTCTTCCACCACATTTGAAGCCAGGAGGCCAGTTTAGACAGTGCTAAGACAGACTGTATGACACACACACAGAGTCTTGTGCTTCAAGAGAAGACAAAAGGCATCGGGCTCAAGAGGAACAGATGGGGGCTGCCACACCGACCCTGACACATCTATCACCTGGGGTGGTTGCTTATCTCTGCCTAGTGGAAAGCCAGCCCTGAATGTTTTGCCACTGAAACTAATTTTGTTTTTCTGAATGTTACAAAATGAAGGAAACAGACATGTAGTACAGAACAAGTGAGGATAGGATGCTGTGAGAGCTTCCATTTATTTATCTTCCAGTCATAACAGTAGCATGTGTGGCTTGAAGGACAAAGTACTACCACCACCACCACCACCACCACCACCACCACCAGTACTGCTACTCTTGCTATTATCCCCGCCAGTAAAAAAAAAATATTAATGATAATAAATACTACTACCCTATTTGCTGGCATACAAGGCTGTCTTTTTCCCTGCAAAATACTGTTTGAAAATGGGGTTCATCTTGTATGCCAGTGAGTCTTATACATCAGCAGATAGTATGTACTGCTGTATAAACGGGGGTATCTTATATGCTGGTGCATCTTATACACTGGCAAATATAGTAACTGGGTCTTTCAGTTCATCTGCAGCACCGTCTTTGCAATGCTTTCTCATCTCACTCTTGGCAGCCCAACTACCAGTTGCCGGGAGTGTCACAGCAAGATCACCATCTTTCCCAACAGCTGCACTGCAGACAAAGACATCTTTTACATGTAAATATACATAGGTATTCTATAGGATGCAATGAATATCTAATCTATAGTTAATGTTAGGAGTTACGGCGGAATATGGCCAATTCTTTACACATCTGGCAAATATCTAACATGCAATTGAACTAGTAAATGTTGTTGCTCAACTAATGAACATTGTCATCATTCACTCAGGGAATTCTATAATTGCAAGCATTTCCCAGATCATCAGTGTTCCCTTGGGACTGCCAAGAGTTTACATGTTTTTGGACCTTCACCATTAAAATTTTGCATTGTTTACCAGACCACCTGGGAGGTGAAGAGAAACTCTTTGAAGATTGCTTGCGAAAAATACCCGCCAGAACATAAGTAACAGCACAACAGATTAAATGCTTTTAATCTCTCTTCAGCAGGAAAGCTTGATGTTAAGTTCCCCCTATATTGTTTTAACTTTTTGACCGTTTATGTGTTCATACAGTATTTTCTGTAACATAGATTACACACTTTCTGTGTACAGTCAAATGTGTGCAGCATCCCCATTCCATGCAGACAAAATGCAGCCTTAGGGAACTGGGAGGAGGAAGAGAGCCATGATGGGCAATCACAGTGTTTCTGTGCATTCTGGCTAGCCAAAATCCTTCCCCAGAAACTTCTTTCTCTGTAGTCTTGCCAGTGTTGGGTTATAATTGAAGGGTAACTGTTTGAGTGTTTTGTTGTATGTGTTTACACATATATTCATTTGTCTCTCTTGTACAAGCTTCCTGGAAAGACCACAAAAGATGAAACATTATTATGAGGAACCTCTGTTGCAGAACATGTTATACATACATAGTCAAAAGAGTAAATGTATAAAAGGTTTAAAAAAATAAAAAGAATTAACAACATTTGCCTGCGCTCATTAAAAAAACAAAAACAAATGAGGTGCTTCATTGCATGCATTTGTGTGTAACATGTAGTTTGCCTCTGAGATGAAACTCCAAAAGAAGCTTGTCTTTGGCTTGAGAATTAAAGGCAGTTCAAAGTTCAGTGGCTATTCCACCCTTGTTTGTCATATGCCATACTTTCATGCTTGCACCCCCCCCACTGCCATCTAGCCCTTTTGCTCTGTCTGTTTCTATTACACAGCAGCTTTCCCCCTGTCTTACTTGATCTTCACTGTACAAAATGAATTTCTTGTGATTCAAAGTGTGTGTAAGGAAGCCAGTGAGAAAGAAAGACAGAGAGAGACTAGCAACCTCAGTATCATACATCAGAGATATAAGATTAGGCACAAACGCTAGTGTATCAGCAGTCACAACATCCTTTAATGCTTATGATATGAATAAATACAATCCTTACCTGACAAAGCAAGAGCACTGCCACGGATTTACATTCCCCATAAATATCCAAATTCTTTTCCAGCGTGACACATAATTTCAGGGCCTAAATGGTTTCATCCCACAGAGGTTTTTTTACGATAGCAGCGCCTCCAAGGAACAAAGCTTAGGATATCCTCCAAGGAAAGAAAAGGACACAAACGCTCACCCTCTTTTTGTCAAGGATAAATGGATAGCGGTATGTGGAGAGAAAGTGGTTACTGACACTGCTATAACAATGATAAAACCTCTGCTTTTGAAAGCCATGCTGGCCTCTGAAGCACTAATTGCAAGCTTGAAGTATCAGTCAATGGCAGTTTCTAGTTTCAAAAAAAGAGATGATTGTCTGTCTACTCACAGACTAAACATGTTTATTTAGAAGCAAGATCAGTGGTTTGAATGGTGCTTTGCTCCAGATAAACATACAGTGGGACACAGCTCACCTTCTTCCCTTGACCAACAACAGTGGACACAATTAGAGCTGACATTTATGGTTGTGTTTTTGAATATCTCTCTCTTTTAGCTAGGCTGAAGTGTTCATGTCAACGGCCATTTCCACACCGG
The DNA here is from genome assembly GCA_030412105.1 of Cyclura pinguis. Taxonomy (NCBI): domain Eukaryota; kingdom Metazoa; phylum Chordata; class Lepidosauria; order Squamata; family Iguanidae; genus Cyclura; species Cyclura pinguis. The sequence continues at coordinate 90,634,747 of CM059601.1, read as the reverse complement.
GCTTCTGAAATGGTGCAGAGCGACCTCTGATGGAGGTCTTCTGCACTGTAGAGTGGACTGGCGTGGACTACTTTTTGTAGTTCCACACCAGAATCCACTCAGGAGCGGCCGGAACTAGCCGCGCGGCGTGTTTTTTAAAAACCTCTTTCGAGAGGTTTTTAAAAAGCACGGAGCGCGCAGCCCCGTGCCACTCCGTCGCCGGGCTCCGACACGGATTTGCAGGCGCGCACAAGTGCGTGCCTGCAGATCTGCCGGGGGTGGGCTTCCAGCTGGCAAGCTTCTCCGGTTGGTGGAGAGCCTCCACCAACCGGAAGCCGTCATTTGGGACGCCGGAGGACTGCGGAGCAGCGAGTTCGCGCTGCTCCGCGTGGTGACGGACTTACCCGGCTTCAGGTAAGCTCCGTTTTTGGGTGTTTTCGCCCATTCCCCCCCCCCACATGTGGAAAGGGCCAACATTCAGGGTAGAAAAATGATGAGTACCTTGATTATTGTTGTCAGTCCTTTCAAAGCTTTTGCTTCATTAACAACCTTGCAAAAACAGGTCATGGAGCACTTATACTTCCCCATCAGTTTTTCAATCCAATAATGTGGTGCTTTGAATGGAGGCAGAGCTTGGAAAATTTCCCATGTTCAGGCTCTGTTTGGCCATGCTGCCTGGAAGACTGTAGTCCAAAAGGCTAACTTTTCCAGACTCTGACTGGAAATTTTCTGTATAATAAGAAAAATGTACAAACTGCCCTGCAGTACTGCAAAGCTTTCCTTGAAGGACTGAAGCCTCATAGTGGCATTCTGTAGTTACTAGATCGCAAGCTGGACTTTGAATCTTGTAACTTTTTGGATTTACATTTATGGATGTGACCCCAAAATTTACTTTTTCAACCAGGAAGCAACCCAACCTAAGAGTTTCTGAGGTGCTGCAGATTGGGACTCTGACACATACACACACCACCTATCTTCCACAGTAGGAGCCAAGGCAGCTTCCAAAATAGTTAAAATATTAAGAAAATATGTTAAACAATTTAAAACATATAAAATGATAAAAACTTATAATTTTTAAAAACATCTTGATAAAGAAAAAGTTCCCCTGCTCACACGTTAAAAGTCTGCTTGAAAAGAAATGTTCTGCCTGCCAGCAAAAGGAAAACAGAGAGGAGGGCAGCCTAGCCTCCCACAGAAGAGAATTCCACAGGGTGGGAAAAGCCACTGAGAAGGCTCTCTCCCATGTCCTCACCAGGTGGATCTATAGGGACAGGATCTATAGAGAGATCCTGTTTTTAAATAGTTCAGACCTAAGCCATAGGGATTTATAGGTCATTACTACCACTTTGTGCCTGGAAATGAACAGGTAGCCAGCGGAGCTATTTTAACAAGGGAGTTATGTGCTCCCAGTACTTGGCCCCAGTCAGCATTCTGACTGCCATGTTTTGAACCCGCTGAAGTTTCCGAACAGTTTCCAAATTCAGCCCCATGTAGAGTGCATTACAAGAGCTATTTATTTATTTATATCAAAATATTTATATCCTGGCCTTTATCTGAAGGTCTCAGGGTGGCTTACAATAAAATCAAATTAAAACAATAAATAAATAAATACAAAAATGTGAAATATTAGAAGTATATTAAATTGTTTTTCAATTTAAAAACAGTTAAAGCAGTCTTGAATAGCATAACTATTAAAAATGGGCAGTCTAGATAAAATCAGTTTGGATCAAAGACTGGTTGACTGACCGTTCCCAGAGGGTGCTCACCAATGGCTGCTTTTCATCCTGGAGAGAAGTGACTAGCGGGGTGCCACAGGGTTCTGTCCTGGGCCCAGTGCTGTTCAATATTTTCATCAATGACTTGGATGAAGGAATAGAGGGCATGCTCATCAAATTTGCAGATGACACCAAATTGGGAGGGGTTGCTAATACGCCAGAGGACAGGATCAAAATTCAAAATGACCTGGACAGATTGGAGAGCTGGGCCAAGGCTAACAAAATGAAATTCAACAGAGAGAAGTGTAAGGTCCTACACTTAAGTAGAAAAAATGGAATGCAGAAATATAGGATGGGGGACACGTGGCTGGATGGCAGTACGTGTGAAAGGGATCTAGGAGTCTTAATAGACCACAAGCTGAACATGAGTCAGCAATGTGATGCGGCAGCCAAGAAAGCCAATGCAATTCTCGGCTGCATCAATAGGAGTATGGTGTCTAGATCGAGGGAGGTACTGGTACCACTCTACTCTGCTTTGGTTAGACCTCATCTTGAATACTGTGTCCAGTTCTGGGCACCCCAATTCAAGAAGGACATGGTCAAGCTGGAGCAGGTCCAGAGGAGGGCGACCAAAATGGTGAAGGGCCTGGAAGCCATGCCCTATGAGGATAGACTTAGAGAGCTGGGTATGTTCAGTCTGCAGAAGAGAAGGTTAAGAGGGGACATGATAGCTCTGTTTAAATATTTGAAGGGATGCCATGTAGAGGAGGGAGAGGGCTTGTTTTCTGCCGCTCCAGAGACCAGGACAAGGAGCAATGGATTCAAGCTGCAGGAAAGGAGATTCCACCTGAACCTCAGGAAGAACTTCCTGACAGTCAGGGCTGTCCAGCAGTGGAATATGCTGCCTCGGAGTGTGGTGGAGTCTCCTTCTTTGGAGGTTTTTAAGCAGAGGCTGGATGGCCATCTGTCAGGAGTGCTTTGAGAGTGTTCCTGTATGACAGGGGGTTGGACTGGATGGCCCGTGTGGTCTCTTCCAACTCTACATTTCTATGATTCTATGATTCTATGAAAGACTTTAATAAAAAGCCAGGTTTCAATTTGGTGCCAAAATTATTCTAATGTTGGTGACAATTGGGTCTCCAGAAGGAGGTAATTCCACAAACAAGGTGCCACCACATTACATCTGCAGTGTTCTCCTATTCGTGGGCTGCACTGAGAGAAGCAGTTGCAGTAGGACCTCAAGGAATCTCTCCAGTTGCCTGTTCTCAATGTTCTTAGCAACCCAATACACACCTCAGTCTGCAGCACCTCAGAAACTCTTTCGTTGGGGTGCTGCTTGGCTGAAAACCCAAGGCTTGGGGGGGACTGCATTGTCAGACACAGTTACAACAATGGAGCTCCATCATGAGAGGTCTAAAAATGCAGGATCTCAGCTAATAACAACAACAACAACAACAACAACAACAACATAATAACAGAAAAAACTGCTTTTTTAGAACTCTTACACACTAGAAAGTGACATTTTAGTTCCTTGGAATTGCAGTTTTCCTCAGAATTACAGTTTCCACACAGACCTACAACCACAGTGCATTCTGCATCATGGTCACCCATGGTCATCCATCTATTGCATTTTGTTATGGGTTATTTTTTTCTTCACAGCCCATGAAATGTATTGGGACAAAAGATGTCCCATGCCATTTGCTACTAAACCATAATACAAAGGAGAAGAAATGACATATCCTGGCTGTCAGTAGACGGGTTCCAATTAGGGGACACTGGAATTCTCTTTGGAGTCAGGCAGTACAAGATGTACATGAAATCCTGGGCCCAGCCCTAATCCTGAATATGAGGCCATGTGTAGCCGAGCAACATTAGACTGTAGTCAAGATGGCAAAGGCTATTAATGAGGAAGAACACTCAACTAGGAGATGCTGAAGCAGTTTGCTTTTGCCTGAGCCTGCTGGGAAGGGTGAGATTTTATCTTCCCTTCTCTCTTTCCCCTGCTGAGTTGAGTGCAAACTACTTTTGCACTTTTAACTCAGTTGGAAGCAACTGAAGTAAAACAAGGACAAAGGGGAAAAGTGGGAGGGGCAAAGAGAAACTAGGACATTTTAAAAGCAAGTGATAAAGTGGGATGATTAACTGGGACTATCCTTGCCAATGTCATAACTCACACTCTGGAGTCAGAAGATTGAGACACCGAGTCAGAATGCCAGGAATCTATGGCTCCTGATGACGGTGATCCCTCTGAGTCTGAGGAGCTGGGGGTTGAGGCAGAAGAGGGCCCTCCTCTTCTGCCTCAGGAGGTGGCAGATACTGAGAACACATTACCATCCTTTGCAGAGTGACAAAGAGACAAGAAGAGATTATACCAATCCCAGCAGCTGTTAAATAGGAGATGCTGACTAATTAGGCGCCTGGTACCTTGAGACACGTGCCTATAAATCTCCCAGCAGCTCCCAGTCAACTTTGTTGCTTACAACTGCCTATCTTGGTGATTGGCAGTATTCTCTGGCATTCATGTTGTCTTGACCTTGGACTAGCTACAATTTATGACTCTGCTTCACTCCTTGCTGGCTTTGTTTATTTGGACTACTCACATGATGTATGACTTCTGGGCTGGCTGAATGGCCACCTTCTTGCTTCTCCATTCATCCTGCTGCATAACCTATGATTGAGCTGGACTGGATTAACTACCTGACATGACTTGCATTCCAGACCCCTGCTTCCTGGGACACTTGCTTACAGCCAAATTGGAACAAGTGGAAGATATGGGAATGTTTACCCTTTATAAATGCCCATGTCAGACTGAAATGTAGTATATAAATGATCAAAAGCCCTTGGTTTTTATGTAACATGATCTTTGGAGAGGGAACAACATTAGTCCTTTTTTTGCAGGTACAAAACAAAAGTAACAATAAATTCAATACAGCTATAGGGCAAGATTCAATATGTCCAAATCCAAAATTTAGTCCTGAAGTAGAATACAGGACCTCTCTCTTCTCTTTCCATAGTAGATTCACAGGACTGGACAAGTAGTCAAAGATTTAGGTTGGGGAAGGATTGCACATGGCTTCAGACAGAGATGCTCAAAGATTTCATTCTATCCACATTTTTAAGCAAACCAGATTTATACTTCTCAGACTAATATGTGAAGCAAAACTGTTATGTTTTATATATATATTTACACACACACACACACACACACACACACATACACACACCATCAAATGTTGAGAATGTTCTCAGGACAAACAGCATACCACATACCACTGTATTTTACACAATGCAGTGTACAAATGTATGTTTTGTATTAAACTGCATATGAAATTTGCACAAAATGCATATTTATGTAAAAATTTGTAGACTGAAAAACAAGGGGATTTTTCCTTTTTATAATTCCTTTAAAGGGATGGAAAAAGACTTATAAATGAATAACTTTGAAACTGACACAGACCAAAAATAGATTGATAGATTCTGATCACATGTGAATCTTCTTCAAAAGCAATTGTATTCCTGACCGTCTCAGTGGCCTTGTGCCCTGCTTGACTCTTATTTAAAAAGACTAGGTAGGCTTACATGCCAAAGGAACAATGCCTTTGTTTCCTCTCCCTCCCTCCCTCTCGCTCTTTACACACACACACACACACACACAGGTTTGATCCAAGGGGTCCCTCCAGCTACCTGTTCTCAACATCTGTGATTCAGAAAGCACTGCAGGCATAATTTCCAAGTGCCCTGATCTCTAGCAGCTTCCAGGCTGCAAATGTATGCTTTTTCTCTGAAAGGGATGTTACATCTGATATGGTTACATCAAATGTAACTACAAAGGAGGAGTTCCATCATTGTCATTACATTGACAATGCTGAATCTCAGTCCACATTTTCTGCTTTCCATTGCCCACAAACACCCTCTGGGGGCAACTTTGCTATGTTCCTGGACCGCTGACTGTTTCAAGCTCAGAACGAGCCTAAAAAAAAAAGTGACCCATAAGTCAGATTTGTAAAATTGCCCAGTCGCACGTCCTCAGAAGGTATTTTGGAGGAAAAACATTCTTTCAGTCTCCCCCCCACCCCAGGATCATGTGGGAGCGGGGCTGGGAGCCACAAAAACAACTCAGGAAGCTGTGCCTCACTTACAGCCCAAACGTCCCTCTCCTCTGCCCTAAACTTTAAAGGGGATCTTCGAAGTGCTGTATTTTACCCTCAAAATAGGTTCGACATCTTGGACAGCTCCTTCAAAGTTCAGATGAAAACACAGATTGGATTCACTACCCCACTGACTTAGAAGTTACCAGACACAACTGGCAATAGTACTGTCTTTTCTAACTAAAAGCTGTCCAACATTTCAGCCAGGGCTCCTTTTCAGCCTTGCTACAAGAAACCCTCAGGGAGTTCTGTATACAGTGCATGTCTCCTGCCACCGAGCTATGTCTGCTTCTTGGACCAGTAGTATTAGTCTTAAGGTACTATCAGTTCCCTGCAAAAGAAAAGCAACATCACTCACACACACACACACACTCCAGTCTTTTTCTAGCCACCCAGAACATTTTTCCTCTGCATAAATTTAGACCTCCTGAACTGTATTTTTCAGCCCTTTAACATGCACATAACTGGGGCATCAGGTATATTGAGCAATGGATTTTTAGGCAAGGACTAACATGAAGAACCATTAGGGACAATTAAGACAAATACAGGCAACGGCTATAAGGAAAGTGAGAAAAGATGAGCTGCCTGGTTGCTTGAAACAATAGAATGGGATAGCCTGTGCCACATTTATTAGACGGTGTGAATTAAGACAATTGTTGTAACATTTTTTACATTTTGGATGACAACTCCCATCACCTCCCAGCCAGGGTAGCCAGTTTTCCAAGGTCTGGCACCAGATGACTCCTTTGATTATCTATGTAAACCTCTAGTAATTTGAATGAAAAGAAAGAACACCCAACAAGAACCTGAGAATGGAGAAATGGAAAGACAAGAGAAATTTGCCACCTTTCCCTAGTCTTGCAGTGTGCTGACTGACACAGTCCCACAGTTTATAATAAGCACAGTCGAGAATGTGTAACTTTGTACACACTTAGCTATGTATGCATCAGAGATGCTACAGAACCCTCCCAGTGAACTACCAAGATGAGTATCAAGACTCTGGCAAGAGTGCTTAGTGTGCATTGGGCTCTACCAAGCCACATCAGACGGTGTTCTGATGTGCATTGAAAGTGTCCAATGCACATCATTGCCTGTTTGCACATTGGTCCTGATGCACTTTTTCCCCAGTCTGCAACTGTAGCCCGTTGCTGAATCCTGACATTGTAAAACTGCTCAATTCTGTTTTCCAAAGACGCAAGTCCACTTACATAGATGTAAGTCCCATACTCAGTACTAGCTAATAATATATACTATAAACAAGGCCACTGTTGAACATTAAGATTTACATTCATGTGTTCTTCTCCAGGACTCATTGTCTTTTAGTAAAGAAGCATCTGCTGCACAGGAAATATTTCTGTGGCACACCAGGAAGCAAGAATATTGGAGGCTGCAAATGATTGAAAGATACTGAAATGGATATAAACATTTCCCATAGTTTGGAGCTCTGAAAATCTAATCTGCAGGTTGTACTGGAATGAGCAATAGGCTGCTAAAACACTGGAAACATGCATAGCTGGAATGTGCGTAAATGAATGGAAATAACTATGCAGAATCAATGTATTGGATTAATTCAGTGCTAGCGAAGGATTTCTTGCACATGCTTTATCAGTTTACCAAGCTGCTGACTCCAGGCTCAGAATAACAACTGTCTCCTTAGTCTTATTGGTATACAGCCTGCAGTCTCTTATAAGCCAAAATAAATACATTTTCCTAATGTGGCCATTGTGCTGTAGTAAATTAGCAGGGATCATTGGAATGTTCATTTTACTGAAGGCCATTTCACATCCATCTCATTAGTGCAATTTTCAGTCCAGCTACAACTGGGTCACATTAAAGTGAACAACTAATGGACTGAGACACTTCATCTCTACAGCAAACTTTTGCACACTCCAAAATGCATGGCTGAAATACAAGATCAAATATAGATTTGCCTTATTGTTCTTCAGATTAGACAGGCTCTGCACATTTGCATTTCTGATTGCCTGTTAAATGCACCTATGCTGACAAAATATTTCAGGGATCCAATTCTATCTGTCACAGAGCATGATTCTGTCTCAGGACTATACTTTGCATGGGCAGTAGAACAGAAATGATTCATAACACAATCTCTCTCTCTCTCTCCCCCTCATTAATAAAGCAGCCTTAAACTCCAAAAGTTATTCATTACTCTCATTTTGAAAAACAAGCAGAAAAGGATGGAAAATGAAGCTGCCTAGCAGCCTACTAGACACTCCATGGCAGGAAATAGGTGTCACAGAGATATACCCTGGCAGTCTGTAAGTGCAACACAGGTAGGCTCGTAGTTGGCTTTGTGGCATCTATGGAGTGCCAGACAGAGCACTGTTGCTTGCCAGCTACCTGCCAGACTGTATCTCCCAATATAAGTCTGCTGGACCCTGAGATCCCCAGGAGAGGGTCTTCTCTCAGTTCTCTCCCCTTCACAAGGTACGATTGGTGGGAATGCAAGAGGGGTCCTTCAAAGAGACTTCCTCCGCATTTTGGAACCCCCTCTCTAGAGATGTCAGTGGCTGCCTCCTTGCTGTTGCGAGGCCACAACTTTCAGAACTGAAGACAGGCTATAAGTGCTGTATTGTTTTAAATTGCATTGTTTATTGTTTTTAGAAACATTCAGAGTGTTATGTTTTTAATAATGGTTCTTTGTGGCTTTCAGTATGTTTTTAACTGTAATCTTTTTAATGTGTAAGCCGCCTTGAGTTCTAGTCTTGGGGGAAAGGCGTGATATAAATGAGGGTGATGGTGATGATGATGATGATGACGGACCAGTTATCAGTCAAAACTTGGCTTGGAGATTCTGGGAGATAGTACACCTAACCTGTTGCATTTACAGGCCTGTTGCTGTTGTTATTTTGGTGCATTTAGGGGTAAGAAATCAGTCAATCCTTAAAATTGGGGGTGTTCAGAGTGATTTAGGGGACTATTAGGGGCCTTTGGGGGGCCACAAAAGTGGAATTTGGGGACCGCATGTCATCCACAGGCCAACCTTTTCCCGCCTGTTGGTTGGAGACGGGCTACCAGACAGCTCTTCTATGGGGCTAGGAGGCGTCTGTCAGATGTCAGTGGGCACCTCTGCAGCTCCCAGAGCATCACTGAACAGTCATGGATGACTTCAGCATGTTGTTATATCTATTCTTTTTAAAAGCAACTTTGCACATTCTGGCTAAGGGACAGTAGTGGAGAAAAGCCTTCGTTTTCTTTCGTGGCACTTTCTGGATGGTCCCTGATGAAACAGGGTGCTGTAATAGTAACAGCTTTCTTAGGATCCTAAAGAGGATCAAGTTCCCCATGTGCTGAATTAGTGGTTCCTATGAAAATGGGTGGGAGATGTGTGATTGGATGCCTGGCTGTAGGGGTACCTGTTTTGTGGCTGGTTGAGAAACTGTATGGTAGCCAATGGGATCTTTTGAAGGGGAGAACAAAGGATTTTTCACAGGGGTATCTGTCAGCCATGGATTTGCATAATGTTTGAATTCGCCCATCCCGCATCGATGTCTCACTTTCACACCTGGGTTGAAATATATCTTTTGCGTGATTGGTCTTTGGATATTTCAAGCAGACGTCTGTCCCCACCACAGTTCCTTTGGTCCTCTCACCATTGGGAACTGACATTTCTGCACAATTATAGTGCCTGTGAGGGTGGTGATGAAGGCTTACAACCACAGAAATTCATCTAGAGTGGAGACTAGCTGTGGTCCATGCCCTGCACCTCACTGGATTTTGAAATACAACTAATCCCCTCAATGTTCATTTTTCTAACTAACTAACTAACTAACAAGGCCTGCCCCCCTGTACCAGCAGGGGGCAATTTCAGCATGCTCTCCCCAGTGGATTGTTTTAGAACTGTGAGTGGCCTTTTTAAAATCAGGAAGTAAAGCAGAGCTGGCATCCTGTATAATAGGTAAGCATATCTCAGAGCCTGACCCAGAATCTCCTTTTCTGCAGTCCTCAGGGCAGAGGGGAGAAATGTCGGGGTGAGAGGCATATCTTAAAATCATATGTGTGTGTCCGTGCACATGAACATGCATGTCTATACGTATACCGATACGTGTTTGTTGCTGTGCTGCAGAGTACTTTGGAATGGCTGCTGTAGGCTTTCCAGGAGGCCCAATCTCCCCTCATTTCTCCCCCTCTAAAACATCACTAAGGACCATCCCTCAGTCTCAGGGGTTTGGCCCTTAAATTTCAGGGTTCAGAATACTCCTTATTTGGCAACCTTTTGCAGAAGTGAAGGTCCACCTTTTTCTCAGTGCAGAAGCTACTACTCACTTCCACCTTCTGCAACAACTAAAGCGCACCCCCCTAGAACTCACAGTTTTGCTGTGACAAGCCCCCTATATGACTGCTGGAGAGCAGGAATGTGTAAATCTGGTCCCTGTAGCCAAATGCAGAAAGACTACATCATCTGCTGAGACCTCTGGAGAACCCCCATGGATCTTGGAAGAAGATGGCCTCAATCTGTGCCTGGCTATGGGACATAACCAGAGTTTTCTCTGATTCCCCACCCCACCCAGAGTTATTCACAGTGGAACTGTGAGTCCTGGAGGCCATGAATGGCAAACTGTGGTGGAGTTATGCTATGTTGGACAATGTAGGGTCTCAGCCCAAAAGCCATTTTTGGGAAAAATCCCCAGGACTTGAAACAGTTCATGGTTGGATGAGATTGCCTTCTGTCTCCTAGAGTGTATAGGGTGCACTTAGCGTAATAGATATATGTATGTATATATATATATCTTAATATACCCTGTTTCCCCAAAAATAAGACATACCCATAAAATAAGCCATAGCAGGATTTCTAAGCATTTGCGCAATATAAGCCATACCCCGAAAATAAGACATAGTGATAGGCGTGGCTATGCAGCGTACCGGCGCAGAGCGGTAAAGAAGACAGGCAGCCCTTCTCATCCACCCCATCATGACAGTTGCTATCTCGGAGGTGACCGAAGAGGTGAGGGCAGCCCTATCAACAAGGTCTGCTCTCCCTGTCAGGTCCCGATTGTTCTGTGCGTGCTGCAAGCTGAGGCATAGAGGGAGACAGGGTAGAAGCAGCAGGAGGAAGAAGGGGGAGCGAAAACCCAAAAGTTCCCAAGTTTTGCAAACTTTCTTTTTCTCCTCCCTCCAACCCCCCCCTCGCAGAATCCATCCTGGATATAGAATTCCTTTGGATGCTTTCCTTTAGTCACTCCCCCCCTCTTTCCACTGTACACTCCGGACCCCACCTCTCCCCTCCCACTTCCCTCCCCTTTACACAACTTTGTAAGACAATCCCCCCCCCCGGCGTTCCCCCCTTTATGCTCTTGAATCTAGCGAAGGTTAAGGAAGGGGAGGGGAAAGCCCCAAAACAGATCCAGGAAAGCAGACCCAAAACAACGCGCCAGCCTGCCCGATCCTCCCAACAATTGGGGGGGGTGAGGGAGGGATTACACCACCACGCTGAAGCTGAGAGTAAGGAGGTTTGGCGAGGGGAAGGAGAGGTTATCAAGGGGACGCGCCGCCTTTCCCACTTACCCGGTCGTTCTGTGCGTGCTGCAAGCTGAGGCATAGAAAGTGAAAGTAAAAGTCTCCTCAGTGAAGTGAGGAGCAGGAGGCTCTGCTTTAGGTATCGTGTGTCCTCAGGGGGAAGAAGTAAAGCTGTGGCTGCTGTTCTACTCAGCACTGTGGGTCTCTCTCCCCCAGCACCAACCAGCAACAGTCTGTGGGTCTCTCTCACCCCACACAAACAGCAGGGGATAGGGGAAAAGCTTCAGCAAGCAGTCTGCTACTGAGCCCAGAGAGATCATCCCAGCTCCACTGCGCAGATTGGACCCAGTTCTCACTGGATCCCTGATAAATAAGCCAGCCCTTACACATCAGCTTAGCTGGCCTACCTCTGCTTTTCCTGAGTATCTGTACCCCCAGACAAGATGAGTGCAAAAAGAAAGAGTTATTCTGTTGTATACAAGAAAGGAATTGTGGAGGACTCCCAGGGCAAGAATCTTACGGCTTTCTGCAAAGAGAAGAAGTTGGATATCCGAATGGTCCAAAAATGGCGGGCAGAATACGATAACCTCAGTCTACAGGTGGACAGAGGAAATGCTAAGAAGCACAAATGTGGTTCAGGTCGACAACCTTTATTTCCTGAGCTGGAAGACATGATCAGTGAATGGATTGCTGACAGGAGAGCACAGGCTTTGGTTGTGCGCAGGGCTGATGTTCAAGCATTTGCCCTTGCAATGGCACCACAATTCGAAATATCCCCAGAATTCAAAGGATCACAACACTGGCTGGATGGCTTCCTTCAGCGATATGAACTGTCTCTCAGAAAATCAACAACACTGTTTAAGTTGGAAGATGCTGAAGTTATTAAGCGAGCACTTGCATTCAAGTCCTTTGTTGATGGCATCGACTTTTCTAAATACCAGCTTTGCAACATGATTGCTATGGATGAAACTGCAGTGTTTATGGGTCAAGGAGCCCAAACGACAATTGAACAGAGGGGTGCCTCCTCAATCTACGTTCCCTCCACTGGTCACGAAAGTTCATGTGTTACTTGTATTTTGGCAATTCGTCTGGATGGAAAGAAAGCCACACCTCTTATCATCACTAAGGGCAAGAAAGATAAGATTGAACGTGTTTCCGGCATTTGTGTTCTTGAAACCGAAAAAGCCTGGTGCACACGAGCAGTTCTAAGGAAGTGGCTTGATTTAATGCTGCCACTTGTTTTGCGAGGTGGCCAAAGAGGTCTGCTAGTCTGGGATTCAGCCAGCACTCACCATGCTAAAGACATGAAGAACTTCCTTGCAGAGAGAAGAATAGATCAAATAATGATTCCTGCAGGAATGACTGCCTATCTGCAGACTCTTGATATTGCAGTAAACAAGCCATTCAAAGACCATTTGCATATGGAAATTAACGACTACACTGAAAATAGAATGACAAGAAATCAGCGTGGAAACTTTGTGAAACCTAGCCTGCAAGAGGTCGTGATTTGGGTGAAGAATTCATGGGATAAAATCACTGACAGTGTTGTTGCCAATACACTCCGAGCAGGTTACATGGATAAGAGCTGCTCATTTAATGAGAGCTCTATTGCTCGACATGAAAGATTGGGGCCAATGATTCTAAAGGAAATGGAGTCGCAAGAAATTCAGGATGGAATTCCGGGTTTGGAGAGTTATGACGATGTTCCAGAAGCAGACGACTTAACTATATTTGAATAAATGTAGATTGTTGTACCATACTTAATAAAAATAAGACATCCCCTGAAAATAAGCCATACTGTGTCTTTTTGAGGAAAAATAAATATAAGACAGTGTCTTATTTTCGGGGAAACACGGTATATATATATCTAGAAAGTAATGTCTGGGGATGGAATTAGGGGCCTCAAAAATGCCGTAGGAGCCCAAACAGCTCACGGACCACACTTTCCCACTAATTGTCTAGAAACATGGCACTCTTCCTGTGAGGCTGGGGTGTGTCTTCTGGCATTTCCTCAACCCAGTGGCTATTTCTGACCTGCAGGATTGAACCATTAATCATTTAGATTATATATATAATGCACATTATAATCTATTATTATATTAATATATTATATTACATTACAATAGAAAATTGGTAAATTACATTACTGTTTGGAAACTGACAGAAGGGAGACTGAAAAGGTAACATTGACATTTGACAGAAGTTAGGAGGCTTGGCTTATCAATCAGTTCTCACACTTTGATTCAGTTCTTCTTTGTACAGTCCAAGCTGAACTATTAGAACAGGGTGACAGCATCATATCTGGTAAATTTATGGCCTGTCCTTTGATCTGGCTTGTACTGACTGAATGAATTCCACATCTATAGATGTGCACAATTTTTCTTCCTACTTTGGGGCACTTTCAATTGACGCATGAGTTTTATGAAAGGCCATATTAAGGTGATTGGAGCCCTGGAGCAGCTCCAAGACAGGGCTCCCTTTGTGCACATGTGTGAGCTATTTTAGTAATAGTAACCACAGAATTGAAATAAATAGACTTTTTTTTAAAAAAAATACCATATACAGTACAATGCGCAGCCAGCACAAAAATCCTTATATTTCTCTCCCTCTCTTTCTATATATAAATACATTAAAAAAAAACAGTCCTGCAGCTTCAGGAAGACTCCTAGCTTGATCTTATGCATTTTATTTAGTTCTTTAACACTCACTGTATAAGGGATACATAGAGCATATCTGCAAAGTTGAGTGTTAATGCTGGTGGTAATATCCACAGACCCACCAGAATAAGGGTTTTCAAACATGCCATCAAGTTCTGAGAAAAAAAAGACAAAAATCCATCCTTTTCATATTAACCACAAAACATCCCCCGTGTCTTCAATTTGCATGAAGCAACATGCTACAAAAACCCCACTTGTGTATGGCTATTCAGAAGCAAGAAAGGCTAGATTGCTCAGGAGAGAGCAAGGTCAATAAAACACCATCAGAGAGCATCCACAATCCATCCTTTTGCATGTAACAATAGTGATTTAATGAAGATAATCTTCAAAACCACACAAAAGCACCCCTGGAGGCCACACTCTTCTGATCCATGAACTTTCAACATTGCACTGAGAAGAGAACTAAGACAAGGGACTTTAAAACTCATTAGCGTAAAACCGCTGCGGTGGGAGGGCGGATGCCCTCCTTCCAGCTCAAATCAACTCACCTTCCAGTTGAAATCAACTCACCCATTCCCTAGGCATAAATCCATTTAATCACTCTACATTAACACAGACATATATCTGGCCACCCCATTCACAATGTCACTGAAGCTGCTGAGTGGGTGAAATATTCTAAGAATGGCCACCCATAAGTCAGCTCAGTGATCCCCGAACATGCAACTCTGCCTGTAGTGGAGAAATGTTTTAAATGTGCTCAGTCATTGGGCATGCTCAGTAATTAACCCATCAGCAATGGATAATTCAGGAGATCCAGCAAGTGACTGGGAAACAAAAGGAAACAAACTGAACCTTTCCCTTTGAGCATAGGTTTATTAGCCAGTTGGAGCCTAGGGCAACTGCATCACTTCGTATTCCAGTTCTCATGTTATGTCATAATTTACAAGCAGTATTACAGCTGGGGTATCATCTTGTATTTTTCCAAAAATATGCACACCTTGCTGCTTTATTCTAAAGCAACAATTGAACCAGAATTATCACTGACAATGAATGACGTGAATTATAAGCCTTGCTTTATCTCACAGGTTACTTTCCAAACACAAAGAAGCAATAGCAAATGGCTCTCATTACTGTATACTGAGCTTATAATAACATCTATGTTTGTGTAGGCAACCTGCTCTCAATGGAATTGAATACTGTCAGACTTCACAAGCTCACTCGTATGTAAGAATTTGTGGATACCATGAAGCTGGTCCAGAACTCCAGACCCCAATATGTGGTTCATTTCTCTTCTGGAAAAGGTCTTGTCAGTCTTGAAAAAACTATTTGGCCAGCACTCAGAAATGGAGATCCTTAAATGGATAGTTTTAAGGTTTTGATATGGTTTTAAGGTTCTAATATTTTTGATCAAAAAAGCAGCACCTGACTTATTCCCCTATACCAGGAGTGGGCAAAGTGCAGCCCATGGACTGCGTATGGCCCTTGGAACTCCTAAATGCATTTCTTGGGATCCCCCAAAAGACCTCTCCAACCCCCAGCACTGCCAACTTTTTAAAAATTTGTGGGACTGATATTTGGGCAAATTTTTTGTCCCCAAAGGGAACAAAACTGCCTAAAACGGAGAGTTTTCCCTCCCCTAGCCCTGCAAAAACCCCAAGCCTTCCTAAAGCAGATAAAAAGAGAAAAATGGCTAAAACTCAACCAAACTGGCAGCTAGAAGTGACAGAACATCACTTCAGGTTTCCTGAAACTTGCTGGTGTGGCCTGCCGGACAGATACTGAGAGGTAAAATGGCCCCCACCCCCTATGCAGTTGCCCACCCGTCCCTATACTAACCTTTAAAACACTAGATGTTTTATCTATGTATAATTTATTAAATATTCACCTGATAAAATTGACCAGTGCTAAGTGGTGGTCTGCAGACCTGTGCTGCTCTGGGAGCAATTGGCTGCAGGGCTGCAGCAAGTTTCCAGGAAAGAAAGAAGTAGTTGTAGTCAATGAGCACAAATGGACCTTGGCACGTTGGGATAGACATCTTGCTAGGAAAGAGGGCTTAAGAAGCACTGACATAGACCACAAAGGATGTGTTACAAGTTGAAACATTTTTTTGGTGTATATGTTTTATGAGTAGTATAATCCACAAATTTCGCCCTTTTAAAAGCGCATCTATAGTAAGGCTGGATTGATCTGATTGTGAAATGATTTTGAAGGGATGTCATATGGGGGATGGAGACTTGGACATGGCTTCCAACTTCAGGAAAAGAGATTCCATCTAAACATTAGGAAGAACTTCCTGATGGTTAAGAGCAGTTCAACAGCGGAACGCACTGCCTCAGAATGTGGTGGAGTCTGCTTCTTTGGAGGTTTTTAAACAGAGGCTGGGTGGCCATCAGTCAGGAGTGCTTTGATTCCTGCATGGCAGGGAGTTCGACTCAATGGCTCTTGTGGTCTCTGCCAATGCTAGGATTCTATTATTCCTCATGTCTGTGCCAGTGTGGAGCATTTCAGTAGTCATGTGAAAATGGTGGGAGACAAATGTGCCTTGAAAGACTGGGGGGAAAAAGTGAAGGTATTAGCAAGGCAGGGAAATAATCTATTTACTTACAATATCTATATATGCCTAACAGCAAAAGTTCTCTGGGAAGTTTATACATAAATATTAAACCCATCAAGTAGTTGAAGGAATGGAGGATGTGATGGCATTGCTAGGCCCAACTCACAACTACAAAATGAAGACAGAAAACATGAAGAGAGATTGATAGGTCCATAAAACTCAAGCTCCAGTTCCAAACCACTGGGGGTAATATTTCAGTATTTTCTCAAGGCTAAAGCTGCTTATAATTGATCCCTATTAGTTGCACTCAATCTCTTAAAGCCACTTTTAAATTTCTGAATCTGACTACTCAGAAGTTAAAAATCAAGCAAACTAGAGAGTCAGTGCCTAGACTGTCTTAAAAACCGAGATCTTCTCAAAATAAAGCTTGACCTAGACATACATGTTCTATTACTGTGTTAAAAGACCATGACATTTGAAACTTCCTGGTACTTTCTTCAATTTCCACACTGTGGCCCTTTCAAAAAACTTCCAGAAAGCCACTTTTGTTCTTGGCCCCACACATTTCAGTCTCAGCCTTTTGACTTGAATTTTAGCTCTTTATGCATTGTGTGCTGTGTGCCATTCCAGCTGGTAAGATCTGTCTGACAAGAGGCACCCACCGTCTCAGTCAAGATACAACTAAATTCAGAAACCATGCAATTCATATACTTCCTTTGTTGTTGTTGTTACATACCTTGAAGTTAAATCTCATTTGTGGTGCCCTGTCATAGAATTTTCCCAGCAAGGTTTGTTCCCAGGAAGTTTGCTTTTGCCTTCCTCAAAGGCTGAGAGAGTGTGACTTAGCCATGACTGAATGGGGCTTTGAACCCTGGTCTCCTAGTGCAAAACACAAACTGCTACACCACCATGCTGGCTCTCTCACAATACAAAAGATGTCTGGTAAGCTCTCAGGGCTCTGCCTAAATTCTCAGTGGATTGTTGTGTTTCTCTGGGTCTCCCAAGCAGGAAACAAATGTCAAAGTGAGCAGTGCTGTAGAAGAAGCCATTTTTTAACAAAGGTGAATTGACTTCAAAGCCTGTATGCCTATTTCCTATTTGCTGGTTTCATAGCGGCAACTGGTACTGCTACTGACAAGCATTTTGCTGTCTGTCTGCTTGCCAACATTTTTTTTTTTTGGTTTCCCTCACTGGGTTTGGGTTGCTATATTGACTATATAGCTTCCCGACCCCCCCACACTTATAAGTATATTTGCATGGACTATTGAAGTGAACATAGGAGGAATCAACTCGCTCTTGTTGTCATGTGTATTCATAGCATTTCCAAGGCCATTTCCGCACTAGACTGTTATAGCACGTTTATTCCACTTTCAACATCCTATGAAATCCTGGGGTTTGCGGTTCTGTAGGGGCCAGCCAGCCCCTCCTGAAACCGCAAACCCCAGGATTCCATAGGACGTTGAAAGTGGAATAAAAGCGCTATAACAGTCTAGTGCAGAAATGGCTCCAGTTATGACTACCCTAAAGCGAACCTATCATGGGGTTTTATTGGCAAGATTTGTTTGAGGGGGTTGACTTTGCCTTGCTCTGAGTGTGAGAGACTATGACTTGACTGAGAACACCCTGTGGGTTTCCATGGCTGAGCGGCCATTTAAACGCTGGTATCCAGGGTCATAGTCCGATGCTCAAACCACTACACCACAGTGGCTAACCCACTCTTTCTTGCCCTGTTTCTGTGACATTGCAAGCACTCATCACAAGGACCTGCCCTGTTTCTATGATATCACTAGAACCAACCCCTTTGACGTCATAATAATGCAACCTGAGACATTGGCTATTTCTGCACTTGACTGCTATAGTGCTATTATTCTACTTTCAACATCCTATGGAATCCTGAGGCTTGCAGTTTAGGGAGGGGCCTCAAACTGCCTTCCCCAGAATTCCATAGGATGTTGAAAGTGGAGTAATAGCATTTGCAGAAATGGCCATCAATAAAGTCCAGCTCCCTGTTTTCATGTTTTAGCTTTTAAATCTCAGAGAATGGGATGCTGCTGACCTGGCAACCCTATGTCCTTCTGACTTCAAAAGTCTACCTTTCCTTAATTTATTTTTTCCCCAAGCCAGTGTAAGTACCAAGGAGACCCTGGCAGCAAACATTCTGCAGCCTTATCATATAGAAGGCATGGAGAACCCAGAATTTAAGAATCTGAGCTATGAAATCTGGAAACTCCAGCTCAAATCTCATTTTTATTGTTCTGTCTCCTATATGGTGAATAATAATGCAGACACCTGACAGTATTGTAAGATAATTCATCTGAAATTTTCCAAAGATTTGAAAATGCTATACAAATTTTGTATCATACACAGGTTCCACATTCCACATCGGGTTGTTCCAATAAGAAATTATGCCAGCACAGCCTGGAAAAGTGGACTACAATTCCCAGACTCCCCCAGGCAAATGGGCAGACTGGCAAGTGCTCATCTCCCATGTCCCTCTCTTTGTTGTTTTATCAGCCATTAAGGTGATTTTGACTTATGGTGACCCTATGAATAAACAACTTCCAGGTCCCTCTATCATCAATCACCCTGCTCAGGTCTGGCAGAGTCAGGACTGTGACTTCCTTGATTGAATCTATCTATCTGTAATGCAGTCTTCTTCTTTTTCTACTGCCTTCCACCATACCAAGCATTATTGCTTTTCTAGTGAGTGATGTCTTCATATGGCCAAAGTTCTCAACAGTCTCAGTTTAGTCATCTTGACTTCTAGGGAGAGTTCAGGCTTGATTTGCTCTAGGACCCATTTATTGGTCTCTTTAGCAGTCCAGGGTATCTGTAGAACTCTTTTCCAGCAGCACATTTCAGATAAATTGATTTTCTTCCTATCAGCTTTCTTCACTGTCCAGCTTCATAAGCATGCATAGAAATTGGAAATATGATTGCATGGACTGTCCTAACTTCAGTTGTATATCTTTACACTCCAGGATCTTGTCTAGTTTTTTCATAGCTGCTTTCCAAGTCCTAGTCTTCTGATTTCTTGACTGCCATAATGGCTGAGCCAAGGTATGAAAAAACTTGAATTATTTCAATGTCTTCATCACCTCTTTTAAAGTTACATAAACAATCTGTGATCATTATTTTTGTTTTCTTAATGTTCAACTGTAAACCTACCTTTGCCCCTTCTTCCTTGACTTTCTTCAGTCATCTTTCCAAGTCTTTGCTGTTTTCTGCTGGTAGTACAGTGTTATCTGCTTACCTTAAATCATTGATGCTCATTCCTCCAGTTTTTGTGCCTCCTTCTTTCAAGTTGCATCCTATTTTATATATGATGTGTTCAGCATGCATGTTAAACATGGTGACCAAATGCAGCCTTGCCTGACCCTCTTGCCCACTGGAAACCATCCCATTTCTCTGTATTCTATCCTGAGAGTAGCCTCTTGTCCTCCATACAGGTTATGCATCAGAACAATGAAATGTTATGGCACACCCATTTTTTAAAGAATGATCTATGGTTTTTCATAATCTACACAAAGGCTTTGCTATTGTAGTATAATCTATAATGCACAGGCTAATTTTCTTCTGAAATTCTTTGATGTACTCTATTATTATATGTTTTCAATTTGATCCCTAGTGCCTCTTCCTTCCCTGAACCCAGCTTGGACATCTGGCATTTCTTGCTTCACATACGGTAAAAGTCTTTGCTGTAGAATTTTAAGCATGACTTTGCTTGAATGGAAAATTAATGCAATGGTCCTGTGGTTACTGCAATCCCTGGTGGGGACACCTTTCTTGGTGACTGGAATGTGTATTGAACAATTCCAACCTATGGGCCATTCTTTTATTTTCCAAGTATTTTAATGTTTATATGTGCCATTTCTCGTTTTACTATGTCTAGCTTCCCCTGATTCATGCTTCTCACTTTCTATGATCCTACAATATGCATTGTGCAGCTTTGGACTTTACTTTCACCTCTGAGCACATCAACAGCTGAATGTCCTTTCGGTTTGAGTCCACTTGCATCATTAGCCACAGTTGTACTTCTACTTGTCCTCTGCTCTACCCCAGTAGCTCATTGGGTGCATGGTAGTCTCATCTTCTGCCACTATCTCTTGTTTCATTTTGGATTGTCTCATCATGGGGTTTTTGTGTTAAAGGGCATTCAAAAAGGGTTTACCATGCCTGCTTCTGCTCAGTACTAACAAGCGCTAGCTATGGTACCACTGTCATTGTCTGTCAGTTTTAACCCCCCTACCCCTGCACCCAACTAATGGTGCTCCCCAGCAGCTATTTTGCACAATTAATCTCACTCCTTAGCAAAAGCTTGTCTGACATGAGAGACTACTAGTAGGATTGCTGCTGTCAGCATAGCCTCTTGCCTCACAAGACCACACAATCCCACCACTGTGGAAAGGTAGTACCATTACTTCCTTACACCTTTTCAAATTTCCTACATATACCGTTGTTGTTTTTTTAAAAAATGCATATATTGTTTTTACATTCCGTTGGGGGAACACATATTCAACCTGTATTTGGTATACAACTCCAAATGTTTAAAAATGCATGAAAAACATTTCCCATCTATACCAACGAGGCTTCTTATTTTTGAAGAGACATGGTACTTTCCCCTCTTTTCATACCTGGGGGAGTAAGCATACTGTTGGAGAAGAATAGCACCAGGACAGCTACTGAGACAACTGAGAATAGTACAGTTGTGCATTCCCGTCTTCAATCAGTTATTCAGAAGGCAAAAATTATAAAGAGTAATAATTCTCAGAAGAAAAATGTTGGCTTATCACTGGCCTTCAAAATGTCATAACCATATGACTTTAAACTGGCTATGGAACCATTTCAAAGACCCATTAATGAGAAAGCAGACGGACAGACGGATGAAAACCTTGTAATTTCAATTTGCCAGATGCATTCTAACCCTCACACATTCCTGCTGTTTCTCTAGCTATTACAGGAAAAAGAGTGGTTTGCAAATGGCCACTGCCTTCTGACCTCTATAACCCTGCCTTGGGTCAAAAGGCCAAGCATAAAAATATATAAAGCTCCCTTTTAGCAAACTAGTGAGTCACACAAATAAGGACCATTTTCTCTCTCTGGTTTGTAGTCGACAAAATTACAGTTCCCCAGTAATTTAAAACTGAACACAAAAATAGAGTCCTCACATATACACGCTGAATTAAATTTATTTCTTTGTGAGGGGGGAGGAAGGGGGAGAGGCTCATGACTCACTCATACTGAGAAGAATATCTGTACTCTTCAGCAGCCAGACTGATTTGAAAGGAATCCATGAGAATGGGATTGGGTAGAGGAGGGAATGAGAGATAACTCCCACCTGGTTATTTATTTATTTCTGTGATTCTATCCTGCTAGGAATGCTCTCGCTGGACGTTCTGCAATGAGCAAGGGGTTGGACCTCATGACCCATAGGGCTCCTTCTAACTCGATGATTCCATTATGTGATATAGTTTTGCAAGAAAACTGTGTCACACTCCTTTATGCATAGTTCCCATGAATTTTCATAAAACAGGTACATCTGCATGTTAGGTTCTCTAACAGTACTCAAATGGGGATGCTTAACAAAGGCAGTCTTTGGGGGCTGCCATTCTGTGTAGTGCGGAGGGGAGTTCCCCTTGCAAATAAACCCTTGCTCAGTCTAGCGGCTGGGATTTCTAGTTGCTGGTTCCTCCCACCACCACCCCATGTGACATACCATAGCAACACAGGACTGCTGCCTTATTAGCTGTTCTAAGGTGGGAACAGCAGCAGCAACAACACGACCTATTCTACTTTGGGAAGAATCCTGAGAACAACACTAAGGATGGTTAGGGGCAGAGGGATAATTTTGAATGGTTTGGCTTGCAGAGAGATTTCTAGTGCCTACCATGTTTGTCTCCTGTTGTACACCCGCAGTCTCATTTTCAGGTATTCTTTGGGAAGCTTCAGCTACTGCTGACCTGGAGCTGCTTCTGAGTATATATTGTAACAGAAGAGCACAAATGTCATGAAGACTAGCTGACTTCCTCCAAGAAAACAAAACGTAGTCTGATGATTGCGAGTGCGTTGAACCTGCTTATCATCTGGTCCACTTAGAGAAGATGAAAGGTGATACAAATATTTGTTGCAAATCTAAGGCCCTTTCCACACTACACTGTTATAGTGCTATTATTCCACTTTCAACATCCTGTGGAATTCTGGGATTTGTAGTTTACTGAGGCCCACGAGCTCTCTGGCTGAGAAGCCAAATGCCCCTTCCTAAACTGCAAACTCCAGGATTTCATAGGATGTTGAAAGTGGAACAATAGCACTATAACAGTATAGTGCAGAAATGGCCTTAGAAGCACAGCAATGGAGAGCACCTGGTCTAGTTACCTGCAGAGCTAGAACATCTACCACAGGTGATCGTCCAGCTTCTCTTGGAGGTGAAACAACCATCCCTCTGCATAATTCAATCTGCTCTCACTATTAACAGCTATTCTAATGTCCAGCTGAATTCTGTCTTTCTGTCACTCTTACACCCAAGGATAAATCCTCACGTAGTGTTATCCTCAAGGCAGAAACTGACTCAGTCCTTAAAGCTTTAATCAGAATTAGTGCTCCATACTGCTGACCATGTTCAGAGTGTCTTTTCAATCAGCTTCTGTTTTTTCTATATCTGCCCTTCTGTGGTCCCAAAGAGGACCATCAGCTTGGTGGAGTACCTACAGCCAGGCACAGTAGAGTGAAAGAGAGGTCCTAATGAGCAATTTGCTGCAATAAGTTCTGAAATTTAGATCATCACCTTTTGTACCTTGACACCCATATCCACACACACCAGGGAATGAAGCCAGTAGACAGAGATTATGGCTTGCTGAAATCTGTGGCCAAGAAAAAAACAACAACAACCTTTTTCCAAAGTTTTGGATGAATGGGCATAAAAGTTAGTAGTAACCTTTCAAGAAAAACACTCTTATAATCCACCCCTGCCAACATTTTTTTCTCTCTTGGAAAAAAAAATAGAATACATTTTCCATGCAAAAGCAGATCTGTACCATGCAAGACCTAAAAGGATTGTTAGCAAGGATATTTTTAGCTGCTATCTCATCTCTCTTATGAAATTTACATCACTCACCAATCCCTGGAGAATTATTTGCTGGTTCGGGGCTGGTAATGGATGTGCACATTATGTCAGCTAAACAGGAAGCTGCTCAACGCCTGCCTTGGAAGTGCTGGTATGTGGCATGCTTGCCAGCCAAGATCTCTTTCTCAGCCTTCTCAGGTTTGTGAAGGACAAGCAAGGTCTTAAATATCTTAAGTAGCTTTGCCTGGGGGAAATATTAACGCTGGATTTTATAGGGTGTCTTCCCCTCCCCCTTCACATGCCATTTGGAATATGCTCATGTGTGATGTTTATGCAACATGAACTGTTTTTGTTATTTATATTTCATCATACTTCAGTGCAACATTTACTTTCTTTCCCCAGAGCCTTGGCTGGCTGCTCTTGCCTGATTGCCTCAAAGCCTCAGACTGATTCCTGAGCGCAATGTGCTTTCACACAGCTCAGATAAAAGGCTTTTGCTTCCAAGTCGTGACGAGGATAGGGCCAGAGAGCATGCCTCCATCACAGTAGCAATGATGACATGCTGACTCATCTAGGAGAGATCAAACTGAGCATTGACGTGAAAGCCCAGAACCAAAAATCGCCAGTCTCTCTTACTCCACTTCCTGAAGAAAAAAATTGTCTGGATTAAAAATACTATACAAGACCTAAGGTGTGATGCCTCACACTTGGTTTGATAGCCAGTTTCCACACTGTTTCCCCAGGGTATCCTACATTAAGTGAATATCCTTTACATGTGAAGGGAACACATGCTTTGTGATGCAGCCCACCTAATCAGCAAAGATGTGGCTGATCGCAGCTCTTGGTGTGCCTAGGGATATATCTTCTGTCTACATACTTTTGGCCCTTCTCTAGACACTTTTGCCACAGTGCTTTCAGTGCACTGAAACTCAGCGGTGTAGTAGCTACAATTTTTGGTTGAAAGCCATGCACTAATAGTCACTTAGATGATAATGACATGTGGAAAAGCCTACATGTATCATAATGACCTCTTTGGAGTAAACGTAGCATGCAGATTGCTAAAAGGAATTGTATATATACTAAAGAGAAGACGTCACAGACATCTTCTGCCTGTATATGACAAAAGTCTTTTGTTAGTTTTAGCTCACAACTGAACATGAGAACTAAGAGGGTAATTTGCAGAGGCCAATCAACCAAGTAGGTGTAACCATCATTCCTATGGTTACATATACTTCCTCAAAGTAGCTCAGGCAAGTATGACTAGTAGCATTTCCTCCTAAGAAAAGCTCATTCCATGCCCTCACCCTGGTTCTTTTTTTTCCCCTAGAACAAAAAATATGCTATCCACTTATTTTATTAAGTTTATAAGGCTGGATAGGGAGTCCTCTTTCCATTTTGTGGTCATCCCTCTGATAGCTCAAGTTTTAGAGCAGCCACTGTGTAGCCCACATGTGTCAAACACAAGGCCCGTGGGCCGAATCCAGCCTACCAGGTCATTTCATGTGCCCCTCTCACCTCTCACACAGCTGCAGCACTCCCCCCACCTAGTGAGCTCGATCCCCATATTGTGGGTCCCTGGTGGCTGGTATTTTGAAGAGAGACCCAGCAGCCAGCACTCGCAATCTACTTCTACTTCTGATTGTTCCTCTGTTCAAGTCTCACTGTCAGAGCATTGCTGCAGGTTACCATGGCAATGCTCCACACGGCTTGCAAGAATTGGACAGAGGAGCAGTCAGAAGTAGAAGAAGATTGTGAGTGCTGGCTGTTGGGCCCCTCTTCAGAATACCAGCAGCTGGGGGCCCGTAATGTGGAGATTGGCTCACCAGGTACAGAGAGGGGCAGGAGGACAGAAAGAACCACAGGGAAGGGAGAGCAGAAAGAGGCACAGAGAGGGTCTGGGGGCAAAAAGAGGCACAAAGAGGGTCTGGGGGCTGGAAGAAGCACAGAGAGGATCTGGGGAACAGAAAGTGGCACATTTTGGATATACTAGCCAATTGTAAGTCACTTTACAGAGGTATAGGGAACATAAACTACAATCAAATAGCCCCAAAACGTCCAAGAAAAGAAAATTTGATGCAGAGGGAAGGCAATTTAAAAACCAGTAATAATCAAATGCAGAGGCAATTATTTAATATGATAAAAGAGTAGATACATTTATATAGTCTTACAGATACAACTGGCCCTTTGAGGGAAACCATAATGCTGATGCAGCCCAAGATGAAATTGAGTTTGACACCCCTGGTGTAGCCAGTCAGCAGTGAATCTAGCTTCTCTGAGGAACGTGTAGACAAAACTAGGCCCCATCAGATAGTAATAGATGAGGCTGTGGAAGGCTGTACTGTTACCCTGATTTCTAGGGGTCCCATCAGGGACACCTCAATGTGCTCAAAATAATAGGGAGTGGGAATTAGCTAGAGCACCAGTTAGCAATGCGAGAGGCAGTGCAACGTAATGAGATCTTTTACCCAGTGTCTACGGGGTCAGGCCGAGTCAATAATCAAACAGAAGTAAATGATAATTGTTTTTCTTTATTTATAAAGTCACAGCAAACGTATGCACTCACTCACTAGAAATTAAGAAATACTGCATAATTGCACAGTCACACACACAGTCCTAAGGAAATAAAGAGAGGAAAGTAGATAAGGGATTTTCAGGAGGATTTTTGGGGAAATACTACAGCTGGTCCTGTAGCCCGGTAAAAGGAAAGAAGCTTGGGAGCGTAGATTCTCAGCACGTAGAGTCTGAGGGGAGGCTCGTCCAACAGAGTGGCAGCAAGTCGGGAGGCAAGTCATGAGCAATCCGATGAGACGCTCAAACTCAGGGGTTCTTATAGGGGAAAATGTGCCTGTAGGGTAGTCCATTCCTGGGGAATACAATAGGTTTCGGGCTGGAGACAAAGCCTCCGAAAGGTCAGTACTTTAGATGATTGAATTATGACAGTGTTGTCAATAGCGTAGACAGTATGCAAACGCGGAGTGCTTGAGAGTTGGATAGTCCGCTTGTCAAGCTGCCTGCTCGGGGCTGGGGATCTTTTGTAAACAGTGTGCATACATAATGTGATCTTAAGAAGGTACTTGCCTGGAGGTCTCCTAAAGCTGCAGTCTGGCAATTCCTGGGCTGCCTGGATTTTGTTTTGAATAGTTCAGCTATTTTCAGCCGCGCCTGTGTGCGTGCTTGTCTGGGGGTCTCACAAGCACGTGGAGAGGAATGGGTAGTGAAGGCCAAATTCTTGATATCAAATGATATCTAATATCCCACAAGTTCGGACTAGAAACTACAGTAACAGTACATATTTATCAGATTGGATTTTCTTGGAAGATAAATAGAAGCAAGATTAGGGGCCCATGCATCCTTAAGTAGGCCCTGTTTTATAGACCCCCAGATGACAAGCAGCTGCTGAATTAGGCCTTTTGAGGTAATCTGCTGAAACCAACAGGGAACTTCTAGAAGCTTGGTTGTTGCTGGTTGTGGAGGCCTCTGCCAACCTTCCCTTAAACCCTGATGAGAGCCACATTAGCTCTTCCCTCTTCCTGGATATGTCTGAAGCTTGAAAAGAGTTCTCACGTACAGAGCTGTCTCAAGCACTTCCTCCTGGAAGATTTTCTCTTGCTCCCCTGGCTGCCTTCTGCTCTCCCCTTATGACTTCCTCCTCCTTGCTTTTGTGAGCCTGTGCTTTTTTAGGCACTAGTTCTGGCTTTGCCTGTCCCTAAGGCTGAACGACCAGCTGTCTAGGTAGCATCTGCTGACTGCACTGTTCCTAGGTGAGATAACAGGTAGTGGCCACGTCCGTGACTCTGTAACATACCTTCTAACTGCTCTGATTCGACAGGGACAATCCTGATTAATCCTCTATCATCTCGCTTTTTCAGCTACTTTTAAAATGTCTCTCTCTCCTCCTGCCATTGTCCCTATTTGTCCTCAACTAGTTCAGTTTCAGCAGACTGAGTTCAAACTGCAAAAGTAGTTTGAGATGAATTAATTCAGCAGAGGGGAGAGAAGAGGGGAGGATAGAGTAGAATTTTGCCTTTCCTAGTAGGCTCAGGCAAAAGCAAACTGCTAGGGTTTCCCCTAGTTTGTGTGCTTGTCCTGATTTATAACTTTTGCAATTTTGACCACACTCTGATGTTTCTTGGCCCAATTTTCATCTGTGAAATGTCAGAGAGCTGCTTACCTTCCAACTGGCACAGTTTTGCAGGGGCAGGCCTCATTCATCCTTTGTTGTCCCATTTTTCCAACTGCCTTTAAAATGTTCTCTCTCCTCCTCCCATTTCCCTCTTTGTCCTCTGCTTACTTTAGGTATTATAAACTGAGTTCAAAGTACAATAGCTGTTATAGCAGTTACATTTCTATACCACTTATCAGT
Organism: Cyclura pinguis; assembly: GCA_030412105.1. NCBI lineage: Eukaryota > Metazoa > Chordata > Lepidosauria > Squamata > Iguanidae > Cyclura > Cyclura pinguis. Next base: position 90,606,793 of record CM059601.1, on the reverse strand, counting down.
GCTAAGCACTCCCTACACAGTTTACAATGTGTTTAGCTAATTGGCCCCAGTTTGCAATCAATTGACTTTGTGGCGGGAGGGGGGAAGAGGGGAGAGACGGAATCTTGCCCTTCCCTGTAGACTCAGGCAAAAGCAAAATCCTGCAGCCTCTCCCAGCTTATATTTTTTCCTGAGTAATAAGCTTTTGCCATCTTAACTACACTCTTTATGTTGTTCGGCCACATATGTCCTGGTTTTCATCTGCGAAATGTTGGAAGGTATATAGCTCAAAGGCCGATGCCAGCTGACAAAGTGGGCTATGGGCTTACAATATTAATGTGTCACTTTTCAAATTTTACACCAATGTAGAAAGGCTCAACTTTGGGCATCACAAAAAGATAGAAAATCCTTAGTGATTTGGTACATTATGCTTTGTTCTTGTTGTTACTACCAGGAAAGGGTCATGGGGTATGTCAGGTATTCTGTCTCAGGTGCCAAAGTAACTTGAGTGGCCTAGGGTACCATCCACATTGAGTGGTCTGGCTGGGTGGGAACATTGGCTGCTTCATAGCAGACAGCAAAGTGTTTTGAAAGGCCCTTTCTATATTCTATTTCATTCTCATCTATTCCAGAAAATTTCTGCTTTTATTAAATTATTTTAAATTTAAATTTAATTTAAATTAAATTATCAGCATTTCCCAGGTTGATGACTTGTGAGTTTGCTTTTGGTTGCTTATGATTTCAGTGAAACAAAATTTTGAATCATAGCACCTACTATACCATACCTTCCAGCCTTCCCAATGTGACAGGAACAGACCCAGTTAGTCCTTTGCTGTCTCACTTTCTTAGCTGCCTTTAAAGCGTCTCACTTTCTTTCTCCTCCTCACCCGTCCTCCTTTGGTTTTTTGGCTTACTTCAATTGCTGCTTTCAAAGTACAAAAATAGTCTGCACGCAGAGGGAGGAAGAAGGGGGCAGAGCAGTGGCATACTTAGCATGTTTGACACCCAGTGCAGATCATTTTTTTTAACATCCCCTCCTTTCTGCAGCAAAATTATTTTCAGTAATAATCATGAAATGAAACAAATGATAATAATGGGCAGAAAAGAAGTGCAGACAGCAAAAATTCTTTTTTTATTGAGCTTTTCATATGCAATAATGATAATATAAACAAACTGTAACCCTGCCTTTACACTTTCCTTTCTTCAATAGTAATTCCAAGTCTTTTCTATTTTTGCTAGCTGTATGGTGCTATCTACATATCTTGATGTTCTTTCGTCCAATTTTCACGTCTCCTTCCTCCAAGTCTAATCCAGCTTTCCATATTGTATGTCTAGTATATAAATTGGACAGGGTGATAAAGTGCAGTCTTTCCTGATCCCTTTGCCAATGGCAAACTGTTCTGTTTCTCTGTATTCTGATTTGACAGTGGCCTGTTGCTGTGAGTATAAGCTATACACCAGGACAATAAAAAATGTCATGGTACACCCATTTCTTTAAGAGTAATCTATAGTTTTTAATGACCCACACAATCAAAGGCTTTGCTGTAACCTATAAAACACAGGCCTTTTCTGCACCATAGTTGCAGACATCTGGTGTGGTTCCCAGCATCAGCTTTGCCAGGAGGGGAGTGCGACAGGAGCGCTCCCCTCCACACCGGCTGTCTCCTTGTTCCAGGAAGAGCGATGGCCATGCCTCTTCCTGCCACAGTGCAGCTGGGTAGTTTCCCAGGCTGCACTGGGGCAGGAAGTGCACCCATTGCACTTCCAGAGCCTCCACAGACAAGGTAAGTCCATGATGATGGCATGATTGCTGGTCATTGATGGGGAAAACCCATCAATGATTTGCGGCACAATTGTGCTGCCTGGGAACGGGAGAAGGACGGGACCATGACAATGTTGTGCATAAACATCATCACAGTCCCATCCTCCTCCCGTCCCTAAGGCAGGTTGGGAGGGTGGAGCAGAAAGGGCCACAGACTAATTTTTTTTCTGAAATTCTTTGATGCACTCCATTACCGAATCTATGCTTGCAGTATGATCCCTAGTGCCTCTTCCTTTTCTGAACCCAGCTTGGACATCTGGCATTTCTCATTCTATATATGGTCAAAATCTTTTTTTTTTAAAGCATCACTGTGCTAGCATTGGAGATTAATGCAGTGGCCTGGTGTTTACTGCAACTTTTGATGTCCCCTTTCTTGGGGACAGGAATGTACATTGAATATGAGGTATTGCTTAGTTTTCCATATCTCTTGGCAGATTTTAATTAGCATTTGAGTGGATTCCATATCTGTAGCATGAAGCAGCTCTATTGGCATCTTACCTGTTCCTGATTATTTATTTCTCCCAAGTGCTTTGAGTGCTGCTCCTACTTCACTTTCTAAAATTGTGGGTTTTCAAATGGTTCTTTCTTGAATGAGTTTGCCATCCTTTCATCTCTTTTATATAGTTTTTCAGTGTATTGTTTCCATCTCCCCCTTTTTTTTATTTCTTCTTAATTATTGTCTGTTCTTCTGCTGATCATATAGCATCCCCACTCTTGGTTTAAATTTTCCTTTGATTTCTCAGATCTTATTGCTAAATTCAACAGGGATGTTCTTCAATTTACAGTTTGACATGATGATTGATTTAGTGTTCTTCTTTAGCTTTACTCTATCAGCAGCCTTACAAAAAAGGAGGAAGATGCCAGCAGTATCGTCTCTGATATTTAGAAGATGGGATCTACACAAGTTGTCACTTATTAAGCTGAACACAGTCCAGTAGTGATGAGGAGGGACTTGAAAGAACTGATGACTTTTGGCATACTGTCTAGGCTACAAAATTAAATAATTTTTGGTTGCTTGTTGTGAGACTCCTGTTTGATCAGACTAGTAGGCTGCTTTTGCTTACTGGGTCATACTTTGTAGAAGTTGCTGTCCCTGAACATTCTGGAGCCAGGAAGCTGCCCCAGTAGAGTTGGCAATGGAGGAGCTTTTCCAGTTGAATTAAGATAGGGTTGGAATTGTGTGACCCTCCAGGTACTGTTGAACCATAACTCCAGCAATTGTCACCATTGGTTGCACTGTCTAGTGCTCATGGCAGTCCAGCAAAGTCTGGAGAGCTGCATAGTTCCCAGCCCTGGATTAAGGGCAGCATCATGCTACTGTAATCATCCTCAGCAAACTATTATGGAATCTATAGAATGTACAATGCTATAGAATGCCTGAGCAGTGGGCCCAGTGCCCATGCCAGCTGAGGGGTTCTTGGAGTTATAATCCCCCCAAATTCATTTACCCAAGCTCCGCATACAATGCACAATTAATTTGTGGAATTCACTGCTGCGAAACATGGTGCTGGTTGAGATGGCTTCAAAAGGGGACCAGAAAAAAGTAATGGAAGTTGAATCTATCAACAACTCCAGTTCATACTACCTACATGGAATCCTCTGCAGTCAGAGGCAGAAAGACTTCTAAAGATCAGGGTCTGTGTGTTCACATACCTTCAAATTATCTGTCGACTTAAGACAATCCCTTGGATTTCAAAGGATTTTCTTAGGCAAGGACATAGGAGATAAACCACCAGAATATGCTCTGTTGCTTTTCCTACTCTGTTATATGGTTTGAGTCCAAGTTGCCTGCAGGAATGCCTCCTCCCATACAATCTGTCCCATATCGTCCTGTCCTTTGGAGGCCATTTACTTAAACTAGCCCGAACTAGACTGGCAACAGTCACCCAGAGGATCTTTTTGTCTGTGTAATAACCTGCTGGAAGAGATTTGACAGCAAAATACGTTGTCTGGATTTTAAGAAGTACTAAAAACCTATCTCTTCCAGCAGATCTACCTAGTCAAATTTTAACTATGAATTTTAATTTTATGTATTTTAAATGGTTTTTTGTGTTTTTTGTGTTTTTTTAATCTATGATGTGTTTTTAGTTGTATTTCAATCTGTGATGTACTCTACTTCAAGCCTTGGGGAGAAGTAGGTAAGAAATAAAAAAAAAAATTCTTATTTTCATCACCACCACCATCATTATCTCCACCACCACCACCACCACCACCACTACTATTACTACTACTAGTTAGGAACATCTAATGGAAGCAGAACACTGTGTTAGAATTTAGATCCAGTGGAGCTCTTCTACATGCTTGTGTCAACCCAAGGCCTCTGACACTTCTGATTTTGCTATGGCTTTATCTTACAGTTTGCTGAAAGCTGGAACAAGGTGACCCTCCATCACAGACTGCAGAGAAGCTTAGGGGTGGCCTTGGGCAATCATATCAGCTGCAGCTCAACTTCCTAATCTTATTGTCTCTTGGAAAAAAAATAGGTCACCATCAGAAAACCAATTCCCCATCAGTGCCTACAGGGTTCTTGCTGTTGGTATTTTTTTTCCCCTCCCTTCTTCTCTGTCCTCTCTTTTGGTACAAAAAGGAAGTAAAATAGGAAACATTTTGAAGAAAAGACTCAGATTAATAGCAATCAAATCACTATTTCTATTAGTGCCACAAACGTGGAGAATGAGATTTGATACATTGTTAGGATATCTCTTCTGTCATATGGTAAATGCTTTCTGGAAAATGACCAAAGCTTAAATTAAAAGGACACAGTATTTTGTTCTGCTATTGATGCAAATGGCATTCTCCACCCACCCCTGAAGAACTGGGTGAGCAAACGCAGCTGCACAAGACTTAGAAAACAATGAGCAGCTCACACACAACAAATATATTTGGTGAACATGTTTAATATTACAGTAAAATATGCCATAATTTTAATCTCATTTTAAAGCCAAATATAACAACAGAAAAAGAACATCATTACTAAAGTTATAACGAAGGGACACAGATGTTTCCATTTTGGTAGCAGAGGACAAAATTGCAGTAGAAAATGGATCTCAAATGGTCATGGTGATTGGTCAAGCCAAGCAGCCCTAAATGTATTGTTAATTATTTCATATTTGTGTCTGTGATGAAGGTGGCATACGAACAGACAGCTTTTGTTGAGCCTGCCTTGGTTTTTGCTTTTGGCTTTTTGTTGCATTTGGCTCTGGCTCTCTAAATGGCACTCTGATCTGTAGCTTGGGTTGTTGCTTTGTCACAGGAAAGGGCATTAGTTTACATGATTCATAGGGAGCCTAAATATGCACAGTGTAGTAAGCTAAAGGGTTAGACTCCATGAATGCCCAGAAAGAGAGCTTGATTGTCCAGTTTAGTGTGGGTGTAAGAAAAGGGCAAAAGGAATAAGGAGTAAGAATCCTTGAGACACTTTTATTTTATTTTGTTTCAGTGGCAAACAATCCCATCTTCTCCTTCCCTCTCCCTAGTTTTACTTTTGTAAGATTTCAGAGTAAGGACTTGTCTCTTTTTTGGAAGTAGGTGTCTCTGACCCTTGAGACAGAGAGTGTGCCAATGCAGGTAATTAGTAATGAGTAAAAAAGGGAGGATTGAAATCACTTTAAAGGATATCCTTCTCTTCGCTAATGTTCACTAACTTCCAGTGGACCGAAAACTTGTTACACAACTTGACAGATTTGTTCATTGTACATTATATTGATTCACAGGAAGTCAGTTTCTCTTCAGCCTGGACAAAAATGGGCAAGTTTGGTTATAAGAACTAGCTTAGAGGATTATCAGTCTTGGAGCTACAGTAGAGGAGAATACAATGAAGCCTTTGGCTATTGTTAAGAATTCATTTTGCCTCCATGCCAGACTGTTTTAAGCCTTTAAAATACATTACTACTATTTCTCTCAGCCTGGGATTAAAATGACCCCAGGTACACAGTTTTTCTGTTTTGCTTCTGAGTTGTGTAAAACACATACACGTATAAGCATAGCCAGAAACAAAAAATCTGGGAAAATTTGAGCATTACAATCAGCAGCTGTGCTTGGAGTGCGTGGCAGGGGGGAGTGAGGGGGAGGCAGGGCTACGGCACGGGGGGGGTGGCCATGGTGCGTGGAGGCATGGGCAGAGTGCATGGGGTGTGGCTGTGGCACGCAGGGGCATGGCTACGAGCCAGGATGCCCAAAAAACATTGCCGCCGGGGGCAAACCACCCCCATCGCCCCGCCATTCCTATGCAACTGATTACAATCTTCTTCTGAATTGCTGCACAATTTTGGGTCAGATGAGGCAAGGGGCAAACCCAGACTACTTAAGAAGACAAGAAAGTCCCAGATTTTGTTCCAATTCTTTGGTATTATTACTATTATTATTATTATTATTATTAAGATCAATGCACATTGTGTTTATCCCAGAATATTTTTTGTCAGGTTCCAGTACAGAGACTTTTTATACCAGCTTCCCAGGTAAGTTACTTTTCACCCAGGATAAAACTGGAAAGAACAGGAATAAAATTTGGGACTTTTCAATGAGTCAGGATGTGATGTTTATTTTAATGTATATTCTTTAGAATCAAAACATTTTATATCTGCAAACCATTTGTCATCATAAACCCAAATGGTGGTTTATAATTAAGCTCTGCCCCCCCCGCCCCCATTTATATGCACTTACTCTCAAGCAGTGAGCAAATGAAGGTTACTGCTCAATGGTGACAGAGCTTCACCAAGGGCTCTGACACTTTGTGATTCCCATTATGTTGTGGGGAGCTGGTTTATATATATGTTAGTTTCTGTTGACTGTTTTTTCTTTTTTTTTTCCGCTCATGAGAGCTGTCTGTCTTTTTTTTTTTCAGGAAAAAAAAGCAAGAATGACTCTGGTTGATGAAGCTGAGCGCAAAAACTTTTTTGTGACCTGACACTCAGAACACACCATTGCTCATAGGAACAGGTGAATCTCAAAAGTGTGTGTTCATGGAGAGGGGCAGCAAATCACAGCAAATGCAAAATGTGAATTGTCTCTGTCATAACATTGATACTGTCATTGCTCCAGTCTAGATGATATCAATCAACACAGCAACAGCCAAAAGTCACATTATAGCTCAAAGTGTAATGATCACAGCATGCTGTGATGGAAGGTGCTTGCTGAAGCCTCACCCAATTTTTTTTAATGGAATAGAGAAAAAGTCTTCCTCCAGTGTTTTGAATTCTTCTCATATGATTTGATAAAGTTGTACTTCATAAAGAATGCTGAAATGAGTGTATACCTTATATATTTAAAAACACATAGTGTTATGTATATAACACAATTTTACTGTTTTGTGCAGTAAAATATCTTTACTAAAGTTCTTGATTAGTATTTTCATGTAGGTCCCTTTTAATATGGGGATATCACTGTTCAGTGTCTATGAATATGTATGTGCCTTCAAGTTGCCTGTTGACTAACGGTGACCCCATTAATTTCACAGGGTTTTCCAAGGCAAGGAATATTCAGAGGTGGTTTCGCCAGTTCCTTCCTCTGAAATATCACAAACAGCACCTGGTGTTCATTGGTGATCTCCCATCTGAGCACTAATCAGAGCTTACCCTGCTCAGTTTCCAAGACCAGACAGGATCTTATGCCTTCAGGGCATTCAGGTCCTTAGTGCTCGGTACTAAGAGGTTATAAGTACAGAGTAAGTACAGAGTAACAATGGAATAATGGAAATACTATGGCAATAGATGATGAAAAGGGGCCTAGTATTTGGGCAGTCCTCTTCTAACCAATACTCTGGGCTGACAGATGCCAGTACAATACTGATACCTTGTACAAACATTAATAAAGAAGACTATGACCAGAATCCTGTGTGTTTTATGTGTGTATAAATCCTTTTTTGAGCAGCCACAAAAGGCTGTTCCCTAGCTTCCTGTGTCCTATCCAAAACAACCCTCTCAGCCAGCAGCCAAGTCCCATGGGGTTGCTCCTGCAGTGGAAGGTTGTGGGAGGGAGGGTGGAAGGGAGGGAGGGAACTGGGGAGCAGGTATGGCTCCTTGTTCTCCTGTAATTTTCTGGAGAGACATAGGTCTCACAGAGCCTGAGGTAGTGGTGGAAGGCATGGAACTACATGTGCGGGGCAATTATTCTGTGTATACCACATCCTCCAACATTTCACAACTGAAAACTGGGACACATGTGGCCAAGCAACTCTTCCTCCTGCTTTGCTAATTGAATGCAAACTGCTTTTGCTCTTTGAACTCATTTTATAGCAATGGAAATAAGCTGAGGACAAAAGCAGAAAGTGGGAAGAAGAAAGAGAAATTGGGGCATTTTTAAAAATGATGAGCCCCATGTGTCCATAAACCCATAGTAGGGATCTGATGCTTACTGCTAAAAAAATAGGACATCTCAAGCTGCACGTACTTACTTACTTACTTATTTATTTAATGATTGATTGATTGATTGATGGGAAAAGCCTGATATGTTTCAGCCTGTCCGGTCTCTTAAGGCCTTCTTCAGGTAACAATTTTCATTCTAATTTCAGAATCTGAAGTCAAGATATTACTTAGGGTTTTTATTTGCTCAGTAAATAATTTAGGAATTCCTGGTTCAGAAATTTCAGAAGTTTGATTCTAAGTAACCTCCTTAAGAAAAGGCCTACATTTGTACTTTGGCTGAAATGCTTTAGATGTTTCTATTACTAAGTCCACCATCTTTTGAGCGTCTTGAGACGGATCTTTTGTTTCTTCTGTACTTTCCACTGGATGCTCCCCAGTTTTTGATTCTTTTGCTTATTGCTCTTGAGCACTGCAGCAAGAGGGGTACAAAGTAGGCCTTAACCTTGAAAAATTGCTAAAAGTATCAGTCTCTGGCCCCAGCCTTTTGGAGAAATGTTGAAAGAAGTAGATTCTGAGGATCTCAAACAATCCACAGAATCAAAGTAGGAAGCTGGAAAGATGCATCTAATTACTCACCACTACATATTGAAGTCTTCCAGTGTTTCTGTAATTTTCTTCTCTAAGGTTGGTAGATAGAGCTTCTATGTTTCCTTTGGGAAAGGAAACATACCCCTATTCATTTTATAATACTCTGATACAGTCACTTTTATCACAGCTCATAAGTGATTTTTTTTAACTTTTAAAAACCAGGTAATTTATATATCAATATTTCAAGAAGGGAAAGATGCAAAAGCAAACATTACACGTCAGCATGTGTCAAAACACATTAAACAAGAAACATCCAGGTGATGTTAGAGGAAAAGGAACACAGAAACCTGATATTTAGCATCAGTTAGTGGCTTCCATGTCAGTGAAACAGTGAACTCACTCTAGGTTTTGCCTTGGTTTAAGGAGCTATCCGAAGTGCTGAGTCTATTTAGGAACAGTGTTTAGCCTATGGAAAGTTCCTTTAAAACCTTGATGAAAACCTGAAGGGGATTCACTGCCCCACTGATATGGGAACCATCAGCCACCACTGCTGTCATTGTCTAGTACAATAGTGACTGCACCAGCAGTGGGGAGATGCAGGCCCATGGTATGGTCCAAATGTAGCCCACAACATTGCTCCAGATAGCCTAAAGGGTTTCCCCTTTTTATGCCCCCCACCTCATGTAGGAAGTGGGCTTGAAAACAGATTTCCACAGTGACCAGTAAAAACTTAAAAAAAAAAAGCTTTAACAAACTCTAGAGAGCAATTACAGCTTTAGCCTGCCCTGAATATCTCATGTCCTGCTCAAATAGCAATTAACCCTAGCTGAGTGGGGAAATCTATGATTAGTTCTAATTGTTGTATCCAGAAAGGCTGTGGCCACTGTGTGTGTGTATTACGTGCACACATGAATGTGTGAAGAATATGTCAGCACTTCAGAAAGTGATTTTCCCAACATTATCTGAAAATAACAAGAGAGTAAATCTGGGCCGTTCACCATTCAGAGCATGTGCTTTACCACAGAAGCACAGACCTTCCAAAGATCTTGCACCAGATTTCTGAAGCACTAGCTGCCTCCACTTACTTGGAAGTCTCACCTCCCTTAAAGAAGAAATAGGATACATACACTGCCTTGTTCATGAGCTTCTAAGAGGCATCAGTCTATGGCTTGAAAGACAAGATTAGAGGGATGATCGTCTGATCCAGCAAAACAATTTGCATGTTCTTATACCTTGCATTGTTACCACATACAGCAGCTTATGGTGGACAAAATCCAATAATCATTTGCTATTCTAGAGAATCAAACTGGTTTATACATAATCACTTGATGCAACAGCAGTGGAGTGATAGGGAGTTTACCAGTACTTAAGTAAGGGTATTTGAAATGTTCAATTATATGGTTAAAAACACAGGGGATTGAAGAGAAATAAAGTAGTATCTTGGATTTAACAGCATAGTTTAAGCCTATCCAAATGATTTCTTTCATTGTAATCAGAAGATCATATTTTAATGTTCAAGGAAGTTTTAACATGGGGTGTACTACATACAGTAGAGTCTCGATTATCTGACATTCGGTCATCCGACATTCTGGATTATCCGATGTCGCGGCTCCTTGGGGGCGTGGCTTTAGGCATTTCCGCGCCCCCAGACACGCCGCAAAACATGGTGGCCGCGACGGGCAAGGAGAGAAGGGCGAGTGAAGCCTCGCCCCAAAACACGGCCCCGAGCGCAGCGGTCGCAGCAGCGAGTAGGGCGAGTACCTCCAGGCCCCAAAACAAGGGCCAAAGCATGGCAACAGGTGATTTCAAGGTGATTTCTTTGACCCTCCGGATTATCCGACATTTTCGACTATCCGACTATTAGCCTGCCAGTTTATGTCGGATAATCGAGACTCTACTGTAGTAACGAAAAGATTTGTTAGTGTTTGGCTTACTGTGGACAAGACAATTTCTGGCATGGTTTGACTTCAAGTGCGAAGAGATAAACAAACCATGGAACTTCCATTCTTTGTTTGTATTTGTAAAACATTTTTTTTCCCTTTGGGGAGGGAGAAACAACCGAGATTTCTGATTTGGACATCACAACAAACAAGCCACAACAGAAGGCCTCTGATTTGTTCAGTGGTTCCTGCTTGCTGCCAGAGGACCTAGATCAGTGTTTCCCAAGCTCTGGTCTTCCAGATGTTTTGGACTTCATCTCCCAGAATCACTGATCATTCACCGAGGCAGCTGGGACTTCTGGGAATCAAAGTCCAAAACAACTGCGGGACAAGAGTTTGGGAATCACTGAACTAGAAAATGGTTGATAATGATAACTAGACAATGGTTGTTCAGTAATTCACTCACAACCAAAAGTACAAGCAATGCCTTGGGATGCTATAGGAGGATTACATGTGCAATACAGAGTGCTACCCTCATTTTTCTAGTAAAAGAAATTGCAGTTTTGCTGCTCAGGGGTTTATGAAGAATGAATTTAGCTTTTCTCCAAACTACCAAAGAGGAGGATTCTTTGTTTATCTATGTGAAGTTTCTCATAGCTGGGCATCTTCACTTAAATAGGAACAAGCACACAGACACTCAGATCAAGGCAAGAAAGTTTTCTGAACTTCCATATGAAATTCTGGGAACTGAAAGTGAGTATACCAAGAGAAAAATACACATACCTATTTTTTTTTAAAAAAAGTTGAAATTGATTTTTTTACCATCTCAAAAGCAAAAACAAAACAAGGAGTCAAAAGCACAAAAGGAATTTGGGTCGCACCTCATGTTATAAAATGTTTTCAGTTTATTTAATATCATGTTCTCCTACTCTGCAATTATACTGTATATTTTCTAAAAAAAAATTGCAAACAGATTATTGCATAACATTGTTTTCCAAATTAGCCCAGAAATATTTGCTAACTTCATATTCAGACACAATACGAAAGGTGTATCAATACTGAACGTTAGTTTTCAAGAGAGGTTTATGACAGCAGCTCTTTTGTGGAAAGCAGCACCCATTTAAGTATCTTTGTTCTTTGTTGTTGTTTTTGTCAGAAAGAACAACATCGGCAATAGAAACACAAACTGGAGAACTTCAATGAGTGTGTTCCTGAACTGTGACTATTTCACCGGGATCTCAGCGTGTTTGTGGACTATTTTGCATAATTCTAGAGACCTTCTAGGACTTAGCTATTACAGAGTATTATAAATATCACTGGGACACAGAGATGTGGCATTTAACATTATATCTAAGTCTATATAGTTGCACTGATGTTGTGAAATGAGCCATGTATACATGAAAAACAAAATAGTGATTAAAAAGAAAATAATTATGCACACAATGCAAAATACTGTATTTTAGTTCTGGGACAATTCAAGCATATACAGCATATACATAATAAAGCTCAGGATATTTTTTTTCCTTTTTGCATCATCTAAAAGAAGCAATTGTGAAAAGGCGAAATACTGTTCAAAACTCCACACCCACCTAGTGCATTCTGCATTGTTCACCTTTGAAAGACACACATAGCAACATACATTCACACGCACGCTCACTCACACACAATGGATACATTATTTGCTGTAATTTACAATATATATATATATATATATGGACTTTATAAAAATACAGAAAAGAAAAAAGGAAATTCCTTGCACTCAGATACTGAGCATTAACCCTTTGAGTACTAATTCCCACCTGCAAACACTGCAGAACACATTCATCTGACACACTTTTTATATATATATAACATTCCAAAAATTATAATAATCATCTGTTTATCTACACTGTAAGGAAATAGATTCTTACACATCCTAAAATGGAGGGACTCATAACATGCTGATTAAAGAACACACAGTGACTTGAACTCTATAGATGTTGACAAAAAATAATCCCCTACAAAGTAATCCCCCTCCCGAGGGAACAGCCTAACTTCCCCACTTAACCTGGTGGAATCCAGATGTCTCAGACTATAATGTACACTATACCAACTGTCAGACACATCTGGGTGGCACCAGCTTAGGAGGGACTGGCTTAAATTGTAAGCAATGTACGAGGCATCTGCTTGCACTTGCGTGATATGTCTGTGCATTTGTTCTTAATGGCCATATAACTTTGTGCTTGTTCTTTTTTTTTTCCTTTTTAATATTTCTTGACATATTTGACTGTTTTTTTAAACTGATGTCACTTTTGGGTTTTTTTTTCTTTTAGCTATATTATCCCATTCACATTATGTCACCATTTTATAGCCAAACTCTTTTAAAATATAAGGGTAATTACAATTCTATTTTTCACTGTGAGTTGGTGCTTTGTGTCCAGATGTTCATGGCTATTTAAAAAAAAACTTTGTCCAAAGCCTCAGGAATAGAGAATGTTGCTGAATGTCCTAGAGTGGAGCAAAATAAATCAATTAAAAATCCTACTGTTGAAGGTCACATTTTCATAGAGGTATAAAGACAACCCCACATTTTTTTTGGCAGATGGCTGAAAGGCATAAGAAAGAAGGGGAGTTCACTGAAAAAGTAATATATATATATATATATATATATATATATATATATATATATATAAAAATTATACTCCTTTACAGTGCAATCCTATGCATGTTTACTTGGAAGCAAAGCCCATTGGGTCTTACTTCCTAGAAAGAGCATTCAGAATTGCAGGCTTAAAGTGGTATAGCATTTCCTTAGCTGACTGCCAATGGACTACACTGTTATTATCATTGTTATCATCATCACAGAAAACTGCATGTACCTGTCTTCCCATCTCTAAACCAGAGTAAGCAAACACTCCAGTCAGAGCTAGGGGCTTCTGAGTTCCAGTGCTCTTCAGCAGGGTTGACATAAGCAGGTCCACAGCTCATTTCTTTCCCATTAAATTCTCTGGGTCCTCCAGTTCCTTCACTTGGGTTGAATAGTGCCCTAACTAATTTGTTAAGTAAATGACAGTAAGCTGACTGTGTTCCTCAAAAAGTTGATGATAAAACTGTACTTCCTTTTGTTTTAGAAGACAGTGGTGGGAGAGCTTCCAGACTGGTTCCGAAAGACATACTTACAGAAAAGTGGAACTCATGAAGACAGCTGCGATTACACTGCACCGTGCCCCATACAATGAATAGTGCATGCTCTGTAGAGACATTAGAGTGGACCCTTATTAAAGCTATCATATAACCTTAGACAAAGGATTGTGCCACTTAAACTAGTGCAGTAGTGCTTTTCCTCATCCTTTTCGCTAAATTCAAAATGCTCTAGATTAATACCAACATGATGGTCACAGCCTTTTATAATTTTTTTTTTCCATTTTACACATGTTTCACTAGAAAACAGCAAATGGTACTATTCTGACATGTGTCATGCAAACAAAAATAATCATAATACTAGTTAAAAAAAATAAGTACAACCAATACAGCACCATAGATGTTAACAAGGGACATTACCTAGTATTTCTCTCAAACAGATGAGATGTAACAGGAACTGTACACTATATGACTTCACAGGCCATATGCTACAGAAGGTCTTTAGAGGCAGTATCACTTTTGGAGGTCTAAATAGCTGTGTTACTTTGTTTATGAAATTCTCTTTTTCTCTGCTACTGGAATTTTGGAAATCAATTTTACAACAATATTTTTTTTCTTTAAAAAATTAACCCAAGAAGGCTGTGATGCTGATATGTGTATAATGTCTGATGCAAATGCAGATTTAAAAAAAATAAATAAAAGGGCAACAATAGAATGTGTTGTAACCAAAGCATATTGCCTCATAGTCTCCTCCCCAGGTTTACTTTTCCATTCCCATTGTCAGACACGTCCCATCATTTCTCTAAAAATAATTTTGAGGCTGCCACTGGTTTTTAAAGCCTCTAATTATGAAAGCAATAGGTTGAAAACCTGTACAGTTTGCTGATGTACTACACAAACATGTAGAATCTTACTCAATTTAGAAGAAAAACAAAGATCAACAGTGTGCAATCCTATGTGTGCCTACTTGCAAGTAAACCCCACTGACTTCATCAGGGCTTATGCCCAGGTAAGAGTATACAGGCTTGCAGTCTGAGATGGTCTTAGATGCAAAAGGAGCAGCACAGCACACCAACTACACAGTAGTTTCATTCTTCCAAGGACCAGTTTTGATATTTCCTGTGCTATCTGAGCTGTAGACCATGGCTTCATGCAGATTCCCTTTTAAAATCCCATTGTGGCTGGTTGTGCTAAACGGCAAGGACTGTGTCCGTGGATGCATCTCAAAATGAGCTGCATGGTGCACTATTGTCTCACTTTCTGGCATTTTAGCACAACTATAGATCACAGTACTTGCATCGCTACTTTCAGGCTGGCTGAGGGTAGGGTAGGGATCATTTTTTGCACAGCATGGCCGCCTGTGGCCTGACTGACTATCATGTGTGCTGTGTGGACTGTCTGTGTGGGAGCTGTGGATGCTGCCATCAATGCTGGAAGGAATATGGTATGCGTACTCTCTTTCTCCTGCAGACCGATGCCGGCTGAAGTAGCGTGGCTTAGTTCTGCTTTTCAGACATCGGTGAATGTGCATGTTGGGCCTGAAAGTCCCCTCGTTGTGCACATGGATGTGAGCTTCATCTTCCAGGAGTTGATCGCAATGCATTTTTGCACAGCAGGGTGTGACTGGCGAAAGGCAGTTGACGTGATTCTGAACAGCTTGCAGATTGGTAAGTTTGCATTGACTAGCAGCTGGGTGACTAAAAATGGCAGATTTACTAGGACAGGGTGATTCCTGAAGACATGGAGCATGGACCTGACCCTCCCCATTGACATTAACCTTTGGCCGGACATTAACTTGCACAGAGTATGTGTTTCTTTTAGATGGGCAACAAGACCACCAGCAATGCCACACATCATCTCGCTTTGCACAGTGATGGATGAGGATGAAGAGCCCCAAGGTCACACAAAATGCTCCATATAAGCAGCTAAAGATCATATCCAAGAAATGTCCTTGAGAAACAGCAAGGGCGCCAAAGGTCCAAGTGGCTGTAAACAAGAATAAAGTAAATGCAGCAGCTCGAAGCTGAGCCTTAAAGGAGTGCTCATTTTCCAGCAAGGAAGAAGAAATCATTGAGCAAGTAGCCTGGGAGACAGATCCTGCGTCTGTGATGTGGCTGTGGCCAACCTCAGGGCTTGCCAGCCTCTGCTGATCTTCTGTCCTTTCCTTCAATTCATATTTGCGTTCTGGGTGGCGCCTCAATTGCACGTATGTGCAGAGGAAATAAATGCATGTGACCAGGACAATAAATGCAACTGGTCCATAGAATGCACCGAGGCTTGGTTCCCATGCCATCCAGCAGCTGGAGTGGAAGAAGAAACAAACCCAGGAGATTTAGAGAACATGAAATGCAATAAATGATTCTGAGCCCAGACTTTCTACAGAAGTAAAATATACAGTAAGAAAACAAGTATAATGGTAGAATCACGTGTAGAGCATAGTGTCCTTAAACTAGTGGTTCTTAATCCAGGAGTCCGTGGACCAGCAGCAGTAGCAACAAGGATGCAGCAGCAGGGATGTGTGTGTGGGTGCCAAAACTGCTCTCTTGTTTGGAAATGAGAGAGCAATTTGGGTGCACACACACACACCATTCATCAGGGTCGTGGCAGCAGAAGGAGAACTCTTTTCAAACTTCCCTCTCAGCTAGCAGCCATCTCATTGCTAAGTCAGAGGATGACCTAGTTATCATGGACACATCATTAGTATCCACTTAGTGTGGAGAGGAGAGAGCTTATCTTGTGGGAGGAGAGAGACAGGCTTTCTTTGATCAATGTGCAGAGAGTGGACTAAAATGGCGTGGAGAATTGTCACAGTGAAGGCAGGACTAGGTTGGCATAGAGGATCAAGGTTAAGGCAGAGTGAAGGATCAGGCTATGACAACAATTAAGACAGGATCTGGACTCCATGACGGAAGAACCTGGATCACTAAACCTTAAAATTCCTCTAAGTGTCTCAACAGGAGGTGTCTTAGCTGTACATAAGACATGACTTCATCACATATGTCTTAGTATGGTGTAGTGATTAGAGCATTAGGCTGGGGATGGGGAGGTCATGGGCCATGTCCTCAACGCATCATCAAACTCACTGGATAAGCTTGGGCAAGTGATTCAATCCTTCCTTCCCTCTGTCTCTCTCTTGGCCCAACCCACCTCACAGGGTAGATGTGAAGAGGAGGACAAAGAGGAGAGCTACACATACACTGTCATGAGCTAATTGCAGGGAAACACAAAACAAAACAAATTACTGTAAGAGTTGTTTGTGAATAGACAGCCTCAGAGGGTGGTATGCTCCCCCTCTTTGGAGGTCTGGATGGTATTTGCCTGCATGGCATGAGTCTGGACTAGATGACCCTTGTGGCCCCTTCCAACTTTAAGATTCTATGACTCTATGAAATTATTTTCCTTATTAAAATAATCAGGGCTGGCCTGACTACTGAAGTAGCCTAATGAAGTAGCTGATAATCTGAAAGCCGTCTCCCAGTATCTCTTGCAGAACCACAGAAGATGTTGGTGGCCTCTTTTTGGTCTGTCCAGATCAGCCATGCTGTGGCAGCATGTTTCTGTCTGGCCTTGAAAAGCAAAGGTATTTGAATCCACTCCTTCTCTCTCCCACACATGTCAAGCTATCCAGCTGTTTTTATTTAGAATCTAAAACACTTAGAAAAGGTTCACAGTTTCATATGATAAAAACAACATGTGGCTCCATATACATCCCTGACAAAAGTTTCAAAATCTGCACAATTTACACCAAGTAAAAGCGGAGCAAACCCCAGTGGAACTGTCTCTCTTAGGATGCTGTTATTTTCAAGGGGAAGCTCATCACGGGCCACTTCAAAAATCAGTTCCATAAAGAACATGCTGAAGTCAGGGCACCTACATTTTTATGCAGTAACATTATTAAAAATGAGTAAGACAAATAACCCACTGTGTAGTTGCTCAATTTGGAGCTTTTTTTCTCTCTCTCTCTCCCCTGAGCAATTTTATCACTCTACCTGCTTCCCAGATTTTCTGCTCACATTGTGATATCTGGTATTGATTACTTCTGATTAAAGTGATTAAGCTAAGGGAGCACAGACTCGGCAACAGTGCCAAAGGGAAAGTCTTTCACAAATTTATGAAAATAAATAATCAGATCTTTTAATACCCTGTTGATTATAAGTGATTGTCTAATCACAAGCATCAGAATAAATATGTTTTTAATATGACAGAATATCCAGAGGAGCCCCCACCATATTTAGCAGAATCTGCAAAGGCTTTTCACTTATCTTGTGCCTGCATCTAAACAGGAATTTATTGAAAGTATTTTCATAAAGCCAAAACATAATTTGATTTCCACCCCCCTCCTTGTTACAAATATAGCAACACAAGATATGCTAGAGGGTTGCTAAAGGGTTTTCCTCACCACTCTAACATGAACCGAAATATAGACACACAGACACAGTATCGATTCATTAGTTATACTTATCATCCCCCTTTCATTCAGTGAGTTCTAGGCAGCTTACATGATTTCTCTTCTTCTCATTTATTCTCACAACACCTATTTGAGGTATGTCTAGCTGAGATTTGCCCTCCCAAGGTCATCTGGTGAATCCATGGGTTCAATAGCAATTAGAATTGGGATCACCCAAATCCCAGCCCGGCACTGTAAAACATCAGCACTAGGCAAAGTAATGGTCCACAGACCAGTAAAGACCTGCAAGCTAATTGACTGCTGGTCTGTGGCAAGTTTCTAGGAAATTAATGGCAATACAACAATAATAACATGGCATAAATAAAATGGTACTGGTCCAGGTCATATTGGGAAAAAAAAACTCTGAGCCACTAAATCAGATAGCTTGAGAAGCACTGTACTGGCTCTCAAATTGCCTTTCCAAACATCATTAGAACCCAACTAAACCAATGCTTTGATAGTCTCCTAGTCCACTAATCAGGAATATGCAACCTGATGTATAGGGTCCCTATACAAGCAAGAGCTCTGTTGTATGAATTGACATACTCATGGAGCTCTAGATTTGGAGCATAATGCTTATGTTTAGCAAGTGAACTTTTAATTGGCAGTGCCCATGTTTTGCTTTTATTGTCAGATCCACAACAAGCTGCCTGCTCTCTGAAAGGGTCACTGAGGCCATGCTTGAACACCTTTAGGCATATTTAAAGAAATCACTGAAGGATGTAAAGTTTAAAAGGTAAAATCTGGAGCTCATGCTGTTGGTATATGCTTTACAGAACACTCCTAGAGAGCTACATTGATGCAATAGCCAGAACACTGTGTACGCTCCAATACTTCACAGATGAAAACCAGGACACGTATGGCTAAGCAACATCAGATTGCGTCCAGGCAACAAGAGGGCGAAAATTATTAATCAGAAGGGGGAAAAAACTTCTATTTTAAGCAGAATAACCCAGGAATTTATGGATCGATTTTAGGAAAGCCTGCAAAAAGAGGAAAAACCCACAAATTAATGTATACAGTACTCTGTGTGTGTGTGTGTGTGTGTGTGTGTGTGCGTGCACACGTGTGTGCGTGCACTGAGTAATCCACTCTCTTCAGACCTACATGGTTGCTAGCAAGGCTAATAATGTCACTCTGAGCTAGTCTGAGGAAGCTTTGGATACTCATATAGTTCTCTTTTCCTTCTCCTTTGTTTCAGAAAGGTGGTAAGTCAGCCTTAACTCTGGAAGACCAGATAGCCCTCTAGTCTATAAAAAGTTAGGCCATAAGAAATGTGTTAGCTCTTAAGGAAATATTAAGTGCTAGGTCTCTGCTCACTAGAAAAAGAAACGAACTCATCACAAGTTGAGGCTCACAACGAGATGAGAAATGAACTCAACACAAGTCAGGGCTCACAATGAGATGTTACCATATATACCACCCTCCACCCTCCTTGTAGTACCTACATTTCAGGCCTCTTGGGACAGGGGGTAGTTTCAGGTGTGGAGCTACATAGGGGGAAACACCATTCTGGAGGATGGGAACACATTTCATTTCATTGCATTTCATTTTATGTATCCCTCCTTCTCACAAGATTGCTCAAGGCACAGTACATGGATCCCATCCTCTATTTTATCATTAGAACAGGCCTGTGAGACAGCCAAGCTGAGACATGGCGACATGTTCATAGTCATGTAGGCTGGGATTTGAATGTGAGTTTCTCCAGTCCTGGGGCCTTTCATACTTCCCAGCTATAGTGCCTTGATTCCACTTTAACTGTCATAGCAACATCCTATGGAATCCTAGGATTACAAGTTGAGGGCAGGACATTTGGAATCCTCTAACAGAAAGCTATAGTTTGCCTCAGCAAACTATAAACCTCAGGATTCCACCAAATGGAACCATGGCAATCAAAGTGGAATCACAGTGCTATGGTTGTGTTCAGCTGTGTACAGAATAATGCTAGCTGCTTTGGGATCCATACTGGGAGAAAGGTGGGATATAAATCAATCAAATAAAAAAAAATATAAGTATGAAAGAGCCCCTGGGCTGGCATTCTAAACACTACCCTACAGTGGCTCTCCTTTCATTCCTCTTCAAACATCTTTCAACAACGTGCTATGGTATCAGATTAATTTTATGTACTAAATTAACCCTTACCTAATCCCTCCTCCAGGATATTCCCAACAAATTGTTTAGAGGTGAAAAATTTCCTTTCTCTCTCTGCTCTCCATTCCCATCCACTCAACTGACACCCTAACATTATGCATCTCAAGTTCTCCCCATCTGGACCTTTTTAATTCTTATTACAGCTTCAACTGCCACCAATATTTTATTAGTCCCAGGATCTATGGTACTTGTTGGGCCATTTTCGTCCCTTAATAGTTTTCCTTTTCTTTACAATTTTACACACTATTGTGTATCTCGTGTGTCCCTGATGTATGTAAGGACTATTGCCTTGTTTTGGGGTGATCCTCTTTTGCTTTCAGACTGATAGGCATTGAGCCACCTCAGCCTGCTATTAGAGGGAACAATGATGATGCCTGATAGCTGGAAAATGTTATTGATATACTTACAATTGGGCTCCCGCGTAGCTTTTTATCCCATAATTATTTATGTTGGTTGCTGCTGTAATTCCACAGATAATAAAAGGAACTCCTCCACTAATCAGATAAAACCTGTTGAAAGACAAACTGAGACATTAATTTGCTCCACTTCAAGTAAACAGTATTCTTTGTAACAATATTTCATACTCAAAACAGCTACCTATGAGAGTGTAATGTCCAATAAGTTCTTACCTTTACATGCCCATTGCAGTCAGAAATAAATGATCATTAATGGTACAATGCCAAGAATCACAAAATGATAGCTATGGGGCAACAGGGAGTTAGTAATGTCCATTTGCTTTCAGAGAGGAGACTCAGCATTAAATTGTAAGGTGCACTGAGCCCCAGTTTTGGGGTGTGGGGGGTGAGGAAGGCAAAACAATTTCACAACCCTAGATGAGTTTCCATTCTTGGAAAACTTTCCTTCTGCCTTTGGACATATGATGAGTATGCAGAAACAACACTGTTTACGTTCCAAATGTGGAGAAGCTGAAAAGCAGGAGTGGTGGTGGAGCAGGAAATAGGTCATCACTCCATAGTATAAAAAAACCTAATGTTATACTTCAACCAAAGCATTAAGGTTAGAAGCCCAATGTGTTACCAAACACTACCACCTCTCCTATGAGAGATGCAATTTTCATAAACTGGACTTATTAATGACCAGAGAACATGACTGGGGTCACACTGACCAGGGACAGATTTGGGATAATGAAAGTTCAGATAGGATTATGTGGAAAACCCCAACGTTGATGGATTGGTGCTAATTCCTTCACCGCTTCAGGCTCTTTGCATTTTTGACCACAATGGAAGACAAACTGCTAGATAAAGCAATCAGAGACCATCTCCTGATTGTACCCTAGGGAGATCTTCCTTATACACCCTACCTGACTGAACATTAAGAGACTGTCATTAATCCCATCAATGTTTTGTCACTTTGGAGTTAAAGCAATCAACCCAATCCAGATCCCTTTGTCAGTCCTGTGGGAAAGCCATTGAAGCTTTGTCAGCACACTCCAGGGTATGAAATAGGGTATATATATCCTAGCTTCAACCCCAGACAACTGTAGCACGTATAATGTAGTCCAGACTGCTGCTCCTCCATGCTACCCTCAGATGCTGTCTGAGCCGCACCAGTGAACCTCTTTCTTAAAGACTGGCAAGTATCACCATTTCCATCCCTAATCTCTTTCTACACAGCCTTTTTCACCTCACTTTCCAACAACCTTGTATGGTTCTTAATAATGTCTGATTTCTTGTATGTTTGTCAATTCAACTAAAACACTTCGTTTAACTTTAACTAGAGTCCTCTCTACAGTTAGTATGATATATATAGGTGAAAAGATCCTGCCGTTATCCTCCTTGCTCAGGCCTCCCTTGAGTTATAATTCCCCAAACTCTAAGGAGATGCTGGCATTGTGAGTCGACCCCAACATTCCCCACCTCTTCAGGTAACAATGACCAATTCAAACACACCATCGAAATCAGCAGCTCCCAGATACACCTGAAATAAAGACAAACATGCTGGGCCACTTTGTAAGTTGGCCCCACAAGACACAAACACCCACACTAGAAGCTCAAATCCAAAGCAGCCTCACCCCAAGAAAGGTACTCAGTCACACATTCATCCCTTACCCACATAAAACTACTGTGCCAAACAGAACACATGCTGAAGCAAGAGGGAATGCATCTCTACTCCCACGAACCAGGGCTTGGCTCTCACATACCACAACCCAGCCCTCCATTATCATGAGAAGGGGGTGCTATGTATTTGGATATCTCCTCCCTCCCCAAAAAGTATACACTAAATAAGGTAAGCAGTCACACACACATACACATGACACAGACACACAAACAAAATTATGAGCCAGCAAAGACCCCTCTCCCCACAAACAGGCATTTAGCTATAGAGGGCAAAATGAGAGCACTGCCCCACCAATAAGAATTCTGCCCCCCCCCCAAATGACATTTTCCTTCAGTTCTCAAATTTCTAGTATTAAAGTAACTTAAAACTTCAGTTGAGCATTTAGAAATACAATTTAGTCATCCAAAAAAAAAAAAAAAAAAGTAGCAGGCATGCAAATACAGCAAATGTAACAGTTGTAGACATGAATGATTTTTAATGCCTCATTTTCTGCAATGCAAAGAAATTTGGGAACCAAAGAAAATTTTTATTTGGGAAGTCAGAATTCTTATCTGGGTGAACAATGCCTTCGTTTAACTCCTCTTCCCACCATACCCTTGCCTACAGATCTGACCAAAAAACACCATAGATTTCACCTAAAGCCCCAGAAGTATACAAAACATATCATTAGGAATATCATCCATGTCTCAGTTAAGCTATTATTTTGACTTGCAGCACAAGTTGTCTGACTTCATATTATATCACACATGCTAAAACCTGAGATGGGAATGCTGAAATTTTTCAGGTGTCAATAATTAAAACAGCCTGGGTTTTGCTTTGGAGACATCAGTGCACGGGAATAATTTTGCTAAGAACAGAGGATCTTTGTGGTATTTAGTCCTATCACAGACCTGGAAAATACACAGAGAAGTCAGGTCAGAACCAATGTCAGCTTCCAAATCCATGGGCATCCTCTGGTTAGCTGCTCACAATCACTACCACCACATCAACACGCCCCAAAGGTCAGAGCCAACACCAATTGGCTTAGTGACCACTTGTTTTCTTTTCCTCTTGCAATATCTTGGGATGGCATTGTGAAAGGGAAATTAAAGTGATGGGACCAAAGCACAAGGACTAGAGGCTGAAAAAAAGGATCAAGGCCTGGCAGCCAGGACCTGGTGCTTAATCAAAATGGATGACAGAATGCTGACACTGGAACCGGCCTTGACCCACAAAGCAATTTAACATCACATTGATGGTATAATTCTGAGAGGAAGAAAAGAGAGTTTAGGTAATCAACGACCCACTTTTGAGGCTCTTTTCTTTAGAGATCATAGCATAAAATCATTTTAAGATTATTTTACAAGCACAACTCATCATTGGGTCTGTGATCATGAATGAAACATTTTCACAAAGCTGTTGTTCTGAAAAGGATTTAAAGGGAACTGATCAGTTGCTTATGCAGAAGCTACTGGATGTACTTTTTCTTCTTCCTCTCTTTGTCTCTCTCTCTCATTATTTACTTGCAATTTGCGTGTAAGTAAATAATGAAGTGCATGACATCACACACTTAACTGGTTAAATATCACTTATTTAATTCTGGAAATCAGACTCATCCAAGTGTATGGAATGTATATTAATAATTGCCATAATTAAGCAGCGAATCATTACCCCAGTCTGTCATTAAGCTAAATCAGTTTCCCAGGAAATGTCTTTTTTATATATATAAACGCACTCATTCTGATATAGTTTCCCAAAAAGCAGAATACTGCAGCTCAAGAATACCTTTCAATTCTAAATTAAATTCTCCTCCCCAAAGCACTTTCCAGGAAAAGCCTGCTATAGCAAAAACTGCTCTGGACCTATTTCTGCACCTAGAGACCTAACTTATTGTATTTAAAAGTTTTTTATAAGCTTACTTTGGGCTGAAGCTTGTGGTATTTTCAAACATAAAAATCCAGTGATAATTTTTCACTTTTAATTTTTTTTTTAAAAAAAATGTATTCTACAACACTTTTAATACAACTATTCAACTATAACAGTTCTCAGAGTAGTCCACAATAATAACATCACATTTATAGGCAAATGATATTGCCATCTTAGGAAGAGATCCAAATGCCAAGTACTGTTAATACTTTCCTGCTTGGAGGATTCTGGGAGTTGTATTCTTAAAAAATGACTTTTCCAAGTTCTGGGAAGAAAGAGATGGCAGATTCTCTTCAGAGTCACTGTCCCTGTTGCCAGGGCACCACTGCTTCTGTAACTATTAGAGTGGTCAGTTTAATAACTGGAGAGGGCTCCTGTACCTTTAATAGTTGTATATAAGAGAGAATTTCAGCAGGTATTGCTTTTCCCACAACCGGGTAAAAAGTAACACCAGAAGAAATGCACTCTTTTGCACTACCATTACAGTTACAAGAGCCTTCTCCAGTTTTCACTGTGGCAACTCTAGCTTCTGCTGAATCATTATATAATTATTGCAGGTCAAGTCATCATATCAGAGTAGCAGTGGTGGTAGGTTTTACTCCTCGAAAAGAAGGAACAGTCTGCAAATAGAACCAATTTGACCTCCATTTTGATTATTATGTTGGAAGTACATTTCACTATTCTCAAAAGCCTCTGAATCTGAAACTGAAGCAGATGGGGGGAGTTTAAGGGATGGAAGGATGAGTTTAGAATATGCATGGGTATACTTCAAGCTGTGGAATTTACACTGTTGCTGTTTTAAGTTAGAATCTTAATGCCCAAAAGCTGGAAACAGCTGCAAAGTGGCAGCTGGGGAGGGAGTAAAGCCAAAAACAAAATGCCCTACTGTACAAGTGGGCAACTATATCGGACCTTGGGGCCACTTTGATGACTCAGGACCTTGGGGGGCACATGGACATGATGATGATGATGATGATGATGATGATTATACCACCATCACCATCATCTAAAGTGCAGCTGAAGGCTTCCAAAAGCATCTTAGGTACCCTCTTTTTTAGTCAGAAAAAGGTCAGTCTGTAGATTCTTGAGGTGCTGAGGGCCAAATTAACAACAATAACATCATAATGATCATGATGATCATCATCTCAGGGGGCCACAATTAGTGTTTGAGCCACACATTGCCCCCTTTGCCCTCCTGGCTCTGGCCAAAGGCTAGTTGTATTCCCACAGCAGCCAATGAGATGCCTAAGGCTGGCTCGTCCAATAGGTGAGGTGAAGAGTCCTAGGGACAGGCATTGTGGATGGGTGCCCTGAAATACCACCCGTATTGCTGGCACAGTCAGGGGATAACCATGAAGCAGAATGGTAGTGGAGATGACGCTGGGCAACACCTCTTCTCCTATCTTCGGCAGGAGAAACGATCAGCTGTCTTTGAGAAGCCCACAGCCCATCATGAATGCAACAGCACTCAGGTGATGCAGCAACTAGTATTCACAGGCATTCTGCCTTTGATCCTGGAGGCAGTATGTTGCTGTTATGACTAGTAGCTATACACAGCCTCAATCTATCTCTTTTAAAGCCATCCAAACTGAGGTTCACCATGACGTCCTGTGGACATGAATTCTGTGGTTATAACTATGTACTTTGTAAAGAAGTTCTTTCTTTTCTTTATCTGCTATATGGCCCCTGGTAGATTTCTGACCTTGCCAACCTACAGTGGCACAACTAAGTGTTGGCATTGGTAACTCCACACTTCTGGAAAGTTCTTTTTTCTAGAGATCCAGCCAAGTCTGAGCCTGCACCTCTCAATAGAGCTATAATTTTTTTTTCTTTCAACTGGAATTCAGCTGAAAGAGTGAGTACAACTTTAATTTAATTAGATTTTTTTTATCATTACGTATATTCTGTTTTATTTTTCACTATCTTCCCTTTCCCAAACTTTTAAAGATGTAAGACAGGAATTCAGATTAACTAAATGAAGTGCTGTTTCTATACCTTGGCTTTCGAATACGCCTCAAGTTAACAGTACACTCTATCGTAGTTGGAGGTCATATGCTGTCCCAATTATTGCTTGTCAGATGAGTTAGAACGCAGCGGGCAACAAGCCACACACCAAGCCTCTTCTTCCCCTTGCTACACATGAGAAAATACATCCTAGAAATGACATAGAGTGAAGTCAAATGCTTCCAGTGTACCTGAAGTACGCTGCATTGACATCCAGCCTGGCACACTGTCTGCCCTGTCTCATTGCCAAAAGAAAATTAAAATACTGTCTGGAGATGACAGGCTGTACAAATGATTCTTTGCTGTACTATCAGACTTCTTAAGGCATAGAGCAAACACCCCTCCCACACACAACAACAACAACTCTGATATATGTTGAAAAGAGAAACTCTGAATGTCTGAAAAAAGAAGTGTTTTAAGGGATACGAGGTAAGGGGAAAAATATTATGAAGGAAAGAGCTTACTTACAGCAAAATATAACAGGTAAGAAAAAAATGAAACCATCTAGCTAAATCCCAAATCATTACTGCTGTGAACCACTTACACAACAACTGATTTATACAGGCAAATGTGAAATCAGACTCTTACGTTTCAGAAAAAAAAAATCTGCAAGGGCAGATGGAAGGAAGAGCATAGGACAGAAAAAGCAATAATCTACAGCACAATCCTGAACATGTTTACCCAGAAGAAAGGCCTCTGTTGTTCACTGGAACTTAAGCAATAAAGAAAAGATCAAAGGCATGAACTGGACAAATTCAGTGAAATGTCTACGGAAAAATCTGAAGTATGATACTGAAATGCAAAGACAGACCATAGAGCAACAGAAGACTCCAAGGCAGAGGTTTATTAACTGGATGAGAAAGGGTCATAGGATGCAGCATCAAAATCGCAAACAAATGTGTGCATCTCTACTACAATTCAACAGAATCAAAAATGAGTTGTGCTTTGTATGTGAGCAATAAATGGCAGAATACTATGTCCACAAATTCGTTCAGGGTGCAATCTTATTTCAAATGCACTCTCACAGGCATTTCTCCTACACATCCCAAATGACACAAATGTGAGTTCCATAACAGCACATTAGAGCTCTTCTATCAGCTCACATTTGTTTCCCAGGGATATTGCTCCCTAAATGAATAGAGTTTGATCAAGAGATACCTAAAAGGATATAAGATATCAGATAAGAATCCAGAAATTATCTTGGTACATGAGAGCACTGGATGTTTTTCAATATGGACACTCTTTCATGAATTCTTTTCTGGTCACTGCAATCACTATTCTAAAATGTAATGAGATTTCCACTCTTCAGAAACAGTGAAACTCTGTATAAGATAAAAACTAAATGTATTTGTTACAGGACAAGCCTACCCTATCTACTGAATGCTGAGGAAGATTGTTCTGTCATGAAGCAGACCATTTTGCCATTTGTCCCTATGTAGAATGAAAAAGAAGCCACCACTCTTTCTCAGTCACTATGAAACTGGGATCTTTCAAAGTCACGAAGCACTTTCCCAACATATTGTAAGCAGTTCCGATTGCAATTTCCAGTTAAATAATAACAAACATCCCCAAAACCTACATGCAAATTTGTGCTAGTGTTTGGCTGTGTTTATATTTATTTGGCTCAATAAATGTTTAACATTCTGCAATTTCTGTCCTTACGGAAGCAATGGAGGCTGGTGGATTCCACACCAGTGGGTCATGGAATCTGCTCTGGGCTTTAATCTAATTTTAGTTGGTATACCCAAAGCACTGAACCTATTTTGGGAATTTGCATGCTGGAAAGCTTCCTCAAGTTTGGACTGAAATTCACTGCCCCCACCGATGTGGAAGCCAGCCCCTGCCTCTGCTGCTACAGAGAGAGGGAAATGGACACTAGACCAGTAGCATCTATGGGGGAAAAACTCCTGGACCAGTCCTACCTCAAAACAGTTTTCACACATACGGGGATCTGTGGCAGAGCATTCTCTGCCATTCCCTTTGTGCCTCTGTTCATTAAAGAGGAGAGTCCTGAAACATCCTTTTATAACTTCACCTCACATGGGCTTCCTGGTAGGGGAAAATAATGGTGCAGTGCACAAGTCTGTTAAGTGCTCCTCAATGTCTCCACTTACCTTTACTCATGTTTATTGATACCATTACAGAAACATGCATAGGAAATTGCATATATTGAGTCAGACCATTTGGGCCACCAAGCTCTTTATTGTCTACAATGACTGGCTGCAGCTCTGTAAGGTTTCAAAGATCAGTTATGCCTAAATTCTCCCTGGAGATGTTGGGGACAGAACCAGGATCTTGGTGCTCCATCATAGAGCTACAGGAAGCTTTGTTGAACTTTCAGTGATCTAAAACTTTTACTGTTTACTGTTGCTAATGAAATAGTAGGTTCATGCTCTTGAGCTCTCTTCATTCCATCTCCCTCAATTTAGAATTCCTGACCCACACTATATTAATTTTTGTTCTGCTGAACCAAAAGACCTCCTCCAAAAGAATTTCTTTAATAATAATAATAATAATAATAATAATAATAATAATAATAAGAAGAAGAAGAAGAAGAAGAAGAAGAAGAGGAGGAGGAGGAGGAGGAGGAGGAAGAAGACTATCTCTGGCTCCCTTGATTTTGATATATATTTTTGTGACACAGTGCACTATTAAATCCTACAAGCTGATACATATCTTAAAACTACCCAAGAAATTAAAAAGAATGAGACCAGCAATCATTTTACAAAAAGCAGACACTTTTATTCACATATGACATTTTGGATGGATTGCCCCAGGCTTACTTGGTCTCAATGATAATCTTTAGATTCTTAAACCGGAACCATGTGCTTTCTCCAAGCCTCAGGTGCTGCTTCATTGTTTTAAATGGAAGCAGCAAGACATTTAGCAAAATGTCCCCTGTAGCATTTTGGGAGCTCACAACAGTTTTGCTTGCCCTCTAGCAGAAGGAAGCTAGAGGAAATCTTGCCTAAATGTCACATTCAGTTATGAATACCAGCTCTTTCAAAGACTTAGAATTATGCAAATATTACAGCATTGTCACAGTCATAACCAACTTTGAAAAAGTATGGAAACATATTGTTCAAGACAGCATTACAAAAAACCAGAAACCTAGAAGCCCAAGAACTGGATGGTTGGTTCAAATCCATATGTGACAAGTTTCTTACCTTTCTTCCCTGATATTAAAGTGGCCAAGTCATAAATGCTGAAGTGATGGGAGAAGCCAGTCTTGGTACACTGCTTAATTCCATGCAAATCCTAAACCTCTGAGACCTGCCAATCCTATGTGCCCTTAACTCGATGGCTCAGAGCCTCCAGAGCTCTGTTACTTACTTACCTGCTCTTTGCTAATAGCCCACAGTGTTGTCTGACCCCAGAGCTTGTGAGAAACTGTGCCCCCACCTTGCTTTTCATTGCTACCTTCTTATTTTCAACTGCATGCCTTCGCCATTCATTATATCCTCACTTCCTTCTCTTTTCTGCTTCCTTATGCTCCTAATTCTTTTTTGGTCAGGCTCATTTGTTGTCTCTCAGTACTGAAAGACGTAATACTGCAGAGCTTTCCTACCCAACAGCCTGCCATACACTTTACTGTACAAGCCAAACCCAAGCTAAAAGAAGTGCAAAATCTATATGTACAAACAGCTGTAGTGCTGGTGGGGATTTATACTATACAGGGTTGACCCTAAACTCTAAGCCTTAGGTGCCTTCAACATGTCAACGAAGACCCAATAACACAATAGTAGTGTTATTAGTCCACTTTAACTGCCATGGCCCCATCCTATGGAATCCTGGGGCAGGTAGTCTAGTGAGATACTAGAGTGCTTATGCTGAGAATTCAAATACTCTTCCTTAATCTGCAAATTTCAGGATTCCCCAGGATGCAGCCATGACTGTTAAAATGGAATAATAGACTATTAAAGTAGAGTGTGAATGAGGACCAAGGTTGTTCTGATTTTCCTTACTCTCTGTTCAATATCAAAGCACATCCAGGACTGACAGTCGGTAACAGGCTGCTTCTATAACTGAAACAAGTTCATAAGATCCTCAGATACCTTCTTATAAATGTAATTCTGATACCACCAACAAGTGATAATTCAAAAGGTAATGCACCATGTTCTCAAGGAGGACATTCTGTTCTGCTTAAGCAAAATACCTCCTCCAAAAGAATGTGTAGTAGTAGTAGTAGTAGTAGTAATAATAATAATAATACACTTGCCACTCCTATCCACCTTGATATAGCAAACATCTAACTCAAAGAATCACAAAGAAAAATAGCATGTTAAATGCATATTTTTGCATTGGGAGAATTGGACTAAAGCAGCTTTGTTATGGACTCTTCTAGACTGAGGGCCTTTTCGCAGCTTACCCTTTCGCGGAGCTGGGTTGCAGTCTTCACGCAAGAAGCCTGGGGAGGAAGGTTCTTGCAAGCCTCCCGCTTGGGCTCTGCAGCAGCATCTTGGTTGTGCGAGCACCCCGCCTGCGCCCAGCCCCTTCCTTCCGCAGTGCAGCCTGGTAGTATAGCCTGCGCTGGGGCAGGAAGTGCGACCAGCGCGGCTAAGGAGGCTTCGCACAGCAGGTAAGTGTGCGCAGGGTGCCCGACACATGCATGAGCACACGCCATTTTCGGCTAAAAGCCTAAAATAAAAAAATGCGTATGCGCTGTGCATGAGGCTCTTGAGCGTTGCGTAAATGGGAGTGCGTCATGCAGACCCCTCCTCACATTTAAGTGACGCTCAAGGGGCCCTTTCGCTTAAGAAACACCATGTGAAAACGGCCTGAGATAGCCATTTTGAGATGTCATAGCATCATGAAGAATTCCCTGGCTACTCACCTTCAATTGAGGTCACTCTTACACATCTGGTTGACATCATTTAACTCCACTCCCTTCTCCATATTATAAAAGACTGTTATGGATTTGACCAAATGAACCTAATTATAATGTTTCTGTGCATGTTTATACCAGAGGGTTTCATCTGACATATGAAGCTCTGCTCTGGATTTCTTTACAGGCTGAAGTACAGCAGGTATCTATGACGGCCAAGACATTTTCAGTGGTGACCCACTTAGCCTCTCACCATGGCACCCTTTCAGATTCCAAGACAAGAAATTTCTTTACAGAGATGGCACATGTAGGAGAATTACTTTGATTATTTCATTTCCTCTTTTGCCTGCTCTCCTCATCTGATCTGTTGTTGCATTAATGTAACTGTCACTTCCTTTTTGCTGTTTTATATGGATGCATTATTTATTGTTTTTATTGTTTGCAATTATATTTTACTGCAATTGTATTTTTATTGTTATAATTTTTACCTTGGGTGGTAAGCCACTCCAGTTTCTTTTCAATAAGAGTACAGCACTTTTTTAAAAAATATAAGTGTCTACTGTAGATGTTGTCTAGTACCTCACTGGCTCTCAGCAGAGTAGAATCAAGCAATCTATTAGTTCCAGTAACAATAATGTGAAGTCTAGTGATGATAATAATGGATGATACTAAACGTTCTAGTGATAATAACAGTGAGCTCAACAACACTTTTCCCTGTCCTGCACACTGATGTGAATCAAAAATATCTAAATTGAGACTTCTGATGAAAAGGCCTGGCACACATTTGTTCTTCTTTGAAAATACCATTATGGTAATTGAAAGAAAAGGATAAAAGACAGCATTATCAAATTCTACAGGAATTCTGAATCTTCCATATTTTAGTACAAGGAATTTCCATAAAGAACCCATCCCATTTGTCCCAAGTGTAGGGAAATCTTTTCCAACTCCATCGATCCATGGAAAAATGGAGGAACTGAGATGGAGATCAACTACCCTGTATTCATCTGGCGGTTCTGCTTGACAATTCTCCTACAGAAACAACAAGAATTAATCCCAACACTCTTAACGCACTATCCACATCTATGGCTGTTTGGGGAGGGCTGCTAAAAATGTTATATAGATTAAGTTTCCCACTGCCAAACAAATGGAGCCTGAACAGCAATGTTTATTTGCAAAATTTCCCTCTGGGGTTAGAAATACCACTGCTTTTGCCTTCCATCAGATTTGCAGCTGTTTCAGTAGGTTTCAATTATTTTGGTCCTCTCCATATACCACTCTAAACATTAGGGTGGATAAAGCATATTATAGCAACTTGAACAAGAGTGTACTTTATCATTCATATATATATGTGTGTGTGTATGTGTGTACACACACACATTTGTGAGTATGTATATTTCTAAGTCTTTGTCTCTTGTAAACATGCAGACAGTTAAATCTTAATGAAATTTTAAAATTCAAGAAAACTTTTAACAGAAAATTCTCACCAGATTACCAGCATGAAACAGATAAGCAAACACACAAACAGAAACCATTATTTAGAAACTGTACCATTTGCCTAGGGAAATAGCAGAGTCTTCTTAACTTTAATGGAAAGTCTAGGCAGGTTTCAAGTTTGTAATACCCTGCCTTACAGCAAGCAGTTGGATAGATGACCTGGTTTATTGCAACTTGAGGATTTTATACATTTTATAAGATTACATTCATTTTTAATGAAATGCACCATAACAATGTACGGTCAGCAAAGTTTTGCAAGGCACAGCTACTCCAACCATAAAATGATACTATGGCCACTGAATATTTTGTTGGGTTGTGTAGCTTCAAGTTGTTTCTAACCTATCACAACTTTAAGGTGAACCTTAAGGGTTTTTGTGGCAAGATCTGTTCAGAGAGGGTTTGCCCTTGCCCTCCTCGGAGGCTGAGAGAGTGTGATTTGCCCAGTCAACCAGTGGGTTTCCATGGCCGAGTGGGGATTTGAACCCTGGTCTCTGGACTCAAAGTCCACGGCTCAAACCACTACACCACACTGAACCTTTACTAAGAAAATTATATCTAATTCCTTAGCATCTTTAACTCTCAACAGAGACTGTGGTGTTGTGTGTCCTTCAGGAGCCCTGACATTGCTAAGCATCCCACATGAGAGAGGCAGCCTCCGGAAATCTGAGAAGGCCAGCAGAAGTAAACAGTAGAATTTGGTTATGTCATAGCAAGGACATACCAGGGAAGGAACATCTGTGCCTGATTCTCTACAACTCAAGCTTGCTAGAGATACATATTTTTGTATTTTCTTTTGAGAGTGTTAAGTGTGTAATATTTTATTTTCTAATATGTCTCCACAGATTTTGCTTTTAAGGTAGTGTAGTAGAAGCACAGAATGACAAGAAACATTACAGGTGCTTCTGCATTCACTTAATACGTTCTTACACATTTTCCCTTTACTTGATATATTAATTGTATTATTTTAATTTCATGGTAGTCAGATTAGTCCTGCTTCAGTTGGTTGTCACTGCTGTTATTTCACACAATGCATTCTGTCTTTTTGTTCTTTTGTTAAAAATGCACTTGCAGCTAGGCAACATTAATAATAATCTGTTTGCCAATGTTGAGCCCTTCCACCTTAAAAAAAGTTCCAGAGGTCTCACCTATAGAGCTACTCTTACTGAGAGTCCAAAAGTACAGGTGGCTTGAATTGATCTAAAACAATTTCTGGGTGTTTTAATCACTATCAGGAATAGACCTTTTATAAAACTCCTTCACAAATACTTTGGAATTCAACAGGGGTAACCCATAACAGCACTACCAGAAAAGTCCATTTCCCTTCCAGTTACTGGCAGCTAAACTCAGAGAGAACAAAGATATCCAAAGGTGGTGGCAGCAGAAGATGTCATACACTCAGCCAGTTAAGGATCCCTGGGCTAGGACCCTCCAAGTCCTGACTCTATTATGCCACTGATGTATGGCTGGTGGCTTCTATGTTAGTGTGGTAGTGAATTCATCCCAGGGGCTCATTCCCACTACAGAATTATAGCACTATTCCACTTCAGCTGCCATTGTTCCATCTTTCCGAATCCTAGGACTGGCAGTTTAGGGAAGAACATTCAGGATTTTCAGCCAGAGAGTGCCCCACCAGACTATGGACCCCACGATTCTAC
The DNA here is from genome assembly GCA_030412105.1 of Cyclura pinguis. Taxonomy (NCBI): domain Eukaryota; kingdom Metazoa; phylum Chordata; class Lepidosauria; order Squamata; family Iguanidae; genus Cyclura; species Cyclura pinguis. The sequence goes on along the minus strand of CM059601.1, from coordinate 90,572,542 downwards.
AGGATGAAAACATGGTAGTTAAAATGCCCATGTCCAAAGCAAAAGGAAGAACAAGGAAATAGTAGGGCCCCTGTGTGGAGAAGATGGTGAAATGCTAACAGCAGATACTAAAAGTCAACATGGGTTTCTCAAAAACAAGTCATGCCGGACTAACCTTCTCTATCTTTTTTTGATAGAGTTGCTTGCTTCATAGATGAAGAGAATGTTGTAGATATAGCATATCTTGACTTCAGTAACAAGGTCCCCCATGACAGTCTTGCAAACAAGCTAGTAAAAAGTGGGCTAGACAACACCACTGTTAGGTGGATTTATAATTGGTTGACCCACCAAACCCAAAGGGAGCTCACCAATGGTTCCTCTACATCATGGAGAGAAGTGACTAATGGGGTTCCACAGGGCTCTGTCCCAGGCCTAGTGCTATTCAACATCTTTATCATTGATTTGGATGAGGGAATACAGGGCACTCTTATCAAATTTGCAGATGACACCAAGTTAGAAGGGGTAGCTAATACCCGAGAGGACAAACTCAAAATTCAAAATGACCTTAACAGATTAGAGAGCTGGGCCAGGCCTGCTTTTCCTTCTCCCTGACTTCCATTTCAGCCTGCTATAGCACCTTGCCAGCCTCCTTATATAACCCTTATTTTGCCCTTTTAAATCCACCACCTTAGTGAATAAGGAGTAAAGCCCTTCTGGTTTTATTCAGAAAAATTTAATAATCTACGGTACCATGTTTCTGTAAAATTAGAACTGATGAAAAAAGTACTTTCTAAGTCAGAAATTATAAAAATAGAAGGTAATCTTTATTAAAATAACAAGCAGGGAAAAGGTAGTGGCAAAATAGAACTTCCAAAAAGTGTTTAACCAGTTTCTTCTGCCTAACACAGTATTCATGTTCAAAGCTTTCATACACACACAGGCCTTTGGCTTCCCTTTCTGTTCAAAGGCTAAATTCCCTTCTGACCCAACTTATAATAAATTGGTTTCTTCTCTGTCTCTCTCTAGGTCTCTGAGAAAATAACCCCACTTATTCGGACAAACTTCCTTGGCTGACTCAAAAGCTCTAACTCAAAACTCTCTTTGGAAATCTCACTGAAGGAAGCTCCAAAAATGCAAGTCACTGTGCCTTATATAGAGCTTCTCCTCAGAAAGCTCAGCCCCTCCTATGCACCAATGGGCTGGGTTTCTCTCTTACCCAGAGCCACTTGGGTTACATGGCAACCTGTTGCTAGGGCTGCCCTGTCCCTCTGTCACACATAGACATAAGATGGGTGACACCTGGTTTGACCACAGTGCATGTGACAGGGATCTAGGAGTCTTAGTAGACCACAAGTTGCACATGAGTCAGCAGTGTGATGCAGCAGCTACAAAAGCCAATGCAATTCTGGGCTGCATCAATAGGAGCACAGCATCGATCAAGGAACGTAACAATGCCATTCTAATTTGCTTTGATCAGACTCCACTTGGAATACTGTGTCTAGTTTTGGGGACCACAGTTCAGGAAGGATATTGACGAGCTGGAAGGTGTCCAGAGGAGGGCAACCAAAATGGTAAAAGGTCTAGAAACCACACTAAAGAGCAGCACCTTAGGGAGCTGGATATGTTTAACCTGGAGAATAGAAGGTTAAGAGGTGACATGATAGCTGTGTTTAAATATTTAAAGAGATGTCACATGGAAGATGGAACAAGCCTATTTTCTGCTGCTCCAGAGCCTAGGTACACAGAGCAATGGTTGCAAACTTATGGAAAAGAGATTCTGCCTAAACATTAGGAAGAACCTCCTGACAGTAAGAGCCGTTTGACAGTGGAATATGCTGCTTCAGACTTTAGTGGAGTCTCCTTCTATGGAGGGTTTTAAACAGAGGCTGGATGGCCATCTGTCAGAAATGCTTTGATCATATATACATGCACGGCAGAGGGTTGGACTTGATGGCCTTGTGGTCTCTTCAAGCTCTATGATTCTAGGAATAGTGCTATAACTATAGTGTGGAATGGCCCCTGGTTTTAGTATAAGCTGTAAAGGAGCAATCTAAGGTCATTTCCCCACTACACTATTATAGTGCTATTATTCTACTTTGAACATTCTATGGAATCCTGAGTTACGCAGTTTAAGGAGGGGCATTTAGAATTCTCAGACAGCTCTTTGGCCTCAGTAAACTACAAAGTCCAGAATTCCACAGGATGTTGAAAGTGGAATAATAGCTCTATAACAGTATAGTGCAGAAATAGCCTAAGATGCTGAAAGTTACCATGAAAATAATTTAATCACTGCAATACCTTCTTTAAAAATGGACTAAAACCCGCACTGGATTCATGGCCTTAGCGTGCTGAAAGCCACCAGCTGCCATTGCAAGTAAGTCTCCAAAGATCAGATTCTGAGACAAACAAACACAACTTGCATGCAGCACTGGATTTATGTGGTATAAGGACATTTCTTCACCAAAGCAAGTTGCCCCCTCTGGTTCTCTTTGCTCAGCCTTTCTTAATGAAGCCTGTCCAGATTTTATACCTTGATTCAAAGATCTGCGGCCAAGCCAAGGCTTTGCACACTATTTCAGAGATGATTTTTATTTCTGCCTGCTTCATTTTTTATTAGGTTTGTGCAAGGTAACTTGGCATACATTTTATCTAACCTTACAGGATTTACAGATGCATGTATAAACACGGTGAGTTACAGGTTAACAGCAGAAAGAAGATGCCATGATGGAAGACTGACTAAAGGTCAAGTACCAGCTGGAAATAAATGGTTGCTACTCCTTTTGTAAGATGATGGGATAAAAGAAAACTTCAGTGAGATGATATACAACAAGCAGGAGGAAGATCTAATACTTAATATGCTGACAGGAGAAAATACAAAACATTTGTGTGGTGTAAAGAACTGCACTGTACCCTCAAGTCAACAGCAGATGACGATACTGCTAGACAAGAAACAAGATCCCCTGGCTGGGAATATCTTTGTTGTACCTTTGTGGCTAAGGACTACTTGTATACCATGTACATAAAAGATAAATGCAGCACGTAGAGGGTTTCTCCACATGTTGTCATCTAATTCAATTATATACAGCGGTGACTGGTGGCTTCCATAGAGCGAATCCACCTTAAATACTAATGTTAAAGGAGCTATCCAAGATACTGAACTCATTTTTGGTAGTCTGGTACCCTGGATAGCACTTTTAAAATTCAGACTAAAACCCAGATTGGATTCCCTGTCCCACAGACATGGAAGTCACCAGCTGTCATTCCTTCTCTAGAAATTGTACAGTATAACTCTATGTGTTTTTATAAAACTGATTGCTGCATCTACTAAAGACAACAATCATATATTGGTAATTCTCAAAAAGAACCTGAGAGATGGATAACTTGATGGGACGATGGGACCAGGCATAATTGGAAAGGATTAGGTAAATCACATGGATTAGGCAAGTGATCACCACACTTTCTCTCTCTTAGTCCTTAGCTGTAACAATGCCTGAGAATGTGTGTATAAAAACATAAGTGCATTAGAATGGATCAGGGCAAAAGCAACAATAGGAACTTAAAATTAAGTTAATTTTTTTCTTAAAAGAGAGGCAACTTAATTAAATTTATTTTTAATTCAAGTGATTGACTTACCTTGGTGTTTCAGCATTAACTTAATTCCAAAATTAAGACATTAATTATGCTATTAATTAATCAAACGAGAGAGTACTAAAGAGGCAATAATTTTACATTTCCCAGCTGGTTTCTTATCTGAAGTCTAGTTCTCTCAGATTTTTGCAAAACTACTTGTGGCTTTTTTCTGTTAGTCCTCCAGAACTGGGAATTTACAAGTCAAGATTCTCTTTAAATTCTGGCAGAGCAGAAATCCATGCCAGCAGACTCTGTTGGGCTTCAGGTGCCCCTGGCTGTTCAGTTTCAACTTGAAGGTGCTGGGGCACATCCTCACAGCAAAACAGTAGCCAGGAGGATGGTGAGTGGCCAGGAACCATCCATATGCAAATATACAGCTGTATGGTGCCCAAGTATTCCTTGCCCCAGAAGACACTATTCAGCTATGGGGTTGCACCCTGGTGTCTTCAGGTTCGGGCTGCATGGGTGGTAGTCATTGCATTAGTAGGTACTAGATACCTCCTTCTGCATTGACCACAATAATAGAGTAATAGTAACAACTACAACAACAACCACCTTGGGTCCAGACTTATATGAGCCTGTCCCTGCTCTCAGATCTGCAGGGGGAAGCTTTCTTTTGGTCCCACCACCATCCCAGGCCTCTTCTGGGGGTGGACACAAGGAAGCCATCTCAGTGGCTGCTCCCACGTTATGGAACTCCCTTCCCTGGAAAGTTAGGTTGGCCCCATCCCTGATGTCTTTCCAGCGGCAGGTAAAGACGTTTTTATTTACGGAACCTTTTGGCTTTTAGTGTGTTGTGGCAGATAAAGCTTTTAATGGGGGTGTAGTGTTCTTATTTTATTAGGTTTTAAATGTCTTTGATGCTGTTTCTGTGTCTTTTTAAAAACAGAAATTTAGTTGGTGCCTTAACTTTTGTCCTAACAGTTTTCTAATTGTACTATACTTTAAATGTTGCAGGCTGCCTCGTATCCCATGCTGGGAGAAAGGCAGGATATCAAATAGACAGACAGACAGACAGACAGACAGACAGACAGATAGATAGGTAGGAAATTATGTCAATATAAGTCACCAGCATATTTTTGGCTACAATGTTTAGGTCACAAGAAATTTAGGTCACAGGCCACTCTGTCTAAATGGGAGATAAAATGCTTACTCAAAATTAGTTCGTATGGGATAAATTTTACAGGCTTTTGGGATCAGATTCACCAGTTTTGGAAACTGAAGTGACAGCTGCTCTCAGGGCACTTGGGAGAAATAAATTACCAGGAATAGACAGAATACCATGTAAGGCCCCACTTTGCGGGTCCCTGATATTAGTATGGTTTGGATGGGCACCATATCTAATTGGCACGATACTGGATTGGCAACTGTATTAATTGGCTCTAATATCAAAATTAGACCTGAAAGGTGACAGAGGTCAAACCGAGCAAGGGAAAGAATTTGACTATAAATGAGAAAAAGGATAGGTCAACTCAAAACTTCCTCCAGGTAAGACTGAGTCATTTGTCAGGCAAATACACACCATTCCTGTGGATAATAGGCTTAAATAGAAGCTGGAATTTTCCAGGGAATCTAACTGTGAGAAGCCCATCAGGACACTGATTGACAGATATCCATCCCTTGTACACCTAGATTCCTTCCTCTTTCCTCACAGCACCCACAATAAGCAGCTATTACAATACTCATCAAGTCTTTGTCAATCAAGTACTAAGCCCATCAACAGGCAAAAGACCCATTGCCCACAACAGGTTCTCTTTGTCTTGCATCTGGAACCTTCACTGCCACAGGCTATTTTCAGGCTACAAATACCCCTGATTTCAGGATGCCCAGTGCAGTCTCTCGAAAGTCTACCCACCACTCTGTCCATCTGGCTCCTGAATGAGAACTGTCCCTAGGTCCTACCTAAGCCAAAACACATTTCTGCTCTTCACTACTCTTCTGGACTGGTAATTATAAATCCATCAAAACCCTCAGCCTCTGTATACGTTTTCCCCCTCCCTTTTATATTTCAGTTACTTCTTGTGTTAATGTGTGATTGTGTGTATCTTGTGTGCATGCATGAGTGAATTCCCCTCCGTTAAACACATTTTTAGCTTACTTTTGAATATCTGGCTGGTTCTTTCCTGCGTGTACCTGTAAACACCGGCAGAAAGATCTGGCTAAGTTGCCCCCCTTTTGCAGCCTCCAGATTTTGAGCTAATTAATTCCCCACTTTTTCAAAGAGGTGTTTGGCATTGCAGGGTGGCCCTTGTGGCACCTACATTTTGGGGTAACAACCAATACAGCTGCTTCAATCTACAGACACAGAATCTACTCTAGCTCTAACTAAAATCTGTCAACAAATATGGAAAACAAAAGAATGCCCCATGCATTGGAAAGATCAATATACATTCCAAACCCCAAGAAAGGGGATGCCTGGGATTGCAGTAATCACAGGACTACTGCATTAATTTCCCATGCAAGTAAAGTCATGCTCAAAATTCTATAACAAACACTTCTACCATATATGGAGCAAGAAATGCCAAATGTCCAAGCTGGGTTCAGGAAAGTAAGAGGCAATAGGAATCATATTGCAAACATATGTTGGATAATAGAGTGCACCAAAGAATTTCAAAAGAAAATCAGCATGAGCGTCATAAATTACAGAAAAGCCTTTGATTGATTTATGAAAAACTATGGATTGCTCTTAAAGAAATGCATGTGTCACAACATTAGATTGTCCCAACATATAACCTTCACTCAAGACAATACGCTACTGTCCAGACAGAATATGGAGAAACAGAATGATTTCCAGTTGGCAAGGGGATCAGACAAGGCTGCATTTTATCACTCTGTCTGTTTAACTTGTTTGCTGAACATGTCGTACATAAAGCAGGATTAGATTCAGAGGCAGAAGGTATGAAAATTGGACAAAGGAGCATGATAAATTTAAGATATGCAGATGATACTATGCTACTAGAAGAAAATAGCAAGGGCTTGGAACAACTACTGAAGAAAATTAAGGAAGAAAAGTGCAAAGGCAGGTTACAACTGAACATTAAGAAAAAAAAATAATGATCACAGATGATTAACATAACCCTAAAATAAATGAGGAAGACATTGAAAGGGTTCAAGATTTTCCAGACCATGGTTCAGTCATTAATCAACATTGAGACTGTAGTCACAAAATGAAAAGAAGACTAGGACTCGGATGAGCAACTATGAAAAAAGCAGACAAGATCCTGGAGTGTAACGACATATAACTGAATACTAATGTTGGGACTGACCATGCCATCATATTTCTAATTTCTATGTAGGGTTGTGAAAGCTGAACAGTGAAGAAAATCAACTCATTTGAAATGTGGTGCTTGAGAAGAGTTCTACAGATATCTTGGACTGCTAAAATGACAAACAAATGGATCCTAGAGCAAATCAAGGCTGACTTCCCCCTAGAAGGCAAGATGACCAAACTGAGGCTGTTGTATTTTGGCCATATCATAAGAAGACACGACTCACTAGAAAAGACAATTATGTCTTTTGGTAGGTAGCAGTAGGAAAAGAGGACGACTGCATTATAGATAGATAGATTCAGTCAAGAAAGACACATCCCTGAATCTGCAAGGTCTGAGCAAGTGGCTGATAGGGTGACTTGCAGATCTCTTATCTATTGGGTCATCATAAATTGAAATTGACTTGATGGCAGTTAATAACAACAAAGTCTCAGTTACTGAACCTCTCCCTCCCCACTCCATTTCTAAAAATAATAAAGGTTAAATATGACTATAACCAGACATTTATTTACATCTATGAAATATATAATATTATAAATTTATCTATAAAATCTGAAAGACTTCAAAGAGTTACGGAAACTTTAAGCTTAAATCCAATTTTAGTCCCAACTAGTGCAGTCCTGCTGAATCAACTGCTGAATGGTAAATCAACTTATATGTATGTTCCACTTATTCAGTAAGTCTACTTGAGCTGGGACTAGCAATTTGGATTTAGGTCATAGTTTCAAAGAGGCATCTATCCAAACATCCTGGGTCACTAAAATTTGATTTCACAGATGTTTTAGGTTTTACCAAAGCTTCCATAAAATATTCACTAAAATGTGTTTGCATTAACCTATTAAAGCCTGCCCAGTTTTAACTATCCCTCAAAACTATGCCCTCTAACTGTTCTGATTTGGTAGAGACAGTCTCAATTAATCCTCCCGTCATACCACTTTTTCAGCTGCTTTAAAAATACCTTAGTTTCTTTCTCTTCCTCTCACTTCCGCCTTTGTCCTCAGCTTACATCAGTTGCTTCAAATTGAGTTCAAAGTGCAAAAGTAGTTTGCACTTAATTAATTCAGCAGGGGGGAGGGGACAGGAGGGGAGGGTGCAAAAGTTTTCAGTAGGCTCGGGCAAAAAGAAAACTGCTGTAGCCTCTCCTAAATAGTGTTCCTTCCTCATTAATAACTTTTGCCATCTTTAACCACATGCTAATATTGCTTGGGCGCACATATCCTGGATTTCATTTTTGATGAGGATATAGAAAACTGCAGAGAAAAAGGAGGAACCACCACAGACATTAATGCTTGAAACAGATCATTATGGGTTTGGTTGTGTGTTTATTTGAGGAAAAATAAAAACGTGGTCAGACTGGGGCTTGAGAGAATCAAGTATGAATCCTCATGGGTCTTGGAGAATGGACTATCCATTAGTTGGATCAAACTGGGAGCCCATATCTGCTCCTTGATGCCTCTGAGGAACTACATCTTGTACTGCTCATGATCCTCAGTGCCTACTCACTAAGGCAGGCAATAAACAAGATGGGAGGAAAGACAAAAGCCATTTCCGCACGAGACTGTTATAGTGCTTTGATTCCACTTTCAACATCCTATGGAATCCTGGGGGTTGCAGTTTTGGGAGGGACCAGCTGGCCCCTCCCAAAACTGCAAACCCCCAGGATTCCATAGGATGTTGAAAGTGGAATCAAAGCACTATAACAGTCTTGTGAGGAAATGGCCAAAGGAAGGGCTATTCTGCCACTTTCGATCCAGACCTCTTTCTCTGCCTTGAATTTGTGGAAAAACTGCTTACAGAACAAATACTTTGCATCGGTTCAGCTCAGTATGCGCCAAACTCTGCAGATGTCTCAGATGCCATGAGAATGTGTGATCATGCCCCACAAAGGTACAAAAATCAGTATTGTGTGTGTGTGTGTGTGTGTGCGCGTGTGTGTGTGTGTAATGTTAATTTAGAGTGTAAGGATTAAGTGCTTTGTACAAAATTTTGCTGGTTCCTAGGCAAGGAATACTCCGAAGTGGTTTGTCAGTTCCTTTCTCGGGATAAGCTGGTTTGTAGGAAATTTGCATACGAACATTTGAATTACACTGTAGGAAAAGAAATAGTTATAGAAGTGCTACAGCTGTTAGGTAATTATGTGGTAGAAATTAATCCAATAAAAGTTACAGAATTTATGAATCCTTGGGAAAAATAAGCAAGCATTTTAGATTGAACTGCAGCTGTTTGAAAGATCTACTGTGCTTTTGTGCTGCGCATTATATTTGCAAACTGATCATTTAATAGAAACTGTATTTCAGACAGCAATGCAAATGAAAATCATGAAATGAGAGAATCTAAATATTAGAGAGCTTCTTGTGTTAGGCAACTAAATTTATTTACTTGGGCGTTCAAACAATTTTGGACTTAGAAAGGATCTCAAGGGCCATCTAGCTCAACTCCCTGTCAAGCAGGTATACACAACTGAAGCCCTCTTGAAATATGCCCATCTAATGAGAAGAAAAAAAAACTGAGTAAACTACCTAAGTGAGTGAAAAGCTAACACTGAAATCTATTCACGTTTAAGGCACAATAGTTTTAACATGTTTAGCAGGGCTTGCTGCTGTGTAGTGTGTATAGGAGTATAGGCTATTTTCTAGTCTCCATTGTGGACAGTGAAGAATTACATCCTGAGAGTACACTAGACAAATGTTTAGATCAAAAAGACACCCTTTGTTGTCCCACACTCCCACATACTTTGATGATGGTGATGATAAGCTTATTTACCTACTACATTACAAACAGACATGTTTAACGAGGAGTTAAAAAGAAAATCGATCCAATTATCTGACAACTCAAGCTACATTTTGCATCTGATGACATCAGGTTGTGCATATACTAGCTCATGCATCAGGTAAACAGGCAGCTCCTATAATGGAGCAGCTTTTTTTTAAACAGCTGTCCAGCAGAAAGATAACTTTTTAGACTTCAACTCCCATAATCTCCCTTGACCATATTTCAAAAGGCGCTAGAGCATCTTTTCTAATATGATTATGATCCCTTGATCTTATTAACTGTGAAAGCTCATTCTTGATTCTCATTCTTGAAAGCTCATTCAATTAGCTATGCAACAAAGTTTTTGTGACTGGTAATCATTTTTGAGATGGCATGATGCAGCGTTTTGAGCATTGGGCCATGACTCTGGAGACCAGGATTTGAATCTGTACTTGGCCATGGAAACCCACTGGTTGACCTTGGGCAAGTCATACTATCTCAGCCTCAGAGGCAGGCAATGGCAAACTCCTCTGAATAAATCTTGCCAAGAAAACCCTTTGATAGTGTCGTCTTATTGTCACCATAAATTGGAAACAACTTGAAGACCCAAAACAAGAAGAATGAAATTCAGCCCTAATATTCCAAACTTGATGTTTTATCAGTATCTATAAATTGGTGGCCACTGCTAATGAAATGAATAGATGTCCGTATCCTAGTATAGCTGAGACCAATTTTTATTTTTTAAAAATCATGGGCCCTGCACATAATACTGGCTTATGATGCCTTACATTTCATGGCTCAGAAGCTATATGTGGCAAAACAGACCAAGCAATGGAATCTCTGACAAGCAGTCTGTCAACTAAACAATACATTCAATCCTCCAAAATTTCTCATTTCAAACAATCATTTTTATATACAGTCGGCCCTCCATACCTGCAGATTCTGTATCCATAAATTCAACCAACCTCAGCTTGAAAATATTTTTTTTTTAAAAATCCACAAAGCAAACTGATTTCGCCATTTTATATAAGGGATGTCATTGTAGTATACCACTGTACATAATGGGTTTTGAGTATCCACAAATTTTGGTATGAGGGAGTCCTGTAACCAAACCCTAATAGAGACCAAGGTCTGTATCGATCTCTTCTCTTGTAATCATAAAAAGATTTTCCACTTCTGTCTAAAACTTTAATTTCTAGATATAATGATGTGGAGTCCTAACATAAGCAAAGGGAATGTCTTTTTTCCCCAGGAAATTTAACCACATCAGGGTCTAAATATCCTAAGGATATCAGAACCTATCTGATCTTGGAAGTTAAGCAAGACCAGTCCTGCTTAGTACTTGGATAAGAGACTGTCAATGAATACCAGGTGCTATAAACTGTATTTCAGAGAAAGGAACTGGTAAATCACCTCGGAATATTCCTTGCCTAGGAAAACTCTATGAAATTCGTGGGGTCACAATAAGCCAGCAAAAGACTTGAAGGCACATACACACACAATGCAGAACCCTTATCTAAAATTCAATTGCATCTCAAGTGCAGTAACTGCATCATCAGGCATTAGTACACCTTGAGAAAGTCAATAACCATCACAATCTTTTTGCTTTCAGTGAGGAGAAAAGGATCATTAACCTATTTACCCCAATCAAAGCAAGAAATTTCAATCTGCTTCTAGTTCAATGGCATTTTAAATCTTATGAAGCCAAAAGAAAGATAAAGCATGCAAAGTAATAACAGGCTGTGTGCCCTTAAACTCATAGTCTTTTAAGTCACAGTTTGCATTGTATCTATGTATCAGTTCTTACACAGCCACTAAAAAAAAAAAAAAAGCAACTGGTTAGTAAATAGAATTCATTTAGGGAAGAAATGTACCTCTCCATTAAAAGTGAAGACAGACAAATGCCTCAGGTTTGCTGGAAGCAGTTTTGACACACATATGCTATACACTTAAGGTATTTTTTATCAAGTTGGAAAATGTGTGTCAAAATCACTTCTATGATACTTTAGATTAAATCACAGCTTTACTTCTCAGTGAAAGATTATGGCTGTGCTCACCTGTCATCTTCTGAACTAGGAATCTGGCTTGCCACCTTCACTCCATTCTACATTCCCAGTATAAGCAGTGAGAAACTTTTGTAAAGAAGACACTGGTAAAATGCTAGTTTATATAGCTGTCAGTGCCCGCCCTTCCCCTTCTTCTGTTGAAAGATTTCGCGGCTATCAACAAACAGATTTGAAAGAAAAGCAAATCAAAAAAGCAGTTTGGAAAAGGTGGATGGTCATCTCTTTGGATCCTAGACACTGTTTTCTGGACCTTTTCCTGCCAATTAAGTTATTTTGCTTTTACTACATCACTACAGGGCACATGCCAATGTCAAGATAAGCATGTGCCTTGTTGAAATCACCGCAAGTGCTGATTGAAAATATATTTAGAACATCAGGGTTACAAGTGTTTCATCAAATGAAATACGAGGGCAAATTTTAAATTCTGCTTAGGTAGACCAGGATCCAGAAGGTCCAATTGACTAGAGCACACACTCTTATAGTTCTACTGATATGAGACATCCTTAAAAAATCACCATACTGAGTTGTGTGCCATCCTATCTGTTCAGAGGCATCCAGAATAGTATTATCCCCATTGTCTCCTCTGAGACAGGAGGTAATTGGCTGGACAGGTTAGATGAGTGAAAACACTGAGGCTTTCTGTTAAGGGTCCTAATCTGGAGTTAGAGGTATGTCAGCCAGTCCTGGAAGTTTCACACTCCCTTTAAAAGACTGTATTTGCAGCTTGGGGGTGCTTCTGGAGTTATCACTCCAAATGACAGCCCAGATAGATACAACAGCCAGGAGTGCTTACTATCAGCTACACTAGCTGTATCCCTTCCTAGAGCTGGAGGATTTAAAGATGATAGTACATTTGCTGGTATCTTCAAGGCTGGACTTGTACAATGTGGTGTACCTTGGGCTACTTCTGTACCAAGTTCAGAAACTTCAATTAATTCAAAACATGGCAGCCAGACTGGTTACTGGTACATCTAAGAGTGATCATAGTAAGCCTATATTAAAATCTCCACTGACTGCCAATTATTTTCTGGGTAAGGTAAAAAGTTTTGGTTGTTACCTTTAAAGCCCTACATGATTTGGGTCCTGGTTACTTGTAGGATTGCTTCTGATCCACCCTGTACACCCAGGTCTTCTGGCGGACATTTACTTCAGTCACCCAGAACCAGCCAGGCAAATGTTAAACAGAGGACTTTTGTTTCAGCTGTCCTCCAAATTGTGGAATGACCTGCTGGAAGAGATTTGACAACTAGATATACTGTCTGATTTTAAAGCAGCATTAAAGACCAATTTTTTCCAGTATGCTTATCCAAATAGTTTTTAAATTATAGGTTTTTAAGTTATGAATTGCTTGTTTTTAATATGTATGCTTTTAAAGCTGATGTTAACATTCTTTTAACTGATTATGTATTTTTTAATTTGTGTGGATGTTTTTAACTGTGTTATGTTTCAACTGGTTGCTGTATTTTAATCTGTTGTTCGCTGCGATTGACAGGGAGAGGTAGGTAAGAAATGTTGTTGTTGATACCATTACTGCTACCACTTCTATTGGCACTTTTTCCAGAATATTCTTTTGTGTATGTTTTGTCTTCCATAAAAAGGAGTGAAAAATATGAAGCATGAAGAACTGGAAGCAAAACTGCAGACTGTGGTTACTGAAGGTTTTCCCTTGAGTAGCCACAATGCATTACAATCCCCAGCAACCTGAATAACTGTTTGCTTTTCCCTTTTACATAAGAGAGATAATTAGACTCACCCTTCGTAATTTATAAACCAGTTTTACACTAATTAGGGTGTTATAATTAATACACTAATGTTTCCTTGGTCTAGAGTCCTAGGATTTTATTTTATGGTATTTATATCTGTAACCACTAAAAAAAATCCCAGAAACTTGTTTTCCTTTATAAATGGCACAGGTGTGTTCAAGCTTGAAATTCATTTTTCCATGACACCTGCAATAGGACTGTTGTTTCTCTACTGAGGTTTTGAGATTTTTTTTTCTTTTTGCAGAGAGAAAATGTTTTTCTTTAGAGCATAGAGGCATAGTTCTAAAGAAAAGAGATCAGTGGAAATTTTAGAAAGAATCCTCATCTTTCAGTGAAGAATCTATTTATAATTAGAGAAAGACTGATATGATTGATAATAAGATTATACATATATGTCTAGATAATTTAATGCACCTCCATGAAATTTGCCATTTGTACTGTTAAAAATGGGCTATTATACCTGGAAGAAAAATTGTAACTGTAATATTGGCTCATTTTTTCAAAAGTACCAGCTGCTTTAATCAGCAATAGTAGCTGAGAGGCAAAATCATCTCTCATAAAGAGGTTAAAATATGCCTTTTTCTGTTACAATATAGAACACTGCTGATCTCTGAAAACTGGAGAGGGCTGCAGTACCTCTAAGAGTTATACAGAAGGAATTTCATCAGGTGTTGTTGCTTATCATGCAACCAAATAACAAGCAATGCCTGCTGAAATTCCCTCTTTCACACAGCCATTCAAGGCATGAGAGCTTTCTCCAGTTTGCACTCTGGCAATCCTAGCTTGATTTTACGGTTGTACATTTCCACCCAAATATTCATCATTATGAAGGGAAATTTAAACTGAAGATTATAGGTTTTGAAACTTTTTCTTGCCTGTTAATACTTAAACTGCACACTACACAGGATGTTACAATTCTTTCCTGCACACGGAAATCCTGTGAGTTCAGCAGCCCTAGAATCCTCTCAGAGAAGGAGCGTACACAGAGCAAGGCTTCTTAATGCTTTTCTGTGTCTTCCCCATTTCATTTTCTTCATCAGTGGAAAAAAGCAGCTTTTGTAAATATGAACTGGAACAGTTTAATATTAAAATGGCAAAGAGGGGACGGGTTAAGCAGCCTCTGCCCACACAGATCTCTTTGCTTTCTCTGCTGAGATGTAGCCTACAGCAAAGACTACATTATGGCCATTTCCATACCGGGCTTCTGAAACGGCACAGAGCGACCTGTCACTGAGGTCTTCTACACCATAGAGTGGACTGGCGTGGACTACTTTTTGTAGTTCTACACCAGAATCCACTCAGGAGCGGCTGGAACTAGCCGGGCCGCATGTTTTTTAAAAACCTCTTTTTCGAGGTTTTTAAAAAGCACGGACCACGCAGCCCCGTGCCGCTCCGTCGCCCGGCTCCAAAGTGGATTTGCAGGCGTGCGAAAGTGCGTGCCTGCAGATCTGCCAGGGGCGGGCTTCCAGCTGGTGAGCTTCTCCGGTTGGTGGAGAGCCTCCACCAACCGGAAGCTGCCATCTGGGACGCCGGAGGACTGTGGAGCAGCGAGCTCGCGCTGCCCCACGTCACGACGGACTTACCCGGCTGCGGGTAAGCTCCGTTTTAGCGTGTTTTCGCCCGTTTCCCCCTACACATGTGAAAAGGGCCTCAGTTTCAAAAATCCTGGATAAAGAATATTTGAACACATTCTGAAAATTAACACATCATCAAAAGGAATTGATTGTAGATTAGCAAGGGTATTCACATTTTTTTCCTCTCCTAGTAATTATTTTCTAATCATAATTTTGTATTTCTAAGTACTCTGCTTAGGACACTGGATTTCACTAATGCTACACATTCTCTTTGTTGATGTTTAAAGTCATGCCTTCCTTTAGGTGATGCACATATGTACGTACACACATACAGATGCAAACATGCCATACCTGCCAATTTAATGAGGGATTGTCCCACTTTTTGAGTAGCTTTTGAAATGGCCCAGTTTCTTTCACCTCCTCCTATTCCTTGAGTTACTTCAGTTGCTGAAAACTGAGCTCAAAGTGCAAAAGTAGTCTGCACACAATTAACTCAGCAGCAGGGAGAGGAGGGCAGCAGAGTGTTGCTCTTCCCAGTAGGCTCAGACTGCTACAGCCTCTCCTGACTGGTGTGTCCTTCTTTATTAATAACTTTGCCATCCTGACCAGGCTCCAATGTTGCCTGACCACATGAGTCCTGGTTTTCATTTGTGAAATGTTGGAAAGTAGGATGTGTGTGTGTGTGTGTGTGTGTGCACACACGCAGAGTTTTGGATAAAGAAAATTAGAAGAACCTCAAACATCCAAACTAACATGTAGATTTGAAATCTATTGATTAGTCACAGGTAAAGAAGATCTGTCAAATCCATTGCTGAATGGAGACTTAGCACAGAATAAAATCCCATTAATCCAAAGGATCTCCTCTAGTTGGTACCAACAATAGTATTGATACCATTTACAGAATCAGATCAGGCACAGAATCAGACTTTGGTCTGAAATGAAGGAGTCTCTAGAGAAGGAATATAGAAATTGGCCATTCTTTACAACCTTCCCAGTCATATTTGTTCCCATTAAGATGGCAGCTGGCAGAGGAAGTATTTACTGTCCTTTGCATGTGAATGCTTATGGTTCATGAGGCAATCAACTGAGATTTTTAAAAATGTGAAGAATTATTTAGTTCTGCTGTTATGTTGACATGATAATCTGTGTAACAGTGCTTTAATAACATAACATCTTTTTTTAGCATAATCTATACTTTAACCATATCTTGCAGTTTTGCTGGGTTCCAGGATAGGGAGCAAAGCAAGTTTTTTTTTAATACAAACCTCTAATACTATTGGACATTTTCAATATTCCCAGTACAGAGATTAAAGAGACGAAAAATATTTCTCCCAGGACATGTTCTCAGCATGTGTTCTTTTAAAAAAACATATTTCATTCTTTTCAGTCTCAACCTTAACTCTCCCCTCCCCAAGAGCATTAAGGAACCATGAAAATATAGGACAAGGGCCCATTATAGCCCATCATGACTGTTTAAGGCAGTTGGCAGTGTTTAAAAATGCCCACAAAGGAAGGCTGCATCCTCCAAATTATAATTTTCAGTTCCTACTGACAGTTCCTCTTTCCTCAGTGTCAATTATTTTTCAACGAAGGCTTAGCGAGTGTTTATTTATTAACCTGAAGATTTATATCCCATCCTTCTAATGCATTCACATCATTCAGAGTGACTTACAACAATCAACATGCCACAATCCATAATAAAACAACAATATAAAAACCAAACAATATAAAATCAGACTCAACAGATAAAAAGCTCTTAGCAGGTTTCACCATATAAAACCTCATCTGCTTGCTGGGACAGGAGTGATTTCATTGCCCAAACCTCATGGGACAAAGTGTTCAATAATGTGCACACAGCCACTGAAAAACCTCTTTACCCACACAACCCTCTGTAGATAAGACACAGAGGAGATCTTACGGAGAGGGAATAAGGATCAGTTAGATGCAAGTGATTGAGGATATGCACAAGGAGAGAGAAAAGGAGCAACATTATAGGTACGTTGTCATGCTGCATACACAGTTGGAAATGTTTCAAATAAATATTGTCAAATCATGTAAACTGAGATAGGAAACTGGATATGAAAGAAAGATGTGAGTGGCCTCAGCAGCCCTGAATGTTCTCAACATATCTACAATCATTAAAGGGGAAGTCAGCCACAGGCATAGTTCCAGGAGAATGATACCTCAACAACTGAAACATGGTATATATACTATGGTATAGGCTTTGACGCTGTCTACTTTTTGAAATATATGAAATAATTCTTATTAATTTTAAGTGTCAATATATTTGAAACCTGCCTATTACCAAGCTTCTCAATCAGCACAGAGATTAGCAGCTGATAAAAGTTTGATGCTATAGAAGAATAGTCTGAAAGACAGAATTTTAGGGCTGATATCTTCCTCTGTTTTAGGAATAGAAAGAGCTGATGCTTCCCTGAAGAATCTGGAGGAGAAAGTTTTATGCCATGGGGGAGTAACCTAAGGCTCAGAGTAATAAGGCTAGTCCTTCCCACTGCAGTGGGACATCCTTCCTTCACAGGCATGGTTAAACACCAGTTAGTTAGTTAGTTAGTTAGTTAGTTAGTTAAAGTTTATTGATTAGTCAATTGACCATGTCAAACAATTAACAGTAAACATGATAAAATGTAAAAAACCACAATACATAGAATACAATGCATAGAATGTCATGGGATAAGTTAGATAAAATAAAGTGACATATATTATATTAGTTAAATTAATAATAATAAGTTATTGTCTTATAATAGACTAAAAGGTAATAAAATACAGAACCAGCATATGTTTAGATAAGTTCATCACCTTTACATGCGACCCCGATATGTTCAATAAAATATCTTCTCAGTTGAATGGCCCTACCTATGAATTTAGCAGTTCTAATTACGGCATATGTATTTGTACCTTGAAGAAAGTGGGCTAACCGTTTATTACGGTCCCAGTGTGTAATTCTGTCGAGTATTTTCTGTAGGTACTGGGCTCTTACTGTGTCATATAGTTTGCAGCTGAATAGGACATGCTCAATATCTTCTATTTCGGATGCCCCACAGACACATGTTCTCTTGTTATATGGCACTTGATGGAATCGTCCATATCTGACCACGGAATCTACCTGCTCGAATCTTGCTCTGGTTAAAGCTGTTCTATAATATTGGGTCAGGCCCATTGTCAGATATTTTTCTATTTGAAAGGATTTTTTTATTTTGGGCCAACCATTTCATCTACCCAATATTTGCAAGTGTCTCAATATCAATTTGGGCATTAACATCCATAACTCTTTGTTTAAATACTCCTATGGCCTGATGTCTAACCGAAAATAGATATTGTATTGAAAAACCAAGATGTGTGATAATTTGATAAAGCTGGCTAACCCATGAAGTGTGTTGAAAACTGCCCATTTGTTCTTCCAGGCACATTTTTGGAAATCTGTCAGAATCTAATGAAAGGATCTTCCACCAATAACTGAAGGTTTTAATTATAGTCAGACTGTAAATTGAATGAGTGCCTGTTTCAGCTCTTACTGCTGCTACAGGAGTATTCCTGTCGGTCCCCAAAACAGTCCTTAAGAAACGTGCTTGATTTTGTTCAAGTAGGAGGGCCCTTGATAGCCCCCACAATTCAGCACCATATGTTAGAACTGGTGTAATTTTTGCCTTATATACCTTCAGAATGGGGAGCAGGGAAGTTGGGTGATTATAACTGAGCAATTTAATTAACATTTTGGAACCTGCTATAGCCTTTGTGGAATTTTGTTCGAAATGATTAGTCCAAGGCCCTGTATCTGTAAAAACAACCCCTAAGTATGAAAAGCAATCAGTTTGATTTATAGGCTCCCCATCCAAGTACCAGTTATATTTAACCCGTCTTTTCCCAAATATCACCACTTTGGATTTGGACTTATTTATGTTCAAACAGTTGGCGGCACAATACGCACTGAATTTCCTCAACAATCTTCTCAGGCCTACTTGGGAATGAGCCATTAGAACCATATCATCTGCATATAGAAGGATATTAATATGTCTGTTTAGAATGTTTGCCATGTGTACATCTGTAGAATAAAGACATTCAGGAATATCATTAACATAGAGATTGAACAGCATCGGGGCCAGAATACACCCTTATCTAACATCCTTAGTGGTGGGTACATTCCGAGTAAGGGAGCCGCTGCATCCAGTATGTACCTTCAAGGATGTATTTGTATAAAGGACCTCTAACAGGTATAGGAGTCTAGGTTCCATGTTTAACTTAGCCAGCTTCCTCCATAAGATGTCTCTATTTATGGAGTCAAATGCCGCACTCAGGTCTATAAAGGCTGTAAATAGATGATTGCCATCGGTTGTATATTTGGTAATAAGATGATGTAGAATTGGTTAAACACCATGGCATGGCGTCATGCCAAATGGTCTAGGCACTATGGCTTCCAGCAAAATAGGACAGGTACAATTTGTCTAACTCTGACAACTGACAGCAGAATGCTGAAAGCACAGGACTGATTCCTATTTTTTAAAAGTGTATTTTCCAAAATACCAGACTGTTTTCTAATATACCAAAAGCAACCCTCACAGGTTTTTACATTTCCTTTTTAAATTTTTTTCCCCAGGTGAGTAGGCAAGTAAGGTAGAATGTATTGCCATTTTTTAAAAATGGCTTTCTTCTTGTTCTACTGTTCCTACATGGTAGAGACATTGAGAAGTGCTCCATTCCAGACTGAAAAGCCTTCTTAGTACCATTTGATGAAAAGGCCCTAAGAGAAAACAAGCTGAAAACTTTACTGGGAAATTTTGAGACCTCTCTATTTAGTCTTATTGGTTTATGATGAAAGCTCAGAGTCTAACTGAAAATTGCTGCCATATATGAAAGGCCATTCTCTTAGGTAGCCTATTTTTAGCTGCAATATCTTTGTAACATCACTTTGGTACTACTTATCAGACTGGTCAGCTCATACTGTGACTCAGACAAGCAGGCTGACTGATTTCATTTGGACCCTGTACAGCTAAGAATAGTCTAAACCCATGATGAATCAGTAGCACAAATGTGCATTGTTCTGCAGAAACTATATCATGCTGGGAAGAATGCTTGCAAAGAAATGTCTCATCATCTAGGATTATGAACATATGAGTCTCAAAGTATTTCAGCTGGATGAAGTCACTACTCCTCCTTTTGGCAGGGCAGTTACACAGCAGGAAATGTGTCAATAACAGTAGTTTATACCAAATATTGTCTGAATTTTTGCAAAAGTCACGGACAAGATAAAGGGTATTCCAGATAAAGGAGGCTCCAAGCTTTTATGCAGAGTTTGAGAAAATTTGTCTTTTACATTACAACTCACAGAATCTCCCAGCCTGTGTGGCCTCTGGACAGATTCTGGGAGTCGTCAAAAAAAGTAACTTTCCCAGTGACTGTGCTGGCTGGGTGGTTCTGTGGATTATAGTCCAAAAATTAATGTTTACAAGCTGCAGTTTCATCACATTTATCTTGATCCCCCCCACACCTTTTTTAGTCACTGAGTAGTCCTTGAATGGGGACTCCTGATCTACCTCTATTTCCTAACCTCCAATATTTCACAGGTTCAAATACAAGACTCATATATCCAAGCAACATCAGAATGAGGTCAAGATGGCTGAAGGTATTGATGAGGAAGAATACACAAGGTAGGAGAGGCTACAATTTGCTTTTGACTGGGCCAACTGGGAAGGGAAAGACTCCACCTTCAGCCTGACTAGGTCTTTGTCATGAGCAGGTTATTAGTTGTGAGGTAAGTTATTTCAGGCTTCATGGTATTTCTTCTATTCTGCTTCTCAAGCTCCCCACTCTCTTGATGCTTCCACCTTTCTCTTCACACATTACAAACATCCTGCTCTCCTTTATGTGAACATTAGGCAGAATTCAGTGTTCAAAATGACAGTATCTGCCAGAAGCAAAAGGAAGCAATACATTCCCTTGGCACTGTAGGCCCCTGTGTACCCCAAAAATCTGCTCTGAAGGGTTGGGAAACCTGCTAAAGATTTTATTTAGCTGATTAATTCATATCCCACCTTTTCTCAATGTGACAACCAAGGCGGCTTACCATGTTAAGTTGAAACAATGCATAACACAAAAGTTTAAAAAGAATTACATAAGCAGTCAAAGGCTATTTCCATACCGGGCTTCTGAAATGGTGCAGAGCGACCTCTCACGGAGGTCTTCTACACCATAGAGTGGACTGGCGTGGACTACTTTTTGTAGTTCCACACCAGAATCCACTCAGGAGCGGCCACAACTAGCCGCGCTGCGTGTTTTTTAAAAACCTCTTTTTCGAGGTTTTTAAAAAGCATGGAGCATGCAGCCCCGTGCTGCTCCGTCGCCCGGCTCCGAAGTGGATTTGCAGGTGCGCACAAGTGCGTGCCTGCAGATCTGCCGGGGGCGGACTTCCAGCTGGCGAGCTTCTCCGGTTGGTGGAGAGCCTCCACCAACCGGAAGCCGCCATTTGGGACGCCGGAGGACTGCAGAGCAGCGAGCTCGCGCTGCTCCACGTGGCGACGGACTTACCCGGTTTCAGGTAAGCTCCGTTTTTGGGCGTTTTCGCCCGTTTCCCCCCACACACACATGTGAAAAGGGCCAAAGACTCTAAATTAAAACAGTTTGAAAGGTATTTAAACATAAAAGTGAAAAATACAGCATGCTGCATTAAAAGATCTTTCTGGTACAGCCAGTGAACAGCCAGGAGCCTGTCTAAACAGAAAGGTCTTTGCCTGCTGGCAGAGAAATGATATTTGTGCAGTTCTATGAGCAGCAGGGGAGGAAGAGAAGAAAAGAGAATAAAGGAACAAAGTTCTATTGGACTGGCATGGTAGTCTCCTTATGTCCCCAAATCCACCAAAAATATATATTTGAGAAAATAAACTATGTGATATACCAATTTTGACTTCAAAGACAAAGACATCCCATCCCAACCCCAAGAATTACTACGCTGAATATGGGACAGGTCTCCTGAATCCTTAATAGATCCTGGATTAGTAAGACATAACTACATGAGGCCCCCCTCCCTCACCTACCCAACCCAGCAGTCAGGAGTCAGGGATTAGTGTTGATGAAGAAGCGTCCAGCTATCTTCCTCTGGGTGGATGCATAGCCACTGGCATCCTCTACATCCTCATGAGGAGCCTCCAGAGGTCCCAGAGAATGAGTTCATCATTTGGCAGCCAGTTACAGGCATGTACCTAGATATTTCTTTTCCTCCAAGCACCTATGCTCAATGAGTCAGTAAATGGACAGGTTGAGGGAAGGGGTTGAAACATTTAAAAGGCAGGCTTAGGGCAGTGAGAGTGGAAAGGATGTAGAGTTCCATCTGGAGAAAATTTGCATTACATTTTCCTTCTCCAGGATCTGGTAACTATTCATGATAAAGGGAGTTCCATATTCAGCTTAGGAACCCTACCTTTGAGGAACTATATTGAATTACTATCTCAAATCTAAAGCCCAATAAATTCTCTCTCTCTCTCTCTCTCTCTCTCTCTCAATTGGTAATTCATAAAGTGGAACTCGTCAACCTCTCACTCAAGGAAAGCTGCATTCAGAGATGTAGTCAAGAAAGCTGTATTCATACTTCTCTAAACATACAAATAAGCTCTTAGCAGCTCTCAGATATTCCTAGAGGTTGAAATAAAAGGGCCTAATTTCTACTGTCAAAAGTAAATGAGAAGCTTCTCCTGTCACTTGGCAAAATATGGTGGCTTAAGGATGTTTCTTTATATGAAATGAATAGCATTCACTTTAGTAAACACAGTTAGGACTGCTGTGCCCAGACAAGAAATAAGAGAAAACCATTCATATTGGACTCATCAGTATTGTCGACGTGTACAGCAATCTGGATTTATGGACCATTGGCTATTTCAGTTATTTTCAATTGACTCAGTAAACAAATAAACTATAAAATAAAAATATGGGATTTCCAGTTTCTTATTTATGCAGACCTCCTGATTTTAAAGACATCTATGTGAGAGAACAGTAAGTGTGCGTGCATTTTTCCTAACTATTTCAAGGTGAGATACCTGAGTAGAGATACCTGGAGGACTATGCTGCCAGTTTTCACTAGGCTCACAGTTTTGTTTCCCCCAAAAGACTTCAGGCAGACCTGGCACTCATTAGATTTGTTGGAAGCTGGTTGCACAATGGAAGAAAAAAGCCCCCATCATCCTGCAACAGGAAAGCTACAGGAAACCAAGTATTTGAACGTGAATCTGTCATGAATGATCATGTTTACACTAGTTAATTCCCCCTCCTCCCAAAAAATTAAGAGAGCCCAGTGCCTCATTTCACCTTTTTAAATAATTCAAGCAGGTTTAGAAAACAGAAGTTTAAAGATAATGACTTTACAAAAGCCAGATATATTATTTACTAATTTGATTTGTATGTCACCTTTTTCCTCACATGGGACACAGCAGCTCACAGCATCTATTAAAACAAGATACAGCTGGGAAAAAAGCTAATAATAATAAAAACCCCACACTATTGAACAAACTACTATACAGAAACACCCATTCCTTAGGTAAATCAGATACAATGCATTTGTGACAGAACTGACACATCTGAATGTCAATATCCCACACCTCCAGTATAATTTAGGAGAACATTATAACTCTAATTTAAACACAAAAGATACAGTTAACTTTCCCTCCAACATGAATCTTTGAAGGGCTCTTCTCTTCGTACTTCTGTCTTTTTAAAAATCTGCTGACTTGATGTTCTCTTTTTCTTTCCTCTCTCAAACTGCAGCATCTTGTTTTTAAATCATTTCAGCTGTACCCTTAATACACAGTCAACCTCTGTATCCACGGATTCTGTATCCACAGATTCAACCAAAACAGCTCAAAAATATTTTTAAAAGTTCCAAAAAGCAAACCTTTGAGTTCTTCTCCATTTTGTATAAAGGATGCCATTTTACTGCACTGTTGTATACAATGAGAATTTAGTATCCATGGATTTTTGTATCCATGGCAGATACTGGAATGAAAGCCTAGAGAATACTGAGGAACTACTGTGCTGAGCTACTTTATATGAGCATCTCAGAAGCAACAGCCATTAGCAGGCATTAAATAATATGATCAGAATTACAGAGATGTCTAGAATACCTCAGATTCGTGTTCTCTGTTTAGGATTACTATCATTGCAGTCATTTAGAAAACAATGCGAAGGAATATCAGCAACTGGGGCTTGTGGAATATCCCAGTAAGACAGAAAAAAGGTAACACCCTTCCTCCAGCAAGGGTTTTCAGCCCAAACCTGAGAACCAGTGCAAATATTCAGTGTAGCAAGCAAGTACTTTGCCATGCTCTCATAGCTCAAATATCATTTATTTGCAAACTTCCTCCAAAACAGTCAACACCACTTGAAACCTCAAATGGTTTCAGCCCTAAGCAAATTTCTTGGCAGAAATTTTGATGGAAAATATTAAATCCTCAGCTGACTGTAAATAAATTAGCTTTTGCTAAAGTACCACAGTTCAAAAGAGTGTGAAAACATTTTGTGGTAATTCGCACAGCCTTGTTGGCAGGCATCACTGAAGTGAAATACAATGCTCAATTTGATAGCAAAATCAACTCAAAAATCCACAGGAGCCAATAAGGCTTCTGATGGTTTGAAGGAACACTGCATCTTGGCATTCTTCATCAAGACATAACTCAAATTGGCTGTATTTAGAGACAAACTAAATGAATTATTGAGCATATTCTTAGAAAAGGTGCTGTCTAATGTGGTAAAAGACATCTGTTTGTTATAACATGTAATTTCTGACACCTATATATCTACCATTTAGCATACTTTGTTTTGTGATTGTGATTGGTCACCTGAGGGTAAACACAGTGTAATTTGCCAATCTGACTGCTGAGTTAAGTATAACTGGGGAAATCTCACTGTGGGAGGTAAAAGAGGTCAATCATTGGGAACATTTTCTTTTTATTGTGCAGTTTGAACCTGTCTTATTAGAATACTTTGACCAAGTGCCGAATAACTAATAATGAAGTCTTTTAAATTTTCAGAAATTAAAACCAGATTTTAAAGCGTGACCAGATCACATGCTTCTTCCCTACAAAATATGTTTGATTCTGCTATAGCCAAGTAGACTGCTGCTAAAAATCATATGCTTTTCCAGAGTGTTCTGTTCTCCTTTTCTGAGTCAACAAGGAGTCAGCGTGGTTGCCAATTGTCACTGGGACACAGCAGAGCCACTTGTTTCCCAAGATGTAATGGTGCAATTCATCTGGAATGGTTTTGAATCACCAAACCTGCTAATGGCATCATAAGTGGGAACTGGCAACATCTAAGCTGCTCTGACAACTGGTAGTAACATAAGGAGTAGCAAGTCTAACAATGCTAGGCAGAGCTGCCAAATGTGGCCATATCGAAAGCACAGCAGCTGCACACAGAAAGGAAGAAGGGGACAGGGATGAGGAAAGAAGGACTAAAGGCAAGAGGGAAAGCTGTATGAAGTCAAAAAGTCATTGCCACAGCACCAAGGAAGTAATCATAGATGGACCACAGCAGAAGAAGAGCAAAACGCAGGAGGGAAACAACAAGAAAGAGTGAAAGCTGGGTGGAGTCAAACTGTGCCAAACAGGAGACATTTTATTGATGGAATCCTCTACCCAAAGAGATTTCCACTAGCAGAGGGACACCAGCTGGATATGACAACACTAAATGCTGAGCAAATATTCAAATATTTAGGGAGTAGACAATCAATATTCAATATCAATATTTGCAGAAGAGGATTTTGAAGATACTTTTAGGCGGAAATTTGTTTTAGCTATAGTACTTGTTTTAAACTGATAATCCAAGAATGTAATTTCAGCAGGAGACGCCAAAGGTCACCTTGACTTTTCAGAGTATGTGTACTGTATCTTTCCTAATTAAATCCCATATTAAATGTTTGGTTGTGTATGTACTGAGTCACAAAGTTCAAAATGCAAATTGTAGGATCACGATAAGGAAGAACACCTCTCTTTTATATTTGAACTGGTAGTCTTTGATTAAAGGATCTGTGATTGCAAGCTATCTGGTAAAAAAAGTGTGCTTTTGAAAATTCAAGGTTACTGAAAACATTTATCAAGTCTGTAACCACAGTCATGCTCCATGCATTTAGGATATTAGTACGTGTATTGTCCCTGGCCAAACATCATTAATTAAAAATGTATATACACACAGTACAAAACATGAATCTACATCCAGTGCCACTCCCATTAGAGTAGACCTATTGAATCGTTGACACTTAATCATTCAACAACTGATTCAGTGGGTCCACTCTAACTGGAAGTAGCAATTGGGTTTAGGACTCAAAAGAAAAAGAGACTTAAGCCATTTCCACACTTTCTCAAAGGCCCCTCCCTAAACTGCAAACCCCAGGATTCCATAGAACGTTGAAAGTAGAATAATAGCATTATAACAGTCTAGTGCGGAAATGGCCTTAGGCACTTAAAAACAAAAAGAAATATGCAGACACATGATGGGTATCCTGGCAAAAGTCTATTTCTATAGTATCTTTAGCAGATGTATAGCTTAAGTGTCCCAGCCCAAGATAGCAATCCTTCTCTTTCTACTGCTCATATCTTTTATTTCCTTTCCAAGGAATCCAAGAAACATGTAAAGTGCTGTAGCTTGATACTCCATTTGTCTAGAGCCAGCATAATAGTTGAACACACTTCTTCCCTGATACGACAGTTCCAAATGCTCCATTATGCCTCTCCTCAGATACTACATCATTCCACCATGTATGGTATTCCCAGCAGCAATGAACATGACCACCTACAGAGCTGGGACCAAGTCATGAGGATCATCTCACCCAGGGGGGTAGTACTGGAGTGGAACATTTTGATGGCCTCTAGAAGACTGCAGGATCACCACTACATCCCATTAGTGCTTCTTACTTGCTGGTGACCCCTAGACTAGCAGACTTGTGCATCTCTTTCTCCTGCTTTGTCATCACTCCCGCTTCAGATATGTGGACTTCAGTCTTGTTCCTAAGTCTGTTTTTCATGCAGCATTCAACTGTCCCTGATGCTGTTGTGAGAATGACCAGTAAAAACAGCCTGTAGTCTTCCAGCATAAGTCAATAAAGGCATAGATGACAACACACTGTTTAAATTTTTCAAAACAGAGCTACTAGAAGATTAGTCCTGTCATATAAGTTACTGGAGAAAAAAAAATTGTATTCACATATCCACTCCCTAAGCTATGTTTCCTTTTAAAAATAAATGTTCATATTCTGAAATACTATTAATCACTGGATATGTCCACACTGCATGATTATAGCAGTTTGATGCCTCTTTAACTACCATGGCTTCATCATGTAGAATCCTGTGATTTCTCATTTGATGACAAAGTTAGAACTCTCTAGCCCCTCTCTGGAGCTTTCTCACAGAGAATTACACATTCTAGATTCTGTAAGATGGAGCCACAATACTTAAAGAGGCAACCCCTTCCGGTCGCATGGCGGGCGCGAGTGGCAGCTTGGAATGAAGCTGCGCAATGGCGCGGCTCCGAGCAGCAACCCACTGGATTCCAGCCGCTTCTTTTGCCATCTTAGAGGCGGCTAAACACCCCTCCGGTACAAGGGGTGCGGAACGGGTCCGAAGGGGACCCCACAACCGGCGTTTGGCTCTGCCCGGCTGGGGGAGCGGAAAACGCCAGGGGGGTCGAAGGACCATGATGGAGCCAGCGGGATTGCCACTTGAGCGGCACAAGCGCCGCCGTCGACTTTTAACAAAGATATCAAGAAACAACTAAGAATTTAATAAGAAATCATGCAACCTGTTCTGGTCTCAATTCCTGTAATATCGCAGCAGTTCTGGCAGGCAACGGAGTGCAGGAGCGAAGGAATGGAGGGAACCCAGAGGCAAATTGAGTTCGTTATGGCTGAGAGTTCCTCTTAAAGGGGCGGTTTGAATTTAAAGAAAGGGCGAGTTGGATTTTCTGCTTTCTCACGATGATTGAAGTTAATACTTTTAAAGAAAAAAGAAAGACTTTTGATTTATAATTGGGACCTACATTATAAGATGTCAAAAAATTGAACATTTGGATTGATGGATTATATAAGAGTTATAATGTCCATTTGGACATTGAACTCTCTGTACTATATTACTCTAATATTTTGGTGGAACTGAGATGATCGGGTATTTAGCTTATTGACTACGAATTTTGGATTTTGGAGGAATACTTCGGGAGCAAAAGTTATGGAGTTGTACGTTCCCTATCTTTTTTACTCCTGTGGTGTGATTCTTGTTTCCTGTTTTTTTTGGTTTGTTGAGGCTGCCGAGACTGTCCTGGAAGGTCATTCGAGCTAAATATCCTCATTCCCACGGATGGAGCAGCTTGGAATTTAAGTGACTATGAAAATGCAGTGAATCTTCAGAAATAAACTCCGGGCAGCTCCAAGAGGGGAGGGGGGGAATAGATGGTGGATAAAGGCACAGGGCTCTAAATTTGATAAGGGGTAATGTACTTCAGCAATCTCAATTAAGTTTGTTATTTGATTGATATATTGTCATTAATATAAACAATGTGATGTCAAGGGTTGAAGGGGGTTTAGATTGGGAGCCCTGTGCTGGAAGTGATTCGACTGGAAGACCCCCACCCCCATGGATTGAGTAGCTTGGAACTTAAGCGACGATGAGAATACAGATAATCTTCAGAAATGGATTCTGGGCAGTAAAGTCCAAGATGGGAGGGGGGAATGGAAGGTTTTTGTTGAGAACAAGTACAAGTAAATACCCTCACTCTTTTGGACGGAGCAGCCCGGAATTTAAGCAACTATGAGAATACAGAAAACTTTCAGAAACAGATTCCGGGCTGCAAAGTCCAAGAAGGGAGGGGGGAATAGGAGGTGGATATAGTCACAGGACTCTGCTTTGACAAGTGGTAATATCTCAGCAATTTTAAATAAGTAAATGTACTAAAATAAATATTGGGATATTGTTTAAGGGGGGTGAGCCTGTGGGGGAGATTATTCAGGTAAAATACCCTCACTCTTAGGGACGGAGCAGCCTCGAATATAAGCGACTAAAAGAATACAGAGAATTTTCAAATGAATTTCCAGGCAGCAAAGCCCCAAATGAGAGAGGGGAACGGGATGTGGATGAAAGCACAGGGCTCTGAATTGCATAAATTGATCTTTACCTTGGCATTGTCAATTAAGCTTGCAATTGATGATATATCGATATATTTTAGTAAATATGAACATTGAGATACTGTTGAAGGCATGAAGGGGATTGAATAGGACCTAATTAGAAGGGGGAAACAAGGCATTTTAGCATAACGGAATTTAGGGTAAGAAGATGAGGGATCGTTTCAGTAATAGCTCAGACTGCCAGATATACAATGACAGATATTTTTAAAAACTATAAGATTTTGGGGTATAAGTAATGGAGAATTAAAAAATAAATGAAGAGATAGCAGAACTTTAAAGTGTTAAGAGAAATGAGAATATCTTGGAACAGGACGATTTGAGTAAAGGAGAAGGGAGAGATGAGCTGGGAACTGACTAGCTAGAACGACTATATTATGACTGTGTAGGAGAGGGAAATGTCTGTTCGAACAGTTGAGAAAATCATTATATTGTGATGCATTAATGTAATAAGTGGAGTAATACTGCGGGAAATGTTGACCAGAACAGTGTGGAAGATCAGAAATAATTCATGTAATAAGTACTAGTAATAAGTACTGGTCAAAGAATCTTTTTTTATTCGTGAAACTTAATAAAATTATATAAAAAAAATACTTAAAGAGGCATCAAACCACCATAAATGTGCAGTGTGGCTATACTTTCTGTTTCCACGAATACAGAACAAGGCCACTAATGCTTGTGAAACACTACTAATTTTAATTGACTTTATTTCAGTTCCAGCTCTACAGCAAAAATTCAATACAGTTAACATCATTCATCTGTATTGGTTTTCTTGGCAAGTATTTTAAATTTCAATCCAAGAGCAATAAGGGTTGCTGAAAAGTACAGAATTATGTCTGGAAGTAGCTATTATACTCTGCGTTCTTCTATCGACTTCTGTAATTCAAGCAATACGCAAGCCTGAGAATCTATAAGAATTGCTAAAAATTTCTATTGTTCGTTAATGAATTAGGCTAATTACAGTACAATTTAAAATGATCTAAAAATACACGTTACGATTACTTGCACAAAGGAGAAGCGCATTTAAAGTATTCATTTGCTCAGACGAGAAATATCTGAATTAACTTCAGAGACATAAGTTAGATTTCCTGCTCTTTTGCATTGATGATAGAGGACAGGTATGCACAGACCTGCTATTACTGTATAAATTACCTAATGATGACATTAGCCCAAATTAAAGGCCTTAAGCCCACCTATATGGACAGATATCCATGTAATTAAGGAAATATTAATGGGTATATATATAATTTTGGAAATTGGGGTCTTTGTTTCCCTAGTGGCATCTCTTTAGAAGCAAACTCTCTGAATGCTCTAAGGTAAAAAAGAAAAGCCACTGTAGAATGAAGCCAGTCCTTCTTCCATGAATTGACAGAGAAGCACCTTTCAGATATTCCCACACAACATGGGAAGACTGAGAGGGGAGACAAAAGGGATGGCATCTGGGGGGACATTAGCAGTGAGACAAGCTTCCACAGCCCCATACCCTGTGTGTATTTAAATTCTGTGTTTAGGCATAATGTCTGAAGAGGGCATCAGTACCTATGATAAATGGATTTTGGTCATTAAGACATTAGCTCAAGAACAACCCCTCCTGAATCCTCCTAAATCTCACAATTTTGATCAAAGATCCAAACTACTTCTTTCATCTTCTCTTAGGGTTCCCAGATCTGAGGGCCTGGCTCTAAGTCTTGGGGCCTAGAACCTCTTCTCAAGTGAGAAGGAAGAACCTCAGATGTACGTGTACTTACTACCCTCATTTCATTTAATTTGAATGGCATACCATGTGTATCTGTAGCTGATGTTTAATGTATTAAGCTTAGGAACACCACCAGGGTCTGCCAACTGTGATATCACAAAATGTCTTTCCTAGGTCTTGGTTTGGGGCCCTGAAATTTCAGGGCCTGGAATAGTTCTGACCTGGCAACTCTATTTAGAGCTCACATAAGCAGCCAATTTACCAAATATTCATCAAAAACTTACCTGATCTGTTAAAATCCTCCTTACCACTTGACATGACAAGTATAGACAACAAGATGCCTCTCTAGAGCACTCTCACTGCAGAATATGTTGGCTGTAGGTATAGGCCAGTTTTTACTATTATACTAGCAGAAATCATATTGTACTCACCATCACCTAACTTGGTATAATATGTAAGGTAGGGAATTCAGCACAGATTCCAGTTGTGGAAGGGGTTGTGTCAAGTGTTGCAGAATAGTTGCATAACTATTTGCTCAAGTGCGAGCATGCACAAGAACAAATGGACTACCTCATGTATAACTAGGAGAACCAAAGCAGCTCAGCTAGTGTAATTTTGTTCCAATAATGTTACGCTCTACTAACATTTGGGTTTTAGTCACCTCTATGCCAAAATACCTTGAATCCACTCAAACATCCCAAGGCATTGGGATGAAGAGATGGTTAGGACTTCTTGCAGCTCATTATCCATCAGGAGTTTCAGCTGATAACTTCTTACGCTCACAGTACAGTCTTATCAGTGATTCAGTTTGGAAGGAAGAGACTTAACCAAATTAATTGGCAACATAGGAAGCTCCCTTATATTTAGTCAGACCACTGGTCTATTGGTACGGCTCACTATGGTCCACTCTTACTGGCAGTCTTCCAGAGTTCCAGGTAGAATTCTCTACCAATTCTACTTGGACATCCTTGGTATTGCTTGGTGGAACCCCATTCAAATACTAACATGGTTGACTCTGCTTAGCAGCAGAAAGCTGCACAAAATACACGTACATAGTGTTTTAGTAGCTTCTGAATACTTATTCTTCAGATTCCTGATGAAAGACATAAGGAAGCAGTACCAGTCAGTCTTTTGCAAGAACTGCTATCTCATTTTATCCACAGGCCTAGGAAAATGCATTTGAATGTTCATATTGTAAGAAAGCCCCTAGTTAATTTTATATTATAAAACATTCCAATATAGAGCTGAAGCATTTTTCATTATCACAATTTAATAAGGAAAAGATTAGGTCAGACGTTACCGAGACCACATAATAATCAGGTACTGAAATAAATAAATAAATAAATAAATAACCTGCAGAGACCAACTTAGAAAAGACAAATATATAGCAACACTGACTACTGATATAAGGTAGAGGAAATCCAAGCTTCTGCTGATCTCTTACTGTGTTGTAAACCATTATTCTCTATAATTTTGTGTGTGGATATTTATAATAAAAACCCAGAGGTTTCTAAGCAGTTTAGCTGTTTTTCCTTGGGGGATTACGTTGTACAGTCCTAATAAATATAGATACAAAAAAGCAGAAATCTGGGATCTGTTTTTTTTCTGTAATATTGGTAATTACAACACATGAAAACATTTGAAATTGATAATGGCACATTTCTGAGATGTTCTCTGAAGTTCTACTTATTTTTTTTTTTACATGCAATTTGTAAAATGTCTTAGAGAAACATGAATTCCCCAGTGGGTCTTCAACAATGTGCCATACAGTCATATGTACCCCTATAGCAACAGGGCTCTATAAAAATGTCCATTTGAGAAGTAGGCAAACCAACCAGTTTCATATACACAAAGTCATGATAGCACCACAGGAACAAAATCATTTCAAAATGAAGTGAGACTAGATTTGTCCAATACTTGAGGTAAGGTGTCAATTAAACTGTCTATATGAACCTGATTTATTGATATAAATAGATTTAAAGGTTTAGACAGAAAATTGAGAACACTAAAGAAATAGAGAAATAAATAAATAGTCTGGGGCTTTACTGGGGCCATTTCCGCACGGGGCGAGGGAATTGCCCCGTGACGCTACTCACTGGACTTTAAGGCTCCCCGGTCCGGTCCACGCTGCTCCGGAGCAGTGTGTGGCCGCCGCTCCGCACTGCTCCGGGGACGAAAATGGTGGCTTCCGGTTGGTCGAGGGTCTCGACCAACCGCTGAAGCTCGCCAGCCCAAAGCCCGCCCCCGGCAGATTGCAGGCTCGCACCAATGCGAGCCTGCTAATCTGCATAAGGGAGCAGGCTTGCACTGGCGCACTCCATGCTTTTGAAAGACTAGTTTTTAGCGGTCTTTCAAAAGCATGCTGGACAACTACTTGGGGTCATTCCGGAGCGGGCTGGGGTGCGGATCTACGTTAAGTAGGTCCGACCCAGTCTGCTCCCAGGTGCAGACGTCCTCCCTGGAGGACGCTCTGCACCATTTTAAAAACCCCGTGTGGAAATGGCCTGGAAGTATTCATAACTATTTTCATAAAACATTTCAACGCATCTGCAAATATGCAGTAGCTTAGCTCCACATTTGAAGTGCATGAAAATAAGTAGTTTTGGAGCCAATTTCAAATCAAGCCAATGATCTAAGAATCTCCAGTGGATCACTGGAGATAGTATGGACTGTCATTCCAAATACTATGAACCTTAACTTTAAAAAATGCAGTAATACTGACTATAGAAACAATAATCATCCTTTCAAAATGAGGAAAAAGACTAATTACAAATTAAAGGCACTGTAATGTTTTGAGGACATTTGGAATTTTCCACATTATATGCTGATTTTCTGTGTAAAATGAAATAGATTCTTCTGTTTTGTTCAGCTTAGTTAGCACTCAGCATTACTGAATTATATTAGATATTTTTGAGGTTCAGCCTCTGGGGCTAATGATGTCCTTAGTGAGAAAATCACAGAATAATTTAGAGAGGTATTAAACAATTACCTCTAGGTTCTGCTATATGAAAGGTAGCGCTTTTGTTCCTATTCTAGTGTCGACAATATGTAATTATTTAATACCACAGGCTTCTGTTTGTGAAATGATGGTTCCAACAGAGGTCTAATTGGAGAAATCTTTTCAGTAACCCATTTGTTTGTTTTCCTCCAACTCTATTAGGGACAGAAATGGGTAAATACACAGTATGCTGGGTCTATGCAACCTGAAATAATCTTTTACATTAATAAGCTTACTGCCGCATATGAAACTGGCAATTACTCATTTTACCATAAACTACTGCATGAGGAACACTACAATGAATCACAACGTCAGGTTCTCAGCAAAAACACCACTTCTCATTTTATGTGGAGTACATGGGGCATATGTTAAATATTGCCTCCCCCCCCTTCTATTAGATAAATTTTTTAAGCTCAAAAATCAACTTTCTCTGACTAGAATATTTGTAAAGATTGAAAAGCCAGCCATATGAACAAATGCAGATTAACACACACATCCCTTCATATTTTTCTTCTCAATAGAGAAATAGTGCACTTTTCTTTAGTCTTTATATAAATGTTATATGGTCATAAAGTAGATTTATGTCAAGTTAAAATATCATATGTGAATGCTTTCATGTGGAGATGGGCATGCCAGATTGGATTCACCCATGCTTAAAGCTACTAGATATTTGCCAAACAATTTGGACTGCATAACTTTCTGTCTAGGTTCTTGATGTGATGAAAGAACATCATGAGCCCTGCTGTATAAAAGCTGGAGTCACCACATCTCCAGTAGAATGGCTAACTTTAACTTGTTCCCGCTAGCAATGTAACTGAGCTCCTGTTAGGCACAGGAAGTATGTGACAGCCACAGGTTGATTCTCAGGTTTAACTTTCATGTATAAAACAGATGCTAATTTTGGCATCCACTGATAAAAGGATGCTGACATACAATCAACAAAAATATTCACGAGTATGCTGTCCACAAGAGTAATGATATTTACAATCCAATTTCTTCAAACTCATCAAACCTACATTAAGTACCAAATTAATGCTATAAACATTTAAAAATGAAAAAGAAGAAAGAATAAGCAGTTCCACAGCCTGCATGGTAGCTTTAACATCAGCTTCCAAAATGCAACAGAATTAGCACCAAGCAATCCAGCAATTACTCATTCACATGACACCACTCTTAAAATTTCACGACTGATTAAAAGCAATTATGGTATCAAAGTATACCTTCCCTTAACTATTATTCTTCCACGCTAGACATACAATGAAAAAAAAATCTCATGAAAAGGCATCTCTAAATATTTTTGTAGTGAGAAATGAATAGTCAATGTCAAAATCATACTGTATGCTTAAGAGAATCTAGAAGATCTAGATTTCTATATTTTCAGTATTTACGAAAAAGACAGCAAGTTGGCCTGAAGGCACGTAGAACTCCAACCTCACATGCTCCATTATTGGAAGGCATGCTCTCAGCTAATCTTCAAGTTACAATGACAAATGTAATTTAAAAGCTAATTGACTCTTGAACTTAGCTTTCTATACTGCAAGTTTTAAGATATCATACAAATAAGAACTGTACCATTGCAAATGATGTAATATCTGAACAAATTTTATGAACTTCATGCTTATACACTTGTTATGTTTGAAATATAATAGACAGATAGATGATAGATAGATAGATAGATAGATAGATAGATAGATAGATAGATAGATAGATAGGCTGGCTTGGTTTAAACACTGAGTCTGGTCTAATAAGCTGAGATACGCATGAGTTATATCTGTGTAAGCTGTCTGTATTCTGTCCCTCCCTGTTCGTATCTTCAAATGTTGTGAATAACTGAGAAACTTTTTAAAAAAACATAATTTCTTCTTATACACAAACTAGGAAACTATGATGGTCAGAACTGGAATATTCATTATCTTAAACCAACTTTAAACCGTGCTTCAGAATCCTTGTTTCTTCTAATCCTGGTTAGTCACAGTTTCCCAGTTTGAACAAACCGGGAAACTGCAGAGCAATTGTGGTGCAGAGCAATTGTGGTGTACCAGGAAGAGATGACGAAGAGCTGGCTGGCCACAGGAAGACAGAGCACATGGCCTGAGGTCTAGAGCACAAGGCCTGAGGTTCAAATCAGACCTCTGTTTAGACTTCATTGTTAAGTAATTTTCCACCACTGAAAAATGAAGCTTGCCAGTGGTACTATACACTACAGTTCTCCAGACTGCAAGAAATTACCAACCAAAGTCTTTGGCTCTTTTCTATGCCTTTGGCTCCCCAAGACAAACAGGGATATATGCCTGAAATACAGTTTTCTTTAGATGTGTCATGCACAGTAGCAAGCACCCATAAACAAATAATTGTGTTGACTTGGACATGGGAGATCCATATTTGAAGTGA
This sequence comes from Cyclura pinguis, assembly GCA_030412105.1. Lineage (NCBI taxonomy): Eukaryota > Metazoa > Chordata > Lepidosauria > Squamata > Iguanidae > Cyclura > Cyclura pinguis. The sequence goes on along the minus strand of CM059601.1, from coordinate 90,536,261 downwards.
TCTAGTGACCATATAGACCACACAGAAAGGATATCCATTTTTAAAACAACTACGTTTCTGAACATTTTAAAATGGAAAGTTGGCTTTCAACCATCTCCACATTTTCCAAAAACACAGAAATGTTGACATTTTCAACTGTGATTTGAACTGGAGGTTACCAAAGGTTAATTGTAGAGCAAAGGAAAACTAGTAACCATCCATACCTGAGCAATGGCTGTTTTGGATAAGAAGGCTGGTCACTATTTGGGGAGGTCTGAGGCTTTTTTGTAACTTGCTTATAAATATTTCTTGCAGTTACTCCAATCCACAGCATTGTAGACAGCGTAGAATAATGAAGCACTATGCCAACCTAGAATAAAAAAGTGACAGGCAACAAGTATAAAGAAATGGACAGAAAAATATGACATGCTGTAATGATTATTCTACTGTATATGTTTGCAAGTATACTGACATTTTCCAAAACAAAATGAATTCCTTGTTGCTTTAATAACTCCTTTTCAGTACTTTCACGGCTCATTTTCATCAGTACAAGAAAATGAAAGTGAAATGAAAAGCAGGTGGCATTTCTGACTTAATTGCTAATACCAGAGAAAGTGGGATTTTTATAAAACAGAACATAACAAGGTGTGCACTTTTTTTGTTCCTTTCCTTCTGGTTGAGGGATTATTATCATGATCCTTCTTCCCTGTTTCACTCAAGGATAAAAAAGAAGGGAAAGTGTTTACTTTCAAACCATAATGCATACTTTAGGGCCAAAGTAGCTGTTAAGGGTAACATATTTCCTTGCAATTAAGTTGTTTTCTTTCTGACAGGAAGATTTCCTCAGAGATACATGCTTCAGAAAACAGACCTGTAGAATCCAGACTGCATTTATCCTTTAATGGACAATCACAAAACAAAACATGCGGAATGCAAGATACATTGGTGACGTCAATCACATGCTATGACAAGAAGAAGTTTTTCACCACTTTAGGGAATATCTCATCTGAAAAACATGCTAAATGAATTCTCCTATTTTCCCTTTGTTAACTGATTGGAACATGCATGAAAGCTGACCACATCTGCACAGACAATTTTCTCAAATTGCCCAAATGGTGTTTCAAGGGAAAGAACAATCATATTTCAAGAATGTGGTTATTTCTCTGGAGCAACCACATCTCTGTTGTTATAACTTAACAATATTGCAATTGCAACCAAGACTCTCAAAAACACTGAACTAAATCCAATGTTAAACCTACTTTGACTGGATCCACTGAAAGGGAAGAGACTCATTCGTCGCAACTAACTTAAATCCCATTGCTTTGAAGGGTCCACACTTTGGTCCACTGTGGTTTTTTTGGGAGGAAGTAGGGAGTTGTTTTTACTTTTTTCTATTTCATTTGGAATACATTAAAAAAGATTTTGTTGAAAATATTCCATGTGTTGTTGACTGGAACTCCTTTGCCCTTGTCCATTGAAACATAAAACAGTGACTTTGCCAATTTGGATTCCTTATACCAAATCAGAAAATGATTGTACAAGGTACATACATAGAACGATGTACAGGAGAGATTCATGCTAATGTTGTACCTCAAAATAAGTAGCCAGTTCTGCTCACAAGTTACCTTATCATCAGGAAAAGAGCCAGCTGAGCCTGATCGTGTGTGTACCTGGTTTTTTTTTGAAGGACCATTTTATTGGAGGTTTTCAGTTTTAAATTGGCAGAGCTCACACACAAGCCACACTGATGGTTTGTAATACTTTTCTAATAATCTGTAACTTTCTGCACACTTAACCTCCAAGGTCCTTCCCAGCTACATATTATGTACCACTGCAAATAGCAGTGAAAACAAAACCTTGGGCATACATAGGCAAGAATGCTTCTCTAGAGTGCTGGGGCTACACCTATGATAGAGGAGTGGTTCTTAACCAAGGACCCCCCGGAAATATAATTTGTTGCCAGGGTCCCCCAAGACTTATCTCAAGATTTAAATATCTAAATTTAGATTTAAATATTCAAATAATTATTTATTTATTTAAGGCTTCTGGAGACCGGGATTCAAATCCCTGCTCAGACATTGGGTGACCTTGGGCAAACCATATTCTTTGAGCCACAGAGGAAGGCAAAGGAAAAACCCCTCTGAACAAATCTTGCCAAAAATACACTGTGATAGGTTTGCCTTAGGGTTGGCATAAGTCAGAAGTGCCTTGAAGGCACACAACTACAAAGTGCCACAGATGGGGAGGTTCTTTCTAGCCACCATGTCCCTCCCCTTTGAAAACTGACCTATGCTGACCCTAAGGCCATAAGCGGTTTTCATGGGGATTTTCATGGCAAGATTTGTTGCCTTTGCCTTTCTCTGAGTCTAGGAGAATGTGACTTTCCTGAGGTCACTCAGTGGGTTTCCATGGCCAAGTAGGGATTCAACCTCTGGTCTCCAGAGTCATAGTTTGGGCATGCACACACACCTGCCACTGTGTCCTTTTCATCAGAGATGTGGCAGCTGGTGAGGGTGCAGGCACCAGTTTTAGCACCTGCACTCTCTGTTGCCGTGTCCCTGTTGCTTCCATTGCTGCTGGTGTATAGCAGCAGGGCTTTGCAGATCCCCTGTTAGGGCTCCAGAGACCCCCAAGGGTCTGAGGACCCCTGGTTAAAAACCGTTGTGGTATATAATGGGTTTAAACCACTCAGAAACATGACTGTGAAAACTACTCCTTTCATGGCTACAGTTCATGTTTGAACCTGAGCTATGTGAATTAAAGTTGAATTGATTCACTAAGCTTTGCTGGCAAGCAGATAATAGACCTGCTACTGTTTTACTAATTATGCTGCATGTAATGCAAATTAAATGTATAGGGTCAATGAAAAGCAACCTCCTTCTGCAGCGTTATACCATTAACATTCAATTTAGCCTCGTGCAGAGACTCAAGCGACACATCTTAAATCTTTCCTAGGCCTACACTAACAAAAGGGCTGGCTGGAATACAGACTAGGCCTCTTGCTCTACTGATTCCTTCCCTACCAGGATATACAAATATACAAATGTCCTTCCCCTGATTTAAAAAGTCAAGTATTTTTCTCTGAATCAATTTTTAATTTTTTTTTAAAACTCCACTACATAAAGTTTTTTCTAAATTCACCCTGCTTTAAAATATCTGAATGCAATGGAAACAAAAATATATCAAGAGAAGTAGAAAGTTTGGGACATTTCAGATATATAATCTTAACATGTGACTCTAAAGATAGAAATCCTTAACTATACCTATATGAATTCAAAATTCATGCAAACTATATCACTTATTTCGGATTATGCAGCTGAACAGAATGAATTTAGCTGCAGATATATTTTATTTCTAATAACAATAAGCTGAGATACCTGATGTTCAGAAAATTCAAAAATTTTACTGTATTAAACCAGCAATTTATATTTATGTTTAAGTCATTCCTTTTTCTGATGACTTAAATATCTTCTTTTAAGTCAAACAACCTCTGATTCCTACCATTTTTATCTGCAGGCTTCCAGATGACATTGGGAAGTGTTTTGAGCCAGTGGAGTTCTTAGAAGAAATGGCATCAGGGAAAGTGTCCAATTAACACAACCAAAAGAGAGAGTGGAAGATGGTAACCAGCAGAGATGCTTTAGGAAACAGTTGAAACCAAGAGCTGGACCTAACTGGTCTACTGACTTCCAGGCAGTATGAGGCATAGCCACTCTAGTAGCCCCAGTCCTTTTAGGTATAATACTGGGTCCCTGTTCCTGTCCTTGTCCTGTGAAGAACAGTCCATCTGAGTTTCAGTTCAGCTTTTGGCAGCCTTTGCTCTTTCAGTCCTATTAATATTGGGGAAGTTGGTAGTATGATCACATTATCAGTGGTACAGCCGGTGCAAAAAATGCTTTAGGATCCTCAGTGGCTAGGACCACTGTGCTGCAGCCACACAAAGTAATTATTCTTTAAAGATATAGAGCTGCATTTGTAGCCAGTTACTTGATACTAAATTTTACTGAATAAAAATACACGGTGTCAGACTGTTAGTCTCATTGAAACAGCAAGGTTGAAAATGTGTTTACATATGAATATGTTTGGGCTGCTATCTATAGTAACTTGTAATTTATTCATTATTTCTCCCTCCCTCCTTCTCTCCTTTAATTTCTATGCCATATCTCCTGGAACAGCTTGTACAAGCTAGAACTGCTCAAGGGCCCCAATCTTCTTAATGGGGTCTTCACCTATAGCATGGTCTGTAGGAGCTGCCTCAGGCTGACCTGTTTTCGACTGATCTTGGTTCCCATGCTGTCCTTAGGAACAGATATTGACACACTGTAGGCACCAGCAGTTCCCAAGTGGTTCCCGGGGCTACAGAGGGAAAAGACTGTCCATGCCCAAGCATGCAAATACTCATTTACTGTTTTATATATTTAGTCTTTAGTTTTATATATTAGGTATCTAAATAGACAGAGACTGAAACTACCTGAAGCATAGTTATCACTGGGGTGGGGGAACCATAGAATCATAGAGTTGGAAGAGACCACAGAGGCCATCTAGTCCAACCCCCTGCCATGTAGGAACCCACATCAAAGCACTCCCAACAGATGGCCATCCAGCCTCTGCTTAGAGATCTCCAAAAAATGAGAGTCCACCACACTCCAAGGCAGCATATTCCACTTGCAAACAGCTCTGACTGTAAGGAAGTTCTTCCTGAGGTTTAAGTGGAATCTCTTTTCCTGTAGTTTGAATCCATTGCTCCTTGTCCTAGTCTCTGGAGCAGCAGAAAACAAGCCCACTCCCTCCTCGACATGACATCCCTTCAAATATTTAAACATGGCTATCATGTCCCCTCTTAACCTCCTCTTCTGCAGATTAAACATCCCAAACTCCCTAAGCCGCTCCTCATAGGGCATGGCTTACAGACCCTTCGCCATTTTGGTTACACTCCTCTGGACACGCTCCAGCTTGTCAATATCCTTCTTGAAATGAGGTGCCCAGAACTGGACACAGTATTCCGGATGAGGTCTAACCAAAGCAGAATAGAGTGACATTATTACTTCCCTTGATCTAGACACCATACTCCTATTGATACAACCAAGAATCGTGTTGGTTTTCTTGGCTGCTGCATCACATTGCTGAGTCATGTCCAGCTTGTAGTCCACTGAGACTCCTAGATCTCTTTCACATGTACTGTTATCCAGTCACGTGTCACCCATCCTATATTTGTGCATTCCATTTTTTTCTGCCTAAGTGTAGGACCTTATACTTCTCTCTGTTGAAATTCATTTTGTCAGCTTTGGCCAGTTCTCCAATCTGTCACGGTCATTTTGAATTTTGATCCTGTCCTCTGGTGTATTAGCAATCTCTCCCAATTTGGTGTCATCTGCAAATTTGATCAGCATGCTCTCTATTCCTTCATCCAAGTCATTGATAAAGATGTTGAATAGCACTGGGCCCAGGACAGAAGCCTGTGACACCCCAATAGTCACTTCTCTCCAGGAAGAAGACAAGCCATTGGTGAGCACCCGTTGGGTTCGGTCCATCAACCAATTACAGATCCACCTAACAGTAGCGCTGTCTAGCCCACATTTTACTAGCTTCTTTGCAAGAATGTCATGGGGAATTCTGTCAAAGGCCTTACTGAAATCAAGATATGCTACATCCACAGCATTCCTTTCATCTATCAAGCTTTCACTCTTTCATAAAAAGAGATAAGATTAGTCTGGCATGATTTGTTTTTGAGAAACCCATGTTGACTTTTAGTGATCACGGCATTGCTTTCCTAATAATTACAAATTGACTGTTTAATGATCTGCTCTAGGATCTTTCCTGGTATTGATGTCAAACCAACTCCATTTCTCATTCTTGCCCTCTCCTATTCTGCACACTTCCATTACTATCAGGGTGAGTAGTGTACCGAGAAATCCCTGAGCACTATCTGGAAATAGTGGAAACTCTCTCCATCATTTTCTACATAGACCAGGGCTTAGTGGATGAGGCAGAGTTTGATCAGAAAGTCCTGGATGCTGGATGGGTAAATTCTGTGGACCAAATCAGGTCAAAGAGTGGAAGTTCTCCTGTCTGATTTGGCCATGGTGACACAAGGTTGTTAATTGCATTTTGTTTTGATTATTACAACATGATCTATGTGAAGGCTGTCTTTGAAGGCTGTTCAGAAATTTCACCTGCTACAGAATTGATGCCACCAGGTTGTTGACTGGGGACCGTTATTTTCCTTGACATGATATTTCTCTGTAACAGGTGGTGAGGCTAACATGACCCAGGACTCAGCTCTGAAAGGAGATTGTCATTTTAAATTCAAGAGTAGTACTTGGCTCCAGGAATGATGAAATGGAAAGACGGACAAATGTACCTATGAGTACGTGCAGTAAAATACAGGGGTTGTTTTCATCAGGGCTCATTTTGGACCAGTGTATTTGTTTTCATTTTGGACCCACGTATTTGTTTTCAAGGAGATGTGACACGCTGACAGAGTCAAGAAAGCTTTGAAGCATGTGTAAGTTGCCTTTCCCTCATTACCAAAGGGCTTCAGGAGCCAAGGTCTCATGGACAGAGGATACAAAAAGATGAGAAAGGCTATCTGGGCTTTTAAAATATGAAAGATCTGGAAAAAAAATCTGAGCTTAAAGTGCACAGTTCCTTCTACAACGCTGTGACAGAAGAAGAATTTCAATGAGCTTAGCTGCTGTACAAATAATACGTGCAAGTCAAAAATGTCATTTCCACTTTATCATGGCAGATAGCTCTGTGCAAATGGCTAGGACTGAGGTCTTTAAGTGTCTAAAATCCTCTGAGCATATCACACCTACCACCAGCCAAATGAAGATGTGATAAGTGAGCACAACCCACATCCCAGTGAAGTCAACAGCAAAGCTCTTGTTGATTTTAATAGTTTCATATTACATTGTTTTTCTAAGGTTATGAGAAGATTCATTCTTTGCGTGTGCCTTTAAAATCTGTTTGTTATCTTTAGAGACAGCTTAAGGACTGTGTGATCGTGGCAGTTGCTATGGTAATGACTAGTTTCATTATTGATTACCCAAATAAAAAGTTGTGTAAACCTACATAATATGCTGGCATGCAATGCTCCCTTGGGGAACCTTAACTTGCACTCTTTTTCTTTAGTTTCCATCTCTCCCTCTCTTGTGTGCATATTCATTTCAGGTTTTCCTCTAGCTATGCAAAACCTGTTCTAGAACAAGTATGCATACATGGGATCTATATTCTCCTTTTTAAATTCGCATGTACGTTGCAGCAGGATCCAAAATCTTTTCCCTTGGTACAATTCTAGTTCTTTGGATTTTTCATTTTTCCCAGTGTTAAAACTAAATCTTGCTGTGGCTGGGTAAATGACATTTTCTTCCCAGCAACCACTTCCATTCTAATTGTAAATACGGCACAGTGTGAGGCTATGCAAACATTAGAGGTACCTATTGGCCAGTGCCCATATCAACTACAGTGATCTGTGACATTTTACCCAATCTTGTTTATGTCATTGTGCAAGTCCTTCCATTTACCCCCCCCCCCCCACAAAATAAAAGGTTTGGCTTAACTCTCATTTCTGGTCCCACCTAGACCTGACCCACTGATTGAATTGCTGAATGGCAAGTCAATATTTGTGGAAATCCCACTGATTCAATAGATGAACTCTAGTTGGGACTAGGATCTAGGCCAGGAGTGGGTATTTTTAACACTCTCCAGATGTTGTTGAACCTTGGTTCTCAGCATTCCTCACTGTCATCCATGCCGGGAGTAACGCCGATAGTACTTTCAGCTCACCAACATGTGGAGGCCTGCACAGTTCCCATCCCGATTTAAGTCTTTATTTTGATGTACTTAGGACATCAGGGACTGAGGACTGTAATTACTCGAAAGAACAGTGGCTTAAGAAAGAGCATTCATTTATTTAAAAGTTTAAGAACCGTTTTGATAAAAACCAGCCAATTTTCAGAAATAGCAGAAACAAGAACCTCTGCCTTACAGCATTGCCCTCTTATTTGATCAGCCTTTAAAAAGACTGCTTGACCACCATATGAACAGAAGGCTAGACTAGATTGATTTGATCCAGCAGGGTTCTTCTTATTTATTTTTGGACTCCCTATTTTCTCTATATGAAAAAAGTGAGTACTGGTCTATTTCATGGAATAAACTGGTCATGTAACTACAGATTGTATGTGCTATACTCAGCAAGGGTCATCCATGGAGATTTGAAAAGCTGCAGCAGTTGTAACTAGATGGAAAAATCTCAGTGTGAATGGTTAGATGTCACATGATTGCCTTTGTCTGTGACAGAGCAGCTTAAACTGAGCATAAGCAGATTTGCAGGATGAAATTAAGGAAAAGTAGCTGCCTCAGGACAGCCCACTTATTGATTTAACAAAACCTGACTAATCAACACCACGATTTCTTCTTGAATCTGATACCTTCGCAATACAAAATTACCACAGTCAATTCAATTTATGGGGGAGAATAGTTTATAATTGTCCCTAGGAAATTTATTAATAACTTATTCAGGAAAAATCAATTTTCTATTAGCATGTTAAGGCTGTTACCCTGTAACTGCAAGGGAACCCACCTTCCTTAACTTGACTGGAAGAAATAGCAACTTATGCCCTGATAATTACCTAGCTACAGCTGCCTTACAGACTATGCTATCATCCTCTTTTGCAAAACTACAGATAACAAAAACAGTGATTAGGTTTGCCCCAAATTAACAGCCACCAGTCTAGGTATTAAAAGATATTTATCTCAGAATAATGAAAATAAATGTGTCAGATAATGGAAGTCACTGTTACAACAATCTCAGACTTTGCATTTTCTACATTAGTAGATAAGCCTTTGATATTTTAAGAGTGCTATCTCACAAGTACAAGCAGCTTCCATGTATATTTCTCGACTAAGGTCAGGACAAGCAAATGCCAATGGTTAAGGCAACTGTGCTGTGTAAATTCCCATTTCTGTATGTGGCAGAAAAGAAGACAATACTCTTGTTGAATAAAGCTTATCTTGGGTCACCATGGTGGATAGGTTATTGGATAAAGTGAGTGAACTTCCCTTGCAGCTGCCCAACTCTTCCTTGAGGTTATGGTAAATAGAATCTCCTTTCCAGCTCTTAAAAAGAAACCAGTCCTATTTGGGTTTATAGCAGGGATGGGAAATTGTATGGGCCTTCCAATGTTCCTGGACTGCAACTCCCAGCCAGCATTCATCATCACTGACTCTGCTGGCTAAGGCTGCTTGGAATGCAGTTAAGCATCTGAAGGGCTGCACATTGGCCACCTCTGCCAGAGACCCCAGCAGGGCTGCTCTGTACTCAAGAACTGGAAAAAAGCTCTTTGGCGCCTGTGTGTACATTTGGCCCTCAGCTTCATTTCAAGAAGCTTTTGACATGCCAGGAACTCCCCATACCGTCCAGCTTCCATTACTGAGCAGAAGGGAGAGGGGAGGGTGGAAACATGATTGTGACTACAATTCTGAGGTTGTCCAAGAGCAAACCAAAGGTTCACTAGGGCTTAGCACGGACACCCATGGAATACTGGGACATGTTGCCTCATACAAATTCTATCACTGTTCACTCAGCTGTTGGCAGTACTGGCTTCAGAAAAAGCACAGCCCTTCACCTTGGTCAACTTTTGGTGTTTTTCTCCAGACTCCTACCCACCCTCACAAAGGTTTCTTTCCCATTCCTCTTTCTTCTCTCTCCTTTTGGCAGACTGCTCTTGCTTCTGCTGTTAAAGCAAGGATAGACAGGAGCCAAAAAAACAGGCAGCAAGACAGAGACAGAGAAACTAGCCTCACCTTGTTATCTATCCTCCCAAAAATATTTCCTATCATGGCTTCCAAATAAATAACTAAATACGCTTTAAAAAAAACTGAAGAGAGAAAGAGAAAAAGGGAGGGAGAAGTGAGCTCTTTGAAAGTATAGATCCAGCTGACTCTGCACTTTAAAAGTGTATCCATGGCTTCCATGTGTCTGTGTGTGCACATGCATGCAGAGAAAGAAAACAGAAAGTGAACAGCATCTGTGTGAACCTGCACTTTCAAAAGGATATGTGTAAATGGTTATAGGTGTTTGTAGGGGCAAGACTTTGCAAGGCATCCCCTCTATACACATACAAGAAAGAATTTCTGAATGAATATGTGGATGGATATGTATGTATGGATTAACACATGTCAGCCTGAGGTTGTTCATTTATTTAATTAATTTCTATTCTGCCTTTCTCCCAATATGGGAACCCAGAGGTATGTGTGAATCCACCACTCACTGGCCTCACCTCCACTGTGGCCCCCTCAATAAACTGCCATAAAGATAATGCTGCTCTTAGAGGTAACAGAGATGTTCACTCCTGCTCTAGAGCACGTAAACATCCTGCTTCATTGGCCTGCTGTCCCAGCAAGACAACATTTCATTTGCCTCCTCCTTGTTGCCTCCTTTATTTCACTGCATTGCTTCTAGAGGTCTCTGATCTGTGTTGCCTAGAACAGACCTATAGGAGGAGTAAGTAGCGGTGGATGTTAAGGATATATACATCTGCAAAGACAGCCATGAACATGATTGTGGCAGACTTTTTGAAAACATTTGGGTAAGGAAGTTTAGGAGACAGAGAGAGGGGGTGTTACATTATTCTGCCAGCACATCACACAGCCAAACAAAAGATATGAGCAATGGTAGAGACAGAGAGAATAATGGAATTATTCATTCCTAAATCAAAAAATGTGTTTTCTCATAGTCAGAAAACCCCACTGGGAAGAATAATAGACCAGCAAAAATTTTTTGCTATTTTCCTCTGCTATTTGAACATCCATGTGTTTTTCTTCACAGAATAATAGTATTGCAACAATTTGGAACGTTCAAATACAGGGTGAGTACTGCAGCAGAATGATTTGTTTTCTCCCATAGTGGGAGAATTATTCACCCTCACACATGAAAACTAAATAGTTGAAGATTTACTTCTCTTGTGTCTTGAGGCAGTTTAGAAAATTTTCATAAATTTTGTATCACATGGAAGTCTTATTTTGCTAACAATGGAATGTCTCAGTCAACTCTTGATATCTCTCATTTTCTATACTTTCTCTCACAAGGTGAGGGCAAGAACAGGATGTACCACCCCGACTATGAGGGAAAAACTGAAGTGACAGGGATGGGAACTTTGTGGGATAGTGACTGTGCCTTTTTGGGACTTCTGGCAGCAAGAGATGCATGAGCTGATCATAGTCAGGTAAATACCCTGGACATTAAGTAACACAGTTTCAAAGCTCAGAGAAAAATCGGGTAAGATCCCTTGACTAGAAATTCTGAAGGATGTGAGATTTTGGAAAAAATAAGATACTGAAGGAACAATCATAAATTATTCCAACAAAAAAGGAAAACAGAGGAACAGTTAAAGAAGCCAGTCAAGACGTACTGAGAGTGACAGACAAAAAGAAACTGAGGGCTTTGGCAGGAAGGTGGCTTTACAGTCTCTGGGGATGGGGGCAGGGTTCTCGCCCAAACGCTTGTCATCAAGCTCTAGGAAGTATCAAACAGGTGCAGATGACCCATTTGTGTGAGTCACAGAGACTACAAAGAAGAAAGAAGAATATATAACTAAGGACAGGCATCTCAGAGTAGCACGTATCTACAAAGGAGATCTCAGAAAGGTTAAAGCTTGTGAGATGAGGTTTGCAAGGAGAGTTATACAAAACAAAAAGGTTTCTTTGGTTGTGCCTGGAACCAGAAGAAAAATCAGGAGGCTGTTTTCTTCAGGAAGACGGTGAAAGTGCAGGTGGGTAAGGAAAATACAGTTCATAAGCTTCACTCATCAGGACTCTATTTTATGGCCCCCAAAGTCCACCAGCAGACTTCCAAAGTCCCAGTATTGGGCTAAAAATTTAGAAAAATGACACACGCAACCCCCTGATCTACACATCTACACCACTGCCTGGTTTGGGTCTCCTTGCCTCCCAGACACCCTCAGATATGTATTTTGGTTGAATCCTGGAATCAGATTCTGGATGTCACTTCTGTTGACACTGCTTCTGGTTGCGCTGGAAGCAACAGTGCAGCCCATGGAAGGGATGTAGAGTTGGTTAAGGAAAAGGCTATTTCCCTCTTCACAGTTTTCTACCTCTGCACTAACAGGTGACTGAGAGAAGGTAGTGCTTTTCTATCCTTACTTTGCCTCAGCAAGAGGAACCGAGTTTGAAGCAAGAAAAACAGAACACATGATAGACAAAGGGACAAGGTGGGTAAGGAACTGGTTGAAGAATCCCTAGGTATTCTAAATTCCAAGTCTCTAAAGTCTGATGACTCATATCCTAGGATGCAGAAGGGGTTTTGTGGGCATTATTTGAGAGTCACTTTCTATAATTTTTGGTACAGATAAGGTGTAAAATTTTGGAAGCAGAGAAATGTCCCTGATGCTCTAGCTAGAGATCCTGTGTTGAGCACGGGGTTGGACCAAATGGCCCAAAGGTCTTCTTCCAACTCAATGGTTCTATGTCTTCAAATACTGTAGGCAGACAACGGTCCCTATTTCAAAAGAGGGTGAATAGGTCAATCCATAGAGGTTTATGTTAGGAGAAACTCCTATATCTTTTCAAAGGCTAAACATAAACCGTCTCTTCTTTTCTGCACTAACAAGAGAAGTATAGCAGTATTTGGCAGAATCATGACAGTGTAGTACACCAAGAGAACTCTACTGTATGTCATGGCAGCAGAAGGGAAAGGGCCAGCAGATGGCTACTGAGGCTGTGAAGGCAGGCAGGCAGGCACTGGACAAATAGGCTACTCAGAGCAGGCAACTTTTGTATGCCTTTCTTCACCACCAGCCATGGAAAAAGGGCAACTGGTAGCATGGTGCACCAACAGGATTCCAGTCAACATCCTGTATCTGTCATAAATTAAAGTAAATGTATGAAAAACCACTCACATTCATACTTTTTATCAACAGTTGTGCAAAAGAATTTTTCTCAGAAGAAGCTCATGGATAGTGCCCTTCTGGATCAGACCAAAGATTCATTTAGTTCAGCTTTCCTGTTTCCTACAATAAAAAACCAGAAGCCTCCAGAAACAGGGCATGAAAGCAACAGCCATCTCCCAGTTTTGCTTTTCACCAAACTATGATACTAGTTCCGGGTCTGGAAATTCCATATAGTCCTCATGGCTCACAGCTGTTGCTAAATGGTTTTCACTGGACAAATTCGGGGAATCTAAATCTAAGGTTGTAACCAAACCCATACCTTAAACCAGCTAATTCCACAAATCAGTTATGTTCCCAGTGAAATGGTACTTCCTTTTACATGTCCTGAATCTACTTCCCACCAGTTTCGCTGGCAAAGGGAGAAAAATTTCTCTGGTTATGTCTTCCACACCACAAATGGTTCATAAATCTTTAATGCCTCCTTCCTCATTCATCTTTCAAAACAACAAAAATCTGTCTTGCCCTGTGCTCACTCGACACTTCCCTCAACCTTATGATTTCTTCAATTCCATGATGACACAGATTTTTTAAATATACTTTTTCAAGTTCTAAAATGTTTAGGAAATCAGAATTGTACAAACTATTTTGCTTTCAATGGGACCAATCCCTTAGAAAGAGTGTTTAGGACTACAGCTCAAAGTACTATGTATCTTGATTTTGGGTAGACCCACTGAAATCAGTGGGGCTTAGGTTAGTCATCATAACCCATTAACACATTGAGTCCAACTGATTTATGCTAAATATGATGAAGTCTGGATCAAACCTAGCGTAACTGTTTGGAGAAAAAGACAGTCATGAAGCTCATTCTGAAAACAAAACACTGATCTAAAACGTAGCCTCATTTCAAATTCTCTGTGAAACCCAACAGCAAAGCTTCAGCTCTTTCCACTATTCCACTTAATTCAAGGCACAATCTATTTTTAAAACAAGATGCCCCAAAGTATACTTAGTAATAACACACACTGAGCGCTGATGACATAATTTAAAAGGCTCAGAAATGCTCAACAAAAGCACTCTCAATATGAGATCTCAAGGAGAATTACAATAAATAACTCTTAACATATTTTTAAAGCAAAAGAGGGAGGGTGAATAACTTGTGAGATGTTAAAAAAATATACACTGAAAACAGCATTGGGGTTACATTTGGGATTACAATAGTAAGCATACTTACTGCTAAACAAGGTTCACTACATTCTGTGAGTTGCACCAAATCTTAAATTGTATTTGGAGTGGATACAATGAAATCAATGAGACTTATATTAGTTCAGACTTGATGGGTCTACTTTAAGTTTGGATCCAACCCACTGTAATTAATTTTCCAAGTAGAAATTGTGAGTAAACTGTCTGACAGATTCTTATATCTAGGGGGAAAAAAAAGATTTAATCTCCTGACTTCATTGTGGCCTTTTAGTATAAAGACTTGCCTCTTCCAAACAGTGGTTTAGTTTTAAATTTTGAGAAGAGATTAATCCATCCACCCAAGTGAAGAGCACTAAGGGTCATAAATATGCACAATTCACAGTTTTTGTTCCATTATAGAAAATAAATGCTAATTGTAATGCATACACTCACCGCTTGACAGATAATTGGATATTTTATACGATTTATTCCACCAGCAAAAACAGCAAAAGTGAGGGCAGTATGGAAACAGAAGTTGAGAAGCATGTGCCAGCCCTTCCTGCTGATTCGAATTGTGCTGTTTGAAGTTAACATAAAAACAAAGTCAGACAGCTATTTTGAACAGCACTGCAGAAATTCCAACAATACATTGAATATACAGCCATAGATTCAAACACAGGACTCCTTTAGGGTACCACAGATGCTGGAGATGGTTGCAGAAACATGGGGAAATGTTCTCTTTTAGCCTACAAGTCCCAGAATTCCCCAGCCTGTATGGTCATGCAGTGTGGGAGTTCTGGAAATTGTAGTCCTCCTCCAACAAAAAAGGAGGAAAAGGAAAAATAAATGTTTGCAAGATCTGGAAACAATTTAGCCTTAACAACTGGCTTTGCATCAGCACACTTTTGTTCATAGTCAGACTTGCTAGAGACATGAAGGAAGTCTGGGCTTCAGACTTTTTCTTTGCTCAGTGTGCCTAACTATCGTGTTTCTGCATAAAATTCTGAAAACTACGCTCATCCAAGTACCTGTTAATATCCCTAGCTGTGTGATCATCTGTCCTGGAACAACTTGGATGCAAATCAAGTAATTTGCTTAACCCAGGAGCTATAGGGCCTGACTGGCTCTTTCTTTTCTCTCTTGCCTTCTCTCTCTCTCCCTCTCTCTTGTTTTTACTCTGGTTTTGTTTTAGCATTCCATTAGCCCTTTGAATGTGTAAACAAAACAGAGCTTGAAGCAACTTTTTAAGAGGTTGTTATGCAAACAAGCCTGCAGAAAGACATACAACCTATCAAACAACAACTGTAGGCTTTTTTTTTTTACATTAAACTTAATTAACAATAAAGTCAATATTTCTTTTCTTTATTTTGACTCCACTCTTCCTCCAAGGAACTCTGCCTAGCTGAGTTCTCCATGGCTCTACTCAAGCTCTCTCTTGGGCCAGCTCAGTATCATTCATCTCTACAACAGAAGGGGTCAGCTTCCTGAGTCAGGATGTTCAACATGAAACCAACCTGCTCCAAAAAAACTACCAGCGCTGCAGTACCATCCTGGCTCCTACTGCCACTCCAGAAATTTGGTGGCAGCTCCCCATTGCTGGGAAGTAGTGATGAAATGTGGTGGTTGTTACCATCATATACTGATGGCAACCTCGTTTTGAGGAAATGAGATCCTTGTTTTGCAGAAAAGGCAGCGTATAAATTAAGACAATCACCCACTCATCTCAACTACCCCGCACCTAGTAGGTAGGTTTTCTCTATCAATTTCAGCCGCAAATGCTGTAGTTTTCTGTGGTACCAGATGGTGGCAGAGCACCTTCCACACTACAGTGTCCTGGCAGACTGCAACCAAAGACACTGATTGTTTCTGTCTGTGATGGTGTCACCACTGACTTTCTGTGATATGGCAGCATCAACATGCCTTGCATATCCCCCACAGGCTATATGGTACCCATGCCTGCTCTGCAGCATTCTCTGGACAGGGGTGTGGCTACTGGGGGAAAGTCATGGCAAAATGAAGACACTGCTGTCCCAAATGAAATTTTACTTTAGTTTAATTTTACTCTCAAATTTCCAGCACTGCTGAGCGTGAGACACAGAAAATCATTCACAACTAGAACTCTAAAACTGCTGGGTCCACACTCCTTTGGAAGCTTTGCCTGCCCTCTTTCCTTGGAAAACTAAACTGTATTTCTAAATGCTCAACTGAACTTGCAAGCTACTGCAGTGCAAAAAATTTGGGGGACCAGAGAAACATTTCTTTTTTGGGGGAGGTGCAGAATTCTTATGGGGGGGTCAGAGCTCTCATATCCCCCCCAGACTACACCATGATAAGGAATAATAGGAAATAAGGGTAATCTTTAAAGTAGTTAGGTCTACAATTTAGTTACTCCAGTGGCAAGAGAGCTCAGCTGTTTCATAGGCATTTGAGAAGTCCTGAAAGCACAGGTAGAACACGAGTTCACAGATCACCACAGTAGCATAGATTTAAACTAAACTACTATTACTGTCAGAAATACCTTAATGAACAGACCTATCAAGTAATCCTTTAAAACAAGGTTGGGAATTGTGCAGCCCACCAGGTGCTGCTGGGTTGCTACTACCAGCTGCCCTAATAGTAAAGAATGCTGGGAACTACAGTCCAACAAAACATGAAGGGCCTATAATTCCCATCCCTGCTTTAAATGCATATTATCTACAACTGTGTGAGAAAGTGGCATGAAAGTCCAAATCAATCAAATGTAGACAAAGCCGGACACATAGTATGAGTCCATTCTGAATCAGAGCAGCATAAATAGCTTCATTGTATAACAATATCAGAATATTTACGTAGTACCATAAAAGAGCTTTTCTGGGTCATTCATAACAATCACATGAAATCGGAACCATGGCTATATATTGGAAGACTACACAAATATGAATCAGGATCTACCAGTGATCTGCAGTACCTTGGAAAGGATTTTCAATTCCAAATGGTCTGATACTAGCAACAACAAAGAACTTCTCCACTTGCCAAGATTTGCTAAAATAATGCTATGGAGGTAGAGGGGCAGGAGTGGAGTTTTGTGTAAATGGACTTAAGAACTTGATTCAGGTACTGATTTTCCATGATGAATTTCACTACGGTCATTTCCATACCAGGCTTCTGAAATGGTGCAGAGCGACCTCTCACGGAGGTGTTCTAAACCGTAGAGTGGACTGGCGTGGACTACTTTCTGTAGTTCCACACCAGAATCCACTCAGGAGTGGCCGGAACTAGCCGCGCTGCGTGTTTTTTAAAAACCTCTTTTTCGAGGTTTTTAAAAAGCACGGAGCGTGCAGCTCCGCGCCGCCCCGTTGCCCAGCTCCGAAGTGGATTTGCAGGCACGCGCAAGTGCGTGCCTGCAGATCTGCTGGGGGCAGGCTTCCAGCTGGCGAGCTTCTCTGGTTGGTGGAGAGCCTCCACCAACCAGAAGCCGCCATTTGGGATGCCGGAGGACTGCGGAGCAGCGAGCTCGTGCTGGTCCGCATCGCGACGGACTTACCGGGTTGCCGGTAAGCTCCGTTTTTGGGCGTTTTCGCCCGTCCTCCCCCCCACACATGTGGAAAGGGCCTACATCTACTACATGTCCAGAGGCTCTTTTTCACACTGTGATTCCACTTTAACTGCCACTGCAACATCCTGTGGAATCCTGCAGTTTGTAGTTTTGGTAAGGTACTTCAACTTTGACTAAGAATTCTGAGTGCCTCTCTTTAAACCGCAAATCCCAGGATTCCATAGGATGTCACCATGGTAGTTACAGTGGAATCCATAGCACTGTAACTATATAGTGTGAAAGGGCCCCAATGTTTGAGCTTTCTTGAGAGCTCAGGGATGTTTTTGTGTCTGCTTGTATGAGAAAGAGAGAGAGATACAAAACATAAGACAGACATCTACCCTCAATACGACAACCTGTTGCAAAGCAACTCACTCTTCTGAGAAAAGCAGAATGACATCTGGAGTGCCTTCCAGCCAGAACATGCTCTGCAAGGAAACTAATGAGGCAAAAGTGGCAGGGGCGGGGAAAATCTGGTCAGTCCCCCTGCTTATTTTGGACACCAGAAGAAGGCAGCCTAAAGCTTTTCCTCCACTGTTCAGTATAAGAGGCAGAGCATGAAAAAAATTGCTTGTTTGGATTGTAAGTCTCAGAATCCTCCCAGTCATCAGCACAATTGTGTGTACTCTAGCTGGTACTAATCAATTCAGATCCCAAAAGTAGCATTTTCAGAGTCTGAAAGAACTACTTATATGGGGAAAGAAGGAAACCAAGATGACGTATTTATCAAATCCTGTACGCCAGACCCCCTCTAGGAACCTCGCAAATATGCAGACATGAGATGGGCAGGTGGGGGTGGGGTGAGAGAATAGCTTGTAGTGCATCTTAATGAACAGAAAGAATGGAGAAAAAAGAATGCCAACAGCTGGCACCTTGATCCTTACCTGTGGTGCACAATATAGGTGATAATTGAAGCAAAGAGGCACAACAACATGACAGCAGTACATGCATAGACCACGGGGTGGAGGAACTCCCCAGGGTACTGGGAGAGGGGCCACACTGTCTTCTGATCCTGCCAAGTAAGTAGAACAAAACGGATTAATTCCCTGAAAGAACACACGAGCAAGACTCCTTCCACAATGCAATGTATGTCTCCTTCCTAGAGTGGCCTCCTGTCATCACAAAGCTGTTTGTTGACGATAGCTGGGTTCAGACAAAAACCTCCATCTACCAAATGCAAATTTGGGGTTTAGCCACATTTCCTTTCTCACCATAGGAGATGCACGCTCAAAGGCAAATCCACCGTATCACTGAGCTGTACACATTAGAGATAACAGCCCCATCTTGTTTACATAATCAGTTATATTCGGATGAAAGAGCGATTTGTCAAAGAGCCTGCCAATTCACCAGGGGTCCTTGTCCTCTCTTTCAACTGACTTTGGCCTCTGATTAATTCCTTGACCCTGAGAAGAAGTAAGAGCCTCAAATGAACTCAGAGATCCTCCTTCCTAGTTAATGGCAACTGGCTGAGTACAGGAGCCCATATACCTCTTGCAGAGTGCTCGAGTCTCCTTCACACGCAGTGATGAAACTCTTCTATCCAAGAAACCCTTCACATTCTTTGACAAAATTAGGTCAGGTGTCTGGATTCCTTGCTCTACCTTTCCTTCCATTTCACTATTTTCCTTATTTAAAAACCTAGTATAATGATAGCTAGGCTACAATTATGCACAACATTTTGATTGAGGGAATAACCTGTGAGGAATGATGTTACAGTGTCAGTGCCAATCCAGCTGGAAGAGGAAGAGAAGAGGAAGGAAAAAGACATTGAATGAGGAGACCGGAGTTAAAAGTAGCCACCGTTTTTTGGCCACAGGGTATAGGGCTTGGTGCTGTAACAGCTGATAACCAGATCTATCTGGGTTTCCAGCTCTCAGGGCTTGGCCACTCTTCTCTGGTCTTCAGGATGGGGGCGGGGAGGAAGTCTGAGGTGAGAGCATGGCTTTGCTGTGAGAAAATTGATTTTTTTTGTGAGTTTCCAAAACTTGAGACCTCCAGCAACTCAGGCACTTCATTTCTGGAGGAACCTTCCCTCAGTGGCTCAGCCCTTTAAAAACCTGCCTCTGGTCCTACTTCTCTTCCACCAGCCACTAAGGACAGATCACAGCCCAAATTCTCAGCACCACATAATTTCTCCCAATGCCCCTCACACACCTAAGGAAGGAGATGGGTAAGATGGAGGAAGTATAGAGCCAGCATGCTGACTCATCCCCTCCCTTCCCCTTCCCCTGATCTGGTTTGGACCCTGGGTGCCCCTTGTCCCACCATGACTTGATGTCCTTTCCATAGACACACACACACACACACACACACACACACACACACGTTGATATTTGTGATTTTTCTACTTTTGGTAGATTCCTGAGCCCCTAACCCTGGCGAATGTGGAGGGCCAACTGTACAACCATAATGAAGCAAATAAGTAACAAGTGCAGTTTCTTCAGCTGAAAATTCAGAAAACTGGAACACATCGCTCTTCGAAACCTGGGGGTGGTATCCAACAAACTGAGATGCAGAAAAGAAAGAGAAAGCTGGATGGACACAAGGAAGGGCAAATGGGGGAAAAAGCCCATCTGTCCAGCAAGAGGTAGGCTGGAGAAAAAGAAGAAACAGTAGGAAAATAATAAATACATTTTAAAAACTCTCAGAGAAAAAGGAGAGTGGGAGAAAATATGGGAAGAAGGGAATAGCAGCACCAGGAAAATTGAGATGCCCTGAGAAATGGATAGCCCCAATTAGTTTTAAAGAGAAGAGGAGAGGCCGGGGGGGGGGGGACATAAAGGGAACAAAAAACCAAGGTAAAGGAGGAAGAGGAGGAAAAGGAATTGGGTAGAGCAGGAGTTATAGAACAACCGTGGGACTAATGGATGGCAGACATCTGTTGCTATCAATTTTATACATCTGAAGCAAACAACACCATTTTTTTTTTAAATACCTTTAGGTAGACTGGTGATAATCTTGTACACCAAAGCATGATCTACTGAAGGAGGCTACAGGGAGTGAGGTGACGATAAATTCCCTCCCAAATTAATCTGGAGGAAACTTAGGCCATTTCCATACCAGGCTTCTGAAATGGTGCAGAGTGACCTCTCACGGAGGTCTTCTACACCGTAGAGTGGACTGGCATGGACTACTTTTTATAGTTCCACACCAGAATCCACTCAGGAGTGGCGGGAACTAGCCACGCTGCGTGTTTTTTAAAAACCTCTTTTTCGAGGTTTTTAAAAAGCACGGAGCGCGCAGCTGCTCCACGCGGCGACGGACTTACCCGGTTTCAGGTAAGCTCTGTTTTTGGGCGTTTTCGCCCGTTTCCCCCGCCACATGTGAAAAGGGCCTTAGGCTATGATCCTGCTGGGGCACTACACTGGTGGCCCAGGGAGTTGTGC
Source organism: Cyclura pinguis (assembly GCA_030412105.1). Taxonomy (NCBI): domain Eukaryota; kingdom Metazoa; phylum Chordata; class Lepidosauria; order Squamata; family Iguanidae; genus Cyclura; species Cyclura pinguis. Next base: position 90,515,232 of record CM059601.1, on the reverse strand, counting down.
TTTCTAAAGCCTTGAATAGTAAAGTCTAAAGACAATGTGGTATAGTGGTTTGAGAGCCTGACTAGGCTGCTTGGAAATTAGAATTTGAATCCCTGCTTGGAAACCCACTGAGTAAACTTGAGCAAGTCTTACTCTCTCAGCCTCACAGGAAGACAATGGCAACCTCCTCAAACAAATCTTGCCAAGAAAACCTTGTGATAGGGCTGCGTTAGTGTCACCATACATTAGAAATGCCTTAAAGGCACACAAGAACAAGACTGATATCTCAACTACTTCCTTATGCAAGCAAGTACTTGTTTACCCACACTATTGGCCCAAAGCACAACGGACTGGCTTATAGGCCAGCTGACACCTTGGCACAACTCCCCACCCCCAACAAGAATGACAACTGACTGGGTATGCCAGGAAGCTATCAGCTAAAGTGCCCTCTGGCTGGCTGCCTTCATCATCCACCATCACCCATCATCCATCAAGTTTTAAACTCAACCAGCTTTAAAAAAGGATTGCAGACTTTCTCTTCATCTTGGATAAGATCCGCCTATCAACAGTCAGAGTGATTGGGGAACTACTCTCTTTTAAGTAAAACCCAGCCTAGGTAAGTCTCCTCCTCTGGGATTTTAACTCACCTGCTTCATGAACTCTTGGCTGCCCTTTCAGCCTGCTACCTGAAGCATCTGCCTCACTTTATCTAATTAGTTGACTGGCTCTGACCCAAGGTCCCTCACATTAACGCCTTGGAGGTAAGCAGGGATGTCCAATTGCTGCTTATCCCTCCAAGGATCTGGCTCAATGTCTTTTCCTGCAGACACAAGCTGTGATGTAAAGAGAGGCAGGCTTAACTGGCTATATGGAATATTTACATACAGCAAGTCTTTCACATGAAGACCCCTTCCATCTTCCACATGACAGTCCTTCAGAATTTGAACATGGCCATAAACTACATCTCAAGCCACATCTTTTCTCCAAGCTAAACTTGCCAAACTCTCACAATTTTCCTCAGAAGGCTTGATTTCCAGGCCTTTCCTCATCTTTGCCACACTTCATTGGACATGTTCCAACCCTTCATAACCTTCTTAAATCCTGGTGCCCAGAACTGGATACTATGATACTCAAAGCGTCTTTTTAAAAAGAAATATCACAAAACAAGGTCAAGCTAACTTTCAATGTGCTTTGTAGTTTGTTTGTTTGTTTACTGAATTCATATCCTGAATTCATATCCATTTCCAAGATGGGATTCCAGAAAAAGGGAAATCAGAATTCACCTGCTACACTCCAACTAATTTCCAGTTAATTTCAGTGAATCTATGCTGGATTTAACCTATCAAATTTCAACAGTAAATATATCCTCCTCCCATTCTCAATAAAAGATAGACATAAACTTCAGTTATGTAGATGCAGATGACATTGCAAACAGTGGCTGTCTTACCTCACTCCTTATTTGCTATTATTTTTACTTTTCAATTTTAATATACTCCTGCTACTGCAACTATTACTACTGCTATTGCTACTACTGTTCTCTGCTGCACATATTGACATCCTAGAGGACCTTCTCGAGTTCTGCTTTTGAAAGATCGAGATCTTACTATGGAACATTTAATCTTGACAAAGGTATTTCAGTACAAAACAAAACAAAATTTTGTTGTATGTTGGGTCATTAGCTATCTATCCAGCTGGAGGTCAATCAATTCTGCTGGAATTGGCAGAATGAGAGATAAGCCAGTCTAGGGCCCAAGGCAATCAAGCCAGATTCTGACCTCTTACACAGCAGAGAGGTGGAAGGGGGCATAGTTAAAAGAATATCAGTAGAGTCGGCTGAGGAACAAGACCACCACAGTCCATAGCTGCTTGCTCTTAATGGTCTAAGTAAGCCAACTTCTGCTATTTCTTTCTCTTTCTGACATTTCCCTGCCTATCCTTCCATGGTCAGATTAAATAAAAGGTTTGCCCATCAACTCTCCCTATGGGCACAGCTGAGAAAGAATTCTGCTGGTGGGTTAAAAAGGAGAGTGGAAAGTGGGCAGGTCTATCTGAGTGCTCCTTTCTCTGTGACTCCCCTTTCCATTTCCTCCTCTCAAAAAAAGCAAACAAAACCTAAGGAAGGGAGAAACAAAGAAAAAGAAGGAAGTTTTCTCTGTCTACTACTTTTTGGGTTGCCCATAAGTTGGAAAATTCAAACTATATTAAAATTCTCAAGTTCTTTTGATGTGCAGGTCTAACTTCTTTCTCTCTTTATTATGCAAATTGACATAAGCAAATAAAAAGAAAGCTCTTTCTTCTCCTTGAAGATCTTCAGCCATTCTTGATTAGTGTTGACAAATGTAAAACAGTCTTGAAGATTCAAATTTAAAAGCAAATGCACTTTATAGCCCTCTTATTAGAGGCAGAAGGCACAGGGAATATGATAGCCCTGCAGTGTAGCACACATGGAATCCTGCTGTCATTCACAGCATTTCTGCAATGCTGTTTATAACCAATATATTTTGTATTTAAATTGTAGATGGGGCTGAAAATGAAAGAAGCTTCCCACAACTTGCAGCATTATTAGCTGCTGTTATAACTTCTCTCATGTTTAAGGCTGGCCAGCTAGAGAAAAATAAGTAATAACTCTATATCAGTGACATCCACTGATGCAGACATTAATTTATGACAGTCCTGCAACACAGGCAACTGTTGACGTTTCCACTAAAATCATTTCAACAACTTTCAGGTTGCAGCTTATATTGTTCTCCACCTGGTGTCTCTTCCTAGACCAAATGCAGCTCTTATGTGCTCCAACCTCAGGCTTCACTGACCTGAACAAAGATTGGTTTCACTTCTAAATGTTCAAAAATGTATTAATAAATTGTACAGGAAAGCAAGGCCCAGGTAAGAACAGGAATTCCTGTTTGTAATTTGGAGACTTGGCCCTTTCCGCATGATGTCACTGTCTCGTTTCTGCCACAGGATGGCAGCAGTTGGCAGGTCGCACTTCCACATGATGTCGTTGCCATCCTGCTGCCATCCTGTCCTGGAATGTCATACTCGCACAGTTTTCGCAAAACAGAAAATATCCGTTTTGCGTCTGCAATCACGCGGCATTCCTGTCACTTCTGGCCATGCAGAAGCTGCGGAAGCACATTGGTGACGCTTCCTTCCGTAGCACAGCAATGGAAAAAGCCCAGCTGCTCTGCAGAAGGAAGACGTGGCACCACTGCGTTCTTTTCCGCATGGACCAAGCAGGTAAAGAGGGGAGCGTTGCTGACGTGCTCCCTTCTGGACCTGGGACTGCAGCGAGACGACATGGAAATGGCCTTGGTTTATTCAACTAAGCCACTGGCTCAGAAATCACACAAGCTGCAGGAATACAAGCGCAACAAGTTTGTTGTAGGGTCCTATTTTCTTCTTTCACTTTGCTAGTTCACTGATTTCAGACAACTAGCATCTTCCAGTCGGGAAAATGATATAGATGCATTCTATCTTTTGTATTGCTCAAATAAATAATGTTCCTTATGAATGCCTTGTGAATTCTGGCAATTTGAAATTCTGGCAATTCACCATGGCTCTCTTACTCAAAACGTATCACTGTCTGTGGAAGTCAAGGACCATTGATACAACATTTGTACTATTCTTTAGGTGCCTGTTACCCAGGATTTCCCTGACTCAATCTCTGATTTCACATGCTTTTATGGAATTTTAATAATGATTATTTAATGTTGTGGATTCTAACGCACTTTTAAAAACTGCTTTCCCTCCTTTTGTAAGGTGCTGTTATTACCCCACCTACATTCTATGTCCTGAGGATCACAATTATTTCACATCAAACACAGTGAGCCGTAGAGATCTACTGGAAGGACACGTAGGCAGTGGAGCTATGGAGATAGGTGAAAGGGTAGCCCTGCTTTCTGTCACACATCCTAGGTAAATCTCTCAACGGTTCTCACATTCCATTGGAATGGATTATCAGCAAGAATAACACCAACAGGAGGCAATAGGTTTCTGCGAACAAATAAACAGTGCAAACAGCCTGGAAAGCGACACCTTGGAGGCGACCATCCCCAGATGAGATAACCATCTTGCAGGGAACTACAAGGATGTCTGGCTGTATTTTCTTTGAACTACAAAGCTGAAATCCATCTTCATAAAAATGCAGCCATCTGTTCCTCAGGACATGTCTTCAGCTCTATAACTAGCACCTCATTTCTCCTCCTTTCTTGAAGAACTCCCTGCCACGCTAGCAGACTGTCATTCTGCTAGTTGAGTAATCCCCACAGCTGTTTCTTCGCTGAGTTCGTGTTTGTTTGCTGTTTCTCGAATTAAGGACTTCAGGAAAGGTGCAGTATCACCCCATCTGAAATCCCTGTCTACATCCCCCTATCCAACTTTCCTCTCTTTTACTTCTCAATAGCTCTTGTGTGAGTGAGTGATTGCGTTGATGTGTGAGAACATTTTTATTCAATAAAACCATTTATTTGATACGTTGTCTGGTTCTTGGCTTGGCCTGACCCCGTTAAACTGGGTAAAAGATCTCACTAGGTTACCCTGCCTCTTGCTCTGCTATTGTTTGTGCCCTGTTAAATTCCCCACCCTTTTCTGATTTGGAGCACATCGAGGTATCCCCCAAGGGACCTCCAGAAACCAGGGTAACACTGTGATATGTCAATTTAGATTAGATAAGATAAGATAGCCTGCATGGTATGGTGGTTTGAGTGTTGGATGCTGACTCTGGAAACCAGAGTTCAATTCCTCATTTGGCCATGGAGATCTACTGAGTAACCTTCGGTGCATCACGCAACACATCTCAGCCCCAGAAAAACCTTATGATAGGTCCACCTTAGGGTCACCAAAAGTCAGAAATGACTTGAAGGCACACAACAACAACAATTAATATAAATTAATTAAATAAACAGACTACTTTATTTATTCTTCTCTGGCAGCCCACCACTGGCCAATGCCTGAATTCTTCAAAAGCAATTCAAAGCTGAAGCTAAGCTGTTTTCCAAAATCAAGCAAATGCAGCAAAATGTGCATTTTGCTTTGAAAAATAAGATGATTAATCAATGTGCTTATACTTTTACTCAACTTCTAAAGCAAGCTTTCTCAAGGCACTTACAAACCCCACAACAATTCTGTACAATGTACAATAATAACATCCACAATTAAATAACCGCATCAACCAAGAAAAAACAATTTAAGGGTTTTTGTGTGTTGTACTGCATTGTAGACACAGTTCTTAGTGGCTTGATGCAATGGGATGTATAGCTGAAAGCAGTAAAGCAATGAAAATAATTTTAAGACTCTTCACATATGTAATATAAGAATATCATATATAATATCAGAAATCACTGAAATGCCAAAAGAATCTGCTGCAAGCAGCAGCTCCAGCTGTGAGGAAACAGAAACCAATAAAGCAAATTCTCACCATGGTCTTCTCCCACTTGTGATGAAGAACCATTTCACATTGCAAAGTTATAGTGCTATGATTCCACTTTAATGGCTGTGACAACATCCTGTGAAATCCTGGGATCTGAAGCTTAGGGAAAGGTATTTAGAATTCTTAGCCAGAGCACTCTAGTGCCTTCATATACTACAAACCCCAAGATTCCACAGGATGCAGCTATGGCAGTTAAAGTGGAATCACAGTACTATAATTGCATAGTGCGATAGATTCCTAGGAAAGGAGGAGAATGGACATCATTATCTCTTCTTTAGGTTATCTGCTTTTTAATACTTCACTGTTGTTCCTCTTGACCTTATGAAAGGTTTGAGAGTTTTATAGCTTGAGAAGGCAGGTAAAAATGCTGAACATGAATAAATAGGATAAATGCAATCAAGTTATTTCATCTAGAAAAGAAAGGATGTGATGGTTAATCTGACATCCACTGGGATTCTGGGCTGATTCACCACTACATGCCCATTAGTCCTCATTTCATCATTTTATTTACAACTTACTGCTTGACACTGCAATGCTGAACACAAGAGTGACCTCCATGGAAATATCACGCATGAGTTCATTCCAGTGAGACAAAAGCTCTGCCTTTATTGCTTTACATCAACTGTTTTCACAAATGTAAGTTACCACTTGACATTGCAGTTAATGGATGGAAAAATAGCACATGCAAACTCAATGTTAGCATGATGATTTTTTATATATACAGTAATTTAGACTTACAATTTCATATTTCTGTCTAAATAACTGCCATCAGCTATCCAAATTTCCAGATATCTCCACATAGATTTCTCATTAGGTAACTGAATCCTATTCCACATTAGTGAGCTGAATCTAGCACAGTATCCCATTCATAAAACATTTCTAATCCCCACAAATGGAGCTACCACCCACTCTGTCCCTGGATTTTAGACTGCAAGCTCTTTGCTTTAGAAATAGGATGATATTTGCTCAGCACAAGCAAGTTCTCATTCTGTATTATCTTCTAGTCATTTATTGCAATATGATGTAACAATCCTGCAGCAAATGCTTGGTGCATGTAAGCCTTCTGTTTTGTTTTTTGTTTTTTGGAGGGGGGAGAAGAACAAGTTATGAAGTATAGATTTGGCTTTTGCATGTTAAGTCTTGAATTTTAAGGCCCTGTAGGCAGCTATGCTGTGTCTAATATCAGGGACCTCCAAACGGGTTTTGCCCTAAGCACCTAAAAACCTCTGGATGACACCCTACATAAGTTTAATTGTAAGCACCACATTTGATTATGATGACATTTGAACTTGGTGAATTTTTAAGCTGCTGCTGTGCACCTATTTATACCTCCAAAAATATTAGGACATGTAGCTTCCATTTCATCCTTATTATTCAGCAGCAATGCTGTTATCTGCCATGACTATTTCCTTGACAAGTTGAAAAGGAAAAAAAGAAAAGGAAATAACCCAGCAACAGCAGTTTAGTTTTCATTAGTGTAATGTAATATGGGATATAGAGTAATGAAGTCCAGAATTCTGTTTACAGGTCATTTTTACTTAAAAATCCATCTTAACATTATAGTAGCAATAAAATCATTTCCAGCAGGCAATAAGGTAAGCACTTCTTTGAAACTGCTGTACCTATTCTTGTAAAAGGAAAATAAAGAAATGGATAAAACAAAATTTAGGAAGCGATGGGATGAGCTGGAATAACACAATTTGAATGAAGGTTGCAATGGCTGCCTTATATATACAACGAGAGATACACGGACAGTAGCAACAGGGAACAGTGCACAGCCCCAGCTAGCATTCATAGGGAGCTTTAGCTGTGTGTAAGAATATACACACAGGATTCATCTCATCATGTTATGCTCAAGTGCTTCCATGAAAGCAAATGCCATATGTCTTGCTCGGTAGAGCCATTTTGCCTACAGAAGAGCCACGACCAAGCAAGCTTTTAAAGGCCCTTTTCATTTAAATCTAGTCATAATTTTGTCTTCAGCTCAGTTCTGAACACACACAGTAAACCTGTCAGACGAAACTTTAAGCTAAAGTAATACAACGTATTAATGACATTGTAAAATACCCTTTATTCAGTTCTGTGCACACGAAGCTGATTTCATTACAGATACATGATAAATTAATCTTGTCTGCCTTTTAATGATAATTAAATCTTATTGATCTGTCAGCCTACCCTGAGTGATCCCTTGAGAGAAAAAGCAAGCCAAAGATAAAGATAATTTTTCCACACAGTATGCAAAGTAGTATAATTGTACATCACATCTGAACAAGGCAGTTTTCTGATTTTATTTCCTAGAGGAGAATCTAGAGGTCATGAATATTGGTAATTGGCAATGACTACCTGCATTTTTAGAAAGAGAAAATGGGGGAAAATAAATATTAAGCATGGCTGCAAATGCAGCAAGAAGTAGCAAATAAAGTCCACTGAGGTAAACAAGTGAAAAACGGTAATTGCATCCCCCTTTTCACTGAAATTATTCTATTCCAGCAGTTAAATAGATCCAAATAACAGAGGGGTTTTCTTTGTCTTCCTGGGGAAAAGTCATCTCAAACAGAAAAATCTATGATATGGGGAAATTGTATATAAATCCTTGTGTCATAGAGGAATGGACAGTTTGAAGGGTAGCTCCAAGCTAAGTTGTGAATAATGGGAAGATGGTACTTAAATCCAGAGATGCAGGGTGGGAAGTGTGAGGAGATGGAGAGGAATAAATCACTGTGGACCTCTGCATCGGAGATCAGATGTTGTGTCTGATCATCTAGCCTATAAAAACTCATGCAACAGTAAATATGTCAGTCTTCAAAGTGCTGAGGGACACTGTTATAATTTCTGCTACAAGCTATAACACCAACTCTACTGCAACATATATATTTATATGTATATGTACGTGTGTGTGTGTGTATTCAAACAATGTATGTAATTGGATTATAATATTTCAGCTGATTAAGTAAGGTGGATGCATCCAACTTATACCTCCACATACAAATTCTTTGCTCTTCCTTTTCAAGAATGCAATATCAAACTACTAAGTCTCCAGTAAACCAAAGCTTTCTGTTTTGTCTGAACACTGAAACTACAGTTACCAGCTTTGGAACAAGCCAGGATATAGAATCAATTTCAAACCACGTTTAATTTCCCACCTTGTTCGGAAGCTGGGAATCATGGTTTCTTCATTGAAAGGGAGTAAGAGTTGTCCAAGGTGCTGAACCTATTACAGTCATTGATGTCGGTAAAGACTGTATTACCCCAGTGCAAATACTTTACGGTAAGTTGTAGTCATCACTGAAGGAAAGCATCAGTCATTGTGCCACTTACAGTATTGCTAATTTCTTGGGGAAAAAATGTGGGTTGTTTTTGTTTTTTCTAATTACAGTGCTGGAATAAAGAATTATTTTTTAGCATCAGCAATTACTTCATTCTGAATCCAAGGCAACTTTTATGATGAAACTGCTATTATCGTATGCTTTCCAGAAATTTCTGACTTACGGTGACCCTAAGGTAAATCTACCATGGCATTTTCTTGGCAAGATTTGTTCAGAGGGGATTTGCCTTTGCCTCAATGAGTTTCCATGGCTGAGCAGGGATTTAAACCCTGGTCTCTAGAATCTTGGCTCAACACTCAAGCTACTACACCACTAAGTTAGAAATAAAAAATGAAGTCTCACATAGATGAAGCTTCCCAGATGATTTTCATTCATCTCCTGTTTCATTGTAAAACATTTCCCATAATATTGGGCTGCTAAACTTTCCATTCATTTCTAGTAGTTTGCTCTGCTCCTGCTATCTTGACTTTTACTCCTTCTCCTCTATCTTACTCAAACCCTTGACAGCATTCCTTACCTTGCATCCTACACAGTGCTTCGATTTTCCCTTTCCCAATATCTTTACTATCCCAAGTTGGTTGTGCCCATCTCCTGCTTCTGCTTTCAAATTCAAACAGAGGAAAGAAAGTGTGTGTGCTAGAGCTTAGTCTCTACATCAACCACAGGGAGAGAGGTAACACCCTACAATTAAATATTATTAAGACCAATTCTCTTCTCTTGCTAACATTATTCTGACTCTTACCCTCCCTTAAAACTAGCATAGAAGGGGTGGAGGTGGAGAGAGGAAGCAGGAGAATAGTGAAACATCCTGGGATAAAGTATTCAGCTGATATAAGCTCCCTTGTCTTAAGCTTTCAATTCCATGTGGTGTCAGATGGACTCTACTTCCAATCAATAAGGAGCTCCAGGTAATGAATCAGGGCTCATTTCCTTCAACATGTCAAGAAATGGTGACCAGTCTGAATAATCAACATCATTACTGTCAGAATCTGGGATGCATGGACAAAAGGGAGGAAATTCTGAGAGCCTAGCCAACCCTTCACCAGTTTCAGGTCAGGCAAAATGGACAGAATACCAACTATGTAAGGTAGGCTCTGCTGACAAATTCCCTTCTGTCCAATTGGATGTGGGTCAGGTGACACCCAAACTTTAGAGGATATCACCAATAGTCAAAAGAGGCAACTATATTCCGCTGGAAACTAAAGTAGTCCTACTGAATCAATTGTTGAGTAGTGAATCAAAGTGTGGTAAATCCCACTATTCTAGCCAATAGAAGGCAAAGGATTCAGGCCACTGAGTACAAAAGGAAAGAGAACAATTTGGAAAATGTGTATTAGATAAGAATGAGAAAACAGAAATCCCTGTCTACATATACTAAGTAGAGGCCCATAACAGGATAGAAGATCAGAAGCAAAGCCCAAAATGACACAGTACCAATGAGAATCAAAGGAGAGAGAAAAATGGGCTTAATGGTTAAAAACTCCAACTCCTCAGTAACCCAATGCAAATTTCATTAGGTATCCAGAGTCGAAACAACCATGGTGATTCCACTTGCTGCAGATAAATGAGACAACTCGGGCAGGGGTGACCATTTCATCATGAATTCTGCTGAATATCGGTTGCAACTAATTAGCAATGCTTCACCCCAGTCCTTAAGAATCTTAGCTAACACCCATGCCTAGTGCTTATGCAAGGGTCACAGAGAATGGTAACATTTCCCAGAATTCTTAGAATCCCCACAACGAAGCATCATGTGCAAGCCTGTGTTTCTTCCCAATTCTCATGGCCTCCAAGGGGCCAAATTTTTCAGGAGAGTACGTTGCCTTATCTTTTGAAACATGATAAAGAATATCTGTCTAGACACTGAACTACAAACCCATAGTTCCTAATCTTCATGGTAATGATTTCTGGCATGGAGTTGATATTATCAGGCTCGAGAGATCCATAATTTTACATAATAAATAGGCATTTGATGCCTATGACTCAATTTATATAGGCAAATAAATAACTGGATGATAGGGGTACTATTTCACATTTTTGGGGGGAAGGCACAAAAACCTCACCAAGGTTGAAGACCTCCTCTCAAATATATCCAAGATTAAATTGGAAAACAAAACTAGAATAAAATGAAAAGTCAAAAACCCAAATAATTTAAAGGGGAAAAAAAAACTTCTCTGGAAAAAAAAACCAACATTAAAAACCCACAAAAATTGTTTTGGTATATTTCACAGTTGCTAGAGATATATTATCAGTACAGATCAAACTGTAATGCTTTTTATGGAGGGAAAGAAATCTGTCTTTGGCATTTATACCTAATACATGGGCCCATTTAAGTATATATAACAAAAAACTATGGTGGTAGATAGAGAGTTGGCCATAAATACATAATGCCCTAGAAAAACAATTACAACAGTTGAAACACTGGCAGTGAGAATGAAAAAAAAGAGATGGTAACTTTATCCTCTTATGAAATGGCACTCTGACTTCTAAAAAGACTGTGTGACCAGAGCAGAAAAAAGTAACTAAGAAATGGCACTAAAACATGCAGATTCTTCTTTGTGCAAAATGTGTGCAGATGTGCAGAATTAGCTCTTACACATTATTAATAGCTGAAAACATAATCAAGAGACCTTCCATAAATAGGGAACGTGAAATTCCCATTGTTACCATGGGTAGGTAGGGGATCCTATATAGAAGTCACACACTGTAGTGCCTTCTAGGAAATACAGTGGTCTGATCACAGATCTGTATGGTGCCACATTACGAGAGCCCTCTTGGTGAGATCAGATTTCACAGGTGGAGGCCAGGATTTGCCCTCATCGTTAACACTATGAAAACAAGTTCAGTGTTTGACTTTCCTCTGTAGGAATAAATAGCATCTATTCGCCAAGGTGTGAAAAAGCACAGGAGTGTAGTTGAGGGCATGAGTGGAGTGCAGTTTAAACCCCACTCACTGAGAATTAACTGGTTTGCATAGCCAGTTTATAAATCTATTTCCTACTCACTCTGGAGCTTCATGTTGTGAAATGGCTTTTGATAGAGAGAGGAAGAAGATGTGGATCACATGGGAGTCAGGAATCAGCTGTCAGGCTTTCTGCCAGGAAAGACCTCTTCTAAGGACCAGAAATGAAATTCTATGGAAAAACCTGGGACAGTACAGGATTCTGGACAGCTTGCTGACTAACTCAGGTGGGACACCCATGGCAATGCTTAATTCCCCTCTACATCTCCCAGCCCAAGAACTGTGAGGGCGGTGGAACCGAGAAGAAATTCAGATGTGTTGAAGGAGTTCATGTCTAACTGCCCTTTCCATCCGGGTTCTATTAGCAAGGAAAAGGATACTCAAGAGGAGGGAAATGACAGAGGGAGCAGAAGTACATTGTAACCCAGTAAATAATCACAAAAGAGAAGGGTTGGTTACAAAATGTACACTCTTTTAGTTTGTGTAGTTCTCTTTATATCTCCTTTTGGGGATGTCCCAGATCAATTTCTTGGGATAAATCCTAGGTCCTGCTCTTGTGAATCTTAAGTCTTATTTCGAGCCTCATTCTCAACTCTCCTCCCTTTTTCTGACCAGTCTCCCTTGTCTTTAGGGCCCCTCCAGCCTCATAAGCGGTCCTCGGCAACTACGAGGAATGTGTATGAATAAAATCATCATCATCATCATCATCATCATTATCATCAAATCCAGTTAAGTTATTTATGCCAAGGAACCCATTCTCATACCAGCTACACCCTTTCTGCTATATAAGCTTCATCTTATTCCGAACCCTCCTACAGCTTTAGACATTAGCACAAACAATATTATCTTCAATACTGGAGTATGTAAGACCTATTGTGCAACAATTATTTCCATGTCCTTATATTTTCTGCAGTAAAAGAACACAACATATACTTCTCCAGGTAATTAAAAAGGAAGGGCAGTTCTTATCTGAGATGGAATAACACCTGATCCTTCATGGATGCAACTTAAAATGTCTCTTTTAAGTCAAACAGAGAACAGTTTTTCAAATGAACAGGCTTGTGGACTGAAACATGCCAATGGACATGCCAATGCTAAAACTGTTGTTACACATTGCAATACTTCCTGAACTTCCTTCATATCATGCAATGATCTCTCATAGATAGAGAGGTAGGTAGGTAGATAGGTAGGCCTCTCATATGTTGTTCTCTCCAATCTATTTTATTGTTTCTCTTATTTCTTTCCTAAAGCCTCATTTAAAACAGTGCCCCAACTTTGCTTCTTTGTCCAAACTAGAGTAGAGCCGTTGCTTCGGTTGGATTTACTTACACATAGACTCACTCTTCAACAATTGATTCAATGGGACTACTCTAGTTAGGACTAACCAACAGCAACGTGGTTAGTATATCTATATTTGTATATCTGAACAGTTTTTTTTTAAAAAATTAAATCCCATTTTTCATCTGTCTACAAAAACCTATCTGCTTTTTAAAGGTTAAAAAAATCTACATTTTAAAATTGTTTTAAATATTGTGTGTGTAGATGATATGATCCTACTATGTGACCGTAGCTAACAGAAAACAAAAACAAAACCAATACTACAAAACTATACTATCAGTGGTGTTTCATAATCATATTGCTCTTAAATCAATACAACAGGGAATACAAGTACTATAATTTCAGTTTTGTCAAGAACTTTCCATTCTCTGCCTAAAGACAATTGCCTTCTTTTTGTGACTCGTCACCCCTAACATCTGCCATAAGGATCTTGACAAGACAACAAATTGAGAACATTTCCTACCATCATATATGATTTGCTATACCAAATTCATGTCTGTCAAGTGCTAAGTTTCTGACATACAATGCATGTCAGGTGCTGAGGCTCAAAGAGACAAGCCAACTGAGACAGGAGTCCCATAGCCTGATGGTGCTGAGGGAAGACTCTGAATATTGTCTCTGTGACAACCTTCCACAACTGTGGGAAGCCACATGTTCTCAGAACGCTTTATAATGCTCAATAAAAACCAAAATGGTCCTTTAACATCCGCTGGAGGATTTGAGGCCATGACACACATCTGGTGGCTGGAATTGCCTGCAGGTCCATCTCTTGACCACCAGTCCTCCTAATACAGGAAGCATGGAGCCAATATCTAATCTACAGATATCATGGCTATAGGTCTACCATGCCTGACAAATAATCCAGTAATTCCAGTGATTTTTTCTCCCAAAATATTTGTTTTAATTTACATATTCCATGAAGTATGCAACTTTTTCAATACAGCTCTTTCAATACAATTAATAAAAACGCAAACACCTTAATGGATATATGGCAAAACATAATGCCAGTCCTCATAGACAATCATTTTTACCACTCAGTTTGACCAATGCCGAACTCTAAATAGAACCTTCTGCAAAACAAACCCCTTCCTGTCCTGGCTGTGTAAACATTTTGAACAATATTCCTTCTAGAATAAACTCTATACCTATCTGATCAGGGAAGCAGCCATTCTACTGGAAGAGTTGAATGTTTATTGGAAAGACAAATGGACAAACAAAAAAATCCAAGCCACTTTAGCACATAACCAAAGAATAATAATGACTCTGAATATAATGTTGCACGTACAGTTCAACACACAGCGGGTCTAATTTAGGCCTACATTTCATCTTGTTCCACAGCAGGATATCCTTGAAGTAATGCAAACAACGTTCACCATCATCACTGTGTTACTAATGCACTTTGTTTTACTGCAGCTAACTCACAACACAATAATGTTACATTAAGATTATTTATGTTTCCACATAATTCTGGTCCTTGGAGTTATATTTCTTTTTTAAAAATAAGAGTTTGTGCAGCAGTTTATATATCTCAGTAAAACACATGCCATGGGAACTGTTCACATCATTCCAATAGAGCTTGGCCTGGACATCTTCCCCAGTGGATTATTCCATCATATTTGCATACATTTTTGACTGCTCCCTGTCTAGCCTGGGATTATCTCATGTAAGTCTTTTAACAACCTTCTGAAGTAGGTGAGACTGGGAGAGAGCAACTTGACAAAGACTACCCAATGAGCTCCATGTCTGAGAGGGATAAGAATCCAGATCTTTCTAGTCTAATTCTGCCTATGACACATTAATCTAATCTCGTTCATCTGCAATACTCAAACTAAATGTCATGCACATATTGTTGTTTTGCTGTTCCTATACAAATATTACAGAATACATGTGGAATACGGGCTATTCTATTGGTGTCTGAGCCAACAGAAACATACTTTCTCACAATAACCAATGCCAACAGTAATGAATACTGTTCACTGAATCTCTATGTACTCTTCTTCCAAATTTATGTCAGAGCCCCATCTATGACAACTGTAAAATACTAGTATGGGAATTATTTCAAATAATACGATCTAACATATTTGTGAAATGTTTTCTATTGATAATTTTAGATGATCTGATAACAATGCTCAATATGACCATGGCAACAGGCTCCTTTACAGAAATGTGGAACCATTTAATGTTAGATCAACACTGATACCATGAATAAAGCTGGATGAATAAGATTTATATCCTTTTTTTTACATATTAACATTTTTTAAAAATCAATCAGCTGTGCCATGATGTTTCTGCCCCATAGTATCTAACTCACTCATTAGCATGCAAAGTTCCTCTATAGACAACACTACTCCTATCAAAATGACATGAACATGGTATTAAGGTATATGCAGCCATACGCAAATCTAGTCATAGTATTTATTGGGGTCGGGGGTATGAGGAAAAAAAATAGACTTTCTCCCACTTCACAAAACTATACAAAGTTTCAACTGCACCACAAAAGGCTCAAATCTGTCAGTCCAAATGGGTGTGGCACCAGCAGCATCAATAGGTTCTTTTGGAAAATAAGCTGAATATCCAAGGCAGAATTCTCTATTGCATGGCAAAGAGTTAACAAATCTGAAGGATTCTAGAAGTGCTGTGCAGTTGGCAGCATTTGATCTTCAGACGGATTTCAAATTAGCATGTAATGAGTGAAGAGGAATTAATCATGCAACGCTGAAGATGTTCATTTTAATAAATCAAATAGATAGTAGTAATATTTGTATTTAACCACTCATTGTCACAGTCTTGAGCCCCAATTGGCTGACATCTGTGCTCCATCTGACAGCAGCAGATTGGTATTCTCTCCACACGTCCTCTCAATTCCTGTCGTCTGTGTTTGTTGTCCTTTACACATTACACACGCACAATGAATTATTTACTCAACTATAAACCTTTCAGTAATGTTCATAAGCAGCACCTTCCATATGCAAACACACAGCAGAGTTATTGCTGGATTCAACAGTACGGTGCAGACCCAGGTCTTGCCTCCCTTGAAATACCCAGTGGGTCTCAATAGCCCTTCTGAATGCTGCAGAAAAGGCTCCCTAGCACATTTTTCTCCCAGATGCTTCATTCACTATTTATGTTTATTTTGTCTGATGTAACATCTAATTTAGTGTGTCTTCCACATCTGCCATAGTAACTTTATATTGAATACAGTTGCTAAATAACTGCATTGTGAACTGCAAGTATGACTGAGGACAGACCCCAGCAGCCTTATACGTTTGTACTACATAGAAATATTTTCCTTTACAAACAACCATTTAGTAAAAAGGATGCTGTCATCAGCATAAAAAAACTTGCATTTCAACAGCAGCTCGAATGAACTACAGCATCATGGTTTAGAGTAGCAGACAATCTTCTTCTTTCCCCATTTATTAAATGATTCAATATTGCAGTATGCCAGCAACTAATTAGTATGATCAACACAGTGCTGGACATGAGCAAGGACAGACATCTCCTTCTGAGACGTAAGGGCCTGGGAAATATTTATTTCATATATCCGGTCCAAAAATGTCTTTAAAAAACACTCAAGCTTTAATTAGCCCCTTGACAGAACTCTGATTTTCTACTATTGCATTCAAAGTCATTCATGGTAAGGCCTGTGACCAGATAAACTGACAAGCAGATCTTTTTGCTCTTTTAGGTCTCAAGCGTTTAACTCACTTTCTGCAGAGCTAAATGCAAGATTAATAACCAGGTATCACTAAAGAAGGACTGTAGTGATACAGGTAAGAAGAAACACATACATAGACACACTCATTCACAATTACAGATTTGTTGAAGTAATATACTCACCATTAGCACTGCAAAGTTACCGAAGTGAGTACTATGAAGGGTTGTAATATTTTCTGCAGTGCTAATTATGTGGCACCCTTCTCCCCACCAGCCTCCATGTCCATCTAGAAGGTCAAAATCCCAAAAGACTGCAATAGGGTTTATACCCTGTGTAAAGTGCTTCAAGGCTACAGTAATAGGACTAGTGAGTTTTCCAATACTGCACCCATCTGCAAAAGGAACAAACTGAATTAGAGCAATGAAGTGGAAAATGCTTTATTGCTACATGATCTATACAGGGATTCTTAATGTTTTGTGCACACAGATTCTGTCTCTCTCCTGCTATCCCATCATCTAGGAAAAACAATACCAAACATCCTTCTCTTTGTCTATCAGCATAAAAGTCATCTACAAAAGTTTGGAATAGTTAATATTATCCACAATTGCCATTTTGTTCAGCTAGTCTCCAAATCATAACTGTGCTCATTTACAAAACCAGATTTGCTGCTTAAACACGCTGAATTAAAATGACAATTGATTATTGCTTCAAACAACAGCAAAAAATGAAAAATAAAATAAAATAATTGAAAATCAATTTATTTGATATGAGGCAATTTCCCAGTAAAAAACTCACATTAAATCTTGGGAACAAAGATCAAAGATCAAATAAAATGTTTAAAATTGCATGGTTTTGAGTATTAAATCAAAAAGAAAACCCTTTAACTAATTACTTTCACCTTTAAAAGCACCTGTTTCAGATTTATCGTATGAAGAGGTACACTGATGGCTATGAATATACATGCAACAGGGCTCCCACCACCAACCCACCCGGCACTACTTGCATCAATCTTACATCGAGAATTTCCAGGATTTGTTCTTCAATGCCTATGGTCAAGATTTTAAAAAGCCACATTCCTCCTTCTCCCCACATGCTATCTTGACTTTACTTAGCAACTTCAATAAGCAAAATAAATAAACCTACAAAGGGAGAATCATGTGTTGACAGCTACACAGCTTTACTGCTGTGCAAGTTTATTTAAATAAAACTGCACAGGTAAGAATACACCACATATTTGGGCTAAAGTAGAGGCAATGTCACATCAGCATACCTGTACTACACTGCACCATCCTTTTATATACTCTAATGTACAGCCAAGCTTTCAGATTAATGAAGCAATGCATAACACTTACCTATTTTAATGAAAACAACTGGTGTGCCGACAGTCCTGGTCTTCCCATAATCTGCAAGATGAGATGAGTTTGCAGTGCTCGGGAAGAGTTTTCCATTCCGAAAGGCAATAAACTGTAGCTTGCAAGAGGAGTTATCAACAGATTGCAAGGGTGAAGACGAAGAGAAGACAGACCGTGGCAAATGAACTGAAGCTACTGCCACAGCGTTCTGTACAATGAGAGGAAAAAAAGAAAATTTAAAATGCAAATCGCAACAGGGTTGCTTTCATTATGTTTTAAACTCTGGTAGGAGAAATGTACGCTGCCTCTCTTTCCCAACGCGCTCGAAGCAACCAAAGGAGCAGGAGCTGTAACCATGGGAATAGGATTGGTACAGTGCATATTAAAACAGAAAACGTTTTGATTGAATGTGAGAGTCTGTATGGTCAAGCTCCCTGCTGCAGAGGTGAGAATGGTTCTTACCATGCCTGCTAGAGGGTCCATCAACACTGCAGATCTGATTTAAAGAGACAACCTCTACCAGGTTTTCTCCCTCACTTAAAAAGAGAATCAGACAACTTACATTAAAACATATCTCTATGAAAGGGTAATTAAAGGGGACTGAAATGTGTTTTATTAATACAAAGAACTGCATCAGAGGATGACTCCAAGCACTGAGGTATGCAATGCAGTTTCCTGGACTGTGATTTCATGCTTAAGGAGAATTATCCATCTCACTGTTGCAAGAAATGTGAATTATATGTATTTTTAACAGAAATATATTAGTGGAAAGAAGGAAATCTATCAAGGCTGCTTGAATGGAAAGATGGGACAGAGTTGTGATTGTGTGATGTATTTTACAGGTTCTTGAAACAAACTGCACACATGTATACCATTAAATTATTAAGCTGATTCGCCTCCTACTACCTAACTCCTCTTTCTTGTGTACAAGTGATGACCTTGTCATAATTAAGCCCAGGGGCATGTATGAAAAGGCGCACAGTGGGTGGAGGGAAGGAGAGAGAGAGAAAGAGAGAGAGGAAGCAAAACAAAAAGCAAAGCAGAGATGAAATATAGGGCTGCCCTGAGATTTCCAAACTCTTGTATTAAAAGAGGCATGAAGACAGAATCATGTTTATGTGCCCAGCAACCAGACAGAGTTTTTGTGGCACACCATTAATATGCACTGCCCCACAGTGTTATATATACAAAGCCCTTTTGGAAACACAACAACAACAATAACAACAACAACAACAGAAGCCTTGCCATTGTATAAAGATGTATTTATTCTCAGATGTGACAGACTGACATTTAAACAACAAGTAAGCTACAAATGCCCCCAAAAGGCACATAATCACTATCATGATGACGTGGTAAAAAGACTAAAATCTGAATCTGTCAACAGCAAGGAGGGAAGGGAAAGATTTTTAATTAAGAGGATCTTTATACCAACAATTCCCATTTGAACCAAGGGAGGGCAATACCCTTACTGCTTTCCCTGTCAGTGCATAAGTACAGGCTTTTCCAGTCAGTCTCCTTGTTGTTTCACTACCTATCAGGTGTTACTGACCAGACTTTTGAATCAGCAGTGATTTACATTCTAGTAATCAGTGAAATAATGTTGGATGACGATGACCCCACCACCACTCTGCCATTACTTCAGCTCAGATGGTAGTCTTTGTGGTACTATTAAAGGGAAGTAGGTAGCTAATTACTGAATTTACTGTTTTATTTTTGATGTGATGGAAAGTGCTAAACAGCAGCATTGTGCCACAGACTTCAGAACAAAAATGTCTTAGATCACTTCTTGACTTTTACTCTGCATAGTGTTAAGTCCCCTTTAAGACTTGCTGATGAATGATACTGACGACAGATTGTTGCTGAGGCAAATGCTCTTCCACGTCTGACTGGAACGGGGGGACGGGGGAATCCAGGAACAGGTCAAAAAGTACTATTTTGTCTTCAGAACAAGACTGTTCAACAATTTAGCAACTGGTTACAGGCCCACTAGGGTAAGACAGAACTTGATCAATCTCCATAGCAATGGGGCATAAGGGTCTTTAGTCAGGGTCATTGTAAAAAACATTT
This sequence comes from Cyclura pinguis, assembly GCA_030412105.1. Lineage (NCBI taxonomy): Eukaryota > Metazoa > Chordata > Lepidosauria > Squamata > Iguanidae > Cyclura > Cyclura pinguis. Next base: position 90,495,119 of record CM059601.1, on the reverse strand, counting down.
GGTAAGAGTAAAATAATGAACCAGGATGGTGCATTGGTTTGAACACTGGGTCACAATCCTGGACACCAGGGTTCAATTCCCCAATTGCCCATGGAAATCCACTGAGCGACCTTGGGTGCATCACATACTCTCAGCCCCAGAAAACCCCATGATAGGTTCTCTTTGGGGTCTTCATAAGTTATAAAAGATTTGGAGGCACACAACAACAAGGAGATAAATTAGAAGGATAAAGACAAACAAATGTCCTAAAGTGCGTCTCAAGCTGCTTTGCATCAGCAATGGTAAATTGAGAGGTGTGCTATTTCCCTACCAGTAAGCATGTAATTGTATAGCCTTGGCTGCAGCATTCTCTTTGTCCATCACCACTGACTAGAGGCCTACAAAAAATATGGTCCAGCTGTCTTTTAACCTCTATTCAGCAGCTGCAGTTAGTGAGTTTTCCCAACCCACAGGTGGGAAATTTTGGCTCTCCAGTTCCCATAGTCCCTTACAGATGCCATGTTCAGTGGGATTTCCTGCACTTGAAATCTAAAACCTGGATAATAAGAGGTTTCTTTCCATCTCCTAGTGAACTGCTTAGCCTGAAGCCTTCAAACATCATTGCCCTAAACCCAACTGTTAGTCCCAAGAACCGTTGACCCACTTAAATCAATGAATGAAAACTTAGTAAATCAACACTTCTAGCAGACTAAAGTCTATTGATTCAGTGACTCAACTCCATCAATCCATCTTAGAGATTGGAAAGAATAACGAAAATATTCCAACAATGGTCAAAGACAGACTGAGAAGAATCTCCACAGTTCAAGACTTACTCTGCACAAAATTGCATATAATTCTTTTGGTTGATTTGCACAGAAAGCAGCATTTTATGCACCGGAAGCAGCACTTCTGCAATATTTCTATGCAAAGTGCTGTTTCTTATGCAGAAAACTGTAAAACTGCCATGTGCAACTTTGGTGCAAACTAAGCCCCAAACTGTAAATGGAAAAAGCAGGAAGAAAATTGCTACAATTACTTGTTGCTTCCTTTGAGAAGAAAATGAATGAAAAATTATAATTAATTAATCCATCTTTCCCTTTACATATACCCTTTTCATCAAACTGGAATTCAAGGTGGTCAAGTCCCAAGACCCCCTTTGGGACTAACAACTGAACTAAAACCATTCACTGCTGAAAACAAACAGCTAGAAATTCAGTTTATGGGTATTTATTTCTACCACACTTTGGTATGCATGCCTTTTCTTCCTTAAATGTTTAGACTCCCTTCATTTCCCAAAAGCTGATGACACACAGTTGAGAAGTGCCTGCCAGGTATCAACACCCACCAGTAGGTAGCCTGGCAGAGATATCAGGTTTCAAAGGAGAAGGAAAAGATGTCTTGGGACTGAAGGTCTTTTTCCATGTGTCATACTTAAGTATTACATAATTAAATTAGTTTTTTGTTTTGTTTTGTTTTTTGTACACACAAGGAGCCAGACTATGGTTTATATAAGGACAAAAACTACTTTATATATTACCAGTTCTGGAAGGTCAATAAAATGAAACTGAAAAACAAAACAATTTTGTACATTTCAAGAAAAGCACACTTTTGCAGATAAGAAAACATACAAAGATGCTTTCTCCAAGGGATGCAAATTTTAATTTTTTTCTTGCATGTGAGAATGAAAATTTTCAACCAATTTTCTTCCTGCCAGGTACAGTTACGAGAATTTTTGATTTTTTTTCAATTATTTTTCACGTTTTTGGACTTTGCCATTTCTTCAACAAAAAATTTATATTTTAGCCAAAAACACTATAGGTACAAAACTGAAGAAAACAGAATACAACAGAAATAGAGCACTGATCTTTTGCTTTTTTGTTAGGTGAAAAACCTTCCGTAGATTTGAAACATCTTAACATGTCTTAACAGTAATAGCTGGAAAAAACCTCCTTAGTATTATTTATACCACTTATTTCCTTAGAAAAGGAGTTATTTTCCATTTCTGGCACTGGGCAACAAGAATAACTTCCAGTGTTTTTAACATCATTTGTGCTCTTATTGATTGCAAACACCTATTTTCATTTCAAAAGCAACAAAGATATTAAATGAAACAATACATGTGTGGTATAACCATCTACCTCACATCAGGTAGGCAGAATTAACATTAAAAACATATTTAATATAACAAGTAACATGCAATTCATTTCGTTCTACAAGAAATGTGGCAAAATTAAGTTGTCCTGGAGGATGACATTAATGGTATGCATCCACCTAAAGGAAAACAGCTGGCTGCAACTCTCCTGCTCCATCTGCTTTCTATTGACATAGAAATGGTTGTTTTGGGGTTCTGCAACAAGGGCCACATTATCCATGAGGCTCTTTAGGCACAGTGCGTGGGGCCTACAGAAATTTTAGGGCCTATGAAAACATCCCTCAGGGTATATCAAGGCAAGGCAAGGAGTCAAATACAAGAGTGCCTAGGGTCTACAAAAACATTAACGTGGCCTTGGCTGCAACACTGAAAAAGTGGGTTTGGGAGAGGATGTTGGTTACTGTGTGATGAGAACCAAATTCTGATCTTCATAACAACAAAAAAGTGGGTTATGATGGCATTCATTGGGCTTGCCCCATTGTAACTCAGTAACAGTTTGCAAGCCTATCTTACAGTTGACTGTTTTAATTTTTTTTAACTCTAGTGGTAACTAATGGAGGCCTGTAGCTGTAACTAATTATTTTTAACAAAGTAACATTGCAAGTTCAGGGATGTCTGTTATATCTATTCAACAATAATCAGTCTATAGAGATGGAAGAGTAGTGAGGTTACAATAAGTATGAAGCCTTTTCTTCATCTTTTGCAAACAAGACTATGAACATTGCATCATAACGTGCATTCTTCTGAAAAGGAGGGGAATGAAGATGAATTCCCTTGTTGTTATATTGCAGCTGCATTCAAATCATATGTTTAGGTAACAAGATTACAATACAACCCGTTGTATCTCTATTCAAAACTAAGACCATTTCCGCACTAGACTGTTATAGTGCTATTATTCCACTTTCAACATCCTACGGAACCCTGGGGTTTGCAGTTTAGGGAAGGGCCTTTGAGTCTAGTGCAGACATGGACTAAGACCCACTGAGTTCAACAGAACTTCCTCCTAATGGTGTATGTCTAGCAGGGGAAGGAAAATATATTTGTCCCACTCGCTCAACTGCCTTCTAGCACCACGCTAGCAGGCTGGATTATGTCATAGGGGAGAGACCCTGAAACAAGTCCTACCCTCCCTCTAATGTCACTTGCCCTCTTTCCAAATATCAATTTCCCTTTCTTTTTATTCAGAGAGAAACAAGGAACCCTCCACATGAGTGTAGCTATGCGGTGAGAAAAATTAGGTCATTGCCTCCACAAGTAAGAATTCTGCCCCCCTCTCATAATTTTTTCCTTCACTCCCCAAATATCTAGCATTGCAGCAACGTATAATTTCAGTTGAGCATTTAGAAATATAGTTTAGGCATCCAAAGAAAATTGGCAGGCAAAGTTACCAAGGGAAAATAAACACCCCTAATATAAGATATCTAGGTGGGAACAATTTTCAGTCCCTCACTCTACCCGATGCTGGAAATTTGGAAACTAAAGGAAAAACTAATTTCATGAGGCATGATTCTTATTTATGAGGACAATTCCCTCATCTTGCTCCCTCCATGCCATACCCTGATGCCCCATTATCTCCAGTGTCAGATCAGAGACAACACCCTTCTAGGGATATTCCTAGGGAGAAATGTGAACAGGGTGAGGAGAAATCCCTATTTCTTTCTGATCTCAAATACGAGCAGGATAGCAGGGTGTTTATGTGTTTGTGCCTTCACTCTGCCTGTCAACTTATGGTGACTCCATATATTTCATATGGTTTTCTTAAGTGAAGAATCCTCAGAGGTATTTTTTGGCAGTTCTTTGATCTGAAATTAGCCTACAGTACCTGTTGGCAATGTTCCATCCAAGTAGTAACCAGACCTGATCCTGCTTAGCAGGGTAGCAGCAGGAAATAGCTACTTGGTAGCATTCTCCTGCAGGATGAGGAGGTAAAATTGAGGTTCTGGAATCTCCTCCTTACTTCCAGCCTGGTATTGCCCAAAGTCTTGCTTCTCTTACCAGTGAGAAGGCAAGCCATTCCTGGTGGAATCTCACCAAATCCAAGATGAGACTAGAGGGAGGTTAAGAGCCAGAAAGAGGTTCCCTTCCCTTGCTATAAAAATTGCGAATGTAAATATCCCATTCGCTGGTGTATAAGACTCAGTATTTTCCCTGAAAAATACTGTTTGAAAATGGGGTGCATCTTATACACCAGTGCATCTTATATGCCAGCAAATAGTATTTGCCAGTGTATAAATGGGGTGCGTCTTATATGCTGGTGCGTCTTATACGCTGGCAAATACAGTATGTCAAATCCACTGACTACAGAGCAATTCAGGCAGAGCAGTTGGTGTTAGGCAAACAAAGTAGGAAGAGCTGGGGCATTCTTTCTCTCAATCTCTCTCTATCCTACCAGACTATCAGGAAAAATTAACTAAACAGCATCTGTGACTATCACAATATTTCCCAACTGTCCTCTAAATTAAAAAAAAGGTTTTAACTGTGAGTGCAAGTCTGCTGGAGTTTGCATATGTGAATGCCTGCTATTGCATGTGCGTATGTGTGAGAGTATTTTCTCTGATGGGCCAAATACTGTGATTGTTCAATGCTGTCCTGAGGTGGGTATTTGCAAACTGGAAGCATGCTTTAGATGTACCAGTATTTCACATTATTAGTCAAGTAATTAGTGTTGAGTGGTCCAGTGTTCGAAAGAACTTATACTGAATATATACATAGATCAGAAGGGACTCATAGGTCATAAGGTACATGTAAGATTCTCTTTTAGCACATGAGTGTGATTAAGAATTGTTTCTAGCTGAAATGTGCATGTTAAATTAGCTTTTATGAACATTGGCCAATATCTATTTAAAACTCTCACTGCAAGGGAAATCATTTCAGTCACACACACATACTAATCTCCATAGCTATTCAAAAATGGTTTAGTTTTGGGGCACTGCTGGTTCTAGAGCACAAAAGAAACAAAATCTCTGGCTTTATTATACATGCTTCATTAATCTCAATACATAAATGAAAGTCACATGAACAATAAGCTAACAGAGGCTTCCTATTTGAAGAGCTCCCACTGATGAATTGTATAAGCTCTCAGGCAGTTAATCAGCAAGGAAGGTATATCCTTATTTGCTTTCTCTCTTCTGCCGTAATGACATTTGCTATTACATTTGAGAACATATTGAAATGGAAAATTCATATTACCATGCCTGACAAGCAGAGACCTGCCATGTTTTCAGAAACTGGCCCCTTCCCTTTTTAAACTCTGGAGAACCACAAGCTTGGTTCTAGGACTGAAATTTCATGGAAAAGTCATCCTTGGTTATAGGGCTTCCAATGCTGTCTTGCTAAAGATGTAGATATAGCAGAACTCCCCCCAAGATTATTTCACTCATGATAGCAACAATTCATTCACTTCTCTCTCCTTCAGTACATAGGTTATAGAATCAATTTATCCATTTCAGAAAATGTTCAGAGTAATCAAAATTTACAGAACCAATGAGTGCCTCATCTTCTCTCATAAGCAAAAGAGTTTTGTCTTGTAGTCTCATGTACGAGTCAGTTTCTCTGATTCTAATAGATAGTTTTATTCACTTACTATCCTACTTTAAAGAAAGAAATGGCTCCTGAGGTAATTTATACCATAACTTGTCACCTTGCCATCTGATGCTCTTTCTTCTTGCTTGGAACATGGCTCCCAGACTCTGCCAACCTTCTGATCCAGAATCTGGTTGTGATCCAGAGGGACACACATGCAATTTTCTGAGAAACTTCCTCTTTTTAGCTGTCCCCATTGAATAAGAAAGAAACAAAAGAAAACAAGAAAGGAAGGAAGGAAATCTGGTTAAAGCTACTTACCCATTTATTTAAAGTTTTTTAAAGGTTGCCTTGGAGGGCAATGTCCTCTCCAAGGGCCTTTTGACACTACATAGTTATAGTACTGTGATTCTACTTTAACTGCCATGGTAACATCCTATGGAATCCTGGGGTTTATAGTCTGGTCAAAAGCACTGGAGCTCTCTGGCTGAGAATCCTAAGTACCCCTCCCTAAAGTTCAAATCCCAGGATTGCATAGGATGTTGCCATGATACTTAAAGCAGAATCATAGCACTATAACTTGTGTGAAAATGTGTCTTACAAACATTCAGGCCAACACCCAAACTGCGCTTCCACAGGCACGAGCACCTTCTTCCAACAGAAGCAGGTGGCAGAGAGCTCCATTCCTTCCTTCAATGTCCTGCACACCCTAAAACTTGCCCAGAAGGGTTGAGAAACTTCCAATAACAAGTTAATATCCCAGAGATGGGATGGAAGAGAGATTGGAGGACCTGACACTATTGCAACCACCCCACTGGATTTAGGACAGAACAAATAAAGTCACAAATTTCAAAAATAGCATTTAAAATCAAATCAATAAAGATAAATTAACATACAAAATGCATAAATATGATCAGCAACAGCACAGATTATATGGTGTACAATATGTATAAATCTACTCCAACATTCCATGGATGTCTCAACTCTAAATGATAAAATCCACACTCTAAAATTTGGAACCTAGAACCAAAAATCTTGGTACTGGCATCTCCTTGGTACTGCCAAGAGAACAGTGTGGGCACCAGAGAAGCCTGCTGGGGAAAGATATTCCATCAGTATGGCATCACAACTAAGAAGAAGAGCAATAATTTTTTTACAGATTTTCATTCCCACTCCTGTCCAGGTGGAAGAGTTTTCTGTCCCTCATATGGAATTTGGAATTGCAGACTGCAACAACAGAGTATCTGTGGAAAACTTTTCTGTCTTGGAGGAATTAGCCACATGAAGGATCCTATAGACTCTTCCCATTCATATTAAATCAGAAAACCCCAAATCAGACACTATACATGAAAGCTCCAAAAGAATTCCAAACTAAAGCTAGGCACCTTGACCCACACCTGGCTGTGTACAGCTTATGTATTGCTAGTTACATCAGAATGTGTGTGTGGGGGTGCTCATCCAGTTGAGAGTGGTGCATCTCCAATTTCTGTCTATCGTTCCTGAAATATGGAACATTAGGCTGTGTAAATGCATGGACCCCGTTATCAGGCTGGCCAAGCAACAACAGGCAAATTCAGAGACCTACAACTAACAGCTCGATATGGGTTAAAAAAAATATTACCAATGAAAATATCTGCGAAGCAAAACAAGAACAAAGTAAAACAAAATAAATTTGTAAAGAAGCTGTAAAATTCCAGAACATTGATAAGACAATCCAACAAGCATGTCCTAAAATGAAAAGAACTTGCACAGAACCACTGTTTGGTCCTTAAAAAAAAAAAGAGTATTCGTGTGTTTTCAGTGTGTCCTTACTCCTGTGGCTAACAGGACATTTTGAGACTATTATTCCGTGAATAATAAAAATACTTGTTTTAATAATTAATAAGCAGTAACTGTTAGTTCTCCTGTAATTGAAATTACTTGAATCCTCTAAATAAAAGCTCTCTTTTTTTTTTTTACTTTTTTAAAATAAAGTTGTCTAGAATGAAAATGAGGAGTACATTGTTATATAGGTTTTTAGCATAACCCATTACACAATACAGAGAAGGAAACCCTATTAATTTCAGTGGACATCTTTTATAAAAAAAACAACTCATGTTTAGAATCCAAATACTGTACAATGTCTGAAAACATGCCACATAATAAAAAGTCTTTTCTTACTTTGGCCTAATCCAAGTTAATGTCCTCAATATTCTAGTTTTGTTTTGTTTTTTAATTTATTTCTTTAGAAATATGCTCTTTTCCAAAACAGTGATTAATAACTTTGCTTAAAACATTTTCAAAAAATCTAGCTTTCAAAGTGATGTGGCTTGTAGACTTTATTCTCCTGAGCTTCCTTGTGTGTACTCATGTGCACTAGTGACTGCTGATAGCTAGTGGAACAGTGAATCCAGGTTTTAGTTTAAACTACAGCTATCCAGGGTAATGACCCCATCCAAGACGATGAGTGCCTTCAGACTAAACCCAAGGGTGGATTTACCACCCCACTGAAATGAAAGCCACCAGTCACCACTGATTCTATCCATGAGACAGGAAGCAGACAAGAAGATAACACCAGGAAGTTGATGGTGCTCCAGAAACAGGCCTATCCATGTCTGGCTCTTGTTGATCACAAGCATCCCTGACAACGAATGCAACACTGAAGTTGAAAATCTTTACTCTAGATGCACAATCTGTGCATCACTAGCTATCAGAATGTACAGTCAGAGCGGTTACTGTAAGCACCACAGAGAAGAATTAAAGGCTGCAGTAGAAGATCTTTACTCCATTCAAATGTTCAGGGTTGAGAAAAAACTAAAAGTCCAGTAGGAACATCTGCCTAATATCAATCAAGCTCCACAATCCAAATCACTCAGAACAGAACAGTCCTCTTTCTTTATTAGCCATCAGCTAGCAAATAGCAGTCTTCTCCCTGTGACAGTCTCCTGTCTGTCATATGAAGCAGTAGCCATGACAGAATAATTAATGCAAAACAATCCTCTTGCTGTTGAAAGGACAGCTTAATTAAGGCTATCATTCTCAACCCATTTATTTTATAACCCCCCCCCCCCGAAGTAATTTGGAATACTCTAGAGACAATTGATTATGCTTTGAGCCTTGTTTGAACAAATTTGAATTTCCCACAAGAAACTAGATGAAATATTGACATAGGAAATCACTTCACAATAACCAGTATTCAAGAGGCCATCACGTACAACCTGTGGTTAATCAGTTGTGTGGTTTCCCTTACAAAGTAGTTACTTTCTGCTGATTACTTTAGAGTCACACGAAGGAATAAGGGGATAAACAATGCAGTTAGCACTGTCACATTAACTCATGTTTAGTTCATCCTTTCTCTGCAGAAGTGATTTATATGCTCCCCATCGTTCACTATGGAATTCAAAGTAGTAATGTAGACAGGATAACCTAATTGCAACCTCAAGTTAAGTTTGAGATACGATGACTGATCTACAGTCACCATTCAGTCTGTAGCTAAACAGGTTTTCAATTCTGGTTTTCTGACCCTTATACCACATCTGGATTATATATGGCTTTATTCAGACTATCAGAGAGTGGTTCACTTGAACAAAATATTGAAAGATATTGAGAAATAGCTTTATTTCAAAGCCTTATATCTCTTGATTTTTGATTCAACTAAGAATGGAATTCATGTACATGAGCTCAATTCCTTCACTCCCAAAATCTCATCCCTGCTGTTCCTCAGATACGACCTCCCATCCTTCCAAAGACATTGGCCTAAATCCAGTTGTTAATCCTAACACCACTCAATCAATTCCTGAATGGTAAGTCAATTTCCTTATATCTATATGGGAGATTTGCTGATGTTATTCAGGAAAAAAAACCCATTAAAACAAACAATAGACTGAGCTGCTGGACAAAACCATTCTTGGCTGTTTTATTTTATTTATACCCAGGTGAGAATTGTACAGTCCTCTAGAGATTGTTGCACTGCATCTCCCAGCAGCCCAAGCCAACATAGCCAAAGATGTGGAATGCTGGGAGTTGTAGTTGATCAACATCTACCGGGCTGCAAAATTCCCACTCTTGTCTACCTCATAAACAACAAAACTCCAGGTGGTTTTCCTAGAATAGATAAGGGGAGCAGAAGAATTGGAATGCCTCCACATACAACCACTAGATTTATAACTGAAAGGGAAGATATGTCAGCTATTGTGATGCGTCTTCTCAAGAACTGCAAGGAAACATGCAGGCATTTCTTTAACATAAGCAGAAGCACATTAGGCAGTAGAGGACCTCAGAGCAAGTGAGATCCAGTGATACCAATAAGATTCACAGGCTACAGAAATATAATACATAACAATACAACTCTCTGTACTTCTAGTGAGAATTATTAAGTTGAATGATACTTACTGCTGGCCAAATGTGTCTATAGGACTCCAGCCTTAAATGAGTTAAGTCTCTGATTTCAGAGCACAAGGGAGAAGTGACTCTAGATCCCAGGGACAGAGAACAGTATCTAAATTGCATTTGTCAGTTCACTCGCATGTAATTTATATTTATATATGCCACACTGGCCACAAATACCAAACCAAGCATAACAAACTTGAAACAATGGAAGCCAAAATAAGTTTAGAGGACATCAAATCAATTCCCCAATTAGTCAATGCAGTGGCACCAAAAACAGAGGAAGAAGCAAAATGACAGATGTATTTATGTAATTTCAGAAATAAGTGATTTTTAAAAAATGACTTCAATGAACTGGAGTTGGATTTTACATATGGAACGGGATTGGAGTGGGCAAGTTACATGTCTTTGCTCAGTTCAGAGAACTGTTCCTTGAGTACTGCATAGTAAATTTGTCTCCATCTTCAGTGGTGATCAGGACTCAGTATTCATTGCTGTGGCAACTTTTTGACCACAAAACTGACACTATGGCATCAAGTTTCCATCTCATTTAGAGAGGGTTAACTTGAGTTCCTTAAATGCTAGTTCATTTGAGCGATGGAGAATTACCAGATCGATCACTTAGATATCCTTCTTTCCTGATTTACATTGAATGATACTTTTTGGGTGATTGATTACGAAAAATCAATTTATGGCAGAGAAAACAGTGTCAATCAAGTATTAACACAAAACATAGAAGCTGTATCATTCCATTGGTTAAATTAAGTAATTTATAGACAGTTAGGTTAATGTCTATTCCTGGTCAACTGTTTGTAAGTGCTACTAAATACTCAGTCAATCACACAGGAAGGCAAACTCTTCTGAAAAAGAACATTGTTTCAGTGAAGGTAAGTTCTGTCTCACTAAACTTCCACAGTTGTTTGTATGTCATAGAATCACAGATTTAGAAGGGGACAAATGGGCCATGAGGTCCAACCCCTGATCAGTAAAGGATCTCCAGCCAGAGCATCCCTAACGGGTAGCTGTCCAGCCTCTTTCTGAAGACATCCAGAAAAAGAGACCTCACCACCTCTCTATGCAATTGTTTCCATTGCTTAACCACTCTTACTGTCAGAAAGTTCCTTCTAATGCTCAATCAACAGACATGTGGAAAAAGGATGATTCAGTAGACGTTTCTTACTTGGACTTCCAAAGTAAAGGGACTTCTGACAAAGGACTCAAAGATCCCTGAGCACAACCAACAATTATGACATAAAAAGTCCTTTTCTGAATAGGTAACTCACTATAGAAAACAAGAATAAAGGGTCAGGATAGAAGTGAGCAGTGAGGATCCCAACTGGGACCAGCACTTTTAAACTTGTTTATATATAACCTCCATTACAAATCCTTAATGAAGTGACCAAGCCTACTGAAAACACCAAATTATTTACGACAGTCAGAACACAAAGTGATTGTGAAGAACTTCCCCCAAAATGAGGGAATGGGAATTAAACTGATAAATGAGGTCTAATGAGAGCAAATGTAGGAAGTCAATCATTCAACCAATCAATCAGTTCGAACTTCACATACATAGAGATGAGATGTGAGCTGGTGGTTCTGATCCCTCAAACCAAGATATTTGGGTTGTGGTGGATATCGTACTGGAGATGCTGATCCTGTGTGCACCAGTTATACAATGGCAAATTCAATATGTTACTAGAAAGGAATTGAAAATAAAACTGCTAATATTGCATTGCCTTTATACAATTCTATTGTGCTGGTACACTTGGAATGTCATGTACAGTTCTGGTCACTGCACTGAAAAATGCTGTAATAAAGCAGCTGGAGCAGATGTAGAAGGGCAGTGAAGGGGGCTAGAGCAATTTCCTTATTAGGAAAAATTGGTAGTTGTCTTTGGGAAAAAAAAACCCTGAGTGACGTGTATAACCATACATGGTATGAAGAAATTGGATAGAGATAATTTTTACTCCCTCTCTCATAATGCTAAACCAAGAGTCACACTCTGGAATGAAGATAAATAGATATGAAGATAAATGATTAAAAATGGATGAAAGGAAATACTACACTGGCATGAAGAATCTGATACCACAAGCATCCTGCAAGCCACTATCTTCAGGACTCCCTGCTAAGGAAAGTGAAACACAGTGAAGTTCTTCGGTTACTGCCACAAAATGGACTTGATGGTAGGTAGGTTCCAAAGATGAAGACAGCACCCCCTCAACCCACTGTCAGACTCATCACTGGTGACTGTGACTGTGGAGATCAGTTCCTGGAGCAGTAACCGCAACAGTATGGGTGGGTCAGGCAGCAGCTTCATCTAAAGCACTTCCTCTGGTTGGTGGTAGTGGCTGGAAGGACCTGTCTGGCTGTGAAAGACAAGGCCAAGAGGCAGTGGTAGAGGCCAGTGGTGGATGAGTGGCTTAGCTTCCAGTCCAAACTTGACAAAGGCACACCACTTTTACCTCCCCCCGTGCCATGGCCTCCAGAGGGAGGAGTGCACAACTGCCATCTTCTCTTAACAGTGGAAAGCTGGTAAAGCCCCAGCTTTTCTGTGTCTACACTGGAAGCCAGTGAAGAGGAAGAGCGAGACATGAGCAGGAGTTGAATTACAAGGAACAGGAGAAATACAGGGAGCTGCCTTACACTGAGTCACAAATACTACCAGAAACAAATGACAAAACAATGCCCTCGCCTATGAGCACCTTCCTAGAGTTTCTCATTTTCTCCCAGCCTGTGAACATTCCTGAGAAACAGCACAGCTTTTGGAGACCCTCTTGCAATGGGAAGAAAAATGCTTAAATGATTTGTTTTTGCTTGCAAAAATGAAATAAATAAAGATTTTCATACTAATTGTTGGAGAAAGAAGGTGCCACTGGACTCATGTCCTGTTTGTGGGCGTCCATCTGTTTGGTCACTGTGTGCACAGAATCCAAGACTAAATGCACTTCTGGAATGCATCTAGAATGGCTCTTCTTTTGATCTTATTTGTTAATTCATTCAAAATGACGGCTAACTTTTGGTTCTGTTCTTCCAATTGATGCAATATACATTAGATTCACCAGCAAGTATTGCGAGGTACATTGTTTAGAAAAAGACTGAAGCACAAGGAATTTTTTAAAAAATATTATACAAAAATAAGAATTTGCAAACTCTCAAAATGGAAACTTTCACTTTGAAAATCAAACATTATTTAATAGTTATCTCACCCTACTTACAATTCATAGAAAACAGCTTATCAAAGCAGTGGCCACATGCACATCTAAATACTATATGATGACCATACCAAAAGGAAGCAAAATTTATTCAGAACTTTAAAAAAATTAAAGAAATTACATTTTCAACATAGGCACTGCCTAGGACTGTACATAATACCCACAAAGAGATCCACAAGACCTGCCATTTTCCTGCTCTCCCCTTTGGCCTCACAAATCTTACCAGGAGTATCTCGAAGAGTTCTCTCATGTTTTCCTAAATTCAAACAAACAAAACCCTCAGGAATCTTCCCAGTAGTGTGTTAGCCCTCTTCTGTTTTCCTGTCTCATGAATCATAGCAACAGATTTTTAGAGAGCTTTCTCCTTCTCCTTCTCCTCCTTCTTCTTTTTGAAAAAATCTGATTATATGGTTCCTGTTTTTACTTCAAGGAAGCACTCTGCTTGGCATTTTGATTTGAATCAGCCTGTTAAAACTTCAGTGGCAACCAAATAAACAAATGTCCCCCATCTTTTTTTTCTTTTAGCAAGCTACCTTCTTTGTTGACTTCTGATTTGAAACTGGGTACCACTACATAGATGAGAACCAAAAAGCCAAATCTAGAGGCACCTATTACAATTTTCTGCTGAATTATAGCAAGGCACCCCCCCCCCCCACTTTCTGTTTCCAGCAACAACCCTCTCCTTTGGAGTTTTGTCCTGAAACTCAGCAGTACAATAACCAAAAACACTCTGACAATATTTGAGGTATCTAGCACAATGTCTCCATGTGTTATGGTTGTCATAGACATACATACATACACATACTACCAGATGTACAGAGATATTCTCTCTTATTATTTCAGATCTAGGTATTATAGCTATACCTAACAGCTAGGACGTCCTTGAGCATGACCATCTTCCTTGAATGATTTTTAAATTACTTCCTGTGAAAGTTCAGTTTTCCTGACAAGGCAATATTTAAAACACTCAGAAATACAAATGATGGAGTCTGAGGCTTGGCTCATGATGCAGAAAGATTAGCTGACTTTTGTTTGTTCAAGGGCTACTGCTGACTTTTCTTAGGAATCTTCTAAACATTTTTTTTTTTTTAATCTGTGTACCCACGTTCATTTGGGGGGTAAGTTCCACTGGGTTCCTGACAATGGATGCAAAAGACTGCAGCCTTACTGGATCATTCCAGCTTTTCATCAAGTCTTTAAATAAAAAGCAAAATTAATTTTCCCAGGCAAAGCAAAAGCAAAAGTCTTCTGTTTTGGAACCACTTAATAAAACCGGTGCATCAGTGAGCAAAGCGCACACATTTCTGCAATCTCATGATTTCAAAATGTTGTTCCGTGCACCTGAGTGGAAAAATCAATTATTTAAGAGTCAAGAGCTAGGAGAGGCTCTTCAGACAGCGAACCAGGGTGGGGGTGAGGTTCGGGTGGGGAATCAATAATGAAAAGAAGCGTGTCCCTTGATGCCAACTGAAAGGCTAGTGAAAATGAATAACTGAAATTATTACCTGGAAGAAAGTAGTTTGGGAATTATTTAGCTGTGTCTCAAACTGTTTGCATCAAGCATTGGGAAAACTTCCTAAATCTCATACAATGATTCTTGGTCCTTATATTTAATAAATACCTTAGGTCAATACGGCTGTAAAACAAAATATTAATTAGAAGAATTCTACTGTTTTCCTTCCAGTTTTGAAAATTTGCAGTATTCACTAATGAGAAACACACGTACGCTGTAATGTCTTATGTTCAGTTACTTTGTTCGGTAAACGAACGCATGAATTTTGAGAACTTCCTAAAACAGACGTATAACTTTGATTCTTTGTTTTCTCCTTTCCTTCTAGAATATGTACTACCCCCTGAGCAAATATAAAGAATTGTTTTTATGGAAATTTGCATTAAAAATTCTTTTGTTTTACTGAAACAGATCAGATTAAGCTGATGTCTTCTTTCCCCATGTTCAAAATACATTAAAATTAAAAAGAGTTCATGCTATTTATAATTTTCTGCTGTACAAAAACATGATACAATTTGATTCTTGTTGTGCAACGCTTGTTCCTTTACTTCACAGAACAAATACATTGCCAAACATATTTAGAACAACAGAAGGCTAATACGATTACAAAGTTAAGACTAATTTGTGTCTTTTATAATCTAATTTATGTCTCTTTGAAGAGACTTATTCGACCCCCCAGTCCCCCAGCTGACTTTGACGCTTGGTTTTTAATAAAAATGTTTGGAATCAATAAGCCTAACTGATGTGACCAGAAGTTTCTGAGTGACAGCATTATTTTATTTTGTAACCTTGACACAGATAACGCTACGTATTTGTAAAAGGAAAAGCCATAGTCTATTCAGCAACATTGTGTCAACATTACTCACCAAGTGGAATTAAAAACTGCACTACAGTTACCATGACAACCAGCTGTCTCCTACATACAGCATCAGTTTGGATTTGTGCAGGCCATTTCTAACAAAGATTTAAGTCAACAAATTCAGTCTTAGCCTGAGGTAAAATCTGGTTTAAGAACAAACAAATGAAATTATGGAACCGAACATATTTCAGCTTCACGTATTTACCTTTCCTAATTCATTATTAGGCCTTCACCCTTCATCTCTGCTGTGACTTGGGCCTGAAACTTACAGGCAAAGTGACCAAGTTGTGCTCGTTCAGACAAATAACCAGAGATCGGTAGAATTCCTGTCCCTAAGTTTAAATGTTATTCAGTCCAATAAAGTCATGTTACAATCTACGAAGTCCTGCAAACTCCCTTCACCTGTCCACCGACACACAAAAAGACGCCACGCGCCACTTGCAATGCCTCCTAAAATCTAAAAATATAAAATAAAATATAGGAGAGAGCAGAGGGGGAGCTGGGTCTGTGAAGACATCCTAGACCAGGTGTGTTTACAGGCTTGTGGGGCAGGGCTTGTTTGTCTGTTTGCTTGCTTGTTCTTGTTTAGTCTCCTTGTGCTGGCCGTGCGCTCTCCCTGAGCACACGGTCTGACTAACGAGGGGGAGGAGCCAGCTAGGGGGGAGGAGTCTTATTAGGAGCTCCCAACGGCCCTCTAGCACATTCTGTTGAAGTCCTCTACTTCAATCCTTCAAGTTTAACCCTTCACAATCAGTAGAGCAGACGTAGCTTACACAGCTGAATTTCAGAAAGAAAGCCCAGTTATTCTTTCTAGAACTGCTTCCTGTACTACTCTCCGTAGTATCTAGGACGGAAGGTGAGGGAGCTGCCGCGGTCACCTGTAGCACTTGTGGGATGTTCCTTTTCTTGCCACAAGATGTTGTCGGGTACACCTGCGCCAAGTGCAAGCTGGTGACCTTCTTGGAGGAGAAGGTTTGCCAGCTGGAGGCACGAGTTTTTTAATCTTCGTCTTATTAGGGAAGGGGAGGAGTTTTTGGATAGGGCAGAGAAGATGTACCAGAAGACCGAATGCGCGGAGGAGCTGCCAGATCAGGAAGTCAACACACTGTCAGGAAACGGAGGCTTGGAGGAATGTCACACGTAGGAGCAGAAGGTCAGGAAGGTAACAGAGACTCTCAACCTACACAATCGCTTCAAAGTTCTTGGCCTTACGAATGATGAGGAGCACCAGGAGGAGGGAACAGAATGTCCACGAGAAGGAATCCGACTTCGGCAACAGGAACTAGATCAACGCTCCCAGTCTCAACAGAATGCCCAGGCAGTCCTAGAAGAACATGCTCGTCGAGGAGCCCTGGAGAAGCCTCAGAGGAGGCGAGTTCTGGTTGTTGGTGACTCCTTGCTCAGAGGAACCGAAACGGCAATTTGCAAAGCCGACAAGCTCAATCGAGAGGTCTGCTGTCTTCCTGGGGCCAAGATCAACCACATAACGGAGAGGCTAACCAGGCTGGTCAAGCCCACTGACCAGAAGCCCCTCATTTTGGTTCATGTCGGAACCAACGACACTGCGAGGAGCAGCTTTTACCACATTGCAAAGGACTACGAGCTTATGGGGACGAAGCTTAACGACCTTGGTGTGCAGGTGGTTATTTCGTCTCTCCTCCCTGTTCAAGGATATGGCGCACGAAGGGAAAGGGCAATAGCAGAGGTCAACAACTGGCTCCGCACATGGTGCCGCCGGCAACGGTTTGGGTTTTTGGAACGCGGCCTGAATTTCCATGAACGTGGGCTTCTGGCAAGGGATGGGCTGCACCTCAAGAAACTTGGCAGGAATGTTTTTGCAAACAATCTCGCAAGGAGGATTCAGAGGTCTTTAAACTAAGTTCCGCTGGGGAGGGAGACAATATTATTCAAGACCAGGACTCGGCGAGTGCAGGGGGAAAAGGCCCAAATGATATTGGACAAGTAGTACAAGCGGCCAGTGGCGGGAGGAGTAGAAACTATAGTACAGGACTTGCAGGAAGGGCCCGGGAACTTAAGTGTCTCTACACTAATGCGCGGAGTATGGGAAACAAGCAAGATGAACTTGAACTCCTAGTACAACAAAATAAATACGATTTGATAGGCATCACTGAGACCTGGTGGGATGAGTCTCAGGATTGGAATGTAGGAATAGAGGGGTATAGCCTATTTTGTAAAAACAGACCAAACAAGAAAGGAGGAGGAGTAGCCTTGTTTGTCAAGGATGTTTTCACCTGTGAAGAGATCCGTGACTTAAACCCAGAAAGCCAGGTCGAGAGCATCTGGGTAAGAATTAAGGGAGCGAGAAACAATAGGGATATTCTGGTGGGGGTTTACTACAGACCTCCCACCCAGACTGAGGACTTTGATGATGCCTTCCTCAACCAAATGACTGCACATTCAAAAAGGAGAGATACAGTAATAATAGGAGATTTCAATTACCCGGATATATGTTGGTAGTCAAACTCTGCCAAGACAGCAAGGTCCAGCAAGTTTCTTGCTTTTCTTGCAGACAATTTCATGGTCCAGAAGGTGGAAGAGGCCACAAGGGGATCAAATATTCTAGATCTGATCCTGGCCAACAGGGATGACCTTGCTAATGAGGTAGAAGTGGTTGGATCTTTAGGGGGGAGTGACCATGCCCTATTGGAATTTGGCATTCAGTGGGAAGGAGAAGATAAGTGTAGCCAGACACTCATCTTAGATTTTAAAAAAGCGGACTTCTGTAAACTTAGGGAGCTGCTGGCTGGAATTCAGTGGTCAAGAATAGTGAAAGAGAAAGGAATTCAGGAGCCATGGGAGTTCCTTAAAAGGGAGATACTGAAGGCACAGTCTAAAACTGTGCCAATAAGGAGGAAAGATGGAAGGCATCTGAAGAAACCAGAATGGTTGACTAAAGAACTCTCAGTTGAGCTAAGTGTTAAGAGAAACATGTACAGGAAATGGGAGAAGGGGGAAACCACCACAGAAGAATTTAAGCAAGTAGTCAGGAGATGTAGGGAGGAGATCAGAAAGGCTAAAGCACAGAACGAACTTACGCTGGCCAGAAACATCAAAAACAATAAAAAGGGCTTTTTTAAATATGTCCGTAGCAAAAGGAAAAAGACGGAAACGATAGGGTCACTGCGCAGAGAAGATGGCGAATTACTAACAGGGGGAAGAGAAAAGGCAGAACTACTTAACACCTTCTTTGCCTCAGTTTTTTCCCAGAAGGATACAAGCACTCAACCTGGCGGTTGGGGAGCAGGTGAGGACGCAGGGGAAATGAGGCACATAATAGGTAGAGAGGTGGTACAGGAATACCTGGCCACACTGGATGAATTCAAGTCTCCAGGGCCAGATGAACTGCATCCTAGGATATCAAAAGAACTGGAAGAGGTCATTTCGGAACCGCTTGCTATAATCTTGGAGAAATCTTGGAGGACAGGAGAAGTTCCAGCAGACTGGAAGAGGGCAAATGTTGTCCCCATCTTCAAGAGGGGAAAAAAAGAGGACCCAAATAATTATCGCCCAGTCAGCCTGACATCAGTACCCGGAAAGATTCTGGAGCAGATCATTAAGCACTCAGTTTCTAATCACTTAGACAGCAACGTGGTAATCACGAGAAGTCAACATGGATTTCTCAAAAATAAGTCATGCGAGACTAATCTTATCTCTTTTTATGATAGAGTTACTAGCTTGACAGATGAAGGGAATGCTGCGGATGTAGCATTTCTCGATTTCAGTAAGGCCTTTGACAAAGTTCCACAAGACATTCTTGCAAAGAAGCTAGTAAAATGCGGGCTGGACAGGGCTACTGTTAGTTGGATTTGTAATTGGTTGACCGACCGAACCCAAAGGGTGATCACGAATGGCTGCTTTTCCTGGAGAGAAATGACTAGCGGGGTGCCAGAGGGTTCTGTCCTGGGCCCAGTGCTGTTCAATATCTTCATCAACGACTTGGATGAAGGAACAGAGGGCATGCTGATCAAATTTGCAGATGACACCAGACTGGGAGGGGTTGCTAATACGCCAGAGGATAGGATCAAAATTCAAAATGACCTGGATAGATTGGAGAGCTGGGCCAAAGCTAACAAAATGAAATTCAACAGAGAGAAGTGTAAGGTCCCACACTTAGGTAGAAAAAATGGAATACAGAAATATAGGATGGGGGACACGTGGCTGGATGGCAGTACGTGTGAAAGGGATCTAGGAGTTTTAATAGACCACAAGCTGAACATGAGTCAGCAGTGTGATGCGGCAGCCAAGAAAGCCAATGCAATTCTCGGCTGCATCAATAGGAGTATGGTGTCTAGATCGAGGGAGGTACTGGTACCACTCTACTCTGCTTTGGTTAGACCTCATCTTGAATACTGTGTCCAGTTCTGGGCACCCCAATTCAAGAAGGACATGGTCAGGCTCGAGCAGGTCCAGAGGAGGGCAACCAAAATGGTGAGAGGCCCGGAAGCCATGCCCTATGAGGACAGACTTAGAGAGCTGGGTATGTTCAGTCTGCAGAAGAGAAGGTTAAGAGGGGACATGATAGCCATGTTTAAATATTTGAAGGGATGCCATGTAGAGGAAGGAGAGGGCTTGTTTTCTGCTGCTCCAGAGACCAGAACAAGGAGCAATGGATTCAAGCTGCAGGAAAGCAGATTCCACCTGAACCTCAGGAAGAACTTCCTGATGGTCAGGGTTGTCCGGCAGTGGAATATGCTGCCTCGGAGTGTGGTGGAGTCTCCTTCTTTGGAGGTTTTTAAGCAGAGGCTGGATGGCCATCTGTTGGGAGTGCTTTGAGAGTGTTCCTGCATGGCAGGGGGTTGGACTGGATGGCCCGTGTGGTCTCTTCCAACTCTACATTTCTATGATTCCATGATTCTAAGATAATATACGCAACACCAACATTTACAGCTATACTTCAGATGTTCATAATTTCTTTCTTTTTTTTTTTAAGTATTATAATTACAAAGTAGAGGGACTGCTAATCCTTTTTGCTTTCACAATTCTGCAAATTAGCTACTGAACTGAGAAGTAAATCTTGCATAACTAAATAAATAATTTAGGGTAGGCTGGCTAGAAAAGACAGCACTGTCCCCAGTAGTCCAATACATTACATGCTAATATTTATCACCATCTAATTATGTGCTAAAACACTGCATGGATTTTCTTTTGCAAGACAGTGCATTATTGCCCACTGGGGAAAAGTTTGCACTATTGCTTTCCTCACATGGAGGCAAGAAAGGTAGTGAAGGAATGCACAGATTAATATCTATATACACATTTCTATGTCTTCATAGATATGGTATCCATGATCTTCAAGTAATGATTCTAGAACAAAGATATTTCAAAGGAAGATTGGAAAGAGAAACAGCTCTTTGGGATATATTCACAAATTCCACTTCATCAGCAGAAGCATGAACACAGATAATGGTTTCTTGGCACAGTACATATATTAATGAGTATGTCCTCACAACTGCAAGCAAGGGAATTCTCCCTGAAGCAGCTATAGACTTCAAGGGAACTCAGGCCCGGTAAGTAGATTTATTTCTTTCACATTTCAAGATTACTACCAGCGTGACCGACCTGTATCATCTTACAGAATCCTTTGAAGGGTTATAGCCAGGGTCAAAATTTGCATCTTTCTGTTTCCTATTATGTTCTGATCCCACCCTCAAAATCATGTAACTGTTATATACCCTATATTTTAATATTAACTCCATCAGTATGTCTGAGGAAACAGATTGCATTTCAAGAAATTTTAAAATAAACCAGTTACTTAGAAAGGCACGTGGGAGGGTATTATCTCTCAAAATGAGAAGTCTGCCCCCAAATAAAATTTTCCTTCAGATGTCTAGCATTGCAATGAGTGAGACACTGAACATAGTTCATAGCTAGAATACTTATGAGAGCCAGTGTGGTGTAGTTGTCTGGCATTGGATTAGGACACTGGGAGACCAGGGCTTAAATCCCCACTTGGCCATAGAAACCCACTGGATGAGTCTCAGCCTCAAAGGAAGGCAAGGGCAAAATCCCTCTGAACAAATTCTGCCAAGAAAAACCCATGATAGATTCATCTTAGGGTCACCATGAGTCAGAAATGACTTCAAGGCACACAACAACAAACAACAAGAATGCTTACATTTGCTGCATTCACATTCACTTGGTATAATTTCCCTTGTCTCCTTTCATTGGATGATGAAACTCTAATTCTAATTGTTCATCTAAAGTTTTAGTTTATGCAACATTTCATTTGAAGGAGGAGAATTTCTATGTGGGGCAATGCTCCATTTTACCCCCTTGTAGCCTTACCTCTATGCATCTCTTCTCCTTTCCTTTTCTCAAGTTCCATGTCTCTTTGTGAACTAACAGAGGATAGCAGTGGGTGCCTACGACATGAGGTCATTGCTCCATTGGTTTACTTATTACTACTGAAGGGAGTTTGTAGCTAATGTACAGCATGACAAACATACTCCCTCCCCAGTGCACTCAAGCCCATACAATGCAGAGAATATTTAAATCAATAAGAAAGTACACACTAATCCAGTTATTGTGATGAAACATTCACATTGTGTTACACTTTTAAGACGTAATTCTACACATATTTATCTGGCATAACTCCAGCATAACATTAAACAGGAAGGAAACAACATGCTAATAGAGTTCCACTATTTTTTCCAGTTTTGGAAAGAGTGCCACATTTGTTCCAGCCATGCTACTGCTTGTCCAACTGGTTGTGCAACTGGAAACTGTTGGATCCCTGCTGCATATATACAGATTGAGCATTCCTAATCCAGAAATCTAAAAACCTCCAAAAATCAAAATGTTTTGCTGCAAGCCACCCGCTTCCACCTTCTAGGAGGTAGTGGGGCTCATTCCAGCTAATTCAGAAATCCAAGAGTAGTGCTTGGTATGAATCCGCACCTCTCAACATTTCATAGATCTATGCATCTTTCTCCAGCTTGATGTCTCTTTCCAGTCTTGTGTCTCATTCATTTGCTACTTGTGTTGTTTATGAGATGTGAGGCTGAAGACGGACTGAGGATCCATGAGACTGACAATATAAGGACCCTGCTACCTGTATTTGGGGGGAAAAAATACAGTATTGTACAGGAGATCTCTGGGGAGCCTATCGACAGCCCACTTCCATGTTTGAGGTGGCAGCTGAAGCACTCCTGCTCATTCATTCATGAGTTCTCCATCTATATGCAAATATAGATATTTTCCCAAAACCCAGGGGGAAAAAAAAAACCAAAATCCAAAACACTTCTAGTCCCAAGCTTTTTAGATAAGGGATACTGAACCTGTACTAGGTGTCTAGGACATAATGTCATTAAGTGCTAGTAGAAAGTTATCATTGAATATGCAGTTGGTAAAGACACAGTATACAGTCTTTTCATTGGCTGCTCCCAGAGAGTGGACCCCTGGGATGTCTGGTTATTTTTCTCTCTTCCCTCGTTTCACTGGCAAGCTAAGACCTTTTTATTTAGGTAGGCCTTTGCCTGATTTTAATCATATGGCAGAATAGTATTCAAAGTGCAGAGCTCTGTTTTTATTTTGTATGTTTTGGTGAGTTTTAAAACGTATTTTAAACTGTTTTTAACTTACTTTAATAGAATGGATATTTAATTGTTTTTACCTTTTGTAATAGTACATTTTTAGCTAAACTTTTATGTTTTGTAAGCAGCCTTGGGTCCCTTGCCAGGAGAAAAGCAGAGTATAAACTGAATACATAAATAAATATTGGACACTGAATGAAGTAGGACTTACTTCTGAGCAGGCATCAATAGAATAATACTATCTGAATATTAAAGACAATGGTTCTAGTCTAAGGCCATTTCCACATGGGGTTTTTAAAACGGTGCAGAGCGTCCTCCAGGGAGGACGTCTGTACCTGGGAGCGGACTCGGTCGGACCTACTTAACGTAGATCTACACCCCAGCCCGCTCCGGAACAACCCCAAGTGGTCGTCCAGCATCCTTTTGAAAGACCGCTAAAAATAGGTCTTTCAAAAGCACGGGGCGCGCCACTGTGAGCCTGCTCCCTTATGCAGATTTGCAAGCTCGCATTGGTGCGAGCCCGCGATCTGCCAGGGGCAGGCTTTAGGCTGGTGAGCTTCAGTGGTTGGTCGAGAGCCTCGACCAACTGGAAGCCGCCATTTCCATCCCTGGAGCAGTGCGGAGCGGTGGCCACGCACTGCTCCGGAGCAGCGTGGACCGGACCGGGGAGCCCAAAAGTCTGGTGAGTAGCTTCACAGGGCGATTCTCTCGCCCCATGCGGAAATGGCCTGAGAAAGAAAAATAGTTCCTTTTTTAAAAGGACTTTTTTCTGCTATGGCACCCCAAGAAGATCAGTTTTATTGCCATGCTGACATATGAAAGTGTTTTTAGGTCAGATGCCTTTGCCAAATTCTATCAAGCAAACAAGTAAAACATTTATTACTGTATTTCATTTCAAATGTTTGTATATGCTAGTTTTACAAGGCTTTGAGCTCTGGACTTCTGGAAGAGCTACAAACATACACACACATATATGTAAAATAAAGAACTGGGATCCTAAACACATAGACTACTTTCATCTTCCCTGTTCCAGAGAAAGCAGTTCTGCCACCAGAAGGAAAGGAAAAAAAAGATATACAAGCTTCACTGCCAAAACAAAGTAACATCAATTAAAATAAATCTCGGAAGTTGGAGTTTTCCTAAACCCTTCGTGATTCATATTTTGGCATTTAACTGCTCTCTTTTCACAGTTATATAAATTACAAAGTTTATATAGGCATATCAAAAGGAGTTTGCCAATACTACTGAAATCAGAACATAATAAAACTGAGTAGAAATTAATTCAAGTGCTGAAATAGCCTTGCTATCAAGAGGCACTATGAAAGTGATCACATTCACGGTGCAGTCTTATATACATGCCTGACTATTCAGTAGCCAGCCTGTGGAGAGTCAAGGGATCTAAGATAAAATTTTGTTTAAACGTTATGCAAACATGTAAAGTAGTCTGTACTATGGAACGCAGCACTGCTGTGAATGGAAGTGGTTAACAGTGTGAGCAAAAATGGTATCTCAATTTATTACTTTGCATGTAAGACTTAACTGTTTGTCAGCCTGATAAGAGGCAGGAAGGTTTGCTATAACTACAGGAGGCTGTCCACATTCACAAAGGTTAGGTGCACAGAACCCCTGAGAGTGTCAAAAAATTATGAATAACTCCCCCCTCCCTTATTCTTTCAGTTGCTGCCGCCCAGGGAAAAGACAGCAGAGTGCAGGGGGAAAACCTTCTCCCCTCCAGTCTCCTGCCTGCTGCCCCCATGCCTTGCCTTGTTTTTACACTCCTGCGTGGACGACAAGCAGGAGAGTAAAGGAGAAGGGAAGTTTTCCCCCCTGTGCCCTCCTGCCTGCTGCTCATGCTCCCTTCCTTTCTTCCATGTGGCTGCACAGGCAACGGGCAGGGGAATGCAAGGGAGCTAAGAACTTCCTCCCTGCACTCTCCTACCAGCTGCTGCCAGCATGATCATGTGGGCGATGGGCAGGACAGTGCAAGAAAGGGAAGATCTCCTTTCCACACCCTCCTGCTGGCTGCTGCCAGTGTGATCGCAGGTGACGGGAAGATCTTTCCCTCTCCCTGCACCTCGGCAGAAGGCCAGGGAATGGAAGAAGGGGTGGAGGTAAATGGGCAGCTTGCGAATAATCAAATTCATGAAAGTGAAACTCACAAATGTGGTGGGGAGGACTGTAAAGTGATGGCCTTAAGCAGGTTATATGAAAGGTCAGGTCAGTTAACAAACATTCTGTTGATTCTCACTGGCCCATAAATACGGGTGGTGCGTTGGAAAATACCTGTGGCTTTAATATTGTCTCTATCAATGTATCCAAGAAAGTGGAGAGAAATCCATGGATCCTCATGCTAAGGTAAACCAGATAGTTGTAAAGGTGCTGCTAGATTCCTTACCTCACCCTTTGGATTAGGTTATAACAGTTTCCTTAAAGAAACTGTATGAAGTAAGTAATGAGCTGCTAGATGGTAACTTTTAGCTTTGTATATTATTATACTTCATTAATACATCTAGAAGACTGAAATAAACATACATCATTTAGTTCTAAAACTGAATTAAATCTCTGAGCATAGTTTATAACCCTGCTGCTTTGTTGTAATAGGAAAGCTCTATGGAGATACAATTTTATTTGAAAAAAATACTGTGGCAAGGACTCTGATATATTTATAAAATATTCCATCAGGCTGGAAGCATATGAATGTTTACTTGGAGACAATTTTTTTTTGAACTCCACAGAATCTGCTTCTCAGCAAGGGTATGTGTGTGTGTGTGTGTATCTTCAAGTCACCTGCCCACTTACGGTGACCCCATGAATTTCATAGGATTTTCTCAGCCAAGGAATACTCAGAGGTGGTTTTGCCAGCTCCTTCCTCTGAAATATAGCCTAAAGTACCTAGTATTCATTGATGGTCTCCCATCCAAGTACTAACAAAGGGCCAACATTGCTCAGCTTCCAAAATCAGACAGGATCTGGTCCCTTTAGAATGCCTAGGATTTAATGGAGTTATTCCCTCCTAAGTCTCACAAGCCAACAGCAATGATTCCATCTAGCTCTGGCAGAGTAGTAGCTACAAAACTGAATTATAATCCAGGGCATCTTTAAATATCCTGACTGAGGTTAACCTCAATTTAACATATATTCTCCAGTCTTCAGTCCCCAATATTTACAATATTGCTATATTTATAAGTATATACTGGCATATTTGTAAGTAATCATGAAATAATGTATTTAAAATGCTTCAGATACTCTAAAACTTCACATGCATGCTAAGTATTGCCATTGATAGAGGAATGCACACAATTCCTGGACACAGCTGTAATTATATAGCCCATACATGTGTAGGTAAGGCCTGGTGTACTGGGGCACGGATATAACATCTGCACAAAGAGAGAACTAGAGTGAATATCCCAGACTTATTCCTATAACTAGTCAGCCTAGGCTGTTTTCTGAAGTATTAACGTATCCAAATAAGGGTTTGAATATCTACTTGTCAGATTTCTTTTTTTTTAAAAAAAAGGATTAATGAGGAAACAGAGTGGAATGGATTTATAGCTTAAAACCGTGTTAAAGTATGATGGTTTAGGGATAGAAAGATTAATTGTTTGGGTGTTTGTGATGCTACATCTCTGTCCAATTGTGTCAGACTCTCTGCTGCTGTGAGAAATGCATTTGGCACTGCCTGTTACAGCAAGAGCTACTTAAAGTGGTGGTTCATAGACTAATGTCAGTCTGTAAGCTATTGGCTGCTGGTGTCTGGTGGGTTTCCAGGAAAGAAAGAAACACTTGTAGTCAGTGGGCACAAGTATTGTGAGAGTCTTCAGCACATTAGACCACAGGAAAAAAAAACCTGCTGGTCCCACACATCAGATAGCTTAAAAAGTACTGTACTACAGGGCACTCCCCCTATTAGTATCTCATAGCCCCAATAACAGTTTGAGAAACTTTGTTCAGGCCATGCACATGATGCATTAATTCTGTAAAGTGATTCCTATTTTGACCAGTAGCCAACAAATGAGACGGCTATTAATGTATACCTGGGTTAACATCAGTCCTGGATTCTCACTATTTTTATTCAGAATTGGTATGGATGCAGTCCTTATGTTAATATTGTCTTTGGCTATTTCACATTCTAAATAAATTAGTAGGATACACCCTTTGTGAACCTCAGAGGGTTTTTGACTGAGAACTGGTTTGAAATTAACCTAAAAGCACGATTCATTTTTTAAAAAATAAATCTGTATTGTCTGAATTAATTATGAACTCGGCTATGGGGAAAAATGGTTAGACACATTTACCCTAGGGTTTTCAGCCACCCATCCCCTGTGAAACTTGAACCTGCAAAATGATACTTGCTCCAAGGCTGTGAAATAAAAGAAAAAATGGCATGTAGAATTTCAAAATTTCTGATGTTACTATGATGCTTAGCAAAGAGATTATTAGGTAAAATAAACTTCACAATTGGTAGTATATTAAGAATTCTATGAAAGTCTTCCAAAGTAGAGCAGTAGCAAGATCTATATTGTCCAGATAAAAACCTACCACATATTCTGCATCTGTGTGATCTGGGGAGGTAGAAGGAGGGGGTGATGCTGTGGACAAAAGCAGTATCTTTATCTTTCTGTGATCTAGCTCAGTTTCTCAACACTGGTATGGCTACTGTCAGAATTTATCTTTAGATGAGATCCTCAAAGATGATTTTATACAATTGATTATTCATATTTTGGCAATACAGAAATGTATTATGACATTGGGGTTCACTAGTTTAACCAAACTGACTCCTAACAAGGCTTTGTGGAGGAAGGCATTTCAGGAACGAAGAGATGAATAAACATCTCTTTCAAAGAAAGCTATTATGTAATATAGGAAGGGAATCTGTATGAATGCAATATCCTTGAAGCAGAAACTTCATTTAATTTTTCTGTGGTCACAGGTTTTTCACATGACAGTAGAGTTCGTTCCTAAAGAGGCTGAACTGAATATCTTTAGTAGTCTAAAGCCCCAGAACATCTGGAGAATCCATAGCATTTGTTCATAGATTTTCACAACGTGCTATACGATATTTTACTGTAGTAATACTAAACTGGCACTCATCCAGTTGCAGTTGGCTTACTGCTTAATAAAAACAACCTAGATCAGCTGCTGCATGTTCTTCTTGATTTGCTATCTGCATTTACCTGTATTCAAAAATTTCCAATTTCACAAGCAAATTCAACCAATGTCACTCCATCTCTATCACACACTCTGTGTTTGCAGAAGTTTGTGAGGTATAATGTATAATGTATAGTGTGTAACTGTATAAAGTACAATGTATAATGATATCGAGCGATATAAGGAGAGTTTAGAAAAGTTTGTTATATCTTATTTCATAATTATTTTAATGCAACACATTATAATATCCTAAGTTAGTGTATATTTATGCCTTTACATATTTTATATTTGTTTTGCAACTCCTATGTTCGTATTTCCTCCCATACTAATCAGGAAGGTGTAAAAAGAATACTATAAAAATTAGCAGCTGTGTTCTCCTCAGTGGTGGAGGTGGCAGAGTGCATTCTATCTTTTATATTGTCTAGACCACTTGATTATAACCTTGTTTACTGAAATATTCGATATGGAACGAGATTATAAAGGTTAACTGAAGAATGTATGAAAAATCATATTCAAGCAGGCACTCCTAGTCAATGTTTTTCATCTCGTGTTTTGTTGTTGTTGTTTTGTTTTTTGTTGGTGTCATGTGTATTGGTCATTATTACAGTAGATTCCATATTAGTGTTATATATAATATCTTTATTACAATGTAAAGCTAGGTACGTATGTAAAGTGTTGAATTTACTACATTGTACATGTTCTCTATTAAAATTAATAAATATATTGGGGGAAAAAAGAAGTTTGTGAGATCACTAAAAGACAACCGCATCTGAAAAAATCAGACTTCATCGCTAAAAGCAAATTAATTGGAATATTTAAAAAGCCCTTGACTTTGCAGTCTCAGCCCAACCTAAGAATTTATTTTCTTACAAATGAGGTAGATAATGATGCATTGTCATTTTGTAATACTACTATGACAGCCATGAAATGGGAGTATAGCACTCTCTTTAGACACCTCAGTCCTCATTGCAGTAATGTTCTACCTCTAGTAATTAGTTAATTACTAGTAATTACAGGTCCCAGACCATACTCATTGACTAATGATAATTTAGGTACAGCGATAAATAGCAACTCTGCCAAACAATCATATCCAAGAAAACAGCTTTCCATGCTATTGAATAAATGCTCTGGCAATAAATTATCCAGGACTGCCTAAGTAATTTTTCTATATCTATACAACCGAATGTACCTGTTATGCTCCCATCCTTCCTTCTTTCTTTCCTTCCTTCCTTCCCCTTCTTTGTTTTTCTGTCTCTTTCCCTGCCATTACAGTTACCCAACCCTCAAAAGTTAATACAAGTAGAATGGTGAAGGACCAGGATAAGTCAATGTCTTAAGGCAATTTCATGAGCATTGATGGAAGAGCTATTAAGACAGAACAGTCCTTTATTAATGTTACTAATTAATATTAATAACTCTGATTTCTTATATATCCCTCACCTGTGGAATACAATCTTGGGTTTTCAAAGCATTTGGCAAAGGCCTTTGACCTAAGTGCTAAAAACCTATGATCTCAGGGAAAGGAAACAGGAAGCAATTGTGTATACTGTGAAATAAAGAGAAAATGGCTATCTTAGAAAACGTTCTCTGGTTGTGTCATTAAGTGAAAAGAAGAAGGAGGACAAAAAGCTGGAAAGAAATATGTTCTGCAGTACAGTGGCAATTCTGGAAGGACGGGGAGCTAATTTTCTGTTCTCAGGAGCCAGCACAAATAACACTAGACCAATATTGTTCATAAAACACAAAAAATCAAAGTGAAAAATGGCAGGAAGCCCACTTCCACTTCAGTTTTAGCAGGGAGCGCATCCCATTTGACTGTAAATGTACTACTTCTGGAGATATCCAGACTGGAAAAGGATATTTTGCTAGTTACCTTCTCTCATTCTCTCTCTCTTTTTTTTTTTTTGTGGGGAAGACATTGGGGTGTAAGAGATCATAAAAGTGGTCCCAGGGCCACATATGATCCATGGGCAGCAGTCTGCCCACCCCTCCTCTATGTGCTTTGCATTCACAGAGAAATCTTTCCCCTATAACATAAATGTTCACTTTCTGAACATGAGAAACAAATTACCAAATGTACAAATTTAGAGCAATTATTGCCATATAATTATCTTTTCCCCCCAGATGAAGTACCATTTAATATAAATTCTGTGATGATTGCCATTTTTTAATACGATGGAAGCAATTCTCATCATCTGAAAAGATAACATATGAAAGCTGGTACCATGTGTGTGTGTGTCTGTGTGTAGCATTTTAATCTATATTGCAAATGCTGCCTTAGGGAGACAGGAGTGATATTAATCAAATAAATATGTATGTGTATGTATATATGTACATGTGTATAAACATAAGTTAAAACAATGGACTTATATACATGTAAATGTTATATGTATGAGAAGCAGCATGGTGTAGTGGTCCAAATGTTGAAACAGGATTTCAGGAGACCAGGCATTAAATCCCTGCTCAGTCATGGAAACCCTGAAGGCACACAACAAGAAGTACATGTATATTTGTTTGTATGTGTCTGTGTGTATACACATACATGTAGCTTCTTCCAAAGAGTGATATTAAGATATGGTTAAGGAAATGAACAAGAACTTTGTTACCAGCCCCAGCAATATGGGATTTGAAAGATTATCTCTGTCTGGTATTCATCAATGACATACTAGCTATTCTTCTGGTAAACCAACAAATATTTAATTGTTTTGTGTTTATATCTATATCTATACACACATACACATGTGCGTGTGTGTGTGTCTGTCTAGCTAGCTAGCTAGCCATCTTTTCATACAAAATTCTGTTCTCCTTCATCTCCTCCTATAAAGAGACTTGTGACTTGGTTTGCAAAATGAGTTAAGTAATTTAATAAGAGTAGCATATTTCCTTTTCTTTCCCCTGCAGCCATGTGCATGCCTATTGCTTAAGAGGCCTTCTTTGACATGTGAAATAGAGGTGGAGGCTGTTGAAATAGGAGGGAGTGGTCCAAAATGAGTTCCTTGCTCCCTGCCCCATGAGGGATAGTGACCATACAGAGAAGCTGTTTTGGGTGAACAGATAGCTGCAGGTGGGTGAAGTAGTAGGAAATTTATTTTCCATGAAGTTTGTTATCCTATCATCCAATTTATACATTTATTTATAGGCTTTGATTTTATATATCTTGCAGGCAGCACAACAAAAAAGCCAGGGATGCATGAGAACTCTGGTTTGTTGGTTATGAGCTTCACTTCTTGGTCTGTTTATTGTGTTGTTGGAATATGAGTGCTTTCACCACTTTCTGGGATTGTCTCCCAACAAAACATAAGGATTTTTAGACTTTGTTTTGATTTTTTGGGGAAAAACAAACCGGGAAGAGCAAAGTGCCTGCATTTCGATGACATAATATACAACCCACAGAACAGATCTCCATGGCTTGTTTAGCTATTTGCGCTGCATGTGGGAGTCACTGAACAGCATGTACCAGTAGACTGCTAGTATATGATGAGCCAGGGCGCCCCTCCCTCCCTGGTTTGCTGTGTTATCCAAACACACCATGCATCATTCCAGGGCACTGTGAAGAAAAAAAAAAGAGTGCATGTGGAGGATACTTTCCTCCTAGAAAGATGTTTTTCCATCCCTTTTGAATATACAGCAACCTCTATGCCTGCAATAAGGTAAGACCTGCTTCTCAAGAAAATGTAACTACATAGATACAAGGTTGTTTTGGGACCTATTAGGGCTGGCAGGGAGAGATGAGAGGTGGTACATAGAACGGTTTCCCCAAATCACACCGACACATATGCATGATTTGGGAGCCAGTTATAACAGCCCCATGCCCTATTTGAGGAAACAGATCCAAAGCCACTGCTTTTTCATCTCCCCCAATGTCCCATTTTGGAACTACTCTTGGTGGGAGAACTGGCAGTAATAGCTTTCTGCCTTCCCAGTAGAACAGGAGTCTCCACTCTTGAGAGGTCTTTCCCACCACAGCAATACTTTTCTGTGTAGATATGGACTGGTGGGGAACTACCTCCAGCTAGAAACATCATTTGTTTTCAATATTACTTTTATAGTTATATCAAGATCAGAGTCAGAAGTGAAACCTTTTTCCTTTCATGTCATGTCTTATAGATTGTAAACCTTGGGGCAAGGACTGTCTTTATTATTACTCTTTGCAAGCAATTTTGCTGCGCCTTTTTCAGCTAAAGGGCAGAGTAAGAACGTTTTCCATCAATATATCAATCACACAAATGCTCTTAAAAGTGTTAAGACTGACAAAAAAAAAAGTGGAAACCACAGGGAAGAATGGTTAAGACATGAGCATGCATAAGTAAATCAAGGACACTTTGGATTTTGCAGGTGAGCTCAGCATTACTTAATTAGAAAAACAATCCTATTCTCTACATGCCAGTGAAGGAAGGAGTGGGATGTTTCTTGTACCTTCTCACCTCCCACCTTGTTTATTCTTCCCTCCCTGGCTGTTTCCAAACTAAGAGAAAACAACTGATCAAGTTTAAGGTCTATGGTAGTACATATCCCCATTACATAGGTGTCTTGGGAAAGATGGATTTTAGTCTACTGTATACAGAACCTCTACTGATCCACTGATCCACTCCTGAATTGTCCCCACATAATTCTTTTTTTGTCCTTACTCCCGATAGAGCCACAATGGCAGAGCTTTCTGCTGCCTTCCAGAGGAGAAATCTCTTTACTATCTGTGGAAGAAGAAGTCTGCAATATCCCAAGAATCCTCAAATGCCTTTCAGAGACTAGAGGACTGCACCTCACCTGTCTTAAATTCTTTGTAACCTTTGAGGATTCAGACACACAGCACATCCAGATGAATCCAAGCAAATTCAATCTTGAGAGGGGTCACGTGGAATGAGAAATTAGTAGCATTTGCTTGGCTAACTCTTTGCCATCTACTGTATGATTTGTACAATCTGAGACTGCTGGGGTTTGAGGAACTGGAATTCAGTTTTGTCCCCTATGGTCCTTTGCTAACCTACTGCTAGTTTTGATCAGTATAATTAGTGTGAACAGTACCGATTCTCAGACAAACAAGCAATCATCGTGGTGGCTTTATCATTATGTTGTAGGCTATAACCAGCTTAGGTGCACCATTTTGGAAGTTCATAATTTCACAAAATAAATAAAATAATTTTTTTTATTCTTGCCAGGAGGTATATATTTTGCCCAAGGGCCCTCTTCTTTGTCCTACTAATGAGTTTAATACACTGTGTGAAGCCTTATGAAAAAGCCTTCTCAGCTATGGTACCCCAATCGCAGAATTCTCTACCCTTGGTTTTGGACTAGCACCAACATTGGGTTTATTTAGACACTAAGAAAAAACATGGACTTTGGAGTCTAACTCAGAATATTTATGCACATTGTTTTAAATTATTGTAGCCTTCCTAACCTATTTTTAACTTGTCAGAATGTTTAATATGTTTAGCCTATTTAAATTACTGCTATTACTTCAAATTGTTTTGATCTGTTAATATTGATTTTTTTTCTCATGTGCTGCTCGGAGATCTCATGATACAGTCTGGGACTGAAATATTTTAATAAATAAATATCAAATAACGAATGGTTCTAACTTTCTGCAAGCAATTAAAAAACACATTTTCCTCAACATCAAGGTGTTCCCTTTATTAGAAAATAGCTCCAACTGATTCCATTATGCGGAGGCATGGAGGGTTTTTTTTTTCTGTAAGGTAATACAAAACTAAATGTCTGAAGCATTCTTGCTATAAGCATACAATTTCCATCAAAATGTTTTTTAAAATGTTTGAGAGTTTATAGAGTATTGTACAATTTCTTGCAATGATTTGTCATTTGAGGTGAATGTATTCCTTTTGCTTTGCTTAAGATCTCACTGCATCAAAAACCTTTGCAATGCAAGAAAGGGTGGCGGCGGCAAGGAGCTTCTGAATGTTATCATTTTGTCAAACACATAATGCAGCAAATACAGATTATATTATGACATTGTTTGAGCCATTTTTATCTGTGTCTGAGGGCTATAAAATCCTAACCCTTCAGCAGGATCTAAAATTGAATTCCAGCTAAAGGTTTTGACTACGACATATTCCAGTTGCAGTTTCAAATTATTTTTATTTACTTAGAGCACTTGCCAGAGGACAAGAACTGGAAAAATAAACAAAATCAAGGATGAAAGTAAGGATGCAGCAAGAGAAAAGCATTTAGTCTTGGACCACTCTGGACACATTTGTTATTACTGACAGGTAATGTGAAATGAAGCATAAACTGAAATCAAACCCATCTTTAAAGTTACATTAAACCAAACTGACAAGAACACTACTTGCAAGGGAGAAAGAGAAATGAATTGTTATATAGTACTTTGATCTCCAAAAATGGGACAGCACAGTACTTAATTTTAAAAACATGGTAGAAATCAGACTAGCAGAAAGAAGGTACCGAGAACAGTATATGCTGGTACTTTTAATCTGAAATGTATCCCCAAAGTGCCAGGAGTGTTTTTAAAAAAGACTACTTGGCCTGCAGAAAGAAATTCAAGGATGAAAAACATAATAATCATGCAGAGGTGCTAACAAATGTGTCTTACTGACGACACCATAGATTCTTATGTGTTGTGTTTTTGCTTTACTGGCAGAATAACAGGCAAACTCATTTAGCTTTCCTTTTTAACCTTCAAACCATACATAAACTCAATCCCAGTGGTGAAGAAGATTCTGATGTCATTCAAGTGTGAAAAGGGCCCCAGTGATGACCACCACTCATACTGCATAAATATCATTATCTAAACCCTGGTTGAGTTCATTGCTCTTTCCTTCTCCTTTGCAATAAACAACATTTATTTAATACATAATCTACTGTGTTAGTCTTGAAATGTCCCCTCTCATATCTGGCCCAAGAAAGTTGAGAGGTATATAAAAGGGTGGTTAAAACTATATCCAAACATACTGGTGGCTCTTTTTAAAACTTGAGCATATCATGTGAGAACAGAACAGGAAGTAGCTTCATCATAAGATACCAAAAGTCATCCTATCCCCCCACCCTTGTTTGCCACTGAGAGAATCACTGTGAACTAATATGTAATATGTAGTAACAGTGTAACTTGTTATTATTGTTGTTGCTGCTGCTGCTGTTGCTGTGTGCCTTCAAGTTATTCCCTATTTATGGTGACTGTAAGGAGAACCTATCATGAGGTTCTCTTGGCAAGATCTGTTCAGAGGGGTATTGCCTTCGCCTTCCTCTGAGGCTGAGAGAGCGTGGCTTGCCAAAGGTCACCCAAAAGGTTTCCATGGCTGAGCAGGGATTCAAACCCTAGTCTCCAGAGTCACAGTACAATGCTCAAGCTGGTTTAGTGTAGAATGAGGTCATCCCTTTTCCATCCTAGAGACAAAAATCACTGTCCCTCGTAGGTCTACACAAACAGCGTTTGTTTATATATCTTGGTTGCTCAAAAATTATGGTCTTAAATCCTTCTCGTTTGAAGCAGAAACAATGTTAGCTTGGAGTTAGTGACTGTAACAATAGATAATCTTTTGCTCTTCAGATGACTTGGATAATTATTGTTACTATTACTATAATTGCTATTGGCTGACATCTTGTTAGTAAGTTATATCATCGGAAACTGACTTATGTTCACATAAATTTCATTTGCATTGTTGTGCACTGTTCATATTCTCAGGAGTGGAGCAGAGACATACCTATGCCATCAAGACAACTGTGCAAACAGACCCCATAGCACAGCTCTTGTGCAAAGGTCCCAATGCACAACATATTCCAACATACAACATACCCCAACATACAAAATGTCCTGAAGCGCAATGTTTCCCAATGCATGTGTCCGACTGTGCAATGGGAATCCTCTTGAGTGGTTGTGTGGTGCCCTATTGTGCATCTTCTTGATTCACTGGCACACTTGCATAATGTGTAAGCAACATAGCTATGTCAATATAAAGTTATGCACTGGAGCCTTTGATGCAGGATCATGACCATTATTTTCATTTACATCCCACTTTCTTTCCAATATTGGGATTCAGGGCAGCTTCTTGAATACTGAGACTCAAGGTGACTACAGTTCCCAAAATCTCTAGGCATAGGCCAAGCTGACTAAGGTTAATGAAAGTTGCAGTCCAAAACAGTGAGCAATCACCTAGCAAAATCTACAGCTAGAAAATGTACTAATTAACTAGGTTTCTATCAGCTTGATATATTTCTCAAAGAATTCCCAAAGTAGTGAGAAGAAACTTATGCGTGATAGTAATGAGGAAGATGTCTTCTAATTATTCCTTTAGATTTCCAAGATCACAGAAGATGCAAAGAGGAATTAGCTCCACCACACCCTGGCCCAGAAGCAGACGGAAGGCCCTCCCTCCATCCCAACTGCCACTGCCCTGGCCTTGGTGGGAAAGAGATAAAGAGGTAGGCACAGCTCTGTGATGCCCAGGCCCAGAAGCAAATGAAAGGCCTTCCCTCCATGCTAACTGCCACTGACGTGGCCTAGGAGGGAGAGAGAAGAGGCAAGCATGGCTCCATCAGAAGTTGATGAAAGACCCTCCCTCTGTCCCAACTGCCACTGATGTGGCCTAGGAGGGAAAGAAGCAGAGGAAATATTTGCTGCGCTTAATCCTCCCACATCTCCTTTCCTTGCATGTCATTTCTTTAGATCGTAAGCCTGAGAGCAGGGAACTGTTGTTTTGGTTTTTTTGTTCTCTTTTATTGGAAAGCGGCAGGTCCAGAGTAATAATGTTGTCTGTGTATTGCATACTTTGAAGAGGGTATATGTGTCTGTGTCAAACAGAAGTGCAACTTTAAAAAGTGTATGGAGAACCTGAAATCCAATTCAGGAGTTTGGTGGAGGGAGTTGCTCTTAAGAAAAATGAAGAAAAAACTAATTCTGGTTTCTGGACTGTGGTAGTTTACTTACTTCGACTAGTATTCAATCTAAATATGTGAAAGCATTCTTCAGTGAGCTGAAAGTGAGCATCTGTACAGATATCAAATGCTTCTTGTAAAGTACTATCAATTAGTTATTTTCAAAAAGCACCTTATCCATTTCTGCTATATTTACTTTTAATACAATTCAAATGACTTATAAAAAAATGAACCATTATTTAATTCCAGGAGATGTAATATTGGTAAATTGGATGAATTGTTTAAACTGCAAAAACTGAAAAGAGGTTTAATGGCTGAATTATGTTAACAGCAATTGACGAAATGGAACAAGTCAGGAATACTTATTTGGTTCTGACCAATTTAAGCTCTTCTTAAATACGTAGACAAAGAATAGTGGAATGGGACTTATTTGCTATTTCTACTCTCAAAGAACATTTTCAGTTGTGCAGATAATCAAATGAGAGATTTATAAGACTTGACTGACTGAACCAATTATCCCAGTTCAAGCTTTGTGTTTCAGATAAGCAAATTATTCCATAATGAACAACTGAGTTTCTAAGACGCAGTTTTAATTATCTACAGCAGAGTGGAGCGGACAGTAAAATTAAGTCTTAGGAGTATAGATCTATGATTCTTTTCACATAAATTCATCAGTAGCAAAAGGATAGATGGATGGATAGATAGGTGAGATAGACAGGTGAGTGGACTGATGTACAAACGTGCACACAACACTATCACTGTAGAGTAGATCCTGCTCAATAGTTCCTGATTCAACATGGAAAAATCAAATTAAATTACAATTCCTATGAAAGTATTAACTAGCTAAATGATCCAGACTTGCACCTTATCCATTTCAGTATTCTACCAATACCGAAAAAGCATAGCCACATGAATCAAACATAAATTGCTTTTTCTCCTCAGGAAACCTGGGCTATCTCCAACTTTACGTGAGAGGAATTCCTCTCATACAATGGGACTTTCCCTTCCTCTTCTCTCCTGCACCCCAATGTGCTCCCATCCCATAAATCTGCTGTGTTTGGTCCCCCAACACTACAGAACAGATTCTGAGTGAACATTGGTGACTGGAGGAACTACAGAAACAGGGAAATTGGTTCCACTAGTTTTGCTCAGCAGATGAATGCTATTTGGTGCAATCCACTACATATAATTTATTGGAGAATTTTTTATGCATATTCACTCCAATGCTCAAGAGGAATGCTGTGTCTTTCAACTTTCCTGCCTATTTCCTGGAAGACTTTTCCACCACTCATATTAGTTTTGTTTGTGTTTTTTTTTAAACAAAGAACACCCACTTAATTCTTTAAGATGTCATTTTAAAAAAAATTAAACTTCAACTTAATTTTTGTGTACTATCAAACTACTACTGTTTTTTTCTTTATAATTTAAATTTTAGCCACAGATCCGGTTTAAAAAAAAAAACATCATCACCAATGAAAAGGATCAAAACACTATTTCTTAAAACCTCAGGAAAACTGAATATGAAGTCAGGTACTATTTTAAAATAAGTATTACAAAAAGAGCAAGCTGTCTCCTAAGTGACAGTTATCATTAATTAAACTGATTATAGGTTGACTGAAGTTTGCCGTGATTAGCAAGAAACTTTAATAGGCAGCTGCTCCAACATACTCTACATGTTATTACTCTTAAATATCAGTGCTAGGAAAGTAGTAATTTTCTTCATTATTGCTACTACTACTGGTACTGTTTCCATAAATACACTCTGCTAAGAGTCTTCTTGGCGTAACTTCATCAACACAATCTTTTACTTGTATTGGAACTTTTCCACTAAATTTTCTGAAGCCTGTATACTGATGGTAGACAACTGTAGCCACCCAGTTGCTGTTGAATGAAAACTGCACTATAACAAATGCTGAGGGAATGGAATAAAGGCCTGGAGTCCAACAGCCTCTGAGTGTCACAGATACCTATTCTTGTTTTATACGAACATGAGTACTGCAGCAGCAGATGTATAATGGAGCTCTTGTCACATTCACTGATCAGTTAAATGTAGATATACCCTAGATGAAGACTCAGGGAAGAGGCTCTATGTAGCAGAATTACTCTGCTTTCTTACGTACTTCAGGAATGCATATTATCCCTTTTGAAGATTTGGTAAGAATATTAGCGGATGGTATAATATTGAGGAATATTAAAGAATATTAGAGAACTAATAAAGGAGCAAGAGACAGTGTGGGATAGTAGTCTGACTAATATACTGGAAGACCAGAACTTGAATCCCCACGTGGCCATGGAAATCCACCGGTTGACCTTCAGCAAGTCACACTCCCTCAGCCTCAGAAGAAGGTAATGGCAGACAACCTGTGAATAAATCTTGCAAAGAAAAGCCAATGACAGGTTCGTCTTAGGGTTGCCATAAGTCAAAAGACACACAACAACAACATGAAAAAGAAGAAGAAGAACAACAACAAAACAAGATAAGGCATACAGTGAGTCTTAGTCTCCACTTAGAAAAATCCAGCCTTATTAATTCTTCAAAGGTACATTTGAACGATCAGATGTACTTTAGATCAGTGCAAAAGTTGGATATTAAGAATTACTGTAATGAAACAAACCTCTCACTTTATATTTGTTTACACTGGCTGCCAATGTAAACCGCTCAACAGAACTGAATGAAGGAGATGGAACAGAAGCCTGAGGCAAGAATATGAATGAGGGAGCAGTCCAAAGGTTGGAAAAACAGGCAGAAAATGGAGCAAGGGAAATACAGGAAGAACATCCTGATCATATGGTGGACATTTTACTAGTAATAATATAAATTATATGTTTAAAGAACTGGGATTAAAACTGAGCTGTAAAATATGACCCAGTCAGTATGTGTTATATTTATCTAAAAATTAATCATAGTCTCATCAGAAAGTACTTTCTCATATTTCAATTTAAATAAGCAGTAGTGAAAAGAACCCCAATACTAATTAAGTATGTCATTTCAAGGAACAAAGGAAAAAGAAAAACCAATCATTCTGGAACTACAAGACTTGTGAGAAATGTATGCTTGAAATAGTGTTTTAAGCATTTACCACAGGTTACAGTGGAATTGAACAAGTGAAGATTATGTTAGGATTGAGTTTCAAATGTAGATAACTTTTCCCAATTATCCTACAAAGGACTTCAGTCTTTCTCCCAGATGTTCAAGAAAGTTCAAGGCTTCCAATGAACACAGTGGGACATAATTATCACTTTTACTTTCACAGTGATTAAGAAAACTTCTATCGAATTATGTAAATATTAAATGGAAAATTACTAAAATGACATGTTTTTGGTAAAATCATTTTTCTTTTTATAAAAAAGTATATGCTTCATCAATGTTTGGATCATTAATGCTGACAAAATGTGTCTCTCTGCCAGGGGTGTTATTATGAGGGACCACTGCCTCCCATAAGAATTATGCCTTTCCAACAAAATTCTCCTTCAGTCCCCAAATTTCTAAAATTATAGAGAGTGAAACATTAAAAATTATTCATACCTAAAATGTCTATGTTTCTTGTGATTCCATTCCCTTGGTAACACTGCCTGCAACCCCCCTCTTTTTTTTTTTTTTTTGGATACCTAAACTATATCTCTAAACATTGATCTTTAGTTTTAAGTTACTGTAATGATAAAAATTTGAGAACTGAAGGTAATCTTCACGGGGCAGGGTCAGAATTCTCCTTTGTCAGGGCAATGCCCTCCACCACTACACCTTTGTGGTCTATCCATGCCATGATCAGGAAGGCATAATGTGGCTGATCCAAAAGCAGTCGCAAACTTTAGACTGGGAATACAAAAGGTATAATGATTTTGGATGGATCCAGGATGGAGAGTGCTATGGTTTAGCTGTGTGGGAGGAACAGGACTCTCTCTTTTTCTTCAGCCTTCTCTGTAGCAGCACCCTAGCTGTGACACTCCTGCCTTAGGGAAGTCAGGCTGGCCACATCCTAATTGGTTTTCCAAGGCACAGCCTAAGATGTTGCTGTTTTGTATGGCCTTTGCCCCCTGAAATTGCTCTGGAAGGGTTGCTGGCTGGAAAATTTTGGGAGTTACAACCTCTCATACAGTAATGTTATCAAATTCTGGCAATATACAGGTACAAGGTATTGCAGCTCACAGTTCTGCACATCTGAAGGGCCAGGAAGGACTGAAGGGATTCTAGTTTTCAGTGCAGCTCTCTCCAGAGGTTATAATAAATAAGTAATTCTTATGCTATAACCCATGGCAGGCTTAACTGCAGACTGACTAGGTACAAAGTTGCAAACTGTTCCTCAAGTCCCTTTAGGTATCTGGAGGCCCTTTGTCCCCTTGCATCCATCCCTACTGCTCTTTCATTCTATCCATGTCTCCTACTCTTAGCAGAAATTGGGCAACAGAGCATGTACTGAATGAAGCTCACAGTCTTCACTTTTTTATTTTCTTTTTGGCCTTGTAGTCTCTTCTCTTGTTCACCTGTACACCTTTCCTGCTATGTCTGCTTGCTCTGCCTTTCTCCAAATGCCCTCTACGTGTCTCTCCAACCTATCTATGTTTTTGTCTTGCCTTATGGATCTAACCATACACAGATCCAGGTCCTTTTGTCCTCTTGAGTTCTGGTCTGGGAAAAAGCCAGGAGATTCCTCCAGAGCATGACATCTGGATGTACATGTGGGCATCTGACAAGAGGCAAGGGAAGTTGCCATGGATATTTGTCCTAAATGTTTTATTTCATTCTAGGCATGTATTATCAGGCTGGAAGAACAATTAACCACTATTATATAGCCTGGCGTTATTAGCATCATCAATCTGACTAGCATTCGGTATTGACTAATTATTTGTTTGTCGTTTAATCCAGCACAGCTGAACTAACATATGCTAAATATCTGTCTTAGGGGTTGATATTCAATCGGAAGCATGAATCCAACATGTTTTCTTAACATTAAAAGTTTCTCTGAAAAATGTGACTGTCTGACAAAACTGTTCTGTCCTATCATCCCAGATATGCTTCTAGAAAGCTTTACCACTTTGGGATGGAAATGTTATAGAATAATGAATACAACACACAAATTAAGTCTGTTAATTCTCTGGCTGACATTGATGAGCTTAAAGAAAGTCACAGGCCATTTGTTTACCTTGACTGATTGTGGGCTTTTCCCCTATGCCATAGAGTGAACCCTTTGTACACGTAACCTCTGGATCTGCAAATTCCAGTGACTGTAGAGCATCGCATCCTACACCTAAGATGGCAGTGAAATGCATGTGGACATACTGAAGCGCCCACAGGCATGTTGCTGCCATTTAATTATACGGGACATGCACATTCATGCTTTTTGCCATTTGCAGGGGGTCCTGGAACAGAACCCCTGCAGGTACGGAGAGTCAACTTTATTTATAAATATCAGTATAAATGAGACTGTGAGTTGAGATGCCAGTGATTCAAATACCTTCAACTCATACTAAAAGCAGAGTGACAAACAACGTAATAGTATCTAAGGATTTCTCTTCAGCACCTATTTTTAAAGCTGTCAAAAAGAGTTTGCTGTTTTGTCCTTATGATGGTCTAGGCTTTCTAGTCAATTTTTCTTACATACATCTTTCATCACCTAGGAGATTTGGATTAGTTACAGTCAGTTCCCACGAGCTTCTGCCCAGTATATAATTCCTTAATATTTATATTATCAGCCCCTTATTGATTTAGTCAAGATAATCTGGATGTGTCAATTATTTTTTCAATAGCTAAGGGTGCATTAGCCCATGATGTCCTTATTCCAAGTCTCTGCTTGAAATCGTTTCACATTTCTATCACTACAACCTGAAGTGCTCCCATCATTCTGCCTTAAAAAGGAATGAGTTTTCTAGGACTAGTGGTCAGCCTTGTAGCGAGCCTTCTTTGTTATGTGAGGCAGTCAGATATCTAGGTGAAACATTTGTGGGGCAAGATAAAAAGTCTATTTCTCACCCTACTCAGGGGTGAGGAGGA
Source organism: Cyclura pinguis (assembly GCA_030412105.1). Classification (NCBI taxonomy): domain Eukaryota; kingdom Metazoa; phylum Chordata; class Lepidosauria; order Squamata; family Iguanidae; genus Cyclura; species Cyclura pinguis. The sequence continues at coordinate 90,451,989 of CM059601.1, read as the reverse complement.
TTTGAGGGACAGGCCAGGGGAAGGGAAAGACAGCCTTTAAAAAATGTCAAAAGTGCAGATGAAGCAAAAATAGTGCAAGCCAACACTATTGGCAGAAAGCGTAGCTATTCTATATTGGTTTGGATGCACTCCAAGCTTCCCCCAAAGATTCTCACATGGCCAAGATTCAGCATGAGCTACCAATATATCTATTGAAGATTAACAGATGCAGAGTTTGTTTTATAGCAGAGAAAAGCTTATCTCTTGCCTGATCTAGAGTGAGGGCTTCTACATCATGGTAGGACAACTCACTTGAGGCAACATATACTCTCCAGATGTAATGGGACCATTCCTTGCTCTAGAAGAAAACCCAAGTTGTTGCTACAAAGCAAGACTTTTATATGTTGCCCAAAATAGCCAGACAAAGACAAGACCTTCTGCTTGTCCCCCAAGCTCCTACAAGCAGAAACAGAACAGCTACAGAAAACCCTTTCTTCCATTTTTAACAGCATGTACAGGGAAATTAACAATTCCAACCAGTGTTTGTAAAGCACCTTAACTCTTGGAATACCATGTCAGAGTGAATAATTCAGATTCAAACTGTACTCTAGCAGCCTTACATTTAGTAAGTTAACCCTTTTATGATTATAATAGGCTGTGTCATGAATATTCTGTGAAAACTTTTTATATTCTCCTTTTATGTGTCAATTTTCACAATCTGTGTGATTATTACAGCACAGCTGAAGGGGGTGAAGTACCTCACAAGTATGAGGCTAATATAATCAAACAATGAGATAGTTTATTCTTTTTTATGCAGAGGGAGTTCCAGTTAACATGGAAGGATCATTTTGGAAATAAGATTTTTTTAAAAAAAATATTGCTGTTCATAGATTTTTTAAAAAAATAGATTTACCACTGCTTCAGTCATCGATAAGATATGTGCTGTTGGCATTACTGAATTTATATGCTTGTAATTTACAAAGAACACAAAACAGCCCCAGAGAAATGTAAAATAAATGTATCTGTTGATGGTATGAATCAGTGATACTGATGTTTCTAAGGAGCAGGACAGGTTAAGTATTTTAAGCCAATCAATCATTTAAAATAAAATTCTGTATTGGTTTCCAATCTAACACACATGGAATGACAGCATATACCGCAGTCATTAGAAATCAGATGAGTTGGCCTTGGGGCAAATGTCAGACATATTTTCTTTTTCTTCTGATACAGAGTTCTTGGTACACTTCCAGCTACTGATGAGGAACAGCTTTGTTTGTTTAGTTATACACAAGTGATTATTTGTTACTAATACAATGCCTGGGATTGACAGAGAAAATGAAGAAATAATATAAATCAGTTTTGAAATTTCTGCCTATTGAAGTAATCCTATAGGAAATATAGCAATCCAATGTAGCAAGAGTAAGTTCCTCCGAATTTAGTCAGACAGAGGCCATTTCCACCCTAGACTGTTATAGTGCTATTATTCCACTTTCAACATCCTATGGAATCCTAAACTATAATCTCATGCTCATTTACTTGGGTATAAGTCCCACTCAACTTAACTTACTTCCAAATTACGTGGTTGTTTCCTTTATGTGGGGGGGGGGGTGGTGGTGGTTCAGGATTGTAGCCACAGATTGTTTCTGCAGAAAATATTCAAAATCTTAATACTTTCACAAAGGACAAAAATGCTTCTTCCTAAGTTGGCTGATGTTTGAACCATGCCAATTTGTCAAGACCAATTCAGACTTTAACATGGACATAATATGGAGAGAGGCTGATTATAATGAAATTAAAAGCCTTAGCAAATTGGAACTGTGGCTTGATTTCAGGAAGATTATGTATATTGTGGCTTGAATAGCACTTTAATTAGCTACAGTTGGGAACCAATCTGACGGCTTCTCCAGAAGGGAAAAATGTGTCAGGAGGCTGTGGTGCTTATTCATTTAGTTTGCTGGTTTTTAAAAATAAATACCCATATAACATTTCTTTTGTTCCAGACTATTTTCTGACAATTCCCAGTAGTACCACATTCTAATTCCATTCTTAAGTGGGTTTCTTTTTAATTCTGAGATGTATCAGAATTTTTTTTTTCCTTTCTCTAATTTTTTAATTTTTTTCCCAGAGTTACAGTGCATCACTGAATCACCAAAATGGCACTTTTACACTATGACATTATAACTCTGAGAAAATTATATACAAAAAACAACAGAAAGGAAAAAAAATTGCCTTTCAGACCTTGGGATCAGCTCAGCCAATGGTACTCTGATTGGGCAAACAAAAAATCTTTGGAAGAGTGCTAGTCATCTCTGCAACGGAAAAAAAGAACTGACAAAATTTATATGGAGGTGTAGAAAACCAAGGATTAGATGGAAGTTATTAACAGAACAGAAGATGAAAGGTGGCTGCAATCTAGCCGATTTAAAACTCTATTATTATGCCAATGTGATGACTTGGATGCAGGACTGGATAATATTAAAAGATAAAAGAACGTTAGAAATAGAAGGTATGGATATGAGATTTGGATTTCATGCATATTTGTGGTATGGGAAAGCGAAAATAGATAAAGAGTTCAGTAACCATTTTGTAAGAAGATCATTGTTAAAAATTTGGCTATCCATTAAAAAACAAACATATAATAAAATACCATTGTGGATCTCGCCACAGGAAGCCTTCTTTGGAAGATGGGCAGATCACCAAGGAGAATGGATCACATATGAAAATTTGATATTTTTGGACAATATAAACGGAATTAGGTTTAAAACCCATGAAGAACTTGATCAACAAGGCCTCAAAATTAATTGGTTCCCATATCTACAGTTAAAAGAGCGATTTAAAATGGACCTAAAATTAGAAGGATTCTCTACACAAAAGAAGTTTAACGAATTAGAAACTATTATTTTCACAAAGACCAAACATAAGATCTCTCAATACTATAAATATTTATTAACGCGTCAATTAGAAGATGAGACTATAAAGGAAACAATGATAAAATGGGCCAAGAATCTGCAGTATGATATTCCACTAGAACACTGGGAAGCCGCTTGGAAGAATACAAACAAATTCACAAGCTCTCAAGATCTGAAAGAAAACTTCTTGAAAATGATGTACAGGTACCACCTTACTCCTGAAAAAATAGATAAGATTTACCATACCGGCAATAACAGATGCTGGAAATGTAAAGAGAAAACAGGATCCTACTATTACCTGTGGTAGACCTGTACAGTTTCCAAAAGATATTGGTTAAGGATTTATGAAGCCATAAAAGAAATTATTCAAGTAATATTCCCAATGTCACCAGAATTTTTCTTACTAAATACGACTCGTATGTTTGAAAAAGACTTTGCCTGGAAAAATAATAGGATATTATTGAATCTGGTTACGGCTGCAAGATTGAATTTTGCAAAAATGTGGAAAAATCCAGAAATACCAGATTTAGAACAATGGTTTTTAAAAATCATAGAACTGAAAGACTTTGATTTATTTTCATACCATATAAAAGGTAAATCGACTAATGAAGTAGAAAAAAACTGGGAACCAGTGATATTGTACATTAGTGAAAGATGGGGTATAAAAATCTAAAAAATATAAGCTGTAAAGAAGAATATAAACTTTTCTATCACAACAAAATTTAGAAGAATGAAAGTATGTTGTAATGTAATTATTGCGTTGACAATAAGCAGTTATGGAGGAATGGAAATTTTAAAAAAAGAACAACAGAACTGGATGGTAATAATTTTTCCTTTATAGGAGTAATAATAGAAAAAGTTTGAATAATAGAAAAGATTGTAAAGGAAAATAAAAGAAAAAGTGTACTAATCTATGAAAATGGGGGATTAGGAAGACTTAAGAAATTTCATACACAAGGGTGCAAATATAAAGTGTTAAAAGATAACCCAGAGAAATGGCAAAAGGAAGTATTATTTATGTCAACGTAAATATTTAACTAAGCTTTATTCAACATGAAAGAACACTGTTTTATATTTTTGATTTCTGTATGTACATAAACTCGTACTGATAAGACAACACATGTTGAATGTAATTGGAAACATGTATTTTTATGTGTTTTTTTTAATAATAATAATAAAAAAATAATAATAACAAAGGAAGAGTGCTAGTCATCCAAGAAATCACTGCAAACACTCGCCCCAATGGAATGAGCGTATGTGAAGGCAATGTCAACAGACAAAACCAAGCAAAACCCAAGGACATATATTGTTAGCTCATAAATCAATTCAGAGCATTGGCCTATATGGCCCAGTGTTGGTGGTAGCTTGCCAGAGTTTCAGGAAGGATTCTTTCCTAGTGCTCACCTGGATCATTGTACTTGGGACCATCTGTACAAAAAAAACAATGAGCTATGGATTTTGCATCCCAACATGATCAGGTAATATTTGAAAGACAGACACCACTTGGGAGAAGTGTATAATAATGGTTATTCCCCAAACTTTTATGACTAGTGACAGGAAGGGTCATCATCATTCATCCTTAATATTGATAAAGTAGTTTAATTCTTATGTAAACCAATTCTAACCAGTTACCGTGAAATGAAAAAGCTACATTTTAAAGATTACTTTAACACCGAAGTTTAGCATTTCCAAGTAGGATTCATGATCAAAGTGATAATGATGGGCTATGTCATAGCCCTGACTCAATGTTTCTGCTCTGGATAACATAATTTTCTCTTTTTGCTTGTGTTTTGCCCCCAACAGTTACTTTCATTAAGTGCGGTAATTCTCTTGTACATATGCATCAAAAAGAAAGCAGGCATCCTTTTTCGAATCACAGAATGAGGGAGAGTGCACTGTGACAACAGAGAAAGCGCTACCCTCATGAGTTTCCCTGAGGCAACGTTGATGACAGAGAAACAGAGAGGGGTAGCTGGTGGCATTCCTATAACCAGGTCAAGTACAATGAGGTTGGTGCTGTTGCTACAATAGGAAGTGATTAGATTAGATAAAAGGAAGAGTTTGGGTGTTGCACTAGTCTGTTCCCTGGTTTTGTAACATGCTGGTACATTAACATGATGATTTTTAAAGAAAATCAGATCAGTGGGGTGCCTTAACCACCCACTGCTCTTTTTAACTATCAGGAAGACACACACAGTCAAGAGAAAGGAGGAGGAGACCTTCACTTCAAAAGCACTTTGGACTGTGAAATAGAAGCTCACCATAGACAGTTAAAATACAGAGGAATTGGCCACAGCGTGCTGTCTGGCCTGTAACTGCAGAGAGCAATTTCTCCCACATGCTAAATTCAGCCCCCCATATTTAAAAAGTTTTTAAAATGACACTGAGTGCAATAAACAAAAAGATCTTGGAGTTACTCAAAAAGAGACTTGCTTTCAGAACTTTCTCTCTCTACAGCTAGCAAATCAGAAGAAATTTCTGTCATTTCAGCTAAAACTCTTAAGACTTTATTTCTTGGCAACCGTAAATGACTAAATGAACCTTCCGAAACAGTAATTGGGGCAGAGAACAGATATTTATTCTTCCCTGAGAAGGAAGTTTGAACTGGACAGTAGTGCTAGGATTAAAGTATTCATGAGCACTGCATTTCCTTGCCAGCTGTACGAACAAGTTCTCAGACTTAACGTTTTATGGGAGCAAAAAGCCAGTTTTACAAGTAAGCTCCAAATGTTGTCAGAGAAGAGTATTTCCACCATGTAATAGTTTGAACTGGAATTGTGCCCAAATCAATACTGTGTAATAGGACAGGAAATTTCCAGGCCTTCCAGCCTATCATCAAAAATTATGCTGTGTTCTCACTTCCTTTGCCTTCAGGTTCACAGTCAAATAGGTAAACAGCATGCCATTATTAATTTTGGAACATCGATGAGGAAACTAGAGTGAACTTTAAAAAAAAAGGTTCACATTCCTTCAGTTGTGCCCATATCTGCACATACGCTTCCCAAGAAACATGCAGTATTTAAAACAAAGGCATTTTTATTGAATTCAGCACAGCTTCACAGAACTACTTACTTTATTATTCAGTGTCACTGCTGGGGAACTAGTGGAGTTAATAAAGTGTAAAGTGTATTATTATTTGGTTTTGAGCCTTATTTCTTTCCTTCTGGGAAGAAAGAAGGCCTCATGAGCCACAACGTGTGACACTGTTGAATTGTTATGTCACTTTGGTTTCCTCTGACATTGTTATTCTGAATGATGTGCACCTAATAATTTCCACAACAGTACTGAACACATTTATAGTAATTCACCTTAACACAAAACACTGCGTTTGTATATCACAAATGCTGTATTTCCCATATTCCGCATTTTAAAATATGAACTCTTTATTAAAGAAGGGAAATGAAGTCAACTGATCAGACTCTAAATATTATGTCTGAGGATTTCTTCAGAGAGCCAGATTCACAGACCAGAATGAATATGAGTTTCAGGCTGGGGATTTCATACGCTCCAACTATTCCAATTGACCAGATGGCTTACAAGCATCTAAAACAATCAAAACTGTCTGATAACAATGAAAACAATAATCACAATAAAACCGAATCATAAAACAGCAGAACCAACATTTTAAAAAAACATGCACTATAAAACTAACCATTAAAGGCCTTTCTGAGTAAATAAAAATAAAAATCTACTTTTAAAGGTAAAGAAGACGGGAGTTTGCCCAGGGACAGAATTCCATGAACTAGGCATCAGTGCAGAATAGGTCCAAATGGGTCTGATTTAAAGAGAGAGCAGGGAACAAGATTTGAAAAGAGGAACATAACAGTGATTAGTGACTACTCAATACAAAGATGGTACTTAGGTATGTCTCAGAGACAATCCAGGGCATTAAAGCTCAATATCATAGCATGGAAAGTTACTTTTTCAAAGTATTTAGTTGTATTTTGTTTGAAATTATGATTTCAAAAGAAGCAACAATTAAAACTATACAAAGTGAGTGCTAGAAGACTGATACCAAAACTCTCCTCCCACGTGACTCATTGCAGCATCAAGATCAACAATTCCACCCACAGCAGAGTACAACAGTCCCATGCACAGCAGTGTGATCCAGCACTTAAATCATGTGATATTCTTCCTCTACTATTTTGAGAGGCTATATCCATGTAACAACAAAAGTAACTAAAATCTACAGTTACACTGCATGAGGAATGAAGTTACCTGTTGTTAAGTTATAAATTGTAATGTAGTCACAACTTTGTGAAAGCAAATGTATTAATTGCAAGTAATTAGTTATTTAATTAGTTACTACCACATTCCAGTTCAATACCAGTATCTTTAATGAGCACCTTTAACGAGAAAAATTGCTAACACGTGTAACAGATGTAGGATATTTGTAGTATAAGATGACTGCCTAACCCTACCAAAAAAACCCTATGAAATTCATGGGATTTCTACAAGTTAATAGGCCTTTGCAGGTCTTGCTTAGCTTTGCCAATAAGCTAATAGTTTAGTTGCTTTGGATCCTATACAAAGAGAAAGGTGGGCTATTAAATAAATAAGTAAATAAACAGTTACAACACCAGCAAAATATTTGTCAGTGGTAATATATAATAATGGTACAGTGAAATTCAAAGTGGAATCATCAGCTTCCTGGAGTGCTTCCTGTCACCTAATTCTGGAGAAAAACTAGGATACTGGAAGACCCTTAAATAATGAACCATGTCCTCATGCAAAATAGGCCCTGGCTTCCCATTCTAGTCCTCCTAGAGATTTGAAGGCCCAGAAAAAGAGAAAAGAAGCAGAAGAAGAAGAACAGAAAATTCAGGAGAGAAAATCCCTTTTCTCTAAGCTTTTTTTTCTGCAAAACTTGAAAAAAACTGGAATTCATTAAAAACCATAAGGTTCTCAAGATGGCAATCCTCCCTTCCCCAGGACATGATATTTTGATGTTTCCTCACCTTTATATATTTTTCCCCATATTAAGAAGTTAAAATGCCTATTGACTGCTAACAAGATTTCTAAATTGAAAATATGCTGGTATTTTTTGGTTCCATCCTTTTGCTTTGACCTTGCCCACTATTGGAATGTGGTCCCCAAGAAATTAAGTCTAAAAATGAATTAAGCCCTTCAGCTGAAAAAGATTCCATACTCTTGCTGCAGGAGATGTTAGCAATGTGTTATTCTACTTCACAGCAGATGCCCTCATTGGATGACAAGTTAGTCAAAACCTAAGAGCCTGGAAATTACACTACAGCAGAGTGAGGTTTGGCTGTTCAGCAATGGGAATCAGCATCCCTATATTTTATAGCTGTGAGAAGCAACATCAAACCACTACTGAATATCTCTTGCATTTTAAAAAAAAAAGCCTATGAAATTCATGGGATTTCCACAAGTTAACAGGTAGCCTGAAGGCTCATGTTGTTGTTGTTATTGTTGTTGTTGTTGTGCCTTCAAGTTGCTTCTGACTTATGGTGACCCTAAAGTGAACCTATCATGGGATTTTTCTGAGGCTGAGAGTGTATGATGTGCCCAAGGTCATCCAGTGGGTTTCCATGGCTGAGCAAGGAACTACAACCTGGTCTCTAGGTTCATAGTCCAATGCTCAAACAATGATTACTGCTTTGCATATTAACTGGTAGTCTCAAGGTCCATATTACATAATTGTAATTTTGTACATCACGTTCATTTAAAAAATACAGAACATGATGATGAATTGTACAGAAACTCTACTGGTGTAACAAATACATGTATGTTAAGTCACTAGTGCTTTGCAGACCTGTCATATATTGTTTGCCTCTGCATGCATATAAGACATGAGCTTAACTCCTCATGCTTCCTCACTTGTAACTATTATATAGGACATGTTTGGTGTTTTTTTTTTTTAAAAAAAACAACCTTGGGATTTGATGAAAAGGAAACAATATGTTGGACAACTGATTTCTTTTATTGCACTTCTATGTCTCCTTCTGTTTGGATCCTATAACTCTAGGACTTAGGATATTTCAGTCCTCTCTCCACATTCACAGGTTTGACCTTCACAAATTTGATTATTTGCAAGGCATGTGCTTGCCTGACCCCCCCCCCTTTTCCTCCTCCCATCCGTTGCATTCCTCACCCCAGGCTTGCCAGGTTTGTGTTTAAAATGGGTAAAGCCCCCTCCCACTGCTGAAGGCATGGCCTCTCTGCCATGTGGTTGCACCTTCTGCTGTGTATTGGCTGCTGATTGGTCAGGTGCTCCATTCTCAAAATGGCCACTAGAAGTAATTAGAACTCCAGAATTCCCTTCTTCTCACTCTGAGGGGAAAGTACCAGTAAGCCTTTTTTCTCTCCCCTCCCACAACACCAGGATCAGAGGCAAATGAATGGGGGGGGGAGCTTCAGAGGGAATGGGAGGGGAATCGCAGTGGGGTGGGGGTTATTCACACCTTCATAAATGGAGAGGGGCTACTGTAATCTATACTTTGTTCTTAGACACAGTGGGAAAGGTTCAGTTCTCTTTGTTTCTTCATGGAGAAAGTTATATCACAGTCCAAGCACAAAGAACCTAAATTAGTCCTCATCTTTTATCCTAAGCACAAGACAAGAGTATGAAAAAGGTCAGTTTTTATAAATATACTTGGGTTTTAATAGTTATCCCTGAAACGTACAGACCAATTTTCTGTAGATAAATAGTATCTCTAAAACTGGGCATGTTTTAAAGTCAAAGGTGGTCCCACTGCAACTTTTCCAGCAGGCATCTATGCATCTACCGTAAGTATTGAAGAAATAGCAACTAACATAGCTTTACATCTCTGTGGAATGATCACTGAAATGGTACCCATTGATTCTTCTGGCTGACTGTGGGGGAAAGTGTTTTCCAGAATCTGTAAAACACTGCAGATTAAAATCATTTAATGTAGGTGGCTGTGCTAAAGGCAAGTGATTTTAACAATGTGTAAAGTAAAAAGAAAAAAAAAGAGATTATAGTCTTTCCTAAGGGCCATCACATTACTTCTTGGCAAACGTTTCTGTACTCCACAAACAATGGCTTGGCTTACAAATAACCATACGCCAGAAACCTGGTAGATTGCCACCTTTGTTTTCCTGAACCTAAAACCAGAGCGCAGCTTAGCATGTGCAAAAAAGTCTTCTGTTGTGGGAAATGATCATTTTCTTTTAAAAATAGACATAAGATGTCTGTAAGCATGTACAATACATTCACTGCTTTGAACCATGGGTAATGCCATAATACTATTTCCATAGTAACTATGCTTCACAAACTTACTGGCATTGTTTCATGCCTGATGCAAAATTCTGCTCAGTGATCTAAGGGGAAAAAAAAACAGAATGAGATGTGTGCAAAGGAAGGAGTTAGGTGAAGAGAATACACATTGTCCTTGATTTGGAAACTGTGGTTTGTACCTCCACTGACCTTCACGTGAAATGAGGATGGCAAGTATAGGCTGTCACTCCCATGATCTCTCACGTTTGGTTACGCTGGTTTAGTATAACAGAAGCAGAAACGGACACTATTACCTTTGAAAAATCACATTAAAATAAACTAGCCTTCTGGACACCACAAATCTTTGTTTTGTCTGAGAGTATTTGTGTTGGTTCTTTCGTTTTGCCTGAAGGCACGGACGGTAGAAAATACATCTTCTTTGGCCCACTGCTAGTAAATTACCAGCTTTTCATTGATTATATCAGGCACAAGCTGGGACAATGCAATTCCTGCCAAGCTAGTAGAATTCAAACCCGGCAGGAATGCTCTCACAGTCATCTTTCCCCTCCACATCACAGGTAAGCAAAGGAAAGAAAATCATTGAAACTGCTCTGTGACTGAAAACTCCAACATCCCTTATTCTTAAGTTGTCCTCCTGCTCATGAAGGTGTAATTTGTTTAATTTTCAGCCTCCCTTGCCTAAAAATGAAGTCTGTCTACATTTGTAACTCAGGGCGCTTGAATATCCATGTGTATTTTTAAAGAAATACATATCCACTTATACCACAACCTTTCTTACATGTGACTTTACTGTGGGAATCTGCAATGTATCTCAAGACACCCTGTCTCCCCTTCAAAGGTGAACTGCCATGGGATTTATTTTTCATGTAAAAATGTAAAAGACAGTATGATCAACATACAGAACACTGGCCAGAACTCCACATGGGCTACCTCATTATGTATGCATAACTAAGCAGATTATCCCAACAAGACCCCCCACCCACCCCCAGCCTACTTTAATGAGCTTCAGATGCACCAAGTGATGGAGGTCTTTTCTGTTGACAAGTGGGATGTCAACGGATGACAATTCCATCACCAACCCATTGGCCAGCAAGGCTGCAATATGGAAATGTGACAAAGCTCTTGTTTCTGGTTGTTATAGTCTTGTTTGCTTGTATGAAGCAGTGGAAATTTCATCCACCTGATCCTGATCACAACCAGAAAGTACTTCTTTCTTTTGGTTTGGCTGACTCCTGGTAAAGTAGGTTGGGGAGGCAGTTACAACTATAGCAACAGTGCCAAGATCATGACCACACGGGGATCATGAATACAGATCAGTTACGTGTGTGTACATCCAGGTGACATATCAGTAAGTGTGATATTGCATTCCAGCTATTATTTCTATGCAAAAACATATTTTGCACAATTATTTGTATAATTGTCAATGAGTTGTGCCAAAAACCCTAGACAAGTGTTTGCCCCCAAAAAGTCCAGGGACCACTGAACAACGGACAAAAAATCCTAATATCATCTAATGGAAAGAAAAACTTTGAAATGTTTCACTCTCACATGGAAGAATGTAGTACACGGAGACTTATTTTACTGAGCTCTAAAGCAGACAGGCAAAGGTAACAGGAACATATTGTTCTATAGTCCACTTGCTAGAAGTAAAGACAAAGAAGTTACCATATTTTGGTAATCTATAGTTAAGAAGGAAACTTTTCAATTGCCTTATCAGAGGAATCTATTAAATACAGTTTTAAACTATAGATTTGAAATGAATTTTAATTGCCCCTTTGTAGAGGGTTCTAGTGGTTATATTTTTTATAACATGGTTTAAGCCTTAAAATACTGTTTCCCAATAGACAAGGCAGTATAGGCATATTATTAGACCTAGGCTTTCATAGTCCCCTTTCACTTCAACCTAAAGATAACTGTTTAAGTTCATTATGGTTAATTCCATTCTACAGAACTATTACGACTTATCTCAAGATACCTCACCCACTGGATTAACTGTATTTTTTTTTTTAAAAAAAGATGGATTAACTCTTTTAAAAAACGAGTCAGCAATTCATAAAGAGAAAAATTAATCTGATGACACATCTGCACACCAACAGTGTTATACATGATAGAAGATGCATACTCTGAAAAGCAACATCTCACACCTCTGTGCAGTAGTTGGTTTCTAATAGGAAACCTCAAGCAATTCCCCATGGAAAACATGGAAATAGATATTTTAAAAATCTGCACGCTTATACAGAGTATTCAAGAAGAAAACAAAACTTTTTATTTTCATTTGACTCAGAATAATCTCAGTAACATTGTTCATGGAAAGCCAAGGAGAAAAGAAGAAAGCAGCTGCAGCAGCTGAACACAGTAGTCAGCCTAAATAATCAACAGCTGGACACTCTGGGTCCTGGAAAACTAAAGCTACTCATCTCTACAAGCGGTAAAGCATAGAGAAGTGCTTAAACCGAATAGAACTCCTTTGTGAGCCATTCCTGAAATAAGCTAAAGAACATCTTTAGGGTAAATGGTGGGTAAGGGCATGTGTCAAACTGAAACATAAAAAGAACGCTTGTTAGATATGAGTATACAAGATAGATTCTTGCAGTTGAAGGCATTTGTATCTTTTGTTACAGGATCTCGCTGTTATTATTCTGTTGGTTTGATATCAGCCTTGAGATGATAACGGTATAGAACTCTCTGTAAACTTACAACACAAAGAGACTCTGACAGATGTATTGTTCAACTTCCCTTACTTAAAATTAGTAAAAGGATAGAAAAGAGAGAGAGAATGACTCTGCTGCCACAAGCAGTCTGAAAGGACTCCTAAAATAAAACAAAACGTTCGAATGTATAGTTCCACAGGAGAGGAAGAAATGGTCTGAAATTTAATGGAAAAATATGAGAAGAAAGAGTCTAACAAAGAAAATAACATGTGGCATGTAGTATGCCATCGCCACAGAGTACACAGCAGGAATCGAAAGAATAGCCATTACTGTTTGTTCCTGGGTGAAAAAAATGCAACACTGTCAGGAAGAATAACAGATGTGTAAGAAAACTGCATAATTTGCTCTGAAGTATTCAAATATCTTGAAGTGTTGCACAGGAACTATGTAGTGTAGAAAAGCACATGTGTTTTGTAGAAAATCTTATTTCTTGCACAGAAAACTATTTTCTGCAAAGAAAAAAAATATATATTTCCTGCACAGGAAATAGGACTTTTGCGCAAAAATCTCTCTCTTTTTTTCCAGAACAATTCCTGTGCAACCCTTCAGGAATTTGAATACAGGGAGAATACTGTGGAGAAATATTAATTTTCTTCTGTAGCCACAAGAAAACTACCATAAGGAACCATCCTCACAAGCAAGCACGAAAAACTCAAGGAGCTACATCCCTAACATATTCCAAAATCTAACACATCTCTCTAAGGTAGTGATTACCATATAACACTTGTCTGAATATGGGCTGAAGTCTTGAAAAATCAAGCCATTTTTATGTTTGTCAGAACAGCTAAGTCCTATAGAATGTTGTTTCCTCCACACGCACCCCCCCTCCCCATACATACATACACACATACATACATATATAAATATAGGGACACTTGCACGATCCTAACAAAGGTGGAAAGAAGACACTGAAATCCTTCATGGAGAGGTAACAGAAGCAGGAAATTCCACTAGCATCACCACAGTCCAGACTCTAACTGACTATCAAAAGGGGAAAAGCAACAAATGCATATTAACTCAGGTATCAAAAACTCCACACAAAGAATCCCTGGGATTCCCACAATTTTCCATGTGGCACATAACAAAGATTTCTCATTCTCAGAGTTGTTTATCTCGATTATTGAGTATATGTCTGCTTCCCAAAGATATTAGTCAATCCTGTTTTTTTTCAAAATGCTCTCGTCATTTGGCAGATGTGCATAAATTCACCTTTCCAAGTTATTCTCGTAGTCTTAAAATAGGGGTTGGTAATATAAGGCCCCCACTCAGAGGTAGGGAATATTGTTGGACCTGAGCTCTCATCAGTAACAACCCATGCAACCAATGCTCAGGTATGATGGGAGGTGTCCACAAGTTCTTCACTCACACGTTAAAAATACAAACTTCCAGCTATTTTCATGAGCTTAGGCTTATATGTCTTTAAGCAAACGGAGAGAAAACTGACCAAGATCCAGTTGGGTACATCCACTGTCAGAAGAAGCCCTGTAAACAGTTCCAGGAAGAGCTGATTCTGCTTCCCCACATTCAGTCTTTTCATGCACATTTGCTCCAGAGGGCTGCGAAACCCCCAGTAGGGTTTCAGATAGCACACAGACCAGTGGAAGCTTGAATATGATCTGGGTCTTTTTCCATACTTTAAAGGTCCCAGCTCAGAGTAAAATTCAGAGTGGATTCACTGCTCCCTAACATAGAAACCACCCATTGACACTGAAAAAGAGAACACTGTGTTATGCGCACACAAAGGCTTAGTGAAGAGGGAAACTGCTTCTACCAACAGGGCTTCCTCCATCAGAAGACACAGCCAGATGGACTGTGGCCACCACTACCAATCAACTTCATTTTACCTTTAAATAGGTCAGACAGCGAGCAAGATTTCAATGTCTGTGCAACCATTGAGGGGGGTTAAATGCAAAAGGTGAGAGGCAATGGACCTTCTGCACCTTGAAAAACTGCACAAATGAGATGATTTGATGGAAGCTATGTTTTCTCAAAAACTCTTTCACATACAGCCATTGAAAGTGCTGGAGCTAAGTCTCCTTTTACATCTTAGTACCTCTGCATTAAAGGCACTCATCATGGCTACATTGGAAATGAAGCACTGATTCCGTGGAACCCAAAAGAACAGGCTAATGCAACAACATCAAAAAGAATAACAGAAGACATGGCGATCCTACAAGAAAGAACAAAGCAAGCTGAAAATACACTGCAACTAGTTCAAGAAAAACAAAACACAGAAGAAATGAGACTTAACACAATTGAGATGAGATACAGGGAACGATGCCTGAAATTGAGAGGCCTAGTGGAGAAGCACCCAGAGGGAATTTATGATAAAATAACAAAGGCATTGATTGAATATTTAAAACTTCCAGAAGACAGAATTCACGCTAGCGTTGAAAGAATCTTTTAGAAGAGCTCAGGCCTATCTTGATAAGCAAGATGTTGCTTCTATGTCAAAAGAACACAAGGAGATGTTGAACGCGCCTATTACAAGGGCAGAAGTTTCAGATTCAATAAAGAGACTAAAAGTTGCAAAGGCACCGGACCCAGATGGCTACACAGCCAAATTTTATAAAATCTTTGAATCTGAACTACTTAATCCATTGACGAAGACAATGAACGCAATAGTACAAGAAGGGATACCTGAATCGTGGAAACAGGCCAACATAACATTAATTCCGAAAGAGGGTAAAGCTCTTTCCCAAACAGATAGCTACAGGCCCATCTCGCTTCTTAACATAGATTATAAAATTTTTGCTTCTATATTGGCAGAAAGGCTTAAAAAGGTCCTTCAAGTAATGATTCACCCCTACCAAAACGGGTTCCTACCTCACCGACATCTTAAAAATAATACAAGAACACTGCTCAACATAATAGAACATTTCAACAAAAGAAATGAGAAGAAATTAGCTATTTTATTTATTGATGCAGAAAAAGCATTTGATAAGGTCAGATGGCCTTTCATAACAGAAACGCTAAAAAGAATGGACTGTGGCTATATTTTTCTCCATTGGGTTGAAGAGGTATACCAGGAACAAACTGGAAAATTGATTATAAATGGAGAACTAACCAATTCAATTAAGATCAATAAAGGGACACGCCAAGGATGCCCGCTATCACCGCTACTTTTTATTGCTACATTAGAAGTTTTAAATAATAAAATTTGAGAAAACCAAGGGATAAAAGAAGTTAGAGTGAAAAATCAGGAATATAAATTAAAAGCCTTTGCCGATGACCTGGCCTTTTTTTCAGAAGATCCATTAATAAGAATTAAACATTTAATGCTCAATTTAAAAAAATTCGGAGAAGCTGCGGGACTAAAAATAAACTACAATAAATCATCCATGATACTCAAAAATATGACAAAAGCAGAGAGAGAAGAACTATGTAAAATTACTGGAATCAAAACAGAAAGAAAAGTTAAATATTTGGGAATTTGGTTCACAGAAAGCAACAAAGAATTATTTGATAATAACTACAGCAAAAGCTGGAAAGAAATCAATGCTGATCTCAAGAGATGGTCTAACTTGAACCTATCAATATTAGGTCGAATTGCTGCAATCAAAATGATCGTCCTTCCTAAATTAAACTTCCTCTTCCAGAACCTCCCTATTACAACTAATAACAACCCATTTCAGAAATGGAAAGAAGATTTGACCAAATTTATATGGAGAGGCAAGAAACCTAGGATCAGGTGGAAACTATTGATAGAACAAAAATCCAAAGGTGGCTGTAATCTACCTGATTTAAAAACTTATTATTGCGCCAACGCGATGACCTGGATCCAGGATTGGATCACTCTTCGAGATAAAAGAACATTAGAATTAGAAGGCGCAGGGATGAGATTCGGTTTTCACGCCTATCTTTGGTATGGGAAAGCAGCTATAGATAAAGATTTCAATAACCACTATGTGAGAAAATCTCTATTAAAAATTTGGTGAAGTATTTAAAAACAAACATACAGTAAAATACCGTCGTGGATTTCCCCACAGGAAGCACTCTTTGGGTGGTGGGTGAAGCAACAAGACAATTGGTTGAGGTATGAAAATCTTATAATACAAGACAGTCCAAACGAAATTAGGCTTAGAACGCAAGAAGAACTCGCACAAATAGGTTTCGAAATTGACTGGTTCCCCTACATGCAGATAAAGGAACGTTACAAAATGGACTTGAAACTAGAAGGTTTCTTGCTAAATAGAAAATACAATGAATTAGAAACAATCATATTCACAAAAATAAAGCAAAAGATCTCACAATACTATAGATACTTATTGACATGCCAATTAGAGGATGAGACTGTAAAAGAAGCTATGATAAAATGGGCCAGAAACTTCCAACATGAAATTCCACTAGAAAATTGGGAGAAAACCTGGAAAAATACCAATGAATTTACTAGTGCCCAGGACCTGAAAGAAAATTTTCTGAAGATGATGTATAGATATCACCTAACACCTGAGAAACTGGATAAAATATATCACACAGGTAACACTAACTGTTGGAAGTGCAAAGAAAAAAACAGGATCTTACTATCATTTGTGGTGGACTTGTTCCGCAGCCAGAATATACTGGCTAAATATATATGAAGCAATAAAAGAGATCTTTCAAGTAACATTTCCTATTTCCCCTGAATTCTTTCTGTTAAATATGACGCATATGTTCCAAAAAGACTTCGCTCAGAAAAATAATAAGATACTGCTATACTTGGTCACAGCAGCAAGAATACCCTATGCTAAAATGTGGAAAAGCATAGAAGGACCAGATCTAGATCAATGGATTATGAAAGCTACAGAATACAAGGAGTTCGACATGTTTACACAACTCATAAGAGGAAAATCGACCAAGGAGGTGGAAGAGAAATGGGAACCTGTGACAAGATATATAGCTAAAAGATGGGGGATTAAAGTTTAAATTGAATAGTTTATAGATAAAAGAATAGATTAAAGTTTACTAGAAGTTCAAATAGAAATCGTTAAGACAAATAAAAATAAGAGAATTATAATTAGGATAATAATAACTTGTGTCCTAATTCGTATCTTCTTTTACAATTAATTTTTGTAATATTGGGGAATACATAGAATTATATTTGTTGACAGTTAATACTAAAGATACAGGAAAAAGTGCACAAACTAGAAGAAAAAAGTTAAAATGATATTTTATGAAATTTCATATTGATATGATAAACATAAAGCGCATTAATATAATTCAGAGAAATGGTTTTTAAGCATTTTCTCACAAAAAATGACATAATGGAAAAGAAATATTCAGCATGAATTAAGAATTATATGGAAATTTGTAATATATGTCTGAAACTATAAACAAAACGAGAAGGTATTTTGATTGTATTGACAAGATACTCATATTGAATGTTGATGAAATGGAGTGTATCTGAAGAAAGATTGTCCTTTTATTTTTATTTTTATTTTTGTAAAAAAAAAGAATAACAGAAGACATAGCTAATAGAACAGGTACTTCATATCATATTTTTTTTCTAAAATTGATTGGTTTGTTTGCTGGCTGAACAGTTTTAATGCTTCCTGTTTATAAGTTAATTGCTATCATTTTTTAAAATAACAGGAAGAACACCACCCTGCCACTCTTGTAGATGAAGGGCAGTTCATAAATTACACAAACAAACAAACAGTACATTATTTGCAATTTAAGTAAATATAGGAAAGGATAATAATTGGCCACAAGCAGCCATAAAGAAGGGATGGCTGGATAGAAGGACAGAAAAACATACACAGAAACAGAGTGACTTATCAATAGAACTGAGTTAAGAAGAGATCCTACTTCACTTTGTGCCTTGAATCCAATATCAACTGGGGAAGTGATGGTGGGAGCTTTAAAAGAATGACTTTGATTTTTAATGCATGGAAATAATGTCCCTTTGTGACATGCAGTCAAGCACAATTTTATAATGAAAGATGTACTTATAGAACTTGACAGGATAGGGACTGAATATGTTAAGATGGGGTACAGCAAGATTGCCTCATGAATAAAAAATGGTTAAGGAAGATGTTTTATATTTGTTCAAGTGAATAAGTATATAATTAATAAAGTCAACCTCTCTGAAATTATACTTTCCTGGTATGAGTGGTTCATCTAGTGAGAATACATTAACTGTGGAGCCACTTCTGCATCATAAGTCGTCTTATATTAGGGTAAGGTACTTTTACAACTTAACATGTTATATAAGAAGCTACTTCTTACTATTGGCTCATTGATCTATCTGCTTCAGTGTAATTTCTGGCAATGTCTATTCAGGATTTCAAACATGGAGAAGCCATGGACTGAAACTGAGGCCTTCTACATGCAAATGACATACTCTTATCAGTAACTAAAACCTTCTCCAAAGAAAGGAACTTCTCCAATTGCATTTGAATCCATAGCATTGAGGGGGTCTCCCTGTACTAGAGAGTACACTGCCAAAGTATTTCCAGTTTCAATTTATGACTGTGAAAGCTGGACGGTGAAGAAAACTGATAGGAAGAGAATCAACTCAACTGAAATGCGGTGCTGGAGGAGAGTTCCAAGTATGCCACAGGCAGACAAAAAGACAAATGAATTGCTCCTAGAGCAAATCAAGCCTGAACGTTCCCTCGAGGCCAAAATACAGCACTGTAACAGTATAGTGTGACAAGCTTACAAACTGAGTCTTTCGTACCTTGAACATATCATTAGACGACATGACTAATTAGAAAAAACAGACTCATATACAGATGGGGCGGTAGAGAGTAAGGGTCTTGTTTTCTCCTGAACCACTGTCCTTGCCCAGAAAACCCACATACCATTCCCAGTGGCAGTAGGACTGATCAGGCAACTTAGCCGTATTTTATCTTTCTTTGCCAACAGATGTTCATAATGTTGTGTCATTCCCAGGGGCAATGCTGTGGAAAAGATTGCTTCTTCCTCAGTTAAAAAAAAATACAGCTAAACCCCTGAGGGTTTACTCCAGTCTTTCGAGGCCATTTTTGCCCAGTGTTAAAAGATCAGTGAAAAGGCCTGGCTGGACCAAGAAGATCTGTGCAGGCAAGATTCAGGTAGTCTGCATCACTCAGCACAAAGTAAATGCTCTGAGGCAGTGGAGGTTCCAAAGAAAAATATATTCACTGTTCTCTGTGTAAGCAATCAGCAGTTTTTCATCAGGCAAAGATGGATAAGAAAACAGGACAAGAGAAAGGGACATTACGTTTACACACACACACACACACACACACACACACACACACAGAGCATTCTCCAAAGCAGAGCGAAATGTAATTGCTCTTTGCTGTTCTAATAAGACCAGCATTCTCACTCCAGGCCATTAGGGGTGTGTCTGTCCATGAACTCCCCTTTCTCAAAACAGCACACAGACTTTGTGACTGTAACATCACCATTTTTTCCCCATGACCTTTCCCCTCTTATGTATTTTTAAAACCATGTTTCCCTGACACACACACAAAAAATGTGCATATCAAAAACTGGTACAGACAATTTTGTATTTCTCTGCTACATCTTATAAAGATATTACTGGATTCTGGATTACTGGAGTCTGGATTTTGGAATTTGTCTTATGGTCAATACTGCATTTGTACCAACACCATTGCATCTGTACAGTGCCATCCAGCAAGGCTCATCCATTTTGAGTATTTCAGATATTATCTCACTTGACAAGAAAAGAACTCTTGATGGCCTGGTGTGATTCTACAGTTCTATCAACGGACATACCCATCCAGTGCTGTTCTGATGAATGAATAGCACATGCAGCACATAGAGACGATGCTTGGAACAGTGCAGCAAGTATCCCATTTCTCAGCTGTGGTGTGTAACAGCTAGAAGGAGGAAACTGACTGCCAGGGATTCAGAAGACTGAGACTCTGGCAGCCCTGAAGGAGTCACTTCTACAGAAATCTTCTCTGGATCTCAATGATAATGACAAAAATCATTTACCAATATCCTTTTTCTGAGGAAGTTGTTTGGAGCTGAATGGCAGTGGAAGACTGTTTTTAACTCCAAACACTCCTGAGGGCTGGTCTGGACACTTTTCAATTTAACTGCAGACATCATTTCAGGACTTGAAACAATATTAGCCTATGCTGGGAGAGGTGAAGTGGAACCCCAATAAATATCCAAGAGGCACTGGTGACATGAAGCATCTTCCATTCACTGGTGGTTTTGCTGCTGTAATCCCTCTCTTGGACAGAAATAATCCTAGCTGCAATTGCTTTGACAGCTTGCCTTTTGGACTACTTGTACATCATTCTCCCTTTGAAAAATGTTCAAAACTTAACTTTGTTTGACTGAATGAAGGAAAAATATCTCACCAAGTCTTTAAACTACTAAGAAAACTTCAGTATGGTGGTTTTAATCCTTGAAGTCCCCCATGGCTTGAGACTGGCATGTCTTGAGGACTATTTTTTCTGATGTGAACCTGTGCAAATAATGTGATGACAAGCAAGTTGCCTCACCACTGGAAAACTTTGCCCATGAAAGCTTACCTATCATCTATCTCTGAAATATTTTCGGTGTTTTATATTCCAATATTTTGAAATCACAAGAGAATGTTTTCTAATATGATTTTATTTTTTTTCTGCTAGTGGATATTTATTTTTCATACTGTTTTAACAGGTTTTATACTGGCTTTATTGTGTGCTGTAATTCACCCTTAGAGTGCACATACTGAAGGGTGATGAGATAAACATTTCTCTTTTAAAAACACACACACACATTAAAGGCTCTCTGGTTCAAGCTTTAGCATCTTCAGTTAAAAAGGAATTTGTATCAACAAGGCTGACAAGATGACCACATAAGATCTGAGAGAGCTCTTGCTGGTCACAGCAGCCTGACCCACAACACAGTAGTTTACAATATTTTGTCATATCTTCATAAAACCAATGGTGACACCAGAAAGTAAATACACAGGAGTATATTAAAAGGCAAAGAGTCAATGTGGCATAGTGGTTTGAGCACTGGACTATGACCCTGGAGACCAGTATTCAATTCCCTGCTTATCCATGGAAACCCCCTGGGTGACCTAGGGCATGTCACACACTCTCAGCCCCAGAAAACCCTGTGATAGGTTTGCCTTAGGGTTGCCATAAGTCAGAAGCAACTTGAAGACACACAACAACAACAAGGGTAAGTGGAATTTTTTTTGGGGAAATACAATATTCTGTATTTCTGAAAGAAAGAGAAAAATATTGGAATTGTACCAGCACGTCATTTGGCTGGGCTTGTGTTTGGGGAGGCACTTGTTCCCAGCCCCAGGTGCTGGATAACTATTCTGGCATTCAAGACAAATAAACAAAGACTACCACAACACTGGTTCATCTTTCATCATATGATGTAGTTGAGAATGTTATGGAATGACAGAGGCTTTTCTATGGCTTATGGCAAGAGTTAAATGAATGTAAATGCCACTAAAATCATTGGGACTTCTGCAAGTTGTATGATTACAGCCTAAGCTTATATTTCATATGATAGTTAAAGTGAAAGAGTTATTCAATGCTTTTGATGAGAACCACATAAATTATGATACTCCCCAATATTAGTCTTTGCATGTCAGCTGATTGATTCTTGGTATTCCGGTTGAACACCATGCAATATACCTACTCTTTTTGAATGTCTAGTAAGATTTGTGCGTTAACAGCAGATAGAAATACATCACAGAGACATTCACACACACACAAACACCCAGCTACTGATACAGAGTCTCTCAATTTAGAGTTTGCCCTCCCTGAGCAAAAGTTTTATATACTGCTAGCCCAGGCAATTATTCTTTTTGACTAAGTTGCCTCTCTCTTTCACATGCTGTAGCTCATTGTAAAAAACCTATGGTCTGATCAGAATAAAGTGCATCTTAAAGCAGATAATACGTTTTGTCCACTTCTATGAAAGAAAGAAACGCTATATTTTAAGACTTGTTCACATATCTATTGTACACATATCTGTTAGATGTGCATTTCTCCATACAAAAATAAAAGTTCTAAAGCCTAAGCAGGAATCTCTCTCATCTCAAGGCCCAAATTCAATTTCAGAGAAATTGCTGGAATCCCAGTAGGAAAAGTATGGATCCAACAATCTCTGCACCTTTTAGCCTACAGGTCTTACTGCCAGTGGCCTTGGAAAAGGTATTTCAATCTTGTAGAACTGGAGCAGAACACATACAAAAGCTATTTGTGGCATCATGAGGATGAGATGGGACCTCCTGAGGAATCCCAGAGGGAAGGACTAGGTTCTCAGGAAGCCCAAGGCCTGAGTTCTCTATCCTGTTCAAAATTCTTTATGCTTTTCACTCCAAGGGTTAGCAGTTTAAACCTGCAATTCTACACATACACCAAAAACAAGGCCCACTGGCTGAACTGACTACACCTTTCTTCAGAGCAGAGATACAAGTCAGGTGACAATCCCAAGTCCCCTTCTAGGGAATGCATCCCACTTGGCTGGATCCAGACTACGTCAGATTCAGAGGGTGGTTACTGAAATAAATGAAACTGAGGAAATGACTAACTTAAAATCCCAATGATTTCAGTAGGTCCCAACTACAACTAAGCTGGGATCCAGCTCACTGAACTCAGTAAGTCTTAGTTAGATAAGCATGCTTAGCATCATATCACATGACGTGCAAAGTAAACTTTAAAAGAAGCAATACTAGAGCCTTTATTAAGGTTGTCTTTTTACCACGGTAAAATTAACTTTGTAAAAAAAATAATCATATAAGTATTTTTAGTTTATCTATTGGATACTGAAATATCTGATTGACCAATAGCTTAGAATGATTTATTAAAACATTCTGATAATTTAAAATAATGGGTCTAATCCCCTGAGCAACATACATTTTAAAAAGTAACACCCCCCCCCCCAAAAAAAAAGTATAAAACCTGTAAGAACTATAGAGGGCAAGCACCACTTTAGGAGAGCCATTCTTCTAAGGGAAAGAGAAATAAAACAGTGAGGGCCATTTCTATGGCATTGCCTACTGAAAAAAATGAGTGAATTTTCAAAAAAGAAAGGAAGTACAAGGAGTGGCTCCCATGTTAGTGGGTCTGTGAGTCCATTTCACATTTTAAAAGAGGCACACAATGTGCTGAACATTAACCCCCAAATCCCCTGGGACTCCTCCTCTGAAGTTAAGGCTAAACCCCAAAATAAGTTGGCCTTCCTCTTGACATGGGAGCCACTAGCTGCCGTTATGGTACACTCTGTGTTCAGATGAAAAAATTGTTCAGAAAAAAAGTAATCTAAATCCATAAAGATGTATATAGACTGACAGACCCATTCAATCTGGGAGGGCTTATGTTAAGTTGTTAGATGCCATGTTCTTGAACTTCTTCCCTGTCCCTAGTGTTTCTTCCCAGATGGTAGAGCTGAAAATGGATAATGTGGACATATGTTGGTGCAACAACCAATCTAAAGGATTCTGGGCCACTTTCATTTCCCTCACATGCTACCAAACAGAGTTGGAGAGTTTAAATTACTTCCATTTAAAATAAAGAAGTAAGTCTCTGACACAAGGTTTATTTTTCTAAACAGCTGTATTTAAAATAAGCTACACTAGATACATATATGCATGCTAATTATTTACAGAATGTCTGTTTTGGTCCTAACTTGGATAATATCGGCATTTTCTTTCTTTCTTACTTTTCTTCACAAAGCTATCAACCGAGCATTTAAAAGCACCTACATTTCTAAAATCACATCTACTATTTCCACTAGGATTTTAGGAAATAAAAACATATCTGAAATGTAGTACTATGGAATAAATTAAGGACCATATGACATTTTTTTCCTGGTATGTTTAAATTTAATGGAAGTACCAAGGTGATAATATGAACCTGTGAAATACTGTACAAAATGTCAGCGTATTTTTCTTACTATAAATAATACTTGAAGTTTTAAAGAGTCCTTCAGGATAATCCTCAGTGTTCTGTGTGTTCAGCTGACTGTTTGATAAACCAACATATGCTCACAGATACAGTTTAAAAGAAAAAGAAATACATGAGGCAGTAAACATCACTTCTAGGGATTCTGCCCAACTCAGCAATCCGAGCAAGTTGGCAAAGTTGCTAGAAAGGACCACGAATATGACCAATTTGTGTTCAAAGTACAGACTTGTCATTCTGTTAATGTGCAAGAAGCTCCAGTGAGGTGTTCAAATAAATACAAAACACCACAAAAATTTTTTAAAAAGACAAAAACAAAAGAAAAAGGAAAGATGGAAAAATCTTATTAAATACTCTCAGTTGACTCCTATTAATTTTGCACCAGAATAAGATATGCTTGAGCTTTCAAGATGTTTTTTTTTTGCATTCTCAAAATGTAGAACTGATTTTTACTGCCTTTATGAACTTTCATGTACTCAGTAAACCCAGAGGCCGTTAACCGTTTCTCATCCCATTTTTCAGCAGCTTTTAAAATGTCCCCTTGTCATTTTCCTCCTGCCACTTTCTCCCTTCCTTCTCAGCTTATTTCAGTTACTGCAGTCTGAATTCAAAGCGCAAATTGTGCTCCACTAACTCAGCAGGGGGAGAGGACAGGAGGAGACAGAACCGTGCCCCCTTCCCAAGGGCCTCAGGAGAAAGCACACTGCTGCAACCTCTCCTAGCTTTTCCGTTCTTCTTTCTTAACAACTTTAGCCGTCTTGATCACACTCTGACATTGCTTCATGTGTCCTAGTTTTCATCTGTGAAATGCTGGAGGCGATGCCTTACATACATATGTATGTATACATATGCCCTGTATGACAGGGGAGCCTCTTGTTTTTGTAGTTGTCCCTCACTGGAGAGTATCCACATGTAAACAAAGCCCTCCTATTCAGGCTCACTGCTCCCCATGGATGGAGGGAAGTTAACTTGCTATCTTTGTGTATTGAATGGTCACACTTAGAAAATGGCTTCACAGTACTTAATTTCATAATACGCCAATAAAGCTCCATTTAATCTTCCTAAAACCTCTCAAGTAAACAAGCAGACTACATGGCTTCTAAGATTGCTATTTTTTCATCTCTTGCCTTAAAAAAAATTTTGACTCATTAAAAAATTTCGATTTGGAAAACTTGCATAGAGATTTTTATCTGCCTTTTGGCTGGCCTAATAAAGGTATTATCATAATATATTTTGCAATGGTTTCCTGAATATATGAAAGGTCAGAAATTTCTATTTTTTGTTTGTTTGTTTGTTTCTTCCCCTTCCTGGCAATAGTTAATATGCTTTTTGTGGGGAGGGCAAACATATATGTCACCAAAATTTATGAGAACTGCAGTGGAAAGTAGCGATCAGGCAAAGGATGTTTGTGCTAGCAACAATACTGGAAATAAGACAGAAATTGAGTTTTCCTATGTCCTTTTGGAAAAGTTAGTGCACATTTTATTTTCTATCTGAGTCTGCATGGAGTTTGCTCAGACTGGATTTTTGTTTCGGGGACACTGCATTTTCTGAGTTCACTATGTTCCTTTCTACTTAAGAAAGTAGACTGTATCTTATATATAATAGCTTTTCTAATTTCATTTGATGCACAAATCAGTAGGATTCTTGGGTATCATTTGTAACGCCATTTGCAACTAAGAAAATAATCTCTATTGTGCCTAATCACTGCATGCTAGGTCACTCATTCTGAGAATTCAGAATCTGAAAATAAGAGAGAAGCCTTTTGTTCCCTCGGCTATGTATACATGGCTATGTGCTTCAGAATTTAGCATTACGTCCTCTGGCAGCCTTCATATATACTGCTTAAAGATTAGCACTCCCTTAACATGTACTTTCAAACGACCCTTATCAAATGACCCTTCTCCTCTACTGTCCCATTCAAACATACAAATGTAATTTCATTCTTTCAAACTAGACTATGTGTGGGTGCCTCTCAAACACTTAATAATGTCACTATCCAGGCATTGCTTGGACATTATTCTGTGCACATCTGTAAATACTATCTCACTTACTCCATTTTTGCAGCACTCAGTTTTGCCTTTTTTTTTCTTGGCTGCTGCTTTAAATTAGGTAGTGCTAAACAAAAACTGCCTGCCGAAAGAGGATACCTCAATGTAAATGCCTACGTTAGGATGGTGTTTTCAAAATATTACCAAATTGTAACAGAACGGTAAATTTTGTGTGAATTACACAGCACAAACAGTCGAATGGGTAAAGTTTACTAGCAGAGGAGTGGGTCGTAAGATGACTGTGTGGCCCAGATCCTGACAAAGTTAGTAACATGCAGTGATGCTACAATTTGTTGTTGTTAATTGCTGCCAAGTAGGCTTCAGCCCATGAAGATCCCATGAATGACCTTCCCATTATTAACAGCCCTGCTCAGCTTGCACTCTCAGGACCATGGTTGCTTGATTGAGTCTATCCACCTGGAATGCACTCTTTCTCTTTTCCTACCGTTTCCCAGTTTATCATTTTCCTAATGACTCATGTCATCTCATAGCATATCCAAAAGATAATATGTTCAGTTTAGTCATTTTGGCTTCTAAGCAGATTTCAGACTTGATTTGTTCTAGGACTGACTGATTTGTCTTTTTGACTGTTTATGGTGTCTTGAGTACTCTTCCCTAGTGCCACATTTAAAATTAATTTATTCTCTTCCTGGAAGCTTTCTTCACTGTCCAGTTTTTACAACCATACACAGAAATTGTAAATACTCTGACATGGATGTCAGCTTTGGTATTTAATGACACATCTTTACACTTGAGGATCTCATCAAGTTTCTCCACAGTTGCCCTTTCAAAACCTAGCCTTCTTCTGAATTTTCAGTTATACTCTCCATTTTGATTTAGGACAGAGCCAAGGCATAGAAAACCTTTTAAGTGTTTTGATGTCTTCATCCTCCCACATTAAAATTATGTAAATCATCTGTTGCCATTTTTTTCTTAATGTTCACCTCTAACCTTGCCTTTGCGCTTTCTTCCTCAACTTTCATCAACAGTCATTCCAATTCTCTCCTATTTTCCGCTAGTAATACTAGATGTCATAGAATCATAGGATCTCATAGCTGGAATAGACCACAAGAGCCATCTTGTCCCATCCCCTGCCATGCAGGAGTACACAACCAAAGCATTCCCAACCGAAACGCAAGGGCCAAAATATTTTTCTTTGTCTTTCTCACAAAGAGATGTAGTACGTGTGGCAGCCCTTATTTCTCCTCTGACTGGTTTTGCAATTCCAACCTAATAAGCTACTCTGACACATACACACACACACACAAACATATATAGACCTTACTCCACTCTTTAAACCCTACCTTCGCGTCAAGGGACAAGGGTCTTAAGTGTTCCCTCAGAACCAAATAGGTTATTTATGGTAGTGGGTTCCTCTTTGTTATCAGTGACTTTAGACAACTCAGGCTGACTCAGCAGTTATAAAACAAGCTGTTTTATTATAGAAGCATAAGAAATAAAGTATCTTCTTTAGGCTGTTGCATTAACCAATTCAAACTTCTCACAGTCTATGCCAATAACTCCCAACCTTCAACACCGAGTGTGTCTTTTCCTCAGCCGCTTCAACACAACCCAGCCACCCTCTCTGGTCAAGACCTCTCTTTCAAACAGACTTTCCGCCTTATACGCAATGACTCTCATCCCTAAGCCCCTCCCATACATATGACTGTGCTGGCTTTCACTCTTAAGGCACCACTCCTGTTGCCTAGCAACCTGCCATCAAGTTATATTTGCATTCCAAATAGCGGACTCCCAAAACAACTTCATCACAGTATGTTTGTGTGAAGGGCCTTCCTGGTTCTTTGAAGGTACTAAGAGGCATACACCACAGGAGCTTCCTTCAAAGCTTTCTTGCATCTGCGTCCAGGCCAAAAGCCAACTGATACACTTAACTGTCTTCTCTCACATCCTCTTCGGACTTACGTCAATCATGCCCGCCAAAATTCACACGTGACCAGTTATCTGATGCTAAAAATTTTAAAAAGTTTATAACCTTGGGATGCAAGTTCGCCTATTTTTCTACATATCACAAAATGTATGGCTTCATTAAAGCTCTGAACAAATCTCCAATGATTGATTTGTATAGCATCCGGTTTCTGATGCGCACGCAACTAGGCCGAGATCATTGTCAAAACAAAATCAAGGTCGCATTTGATCTTTAGAAAATACTCCACGTTCCTAAATTTACAGAGATTAACTCAACTGAACCACCCACTCTGCAAACAACTTGTTGCCTAATGAAGGACCATCCAACCATCTTACAAGAAAGAGCATTCAGTTATTCTCCCTCTCCTTCTCTCTGTATACATGTATAATTTTCTCTGTTAATTCTTTTGGTTTCTCAACTAGGTGATCCAAAATACTCATTGAGAAGAGTCAAGGTCAAGCTTATTAGACTCACTTCAGCTCACATCAATTATACCCATCAGTGAAGGTGATGTAACTGTAATTCCAGCTAATTGGGTTTGCTCTATTAAGATGAAGTGCTTAATAAGGCTTAGCATGGGAGAATCAAGTTAATTCTGACAGTTCCTATTGTAATAACACATTCTGCATTTAAACTCTTAAACTAGTTGTTACACAATATGTGACATTTCCAGACAAGCCACCATCCCCAAAGCCTACAGCCCATATCTTTAACATACCTATTTTCAGCTCCTGTTCATATTTTGGAAATTGAGACTGGCTAGGCTGCTGCTGTTCCACTATTTCTGGTAAAAGTACATGTATTATTTTAGTCTATTATCTCTAACTCAACAGTTTTATCATATCTAGAGAAATGTAGAATAAGATCACAGAATCCAGGTCAGCTACATCATCAGACAGAGTGAGGAAACCACTTTCATCAGCAGATGCCATGGGGCAACGGGGCTCTTCCTGGGTCTGCCAGCCATTTCCCTCAGAAGCAGCATAGCTTGTACATGTCACACAGCCTGTACAGAGCCCCCCGATGGACTCTACTGCCTAGGAGCAATGGAAGATCCTAGCCCATTGCCAAGCATAACTTGGAAACATCAGTGCTAGCGCTAATGCAACAAAGTTATATTGTATGGGCAATCTACTTTGCTGGTCTTAAACTGAGAAGAAAATTAATTCATTAGTTGATTTATGGATTCATTTGCTAAATTAAACTTTAACATATCACCCAGAATTCCTGGAAGTAACTGTAATGAGTTAACATTACGAGAAACTCTCAAAATCATTTGACATTTTAGTGATTAAAATATTGAATTTAAAATCTGTTGCTAAAAAAATAACAAAATAGGATAACAAATTAATCCTTAACAAACCATTTCCAAGTTTTTTTGGAAGCAAGGATCACCTGCCAGTCCAGCCAGCTTCTGCTTAAGCAGAAGAAGTGGGGGGTGCTATTTTATCCTTAATCTCATGCAGCAAAATGTCTTGGACTGACCATGCCTAGGATTCAGCAGCGAAGAGCTCCTTCTTACTACATACACAGATTATCTACGATACACAATGCCGTATTTCAGGAGAGTGCAGAAGAGCTCTCTAGCACAGAATTCTAAGCATTTTACTGAACTACAGATCCCAGGATTCAATAGGATGGACTCATGAGAATTAAAATGGTATCAAACTGATATAACTTGTACGTTGTGGATATACTGATACTTGACAATAATTTCCAAGTTGTCTGCAGAATCCAAATACTAGTTATGGAAATAATGGCAGAAACAATGGCTCTGTGCAAAATGCTGTAAAAACAACACAGTTTCCAGTAACTGGAAATGGAGATTATACTAAATAGTACACCAAGTAGGGTTGGCAAAATATGTCAATCACAGTATAAGTTATATTTTGCCTATATTTTTTTCTTGGGAAACAGTAATAAGAGACAAATGTTAACATAAATACATACAACAGGAAAAAACAAACAGCTATGAAAAATATTACAGAACTTTCTGTACAAACAATCAATGTAAAATCATAAAATTGTAGCATACACTTCAACTGGATTCAGTAGCTTGGTTTGCAAATGTTATTCGGTACATTGTTAAGATTCTGAGAGCTAGTACACTACAGTTGATACATTACTGAAAACAAATAAGGAAAACTTTGATTAGATATGACTTCTCACATGAACTCGCTAAGCGGCTTTACAAACCACCATCTCTTTGTTATAAGGAATAATAATACTGATCAGCAATAAAGAGTTGCTGTATGGATTACAAAATATACCGTTTATCTTTAGCATTTTGAAGACTCCAAAGTGCTACATATATTCTGTCATTTTGCACTGCCTTTTATCTGTTGAAGGTGATGACATCAATTGTTCTTGAGAATCCACCTTGATTTTATGGAAATGGGTTTATCTAAGATCTATACATATGAACAACTTTATTAACATTATTCCAGCACTTTTCATTCTGTGTTAGATCCTACAATTTCCAGCCATTATGTGATGAATTCAGATACAGCTGTTCTGTTTAAAGTTAACATATGTTTAATATGCATGAATAATTATACCTTTTGAGCATAAATGTAGCTCTATTACAACATTTTTGTTTAAAAAAACAAAGTGTACCAAGCTTTTCGTCAAGCAGGTGGTGACAAATTAACATTCATCTCATGTCACTAAGAGAGTGTCATTAATTATGCCTAGACAGGCACAACAGAGATAACAGGTGTCTCTGGTAAGGTCATATAGAGGGCTTTACATTTAGAATGAACTGAGGAACTGGCTGTTTAACACTCTGAAACATTATTCTGAAATATTATCCTATCTTGACAGCGATTATTGTTTCTAAACACTGTTGTTGTGCACCTCCAAATTGTTTCCAACTTATGGCGACCCTAAAGCAAACCTATCATGGTGTTTTCTTGGTAACGTTTGTTCAGAGGGGTTCAGAGAGTGTGACTCGCCCAAAATCATCCAGTGGGTTTCCATGGCTGAGCAGGGATTCAAACCCTGGTCTCCAGAGTGGTAGTCCAGTATTCACACCACTACACCACACTGACTGTCTTTCCTAAACACAACACACACACAAACATATATATATATATATATACACACACACACACACACACACACACACACACACTAGCATATTTACCTAGTGTTGCCTGGGATTTTATTTTCCGCTTAAGAACTCAGCAAACTGTCTTCTCCAGTATCTGTAACTTTTCCCCATATTTGCCAATGCAATCTATATTCAGAGTTATTTATATACACAGTTTGAAGTCCTGAGGGAATATGGTATCCTCCTCTTTGCTGCTAGGCCTTATCTTCATAGCAATTGGTCTGTTCCACTACCTGTAACTTTTCTCCATATTCCCCAATCCAATCTGTATTCAGAATTGTTAACATACAGAGGTTGGGTTCCTGAGGGAATACATGTCTTCGTCCTTGCTGTTAGACCTCATCTCCATAGTAACTAGCCTATTCCTGTACCTGTAAGTTTTCACCATATTCCCCAATCCAATCTGCATTCAGAGTTGTAAACATAACAGAGGTTTGGCTTCTGAGGGAATACAATGCCTATCTTCTTGCTGCTGGGCCTTGTCTCCATAGCAACTGGCCTGAGACCCAAGAGCTCTCTGGCTGAGAATTCTAAATGCCCCTCCCTGAACTGCCAACCCCAGGATTCCATAGAATCTTCACAGCTAGCCAATCATATGAGGTCTTCTCGCCTCACACAGCCAATCATATGAGGTCTTCACCTGCCTGACACAGACAAACAAACTCACTCACAAACTTTGACTTTGAGAGAGAGAGAGAGAGAATGAGAGAGTGAGAGAGAGTCTGATAATGTAATTGTAAGATCAGGTTCATTTTAAAAACATATTTGGTGAACACAATGGTCTTTCAGCAAATTCTTTGCATTATGCAAAGGTATGTATTATCATATTGAACCAGTATGGAACGAGGCTCTGTGGGTGAACTGAGAGGGGAACAGTAAATAGATTCATGGGCAAAGCTGCATCACTGACAAGCACCAGCAGAAGAGGATTGTGAAAGACAACTTCACTGCAAAGTCAACAAAGACAAATGGAGCTTTTTCCCAAGAAGACACACCTAAGGAAAACAGAGTGACTACTTGTGGCAAAGAATTTTTATGACTGTATCAGTGAACCTCTGAAGTAAAGGTGTATGAAATATATGGAAAGCTACTGTGTGCTCAAGTGTCTGAGCCAGAAAATCTTCAGACACTGAGATTTTCTGAATACTAGGAAGAAGCAAAAGGCCCTTCAGCTACAAAATCCATTATTTCTGCCTTCTGTCCCACTTTTTTAGCCAACAGTCAGCCATTCCACCATGGTTCTTAAGAGCAATAAATATCTAGCTGTCTTTGTAAAATAAAATCCAAACAATAAGGAAAAATAGAAATGTGATCTCAACAGTTTCCCTGCAACGATGTGTCTCCCTTCTACAAAAGCAAAATCAGTTTTTTTAGGCTGGATTCAAATGCCAACTATTAAGTAGGAATTGAATGTGGTTATTTAAGTGCAGCATATTGATATATTTAATTTTATTTCAATCAAGTTATTGAGTCTTTTTAAAACAGTATATATCCCCCTCCCTCCCCCCCTCCCCTTGCAGTCTGAAAAATACCAGGATATGTCTGTGTACTTATCATCATGCTGAGATATATCCTACTTCAAAGGACCCAGATGCACAAAATACTGGATTTCTTGTAACCCGTGCTTGTGCACTGATAACTAGTTCTTTGTCTATAGAAGCAAATTGTACCTTTCCATCTCTTAAATAGTGAAACAGATTTACATTCAAGTAGAACATATGGAAACAGAACTTCTAGTCTAATAGTATCGGTTCATCTTAGAGAAACCAATTACTACCACACAAAAAAAAAATCACTTTTATTTAAAAGAGCTAATTCTGGGTCATGGTTGAGGGTCATTAGTGAAGCAGTCAGAAAACTCACACTGTCACTCCTCATGTGTTTTACTGGTTGTGTTTTGCATGCATAGTAGTTTTATCTAGGAGTCTCAAACTGAGAAAATCTATTCTACTTAAAGAAGGAGCAACCAAACATTTTTTTTCTTTTCTTGTTCTAAAGATAAATGCAGAAAAGACAAATTCATACATCCAGAATCTGTAGTGATTGCTCCCAGGAGAATGGGAGGTTGTGAGCATGTAGAACTCTTAAATGATGTGAATGACCTCCCTTCCCCATGGGACCTATATATATAGCCACCCTGACTTATGTTTTTGACACTCTTCAGGGAACAGCACCATTCAGGGAGATGGGAAGCAGCAGCATTCCCACTAGGGTCAGGAAACAAAAGAAATGTACATGAAAACCCTAACAACAATGCTAATCCTAATGCTAAACCTCAGCTGGTTGAAACTATCACGGGAGTTAGAAAACTCCACAATTCATTCAATGCAAATTTGTTTTTATCATAGTTAATGGTGATGGACTGATTCCAACAAGATGCAAGGTGTCTCTATTGCTCACCTTTGCTCCCACTCTAGATTTAATGGTCTGAAAGTTCCATTTATATGGCTATGCATATTACTGGAACTGCGAAACACACAACTGACATTTCTCACCTTCCTTCCTTCCTGCAGGATCAAAGCGGGGTTTACTTCCTGCTGATGTGACGTGTAGTCAAGAACATGCACCATTTTGTTATGGGAAATATAATGTATTTTAAAATATCAAGATAATATAATGAGAGTCTGTAACAATTTATACCTGGTTGGCTGCTCTGGCTATTTTTTGGAAGGAAGGAAGGAAGGAAGGAAGGAAGGAAGGAAGGAAGGAAGGAAGGAAGGTAGGAAGGATGTAGCACTGGTCAGTGGTCTAGAAATGCCCATACTGCCATAAGCTTTCTGTTGCTCCCATCACTTTCTACTGACTAGGTGGTCACATGAGGGTTGGTAGGGGTGGATGTAGGCCCAGAGGTCCAGCTTTAGCTAAAGCACTGGAAGCACTAGTCACAGACTCAGAGGGGTACTCCCCTCCCACTCATCAGGATGTATATCCAAAATATTGTCTGTTGAGCACTGCATGTGTCTTTTCCCACTATATTTCTGAGAAAAGCTAGAAATTCTAGGGTAGGCACTGGCGTCAATATTCACACTAATTATATATATGCCAGAACTGCCTACTGCAAACACACTCTTGATAATCCCTTTATGTTCACTTCATACTTATTAATGAGTGCTACCTTTCAGGGAGGCTTGGGTTGGGAAGTAGAAGACCCTTCATTCTTATTCGAAATTCTTTGAAGACTGGAACATCAATTTTCCCGTGTTTAATTTGTTGGGGAGAATATATACATGCTAATATAAGAAGTCCTTCTTTCGTGGCAGTTTTTACACAAGTTGACACTGTACAATATTAAAAAGTGTGTAGGAGATAGGTCAAATGGTTGAAAGGAAATGTGGGCTTACTGCAGAATGCTTAACATCTACACAACTGGATAAACTTATGGGAGAAATGCTAATAGTAAAAAACAAAACAGCTAGTAATATATGTAACAAACACACATACATCTCAATTACTTTGCTATCCAAAGTGACTGGGTGTTTTATTTAAATAACTAGTTAGAAAGCTTAGAAATTTAAAAAAAAATCCAAAGCTTCTATCCCTCAGAAAACTCCTAAAAGGAAAATAACGAAAAAACTCTTTCTGGTGGACCTATAATTATGAGGAAGAGGCTTGAATTCTAAAGATCTACCCTTTCAAAGTTGTCAGAAGGAATTCACTGGTTGAAGTTATTATGGGCAGACAGAAAAGGCTATCAGGAGCAACATGACAAAAGAGAGAAGATAAAAGAGTGAAGGAAAATAGGAAGTATACAGTATCACAGACAGCCATTTAGAATTTACTGTCATTGGTTTATAGCTGGTTGATATTCCTCTGCTGACAGAAGGCTCTTTGATCCAGTAGAGGCATCTGTCAGCAGAACAAGGAGCTAGGTATTTTCAGCATTTTGGCTTCCCCCAAGATCCTCATATCATCCCTTCTGTTTTGGAGAGTTAGGAGATCTTTATAAAATTGTGCTATATAGGGGGAATGGCAAAAAAAATCCTTCCTTGGGCAAGTCCTAAACATTATGTATCATCCAGAGTCAGATAGCATGGTGTAGTGGTGTCAAGAGTGTTGGACTTGCTGGAAGACCAGGGTTTGAATCCCCACTTGGCCATGGAAACCCACTTGGTGACCCTGGACAAGTCACACTGTCTCAGCTTCAGAGGAGGGCAAAGGCCAGCCCTCTCAGAACAAAGCTTGCAAAAACAACAAAAACAACATAAGTGATAACATACAGCGATGACGATGTACAACAACAGCAACATTCCAATTCTAGAAGTCCAACTGTTTTACTGTCTATAGATATTATTAAGGACTTTGACAGACTAGAATGAGATTTTCCTATCAAGCGACTAAACAAAACTAGGATACAGCATCAACTGCCTATCATCAAACAACTTTACTGTGATTCAGAAGTGATATTGTGCATAAATGAAATGGACTCATTACCAATTAAAATAGGCAGAGAAACAAGGCAGCATTGCCCTATATCTCTACTTCCCCTTGTAACAGCTACTGAACCACTCCAAAGCAATTATTATCAGCTTATCCTAAGATCAAGAGTAT
Source organism: Cyclura pinguis (assembly GCA_030412105.1). Classification (NCBI taxonomy): domain Eukaryota; kingdom Metazoa; phylum Chordata; class Lepidosauria; order Squamata; family Iguanidae; genus Cyclura; species Cyclura pinguis. The sequence continues at coordinate 90,415,669 of CM059601.1, read as the reverse complement.
GTGTGCGTATGTGCCTTCAAGTTGTCTGTTATCTTTTGGTGATCACATGAAATTCTTTGGGTCTTATTAGGCAAGGAATACTCAAAGGTGGTTTTGCCAGTTCCTTCCTTGATTACTCCTCCCTATTTGGAGCTCCAAGCAGAATCTGGGATTAACTAGTTGGTAACATGCAAAATTAATCCACGCTTTTCCCCCCAGTGATTTCACTTGACTTCCAAGATTCCATAATTAAAATGATGTCAATAATACGCTTTAGTGAATTTGCTCATTAGAATTCATTAGAATGGGTGCTTCTCCCTCACTCATATTCAGGACCACAGAAAAGACATACTGCCTCAGGAGAAGAAATATCAGAACTTGTAGCACACTCCGAACCCAGCACGGCTACCCAATCCAGGGAGGGTGGTGTGTGCTACAAGCGATCATGTATAAGGTAAACATTTTTGGTGTAGCTATAGAAATAACCCTGGCTTTGGCCACCATTGGCATGGAAATGGCTTTGGCCGCCATTGGCGTGGAAATTACCAGTATGCGCACTGCGGTTTTACAGAACCGCTTAGCCTTAGACATGCTAACGGCCTCCACTGGAGGTGTCTGTGCCATGCTGAAAACAGAATGCTGCATCTATATACTCGATCAACAGTTTGCTTAATCGTAGTGTAGAAGCTATTTACTCCCAAACATCACGCATCCACCACTTAGAGGATAAGTCCATTTTTTACCCTGTCGCGGTTTGGTTTCGAGGAATCAGGGGTGGTTGAAGCAAATGATAGCTATAGTCTTAACTCTGCTTTGTTGTGTAGTACTAATGTGCTGGTGTTGCAACCTGAGTGCCCGCCTGATGGCCTAGCCCCCTTTGTCTCCTGGTTCTCCAGAGTGGTCAAGAATAAGGCAAAGAAGATCTGGCCCTTTCAGGGGTAAGAAGAGATTGTAATGTGGAGAAAACATTCCTTGACCATTCTGGGGGTGGGGTGTTGGGCCCGAGGCTCTCTGGGTAGACCCTGTGTTGCACACTTTGGTGCAGCCTGCTTTCACTAATGAACACATCTTGGAGTTTGGCATATGCTACTGAGTTGCTAGGTCAGGCTGCCCTGTATGCTGCAGCCCTGTGAGAACAGTCAAGGAATGTTAATGATGGGTGCTTCACTCCCCACACCACCCAGTACGGTGAGGGGAGAGCGAAGCATGGTCAGAGACAGTCCGCTGTCATCTCAGGCAGGTAATGAGACTTGGCTGCGAGCCTATCATGCACCTGGTCCATATATGTCTCAGTAATTGGCGTCTGAGGTAGGGTAGCCCCCTCCTATCCATTTTGGCATGGTGGGTTGATGAATTGACAGGCTGTTTTGCTACTTGTGTACTCAAGATCTATATAATCTGTTGACACAAAGAGAATGTTGCTCCGTTGCCTGCTTTGCTTCTTTGACGGAGTCAGAGCGTATGTACAATTGTGTGTCTTTCATTTTTCTTTTTGCTTCTCTGCTTAATAAACTGCATCCTCAAAGACCAGAACTGGCTTGGTTCTTGCCTCCCAGCATCTCACACTCCAAACCCAGCATGGCTACCCAATCCAGGGAGGGTCGTGTGTGCTACAGAACTGGAGGAAATCCACCACATAGCTTTGTCATTAGGCAGGCTAATCTGTGTAATTTCTTTGGAAGGTACTAAGGATGAGAGAAGAAAAGGGGTAGAGTTTTCTAGAGACAAATTCATATCAGATGGGTACAAGAACAGCTGAGTTTGTGAAAGAAGAAGAAGAAGAGGAAGAAGAGAATGGAAAAGAAGAAAAAAGTGAATGAAATGGAATAGGATTATTTGGATGGGGTGATATGTTTGCCTAGAAGGAGAGCAAGGCATCAATCCACTGGGGTCCTTTTAAAATAAAAGACAGGTGCCTCCCATCCACCCAGGCTTGTATAGAGGGAAGATATTTGCAGTTTTCTGGCAAGTGGAGGAGTGCATTGTGACTCTCTTCGGTAATTTCTCCTCTGTTTGATTACATTTTGGACTGGTTTCTATTGTAAGTCATGATACAAATATACAAACTCATATATTATTACTTGGTGTGAGCTGCGATAAATTCTTTTGTAATCTTGCTCACACAGTGCCATGCATTTGGATAATTAAAGGAATCCCCCATTTTCTTCTCTTGCGTTCTCCCTCTCTCTCATCCCCACCCTTTTCATTCTGCTTTTCATTCTCCCCTTTCTTCTTTTTACCAACTGCTTATTAATTGTAGAGTTAAGATAAGATGGATATAGAGAAGAGCAGGCTTTTTAGATATCTGATCATTAAAACTAAAGATGTCTCAGATTAAATTTGGGATTGCTGTCCTCTGCATGCAAAACTATGATCTACCAATGATCTTTGCAGACTGCTCTTCTTGATCAGGAATGGGAAAGCAGGAAAGATGTGGTGATACAGAAAAATGTTCTGCATATGCTGTGAGACGCTCAAAAAATTCTGAGTAAGAATTTTCCACTCTTGATTCATTGACTGAATATTGTAACAATCCAATTATTTCTATAGTTGCAATGGATCAGTCTCCTCTAAATGAAATAAATCACTCCCATCAACCTTTAACAAACAAGATATTTGAAGAGAGAGTGAACTGTACATGTTGATGAGAGTAGAGAGAAAAGAGAGATGTAGATGAGTGACAAACTGAGTTGAAGAGGTTATAAAAAGAGATTTCACGCTGTAGAACAGTATTTCTCAGCCTGATGGTCCCCAGATGTGTTGTGATTCCTCCCATTCCCAGAAAGTAATCCTCCTATCCCACATGAGGAAAATGCTACGTTGGAGGAAGACAACTTTAAAAGCTCCTAAACAGCCTTCTGAAGTAGGCAAAAACAAAATGTGCTACCCTAAAGTTCAATAGTGATAATCTTCTTCTTTATTCTCTGTGAATCCCATGGTCTAGCCCATCACGTGTCATAAACAATTAATGATAAATTAATTCAATTAAACAATCTCTGTTAATGTTTTTATTATAGTGAATTAATTTCCCAATTTCTAATATTTATCATTTTCAAACCAATTTTCAAACTGTGGCTTCAAGTTACCAAGGATGTATGCCAATTAATAATAGAGAAAATATAACTCATTAGTAAAAGGCTTTTCTTTTTAAAAGGCTTTACTTCTAAAAGAACCTAAATCTTTCCATGACAGCTAGAATTGGGTCAGTCAAAATGATGGTAATGCCTTGTTTCTTCTGTTCCAGATGATTCCATTAGCTCCGCATGAAGATGCACTCAGCAAGTCACAAAACTGATAGACAAATTAATTAATGAGGCAAGAGGTCCCAAGTTTCAAGAGCCTCACTATACAGAAAACAAAAAGGCAGGGAAGAGTCTGAGTTCCAAATCTTGAACTTTGCCATCAAGCTTTTTGGCCCAAACTGATGGTGCATCTCATGAAATGACGGTATGGTGCCCTATTAGAACAGGACCGTTCATTGAGAATCGACAATTAGGAAGCTACACCATTGTGAAGAAGAATCTGGCAAATTGTTTGCACAAAAAGGCCCTCTTAATTTAGCCTAGTACCTTTGTTTCAATTGTAGCCCCAACTACCCTTGTTTTAGAACACTCTAATTTCAAGACCAACACAGTTTTATCCTCATGTAAGAAGGGCTGTATTGGGCAGTAGGGATTTTCTCTTATAAGGTGGACCAATCACAATACAAAAAATGTTTAGATTGGTTACAGCAGATTTCAAACACTTGCAAAAATGGCAAGTGGTAGCCTCTATGACACATCTGAAATGGCGTGGAAAAAGCAGAAGATCATCACATGGTTAATTGTGCCTAATACACAAAATGCCAGTAGGGAACAGATTTCCCTTCTTTATAACTGGTTGTTAGATGGCAATTACAGCTCTGCATTAGAACTAGAGGCAGATTGAGAAAGAGGTCTGTGAGGGGGAGAAAAAGTTGTGAGGAATTTTCAGTATTGTTGCCAGTAAAAATCAACTCCGTTCAAGTTAAGGAGGCCACTATGACAACAGTTCTTAGAAGGGATTATATGCTACTCTATATCAAGTGCATTAAAAAAAAAGTGCCTCTCTCAGTTACTGAGATACTGAGGAAAAGGTACCTTATATGTGGCTCCCTTGTCCCATAAGAGCAACATTCTGGAAAAAAGCAACTCAAATCATATCTAAAATGACAGGCAGGACTATTCATACAAAGCATTTGTGGCTTTATTGTCTGTAGAGGGTAATAAAAATTTGAAGCACAGAGCTCTTATCTCCATGCAGCCTTCAGCTGCTGGATTAGAAATAGCTAAACAGTCAAAGTCCCCACTAAGACTATCATTGTGATACTGGAGGGACAGAGTACGTTCAATAATCATAGCAGGGAAATTAATCTACAGACTAAGACTATTGGAAAAACAAAACATTTGTACAGAAAACTCACACTCATTTCTTATCTGTGCAAGCAAGGGACTGTTCTCAGAAAACATTTAAGAACCACACCAGGTTCTGGACAAGTTCATTGTGTAGGTCTCCATGACACTGAATAACAAACACTGTATATACTCATGTATAAGTCTAATAAATGTTAGTCAAAAAACTGACCACCAAAACCTGGATCAACTTGTACACAGGTCAATGTAACTACTGTACTTTAACCAAAGGAACCATCTCTTTTCTGAGCAGGGTGGCAAAAGGCAAGAGCTTAGTTCACCCTGGGAGAACCTAAAAGAAGCACCTGGCCCCTCTACTGTCCCAGCTGTGAGGCTGCTTCTGGCCTTTTTGAATGCCTGGGTGAGAAAATGATTATTCCCCTGAGAGGACAGCCAAGAGAGCAGAGGGGGTTGGTAGTTCTTTTAGGTTATTCTGGGATGGACTAAGCTCTCATCTTTTGCCACTCTATGCAGACAAGAGGATAGTTCCTCTTTTTAAAAGAGTTAGTACTTTATCTAAACTTTTATTAAAAAAAGAGAAGAAGGTGAAAGGCCTTTTTGAATGCCTGGCTGGGAAAACAGTGGTGGTGGCCAGAGGTGGATGGCCCCCTGAGCTGGTGCTAGCACTTTCCGCTCTCTGCAGAATGACCCTCAACTTATTCATGGGTCATATCAAAATCCATAATTTTGGCCCTCAAACCTGCCCTTGACTTACACATGAGTTAGCTTATACATGGGTATATACAGAAATCTTGTATATCTTGTACATTGTTTCAGTTTGTTGGCATTTAGACAGTATTTGCATGCATGTGTATGTATTGCTCTAATCAGTAATTGCCTCATCTGAACAGTAGAGCTGATGTTAATAATCTAAATGGGAGTTATTAAAAAAGGGAAAATACTTCCTGTTATACTGTGAAAAGCCTCCATTCTGTCCTTCCATCAACCAGATACATCTCATAACGATATATTCCTTTTACAGATATGACAGCACGTTTTATGAATTTACATTATATGAATTCAGAGATCCAATATGGACAATTAGTAACCTTCTGCAAAATTTACAGGCAGGCACTGTACTGCAAAACAACAATCAACACAGCCAGAAAAAAAAATGTGCAACGCTTCCTTTGGTGATCTCTTAAAGAACTAAAGCTGCGATCTATTAAATAATTGAATCTGTAGTGAATCTTCATTTGTGCGACGATAACATGATGCAGCCAATTGCTTGAATGGCTTTTGCCCATTATTTTAGAGTAGTGTCCTTAATTTACACAGGCCAGTGAACTGACGTTAAAACAAAGCCAAAAAGCATTTTTCATACCTCTCCAAAGAGGTTAACACACAAAACCTTTTCTAGTGGTCTCACAATTTTGTATGACACAACAAACGATACTATTTAAAGCTGATGATTCAGTCATAACTAAATTGATTTGTTCCCCCAGCCCTGCTGCAAATTATAAGTTGTTTTTCCAAATTGTGTTGGCTAATGTTAATACATGCATTAATGTTCAACACACACTATGCCATCTGTACAAATGATAATCTAATTTGCAATGCTTTGGCTTAGAAATTTTTCTCCCTCTTTCTGCCCTCATTTTTTTTTTGTCTCACGCAGCACCCTAATCACCTACTTCTAACTAGTTCCAACAGATGTCCTGAAACTGCTTTAAAACAAGTCCTTATTTACTTAACCATCTTTCCCATTCCAAAAAGGAAATGCTTAAGGCATTCTACCTAATTAAAAACACATGAAGTAAAAAGAGATATTGGATAAGGCTTGTTCAGTGTCTAATTTCCAAAATGACAATTACAAGGATCAAGCCCTTCCTGAAAGCTATGTTCTGTTTTGGAGCTCTATTATACAACGATTTGTTACTCTACCTGTGATAGCCATCTCCTTGTGGCAAGGGTCTTGTGGAATTCAGTCTTTTCAGCTCTGCTACAAACTAATCTAATCAACACTCCCACGGGTAGAAAATGGTTATCTCCTGGATTTCACATTTCTAAATGTTCCAATGTAATCCTTTGTTCATTCATTCTCATCCCCACTATCATCAACAACAAAATTGGAGCAGAGGTGAAAATAACGATTCAATCAAATATCGATAAACAGAACACAGTAATACGATTACTGGCTTTGTGATGTTGCTGCACAACTTTGTTTCACTAAATCATCTGTATACTGGCCTAAGTCCCAGTGAATTCAGCGAGGCATACAGACCACGTGTGCTTCGGTTCGTACAGTTATCATCAATCTCTTCCTCAAGATTAAGCTTAGGATATCTGAAATCTTCAAAAAAAATTAAGCATATTTCATTTTGGAAGGAAAGCATTCTTATTAAATAAAAGAAATCCAAATGTAGGAAAAGCTTCTTTCACACATAAAATAGGGTTCTATGAAATGGCAATGTGTATACATCTAATATATAAAAGTCAAAGTTAGTTTGTCCGTGTTAGGGAAAGACCTCATATGATTGGCTGCCTAAGAAGATTCTATGGAATCCTGGGGTTTGCAGTTTAGGGAGGGGCCTTTAGAATTCTCAGCCAGAGAGCTCTTGGGTTTCAGTCAACTGTGTCTGTCTTGAATAGGCTGGTTGCTATGGAGACGAGGCCTAGTAGGGGGGCAGTGTATTCCCTCAGGAACCCAACCTCTATATGTTAATAGCGCTCAGTACAATTGGGGAATATGGGGAAAAGTTACTGGACAAGACAGTTTGGGGAATTAGAGAGACAGGATCTCAAGTCTTTATAACAGGTATTACCTATGCGAAAATAAAATCCAGGGCAACACTGGGTATATACACTAGTCTGTGTGTGTGTGTGTGTGTGTGTGTGTGTTTAAATCATTTTGTTCAAAATTCTCATTATAAAAAACATACATATTCAATTGTCAGCTTCATTAGAAATATATCTGATCTTCCACATTGATCTAGATTCCATTTTCCAGATTTCTACGAACTTAAGGTACTGTACAACATTATACTGTTAGTTTATCTGATAGTTCTTACATTTCATTCTTCATATTTCCGCTTCATGATATATACCTGTCGCCCACACGTAATATAACTTTAACCATGAATTACGTATTCCCAACTGTTAAAACCCAGCAATTACCCGTTACAATTTGCCATTCTTTCTGTATCTCATCATCTGATTTCCCCTTTAATCTCTGGGAGACCATGTCCGCATTTTTATTTTCAATAAATGTAGCCCACCACTGTTCTATTGTAGGTGTTTGCTGAGTTTTCCATAACTCTGCATATTCAATACGAGCTGCTGTTATCATGTACAGTAATATTCTCCAATGCTTCTTTATACCAGCACCCTCTATTATATCAATCATATTTAGCAAATACAATTCAGGTGTCTTAGCAAACTGACCTTTCACTAATGTACAAATCACATTATGTACTCCATTCCAATATTTCTTAGCTTTTGAACATGTCCACCACATATGATATATCGTACCGACCTCCTTCTGACATTTCCAACACTGTCCAGTACCTGTATTATAAATCCTTCTCAGTTTATCTGGTGTCATATACCATCTGTGAAATAGTTTGTAATAGTTCTCTCTCAAATTCTGGGCTACTGTAAATTTCTACGTTTTTTTCCAACTCTGCTCCCAAGACTCTAATTGAATTGAATGACCAATATTTTGAGCCCATAAAATCATTGTTTCCTTTATTGTTTCTTCTTGTCTCTCCTGCTGTAATATCTCTTGATGGATTTGACCGAGAAGGTGAGGCGGATTTTCAAAAATCCATTTAACTACTCCAACTTTCTCTTTTAGTTCAATTCCGTAAGTTTTTATGTCCATATGAAACCTTTCGGTTAATTGTCTGTAAGGGAACCAACTCAGTCTTATTCCCTCCGTTCTAGTTTTTCCCTTGTTTTCATCTTAAAATTATTAGACGCTGATCTCTCAATTATATCATTATACCGCAACCATTTATCTGTATCAGTCCATCTAACAAAAAAAGCCTCTTGCGGTGAGACCCACGTGGGGAGCTGCCTCATGTTTTTGACTGTGTGTGTGTTTTTCAAAAAGCTTGCTTCAACCGACTTTTTATTTGGAGGCATATTTAACAATGCACTTTTTGGGTAAAACAATTTGTTGGAAGAACGACATACTCATACCATTCAGGTATAGCTGTCAGTTATTATGACAATAGGACTCTGTTTCAGTTTTCTCTGAAACAATTTACCTTCTACCACCTCCTCTGCTATGAAAGATAGTGCTGTTACTATACTGTGAGCTGCCTTGTGTCCCCTATTGGAAAAAAGGTGGTATACTAAATAAATAAATAAATAAATAAATAAATAAATACTATTTACAATTATAAATTATAAACTATAATTTAAAATCCTAGTTTTGATGAGTTTTATCATTTTTGCCATTGTCTTCCCCTTATGCTAAGATGGTGCGATTTTCCCAGGGTCACCCAGTGGGTTTCCATGGCTTAGTGCTGATTCAGACCTGACCCCCTGAACACTAGTTGAATATTCAAATCACTCCATCATACTAGCCTGCTGTTCTGAAATACAGCCAAATCAAAACAATGGATTCAAGGTGGATACACCAGCTTAGAACTAGTCATTGTTAACTGACCATAGTTCCCCCCTTTTCTCTCTCTGTATGTATGTATGTATGTATGTGTGTGTGTATTTTCAGAGAAAGTATTCACGGGTAAATGTTTAAATTCCAAGAATTGCATAGAGCAGACACACTCAAAAGTGACATGAGCCCAAAATAGATCAGTTCTCTGGAGCAGAGATGACATGATCAATTTGGCATGGTGATACAATAAACCCACTGGAATTTCTTGTTTTTTTGTTTTTTGTCAGAGTAGCTGTAAACACCTGGTTTAATGCACATTTCAAAGTGTTTTCCCCCCCTTCTTCTTCAAAGGATGGCAAACAAGATCTTGACATGGTGTCACAACAATTGCAGCTCCTGTCACCCTGCTAAAAGGCAGAGTTTATTTCACTACCATACCCTAAATCAGCCATTTCAGTTTTGTGTTGCCCAGCCATGGAAAAAAGAATGTTAAAGCTTCAGATTTTCATTAACACATCTAGGCCATTTCTGCACTACACTGTTATAGTGCTATTATTCCACTTTCAACATCCTATTGAATCCTGCGATTTGCAGTTACAGGAAGGGCCACTGCAGAAAGGCCCAGGTAACAAAAACAGGATCTATTTTTTCAAAAAGTTTGCTAATGGAACAAAGATGACAGAAAGTATCTGAAAGTTATATGGGGAAGACTCATATGCTTGTAAAACAGGGTGATATGCCACACCATAAAATTCAATAGACCAAAATAAGAGGTTATAGAGTTTGGTGCTAACAAAATTATAACTGAAGTGACACACATGATAAGTAAATTCCTCTGGTTATCATATTATTTAATTACATTATGGTAAATCGCAATGTCAGAGAAGACTTCCCTGAAATATTTCAAATGTTCAGAATTCAATTTTCACTTTTATGCCTCCTTTCCACCTCCAAAGGGCAGGTGCAGGGCCAAGCGAGCATTTGAACTTCAGATAGAGGTCTAGGATCTTCTAAATTTATGTGCAGTGTAAAGACTATCGAAATAGAAAATATCCCCCGTCCCTCAATAATACTGGAACTCCAAATTATATTTCAATTAATCACTAAAATTGTTGAGAAATGTGGATCCAATCTTGGTTTTAATGGTGACCACTGTAGAGAAACTCACTTTACAGAAAGATCTTGTGTGACAAATAGGATGACATTTGTCCACTGCCAGGCAGACATGACCAGAGTTAACTTAATGTTTTTAAACAGCATTATCAGTTGAATTATGTAATATTACACAATTATATACTCCATAGTAATGTAAATTAAGCAAATGGAAAGCAAAATTTGTCAGCTAAACTCATTTGGAATAATTTTACTATAATGTATACTCTCACTGAAGCAGCCAGCATCTTCAGCAGGGAAAAATGATTTGGTATCTATCTGCAAATTGCATTTAAATTAAGGAATTAATGCAGGCCTTGAAGCTAAAGTTAGTATGCTCTCATGTATAACTGAGGAAAATTTGGAAACATAGTACTGACTTATATTCACAGCAATGCTTTAAAAATCATGAGTAAATCTGAAGAAAACTTATTTACTTGCATTGACCTCATGTGATAATCAATATGCATTGTATCTGATATACTTCTACCTGCTGTTTGATTCCCTAAAGTCAGGGAATTATTTTTCTAGAAAATAAAATATATTAAATCAAACCAAAGAAAAGCTATACTTTAGGTAGAGCTGTTGAGTACTTTCTACACTACTTAGAATTTTAGTGATGCTAATGATTAATATAGAGGCCTGGGAATAGTCAGTATTGAGTTACCGAGCTAATCATTCCAAAAAGTAGATGTATCCATATTATTATTATAGCAGCTACTACATAATTATTCACAATTAACATTCTAGAAAATATGGATTATATATATAAGCATGGCTTCTTTGTTACTGGTATCAATCTTTACCATGACTTTATTTTACATGTAGGATTTACAACTGGTGGCAACCAGCTACCAAACAGCGGTAGCCTGATAGGTGCTACAGGAGTACCTTAGGTGCTTAAAATGATTGCCCACTCTGTGCCTTGTTTCTCCATTAGGAAACAAGACAGCTGTTACCTGCATAGCTCAATTCTGCTAGGTGTTTGCTGATGCTAAAGCCCTGTTCAGGAGGAGCTCAGGAGATGACTAATCTAAATTTGTGAGCCTAAGGAGCAAGCTGGCTCTGTCCCCTCTGTCACTGTTTTCTTCACATGGAGACTGAGAGTCTGAAGAGGAAAATGCCTTCTACCCATGTGGCTACATAGTAGGTAACCCTGATTTATCAGGATTACTGATCTTCTGAAAAGGCTGCATGAACAGCAGGGTCTCTCATTTTCAGATTGTTGTTCTTTCCATGAAGCATGCCCTCCAACATTTCACTGATAAAAACTGGGACACGTGGCCATACAACATCAGCGTGTGATCAAAATGGCAAACGTTATTAATGAGGAAAAATAGATAAGGAGGATAGGCATCAACAGTTTGCTTTTGCATAAGCCTACTGGGAAGGCCAGATTTTGCCCTCTTGTTTCCTAGCTGAATTTTGCAGCAAATGAAGTAAGCAGAGGACAAAGGCAGAAACTGTGCAGCTCATATGGATCTACAATCTTGGATATTTGAATCTGCTTTTAATTAAATTTTGATTTAGTTTACTTTTTATGAAACTGTAGTTTTAACTATTTTTCATATTTTATTTTTTTACTGAAACAAAAAAATCCATCCTGCTGGCTAAAGTTAACTGTGCTATATTATTTCTCTTGCTTTATGCTTCATACTTTGTAAATCACCTTGACAGGTGGGATGTAGCACCCATACCCAAACAAAACATATATAGTAAGAATCACCCTTATATATGTTTCTGTTTCTCCTTTAATATCTCTGTCTCCCTCTCTGTCATATATACACACACACACACAATCAGTGTGAAAACTCCTTCCCCATAGTATGAGTCTGCATGGGTGAGGAGAATGTATTTGAACCTTGCAGATGCAGGTGTCGAATTAGCATGGTACAATGGTTTGAGTGTTGGACTATGACCCTGGAGACAAGGGTCTGATTCCCCGTGGAAACCCACACCGGGTGACCTTGGGTGCATCACACACACACACACAGCCTCAGAAACCCCCATGATAGGGTCATCTTAGGGTTGCCATAAATTGGAAACAACTTGAAGGCACACAACAACAGCAACACAGATGCAGGTGATCATATGACTCCTTCACACCTTATCAACAGCTTGCTATGAGAAAATAGCTAACGGCTGTCCAGCCCTTGTTTTAGGAGGCAGGGTAAAGACAGTTTTTCTTGAGTGGCCTACACATTTCTTTACCTCTTAGCATGGCAGCATATGGCGGTCAGTGAAGCGTATTTTAGACAGCTGTTCCCCCAAATGTATGACCTGCACATACTGAGTTTAGCCACTGTGGGGGTTTTTTCCGCCCATTTCTGGTTCATCAAACTTTTGGTCTGAGGGGCTATAATCTATTTATAGCAAAGGAACACAATTCATTGCTATCTTGTCTATCCATAATTCATAGCCTGCAGTCTGCTTCAGATTTAGAGCAAGTGGTAAATGCAACCTCTACTCGTGTTCTTGCAACACAGGGAGGTATTTAAAAAATCCATTACAGGGATTAATGATAGCAAACATCCAAGACTATTCTCTTTGATAGCAGGTTCGATTAATTAAGTGCTGGAGAACATATAGATTCTCACAGTTATACACAGATTCAGCAGTCTATAGGAAGGTCTTGAAGAGCTAGTTATGAACTTTGGCTTGGCATAAGTACAATTACTGCTCTGAGTCTAGAGTGCTTACGTTTGATTAAAAAAAAGTTAAAGAATGATATAGTGCTGTTGTGACTTGTATTCAAGCTTGATTAGAGGTTGACACACTTAATCTTGGTAATATGCTAAAAGCTGGAATTGTTGATTTAAGGAAAATACGGCCATGCAATGTTGCCTTAATTGTAGCACCAACAAGGAGGAGAAAAAGGAGGAAGAAAATAAAAAGCAAGTATGCAGAGATGGATGTTAAGGTAATGGGGAAGGTTAAAGGCTTTTGCTTCATGCTTAGGGAAGACTTACATTTTCACTTAAAGAGACTTGCACAGACATTTATTCATGTGGTGCTGATTCTATATAACTAAACTTAGCATGCACCCAGAAAGCTACACAAAGGTACAAATGAAATCATGAATCAATTCTGGCTGCACTATGAAGGAAGCTGAATAATTCTCAGGCCAAGAAAGGATGAGGAAAAGGGAGCTGTAATTTAACCAAGGGAGAAGGCAAGAAGGAATGAATCAAATATAACTAGCCCCATTCTGTTGAATCAAGACTTTTGAACTTTGAAGGGAAATCCTTGACCAGTAATATGCCAAAACACATCTGTCTGCGTCATCACTGAATCGTTGTCTGAAGCTAGCACTAAAAGTTTGGGGCTTGCTTCTACTTGAAGGTCAGGGAATCTGAAGATCGGGGATCTTGCTGAAAAGGCAAAATTGAAGAGAGACATAATTTTTCAGTAATTATACCACAGTTTGAGCCACATGAAAAAAAAGAAGCACACTATATGCAAATATTGTAACCACGCGCACTGTAATGTAGCCCTGTGAACCAATGCTTCAAACTTACTTTTGACAAAGCTGAGTTGCATCACTTCTGTTTTGTTTTGTGGTCTGAATTTCAGTTCCTACTATGTGTGTGGTTAAACCCTAAGTACACATTTGTTTAAACCTTGCCAAACCCTCACACCGAGCAGTGCCAGTGTTTATATATATTTATTAACATCAACGCTTTTATGTTTGTGACATCTAAAATGGAACTACCATTAACCCAGAATTATATAAAGGGCCATGCAAGTGCTCCTTTTAAATTGATGCCATGAAGTAGGCAGTATTGGCAAAGTACTTTAGATTTAATTTCTAATTTTAGATGTGTTAATTGCCTAGAAAATGGACTTTCCCTTAGTTCTAACAAAGCAATTTAGTATTTTCAATCCCAAAAAAGAAAGTCTACCAGCTTCAAAGGCAATCCATTCCACCACTGGTAAAATCTTGGTTCATATCATTTGAATCAACCGATTCATGTTTTCTGGATTAGCAGAAAACAAGCTGGCTCCATCTTCAGATAATTAAAGATGGCTATTATGTTGCCTCTCTGTCTACTGGAAAAGCCTTCAAGCTAAACATACCCAGTGTCCTAAGCCACTCCTCATGGGGCTTGATTTCCAGACCCTTTATAATTTTAGTTGTTCTCCTCTGAACTCACTGTCAAGTGTCAGGAGAAAGGATCATAGACTATACAGCTTGACCAAGGAGTTGTGATGTTAGAAATATACCATGGATCTGTGAAAGACATACATAATTAAGTCTATTGATCTTTATAAATGCCACAGGACTCTGAATGCATAACAATGAATGTGTCCAGATCAATATTAATATGTAGTAAATAACACAGTTATGCAATAATCTATTACTAAATAAAGAATCTGAAGTGAGAATACAAGTCAGCTGTCAGATGAGTAGCTCAAATGAATGGCTGAAATTCACAAAACACGGTCTGCAATACTGTTGGGGCATCACACTACTCTTCCTCAGAAGCTGAATGAGTGTAAGCTTTAGTGCACGCCGACGGCCCCCTCCCCCAGCTCATTTGCTTCTCACTGCCTGGTTCATATTTATAACAACATGATACATATACACAGCACTGTATTTTGTCACTTGAAATCCCAAGTTCAGAGTGGCTTTTATCACATTTGGCTGATATACCAGCTATAGTACTACATGAACACAGATAGCTTTAGTGCAGTTATCCACACACTGGCAACCTCTGGTCTGTATTACAAGTAATACAGCACTGAAGATAGTCTTTTTAAAAAACCAAAAACGGTGCAGAACAGAGCAGCAATTAAGCTTCCCCCCTAAAAGGACTGGTTATTTTGAACACATCCTCCCATTACTATGTCACAGTTGCACTGATTTCAAGTCAGTTTTTAGGCCCAATTCAAAGTGCTGACGCTAAACCTTAATGCCCTAAACCAGGAGTGGAACCAGCAACTCTCCAGACATTGCTAAAATGTATTTCCCAGCACTGTTTCCCATGGGCTATGCTAGTTAGGGTTGGTGGAAACTGTATTCCAACAACATATGGGGGAGAGTACAATGGCCATGCCTGCCCTAAATGTCTACCTGAAGGAGTACCAGCTCCCAAATATTCTTGTTTAATTGTTAGGATTATCTTTGGAAGGTCTTCTTGGTACTGGTGCCAACAGTTGTGAGACGAATGGCTACCAGAGGAGATTCTTTCTACCAGACAATGAATCTCCTTGGTAGCTTCTGTGATAGGCCAGGCTATGATCCTCCTTTTCAGAAAGACATGCAGCTTTTATTTTGGCTTAATTAATTTGATTAATTTGTTTTTATTATAGATAAATATTATAATTATATACAATTTATTATAAAATAAAAATTATAATAAAACTTATTTAATTATGAAATCTGTAAATTCATTAACTGCTTTTGTTTTTATATTTGTAAAACGAAGGAATTTCAAGTTGGACCGTACACAAACTTTCTAACCAACTAACTGCATGGTTTCCACATAGAAATGAAATCTCATCTAGGAACTAACCCCTGTTCCTAGGACCTTTGTAGTACTCTGATGGTCTTACTCAGTTATTCACATATATTGAGTCCTATAAATCCTATAATCAGAAATACTGCCACCCACTGCCCATTATTCTTATTGGTTGCACTTCTTTTCTACCCTATCTGGAAACTACAGACCGTTGTGTTCTCCTCTCTATGCATGAGAAATATCACTCGAAGTAAAGAACTTTAGAACATATGGTTCTTCAAAAGGCATGCCAGTCAGGACACCACACTTCTTTTTTACCTTTTTTCAGAAGCCTCTTATCACATTCACTAGAGAAGGGGAGCTAAAAGAGAAACACGTCCACCTCCCCAGACTTCAGCCTGAAGTCAGTGTACTTTTGGGCTCTTTCCCTGACATTTGCATCAATGACTGGGGAATCAAGAACACATGAAATGGGTTTGCATATCAAACTACAATCCTTGAATTTAAGGAAAAGCAATATATTATTCAGAATGTTGCTTTTTTAAATTTATTTAACACTGTATCTGATTGGCTCTGATTGGCTGGTAGGTCTGGTCTAGCACAACACGTGACTGACTTAACAAGATCTGACATGTCGTACAGACCCTTAAGCAAGTTCTACAATTCATCCTCTCTTCTTTTTCTCTCTTAGAATTAACCAGCCTATAGCTTGAGGCCTGGGGTCTTTTCACACAACACAATGATAGCACCAGGATTTCACTTTAACTGCCATAGCAACAACTAATGGATTTCTGGAACTGGCAATCTGCTCCGGCTCTAGAGCTCTCTGGCTGAGCATTCTAAATACCTTTGCTAAGACTGCAAATCCCAGGATTCCACAGGATGGAACCAAGGCTGTTAAGTGGAATGATAGTGCTATAAATGAGTTTAGGTAACTCAAAATGGCTGCTCGTCTGAAAATGGCTAACAGCCTTGCAGCTGATAGGTTATTGTCATAATAACTGACAGCTATAGCTGAAAGATATGGGTAAATCATTCTTCCAACAAACTGTTTTACCCAAAAAGTGCATTGTTAAATACGCCTCCAAATAAAAAGTCATACATTTATAAATAAATGGTCTGTTGGTATTTAGCTGTTACTCAACAAGAATTTAAGCTTGCATGCATTCAACAGGATTGAGCAAGGCTGAAATTACTTTCTATTCTAAAGAAACAGTGACCCCACAATATTGCCTTCTCACTCCGCAGCACCATTAAAAATATAATTCATTACACATTGATTTTTTTTCAACAGTGATTTTAAAATTAGGGTTTTAAAAACTGTTCAAACAGTAACAGTGTTGTTTCTGAATAAGGATTAATAGTTTCTCATTATTTTAATCTGCAACTGGCTATTTTAGTAATCTTAAATATTTTTAATGATTTAACTATGCAGTGAATTTTCTCATTAATTCTGTATTTTTTTTCCTTTTATGACTTACTGTTGATAGGGTAGTTCTAATATGAACATTTCGTATTAGAATGCCATGCGAAAAGGGCCAATGTTTCTCACTTCCTCTTTCAGCTCTACATAGTTTTCAAGGCTGGTATCATTCCTTTTCAGTTGTAACAGGCAAGGGAAGCAGAGAGGAATGAGATGGCCAGCACAGACTGTGTGGAAACTATATATGTTCATGAAATGTTCATGGCCACCTCTGGGCCCCAGCCTTAGAGATGATACAGAGCTAGATTATTAATTTAAAAGCTTTGCTGGTTAGCATCATGGTGATTCTAGAAAAGTAGACTTTTTTTTTGCCACTATCACTACTACAAAAAAGCCTTTAGACATGACCTCTAGGCAGCTAGATTTGTCATAAATCTTCTATCTGTCTTCTAGTTATTCACTCAATTGTTTCTTGACCTCAGCTAACACTATATCAGAGACTCTGTAACTCTGTTGTAAACATCCATAGCCATTTTACAACTAAAGTTCTTCCTTTGCCAAGACTTTCAGCCAGAATTTCAATTTCCAGCCTATCTGGTGCAATATTACAATAGATGCTATTAATTTTACTTGAAATGCATGTTCTAAAAGCTAATGTACTGTGTTATTAACTGTTACAATGTCAGTGTTTTTATTATCAGAGTTTCTTAATTAGTGTATAGGCTATTATTTACCATCACACTGCACATGAAGGAGTTTAGTAATTTAGCTTTTGTGCCTCATATTAAATAAATCACCTGGATAGTACTTTTGGGGTAATCTTGTGAATAACTTTTTATTAGTGTAAAAGTTAGATGGAATTTTGAATTATGATAGGACAACACATTAATCTGAGTAGGTACATCATAATGTGTCATATGAAAGCAATGTCACAGTTGTACATGAAAATGATCTCATCTGATTTTTTAAAGAGCCAAGTCAGGATGATGAACAAGAGCCTGCATTTTACAGCCTGCCACTAAACTGGGACATAAAAGGCATACGGTTAAGGAAAGAGCAGCTATTGTGGGAAACTGTGGTTATTGTGACACACTGAGAGAGGGCTACAACAGTTCCTTTCTTTCCCAGAAATGCTCCAGGGACCTGCAGCTGTTGGCTCATGGATGGCACAAGGTCCATGAATTACCACTTTGGGTAACACAGAGTAAGACAATATGGATTTGATGGATTATCCTGTCCTGTGACTAATTTCAGCTTTGGAGTAGAGGGACCTAGACTTAAAATTTGTCTGCTTACTGGGACAGACAACAGGGACCCTATGCAACTGAAACTATTATGAAACTGAAGGACCAAGTTCTTCCATCTATCTATCCAGAAGAAACTATTAATGTCAACCGAAGCTTTTTAAAAACATAATTGCAGTACGCGGACCATTTTAAGTTCCTCAAAACTTCCTCCATGCTACAATCAAGAAGGGGTGTGTGTGTGTGTGTGTGAGAGAGAGAGAGAGAGAGAGAGAGAAAGAGAGAAGCACACTTCTGTCTCCTGAGGTCTAAGGAGCAGCTTTTCAGAGACTGCCCATTCACATCCCACAATTATAGCACTATGATTATACTTGAACTGCCATGGCAACATCCCATGGAATCCTGGGACTTGTAGTTTGGTGAGGCACTGGAGCACCCTGCCTGAATTCTAAGTACCCCTCCCTAAACTACAAATCCCAGGATTCCATAGGATAGAAACACAGTAAATAAAGTGAAATCACAGTGCTATAACTGTATTGTGAAAAGGCCCTTGCTTCTGGCCAATGAGATTCAGAAAAGTATTCTTATTGATGGTACCTTGATTATGAATGTCCTTTCTCAGGAAAGCTTCTAGAAATAACTCAGCGTCAGTTCTTCTGCGATGGATGAACAGGGTCACAATATCATTTTTATTTCAGCAGGCTTTGTGAAACAAGAGGAGAATTTTAACAACAGTATCAACTGTTGGTCTTCTTGGTTTGCATGGCCTTTCATTGTTTTCAGACTATTTTGTTTTTAGGATCAGTTTTAATGTGTTTTATTATGCTTCCCATTATGTTTCTTTCCCAAAGAAAGAAAAAAAGCAAGCAAGCAAGCAAGCAAGCAAGCAAGCAAGCAAGGTTACTCAGAAATCAGCCCCACTTTATTCAAAGGGTCTTGCTTCAGAATAATTGTGAAATACTGAAATCCTATTCCATTTATTTCAGAGTAAGATCTACTGAAGAAAGTGGGACAGACTTCTGAGTAAACATGAATAGAGTTATGCTACAAATGAAAAAGGCAGATTGACTACTCTTTCTTCCACTGATAAGAAAAATTTTGATAAAGAATCAGGGCAGTGAAATAGTTACTTGCATATTACCATTTGGGCAACAATAGGGCTCTAGAAAGCCGAATGCTGCTTTTTAACCAATTTGGTGTCCTAAAATACTACGTCACAGATTTTCTTTAAAAAGGCTGGACAATTCTTTGACATAAAGCAAGGAAGGGCAGTAAGGGCACAATGTGGCTACAGCAATAATTACCCAAAGGATCTGTGTGTGCGGCTACAAAGCAATGCACTCTGTTTCAAACACATACATCAGAGGCAATCCCTTGGCACCTGCATGAATATTTCTGCTGCAGGGCTGACTATGATACAAAGGAATAACATGAAAATTGATAAAAAGTGCTTCACTTACTTAGAATGCAAAGCAATTTTGTAGTGCATTACATCTCTTCAAGTATTCAAATGAATCTCAGGAAGAACTTCCTGACAGTCAGGGCTGTCCGGCAGTGGAATATGCTGCCTCGGAGTGTAGTGGAGTCTCCTTCCTTGGAGGTTTTTAAGCAGAGGCTGGATGGCCACCTGTCGGGAGTGCTTTGAGGGTATTCCTGCACGGCAGGGGTTGGACTGGATGGCCCGTGTGGTCTCTTCCAACTCTACATTTCTATGATTCTAAGTTAAGTGACTTCATTAAGCGGATCATTGCCTACCATGTGAGTGTGTGAATTTATAAATGAGATATCAGCATATTTCAATGGAACATGGATATGATAGAGTGGCAGTTGCTCCCATATTTTCATAAGTTTATTACCCGCTACAAGAATGTGCTCTGCAGTAGCATTTGAACACACTGTTTTGGGTTAAAAAAAAGCCCTTCATTTTGCAAACTGAGTTAGTTCCTATCTGTTGGCATTTCACTGACACTTGTTAGCTTAGGATGCCTGTTTTTGTCAATGGTGGAAAAGGCAATTGTCATTATTATATATGGATTATGGAGTTTCTCTAAAGAGAACGATCAGGGGAAGTGACTCCTTTCTACTTCAAATGTTTGAGTTCTTTCCTCAATAGCACAGCAGCTTGCGTTGATGTAATAAGTACAAAGTAGGTCGACTGTGCCACCATTCTTGTTTAACTGCACACCCTGCCAAGTTTTTATAACCAGGAGGGACAATAATGAAATATTAGAGTAATAGTTCAAGGAGGAAAGAAGCAGAGACTTATTGATTTACCTTATATTTCATATATGAAAGCACATTACTTACTATTTAAGAGCAGGACTATTACAGTAATGATCAACACTTTACTCTCACATCCTTAAAATTAATGAAAATTTTGTCACTGATGCAAAATGAAACAGAGATGGCCTCAGCATTCCAACAGTGTTTACTATTATGTCATTCAGTTACAATGATCAGGTTGTTTTCCAATAAATAAAGTGAATAGCTAAGCAGTAGAGACTAACAGAATGAACTAGGCATAGCATTTAAGAGTCCACAAAAACATGGTCCGTTATCATGGTCTGATTACTACTGAGAGATAAAGTCAATACTAACACCATTTGCTTAGGTTAGATCAATACTAATAAAGCATTTGAACAATGCATTTGAACAATGCATTTGAACAATTTACAGGAAATATATCAGGCAGAAAAGATTACATAATCTTTCTTCAATACAGTAATGCCATTCCAAATTTCTTATCTCTATTCTATATGCACAAATCTTACTTAGAAAAAAGATGGATGAGGGCAGCTGTTGGCCCTGAAATCATAATATTTTTAATATATATGAAAATGTTCCACGTGAAGCACATCTAAAGGCATTTTGAGTAGTGTCAGCTTTCTTACTGAGTTGTTCTCTGATATGAATGTATAGCCAAACTGCATGACAGCAACACCCAAGCTACAGCTGCCTAAAACTTGCTGAAAGGTTCTAGCCCCAATCAAAACATTTGGTAGATACAATCCAACAAGGACTATTTCGTGAATCACATTTCTTTAAACACTTATTTTAACTGTAGTTTTTAAAAGTTTTTAAAAGTATACAGAAAATGGACAACAGTATATGCAATATTATGTAAATCAAAGTTATTTACATAAGTGTTAGCTTCATTATTTGGCACTTGATTCTCTGTGCATAGTTTAGTATGGACTAGCACTTGGACTAAAACTACATAAATATAAGATAGTAAGATTAGTTTTTCAAAATGGGATGGCCAATACACAGAGTACTGAGACTACAGCCCACCTTGAATATAAACAATATTTTATTAAGGCACAACCTTGTTTTCACTTACATTAAAATTTAATAGGAAAAGCAACGTACGTCATGTTCTATAAAGAAAAAAAATCCAAAATCCACTCTCAAGTAATACCAACCAAAATGTCAGACAGTACAGGGCAAGCTTCCCTGTTCTTCAGAACTCTTCTGGATGGTTGTTAATCAAAAAGAGGAGAGCAGAGTGGGAAAAACACTGGCTTCCTATAGAAGCCACAAAGTTTTAATTTAGTGACAATCTGAAATTGGAGTAGAGGGAATATCAGTTTTAAAGGGATTGCTCAATATCTCAGAATATTTTGATTGATCCTAATACAGAAACTTCTCAAATATGCAGTTCAGGTTTTTAAGACGTAGTGAACTTGAAAAGTGTACCTTTCTTGCTTATTGTGTTTATAGATCAATATACAGTTTAGAATATGCATCACATCTACATTCTGATATACATAGGAAAAAATGAGGAAGAGATTATAGAGACCAAGTTACAATTATATGCCATTTCCGCACTAGACTGTTAGAGCGCTATTATTCCACTTTCAACATCCTATGGAATCCTGGGGTTTGCAGTTTAGGTAGGGACCTCAAAGGGTTCCATAGGATGTTGAAAGTGGAATAATAGCACTATAACAGTCTTGTGTGGAAATGGGCATAGAGTGGGAGGTAAAAATCTTACTCACTTTTTGGTTGACCATGTCAGACCAAAGTGAATTAACACGTTAATTCTTAAAAGCCAAATATTGGCTATTCTTTCAGAACATGTATCTATCACTGGTTAAAACTGAAGCCAAGAGCTGCAAATATTTCTTTTTTATATTTTTCAGTTCTATTACTATTGATGTTTATCACTGTGAGAAGGGGCTTTTGATTTGTCAGGTTGCATTACTGGGAATGCCTTTATGGTAGATGTTTCAAGCTGAATTGCTTTTCTAAATTTTTGCATGGAACTTACGCAAGAATACCACGTAGGGCCCCAAAACATGTTGACAAGGCTTGGATCCAAGGTATCTAAATTTGGGCAGGGAAGTGCTTCCACTCACATGGGTGGGATCTAGAATTTATTCTGACACCTACCTACATCTCCATCATATCCCACACCTTAGCATGGCTTTTTGGAAGTCACAGAGGCTTTCGGTGAAAAGAAGAGGATGTGTAAGCCCAATTCTATGGGTAGAATAAGGCTTGCAAATTGTCAGACCGAATCCATGAATATACGTACCCATACAAGTGTGTCTGTATATGCATATATGTGTGTGCATGTTTGTAATGCATTTTGAAATCTTTGGACAAAAAAAAAAAGTATTACGGCTCAGAACCAGCACGGCACTTTAACTTTGACCTGTAAGAAAGTAATACGTTTTGTAAAGTCTAAAATCCTATCAAGATGGAAAGTATGCCTATAAATGTGTTGGCTTTCTGTCAAAATTCATATGAATTTTAGGCTCTAAACTGGTCTGCAGAAGCTATAGCTCACTCTGTTTAGTCTTGCAACTCTGTTCTATCTTGTATTTCTAGTACTTTGAATATTTACCACAACAGATGCTTACGCCAGCCAACTGTTTATCAAGGGCTGCAAGGACTACAGTTCGTCTGATTTCTGTCTACATCTTATTCTCAACAACCACACCGACAACCACCACAACAAAGCACTTTCCAAATGTTTGCTCGCTCTCTGTGGAGCATAAACAGTGGATTGGGCTACTTTGGTGAGAACTAAATTTTCACCTCAGAATTCACTGTTGGTCACACCAGGCACAAAGTGCCTCCAAAAGCGGGGGGAAAAAGAGAGAGAAAATAGAAAATACTTAGTCACTTTCAGGTTTTTTAATTTATTTCTTTAATTTGCATGCTGCCTTTCTCTTAGAGTGGCACCCAAGATGGCTTCCAATTTTATATATATTGGGGTGTTTTGCACTGGTCTCGTGTTTAGGGTTGTGGCAGATTTACAGAGATAATATCAACTTCTTTTGCCCTTACTTGTTATGGTGCTAAAAATATTGCTCATGCTTGTTCTGTAGGAATAGAAGCAAAACACAAGAGAAATACAACAAAATACCCACCCACCAGATGTATAGCTACCGGTGTGGGTGAAATGAGCTTCTTGCCTTCCAGATAAAAATTCTACTGCTCTCCAAATGAAATTTTCCTTCAGTCCTCAAATTTCTAAAATTGCAGAGAATGAGACAGTGAAAGTAATTCACAAATAGAACTCTTATCTTTGCTGTGTTTGTATTCCCGTCATACTTTGCCCCTTTTTTCTGGATGCCCTAATCGTATTGAAAAGTGCTTGACTAATTTTTTTTAAATTAATTTTTATTGAAATTTTTAATGGAAAAAACAATTAAAAAAAACCCTCCCTGCTTCCAAACATCAATTTTCCCAGTTGAATCTGAGTTTAACATTCCATTCCAAATAAACATTCCGTTCCATACATTATCTCTATTTTATAACAATCATATACTATTACTTTTAGCTTATATGTAACTATTTACATTTTATCTTTTACCATCTCATTTTGTCTTCCTTTCTCACAGCCTTTCTTTCTTTCCCCCTATTTCATTCTTTTATCCAATTCAACACCTCTCGCCATTCTCTTTCAAAGCCTTGGATTGGCTTATTTTTAAGTGAAAAAGTTAACTTTTCTGTCGCTACCATATCAAGGACTCTGAATTTCCATTCTCTTATGTCAATATATTTTCCTTCTTTCCAATGTTGAGCATAAGTCAATCTTGCTGCACTTATTATATATAACAATGTCTTTTGATGAGATCTTATTTCTCTTTGCTGCCCTACCATATTCAACAAATAAAGTTCTGGCTTCATTTCAAAGTTTAAACCATATATTCTTTGAATTTCATCATGTATTTCTTTCCAAAACTTTTTTGTTATTTTGCAGGTCCACCACATATGGAAAAAAGACCCCTCTTTCTCATCACATTTCCAACATTTTCCATTCCCATTTCTTGTTATTTTTTTCAGTTTTACAGGTGTCATGTACCATCTAAAAAGTGCTTGACTAATTTTTAAGTTTCTGCAATGCTAGAAATTTGGAAACTGAAGAAAAATTTCATTGGGGTATAGAAATCTTATGAGAGGGGGCAACGGCTTCATTTTGTGTCCCCTACATTACTATATCCTGCTACCTATTCACCCACCCTGAAAAACAACAGCCCTATGAATAGTAAATATGCTGTCTTCTGGGTAGGTTTTCCATTTTTGGCATTTCCGATTGAATGTCTTACCCACTGTTAGTTTGGTAGGTAACCAAGCTAATTTCTTATCCTTTGGCTAAATCATTCTCCTGTTGGGTGGAGCTTTTCTACTCTGCTCTGCAGTTGATGGAAACCATGTGCAAAGATGGGGAGGAAGTGAAGAATTCTCAATTTCTAAGAAATGTCAGCTGAAAGACAGCTAGCTTCTTTTTCAACTCCTTCTTAATGTGGGAAAAGTGTTGGGAAGCAAATCAGTCTCTGTCAGGTTACAAGACACTGTTATAGCGCTATTATTCCACTTCCAACATCCTGTGGAATCCTGGGGTTTGCAGTTTAGGGAGGGACATTTAGAATTCTCAGCCAGAGAGCTCTTTGGCCTCAGTAAACTACAAACCCCAGAATTCCGCAGGATGTTGAGAGCAGAACAATAGCACTATAACAATGTAGTGTGGAAAGAGCCTAAGAAGGGGACAGGATGTGATCACACAGGTTCAGAAAGTGCTGGCTGAATCCTAAGTGACCTCAGCTCAGCATCCTTCTCCTGGTGCTCTTTCTAGTGGGCCAGACAAGCAGAGCAGGAAGATACTGTCTGGCCTCTTACCCTACTCAGCTTTCCAATGGGGAAGGCAAGTAGAGTGAAAAGAAATCACAAGTTATCTCTGATCTGTGACTAGAGTTAACCCAGAACATCTAAGAAAGCACATCATTTACACTGGAAAGCACAAGAAATTATATTATATGAAACATCATTCGCAGAACTGTTCTTGGGTAAGTCAGACAGCCCCTTCTGACATGGGCCTGCCACATATTTGTTTCCATTTGAAAGAGTGTCCAAGAAGTATAAAACAAATATCAGGATTGGCTCACTCCCATAATGGGAAAGCATTACCTAAAGCAATTAAAAGCCAACAATGATATGTTCAAAGAGTACTATAGCTGTTGAACTAGCAGGATACTTTTAATATTACCAAAACTAATAATGGATCTAATTTTCATTTCATTTTAATACATCTTCAGATCTCCTTCGGTTTTGTTTTCTGCTAAGAAAATGATGAGATTCCATTAATTCAACAATTTGGTAAAAATTAATTGTTCACATATGGTGGGTGGTTTTAAGACAAACGGATACAGGAAACTGTCTCATTTTCAAGTGGACATGAGTTGGAATATCAATGAACTATGAAATTATGCAAACATAACCACTGTACTTTAAGACAACCTGTTGTAACAGATAGACACAACTTGGATTGCAATTCAGGGGCATACTTTGAATAAAATCTTACATTTGATTATAATTATGAAACCAAAATGTTAAAGAGCTGTCTGGAAACTGTACCTGCGCTTTAAAAATATTTTGTTCACTGAAAGGAGACATGACAATCCATGTTTGGCCAGGAATTTGACTTGGACATTTCCAATAAACATGGCAGAAATATATAAGAAAAGATTAGCCTTCGCTAAAGCTCTTTATACAGTGATGTACTGCCAAGATTTTATACAAGGTTTCCAAACAAAATGTTCTGCTGTAGCTTGAGATAAATCCTAGATGGCTGGCATGTTCCCAGGGGAAAGGGAATCTAATCACTTGTTTTTCATTTTTAAAGCAAACTACTTTGTCATAACAAAGAAAAGAGGCATCAGGACTTGGCAGACAAGTAGATTTGGAGAAAATGTTAATTTTCTGTACCTGAAAAATATGAACAATGTGCTCCTTTAGTTATAATACAGCAATGAAGAGCGCAATTCACTAGATGGCTACCTAGCACATGTTTGTGTCTTGCTTGAAGGATTAAGCAGTAGAGTAAAAATAGTTGCAGGAATCTTCAGTATTGTGCTAAGTGATTCCCCACCCTCACCTTCACCTTTTCTGTAGCTACTGATTGGATCATTTAAGCTGGCATACAGAAATGCACAAAAAATCATGAAACATTATGATAAGGACTGGTGGATTCCAGTCCAATGGGGAAGTGTGTGCTGTGCAGAGTTGGAGGATAAATTTGTTGTATTCACATTTTAATATGAACTAAGCTAGTTCTCCTGTCTCAAACAAACAAACAAATAACAACACAATTACACTAGTGTTTTTGTATCTCTCCAAATTTTGCAACACATTCTCTAAATAAATAAATGAATGTGCACAAATATGCATACAATACATGAAAATTATAAAAATTACACATATATTAGGAAAAGAATGGCTACAAAAATGCATCTATTAGGAGAAACGTATACCCATCTCAAGGTTGGGAAGGGATGCTATAAATTAAGTATAAGAAAAATCTGTGCCAATGTTTATATATTTTGTGTGGAATTGTTACCACCCCTTAATGGCTAAGCAATGCCGAAATGTCAGAAACAGGTCCTTCAAAAAGTTCAAGAACTGTAGAAAGTGAAAAAGACTTCCTCATTGTTCTTGCATGTGATGCTATACACATCCTTGCATTTAGCATGCAAGGTTTTCTTTTAAAAAAATCACAATATTCAGCCAGAATATTGATATTTATCCGGAGTCAATGAAATGTGACTAGGCTACCTAATGGTGTAAACTGCTCTTGCCACCCTGTCAGCTGAAGTCCTAGTAATTACCAGCTTCACCCCCATGCTATCTCAATTTAAAAATAAACATATTTGTTAAATGCAAAGATGTGTTTATTGTTGCATATGATGGTCTGCTTCTTTACAGAATGCTGACCTTTGAAGTGAGTGGGCAACAGCAAGAATCAGCAACCTCTTTGCTCACTTCACACACACACGTCACACCTAGAGGGGAAACAGCAGCTTCTTCTTAATGCTGTGGATGACGGAGCAGACTGGACCTGGCAATGGACCTTTATAGCAGTGGTGCGCAGCCAGCAGCCCTAGGACTCCACTGGCAAAAATGATCTCTTCCCCTACAAATAGGCTGTTTTTAAGATGGGGAGGTGGGAGAAAATTTGAACCCTGCCTTTCTCAAGAGCTGCAATTCAATCAGAGGCATATCTAGGGTGGAGCAAGTATGGCATGTGCCCCAGGTGCCAGTGCCAGGGGGTGCAAAAAACTGTCCATGTAGGGGTGGGGGTAGGGTAGGGATAAGAAGGTAGGGGTGCTAGATGCCTATGCTAGATATGCCACTGATTCCAATATTGGAAAATGTGTGCCAATCAAGCATTCTCTTTAACCCTTTTCATCCCTCTGCTATTAGAGCAATGGGGCTTTATGTAGTAAGGGTTTCCTACATGCCTCTAGCCTATACATGCTGCCTCTAGATCTTTTCCCATTTGCTCAGTCACGCATTGTGGGAATCTATCTAAAGAACACACCACGTGTCCAGAGATCCTTCCTTTATGTGTTTGCAAGCACATAAAAAAACTCCTCCCTCACTTTCACCCCCTCTGCCCTCAAGATGGTGAGTGCAGGCTTTGCTAAGCTGCTCCTGTTCTTGAAGCATTCCTGTAATTAGCCAGGGCCTACGCACTGGTATCTTTGCATATGTCTTTCAATATAATTAGTAAAAAAAAAAAAAAGCTATGAATTTGCATACTGCCTGTTGCCTCACTAGTTTAAGAGAGACCCAGAGCTTCCACTTGTGCATTCTGCTAAAAGAGGCTGAATCTTAACTGAACCAGTCTTCAACTTTCCCGGAAAAGGCACTAACACACTAAAAATCTACTTCTAATCCCACAAAAACGAAAACACAAGTATCAACAAAACCACAATACATGCATATATTAAAATACTGAACTAGTTGTATTGTTGAAACATAGATTACATTTTACACCCTACAACGTTGAGAATTAAAATTGAAGAAATTGAAACATTACAGCACATTAAACCCCCGACCTTAGCAGGCAGGCAGTTGTGAAAGGCCTGTCTAAACTGCTCTTTGCCTGCCTATCAAAGGACCCAAAAAGGGAACCAGCCTAATCCCCCTCAGAAAACAACAACAACAAAAAACTTCCATAACCTGGGAGCAGGTCCTCTCTTGCCTTCTCTTGCATTCTTATCAAACATGCCTCTAAAGGTGGTGGGACTGAGAGACAGGTCTCTCTTGCAAATCTTAAAGTAGGGAGAATATTGTCTTCTTGACAGCTTGGGGCCAAGTCATAGAGGGCATCATAAACAGCCTTTGAATTGTGCTTCTAGCACAGTGAAACATTCCAGCCACAGTTTTCTGGACTAACTAAAGCCAAATTTCCATTCAATTTCCCATGTCCATTCACGTGATGCATCTATTTTTGAGGTCCAAAGCGCTTTACAAAACCTCTGGCATATCCTAATAAAGGAACATTTTGAAGGCAAAGGACCAAGTGATGAAACAGTTGTCCTTGGGATAATTATTCCCAATTATTCCCAGAACCTCTAATAAATCTCAGTTCCACAGATACTGCCTGAAAACTTTGATCTAAATCTTAAATATCTTTAAATAACTTTCAGAAATCAACACTCACATTTGTACAAAGTATGGTATTCTTTTTTTAAAAAAAATATCAAAGCTACATTTTGATCCACTTGAACTGATAGCATGGGCAGGATCTCTCATCCTTCTCTACTCAAAATGTATGAACCATTTTGTATGATTTCTAAAAAATTATAGAGAAACATTTTGCATTTCTGTTCTATTCTTGTACATTCCCCCATGCAAAGACGATGTTTTTCCGAGTCGCTTAAAAAGTGTATCTTCCAACAACATATGCCATATTTGAGATTCAAAAGTGTGAAAGGAGAAGGGAGAAGAAGAAGGGAAGACTACATTTAAACATTCCTTAAGAGTTCTTGAAATATCTTTTTATCATTGTCTTGGAAGACATTATTCTGTAATTCACAGAATCATTCCAAAGCTCATACTCCAGCACTATTCAGTAGTATACAATGTCCAATGTAATCTACTCCCAGCTCACTGTGTACAGGATTGTATTCTAAGCCTTTTGAAACAAGAATCTGTTCAAGGATAAGAAAAAGTTCAACTCAGAAAACTTCAAAAATAATAAACATAATATGCTCAATCAGATACAAAATTTTGTTGAGCCTGTTTTCTACTGGATAAGAATTTATTTCCTCTGGTTCATTATGCAATATAAATAAAACATTCCACCAAGAACCCCACTTCTGTGTGTTTTCTTTGATTATTTCAGATCTCATAAAAATAGAGGACAGTGTGGATTTAAAAAAAAACCTATGAAGGCTGCTAACAGGCATAACATCTTCAGAAACAAACTAATCTTTTTCTGGACACATTTTTATCATGTCTTTACTGTATTAAGATCTAATAAATCAAATAAATAAATAATACCTTAACTGAGATCAATCATGCTGACCAAACATATGGCGGCAACCCTGGGAAGCTTTTCTTAATTAATTTACCTTTTAACTTTCCAACAATTTCAGTGTGTCTCACACAAACACCAGATAGACCTTAATAAAACATGAAACCAGAAATGGTACAGAAACATTCTTCATTATAATTAAGCAAATTGCAGAAAGCTTCTCTATAAGCCATTTTTTGAATATCTTGAAGCTTTTATTGCTCTTACATACTTCTATTTCTTTCTTACATACTTTCTATTTCTAAGAAACTATTCCCTACCCTGACCACTATTTCTAAGAAACTATTGCCTACCCCGACCACAATCCTGTAAACCAAACAAAAGAGCAAGTTTACTTACCAAATGTCCTCATAGACACAAATGAATCTTGAGTAAATCAAAGCGGTGGATTACATTTATGTATTTATGTAAACAGGCTTCAATCCATTTTGTCAATAGCAAGGATAAGAATACTTGGTACTATTTCTTCTGGGGGTATCAGCTGCATACTATTTAAATTAACTTCAGTGTAACAAATGTTATGTACATTCAAGTAATCTATATTAATATATTTGCACACTGGACTCTGTTGAGACTAATGCATGGGGGGGAAATCAATCCTATATTTTAGGATTCAGTTGTATTTTAGAGTATTAGAGCAGTGTTCTTAAATTCACACATACAGGCTTATATTCATTGCTTGCATTACTTACCATTGAAGAGAAATTCATCAAAGATGCACTGTGACTGCCAGCATTACACTTAAAATTCAAATGCTGGTCTGTTTCTCTGTTCCCCATGTCACGGCTCAGTGACCTGTCTGGATTTGCAGATATTTTCTGGAAGGCAGTGCAAGTCATCCCCATGAAGTTAGATGGCTTGATCATAAAGGCCTCCAGAGCAATATTAAGAGAAACCTGTCAAAACAAATTGGAGGAACTGGTACATTGTTTACATATTTTTAAAGGCAATCAGTTGTATAAAATCCACATTGCATATTTGCATATACGCTTTTTTTAAAAGAAATGCATTGAAGCCAGCATTTGCATATAGGACAATGAAATTACTTGCAACACCATTTTAAGGGAAAAAAATGCTTAAGTGCCTGAATTCCCAACTACTTTTCACTGAGGATATGTAAGACCTTTCCTAAAGTCGTTCTGTTCTAATGTGAAAATTCTGTCTGTTTGCTTCAGCAAGACTCCTGTATTTAACTACAATTATAATTGATCACCTTTGGAAGTTTTTCAGGAACTCAGACTGGCAATATTCATCATACAGTGTACTAGCAACAATAATTTGTTCCATATTACTATGGTAACAAATATGGGTTCATATTTCTCTAGGATACGCAGAGTCCAAGGGATGGTCTCTCTACATCAGCACATCTTGTCTCATTATTCAAAGCAGTGATTAACAGTGATGGAGGAGTTGTACTGAGAACTTTGGCCAAAAGCATTCTCAGACTCTTAGTTGGAATCTCTTAGCTGGAATCATTTACACGTCTTCAAAAGGACACGGTGTTTCCATACTGAGAGAGATGCTGGTCCAGTTTTAGTGCTTCAGTTTTCTAATTGCTTATTGGCCAGGCTCCAAAATGAATAGCAATTATTTAGTACTGTGTGAGACTAATCTGGAAAGTTATAACTTTAGTGGTAAGTTTACACTAATTTGCCCACGGAAAAAGAAAATGGGAGCAGTGTGTAACGGTGGACGTGAAGAATGCCTGTGAAAAGTAAGAACAGAGATCTGCAGTCTGCATAAGCAGAAATAATTGCACCTGAAGAAAGATAGGTATATCCTCCCACAAATGAGAATTGCAAAAATGAACTGTGGCACTCAACATAAAAAAGTCTACTATTTTTATGCAAATAGAGTACACTCGTCCCTACTGTGATGCACACATTCTGAATGGCACATTCTGTGTTGCATGTACGCACTCTCATTATCAAACATAGCAGTGATTGCTTAAATTGCTTAAACTGATTGTCAAGATTCAGTGGTGTATAGAATCATAGAATCATAGAGTTGGAAGAGACCACAGGGGCCAACCAATCCAATCCCCTGTTATTCAGGAACACACATCAAAGCATTCCCAACTGATGGCCATCCAGCCTCTGTTTAAAAACCTACAAAGAAGGAGACTCCACCACACTCGGAGGCAGCATATTCCACTGCCGGACAGCTCTGACCGTCAGAAAGTTCTTCCTGAGTTTCAGGTGGAATCTCTTTCCTGCAGCTTGAATCCATTGCTCCTTGTCCTAGTCTCTGGAGCAGCGGAAAACAAGCCCGCTCCCTCCTCGACATGACATCCCTCAAATATTTAAACATGGCTATCATGTCCGCTCTTAACCTTCTCTTCTGCAGACTAAACATACCCAGTTCCCTAAGCCTCTCTTCATAGGGCATGGCTTCCAGACCCTTCACCCATGCCCTCCTCTGGGAACCAGCTTGTTGATATCCTTCTTGAATTGAGGTGCCCAGAACTGGACACGGTATTCCAAATGAGGCCTAACCAATGCAGAATAGAGTGGTACCATTACCTCCCTTGATCTAGACACCATACTCCTATTGATGCAACCAAGAATCGTGTTGGCTTTCTTGGCTGCCACAACACACTGCTGACTCATGTTCAGCTTGCGATCTACCAAGACTCCTAGATCCCTTTCACATGTACTGTTATCCAGCCAGATGTCCCCCATCCTATATTTGTGCATTCCATTTTTTCTGCCTAAGTACAAGACCTTACATTTCTCTTTGTTGAAATTCATTTTGTTAGCTTTGGCCCAGCTCTCCAATCTGCCAAGGTCATTTTGAATTTTGATCCTTTCCTTTGGTGTATTAGCAACCCCTCCCAATTTGGTGTCATCTGCAAATTTGATGAGCATGCCCTCTACTCCTTCATCCAAGTCACTGATGAAGATGTTGAATAACACTGGGCCCAGGACAGCACCCTGTGGTATCTTTGGTATTCAAAGACAATGGACTTTTTTTCCTTTACTGGTAATATACATGGGCAGAATATTCAAAAATGTTCTCATTTTCAACAAAAAAGAGTGTCTTAGAATGCCCAGAAACCCTGCCAAAAAGGGCAACCAGTCCAATATTTTTCATCTTTGGGTACTTTGTAATAGGAATTGCATTATGGTTATTTTTGCACAATGCCAATCGTTTTTGTGCCAAAAACAAAACAAAACAAAACAAAACAAAACCCTTTGAGAATTTCTTTCGGCAAAACAAACAAACAAATTCCAAAATATGAGTGCAAAAACTCTCAGAGAGAAACATTATAGTATTTTGCATTTTTACATCCATATTCTGAAGTCCTCCAGAGCACTGAAAACCTGCTCTAGAAGGGTTCGTAGCCCTCCTGGGCAGAGTTTTTAGGATCTATGAGGGACTACAGAAGGGAGAGCATCAATGATTGTGGCAGAAACTGTGAGATTCAGCAGAAGTACACTAACAGATCCAGGCCCATATTTTCAGAGTGTTATGGTGTATTTATTCCTTTCTATGAGAAATCTACAGCCATTAGTTTTTGCTGGGTGTATACTGCAACAACAAAGAAAACTATGTGCAGATTTCAGAATCTGGTACAGATGGAGAAGATGAAGAGCAAACTTCACTAGTGATTTCCACCTGTGGACATCTTCTACACTCACTTCCAGGTGAAGGGGAAGTAGTTTATAATTGGGAGGTTGATGTCATATGATAGACAGAAAGGTCACCTAGGGAAGCAAACTCTTGAATCTTACATTCAAAAACTATTGTTTCATTTAACTCATTTCCCACCTCATCACACCCCCAAAAAAGACTCATTACTGCTAATAATTTTTTAAAAAACACACTACATTGTTTATTACTTTTTTGTTACTTTCTAATTCTCAACTTTTCAAAAAAAGAAATATTTATCTTAAAGAGTAAGAAAATGGCCAAAAATTTTGTGGTAAAAACGCCCAGAAGGCTATCAGAAAGCATTTTAGCCGCACAAAAGTAATTTGAAAAAGTAATGAGTACAGTGTTACTGCTTACACAGAGGGAAGGCAGAACATAACCAATTGTTGCTATTTGCAGCTATAATAGTGTATTACAGATAGTATTGTTGATTGCAACATATTACTTCCAAGCTCTGAAGGAAAGATGGCAGTGCTGTCATTGCAGACTAATTTTAGATTACTTAATAGTGATCTCAGACCACATGTGAGAACAATCGTAAGTCCAAGTCACTTTCTACTGAAGAGCAGACAACATACTTCTCAGAAGCTTTAAAGGTCACAAAATATACTATTAATCCCAAAAGAAACTTATTTTAATAGATTAAAATAAACTTAATGTTTATTTTGGTTATAAACCAACTAAAACAAACTATAAATCCCAGAATTATACAGAATGGAGCTATGATAATTAAAGTGGTATGAAAGTGGACTCTGAGAGCTTTAAAAGACTCCGCTCCCATAACACTTTAACTACCACAGCTCCATACTAAATAATCCTGGGATTTATAGTTTTGTTAAGACATTTAGAATTTTCAGCCAGAGTTCTAGTGCCTCACAAACTACAAACTCCAGAATTCTGCCAGATGCTGCCATGGCAGTTAAAGTGGTATAACAACGCTTTAACTGTACAGAATAAAAGGCACCATAGGTTAAAGAACACAGAAGCCTAGAGGGTTTATTCTCTTCTATGAGAGCTATATGGTTGTATAATAAAAGACTTGGCTGAGATCAGGCACCTGAAGAGCTAATTAGATTATGGATAAAAGATTCTTTTGTTATGGACATACAATTTCACTCCTCCCATAATCACATTTTGGTACATGAAAACTATCTATAACATTATTCTGTTTAATATGTCCATAAAAATGTTTTCTACTTAAAGAGAACTTTTAGAAAGCAGAAATATTCCACAATTAAGACTTAATCATTGATAAAGACAACAAGGAGAAAGTATGTCACAGTAATTTGGGAACAGCAGGGGCGGGGGAATCCATGCTTAAAAGCTAAGTGGTTACAACATATTTCAACAGAAATAATTGTTCCCAGAGGAAGCCCTTTTACTACTGCCAGTATCATATTGTGACACTAATGACCTTTATACAAGTCAAAATACTGAAGATTAGAGGTGTCATCATTGACAGACTATTGTGAGGGTTTAAAGTATCAGTTGCAAACTATTCCAGCCATTTGGGTTAGCACATGAGTGACCAACCTATGGCACTCCAGATTTTGCTGGACTTCCACTGCCATCATTCCTCACCAGCTCAAAATTTGATGCAGTCAATGCTCTAAACATAGATTATGCTACTGTGGGCTGCTATGAGGCTGCATTAGCCATCCAGGAGACCTTAGAGAGGTGTACTTCCTCATGCCTTTACAAAACTTCAAACAAAATTGACCAAAAATGCCCTCCAACATCCTTGCCTTGGTTTTGGGAGGCCCTGAGCCATTTCAGATCCAGTAGAGGATGTTTTTTAGCAACAGAAAGTCACCAGAAATCACTTCCTATTTTTTTTAGAAAAAGGCCTCCCTTGGCATAAAATGGCCTTAGGAAGAGGCAAAAAGGTGGCAAAATAAATAAATAAAATTAAAAAAAAATTGGCATTTTGAGGCAAAAATTAAATTAAGTTAAAATAAAGTAAATTATAAGGCCCACAAAAATGGTCTTGTGGGCTCCATACGGCCTTAGACTGCACTTCATCAGAAATGTGAATCTTGTGGATTAAGGGGGACTGCACTGTGCCCCCCAGTCCCTTATCAGCCTTCATTCCCCTTGACATCACACCACAATTTGGCAGAAAAGAATCATATAGTTTTTAAAAAAATCACTCTGTGGGGCCTATTTTTACTGCCAAACACCACCTCAAATCAACAAGAAAAAAATTTGCACCCAAAGTTTCTAAAAGTGATGAAACATCACTTCTAGTCACAGACTACCACTCTTTGAGCACTCCACCACATAGTGACACGATAAGAAGGGATAAGAAGATATGATATGAAGGGGACACTTTAAGCATTGTTGATTATATCTAGGCTCTGACAAGAAACACGAGCTCCATGTATTGAGTGTAGCAAAATCTGAAGCAGTATGAACCAACATACTATGTATGACAGTATAAAAAAGCACATTTTTCAAGTATTACATGCTTCTTCTTCTCACCTCAAGATTTCCAAATCAGAAAGCCACAAATAAATTTCAATAAAATACCTTTGATATGACCTGTGTATTGCTGGTCAGAGTTTGATTTGCAATGCTCTCCACACACTGTACAATCTTAGTGCAAGCTTTATCTTCCTTTTGTGCCATCCACAATATGTGGTCATTTACCAGCATTATATTGCTGGCAATCTCAACTATAGCATCTGCAAGCTGGTGGGAGAAAAAGGAAGAGGGAGAAAGAAGACATTGTGCAAAATATTTGATTACAGCACAACATCATAAAAACACAATTGAAAGCAGTTTCATTTAACTGGTCTGCTGAGCATTTTAGCAATTACTACTTCTAGGAGCACTGACTTGCATTCAGATATTTATAAGAACAAATTGATTTCTTATGGACATGCCTCTTTTCAAATAAGTGATTAGAAGTCAAAATGATTCTGGAGTTGTATGGGCACAAGCAACTGCTTCACTGAGATTAACTGTATAATATTGTGATATTATCTCCATTCCCCCAACTGTAAATGCAACCTGGAGAAACTCTGATGCAAATGCAAGTCACACTGAAACAAGCCATTCAATTTTATGCATCCAGTTATTTTAATTATTTCTCTATTGGATTAACATTTGTTTAAAAATCCCACCCATTTAAACACAAAACAAAATTAAAGGCATCTTAAAACAATAAAATGGCAAACAATATATAAAATAATGAGATCAACAGTATAAAAAACAATCACAGGAAATGGTTAACATAACAAGCATAAATTCTACTGTATCCATTTTCTCATAAGAAGGTGGGGGAAACTGCAGGCCACTAATCACAAAGTCGAACAGGTTGCACTTTGTAGAACTTCATATACTATCCAATGGGTCCAAACTACTATGCCTAGTTTAGGGTTAACACTTCCTTCTGCCCACTGCCACAGCTAACAGGCAGCATCCAATTCGGCCCTACTTTTGGAACAGTGATGGTCGGTTAGGGCACTGACAAAAATAGGTATTTGGTTTGTGAGCATCAGACCTTTCCAATTTGTACATCATGCTGAACTATAGTTTGCAATTGCCAGAGATTAAAATCCATACTACGGTTTGAGCTCTCAAACATAAAGCCACAGCAGGAGTTAGCTCACTGGGTGAGGTCCTTCTATTCTGCTACAATCTGCTTCAGCTTATTTACCATCTAAGAGAATCTTTAGGAATATCCCAGATTATTCTGAAATGCTTAACTGCTTAACCATATGACATCACATGTGTTAATGGGTTATTCTCAGAGTTTGGGCTATCTCAGAAATTGGAAACATGTGGCTGTTCACATGTAGGTAGACTACAATTCCTACTACTCCAGTGTCACTGTCTAGTGCCCATGAGAGTGTCAGTCCACCGACAACTGGATGGCCAGTTGTCCCGGTGGGCTAGTCCATCACTACCCAGTGAGAAGCCCTCAGGCAGTTCTTGGCTTTGCAATTCATAAAACAAATTTTCTGTCTTTACCATTATTAGTCTTGCTGTGATGACCTCTGCTCATTCCTAGTTTCTAAGGGTGATAATGGCAGAAAGCACTAGGCCTACAGACGAATTGCTATAGATCTGGACACCAATAATCTTGGAACCACCAAAGGAATGGCAGACTGCCAAGAAAAAAAAAGTCAAGAAACAAAAACAAAACAAAACAAAAGAAGTGGCCAGAATACTGTATCTGGTTTTGAAAAAGCAACCTTATTTTATGATAACAGGGATGGGGGCATGGGAGAGACTAAAAAGTGAATGGCTATTTCTGGACATTTCCAGGAGAGGCAATTCGCCCTATTGAGGGCTGGAAAAAGGGCAATCCAGAGAATCTGGAAGGGAGTCAGGAGCAGTAAAAATAGCTTGGAGTTGGGGCCAATGCAGCCCTAGGCCCCACATTGGCAAAATAATCTTAAAGCTCTGTTTTATTATTCCCTACCATTGCTTAAGCTTTAATCCTACCTTCCTTTGCTTTCTAAACAATTCACATTATCTTCTGAAAAACATCTCATTTATAAAGTTCTTCAGTTTGTTGTTTCCATCTTTTCATTTCTACTTGGTCATGTAATATGTGCCCCAGCTGGTCACAGAGCATTCCCACTCTTGATTTAAATCTCCCTCTGATCCCACAGCAGAGGTCTCTCATTCTTCTTCTTTTTTTTATTGTCATCTCTTATTTCTCTGCACTGACAATTATAGCAGTTCTCCTTGTCCCTGTGCAGAAGCTGTCAAACACTTGCATTCAGGATTCTGACTCTATTTCTGTCACCTTTTTACTTGCACTTCTCATCTGTCCTTAACTAATTGAAGAGTTTCTTCTGTCATCCATTGAGGCTTCTCTTTCTTTTTGGCTGAAGACAGTGTCATTTTTGCATTCCTCTCTGACAATCGCCCTGGCTTCAGTCCAGTGTTCTTCCTGCTCCCAGTCAATTAGGCCTAATAGTACAAATATACTCTTTACAGTATCATAAATTCTATGAGGATGTTCTTCAGGTTGTACTTTGGCATGATAATTGGTTTAGCATGATGTTCTTCTTTCGAATTTACTCTAATTATTAGCAGTTTGTGGATTGTGTCACAATCTGCTCCTGGTCTCGTTTTTGCAGAGAGAATGGCGCTTCTCCATCTTCTGATTCCAATTATGTAGTCTCTCCGATTTCTGTATTGGCCCACCAGTGATGTCGATGCATCAGTGGCCTCTATGCTTACCTGAATAACGTCGTTGTGATAAACAATCTGTTGGCCTTGCAAAATTCAGTCAGTCATTCTCCTGCTTCATTTCTTGATTGTAGACCAAATTTTCCTGCCATCTTTGATTCTGCTGTTTTCTACTTTTGCATTCCAATAGCTTAAATCCTGTTTTGGTATATAATCAATTTACTTCTGGACTCCAGCATAAAATCTTTCAATTTCTTCTTCTTCTGCCTCTGTAGTTGGAGCATAAACTTGGATTATGATCATATTGATGGATTTTCCTTGAAGTCTTACTAATATAATTCGGTCAGACTTTGTTTGCATTATCTGTTTTGACTGCTTCTGCTACACCTCTTCTATTAATGCCATCCCATTTCTTCTTAGATTGACATTTCCTGAGGAAAACACTGCATAATTATCTGACTCAAAATGTTCTACTGTTATCCATTTTAGCTCACTCACCCCAAGTACTGCAATGTTTATAGACCGTATTTGCCAGCGTATAGGACACATTCATTCATGTGTGTGTCTTATACGCAGGCAAATAGTATTTGCCAGTGTATAAATGGTGTGTGTCTTATTCATCACACCATTTATACACTGGCAAATACTATTTGCCAGCGTATGAGACACAGCGGCACATATGATGAACCCCATTTTCAAACAATATTTTTTGGTGGGAAAAAATGAGTCTTATACACCAGCAA
The DNA here is from genome assembly GCA_030412105.1 of Cyclura pinguis. Taxonomy (NCBI): domain Eukaryota; kingdom Metazoa; phylum Chordata; class Lepidosauria; order Squamata; family Iguanidae; genus Cyclura; species Cyclura pinguis. The sequence goes on along the minus strand of CM059601.1, from coordinate 90,376,037 downwards.
ACACAGTGTTCTGTTTCTTGTTTTACTATACATAGTTTCTCTAGATTCATGCTTCTCACATTCCATGTTCCTATAATAAGCATTGTGCAGCTTCAGACTTTCCTTCCACCTCTGATCATGTCAACAGCTGAACGCTCTTGTGTCTGATTGAATCATTAGCCACAGCACTATTTGTAGTTGTCCTCTGCTTTGCCCCAGTAGCTCAATGAGTGCCATTCAATCTAGGAGTTTCATCTTCTGGTACATTCTCTTGTTTCATTTCAAATTGTCTCATTATAGGATTTTCATTGTAAAAGACATTCAAAAGGTGTTTACCGTGCCTCCTTCTGTGAAGTACTAACAAGTGTTAGCTATGGTGCCACTCCCATTATGTCTGAGAGATCCTCCACCAGTGTCATCCCCCACGACTGCTGCTGCTCAGTAAGTGTTTGGCACATTTAGTCTGGCTCCTCAACAAAAACCTATCTGACATGGGAGACCCTGCCAGCACATGCTAACATCAGCATAGCCTCTTGCCTCACAGAAGCACGCAATCTCACCACTGCAGAAAGGTAATGCTATTGGTGGGCTACCACTACGAGGGATGCATAATTTCAGAATTTTTATCATACCTCTCTTCCTGTTCTCCTTATTTCCTGCCTTCTGGTTTAGTGTCATCTTGCTGGTTGCTGTTTAGAGCTACACTTGATTGCCATTCTGTTTGCTTCCTGTCTTGAAAGCTGCTGCTTTGGCATCTCATCTGGATTTAATTCAGCCTTTTCTACTTTGTCTGTTGCTCAGTTACTCTTCCTGAAGCTTTAACCAGTTGTTTTTCACAGCTGGATTCTTATAGAAACCATCCCTTTAATAGGAACCACGGTCCATAGTGATTACTATGCCATATTTAACAAAGTGTGCCACCTACTTACTGAAGATGTGATCAGAGGCCATACACAGATTTAAATTGACCAAAATTAATCAATCTGAACTTTGGTGATCACCTATTGGTACCCATTTGGTGTAGGATAGGGCCCTGGAACCACCTCTTTAGGGCCCTGTGTCCCAGGGGGTTGGTGAAGGAGGATACCCTTGAGGTTAACCTAGGAATAAGGTTCTCACTTTTAGAGCCATGCAGCTTGGGCGGGAGTCCTTGGGTTCCCTGCCAAGATGCTGGACTGGGCAGCAATCAAAGCAATTTGGCTTGCCCCTGGGGCTGAGGGTTGGGTATGCTGAGCAGGTTGTCACATTGTGACCCTGGCATCAGCTGGATCCATATCATGTTGCTCTCACCTTTTCGTATCTTTCAGATTTATGCAATTTAAATAAAACCAGTCAAAATAATGTGGCTCCTAGTTAACCCAATTTTGTGTCTGGTCTCTTTATTCCATGGTTGAGCTTCAAATAATCAAATATGTACTTACACACCAGAATTGCCAAAAAAGGGGACAACTCAGAATAACAGCATTGAAGTTAATTTTTAAAAATCCTTTAAAGAAAGCCTCCATGTGCAAGACATTTATTTATGTGCTTTATTTAAAGAACTTTTATCCAGCTCATTAGCAGAAAGGCCCCTACCAGAATGACACAAAATCAATAAAACAAGACAATCCCAGCCTGCAGGCTTAAAATCTAAAACAAAGGATGCAAATCTTTCTTAATTTCATTCTTTCATGAAAGAATGAATAATTGCAAAAGTATTCTCTCTGCCAGATAAAACTGTTGTGAGTTTTTGTGCATTTTTCTGTAATTTTATACATTTTGCTTTTTTGTTTTCAAAAAATAATCACTTGTGAAAAGAAACACTGTGCATTTTGTGAAAAACAAACAATTTTCAGTATAAAAATGTCCAAAAAAAGTACACAAAAGATTTCCACCCACCCTCATACACAAATATATTTTTCACCAAAACATCCTCAAGATGAGATAAATCATGCAGGGGTTGACCATTTTTTTTCAACAGGATGTGTCAGTCTAAGACCATAAATTTATACTCCTTTTTAAAACATATAAGACAAAGGAAATAGGTGAAGTGGTAGAGGGGATACAATGAAAGTTCAGTCCTATGCATGTTTCCTTGGAAGTAAGTTGTTTAATACCAGCTGGCTTCCCAGTGATTCAAGTTTCAAATTGCAGTCTTGGAGCCTGATCCACAAAAGTCCTGCTTTATGTTAATGCATTCCCCTTGATGCAACTGAGCACAAGCATATGTAACACAAATCTACTGGCCAGACCACCACAGTATCACTGAGACCCCGGAGTTTGTAGTACCTTGACTAGCCTGAAAATGTCTGGGAAGTGGGTTTGTGAGATCATCTGACTCCTCATTTGGAACTCTTGGGCTCCTGGCTAAGCTGGCATGTGAGATTTGTGTCCGTGCTACAGTAGATTTATATGGATCAGGTTTACTGTTAAATAGGATATAAACTTGAACTCAGCTCAGGGAAGCTTTATCTACTCACAGAAAAAAATAGCAATATAGTTAAATGTTGGAACTGAAAAATGTATTATGGGGACCCACAGCCATTCTGCAAAAACTAGCCTTTCAAAACAAATGAAAGTGAAGATGCTGTTAAAGGACATTTAGAAACACCTAGGGAGAGGGAATGGAATCAAGTCATAAAAGATATTTGAAAGAGGATCAGAATGGCATTTAGCAGGTACTGATAGACATTAATGTCAGAAGAGTCATTTTCCATATTCTGGCCATATCTTGCTAAGAGAATATTCTCCAATGAAATTAATGAGCCAGAAAGATTAATGTAGTCATACTTCTAATAATATGCATTACAAAGGGCATTTTGCACATACCTTGGTTTTGGCATATGAATATGCACATTAACTGGTGGTACTAAAATTGGAACTCGGAAAGTCAGAAAGTAATAAACTTGGAAGTGAGAAAAAAATAATGCCAAACCAAAGAAAGCAAACATGTTAAATGTAATTAGCCTGAGTCCAAAATATCAGACAATGAAATCTTTACACAACCAGTTCCTTCAAGAATTAGCAGGTGACATTTTGTGAGTTCATCTTTGCTGTTAACACAAACAATTCTTTACAACCTCAGAATTACATAGCTCTTTTGATTATAATCCCTCAATAAAAAATTATGTTTCACTCAGTGTTTCAAAAGGTCCGTTATCATGCTTATACGAAGAGAGACACATGTTAAGCTTTTCAAAAACAATGTGAAAAGATGTCCAAATTATCTTTCAAATGAACATAATCAGAAGAAGGGATTTTTTCCCCCTAAATGTGTAACTTCATAGAAAATTCAACAATGGAAAAGAACTATACAGCATATAATTCAAGTGAAAAGGAAATATACACTAAAAGGTATCTGGTTGAAAACTACTGGCTCTTAAATGGCAGAAATTCATAACTGGATATTTAATGCTAGAAAATTTAAGAATAGGCTTCTGTATTAAATACACACACTTCTGTTTTAATATTAAACAGTGACATATCAATAGCCAGCCAGCCAGTATCTTACATCTTTGATTTCATCCATATACGTGATTAACTTTTCCAGCATGTAAGCCAAATAGATAACGTCCAACTTATCTGCAAAACTGGCAGCATCTCTTGTGAAAGTTGCAACCTGATGGGAAAATTCAAGTGCATTGGTGGCATTAAGATGAACCTAAAAAAACAAAAATACAGAATACTTGAATCTAAATGTCAGCTGAAATATTTAACTGCAGATGAAGAACATCACTGACATTAATTTATTCCCCATCATGGAAACTTTTGCAGTCTAAAATACAATATCTAATGCCTAACAGAGAGATGGCCAAAGCATGGGCTATGAGCTACATGTAGCCCCCGGGCCATTTTTACATGCCCTCAAGGGTCCTCATACCTCAAAAGTGTTTGAGGTATGAATTTTTTTTCTTTACCTCAAATGGCCAATAGCGCCCTGCAAGTGAATACTGAGGGGCAATGTCTACATTTGCTTGAATTTTCAGGAATTTGAGATGGGTCTTATGATTTTTTAGGCCTCTAGGAGCCCTCTCTCAGCTTGCCTTTAGATCAGAAAGCAATCAGACTTCTGGCTTTAGTCATGTCCCATTTTGAAGCCAGGCTTGTAGATGCTGAAGAAAAGCCTCAAGAGGTCTTGAAAAAATGAGCCCCACCAAATGTCCCATAATGTGGCAAAATGGAAAATAGTATCCTACAAAGCCTTGGGTGTGCAATTGGTTATTTTAGAGCCAAAAATCCAGCTTCTAAGCCCCCATATTTTAATGACAGGAAGGGGTATGTGTGATAACAAGGGGGTTGCCTGCCCAAGGTTCCACAGGCAAACAAAGCAGCCTATCAACCCCTGGCGGTTGCCCACCACCTGGTACAGCACGAGACAGCTTGAGGCTATGCACAATGAATACTACTTGGCTGACCTTAAGCCTTCTCTGCTACAACTCTGGGAACAACAGGACACATCTTGATTCAGGAACTTCATAAATGTACAAACATACACAAGGGAAGGACACACGCCACAAAAATCATGTTTGAGAATCTGTAACATAAGAACTTTGAATTTTCTTTTTGAATCCTAAAATACTCCAGAGTGTTCCATATTTTAGATAAGAAAGAAGTAAACTTTGGCTTCCATGCTGCAGGCTGATAAGAGACACACACAACATCTACAGAACACTCTATGCATAATGATGCTGTCATTTTACCTGACTAAAGGTATGAAGGACTTGAGTTGCTTCTTGTGAGTAAGGACATTCAGAATAGCTTTCTTCAGCCCACCGACCTGTGCGGTTACACTTACGCCATGCTTTTGAGTCTTCTGTTCCACTCAGAAGAGAAGCTGAATTCAGTGAATACTGAAGACATGGGTGGTAAGCAGTTACACCAGCCACAGTTTTGGGCCATCTACAAAGAAAATAACAATAAATAACTTTAACATTATATACTTTACAATGGCCCTTTTCGCACTGCATTTTCCATGTGAAAGGGCACCTGGAGTGTCACGCAATTGTGAGGAGCGATCCACACAACGCATTCACAATCGCGCAATGCTCCAGGGGCCAGCAGGCACCAATCGTACACCTTTCCATTTTCGGCTAGAAGCCAAAAATGGTGCACGATTGCGCATTGCTCCCGGGCCCTGTGCACACTTACCTGGTGTGTGGTGCCTCCGGAGCTATGCCGGTTGCGCTTCCTGCCCCAGGCTGCACTGCAGAAGGAAGAGGCGGGGCTCTCACGCAAGCAGGCAGCTCGTGTGGAGCTGAAGCAGCAGGAGCTCGAGAGCCTCCCGCCGGAGGCTGCTCGCGCAATCCCCGCACCCCAGCGCTGGAAAAAGATAAGGTGCGGAAAGTGCCCTAGTCTCCAGAGTTGTGATCCAAGACTCAAATCACCACATCATGCTGACTTCCATCATATGTATACTTCTTAGGAATATGGCTCACTGTGCTTTGAGAGGCTTCCAAGTAAACCTGTACTGCACTGTGCACATTGGATATCTCCCCTAAACTGGAAGCTGGGAGCTAGAAGTGGTCCTCTGTGCCTATGTATTACAATGTGGTAACCTGTGACGAAAATACATCTCCAATAAAAAGCAAAAAAATTGGTAGGATATATGAGGAGAGAAGGTTAGTTTGGAACTGGAATTATAAGCTTTAATCAGTTTAATTAATAGATTAACCAGTTATTTCACCTAATTACATCACTGACAAGAATGCCCGCTTCATTGCCTCAGCTTTTCCCTACTAGTACATTCACTGGACATTTCACTGGGTCATAATAATAGTTTTTTAATCTTGTTCAATAACTGGTGACAGTTTCCCTTCTTCCTCTCCTATCATGCTCTTTGCAACATGTCTAATACACTGTTAAGTGTGGAGGCAAGGCTTTGCTGTCTTTTAATTTTTGTCCAACATATAGTAATTCATCAGCACATTAATACCATGATTATTCACAACAACAGTTGTAGTGGTAGCTGCAGTAGTAATGTCATTAATAAAAACATTTTGCTCAATTTTACTTTGAGAGAAAAAAAATCAATTTATGTTAGACCAAAAAATTATAATAGACCACCCTGAGAGTTAACAGTGATTTGATGATTATTTGAGGTTATCTGGGTTTGATTTGATAACATACTAGAGATTGAAAAAGAAATAATATATATGGATTTTCTTCTGACTTCAAATTTTCTTTGCTTTTCAGATTTCAAAAACCATATGATATTGAAGTTCCAGTAATATGAAAATTTATTTGCATTGGTGAAATGCTGCTTCATAAAAAGCCAAAAAAAAAAAAAAATAGTGACTGCCAGCAAGAAGGATTACCTAGAAACTTTTCCCCCAATATCATATCATCTCATCCTAAATCCAATTGTTAGTCCCTTCCATAGTAGTCCCATTAAATCAATGGGATTTACATATATATTGACTCATTGAATCAATTCAAAAATTGACTCAATGGGCCTGCTCCTGCAACTGGATTTAAGCCATTGTTTCTGACGTACAGGTTTTGTTGTTTTTTGTTTTCTGTTTTTAACGGAGGGCCAGTTCACTACATAAGCCTTCACAGTTCAGTGTGATGTGGTATAGACCAGACATAGGTTTGCCACCTGCAAAAGAACTAGGCCATGATCAAAGCAAAGATATGTAGTCTTTCAGAATTTATACACATTTTCAAACAAAAAACAAAAAAGAAACAAAAAAGGAAGGGAGGGAGGGAAGAAAGAGGCTACTATATAACTGTAACAACAGTGAGCATCCTGGAATTACTTCTGCCTGGTATTAATGCAAAGTATTTGACCAAGTTATTCTTTTTTTTAAAGTTGCTGCTACATTATACATTGAAAGAGTCTGAGTGAACCATGTCTTTTGAAACCTGAACTAAACTACAGAAAGAACGAAAAATGGTCTTCATATTTCACACCTTGCTAGAAACGAAAATAACTCATCATGAAGAAAAAAGGCTTCAGATTCAAAATAAATCAGGGTCAGAATTTCATAAATAATGAAAATATATAAGAAATGCTTGGTGGTTGCTTATATATTTTCATTATTTATGAAATTCTGACCCTGATTTATTTTGCCTTGCTTCTGGATTGAATGCCACTTCTGGTGAACTACTGACTGCACTAAAAATGTTTATTTATTAAGCGGATAGATGTTGCTGTTTTCTAGCGACTCCACATGTAGAATATTTTATCTATAAAATGGGTTCTTCAACAATGAACAAATGCACTGGAATAATATCCTACTGGATTATCGGTGTTTAATATAAGGAAATGCTAGGACACCATCTTTTTGCCACTTTAAAAATAGAATATAATGAGAGAAAAACAAAACAAAACAAATCCAGCCATCACCTCATAATAGCTTTTGTTCACTGAGGCTTGCATTACAAATCCTTACAGCAAGTTTTCAATTACAAATACCACCTGGGCCTGTCAGCTCAAAAGATTCAACCTTTCCATTACATTTAATGCCTCTCTTTCCTTTTAAAATGAAAAGTTCTTTCTGATTTTGCTTTTGTGGTGGTGATGTCTTGCTTCCAACCTATTTGCTATAATATCAAAACCTCAAAAGACCTTTTCATGATAAATTATTGGCATGCAAGCTGCATCCAAGAGGAGAAACCTTTCAAGGAAGCTTCAGGTGTTAATGCTAACTTTAGTTTCAAAGATGTTCTCTAGAATTCTGAATTCATTACTTTGAAATGCCAAAGGAATCTATGGACTCAGCATGCTTTTGATGTACGTTTCTAAAATAAATTTGTGCGGACTTTCTGAAAGATGATCAATAAGGACAGAAATGTGCATTTGTGGGCTTTTTTGATTTATAGAAAATGAAATGGCAAAACGCCTTTGGCGTTAGTTGAGCATTTATTATCTTTTATTTATAAAGAAGAGAATGACATTTACTGGCAAGGGGCTGAAGGTTTTCTTAATGAAAGCTGCATTATGTAGCATTCAGTACAAGCTTATCTAATCCATTTTAAAAGTGACATTATAAAGGACCTCAAGTTGAGCTTCTCTGTACTGAGGAGAAACGCAATGTGTCTACAGGGATGTTCTCTTGTCTTGAACTTTTCAATGAAAAGCAATGATTTTCGCTTTCCAGCAGGCTGTGTCACCTTCTGTTGAGTCCTCTGTCAAGATTTACCATTCCTGTAACTATGGTAAAACAATAAATCCTTTCTCAAAAGTGAAAATTAAGTTAATAAGACTCCAGGCATAATGCCACTAAGAATCTGTTACACTTCTCAGGGATACATTAAAGGAGGAAAGTGCATCATTTCTCTCACAAATGCCAAGCTAGCATCAGCCCCCATTGGACTAGACAAACTTTTGGTCTGATTCAGCACGCTGCTCCTTACCACTACCCTTACGAAATGCAAGAGGAAAGAGAAGAAGAATTCCAATCACCATTTCTGCTTCCTACAGAATTACAGGTGTGCCATACTGAGTCTGGACTAATCTGTTCAGCCAAAAAGCTTCACCTGAAATGATTCAGGCCATGCTGCCTGAAACCTGTGTCAGGGAATCTAGTTCATGGTGCAGTCCAAACAGTTCACACCAAGCATTAGCACAACACAGCCCATGGGCTATGTATATGGCCTCCGGATCCCACTTCCCCTGAAACCCTGCAGCAGTCCCCTCAAGCCCCTAACCCCCTATTTATTTATTTATTTTTTTAAAAACATGATTCAGGTAACTTTTGTCCCAAAACCATACCCCAGAACTCCCAATTTTGGGAGAAAGGCGGTTTCAAAATAAAACAATAAATAAATAAATAAATAAATAAATAAATAAATAAATATCAGAAGAATCCTCTAATTTGAAAATGACATGGAAGCAGCAGCTAGTGCAAAACACAACAGCTATACTGCTGACTAGTCTCAAAGGAGTTGCTCAGAGGAGTTGCTCTGGATGCCAATGAGCTTCTGATCTGAATTCAAGACGTGGACGACAACACTCAAAGCCTCAAATAGTTTGGGACCTCAATACTCAAAAGAGCACTACTCCCAATATACACCTGAGGTCTGCTGTGATGCCTGTTCTTTATGTCCCACAAGTGGGAGCAATAAACTGTGGGAGGAAATGAGACAGGTCATTCTCTGTTGCAGGGCCCTGGCTGCAGAATACTTTCTCTTTAGAGAACCAATGGCCACCAACATTGGTTTTATTCTATAGCCAGGCAAAAAACATGGGTTGCTATTAAAGCCTTTGGGTCCTTACTGATTTCATCCAAATCTGCAGATGTACATGGTTTTAAATTGTTTTAAACTGCTTTTAATGGTTTTAACTTTACAGATTACAGTTTCAAACTAGTTTTAACAGTTTTAACTTTACAGACTAAAACTCTGGTTTTTAATAACTTCTATATTTATCCCTTTTCACTCATGCTCTTGCATAGTTTTTAACCTCCATCATTTTTAATAAGATGTAAGCTATCTTAAGTCCCATTATTTGGAAAACATTGGGATATAAATGAATAAAATAAATGCATACACACATTTTAAATTTCAATTGTTTACTGTGGTTTTATTCTGGTTAAATTATTTAAATATTCTTACACTTCTAAATTGTTTCAGATTGGTTGAATTGATTGTATTGTGCACTCCCCTAAGTTCCCAAGATACAGGGCAGGATATAAATACTGTAACAATCAATCAATAGATGAAATCAATAAATTCATATCATACCTGAAATCTCCTTTACTGTTAATTATTCTTTCAGCAGGACAATAAGGTGCAGTTGTTTCTAGCACAACTATTTCCACCTGCTTAGAGATGTTTCCGTAGGAGTTGTTGACCATACATTCCCACATGCCTGTTGCATCAAGATCAATGCTGGACAAGATAAGCTCACTACAAGAGAGTTAAAAAGAAACAAATGAACAATATGGCTGAAACATATGCAGGTCTGAGCACCATTTGGGCAGAGCTCTATAGCTCTCAATAAGGATCTGACTGATCTGATTTTTTACTTAATTTGTAGTCTCCTGTACACATTCAAGGTAATACTAAGGTTAATTAACAGTTGTGTTATAATAACCATATTTAGGAATAAAAAGAAGGATAAAGGGAGGGAGGGAGGGAGGGAGGGAGGGAGAAAAAATGGAAACCTAGTTTCACCTTTAAGGCTGACTGATTCTTATTTTAGCATGAGTTTTCATCAATATCAATCTACACTCCACAGAAACTCATGTTAAAATAAAAATCAGTTAATACTAAAGGTACTCTAGATTTCTGTTTTTCCTCCCCCATCTTCTGCCTTTCACTGCTGCAACAGATATACATGGCTACTTCTCTGGAAACTAATACATATTTATGAAGACACATAGTTGATGCTAGGGGATGATGGGAATCTGAGGGACAGCTCACAGTGTTAGAGGTATTCCTCATTACTGCTGAGTCCCAGTATATTTGGCTTCTTGTCAGGTTCTGTTGTAATCAGAAGCACAAACTGGAAATACAATTCTGCCACTGAATTCCACTTAAGTAAAAATTCAGAAGTATACAAAATCTATCAACAGTGGTGTGATTTTGATCAAATAATGCTTATACTTCATGGAAACCAAGATTGACCACTGATGGAATACTGTGACTGAGAGCCAGTTCCCACTGAAATCAATGAAACTGAAATGATGACTAAATTGTCCCATTAATTTCAAGAGGTCCTGGCCATTATCCAGTATGGAGTTAATCACATCATAATTCCACTTAATTCTGTGTCACACTGGTCATTAATTAAACAAACCCAAGTAGTTTAACAAGAATTATTGGTATTCTCATAAACATGCAGTACTTTGTTTTAAAAAAAGTTTCATTTTATAAAACTGGCTAATTGCATTCCTCTAAGTATGTTTATCATTATCGTATTTTGCAGGTTACTCTTTTAACATAAAGAAGTTCCTTTCTTGTTGTCCTGATCTTTTATAAACCAAGATGCAAAATGAAATGTTGGAAACTTTCCACTAATAATCTATCCCAGGTTTTCTTTTGGATACAACAGTGGTAGGCAACTCTGTGTGTTAGTTGTTAGAGAATACTGCTTTGATCCTCCAGAGAAAGCATGTCAGAAAAATGCGGTAAATAGCCTTTGGTTGAAATGATTCTACAGTACAAGTGTGTCTCATGAGAATTCAGTATTATTTTTCTGCTGTAACTTTAAATATAGTTAAGAATTTATTCTATTTAGCTGTGGCCCTGAGGTTGCAAGGGTGGAAAATCCCAAGTGCAGTTTTAGAATAAATCTCACATCACTCTTTCTTTCTTGGTGATAACACTATAGTATTTGCTGGGTATTTGCAAATACCCACAACAGAACAATGGTGGGGTACACTTATTGAAAACAAAAATGCTGATATGGTCTCTCAGAGATTAAAAGGGAAATCAGACGATGAGATACAAAAAGAATGGCAAATTGTAACGGGTAATTGCTGGGTTCTATCAGATGGAAATCTGTAATTCATGATCTAAGATAAATTATGAGGGGGCTATAGGATATATATCATGAAGCGGGAATATGGAGATTGAAATGCAAGAATCAACAAGTAATATTAGCAGTAAAATGTTGTACAATATTTTAAGCATTAAGAAATCTTGATAATGAAATCTAGATCAGTGTGGAAGATCAGAAATATTTCAATTAAGCTGACAGTTATAATCGTCTGTTTTATATGTGAATTTTGAATAAAATGATTATAAAAAAAAACACACTATGGTATTTAACTATCATTGTAGTTAATTCTTCCACGGAAAGTCACTAGTGATGAAACTCATTTTGACTAAACTATTACAACTTCAGCAGTGCAAGAGCAGTACAACTTTTATGGTAGGCATTCATGGCATCCAATTCATTGGGTTTAATTTAAAGAACATTTTTTGCAGATGAGACTGACTCAGTTACAAGTATTTTGACACAAAAAGGCTTTTCCTACCATATAACTTGCCAGACAGATACCTATAACTGATACAAGAATGGACAAAAATGTCAGCAAATGGTATTCTCTTCCTTATGAAGAACTGGATTGCTGGAAAGGTTAAAGAAATTGACTGGTGATATAAAACCTAGATATCTCAGATGACAGCATTGCCATTCAAGCTATGTTGACCCATTGGGGCAGTTAACACCTTCCATAAAGGTGATATTGCATGACCTTTATTTTATAATCTCTCAACTGTGCAGGCTGCTTAAACACAAAATTGCTATACTTGCTCTCCTTCTCTCAAACTGGTGTGCACTTTCTTGGGGCTTACTTTTTTTAATGCTACCCATTTCAAAAGAGAAAAATATTTGAGCAGATGTCTCAAACATAAGGAAAGATTTAGATCCAGATTTTATTCTGTTGTACTGGTCTTAGAATCATAGAATCATAGACTTGGAGGCCAGGAACATCTAGTCTAGCCTACTGTCTACTGTAGTATGGTCTGTTCCACCATGTTAAGAAGGCATTTTCTTGCAGTAAAGTGCTACTCTTTGGCCTTTTCCGCACCGGGCTATTAAAACGGTGCAGAGCGACCTCCAATGGAGGTCTTCTGCACTGTAGAGTGGACTGAGGCGGACTACTTTTTGTAGTTCCATACCTCAGTCCACTCCGGAGCGACCGGAACTGGTCGCGCGGCGTGTTTCTTAAAAACCTCTTTTTAGAGGTTTTTAAAAAGCACGGTACGCACAACCCCGTGCCGCTTCGTCGCCCAGCTCCGGAGCAGATTTGCAGGCGCGTGTCAGTGCGTGCCTGCAGATCTGCCGGGGGCGGGCTTCCAGCTGGCGAACTTCTCCGGTTGGTGGAGAACCTCCACCAACCGGAAGCCTCCATTTAGGATGCCAGAGGAGTACGGAGCGACGAGCTCGCACTCCTCTTCATCGCGACGGACTCGCCCAGATGAAGTTAAAATCCGGTGAGTAGCGTGTTCCGCCGTTCCCCCCCCCCCCACGTTTGGAAAGGGCCTTTCCCCTCTTCTACATTTCATAAGTAATAATTAACTCTGCATCTTCCATTAATCTTACAACAGACCAGTGGTGGCCGGTGACTTTCATTTTAGTGGAGCAGTGAGTCTGATATCCGTTTTATTCAGAACTTTAAAGGAACTATCCAAGCTACTTAATCCTATTCCCCAATAGGTTCAATATCATGGATACCTTCTTCAAAGTTCATAATAAAACTCAGAGTAGACTCACCACCAAACTGCTACGAAGTCCATCCGCCACCACTGCAACAGATTTGATAATGCTAAGGTCCATTCTGATAAATCACAATGGAATTTATAAGATTACAGTAAAGGAATTGCTCTGATCCTGAGATGCAGACAGTGCCTCTTTCCATTCTCCTACAATCTTCCCTTTCCCCTTATGTCACACATTCCACAATCCTCTCAAGCCAGCAGTTTCCTGACCCTCAGGAGGCATGGAGGTATTCACAGGGTTGGCAACAAGAGGAAGGTGTGAAAAAAAAAGGTTTTGCCTTCCATGGGCACATATCAGATTTGAAATCTACATATCCTGTTTTCGCTCAGGAAACACAATGCATCCCAGAATTAAGAATTATAATAATAATAATTGCAAATTATTCTCATTATGAACTGTCCTTCAAAAGTGAAAAGGACTCATTAGATGTTGGCATTCACTGGATTTTTTTCATCAACATTACAATATAAAATTTAAAAATAGGAAATGCAAATGTTCCACTTCTAAGCTATAAACCAATTAAAACTGAGTAACAAGTATTCACATAGACCTATAAATGGTTGTCGGTTTGAATATGCATATTATATTAATATTTGCACTGGAAATAAAAACTGTCAGAGATCGCCAATCTCCCTCTGTTAACTTTTATATTTAATCTTATTTTAATGTCAATGTGCCGTAACAGAACAGGATAGGCAACTATAGGAAGAACAGTTTTACCAAGTGTAAAAGACCACGCATATTGACTGGAATAAGAACCATCTGGCTGTGGGAAATGATTAATTAATTTACATTCTTGAAGGTATCCTAGGGCAGTGGTTACTTTGGTGAAACTATTTACTAATTTACCATCTGGATATGACAAGTGATGAATACATCTTATTCTCCCGAGAAACTCTCTAGCAACTAAATTAAGTATAGAAATAAAGTTATTAAATGAGAAAAAAAAGATTCCTCATCCCTGCTGCTTGAAACATCTGACAAGGAAAGTTTGAGTTTGCATATGAAGTTATAGGTAACTAAAAGTGCGAATGTACAGCTGAGCTCCAACTTGCAAGTACGTACTATCCAAAATACCATAAGAACATTTGCCTATTCTCATTCGGCCCTAAGCCACAACTTTCATGGTGCAGCTTCAGTTTAGATTCTTATTCTGTCAAGGCCCTGTTCAATCTCCTCCCACATTTTGGGGAGCTCAGGATGTGGGATAGGGGCAGATATAGGAACAGGAGAAGGAACAGTCCCTGATTGTTTCCACAGCCACAGAGTACCCCATGCAAGAGGACCCTGTGTTGCCAGTCCCTATCTAGGCCTAAAGAGCTCCACTGCAATCTCTTGGATAACTCATTAATCTAGCTCTGACCGACTTTAATATGAATGCAGTGCGTTCCCAAAAAACTTTCCTCCTTTCTTTTCCATTGTGGCAAAAAAATGCATGGATGGTGGCTGCCCTTTTGTGAGATAACAACTGGCACATTAGAAGATGTTCCATAACGTACAGTGGAAATTATTTCAAGAGAAGTCACTGTACTGTTGTACCACAGCCTACAGCGCCAGCTATGACCAAATATGGAAATCTCAATGCGAAGCAATCTGTTTTAAATAACTAATTTTAAATAACTAATCTGGGGCAGAGTATTTTCACTTCAAATAATACATTTTCATCACTTCAACTATGCATAACTAATTCAACAGATTATGCGGAGCCTTGTTATGCAAAGCTATTCCTTTATTGTCTTGCAATCTGTATTCCTGCAATGATTGTTGCATGCTGACGGTCACTGAAATGTCAGAAAGAAGAGTAACCAAGAAATAAGAGGTCAGAGCAGCATATTCCCATTTTTCATTCCCTGAGAAAGGTTTTCAGAACCTGACCTAATTTCCTGTATGAATCTGGAAGACTCAGTCTCAGTTCTGGCAAAGAAAGGGAAACAAATTACTGGGACATGAAGACTGTTTATTTTGTCTCCTTTTTACATGTGCTCATCTGCAGGGAGATACATATGCAGGGAGGATTCTTTCTACAATTTAGTCGAAGAGCCTGCATCGCCTATATCCAGCCCAAGCCACTATCAATTATTAATATGAACAAAGAATTTCAAAAATGAGTGGTGATCCCTAGAGTGCACTGTTGCACAAAATGAGTATCAAAGGTTAAAACATGGAAAATCAAGAAAGGATGTACATATCTGGCTGTTTAAAACCAACTAAAACTGGCTAGCTTAACTCATTTGACACTAAGGTCCTGTAAACATTACAGTACTACTCTAGCTACGTGGAAGCAACTGTACTACGAGAAGCTGCCTGCCATATGCTTACCATGACCTAGATTTGCAGGGCAGGGGGATGGGTGCGGATGAGCTGGAGGTTTTGTAGTCTATCGTGAAGTGAACTGCACAAGAACATTGTTAACAGTCCTCACTGGAACATTCCCAGCAAGTAACTATTGTTACAGAGCTACCGGTTATTTATATATTCAAAGGTACCTAAAAGAGTAAGAGGATGAGCCATACCTCCAAAATGATGAAACATGGGTACCTGAGCCTTGACATACATATTAAGGGCACTTTTGAACTGTGCAATTCAAAGTTATTTAGGTTTTAAAAAGATATGGATCAATTTTGATTAATTTAAACATGCTCCTGGGTTTGAAATTTACATAGTATTGTTTTCATTGGCAGACTTCTCTAACTGGTTTGCAGTCTTGCTGTTGATAAATGTTTAGGCTAAGGGGGAGTAGTCTGATGGACGCTGCTACAGTGAAGCCCCTTCTCCCAAGATGTGTGGACCACTACCTCACGGGACTGCAGGATGAACCATGGTAGAGGAAATGAGTGAGGTACTACTAGCCATCGCTTCATTCAGGCAGGCGAGACACAATCTGTTCTACTCTGACAGCTGTATATCTTTGCTACAAGATTTTAAACATCAAACTAGGCGATATTTCAATCTCTGCAAAACCAGCTCTGTGTGCGCAGTGTGTACTGACCGCAAGCTTCAGTTTAGTTTCAGCAGCTTCAATTGGTTCAGCAAATTGAGGAAACAGAAAAAAAAGTCTTGGATCGGTTTGGAAACCACCCAATCTGATTCAGATCAAATCTGAATCTTGATTGAGAAATGAAATCTTTGCACATCATAATGTGACTTTAATTGGGGAAAAATGGATGAGCAGAATGTGTTCTTGTCGTTCTAGATGAAATTTGCAAGCAGGTCATAATGAGAGGAGTAAGAAAACAGCAGACCAATACGGGTAATGTCATTCTCTCTCTCAGTGCAATTGGTTGAAATTTGTCCAGACAGTTGAGCCTTTTAAGGGGACCTAGAATGTCAACTTACAAATGAGCCGGTGCTTCTTTGTGCACCAGCCATCTTTACAGTTTAAAGATTTCTGAAAAAAAGACACTCTTATCCCCCTCAACTGTGTGTATGTGTGAAAATGTTCAAGACAGTGGCATGCAGTCAAGAATCCTTAAAAATTTGAGGAGGTCAGGTATAAATTTTTTTAATGTATGTGAAAAGGAAGTATTAAGCTCGTTATGGAGGTAATTCCTTTCACTTCCATTTTTTTAAAGATGGCAATTTTTATGACAGTGACATAAGCTACTAAGGTCAAGGTTAGCGAGTTCAAATGAAAAACAGTTTAAAATATTTCCATTTTATGCCCGTTTGACACCAGTAATGAGCTGGGGCCTAATTGGCCACTACAGCAAAACTGACTGAGGGTGATCACAAGGAAACAAAGAGTGGTATGAAAGAGGATTTCTTCTTATTCTTATATGTCCTCCTCCTCCTCTTCCTTAATGGATGTAGGAATGTAACAGCACAGAACAAATCACACCTTTTAACTGATGGAAACAAGAATACATCAAAGGCATGGATGGGGTCAGGCCTTCAGGTAGCACCAGGCCATGCCCCTGGGCCAACACAGCTTCCCAGGCTGGTAGTAAGCTCTCTCCCCAGAGTAAGACCAAATGTGTAGTCACAAGCAATGAGCAAATACAACAAAGGCTCAAACAAAGGAAACTCTGCTACACAGAAGCAAGCTTCTTTATTCCTTCTAAGCTTTGAGAACAGAAAAGCTAATCTGTTAGCAGTAAAGGAACTCGCCCACCCCTCTTACTACTAGGTCAAAAAGGCAGGATCATATATGTTCTGATATTCTCACAGTAAGTAAGTGATCTCATGTTCTTGTCTGCTAAGATGCCAAACTGAAATGAATAATGCAACAAGACACCTTACCTATACAAGAGCATAACAGTAACCTGCCCATTCTTGTTTGAACGGTATGCCAACCACTATGTGCCAAGGGTCCTTCTAACTATAAGCATCGAACACACATCAAATGCATATAGGGCAGGTGTGGATCAATTAAGTATATAGAGAATAAAGTGGTAGAAGAAGATGGACATGAATATCCAGCATTTTCCAAGAAGTATCCAATGCTGCAGCCCCAACGTCCTCCATACTCCACAAAAGCATTTAAGAAAATTAACAAAGTATGCTGAACACTTGTTCAGTCTTGCAATGTAGGATTCCAAACCATTCTGAGCAGAAAGTCCTGATAAAATCATTAACTGACATTAGAATTTAGAACTGCCAGTCACCAAATTCCATCTCCTCTCTTCCTCCTCACTTTTCCTGCACTCCTCACCATAGTGTTTTCATTATATAGGGAGCCTGGTGAGAAGTATATCAACTAGAGCAGAAAAGATGTTGCCACATGGATAGCAGAATAAGGAAAAGGCCACATAGTAACTTTTTAATCCATGCAATCATTTCCTCTACATAAGAACAAAAAACAGACTTTTAAATGAAACTAAACACTTTAAGACACAAAGCAAATTAAACTACAGCTTATTATAGGCTCTTAACAGATACACCGACATGCAAAAATGTTTAACAGTTATTATGTATAAGAGCTGTGTTAAATACAAGTGCAATGCATAATTTTATTCCTTTGCTTGACAAACACAAAAATGGTACCAACAAAACAAAAGTCATCCTGCAATTTATTATGCTACTGCGAGTTTTGCTCTTGTTTAATGTGATCACTCTCAGTTCATGAGTTAAAAATATGTAACCCTCCTGACTGGTTTACCTATGTTATGTGTCATGTGGAAGATTTATTTTACATCACTTCATGTACCAGTCTTTTGTAGTTTGCTCGCAACACAGATTAGAAACTATCCCTGCACACATACACACAGAGCACTGCAGATCCCTATTTGAGGATATTCCAAGCCCTAGGGAGAAACTGCTCCCTTCTCAGGGTGAGCCTCTGCTGACCCCAAGCGTCTTATCACTGGGCAACTGAGATCTCCAAATGAAAGATAAAAGCTATCAGTGAGAGGGTCACATGTAAAACCTCCCCATTTGCACTCATTTTTTTCTTCCTTATCCCTTCTCTTTTCAGATATCTTTCTACCTGATTCCTAAAATGGGTCTTCAAATTCTAAGCATTTTAACAAATGCCTGTGAATCTGGCAAGGTGTTTTAAAAGGAAATCTGTGCATTCATTTAAAAACAAACAAAACCAGCATTTTCTTTTCCAGTGATTTTAAACCAATCTGGAAGACTTTTTACAGAGGAAAGGTTTTACTTTCAAAACAATATATAATGCTTTAAAAAAATATAAGAAACATAAAACCAGGTGGTGTTTGGTGGGAATGCAGACAGAGGGACCTTCGGCCATTAATAGGCCCCAAACGTTCCTCTGGACTCTCTTCCCAGACAAGGAATAGAGTGGCTATTTGTCTCAATGGCCTGTACTTGCCCTAATCCTTGCTTATATTGATTTCTCAATGAAGGATACGGAACCTATTTAACAATGAATTTTTTTTTCGACAGCTATGTTGGCCACTTCAGAACACCTCTAGTTAAAAAATTTCTGGCTGCAGGTCTGCATACAGAACTGGCCTAAGTCACATGAACCTCATGCAGTAAATCTGCAATATCACAGTGGATGCTGAAGAGACCTCTCAGATCAATCATAGCTTCCAGATGCATTGCTGCCTCAGTATCAATCACACCAGCTTTGGAGGCATGTTTTTGGTACTGTGCAAAACAGCAGACATGTTAGAGGTCAAACAAAAGTCATGACTATG
Organism: Cyclura pinguis; assembly: GCA_030412105.1. Lineage (NCBI taxonomy): Eukaryota > Metazoa > Chordata > Lepidosauria > Squamata > Iguanidae > Cyclura > Cyclura pinguis. Next base: position 90,356,801 of record CM059601.1, on the reverse strand, counting down.
GTCATTACTGTCCAACCACGATGAGGTTGCTTAAGTTGGGGTCCAGTATTCACTGGTTTTAATAATTCCGATCACAATATCCACTGTAGATCCCAGACAGCAATACTGAAACTATGGCAACAACAAATGGAAAACCCACTCCAAAGCTTTCTTAAGTAAAAATATTTCCAAGATGATGAATAAAAAGTGCTAATCTCCTTATGATAATCCTTGATGATTTGATTGCGTGCCTTTGGGAACAGCTAGAAAAAGGCAGCCAACAGAGTTCACCTCACTAATTAATTCTTAAATTATTCTTTATTGCACCATTGTAATGCAAACTTTCATTTGTATGCCCTAGTTTGTAGTTGAAGTTCTCTCCAGCGCAGATGCTGAATTACGTAGTATGTTGATGTTGTACTCATAAGGGCCATAGCTGTAAAGGCCATACCTGTATAAGCCTAAGTCCAGAACTGTGTTACAGTGTAGGTAGGAAAAACTTAGGATTAAGTTCTCATTGCCAGTCAAGGCCCATATGGGGATCAAGGGAAGTCAATGGACACTCACAAGATTGCTGAAACCACCACTCTGCAAATGTGTTGCTCTGTAGATGGTCTCCAGAACTAAAGATCTGGCGCAGACATTCCACTAACATTGAAAGAATTTCATTAGCAGAGATAACAAACAGTCCAAACTGTCTGGTCTAGATGAGTTTTCATTTTATGCTGTTGCTGCTTTCATTCTTTTTTAAATTTTTTGTTTATCTATTTCATGGGTTCCCTTAGTTGTCTTTTTGAGATTCCAGTGTTTATGATTAGTTTTATGGTGGCTTTTTTTGTTTTGTTTTGTTTTGTTTACTGTAAACAACCCAAAGAGCCTTGGTTTTAAGGCTGCATCTAAACACTGTAACGAATTAACTAACATGCAATGCCTCTCTGTCAGCAGGTCATCATCATGGTCTCAGTCAGAGTTCTGTCTTCCCGGCATCCTTTCAGCTGGTGTGAGGAACAACACAGGACATTCTGCATGTAAAGCACCTGTCCTTCAGTGCTTTTCCACAGCTGAACAGAAAAGCTTAGATGTCAGTTCTTTTGCAAAACCTTGTTCTCAGATCTGAGGCAGTAATTTACTAGCCACGAGACATATTTCTTCCAAGTATGTTAGTAAAGATGCTCTATTGCGAACTTAGGAGAGCTGTCATAAAATAATGAGTTGCTTATACTTTGTTTCTTTCCACAGTTAACAATAGTAACACTATGTTTCATTGCTGTTATAACCTGTTAAAAGATAACATCATTCCTTTTGCAATAAATATGTCCTTTATATGTACTTTTGGAATTACCAAGATGTAGCCTCATAAAATGGTGGAGGAGGAATATCATATGACTCAAGTGCTGGCCTGCACTGTGCCATGTGTTACTGCATTCAGATGGTTTAATAAGAACAACTATTTCAGTTTTGAGAAATGAAAATCAGTTACTTTTTTAATGTCACTTTAATGGTAACTAGTTATAGAGGCCTCTGAAAAACTACCACTACGATTAAATGCTTTCTAAAAGTAACTTTCCAGGCCCTGCTTTATACACTGCTTACAAAAGAATCACGAATATAAATTGCTACAAAGAATTCCTCATTGGTGCACACTAAAGCCACTTCTACACTAGACTGTTATAGTGCTATTATTCCACTTTCAACATCCTATGAAATCCTGGGGCTTGCAGTTTAAGGAGGGGCCGAAGGCAAACCCCAGGATTTCATAGGATGTTGAAAGTGGAATAACAGCACTATAACAGTCTAGTGCAGAAATGGGTCTAAGAGAAGTACAGATTTCCCCACTTATCTGATAGATCAGGGACCAGAACACTGTCAGAAAGCAGAATTGTTGAAAAGCAGAAGCCATGTACTGTACCTTAGGGAGCAAGAAGAATTACAGAGACTCATTTGGGACCATATGCATATACACTGCTTGGAAAATCTCTCAGCTGGCTTGGTACCTCCCCCCCACCTGTTCACTTTGCAAGCAGCGTGCACATGTGAGTGGTTCCCACCAGGCCTCTGCAGGCAAGAAGAACTGATGAAATGCAGGCAAATCTTATTCTTAATTTGAAATTGTCAAAAAATGAGTTGTCAGACAACAGGGTGTCAAAAGGTTACGACTTCCTGCATCATGCATACCTCACTTTCTGTGAGATGGTACTGTTACTTGTCTTTAAAATTTCATAGATCTGCAAATGGTGCTCGCTTCCTCATGTCCATTCGCAGCTGCCCCCAAACATGAATCAGTATTTTTGTCACATAAAACAAGATCTGGCTTTTGGACTGTCAGCAATGCCTGCACTGGCCACTTTTGATCCATTTACTAAGTTTCAGCAACTCACCACAGAGAGCTTATTCTGCTAAATAAGCCACTCTTGGCTGAACTTTGATCACTAATCCCAGAAATTCTGCTTGTTTTCATTCTATATTGGATTGTAATGCTTGACATTTTCCCCCATCTTGCTATCAAATCTTCAACACAGAGTAAAGACAAAATATATAACACATCTTTCATGTTGCTTTAGGTGCAGATCACGGATTCTCCATTTCAAATCTCTACAAAGGACTGTCATCTCTACTAGATGGTATATTGTCAGTTTTGTTGACAGCCTTCTAGCATGATGCCCGAATATCCTGTAAGGATGCCTTCCCCTAAACCTGGCTTGCCTTCAATATTACATGCACAGTCCTTGACTTGGAAAACCATCAAATGTGTTGCAATCTACGCAGTGACTAACCTCTTTAATGTTTATTGAAATAATGATGCTTGGCTGAGCAGTCATAGTTTCTGGAACTGGTTGAAAGAGCACTGCGCTTTTCCCATAGTGGAAAGAACAACTACAAATTTGTTGTACCTAAGAAAAGTAAGTATGTATCACTATAGCCAAATAATACCAGAGCCATTTGCAACAACTTGACTTTGGCAAGGTCTTGTTATCTTTGATGAAAAACACTCTGATCACAACTCTTATTACAGCCTCATATCACTAGGAAGCCGGCATCATTTATTCATATGGCTGTGTTGGACACGGAGTCAGCCTTGGAGCACGTAGCTTATAAAAATAAGCTGTCATTCTTCAATGGCAGCATAGTCTCTCTCTCTCTCTCATGCACACACACACACAGAGACCTGCCACACACTTGTTTTATTCAGCTTAAATGAACAGTGAGATTCACTCATAGGTTTGTTTGTGTTTACCTGTAATTTACATTAAGACATAGCAAGATGAGTGCCATTTATTTTTTGCACCAGATCTCTTCAAAAGGATGTACATATTTGGAATTAGGTCTCGCTACGCTAATAGTCACCAAATAGACCAAACCAGCTCTCACCTCACATGGAAGCACTTTTTGTTTGTTTGTTTGTTCTAGAAGACCCCACCTAATTCTATTCAAATTTTTGTAAAAACATTCTGTGTCATTATTAAGCATTTCTTTTTCATCACACTGATTAGGGTGGATACAAACTTAGTCATATTGAAAATAGATCCATTAAAATTCATGGAATTTATATTAAAGTAGCAATGATTAACCTAAATTTCATTGATATCAATGGATCTACTCTAAGGCCCTTTCCGCAGCTTACCTGTTTCCAGCGCTGGGGTGCGGGGATCGTGCAAGCAACCTCTAGTGAGAGGCTCTTGTGTCCCGGTTCCTTCAGCTCTGCAGCTGCTGCCTGCTCAAGCGAGAGCCCCTCCTCTTCCTTCCGCAGTGCAGCCTGGGAGTTTCCCAGGCTGCGCTGGGGCAGGAAGTGTGAGCACCGTGGCTCTGGAAAGCTGCATGCACGGCAAGTGCGTGCAGGGCCTTGGAGCGATGCGCGATTGCACACCATTTTCAGCTCACAGCTGAAAATGAAAAAGTGCACGATCAGCGCCTGCCAGACTCTGGAGCATTGCGCAATTGTGAGTGCATCGTGTGGATTGCTCCTCACAATTGGGCAATGCTCCAGGGACCCTTTCGCATGGCAGATGCCATGCAAAAAGGGCCTAAGTGTGACTGAATTTGGATCCTACCTAGTAGATTTAAAATGCATTACATTTTTTGTTGTTGCGCACCTTCAAGTCATTTCCTACTTAAGGCGAAACTATCACAGGGTTTTCTGGGGGCTGAGAGTGTGTGACACGCCCAATGTCACCCAGTGGGTTTCCATGGCCAAGTAGAGAATCGAATCCTGGTCTCAACATCATAGTCCCATGCTCAAAACATTACACCATGGCTCCACTGTCCAAAAAAAAAAAAAAAAGCCCAGCAACACAGCTATAGTAAGTCATGTAAAAACAAAACAAAAAACAATGAATACCTCCTTGTGCACACTGTTTAAAGACATTCAAGACACCTGCCTGCCTGCCACTTATCCACTTTCCAAAATATTAGTTTACATTTAACAACTTTCACAGAGAAGCCTACACTTTTCACGAATAAGAAGTCATTCACACAGTATTATATCTTTATTTTAGTGTTTATTGTTTCCTTCTGTTGATCAGTCCTCTGTTAAAAGCCTGATAATAATTTTTTAATTTCTGTTTTTTAAAACCGCATATAGATATAATTAACAAAATACTTATTAACATAAAACTGTATCCACCAACCCGTCTTTGTTACTTGTCCAAATATGGTCTGTCTTTTTCAGCATATTTGTAGGGTGCTTCATATGTTATCAGAAAGGGCTTTATATGTGCACCATGGGCTAATCACATACATCCATAAACTCAGAATGCAATATTGTGCTTGAAAACAAACGATAAACATGAATTCGGGGACCTAAACTGATCTCAGTTTATGACAGCTTGTTGATTACATATGTCAGAGACATATTATTTTCAAATTTTATAGAAAATCAGTGGTTGACTCACACTGGAAATTCACCATTTTCATGACCATAGGAAATTAATATATATACAAAACCTTCTACAAAAACTATGTCAGGATAATGTTGCAAAGTTCATTATAATTCAAATAATGTTGTTATTGGCTCAAACTTGAAAATGTGAACTAGGAACAAATTGAAAACATCTTTTTGACTCTCCCATATGGAAATAACTGTTGCCAACAAAAATGCCATAGGGCTGAACATGACTTTATAAATTAAATTCATTAAAACATTTGGGCTTTGTGTGTGTGTGTTTCATTTCTCAAGGAAAGTTTTAATATGCTTGAATATTTTATCTTTACAAAGCAAAGATAATAAAATCAGAATATTTATAAAGGATAGCATTTCAGTGTTCAGCTGAAAATGCATCTCCACTACATAATGTTGTATAGGCTGAACTTTGCACAGATACTAAAAGGCTACTTCAAAAATACTACAATGCTGAACGTACTGTTGAACACGGAGAGTCAAACACTGTCCTAGACAGTAGGACAATTTTAATGAAAGTTACATACATTTTCAATTTCCTATATATGGAGTTACAATTAAGATTGTTCTAAAGCAGCACTCCAACAAATTTCATAAGGCTGTTTACAGGGGTGGTAATGGCAGGTGTTCTACAAATAGGCATACAGTGTTCTCCCAACCCATTTTATTGATTCCCTCCCAGTTTTTATATATTATTTTTGCAAAGTTCACAAACACTACAGTCCTTGAAAGTTTGAACTGTGTCAGACACTCTGCCTTCTGAAAATACAATTAGCATAACTTTCAGGAGAATTGATAAGTGACAATTTCTGTAATGCATGTATATGAGATATTTTCAGGAATTGTATGAGCACGGAAGGAGTACAAAAGACAAGAAAAGAAAAAGATGTTAAAGCTTCACATTTGTTACAAAGTTGCTGCAACTCTGATCACATCTATCAGATGTTTATCATAAACTATGAGGAATATATGAAGCTGCAAAAATGGGAGGACAAGCTAGTATGTCTACTGAGTAACTTAAATAGCAGCATTTTGACAGAACTAATTCAGCCATCAGGGCTGGGTTGAATCACAATAGACTCCCAATTACAGTTTCTGGCTGGAACTCGTACAATCTACCTAGCTTCTTTAACCACCTTAGTTAAGTAACATCTTCCAGCCCAAGCCCCCTCGTCTTCACTTCCAGGTAGCAGCTGCTGTGATCAACAGGGATCAGTTTCTTTGTTGACTGATGTTTCCACCCCACCCTCCATGGGCAATCTCCAGTGTAACAGCCAGAAAAAGGGCCCCTTTCACAATTCCCCCTTGCACCAGAGATTGCTTGTGTGAGAAGAGGTAGAAACAGGAGCCAGCTGTCTTCTGATCAACAAAGGAACAGACACACATGGATCACAGCACCTGCTGCCAGTGACGATGGGGAACTTTCACAATCACTAAGTATACTATAAGCTAACAAACTTATAGGGATCATGAATATGAACCAGTCACAAATGCATAACTCTAGGTTAATGCATTCATAACTGTATTAGTGAATTCCAGTCTCTGAGCGCATCCATTAAAATCTACACTAGTCATGATCAACTAACAGAAGGCCTATTGACCATCACTCTCCCAACTTTGTGTCTTTTTGAACAAGTGACAATGCAATTTTGCATACTTTAAAATAAAATGTACGTAAAATAAGGGATAAAATTCAACAGCATATTTCATAACTCCAGTATCATTTTGATGGCAAAGGGACTAGATGGCATTTGTCCCTTGATATAAAAATATATATGCAAATTAAAAAAAATTTGGTAAAGAAACATATGCCTGACACAGCGCTGTTCAATATAAAGTCCATAAAACGTGATGATTCAAGTTATATTTTTTGCTGCCAAATGAATGCAACAACTCCATGAGGATTGTTGATGAAATGTTATTAAAGAAAGAACAGTAAGAGTAGGATTACAGACAAAATCAGCTGCAGATATAAAAGAAGTCAGAGACTTACAAAGAACCCTAACGGTCCTGGTTCTGGGATAAATACCATCAGTGGGCCCAGTATTTCCAACTTAGCTGAACTCTGAAATAAAAAGTTAGAACATGTCCCAGGAGAGGCCTGCAATAGGAAACGGGATTCTAGGGAATGTAGAATTGTGAACACTTTACAAAATTACTTTTTGGGGGTGGGGACAACAACTTCCCAAATTCCATAGTCATGGCCATTATGACAGAAATTCTGGAAGTTGTAGTTCAAAAATGTAACTTTCCTAGGCTCTGAAAGAATGCACTCACTTTCTGCAGAGCTCTGGCAGAAGTCAGAAACTATGCCAAGTCAAATCAAATCAAACTTTATTTACGGTCCATAGAACCAGGATAGCCAACCATCCAATGGTACAGTATAGAGAAAATATACCAACTAAAATAGGATATAAATATATAAGCAGGATAGATGATTGGTCATAAAAGCATAAAATAGGACATAAATGCATAAAATAGTATAAAATAGTATAAAAATACTGAAGTAAACTAAAATCATAGACAATATGGATTATTATATAAAATATAAACAGGCATTCATTAATTCCACCTCATTAAAACAATAGAATTGGATTGATCTTAAAGTGCGTTGTCAGTATCCTGACATAGTTTGTACTATATTGCAACCTAATTATTAATAAAGACAAAACACGGGGCATAAGGTTTACTTACTTCATAACAGAGACCACTACTCCAGCAAATAGTAAGCTATGCCACATGAACAGCTATGTTGGACTGTGGATGTGTCATGAGTTCCACTACTCATTTATATGATTGTATTATAACTTCTGAAAGTCAGCCACAGGTCAAGAGACGTCGCTGTGTCTACCCACCAACTTGCCAGGATAGATTGCCACCACCCCGTCTGATGGTGCACTCAGCTTGGGCCAGGAAAACTCCAAATTTTATCAGACGTTCACAGACAAAAAGGGGCAAAACTCTGCACCCTATGTTGTCAGAGTCCAGGCCAGAAACCAGTAAATAGCAGCAAGTAAACCACAGGGTCAAGAACTGGATGCCAATACTAGGAATGTAAAGAATCAATTCTTCCATGTCCACATATGATATAAGCAATTTCCACAGGTTTTTTTTTCCTCCAGATCGAAAAAGTGAATATTTCTGAACAGTTATTGCCTGGCATTTGCATATCTCTAAGCATTTCAGGAAATTATTTTCACAAATGTAGAAGTTGTGACAGGAACTGTGTGAAAATCATGGTTTGTGTGAGACACCCATCATCTTTTTGCACAAAAAAAAACAAAACAAAACAAAACAAACAAAACTGTTTCCAGACAGCCACATGGTTTTTTGTGCAAAAAAAAAAAAAAAGCACTTCTCTGTAAAACATAAAAACATGTTTTTCAGCACAAATGGCACTATTCTCACACAAAACCCCTACAAGTATTACTGCAAAGAACAATTTCTCAAAATGTCTTGAGATCTCCAAATACCAGGTAAAAACAGTAGAAAATTCTCACCATTATGTTATTCTTCTCAATTAGGTTTCCTGAACTTGAGGAAACCCATTTTTCAGATACTGAGGCTGCCTGAAATAAGCACACACAGAACTTACAGTGAGTGGGCTTGCTTCCAAAGGGAAAGGGGAATAAGAGAATATCAGAAGTACAGAATAACAGGATTAACAGTGAAAATAGGCACATAACACACCAAATGGTACATACCAATAACATTGACCTCAAAGGACATAGCAGGAGCAAGTAAAATACTATAAAATGCCACAGAATCATAGAGTTGGAAGAGACCACAGGGACTATCCAGTCCCAACCCCCTGCCATGCAGGAATCCACATCAAAGCACTCCTGACAGATGGCCATCCAGCCTCTGCTTAAAAACCTCCATGGAAACTTGCAAGATAAGGTGAGGTACAGTGAAGGTTTCAGAGCCAACATTTTATCATCTTTATCCATAGCCTTCCAGAAAGTTCCAATTATCCAAACATATGGGAAATAAACCAGAACTTTCTAGCATTTGGCTCACATCATCATCATCATCATCATCACCATCATCATCATCATCATCTCCACTGAGTTTACTGTGCTAGCCCAAGGCCACAACAAATACATTTCAAAATATACCAAAGTACAGAAAGCATACAAAACACAAAAGAAATGGTATTACAGACGGTAACAGATAATGTTGCAGACAAGAATATAAGAAAATTTCAATATCAGGTACGACAGACTCAAATTAATCTTATCAATCTCCAAAACAATTTCTAGCAACTTATCTAATTCTCTTGTTCTAATCTTTTCTTTTTTTTTTTGCAGCCAAAGCAAAAAGAACCACTTCATGTGTCACATTGCCATTGATATTGCTCCTCCACCCCCCAAAGTTGAATAAATTCCACAAGATTATGCCTACTTCCCTGGGTCAGCAAGGATTTCAAAAACACAAGGGACAGATTAACATATAGTGAATAATGTCTTCCACTTGACATTGGCCACAAAAACATAATCTGTTTTCAAATGGCATCTTGTTAAAGCATCCATCCAGAACTGCAGTTCTCAGATCAATTAAATCAGTTTGTTAGGAAAACTGGCATTCATTTAGTCTGATAATTAGTGTAAAATGTTCTGTTCATTTTCAAGAAAGAAAACTATGGAAAAATGTAGAGATCTTGAATAATTGTAAGTGCCTTCTAGAATGTATTCAGACTAGCCAGTCCCTTAATTGCCTCTTATTCGAGGCAGAGTTCAACTCACTGAAGTATTAGCTATGTAGAAACTTTTGCAAATTTGGCTTCCGATCGTGATTATAGCTCATTTCCATGTAACACAATGCTAGAAGATGTTCATTCGATAGAACGGTCATTTGTTTAAAGTGTTTGAATTGAGCATAGTATACTCTTTTCTTAATCGATGGCCAAACAGATTCTGAACACAGCAGAACTTCAGGCATTCCAGATGGAAGAGCATAAAGTTTCAGAAGAATTTATTTTGTGTGGTTTCTGAGCCTCCACTAGCCCTACTATCAAACTCACAAATTTTAGCACTGTAAATCACTTGAGCAATCACTTTACAACTAGAAGTGTGGGTTTAATTAATCGTATTTCCTTTGTTATAATGAACCTTTATCAGTGTCCCTATAGCTTTCTCTGCTTTAGCAAATGAGCTAGTTTGTTCTATGACACGTTGATACAAAATCCCTTTGTACCTTGGGTATGTTTACAATATACATTAAATGCCTCCCAAAGGCCCAAGTGCAAAAGCATTTGGCATACATGCTGACTTCCGCCTGACACAGCCAAAGCCAGTTCATTTAATTAACAAGGGCCAGTGTGTTGCCTTTGAAATTCCAGATTACTCATATTGCAAGGGTTTGGTACATGAACTCATGGAGGGTGCCTGCTCTTGAGCATTTCAGCTTCCAGGTCAAAATCTGAGACCTAAAGATGGCCCCTGATGATCTCACAAGGAACAGGCTTGGTAATGTGCTTAATCATGAAACACTGAACACCGGTCACAGTTGCCCAAATCATGTCATTCAAATAAAAGAAAAACATATCTAACAAATGAGATAATATTTCAGAGTGCTGTCATAGGTAATAGACCCTAGTGATGTTACAGGGGCAGGCCCTGATATTGGTCATTATGCATTGAACATCAAAATACACTTGCTTAGAGATGTCATTCAAACCAAAAAAACCCCACCAAGTCTAACAAATAAACTTTCTCTGGAAATCTCAAACTCTGCATTGAGCAGAATTTTTTTTTTCTCCAGTTCTGTTTTTAATATCTTTGCAAGCACTGCTTTTAACACAACAAAGTTGTAAAATCAAAGAGAAATTTCCAAACATCAATAAAGTTTTCCACACTCTACTTGATGGGTTACTCTCATCAACCCAGTGCCCTGACTTGGCCACTGTTTTTTTTCTTTTTTGGTAATCAGATTGCTGAATATTCCCCTACCCTCCCAAAAATAATAAAAATCGCAATGCTACTAATACTCACCAAACATTTTGGGACAGACAGTAATAATGATGAAGACAATAATAGTAATATCAATGGACCATACAAGAATACAAGGACACAAGGATTTGAAAATCCTGAACTTATTCCATTAGAAAAGGTACCTGCTAGGTACAAACGGAACTGCTAAAAACTTCTAGAAGCAATCAGATCGAGATAGAAAGAACAATAAAATCCTTAAGATGTTTCAACTGCACTGAGAGGTCTGATTTCAATACCAACTAGAAACATATACTTGTGTTTTGAAACACAAGTATTTACAAGAGAAGACTGCCAAGTTCCATCACTGTGATGTTTCAAAAATAACATTTCATTCTGCTGTGATTTTCTTGTAAAAAGAATTATGGAACAATAGATTTGCTGCCTTATCCATGTGTGTGTGTGCGCGCGCGCGCGCGCGCGCGTGCACATGCACAGAGATTACGATTGCTGTTTTATGCTGGTTTGGACCAAATCACTTGATCATGATTAGGTGAAAACATGAAATCCTGTATAAAGGTTATAGGTAATGCAATAAATGTATGGTGTGACAATAATATATTTTGTATATGGGATGTTTTGCAAACTGTTTTGGAAAGGAAAATAGGTACTTTCAGTTAGAATGACACTGAAAGCCCTCTCTATATGTAGCCCTTCTACTTCCATGGAGTAGGAATCACTTTTGATGACTCTGCTGTAGACAAATCCTGGTTTTGGAAGAGCAGACCATCAGTGTTTGTTTCAATAGATTACTAAACTGATTTGTCATCACTTTGCTCTAAGAACTCTACTTAAGACTTTCCCCTTAACCTCCTCCCATTTTCCTTCTTGCTGGCATTTTTCTTCTTCTACCATAGCCACCTTTCCCTTTACTTGCTTTTCTTCTCCATCTCCTTACAAAGTGATTGGGTCTTCTCCCTCCTTCTCTTTCTTTTACCATTTGAAGAATTTGGGGATCCTACAGAGGGATGAAGCCTAGCAGCCCACTGGAGAAAACAAATATTCCAAGACTGGCACCTGGAGACTGAAAGTGGTTAGTGTAGGCTATAGAAAGATTTTATGAACTGTAATTAATTAATCTATTTTAAAATCAAAATAACCAGAAGATACACAATCTTATGGCTGCTTTAATATTTGTGGCAACTATTATGTGTCTAGGTTGCATGGGCTTGGAGCCATGGCAAAGACAGATACACAGAGATACATATTCTCTTTTATTGTTATAAATAACCAATGAGAAATGTTTCATCAGTGGAAACAATCAACCTATAATTCTAGTTTAGGCCCTTACAAATGCTGTCATAGAAACAGTAGGAATCTTCATCACTAGGGTTACTGTATTTAAATGGAAAGGTTTCAGCAGACATTTGCAACATCAGTGCTGTACCAGTATTTATTTACAGATGAACAGAATGTTCTATGGATCATTTTGAGAATAAATTACTCTCATCACCCACCATATTTCTCTTAAACAGCTCGGTGTCATCAAACATCTTTCAGTTATTGCTCAAATACATATTTCCATTAAGTCAGTAGTCAATTAGGCAACTATGGACCTCCAGAGCATAGGAATGCAAATCCTGACTGGGTTTATCCTCATATGTTTAATGAGACAAAGCAAGGGGGGAAAAAAGCTCTCCCCACTCCAAGAATGTGAGACTTTGTAAATTCTGAAGACATTTTCTACATTTTAACAATTTTTCTGGAACACTTCAGAAAAAATATTCAAAATCTTTATTTTCAACATGACTGTCTTCTTTATTAATTTTAAAACCAGGAAGAATTCCACAGTCATTTAAAATCTAGTATCTCCATACTTTCTAAAGGGTCCTAAAAAAAATAACTAAATTCTCTGTAAGTGCCCTTGATTGAATCATTTATCTCTTTATCACCACATCTTTAATTTTCTCTTCTTGCCTTACCCCCCTATTAAGAACTTCTGAAGTCAATATAAAGAGTAATGGTGAAAGGGGATAATCTTGTCTAGTGTCTCTTTGTTTATCACGGGACTTGGTCATCTCTCCATTAACTAAAATCTCTGCCTTCTGTGAAGAGTATAGTCTTAATCCTTGTAATAAAGTTATGTCCAAAATGCATCTTTTAATACACGTCAGTCACGAATGATCAGTTCATGTTATGAAAAACCTTTTTTGCATCCAAAATCAAAACAAAAAGAGTCTCCACCATCTCTGCCACTGTTATAGTAGCATGAAGTTTCATTCTCTGGTTATCTGAAATCACTGGCAAATTATGTAAGTCCAAATATTTTTCAGCCTTCTCTGTCAATGTAAATAATCTTTTTTATCTTACCATTATCTGATGTCAGTACCTTGCCATCCTTAGTCTTCAAAATCAGTTTCTTCTCTCTGTCTTTCCTTTCCTTAGTTTATAGGCAAGCCATTTTATTTGCAACTCAAAACACTTTTGTTTAGCACATCTCATCTTTCTCTTGATTTCTTGACACATACTCAGAAATTTGTTTTAGTAATTTTTTAATTTTTTTCAAGAATGATGTTGGGTTCTTCCCTAACTGTGTTTTTTTTCATCTAGATCTCATCCAAAATACCTTGATTCTTGTGGTGTCTTTTCCTTTCTAAATTCTCTGTTCTGTTTATTAAAAAAACCTCCTCTCATATCTGCTTAACTAGTGTTCCAAACCACCCCAATATCAGTGCCTTTATTCAAATTACCTTCTAACAAATTTTAAAGCTGTTTTAGCTTTGTTTAGAATTTCTTCATTTCTTAAAAATGCCTCACTGAATCTCCAATTAAATTGACTGTGTCTATTTGCAAGAGTTAATGCTACTGGGTTATGATCTGAAAAGGTCTTAGAAAGTACTTCCATATTCTTAATTCTACTACTCAGTGATTTGGATATCAAAAACATATCAATTCTGGAAAAGGATTTATGTCTTTCTGTGGAACAGTATATTCTAGTGCATCTCCATATTTTGATCTCCAAGTATCCAATTGTTTCAAACTGTCCATCAAATCAAAAAAGGATTTTGGCAATTTCCCTTGATCTTGCCTTCTTTCTTTTTCAGACTATCAATTGAGGGATTAATTACACCATTACAATTCCCGAGAAAAATCCATCTTTCATATGAAAACTCTAAAACTTTCCCCAATAATTTTTTTTAAAATGTCTTTTTTTCAATAGGGCCATAAAGACTTGAAAAAAAAAATTTCAGCCCTTGAATTTATATCTTCAGTCTTCCATTGGAAGCTGCAAAAGCTACAAAAACTTTATCTGAGGCCATTTTTGGATTTACATAAATCACATCTGCTTTCTTCTTTTCTGTAGATGAAATTAATTCATTTACTAATTTAGAATTCATCAAATATTTATTATCTTTCTTCTTATATGTGTTTCTTGTAAACAAAGTCCAAATTCCGTCTTTCCAGATGGTGAAAAATCTTCTTTCTCTTGATAGACAAATTTGCCCCCTTATATTCCAAGATGCATATTGTAAATCAATTTTGAGGCCTTAACATCATCAGAGTTAGTATCCATATTGGCCTTAGCCTGTGAGTCTTTATCTTCTTCATGTCCACTACTCTCCTCTTTTCAGCTTTGGTCAGTTCAGGAGCCTTTTCTTTCTCCTTCACTCTCAAAGCTCTTCCCTTGAAGTCTTTTCCATATTTCTTCAAAAAGCCTTTAGCCTTTTGGATCACATTAAGATTGAATCTTCTCTATGATAAAGACCAACTCTCTCCAGTTTCTCCCACCTGAAAGGGATCCCTTGTTGCTTCAACTTGTTAGTCAAAAAGGCATATTCTCTCCTCTTTCTCAAAATTTGTACAGGAATGTCTTTAAAATTATGACTTCTTTTTCATTAATAAGGATTTTATTTAAATAATGCTGTCAGAGAACTCAATCTCTTGTCTTCTTACGCAGAAGGCAATCATATCTCTACGCAGATTTCTCTGTCATCCTCTCCCCACCCCAGAATTTAATCTGTACACTTTGTCCTATTTCCAAGAGGTCAGCCAAAACATCAATGATTCTTGCATATATATATCTCACTCCAATATCTCCAATATTCCTCTAAATCTGAGGCATCGCTTCTTTTCCTTAAGATCAAGTAAAACCATCATATCTAAGTTTTGTTCTTGATCCATAGATATTTTCTCAGTTGCTTCTTCCATTAGAAACCCACTGAAACTGCCTCCCTGGTATGGTGGACTCTGAGGATCATCCACACAGTCTGGTTTCCCAAACCTGGCACCTAGGGAACACAAAAGGTGTCCCTAGAAGTGCAGGTGGATCTGAGCAGACTAGGATGACACACAAATCCCACTGCACACCAGCAGCCACTTCTCAGACCTAGTCTCATCAAAGCAACTTTCTTAGCTTCTAACAATGCAAGATCATACATCTAAGGAAGCTGACAGAAACAACTAACTTCATCACTAATACCTCTGCAACTTTTATGTGAGTAAAAACATTTGCATTAACCTTTTTATTAACAATGAGACCAACACACTAGAACTGAGTTAATAACAAAGCCATGAGAGGCCCTGGCTCTAGGCCCTGACTCTAGTGGCTTTAAATCCCCCTTAATCCTTTTGATGAACTCTTTCCAAATTAAAAGGCTTAAAGTTGTTAACAGGCATTGACAGTGGGAAGCTTATTTACCTTATGCAGATAAGGGCAATGACACTGCTGCCAAGTGGAAAACAGGAAATGAACTGAATGTGAACTCAAGGCACCCTGAGTGTCACCTTCCTGGAGAGTGAGTGTTGAAGTGTGGCTAAAGAGAATTAAATGGAGAGATGCACTGATGTCTAGAGTTGGAGTGGAATAAATACAATAGAAAAAAAATTAAGTAACAAGTTTGATAGCTGTCAAAATGCTCAAAATGGACTGAGAAAACATATGCAACCAGCAAATGCGCAAAGTTCAAGAAGAGCATCAGTTGAACAATCTAAGGATGCTGATCTAAATCCAACTACTTTGGAAGAGATAAAATAAATGAGAGTACATGTGAATCAAATGACAGCAGAGTGGACATGAATCAAATGAGAAAAGGTTTTAAATAAGATTTGAAGGGTGAACTCAAGGTTGAACTTAAAGATATAAAATAATCTTTGACTCAGATAACAACAAAGATCAAACAGATGAATGAAAAAATGGAGGTACTGGAAGATAAGACACACAGAATAGTAAGATGTTCAAAATCTAAAGATGTGATCGGTGCTACCAGGTGGCATGGACTAATAAAATAAGTACTACTGGTTGGGTAGTTTGTGTTTTTGTGATCAGCTAGTTTGATTTTTTAATGCTTGTGCTGTGTGTGCATGCACTTAGCTTCATAAATAGAATATCCACTTATTTTGCAGGGTTTTTTTCCCAAAAGACGTGGAAGAAAAAATTAAAAAGACTGCTCAACATTTTAATTTCATGCAAGATGTGAGCTCTCACAAGAGGAGTGTGAGCAAATCCTCAACAGACTGCTTTGCCACAATGAGATGCTCTGCCCTGACCAAAATGTTAGCAACTTTTGTCAGATCTCCATCCCAGCTACATTGGTTAGGGCTGCTGGAAGTAAAATTCCAGCAACATCTAAAATATCTCAGTTGTCCTTTCCCAATTAAGCCAAATATTTAACCTTACCTTGCAGATGACACTGGCACTCCATTTTCCCAAGTGATTGAAAGAAACTGGAATTTGTCAAGTAAATGCCTAGCTCCAGTTTGCATTTGAGGAAGTGTCAGCATCTCACATACATTTTCTTAAATATTTATCTAAGTGGCTGTAAGTAACAAAGGAGGAAAAGTCCTTTGTGGATCACTACCACTAGATACATCACAAACATGCCTTTTCATTCTACAATGTATCAAAATATTTTTTTTAAAAAACATCCTTGGTCATCATGGTGGGTGAACTATACTGGGGGTTGGACAGGGGGAGTGAATCTCTATCGCTCCTCTTGGATCTTTCAATGCTGGTTGTACCATCAACCATGATCACTTTCCGGTCGCCTGGCTGATACAGGACTTGGGGGCATTGCTTTGCAATGGTACTGGTCTTTCTTGGCTGAATGATCCCAGAAAATGGTTTTGGGGGACTGTTCTTCAGGGGTTAATACTGTCCCTTATGCTTTTCAACATCTACTTGAAGTGGTCTTTTGGTGCTTTGGGGTTGGATGCCATCAGTTCTTTTGCTCCTTTACAACTGATGCCAAGAAAGCTGTGGAAGTACTGATCATTGTCTGGATGCAGTAAAGGCATGGATGCATGTGAAAAGACTTAGGTTTAATCCAGACAAGACAGAAGTTCCACTGGTCAATAGGAAAACCAACCTGGGATTGGGATCACAGCCTGTTTTCAATGGGGTGGCTCTGCCTTTAAAAGATCAGGTTTATAGCATGGAGGTGCTTTTGGACCCAGCAGTCAAGTTACTGCAGCAGTCAGGAAAGCCTTTGCCCAGCTTCAGCTGGTATACCAGCAGCACCTTTTCTTGAGAGAGGCAGATCTGACCACAGTGGTTCATACTTTAGCTACCTCTCAATCAGACTACTGTAATGTGTTCTATGTGGGGCTGCCATTGAAAAACATTCAGAAGCTGCAGCTAGTGCAAAATCCAGTACTCAGACTGGTGTCAGGTTTGCATTTTAGAGACCATATAACACTGATCCTGCAACACTGATATCCAATTTGCTTCCAAGCTCAATTCAAGGCGCTAATGTTCACCTACAGAGTCCTACAAAAAAAAAAAAAAAAAAAAAAAATTGGGGCTGGGATATCTGAAAGACCACTTCCTCTGATATGAGCCTGCCAGAAATTTGAGATCTTCAGGAGAGATCCTGTTACGTGTGCCAACTTCTTGTGAAGTTAGGTTGGTGGGTATACTTAACAGGGCTTTCTCTGAAGCAACACCTTGACTGTGGAACTCCCTATTCAAGGAAGTTAGCCTGGCTGCATTTCTTTTAAGCTTCTAGTGGGCAGCCAAAACAGTAGTGTTGCACATGGCATTCAATGTTTCAAACTGCTGTTTTAACTGTTTCAAAACTGGATTCTAGGATTGTTTTTGGATTACTTTTAGGAATTTTTAAAGAGTATTCTAATATGTTTTAAAATGTTTTTATTTTTATATTGTTTTAATTGGCTTATATTTGTTCATCTCCTGCTGTGGGCAGGGAGGCGACACAGAAAAAATATGAATACATTACCGTGTAATTAAACAGCAGTCGTGTATTATGCTGTCCTCCATAAACATGCTTCTTTCATCATCCGTTTCAATCAGGCGGCCATCATGGTACCAATACACTTGTGTAGTATTATCGAGGTATGTTGCTGTACATTGAAATGGCAAGCGGTCACCCTGAAAAACCACCTGTCTCTGTGATGGTATCAATTCAAAAAGGGGAAGTTCCAGAGGTCCAGCTGTAGAAGGGAAGTATAAAGAAAAGCATTTATTGACCCCTTGTGTAAATAATAGTACAGTTTCTCCTTTAAAAAAAGAGCATCTGAAGGATTGAATCAAGCAAATATTATCACAAACAGGTTCCTTGCTTTACAGTAGAACCCTATCCATGGCTACTCACTTAGAAGAGCTTGAGTTTAATGGGGCCTATCAGCATAGTGTAGTGATTTGAGGATTGGGCTACAAGTCTGGAGACCAAGGTTTAATTGCCCGCTCAGCCATGGAAATCCACTGGGTGACCTTGGTCATGTCACACACTCTCAGCCCCAGAAAACCCTGTGATAGTTTCACCTTAAGGTCACCTAAGTTGGAAACAATTTGAAAGCACACAACAACAGCAATTCCCAGATAAATGTGCACAGGATCGCAGTCAATACTAATATGGTTTAATGGAATGCCAATAAATGGAATTGTTTTACATATACAGATTACATCTACCCAATTTCCAGCACCTCATTTTTCTTCATCATTCATTGATCTTCAAGAAGAATTCTGCTCAGGATACCATGAACAGAGTTGCCAAGTGGCTAGAAGTGTTCTTAAGCCACTTTGGTGACCGCTTGTGCCTGGATCCACAGTGCAATGTGAGAGACCCTCGTCCCCTCCTCTAAGTTCTGAAAGCACTCCTTTAAAACTTTAAGAAGTATGGATATGACTTGAAGAACAAAGATGAGGCAGACCTGCACACTGCCCCATCTCTTGGCCACACCATCACATATTCAAGAGAAGCTGGGAGATTTATGTTTTTAAACACGTTTATTTAAAAGCAGCTTTGAGCCTTCTGAGTTCCTAAAAGTTTTAGGAACTGGACCAGTGCCACTGACTAAAATAAAACGATAATTTTCTCCTTTAAAACCTGACTGAAATACCACATGAAAATCTTGTCAGATGCAAATTAATCAAGCAACATAAAATAAATGTGGCAAAATTCAGGCTATTAAGCTCTGTTGCATTTTCTAATTAAACCATAATTTCACTCACTTTGACCAGAGTTCTCTTTTATTTTAAGCACCAGGTACAAAATATGGTTGAAAATAGGATGTTTCAAAGATTCACTGTGTCCATATATTCCATCTGTAACAGCCTCTTATTCCAACAGATATTAATTTCATATTTTTGATATATGTGCTTCATGTGTTTTTTATGTGTGGGGCATTTGTATGTGTTGAATATGATCCCAAATGGAGAAAACTACATTATATATTCAGATCTCCAACCTTTTTTCAACAGTGTTGTAGAATTTCTAGACTGTTGTTCTAGGTGGGCATTCACCTAAAATGGCTCCCATTATGGGTGTGGTAAGTCATAAACCGTCTGCTTCCCAAATTGATGCAGTTAAAAGAAAAGTAATTGAGCTCTAAAACCCAAAACAATTCTTTTGAACCTTTTTCTGATCCATTCCACATTTCATAGACGGCAAGGTCATGAAGTTCAAGAAAAAAAAATAACTTCCTCAAGAAACTGAGTGCAAGATAAGAGGGGGTATCTCATTGGCAAAAACCAGATAACATATTGGATCACATAAAGCACCCTAAAATACATATTCTACAGAAGGTAAACTGAGGATGTTTAGAGAAACAGACACGGGTAAAACATCCCTAAATAAAATAATCCAAGAGAAATACAGTGCTTCAGGCAAGGCCAATGAGCAATCAGCAGCGAGACTATGGTAGGGTCTGAGGAGAACACTGCCTCTCATTGCTTGAAGGACTAACTGCAGAACACTTTACAATCCGAGTTCTGCTGATTCTGAACGTCTGTCTGATTCCTCTGGAGGCATTCTTTGTATAGAATCCAATACCATGACAATGGATATACTAGAAAGCAAAAGTATGTTAAATACTTATGGTGAAGAAGAGTTTGGGAAAGCTAACATTTTGACAATGGCCATTTCTGCACTAGACTGTTACAGTGCTTTTATTCCATTTTCAACATCCTATGGAATCCTGGGGGTTCCTTTTGAGGCCCCTCCCTAAACTGCAAACTCCAGGATTCCATGAGATGTTGGAAGTGGAATAATAGCACTATAACAATCTGGTGTGGAAATGATCAACAGCTCCCAGAATCCCCAACCATCACTTCACACTACCTGAGTGTGATGGGACCTGTGGCTGAACACATTTAGAAGGCAAAAGCTTACAGGGAGGCTGTAAATCTATCACTCATAACAAAAATGCTTTTAAACTAAAAATAAGATGGTTTTAACAAGAAGTGGTTTTTTTTCCAGTTTCCAAATAGCTTGAAGGATTGGCTTGTTTGTTTAAAACAAGCAAAGAGGCAGCTTGTACTTTAAAAATGCATCTTCTGCACTAGCATAATAAAGCACATATATGTTGCTTTTCATTCCCTAATACAGGATCTGATGAGATAAAATCCATGTCCATAAGGCGCATGTACTTGTTTAATCATGTAGTCAGTCTGACCATTTTTCATTTCATTCTGTAAGCTAAGCCATTTCTATGATTACTGATAAAACACCACAGAAAGTAAAACGTCTATACTTTGGAATTTTAGTTGTCAAGAGAAGGACACTCTCTTCTTACATGTCAAAGTCAGCATTTCACCATGATTAACACATGAAGCAGCCTAACATAGTATCAGGTGTCCTATAATATCCTATTGCAAAAGCTGCAAATGTTGCATCACAAACTATCAAAGAAAAGAATGTATTTTTCCTAGAAGAGAAAATACCTTGCTTCTCCTAGAGAAAACCATCTTTAGCAAAAAAGATTAGAATGTATAACTGCATTAGATAATAATCAAACAGTATGTCATACATCACTTTCTTCCTTCCTTCACCCTTCCTTTTCTTTTTATACCTGGGTAGAAAAACAACTATCACAATATCAGAAGCACGCATATGCACACACACACGTACATTGTTATATTTCCAAGTAACAATAGCTTTTGCAGAGCAAGAATGAGTACTGTGACAAAGTTTTTTAAATTTTATTCAAATCATTTCTGACTTATCATGATTCTATGGTGACTCTATCATGGAGTTTTCCTTGGCAAGATTTGTTCTGAGGGGGTTTGCCTTTGCCTTCCTCTGAGTCTGAGAGAGTGTGACTTTCCCAAGGTCACCCAGTGGGGTTCCATGGCTGAGAAGGACTCGAACACTGGTCTTCAGAATTGTAGTCCAATATTCTAACCACTATACCACACTGGTTCTATTGTGGCAATGTACAGAAAAGCAATTGTCAGCCACATTTACGTGCACTGTAATAACTCCAGAAGTATTTACACACATGTTGCTATGTGCCTTCAACTCAACTCTGACTTATGGCCAACTGATCATAGAATTTTCTTGGCAGGATTTAGTCAGATGAGGTTTGCTGTTTCTAGGTCACCCAGTAAGTTTCCACGGCTGGGTATCAATTCAAATCCTGGTCCCCCAGAGTCCTAGTTCAACACTCAAACCATTATATACCACGTTGGCTCTGCATATATACACACACACACACACATACCCTAAAAAATGGCCATGCTGACTCAGACAGAATGACTAACCCCCAAGCTTTGCATTTTTAATTTTGTAAGGATAATGAAAATATTTATTCATTTTCTTGCTCCTCTGGATAGGTACATTATTTATCCTTGCTTGCTCTGCTTACAAAGGAAATGCTTAATGTTCTTGTTCAAGCTACAATGAAAACACCTGGTCATTTTATCAGAGATAAAGGAAGGAGTGGATTTTTGTTTAACTCAATAATGAACAGGCAACTTTTTATGTCAGTTTAAAGGGCCAAGGGTTAAAAGAATTTAATTTTAGCTGCTGAGAGCAAGGAAAATGATCCATTGTACAAATTTATACATGTTTCTTCTAATATTTACCTGCATTTATAGTCAAGAAATGAAAAACTCTCTCTATAGAAAGACAGAGTTGTGTATAGTTTATATGTGTGTGTTTACCTGTGTGCATGCGCACACATAAAGATTTATATCTATAGCCTTATTTATGCGCTTACTTGAACATTCACAGGGCTAAACTTCCACAGTAACACAGAAGGGAGTCAGACATTCATGCATTGTCCCAAACTGAACTATACCGATTGACTCCTCTGTCTATCTTCTCAGTATAACTCACCAGCAGGATTCCTTAAGCCAAACAGTTAAAGAGGTATCAAACTGATACAACTCTATAGTGAAGATACTCCTTCTACTGTCCTGCACTGTTATATGGTGTTTTCTATGACTTTCAATTACTACATGAAACTGATGAGGGTAGAGTGGGGTATGGTGGAGGTAAATCTCAGATTTTAATTCTCTTGCCGTTCTTTTTTTCTTCTTATTTATGAGGAAGATAAGGAAGACATTAAATCTTTCTGAGATTTAAAGTAATGTGCTACATACAGAAAAAAGACAGCCAAACTAGCTCAGCCATAATATGTATTTTACTTATTAAGCTACAAATCTAACAGTTGTATTTCTGACACAGGTATCCATTACTAGGAGATTCTGAAGTAACAAATGATTTAAAACTGCAAATTTAAAATTGATTTAAAATTGCAGCTCAGCTTGTGTGGTACTTTCCATCCAGGAATTTGAGATCTACAGGCAAAAGATTATTGTCTGTTCCACCAACGTGTACAGCTCTGTCAAGGCTGTGAGCCTTTCAATATCTGGCCCCACATTTGTGGAATGGTTTTCCTTTGGACCTCCGGATGGAGAAGGATCACATCTGTTTTAGTAGATGGTTGAAGACGTTCCTCTTTGACTCACCATCTTAAGCCACTGAGTTGTGTTTAAGGTGCTGAGATGGGTAGCGACTGGTGGGGTGTTGGGGGTTTCATTCCATGTATTGTTGTTTTGCTTTATTGTCTTTGTCCCTGATTGTATATGTTGATATTCCACCCTTTAGTGTAATGTTGTTGTTGTTGTTGTTATACACATGGGCTTTTAAATAATTTTACTTCTTTTGTCCCCAAATTTTTCTTTAACTGTAAAGACTCTAGAATAGAGGTAGGTACTCTAGGGTTATAATGCAGTCAGCACAGAGTGGCGTAACAATGTGCTTCACTGGCTTTCAGTCCATTTTCTGAAGCCATTTCCACACTAGACTTTTACAGTGCTATGATTCCACTTGAAACATCCTATGGAATCCTGGGGTTTGCAGCCGGCCGCTCCCGAAACTGCAAACCCCAGGATTCCATAGGATGTTTCAAGTGGAATCATAGCGCTGTAAAAGTCTAGTGTGGAAATGTCCTGAGTCTGGTTCAAAGCACTAGTAAGCCCTAAATGTCCTGGGACCAGGGATGGAATATTTGAATTTTTGCCATTATTTGTTTCCTGGTTAAAAAAGCAATTTCTCAAGATTTGGGAAATCCAGTTTGGGAAGAATGACACAGTGACAAGAATTTTGCACATTTTTCACTCAGTATTTGTGCATCTTGAAGTTTTTAAAGGAAATTATTCTATGTTGAAAATTGTCTCCCCCCCCCCCCCGTTCTTTGTGCAATAAACACTGTTTCCAGACAAACAGAAGATAGCAGCAGAGGAATCTCAAGGTACGTGCCCTGGGCACCAATGCTCAGGGGGTGCAAAAAGCTTTACCCCCCCCCCGAACTTCCACCTGGGCTTGGCCTACCACTGCCCCTGCCAGGGCCTTCTTCAGCCCAGGGCAGCAGCTGTGGGAGAAGCAGCACCTAGACATACAATTTCCACACTTGCCCTAGGCGCTGTTGAACCCAGATATGCCAATGGATAGCTGTGTTCTGCACAAAAGCCACCCACTCTGTACAAAACTTGTGACATTTCGTAAGGCAACACTATTGTCTCCTGCACAAGATTTTTTTTTTTTTTGCAAGCTTTTTAGTACAAGATTATTGGTTCTTCTCCACACCTCAAGAAAACAGCAATATTGCACAAAACTCCACATGGCTATTTTTCATACAAGATTGTTCCTTTATTTTTCTTTTTTCTCTCTCTTTTTTTTTGTGGTATACATTTTTTATGCAAGATTTTTTTCCCCATGGTTGTTTGCTATTTTATGAACCATTGCTATTCTATGAACAATCTTACAAACAAACAAACAACTATCTGGAATTTTTTTTCAAGCAGAGCCCCACAATTTTCTCACAAAAAAATCCATATGCGTTTCGGAACAGAATAAATTAAGTAATACTTCACAGTGGGTGAATGTCAGCCAAGACCTGCACACAGGTTGTTTTTTTTTCTGTAGTAGGCAGAAAACTTGAAATTATTCACCTTCATTTGTAGCAATGAAACAGTCAAATATTTACATCCGTGCTTTGGACAAGGATATGTGAAGGGTTCCCTCTACATACATGACCCCTTCTTGCTGCTTACGTTATCAGCGGTGTTCCCATGTTATGTCTCACCGCAAAAGAGTTGTGATTAGCAAGGACAATGGGAAGAGGAATGTACCAGTTTAACAGGTTATGAAACTTTCTATTCTGGGATATCTAGTCTTTTCCTACTGAGAGCCACCAAATTAATCAGCTGTTATTCCAACATTCTGGCCTTTATATCTTGGCTAATTAAAAATGGATTTTCTATGTGTTATTTCAAATTTGATGGTTCTTACCATTACTTTCCACACCTTGTAAATCAGAGAGAAAGATGTGGTAGAAATTATTGTGTAACTAATTTTTACTGTGATATTATTGTGTAACTCAAGTAAACAATTTAATAGCTTCAGTAAGTAAGTATGTAAATAGATTATAGTTGGAATAAATCAATGGACAAACCTAGTTTTAATGGGCAAAATAATGTATCAGTCTCTCTGTCTTTTCTGAACACAAGTAAGTAAATCAAAAAGTCGTACTGTAATTGCAGCAATGATAACACTGACAAAGTATATATTGCTATGGTCATGGGGGGCGGGTGGGAACTGTGTCTTCACTCAGTATTCTTTACAATTATTAGGTCTCACAGGCTTGAGTAAGAGAAATATTTTTGCAAAATTCAGACATGAAATAGAAAGCTAGAACAGGAAACACACAAACTCTAATAGGAGCCACAATAGTAAATAACTTGCTGGTAAAAATAAGAGTACAAACCATAAGCTGTCACCATATTTGTTTTATTACATTCAGATGCACTGTGACACCACAGAGTTCCTACAACATAAATAAAAGTCACATATTTCCTTCACTTGAGAGATGGTTCAAGGCAATCAAATATAACATTTGAACTCTGGAATCAATAATCAATAGTCTGTGTAAGTAGCTGGTGGCTCTCATATAAATCTGCTCCAGATTTTAGGTAATCTTACAGGACATGTTCAAAGTGTTGAATCTGTCTGAGAGAAAGGTTTCAGCAGTTTAGTTAACTCCACTAAAATGTGGGCTAAATCCTGGAGGGGTTCCACAGTACTCCTAACACAGGGCCACCACTCACCACTCCTTCCCCACCCCATCATCCCCAAACCTATGCTGATCATGCATACCCATGCTAGTTATGGGTTGTTTCTGGCCACACATCCCAATGCCTGGCCGCTCCCTAACTTTGAAGCCAATATTGCCAAAACTTAAGCTATTCCTTGTTGACTGAATATCTTCGTAAACAGAGTCTCAGTCCAACTGCAACCCCACCTTTCAGGTCAACATGATTATCTCTAAAAGAATAAACCAATTCTTCCCTCCTTTCCTCACTGTAATTAGCAATCCTTTACATACAACTTGAACAGTGTCCCATCTAAAGCCCTTTTCGCATGGCATTTGCCATGCGAAAGGGCCTCCGGAGCATCGCACAATTGCAAGGAGCCGTCCACATGACGTCCTCGCAATTGCACAACGCTGCTGGGGCCGGCAGGCGCCAATCGTGCACTATTTCATTTTCGGCTTCTAGCCGAAAATGGTGCGCAATCGCACATCGCTCCAGGGCCCCGTGCGCACTTATCATGCGTGCAGAGCCTCTGGAGCCGCAGCGCTTGCACTTCCTGCCCCAGCGCAGCCTGGGAAAATCCCAGGCTGCACTGCGGAAGGAAGAGGAGGAGCCCTCATGCTGCCTGCTCGCTAGCAGGCAGCGGCTGTGGACCTGAAGCAGTGGGGACACGACAGCCTCTTGCAAGAGGCTGCTCGCGCGATCCCCACATCCCAGCACCATGAAAAGGTAAGGTGTGAAAAGGGCCTGAGACTTTCTTTTTTATTTTCCTGTTAAAGTCCTTGATTGGGTTTTCATTTTGTTTCTTACTGTTAACTATGAACATACACGTTATGTTTCAGTATACATATTCATGGGTTAGACGGAAGCCAGGGCCTGAGCCCCAAACCACACATAACAGTCATGATTATTTATCACAGGAGGAGATGAGGATGATTTCATAGTTAAGACAGGAAGCAAAAACTCAAGAGCATCCAATAACATCCACAGAAAAATGTCTTGAGTTTTTTGTCAATAAATCATTCATCTGTTGAGCATCTTCAGATGTGTTTCCAGTCTTTGTTTTGTTTTGTAGATCATAGTTAACACAGCCATTTCAAGATTTAGGGCTTCCAATTTTCTTCATAGTTATCTTCCACCCTTTTGGGCTTCCAATACTACCAAAGCAGCCAATTTATGATTCAGTAATCTTGATGCTTACTTTGATAATTTGGCATTGAAATGTTTCAACATTCTGTCTTCACCTGCCTGATATCCTGTAAGAATTAATTCAAAGTGGGAAGAAGACAGGAGTATTGGGAGATTCTGTGAAACAAGCTACTGAAACATCATGACATTCTTGTTTATTCAGCTATGTCACAGAGATAAATGCAATCAGGGCAACTTGCCATTGGGGAGAGAAATTCCCAACTCTTGCCATATCCATATGAGATATAAAGCGCAGATTCCTTACCACTCAAATAAACTGGGTATCTACCTTTTTAATTCCTTTTTTTAAAAGACTGAAATGGACCTAACATTAGGCTTTCACCTCCAGCTTTCTCTGCCCAGAACTACAACCTTCATTCTGTACTCCTTTAATCCAGACTTTAAGCAAAATTTACACAGTGTATGTCACAGTAGCCATTGGAGTAATGTCAATGGAGTGATGAATTTGCTTTGAATTTTAGGAATCTGAACAAAGATATTCAAGGTGCTAGATCCTACTCCCAAAATAGACTGAACAATTTAAAGTTTGGAATAAAACTCAGAACAGAGTCACCAATACACTGACCTCAGAGCAACCAGCAACCACTGATAGCCTGACAGCACACTTTGAAGTGGCAGTGCTGCTTCCAGTAAGAGAAAATGGGCAATGGGGGAAGAAAGAATTGCTTAAATGTTTCTTTTCATAATTTATTTATAAATTGGTTTTGGATGACTATCTCAATCCATTCTAATCCAGTCTCTGGAACTGGATTATTGGAATAACTAACCTTGGTAGCTCTAATGATTTATGAGTTATGGTGGGGAAATGCAACTCTATTAGACATTTCAGCAGCTTTCGATAACATAGATCATACAATTTTGACTTATCTGCCTGGTCACAGTGCTGGCTCAGGCCTTCTCTGTGAAGTCATCTCTATAGGTGGCTGCTGCGGATTCCTCTTCCACTATACGGCTATTGACTTGTAGCGAATACCACAAGGGCCCATGTTATCACTTATTATTTTTGACATCCACATCAGAAGTGGGCAACACACATACCACAGGCAAACTCTAGACCTCTCCGTCTGCTCTGTGCCCTGGAATTAAGCGGCAAATTGGGAAAACATCTTTAAAACTGCTTTCTTTAAAGGATTTTTGTAGTTTCTCCTAGAAGTTAGGTATACCACACCAGGTGAATTTTGTTAATATACCAGAAGGTGCATGGCCTACAGAAGGTCTGGGGGGGAGAAATTCCCACCCAGCCCCATGATGCCGAAGTGGCCTACTACTGCTCTACAATAAAAGCAGAGAGAAATCATCTGGAAGTGCGGGATGAAATGTCAACAGGATGTGTGCTATACTTGTTTCTATATGGTTTTGCAAGAAAGCTGTGAAACTCTTGAATCAATGGCTCGAGATGATGTGGGAGTAGATGAAAGGAAATAAGACAAGACTTAATTCAGACCAGACAGATGTGTTGGGTTAAGGAAACCAACTACCCCCAGACAGAAGTTTGAAACTTAAATTAAGGGGTACGCTCCGTGAAAAACAAGAATGTTGTCTTAGAGGGCTGCCGTTCTCTGAGGTCCTGTGTGCTACCATTTGCAATGGGATAGATTCCACCTTTGTAAGCCTTTAAAAGAGCCTTAAAGGCATATTTCTTTATAAGATTATCAAGTGGAAAAGGGTTTTTTTTAAAAAAAATCTGGACTGGGTTGGATGCAGTAATGAAGCCAAACTTGGGGTATTACTTATAAGAAGAATTAATATATTGACATGCTGAAACCATACAATAGTGGGAAGAAATTCTGGAAGCACATCACAGTAGACAAAACAGATCCTAACATAAACTTCATCACAGAATATTCCAACATATTTCATTGTAGAAATAAATATATAAACATAGAACTAAATTTCGGTACACAGTAAAGAAAAAAATCATAAAAGTAAAAGAATAAAGGAACCATGAAAATCTATTCATGTGGGATGCAGGATTTATAGTATTGCAACATTAGCTTTATAGCAGGCTCATTCTAGCACCTACAAGTATACTCTTTATAAACCATGACAGAAAGGATATAAAAAATGATGGAATATTTACTTGCCTGTTAGTCCCTTAATGCTAACAAAACTCAATGCTATTCAAAAACATTTCCATTTGGGCTGATCACAGTAGGTTCTGAGCAACGTTATAATACCCCACCCCAAAGAAACCTTTCACATACCTTCCATTATAAATCCCTGAAAAACAAATACACATGATTTTGTATATTAGCAGCTTCCTTGAGCATGTAACATGTCAAGTGAGTTTATTTGTAATAGGTCTGTATCACATTAGAAAGATTAATCATTTTTTTCATGAGAAATTCCTCAAGGCCAAACAAGATAATTTGTACACTTGCAACAGGCAGCTAGCAATTGAAAAATATATGTACATACCATTATATATAAAGAAATGTTGAAGGATTTTCTTTTTAGGCAATCTCATTGAAATTCTGGAAGCATAATAATTTTCTGTGTCTCTTCACTTTGTCCGTTTGTCTGCTTTCTCCTCCTAATTGCTTTTACTAACACAGGCAGAAGAAGGCAGCTATTGCGAGGAACAAACTGCATGTAATCTTTATTGCATACGACCTCTAATTTCTGCCTTTAGAGTGATGTTCCCACCAAGAGAAAGACATCTCCATGTGCACACATATGCAGAAATTGCCCGTGCCTGTGCATACGAAAAAGGGGAATCAACTGGGACCCTGGAAACTGGGAGGTAATAAAGAGGTTAACCCTTTACTTCCCTCTGTGATCCCAATCAGCACCAGACCCCTTATACCTTCGATCTGTGTTGTAAAAAAAATGGTGTTTGGAAAAAATAAGTTGAAATTACACCAAGTTTCAAGTTTGGCTTCAAAGTATGAACTGTCACGTCTAGTTCATTCAGTGTGTAATTGTGTGGGGGCTTTTTTCCATTTATGAAAATAATTGATGTAGGTGGTTGATTGAGATTGCTATGAAGAACAAGTTAAACCTCATTTACCCTTCTTTTACCAGGATCGGCCTCCTGTTGCCTGAGATTTAGTCTATTAAAATTAGTTAGAATAATTTAGTTAGGCTAATTGCTTAAATGGCATCACTCTTACACTGAAGGTTTGCATATTTTGAAATATTCTTTGTCTCTTTTATTTTAATTCAGAATCAAATTGCCTGAAGGATGTCAGAAGAAAAATAAGAGTTTCTGATCATATCAAGATATGATCAGAAGATATCTATAGGTATAAAATACTGTTCACATGAACAGAGCGACAACTGAGGTGTAAGGGCTAGCCTATTCCTGTTGATCACACAGTGGAGCACTCAGGGCCGAGCTGGCTGACTCCCAAAAGCCACACAAATATCAAGTTTGGGAAAAACAAGACCACAACTTTATTGGCTACAGATGTGACAGGGTTGACATGCGCATGGGACCAATTCCCAGCACCGGCCAACCTGCCTGCTAGCCGATGAACCAGACACCCTGCCAGGCCAGGACAGCCTGGGGGCAGGCATGATGACCGCCTGCCTCATGAAGGAGTGCAGAGGATGTGTGCAAACACCACCGCATATCCACTTCCCCTTGTACTCCTAATGCCCAATAACTCCTCATCCCAGCCTGGGAACGACCATCCCAGATCCAAGACCCATGCCACCACCTGAAAGTTGTGACAAATGAATGTAATCGCAGCAAAGCATCCAAATAGTGCCTACGGGGGAGGTGGGAGGGACAACATCTCCACGCTGGAGGGAACAAAGGCTCTGCTCACCAGCCGGAAAGGGAGCTTCCTTCACTGTTTCAAATCTCATAGACAGCCAATGAGCTCAACTTCACAGGCAGCTCATTCACCACCTCAACCAAAGGACAGCCTTCCCATCCAGCACAGGGACTCTTGGGAAGGTGGAAGGGGACTTCCTTGCCATGCACGTGGCCAGCAGGGCCATGCGTGCAGCACTGACAGCCCGAGTTGCAACTTCCCCTCAAGTTCTAGGGGACTTCCCCTTGCAACTCATTTACAGTTAGCTAGCCAATAGTTCCCATGGCAGGGGTACAAGGTTTTTATTCTGGATTTTGGGAAATTCAGCAACACTTAGCAAAGAAAAGTTTTGAATGTCTCTAAATAGGCAGTAGCATTAGAACTAGTTAGAGTGACCCACAATGTCCTCTCTGAGCAATATCTAACCTAACCCCGCTGTGATGTAATTTGATAGTCTTAAATGATATTTTCTCTGCCTTTTCCCTTCCCTCCTCTACTCCCAGCTCTTCCCAACATGCTCAACACTTTGGATAATTCCTTACACGTAAAGAATGACAGTTGGAGCAGATTCACCAAACACTGAAACAAACCTGCCTCCCCTGAGATTAGCCCTATCCTGGACATCTGAATAACATGAACATTTTCTTCTGCTTACAGTGACAGATCTGTCTTTTTGGCATTACTGGTGGCCATCCACTCAGCACTGTCATCTCAGACCTATTTGTATGTCTTTGTGTGTCTGAAGAAAGGAATAAAGACTGCCATGATTCACAAGCTTAGACGTACAGGGTCAAAAAAATGTGGACATAAAATGGCAATAAAAACTATTATATATAATGCCTGAAAACAAATTTTCTAGAATTAATGAAGACAAACAAGCAAATACAATCTCATTATACAAGAGTTCATCCATCTGACTGCCTTGTCCCATCAACCCGTAGATTCCTCACTAAGAGACACACAGAGATATGCTAACCACACAGGGTGAACACATCTGAACTAGACTATTTTTTCTCCCTATGTTATTTACAGTGCATACAACAGTATGGATAAAAGTCAGTGTAAATTGAACAATATTCTACAGCTATAGTAGGAGTCTGCCCACCTTCCCTGGCACTTCCATGAGCACAAAAATAGCATCTGAGCAGTATGGATCTTTTCCAGGTAGAGCTTGATTAACACCAGATTCTCTACATAATTCACAGGGGAGCACATATGGAGAAAATAACTACCTAGTTTACATTTGTTAGTTTCCAAGTCCCCTTTGATGTTAACAACACCTATGTAGATGCAGGAAGTGGTTCCTTTTTCTTTTTTTTCTTACTTTGGCCTTCTTAGTTTCTTTCCAGAAGCATGCATTCGAAACTTCTATGTAAATCACAGGAAAGATGCATTTGTGGGCATATTCACACTACTGTGGTTCTACATTAGGCATAATGTTGATACTGTGTTTACTTCAATTCCTCTGGTGCACCTCTTTTTTTCCCCTTTAAGATCCACAGTACAAGGATTATAGTAACTCAGAACCTAATGTGCTGCACTGTGATATCCTGGATATATTTGCTGATATTTTAAACAGCCTCTTGTATAAACTCTTAGGTTATATTTAGAAATAAGAACCTCTCCCTTTATCACTGAGTACCTTCACCGGTTGACTTGTAAAAGCTAACATTTTTATATTTAAATTTCAGAAATATGCCTAGTAACGCAGTAGTGCATGATAACTAAGTCTACAATGAAGCATTTTCTGTTGCTAAAGCAGTTAGATATGTCTGGATTTGATATGAGACAAATATTATGTGTATTTCAATCTTCCCCCATATTTCCATTTTTACCTATTTTTTTTAAAAAAATGTTATTTTTCTAAGGCTACAAAGAATTATAGCAGTTTCTGTTTCAAGTTACTGCATACAACTGTCTGCTCTCCATTCCACAGAGACGAGGCAAGATAAAGTGGCTCCCCCCCCCCCCCACTTTTAGGCTAAAAATGAGAACTATACTTAGCATCTGAAGAAGCAATTTTGGGGGTGGGGAGAGGAGTGACAATATTTCCCCCATATGTGTGTGTGTGTGTGTGTGTGTGTGTGAGAGAGAGAGAGAGAGAGAGAGAGAGAGAGAGAGAGAGAGAGAGATGTAAATTACTTAGCTAAGTTTATTTTAGTTACTTCTACATATCTCCTATTTCAGTAACTAAAGTGTAACTAATTTACAGTATGATTGTAACTCAGCATGTCTAAATATTTTTGGTTCAACAACAAAAAAATCTTGTGGCATATTGCTCAGATACACTGACTATTACATTCAGTACTTCATCCATCTAAGGAAACAGATTATAATGCACGGAAGTTCATGCTAAAATGGACATGTTAGTCTTAAAGATATCAAAAGATCCAAATATATAATATAAGATAGAACCCTAAATGACAAAAAGGCAAGTAACTTGACACTATAACAACTTGAAGCTGCACTGAATTGATCACCCTCTCAGTCTATGGATGCTTGAAATTATTTTCCAAACATCACCTTCAATAGATCCTTACCCTGGCCTAACTTTATGATGTCATGTGGGCTGCATCCTTGTACGTTAGGACCAGATTTAGTGTAGTGGTTCTTAACCTTCATTTTTCCTGATGTTTGAGATTTCATCTTCCAGAATTCCTGACCACTGGCCATATTAGCTGGGACTTCTGGGAACCGAAGTCTAAAGCATATGGAAGAGCAAACTTTAAGAACCACGGATCTTGTAGAACTTGGCTCCTCCCACACCTCATCTCATCTGTACTCCCCTTCTCAGTTGTTCTGTCAGCAGAAATTGGCCAGCATAACAGTGCTGCTGGCAGATTGCTCTGCCACCACAACTCTGAGATTAGTTGGCAGAAAAGCCTTCTGCAAGCAAAAAAGGCTTGTGTCTGATCCTAATCATTTACAGCCAACATATCTTTCAGTTAGGATTGCACTGCAATCCTTTAAAAACTCTTACCTTGTCACTTATTTGTATTGTTCCACAATGCATGCATAGCTTGACACAAATGGAAACAATGAGCAATAATCCTTTTCCATAAATTGTTTTCCACAGTGATCAGTGTGTTAGAGTGTATTTTTTGTGTTAAATTTTGTATGGTAGCATACTGTGTGACAAGCTCACAAACTACTAGTATGTTAAATGCAACATTAGTATTATCTATAAACTTAGCTAAGTAACTCCCATGGCATATATATGTTATCAACACTATCTAGAGGCACTATTTTAAATTTATTGTGTCATTTTCATGGTTGGTCTTTGTCTCAGCACCTGGTGGTCAGCCAAAAAGTTTTAGAACCAGCCCCAATCCAGAGGTGGCATAAAATAAAATTGCATGGCCAGGGGCGACAGCCTTCTAGCAAAAAAAACCACAACAACCTTCAACTGGAGAAAGAAAGGCCACAACTTTATTGGCTACAAGCATGGACAAGGTTGGCATAAGCATGGGTATGGATCTGGGGATTGATCAACCCGCCTGTTAACCAATGAACCCAACTGTCCAGCCCATAACTGGATGGCACGTAGTCGACTGCGGTCCTACCGCCACTAGGGGGTGCCCACTGCATTCCCACCCGAGCTGGGCAGCTCACCGCACCTCCTGACCCCAACGGGGACCCGACCGTCCCCAACATGTGGCAAAGGTACCTGCTATCCCAGATCCACTGACCATGCGACTGCCAAAGAGGCAGGCAGGCCACCCTGCCTGCCTTCCACCAACCCTATCCCTGCTGCCAATAAAGCCAGGATACCAATGTCCTCTTCTGCCACAATGAGGATGGGAGTGCGTGTCCACATTCACTGCCCTGCTGTCTCCTGTCTGCAGCAGGTGGGCCTGACAAGCCCCAGCTCAGGTCGGACATAGCCTGCAAACGCTCCAGATTTCCACCTCCCAATCCTCTTTATGACCATGGCGGGGAGGCCACAGGTGGCCGCCTCCATGGCTGCTCCAATGCGGAAGGAGTGGCTCCCAAACTCCGAGGACGGGAGCCCAGCACAAAGTAGAGCTGCCCACACGAACTGAAACCTGGACAGCAAGGAGAGATCCTGGTGAATAAGCAGGGGACTGGTGCCAGCAGGCTGCTTCTTGAGGAACTTCCGTATCACCCGGACAGGGCAAAGGGCCTCCCTGTGTAGAGGGTGCAGGTGGATGAGGGCGCCCTTGGCTTGCTGGTCAGACTTGGATCGCCTGACCCACAACATCACCTCGTCTCCCGAGAAGGACATGTTTTCCACCCACAATGCCCTGTCAGACGTGCCCCTTCTGGATCCGGCCACCAGCTCCTGAACACGCAAGGCCCCAAAGAAGGCCACCACAAAGGCCATACTGAATAGTCTGGCCTCGAATCGCAAATGACAGATGGCTGGAAGTTGCTGGGTTATCTTCTTTAGCAGATGGAAGGACAAATGCCTCCTGCCCTCCTTCACCCATGGCTGCATCCGCCTCCAACCCTCGATTGACTTCCTAGCGATGAAGCCAGCCCACAGGTCAGGAAGTCTGTTGGCCTTGCTGAAGAAGGAGATCCCCACCAACTGGACAGTCATGGAGCGTGGGACCATGCCGCTATCCTTCAGATGAGCCAGGAAGTGCAGCACCTGCAGCTCTGGAACCAGCCATTCGTCAGCGTAGCCTGCCAAGGCCCGGAAGCTCCGAAACCTGTGGAATGCCCCGAGGTAGGCCCTGTGTGTTGCTGGAGCTATGGAATGCATGACTCCTTGGATTATGGAGCATTCCCAAGCTGCCACAGGTCCTCCGGGAACAGCTCTGGCATGGGATCTGCTGCCGGCACCAGCAATCGAAACCTGTCCTCCTGGAAGCAAGACAGAGAGTCTGCGATCCCATTATCTAAGCCTGGAACATAACAAGCTGAGAAGGATATGTTAGCAGCTAAACACTCTAGTACAAAGCGCCTGACCAGCCCTATGACCCGGCTGGACTTAGAAGACTGCCTGTTGATGACTGCCACCACCGCCTTGCTGTCGCACCAGAAACAAACTCTCTTGTTGCGAAAATGGTCTGTCCAAATGCAAACAGCCACCAGGATAGGGAAAAATTCCAAGAAGGTGAGATCCCTGAATATCCCTTCCTGCCCCCAGTGGGACGGCCACCTTGCTGAGCACCAGCGGCCCTGAAAATAGACCCCAAAACCCAAGCTCCCTGCTGCATCAGACTGGACCTGAAGCCCAGCACCCAGCTCCATAGCTTCCTGCCACACCGATACGCCATTAAAGTTGTCTAAAAAACTGAGCCAAACCTTTAGGTCTTCCTTGATGCCCCACATGATATGAATGCAGTGATGTGGAGCAAGGACCCCCACCATAATCCTGGCTAGGCGCGTGCAAAAGGCCCTAGTCGGTGCCACCACCTTGCACATGAAATTGAGATGCCCAAAAAAGGATTGCACCTCCTTGAGGGTGGCCTTCTTGCAACCCACCATCCCAATTAACTGCTGCTGCAGGGCCTGGAGCTTGTCCTGGGGCAAACAGGATACTCCCTTAACGGTGTTGAGCAGAATACTGAGGTAAACCAGCAAAGTAGTAGGCCCCTCGGTCTTCTCCTGTGCCAACGGGATGCCCAATTCCACCGCTACTGCCTGAAATGTACCCAACAGCCTGGTGCAATCATCCCCGCAAGCCTTACCTATCATGAGGAAATCGTCAAGGTAGTGAGTGATGAAGAGGGACCCAAACCTGGAATGGACTACCCACTCAATGAATGTGCTAAAAGCCTCAAAGGCCGCACAGCTGATGGAGCATCCCATTGGCATGGCTTTGTCGTAATACCATGCACTCGCAGACTTGAATCCTAGTAAGCACTGGTCCTTCGGATGAACTGGGAGGAGCTGGAAGGCTGACTGGATGTCACACTTTGCCAGAAGAGTCCCGGACCACGTGCCCTGATTAGCCTAACCGCTTGATCAAAGGAAGCATACCGCACCAACGAGAACTCTCACGGAATGGCGTCGTTGACTGACGCCCCTTTGGGGTAGTACAAGTGGTGGATGAGTCGAAACTTGCCGGGCGCCTTCTTGGGGACCACTCCCGGGGGGAGACCCTGAGGTCGGGAGAAAGGGGTACGGGAAAGGGCCCAGCTACCCTCCCAGCCTGGCACTCCTCAATTTTGGCTGCGACCACATGGGGAAGCTCGCAAGCCGACTTAAGGTTGCCGGCATCAAATGCTAAGCGCGGACCAGATGCCGGGATCCTGAAGCCATGGGAGAAGTCCTCTTGTAGGAACTTGGCAGCCTGCCAGTTGGGGTACGCATCCAAAAGGGGAAGGAGTACCGCGATACGCACAGAGGTGTGACCCATAGACCCCCTGCTGTTTAGGCGGTCCAGAGTCACCGGCATTGCCCCCACCCCGCTTACCCCCACAAGGCAAGGGAGCACGGCCAGGCCGGAGACCCAGCTGACCTCCCCCTGGCCGGGGGCAAGAGAACCTGGGCTGTGGTCCAAGGCAGGATTTGCAGAGGTGGTCGTACCTGCAGCGAACCCTGATGCACTTCCCTTGATTGAATTCCCAACAGACCAGCTTTCTGGCATCCTTTTTCCCAGACCAATGAAAAAGCCTGGGGCCCTCAGCTCTACCTTTGATGTGAGGACCTACAATCACCAACCAGAGTTTGTCATTGATGAGGTCCCATCGAGCATGATCATTCTGGGAGGCCCTCTTTCTGAAGGCAGCATCGTATTCGATAGCTGCTGAGTCACCTGCAAGAGCGCGTGCTTTCAGGACATTTCCCAGGTGATTGGTGAGGTGCCAACCCTGGACAGGATATGCTGCCTGGACCACCCCCATGAAAACCATGTAGCCTGCCAGCCAGTTACCAAAAGACTGCTTGACCAAGGCCGAGTTGTCCTCCCTACTGCGATGTCTGTAAGACATCGGAGTGCGTCCCTCCTTGCACTCAGGCTTAAGGAGCAAGAAAACATCCACGAAATAACCATCAAGGATGCACTCCCTGGTCTTATTGCTCAAATGGATCCCCAGGGGGTCCTTGTGGTCCCCAAAAGTGGCCTGAGCCAGCAACCCCTCCTGCTGCCCTGATCCCATCCACGCAGAACTGAGGCCAAGGGGGCCCGCCCCATCCCTTTGACACCTGCAAATGGCCCATCCAGGAAGCCCAGGCACCGAGGCTGTGGCCTTCTAGTAATCCTTGGGATGTGCTGCTCCCCTTCCTGTCTCACCCCCGGATGTCATGCTGTCAGCATCGCTCCTGCTGCACCTCCTGTGTCTTTTGTTCTTACCCTTACGGTTTCTACACCTTCTGTGGCTCGCCGGGCTGACCTCCGAACTGGTAGAGCTGTCTGTGCTGCTGCTGCTGGAAGAAGAAGACCGCCTCCTCCTAAACCTGGGGCCACCCTCCTGCTGCTGCTGGGAAGGCCCAGATGCCAGCTCCACAAGAGCTACCATTGGTCTAGACTCCAGGCACTCCATTTTTTTGGCCAGTTTTTCCAGAGACTGAGCGATGCCTTCCAGGACTGCATTGCCAGGAGACGAGGCTGGCTGGAGTGAAGGACACCCCCCAGCAGTAGGGGTTGCCTTGTGGCTGCCCGAGAACCCCAGTTCAACCCAGGATTTCCAGGCACGGCCCGCCTGGCCCCAGTTTCTGGGGAGGGAAGTGGTATTTGGCGTAGCAGCTTTTTTGGGGGACATGGCGCCAGCAGGAAAAAAGGCAGTCCAG
Organism: Cyclura pinguis; assembly: GCA_030412105.1. Taxonomy (NCBI): domain Eukaryota; kingdom Metazoa; phylum Chordata; class Lepidosauria; order Squamata; family Iguanidae; genus Cyclura; species Cyclura pinguis. The sequence continues at coordinate 90,318,488 of CM059601.1, read as the reverse complement.
ACCACGGAAGGATGAGGGCCACGGCTGGGCAAGACAGAGGACAGACTGAGGACAATACGAGGGGAGACCAGAGGCAAGAGGCCAAGGGTGAGGCACATGGCCAGACCAGCAAGGGCCAAGGCCCTGCAGCCCAGATCCAGAAAGGTAGTCCAGGAATGGCTGCTGCATGATTTCAGCAACAACAGATCTGGCACAGCCAACCACGTGGTGTGCCTCGCCCTCTGATTCCCGGCTGTGGTCCCCACTGCCGCCCCTCCACTGCCAACACTGCTGCTGCCTACACCCTCCTCAGTTGACATCATCGCCACTGTTTCTGTTTTGTTCCCACTGCCGCCGCCGCCAAACACCGACTGCCAAAAGCCCGGAGACCCGCCAGGTAAGTACCCAGTGAGCGGACCTGAGTGAACCCAGGATGCCCTCACACACGCCCACTCTCCTGGCCAATGAGCTCAAAGCAGGCCACTTTGAACTCATTGGCCATTGGACCGAATGTTCGCGCATACGCAATTGCGCATGCACGAACATGGCTGCCGCCATCTCTGGGCACCCGAGGAGGAACACCGAAATGGAGGACGCCATGCCCCAGCCCACAAAGGCACCGAACAGTGAGTCGTTCATTGCTATTATTTCCAGCTTAGATTAACATTGCAACCCTAAATGCATTTTCTGCCAAATACACTGAATCCACTGTGTTTTATTTCTGATTGCAGTTTGACAAATAGCCTAAGCTCTCGTTAAAATGCACTGTAAAACAAGAGGCAGATTTTTCAACATATCATGCAAAAGAGCAGTAAGTGTATGAGCAAACATACGGTTAGAGGCTCCAAAAGCCGTTGTACTTTTCCAAAAGCTATCAGAATGTTGTTGAAACACTGGAACTCTTTTAAAGGTTACATTTCAATACACAAAATGTTTCAGTAAGTGAGTATTTGGAAGCTATATCTGCCTGACATATTTAGATACTATTTTTGAGTGCAGTTCATATAAGCACAAAAAGCATCACAGTCTTTACTCCCATAATGACTTCTGTTCACTACTAAGTATATCTAATATTTCAGTGGGAACTTCAACTTCACCCATTTCATTTTTGCAAACAAGAATGAATAGTTTGACAAATTTTCTCCCTGCTAAGTGAGATATAACAAGAGTTTTTGCAAATTTTAAAAGGTTGTTGTTGTTGTTTTTTGATTTCAGGACTTTTTGAGGAAAAATTCATTTCAGCAAGAAAAGGTGTTTTTGCACAAAAACTAACATTTCTGCAAGAAAATGTTGTACCTTATATAGCAAGACCTTATTTACAGAAACGTGTTTTCAAAAAAAAAAGAAAAAGAAAAGAAAAGAAATATGTTGAGATGTTTCAACGTTTTCTTGAAGTAGTGTATGTTCATGTGCGGAAGTACCTTTTTGCATCATCAAGAAAAATTCTGAGTTTTCTCAACGTTCTTATACTTGAGCGAGCATATGTCAAAGTCCAGAAGGCTGCACTACCTAATTTGCAGTTGCTCCAGAACTCTGAACTGCTGCAGTGATCGACCGCAGCTGCCATTTTGGATGACCAGAACTAAGACTGCATCACTCCCAATCTCTTTTAAAGGCCTCTATCTCAACATCCTGAAAAAGCTTTTTAATCTTCCTCCCAGGGCTCCTGAGACTATTTTTTACCCCCAAAAAGATTTTATTTCAGGAGCTGGAAGGGCAAAGGGACATCACTGGCTCCCCCAAGACCTCCATGCTTAGTGACGCCCACCACAACCAATGGGACTTCCTCTGGATTAACTGGGTTCAGGACTGTTCTGAATTTTAAGGCAAGTGTATTGTAACAAAACAGTGTAACATTGTAACAAGCATTGAAAAATGCATGTGTCTTTTAAACGAAGCAAATATGCTCTTCTTTTCCACTGGCGATTGGGCGGGGAGGAAATGTATCACTATTATGCAGCATTTTCATTTTTCTACAGGTTTGTTGTACCTCGGGTGCCATTCTGGTTGCTTTCCACTCCAGGAAAAATTCAGAATATAGATAACAGGTTTTGTACATCAAAAATAATGTTTACTCTTTTGAGATTACTGTTGTGCTCTTATAGAAAGGTAATATAAAAATGTAATACTCTATTCTTAAAGGAAAGTTGTTTTCAAAAGGAGGATATAAGCAGAATATTTTAAAATGTGGCAAGGTAGTATAGTGATTACAGTATCAGGCTATGGCTGAGGTGATGCAGATTCAAATGAACTTCTGAAGCACACTATGTGACTCTGCCTTCAATTTATGCAAGAGATCAACTTATACATGAGGATATATGGTAGGGTTTTCAGGTTAAAGGAATAAATTGGGCAGCTTTCCAGCTGAGGGGATAGAAGATCCTCTCTAGCAGTGAAGGCTTGGTATGAGTGACTTAAAGAATTGCCAAATATTACAAGAGTTTGTGGGTATTATTCTCTTTGGCTTTCCTGACTCAAGACCTGTAGCTGTGAAGTGCATTATTAATACATCATAAATTATATGTTATTTATGCACTAGGTCATTGATTTGACTGTTTTTTAAAAAAAGAACACCTACTGTTTGGGCCAAATTGGGTCTTGTCAGGAAAACACGGTAATCAGTGAAGTCTTCTCTAGAATTTCAGACCAATGTTTTTTTCCTCATTACAGTATTTCTAGTAACATAGAGGTCCCAGGAGAAATCTGGCAGAGGAGGACACTGAACACATCCTCAGCTCTGCCTTACTGAAGGAGAAGAAGGAGACGGAGAAGGAGAAGGAGGAACAGTGGTGTGAAGAAGGAAAAAAGAAGAACCATTTGAAAAACAGAGCCAGGATTCTGCTACAGGCATTTAGATCCAGAGTTACTGAAGCTCTTTTACATAATCACCAATCCTCTCCTTTATGTCAGTAGCACTAAGCTACAATTGTCATAGGAATCACTGATTAGAAACATGAATCCAAAGACCTAAACTATCATTACAATAATTAAACCTTTCTTTTTCCTATCCTCCTCTGTACAGAGTCCTTTTGTGCCAAATGAAAGCCATGTGATTTACATTCCACTGATTTAAATTCTTCCATTATATAATTTATATTCAGGATTAGCCTTTGAATGAACAGCAGTTTCCTCTCCTATGCAAACCTGCAATTGTGATTTGTCTTACCAATCAAGTAAAACTCCACAAACTAGGTTTAAATACTGTGCTCTAAAGTTGTCTTATTTCCTGAAATCTTATTTGACACTAGCCACAGTTTATCTGGGCTTGCACATAATAACAACAAACCTTGATTAGCTGAAAATGAGAATCAACAACTTCCAATCTTCTTGAGGTTGTAGTCAAGAAGGAAAAGGGAAGTTCAAGCACATAATACAAACTAACACAGGTTTTGGAGATACTGCTCTGGACAAGAGTTTGGATATTTATGTTGAATGAATATAATTCCATTCTAAAGTTTTTCATAAGTTAATAGTGAAACTAGCTCTCTGGGACCTATATTGTTCAAATTATTGTTCAGTATGGCATTGTATTAATTTAACTTAAAATAACTTCCCAAGGTCTGCTATAGAGATAGCAGGGAAGGTTGATTCCCGATTTGCAAAGCATGGTTTCCAGGTAACCACATGGTTCACACACATGTCTTTTTGAGCTACCTATTGTCTTTCAGCGCACACGCTCCACTGTAACTGTTTACAAATCCATGTGTATCAATACACTGCTTTACTGTACTATACTTACTTCATCTTTTGCGACTGTGAACTTCTGTGGGGGACAACAGAACTACTCCTTGTTAATCACTTGATTTATTGCATTGCCTATGGGGCTTTCTGTTTGAACCGGCTATGACTATAGAATGTAGAAGGTATTGCTGACAAACGCATGAGTTAGTGTTCTAATATATATTACACACACACACACACACACACACACACGGGGGGGAGAGTCTCAGTGGGAGAGAAATACGCATGACAAAACTCAGTGGAAAGAAGCTGGAAGACACTAAAAAGCAAAGAACTGCTCTGGCAACAAAGAAGAAACAGGAATGGGAGGGAATACATCAGAGAAAAACTAAGGGCTGTTCTTTTTAAACAAAGAGATCTGCTGATGAAGTAAATTATATATGGTGATACAGATGACATACACCAGAGGAAAGCAGAGAGAATCCAGGTCATCCTAGAGAGAAATTTTGCCAAGCATGAAAAGATGCCAGGAAAGTAATGCCAGCTTATGTTCTGCAGAGCACTGCATGGGATTTTGTGGAGAAGGCTGTAGAGAATGCCATAGTTTATGAGAAAATAATTTAGCTGAACCAAAAAAAAAAAAAAAGGCGATGCTAAATTCCCATACTAATAAAATGTTAGCCTTAACACCTTTTCTAAAATATTTACGACACTGTACTTCTGAGATATCAAATGCATCAACATATATCAATTTGTTTTACAGCTACAAGAGCACTTAAGCACATATCTATACAGTTTGGTTCCATTAAAATAATGATCCTTCATTTTTTTGCCAATTTCATGTTACCAATGAGACAAGTTTGACTTCAAGTCATTTTAATAGCCACTTCCATCTTAATATGAATTTTCTAGTCAGCTATTTGACTACTACAAATTAAATGACATATTTTTTTAATGTGTCCTTTTAAGTTTGAAAAATTACTATACATAAATGCCAGTACTTTATCCTGCATGTAGACAGAAATGCAATGCGTTTAAGCCATAATATTTATTCTTGAAATAAATGATGCTAACACTTGAACCCCGCAGAGAAATCCCCATATTCTGAGCCCTTTTGAAATACAGTTCCACTCAGCTGTATTCTTGCCTTACAGTAGTTGTATCATGTTCCTGTTGTACTCCAAACACACATGCTGTGGAGAAAATAATGCATCTGAATTATCAGCCTTGGTGTTCTATATATGTGTGAGGGCATTAAATTTCAAGGATTTGGGTTTAAGATACAAACTAGCACAATTCAGGGTCTATTCAGCTTTTCGTATTGCTGAATGCACATCCTAAGTTGGTAAATATAACGGTGAATCCTCCATCATTGTAAACCGTGAGTCCTTTCCCTGGAGCACAATTAGGTACTAAATGACTTGAGGACTGCATCTCACTGACTTCTTACACATCAGCTGAAGTTATACCATGCATTCTGAAATCAGACAATGTGCAATAGTAGTGTCTATGCCGTGTAGTAAAATCCATTACTTGAATTTGTTTGTTGTCATGTCCTCAAATTGATCAACGATCCCACCACATACATACATTCATTCATTCATTCACTCATTCATTCATTCATTCATTCATTCATTCATTATATTTATATGCTGCCTTACTCCCACAGTGGGACCCATGGCAACTTTCCAATTTATCCGCTTCTAGATCAACTCTGGTAAACCACAAGAATCCAGCTCCACGTCCTCTTGGAAGCTTTATGGGCACCAGAATGGGCAGAGCTGTCTTTGAATGCCCTGGAAGAGAAGGAGAGACGCTGTGCTTCATGATGCCAGTGCCATAATGTAATCAAGGCAGAGGTAAAAAGGAGCATAAGCATCCCACTCATCCTACCATCGGTCTTTTTGTTTGTCAAGCACCCTGCCCTCCTACAGATTTTGGATGGCTGCTTTCAAAAATCAGGTAGTACATTTTTCTTTATTCATTTATTTTGGCATAGTCATTTGACTGGTATGATTATAAAAAGGTCATTGGGATTTTTTTTTCCTACCACAAAATGAAGGGGGCTAGCTGGTAAGACTGGCTACAAGGCAGTGTTTGTTAAATGGGCCACACTACAGGCAGGAAGTGTGGAAAAATAGAAAGGATCTCCCTGGAGAGCATTAACTGGGAACATCTGGATAAAATCTTGATGTCCAGACTAACATCTAAGATTATATGGGGCTCAGGTGCTGGGAAGATAAAGGCCTTTGGAGTCAGTTCTATACACATCTCCTTGAAAACCTCAGAGATTGTGAACAGGGCACATTTCCCCAATAACATTGTCAGCTGTGGACAGGCTGTGAACAAACAACCTGCCATTAGGGCCTAGGTGGCTCACCTAGCTTCAGAGAAGGGGAACTTGGGAAGGAATTTAAATCTCGCTGAAAGATAAGGGATTATAAATACAGTCCTTCCTCCATGATTGCAGGTTTGACCTTCACAAATTTGATTATTCAGCAGGCGTGGGTGCCTTCCCTCCCAGTTCTTCTCTTTCTATTCCCTTGGGTTTTGCCGGACATGGAGAATGAAGTTTCACATCAAGGCAAAAGGCAAGGAAATGGGAGAGAAGGCATGCATGCATGCCTCCCTTCTGCCCTCTGGAGCTCCCTGCTCCCATTCCCTTGGCTCTCACCCCGGCATACAAAAGGCAAGGGAATCGGGGGGTGGGGGAGCTCCAGAAGGGAATGGGAGGGGAAGAGGAGTTATTCACAGTTTTTCCACTTTCGCGAGGGTTCTGTACCCCAAACTCTTGTGAAAGTGGAGAGGCCACTGTAAAGCATCATCCCTAATTTACCCCATTACCTGTGCCTTGCCTCTTTATTCTGAATCAGTGCACAGCAAGAAGACAGAGATACTTTTTCAAAGGACAGGCTCTGTCTGTAACACTCTCCTGTACATCGAGAAAAGAAGCTGCAAGACCTTCCTGTGATTGCAAGTGAGGATTTGTTGTCTTACAGGAATGTGTGAGACAGCTGTCAAATGCATGAGCATCACATGTATACCCTCCTTCTCACTCAACAGCACTTGGCAGCCGTCTAACACAAAGGACATGCCCAGTCACACTGTGCAGCACTTTTGTTCTTCATGTTGATTTTCAGTGCCTTGAGCATACATTAGGTATTGCCTATGACACTGCCATTTTTTTTTCAGTTCTATGAAGCCTTTCAATAATGTTTTATAAAACTAGACAAGAAAACGTACTGACATGAAAGTGATATCTGAAAAAAATAAACACCAACTCAGCAAAGATCAGAAGAACTTTCTTATTTGGATATAATTTCAATGGGAAGTGATAATAAAAGCAAGCTGCTAGGGCAATATTCACAGTGACCAAATTAGAAGACTTTAAATGCATGAATTTCCAAACAGGTAAGATCTTATTTCTCCATACTGTCCGTTAATTTTTTTATTGCCTCATTCAAAATGAACTACAAGTAGTGTAATGCTACCTACTATTTCATGGGAGCTTTCTGTCCATTCCTGCGCCAGCACCACTACCATTTTAAAAGTACAGAAGGCATGCACAGTAAATTTAAAACAGATGAAAAATGTGGTGATAGGTTCTCTATATGTATTTCTTTAAAGGGACTGATCCACCACATTTTTTTCTGTATAATAATGCCAACTTAAACTGCTGATGGACATATATAATATTTTTAAGTGACAGAAATACGAAAGAAATATAAGAATCAAAATGGACTCCCATACTGTTATATTAGTTTACAACCTTTCCTCACACATGCCATGCCCAGCGCTTGCTCCACATTTGTATGCTCCTTTGCACATTTCACAATAAAACCATACCTTCCAACTATCCCAGTTTGGTGAGACAGTTTCAAATAATCCTCTGTTGCCCCACTTTTTCACCTTTTAAAATGTCCCAGTTGTTCTCTCCTCTTTCCCTCTTCATTCTAACGTCTGTTGATGCAAACTGAGTTCAAAGGGAATGATGAATGCCTAAAAATGTCTGATTATAAGAATTTGCCTTCAGTACCTTTCATTTCTAATAAGACCCCCAAAGAAGCATACAAAACCAAATTAACAAGGCAGATAAACAGCAAACTAAATTAAATGAAAACCTTTAAGATTAAAAGGAGAAAGTTTTAAAACTTCAGCCAAAATCAAACTGGAACAAACATGTTCATATTGCTCAGATGGAGGATGTGGCCAGTCTAATCCCCTACTCCCTTGGGTAGGGACTTCTACATTTTAAACACTTCACAGAAAAGGCCCTCTTTTGACTGTGTGACCTAAAGAAGGGCCTCCAAAGATTATCATATTCTTAAATAAGTTGGGGCAAGGATATCTGAAACATTAGCTCCTCTTCCAGTACAAATGCAGATGTAACTCAATTCCCAAGGAGAGTAGTTGTGCCTGAAGAAATTAGGACACTCCATCTTCCAATGCAGGTAAGACAAGAAACCTGGACTGGACTGCCAAACACTGAAAAGCAGCTAATTTTTAATCTACTTCTCCATCTTGGATTGCCATTCTGCATTCTGGATACAAAAACAATAGTGCCTCAGATGGGCATGTAATTCAAAAGAAATAGTAAAGCAACGGCTAAACATCTGCTTTACAATAACCTAGAGTAAAGCATTTCTGTACTATGAGTAAGTGTAAAACAAGGGCTATTGTCAGCATATTCCATAATAGTGCTGGTCTTCTGTCTGTTTAGGACAGGGTTTGTTTAGGACAAAAAAGAAATGCTCCAAAACGCCCAAAAATGACCTCTGGGGGCATGGAGGACCTTTCCATCACATCTGAAGTACCACTAGGCTCCCAGGGGGTCAAAAATGCATTTTTTCCCAAAAAAATGTTTTCCCCAAATTGCCTTAAGGCAGTGTGGTGCACTTCTACCATGTTTCGGATCTCCAAGCCACTTTTTTTTTTTTTTGAGACAGGAAGTAAATACAAAGTGACATTAGCTCACTTCCCATTGTTAAAAAAGCCCTCTCTAGGATTAAAACGGCCCAGGAAGGACCCAAAACATGGTGGGGTAAGTGCAGTGGGGGTGCAGGCTTCCAAAGTCTCCTAAGGAGCTAATGAGGCCCCCTAGGCTTCTACAATTGCCCATTCCTAGTTTAGGGCAGCAGTTTGAATCATGAGGCCTCTGGATGTTGTTGGACTGTAATTCCCAGAATTCCCTGAATTCATCATTGGCTATGATGGCTAGGACTCCTAGTATCTGTTATAGTTCAGCAACATCTGAAGGGCGAGGTGATTCCCAACTGTAAGTGCAGGAGCACTGAAGCAGAGCAATATCCAGCAGGTACTGTTTCTCCTAACCCTGCAAGACATTGTACGGATTTCTATCTATTTGGGCACGTTTCTTTCTGCAGTTGATAGATTTCAGCTTCGTGTATTTAAAACTGGTGTCTTTCATGGTGACAAATTTGTCTCCAAAGAAGGCACTGATTTTAGCTGCACAAAGAAGAAATCCATCAATCTCAGGAAGAAAGAAGAAGCAGAAAAACAACCTAGGAAACTTAAGGCTTTTTCCCAGTGCTCTTAAAGTCAGGGAAGCCTTGCCTTTATTGTATAGTAAGGCCAATCCTCACTTTTTATTCTGCATTAAATCAAAGATATCTCAGGACTAAAAGGGTTTGGAACTTTATTTTTAACTTGGAAAGTTACTTCTAACACTAATGGGCCTTTTAAGTATTATGAATATAAGGGCATGCTGAAGCCATCCATACCTGAGCAGTGGCAGGATGATGCTATGGGCACTTGGGTATCATCCTCCCACAGCTCAGTTAATGACAGCTTCAGCACTGGATTATTGTCTCTATATTTGGCAGGCTTTTCCAAACTCTGCCACAAGAACTCAAACACACACTAATTTGTAACATCTGGGATAGTTTAAAACAGAATTTTCCCAATTTCTGCTTCTGAACATTTCAAAGAGAGACATGTTGGATTGCAGACACATCCCTCTGAGTGTGTATAAGCAGTCTAAGGCCACTTCCACACTACACTGTTACAGTGCTACTATTCCACTTTCAACATCCTGTGGAATTCTGGGGTTTGCAGTTTACTGAGGCCAAGGAGCTCCCTGGCAGAGAATTCTAAATACCCCTCCCTAATCTGCAAACCCCAGGATTCCATAGGATGTTGAAAATGGAATAATAGCACTGTAACAGTGGAGGGAAGAAATAGCCTAGGTATCCTGAGCCCTGCTCACAAATGGCAAAGTGAGCATGTGTTCACTGTCATTCTATCTCTTATGGGGAATTCCATTAAATCAAAGTGTTATTCATTTAGTAGAAAAATATAAATGTGCTCATCAGCACTGGAACACTGCAATGTGCTCAACTGTGTTAAGTTCAAAAACAATACCAATACTGAAAAAATGTATTGCTCACATATTTTGTCATTTTATAAGTAATGTATGTTGACTTCCAATTAAACAGTATGCTTTTTCAAACATGCCGATGAACATTCTGGGATAACAAAACACACTGAAAACATGAGAATCTGTCATTATCTTTTCAGTCAGAGAACAAGCAAAGAGGCCGGTTGCTGAAGATTACTGAGGATCATGAGCACACAGATACCTTCTAGTGTTAGTTTCAAAAAATGCAAACAACTGGTTTTTTTTTCTTTTTTCAAGAATCCCAAGCTAGTATAATGTGTCTCACTCTTCACGAATCATCATGAACAAACCTTCACCAAAACAAGGCTTATGGTTATATTTACTCAGCTCTGCATCACTCTGTTGGAAACAGGCTCTTCCATATGATGGCACAAACTCTTAAATAAATCCAGTTGATTTCAGTGAGGCTTACTCCTGGTAAGTGGATAAAGCTTATAGCCTTGCTGTGTTGGCTATGCACCAATAAATGAAAGAAGGATCATACAATGTCCAAAGAGATAAAAGAGTTGTGGAACAATATTCTGAGTTCTCTCTCTCTCTCTCTTTCTCTCTTTCTTTCTCTCAAAAATGGCTACTAGGCAGGTAGAAGAAATGACTTTTAGACAGCTTGTTGATCTGACTTCTTGCACATAGGGCACAATGACACAGCCCTGCTCTGATTGTCAGAAAGCCCAGGGCTCTGTAAATATTTTCCTTATCCACAGCTCCAGTGGGCCAAAACGCTGTAAAGAATGCAGTATATGGAATCCAGAGGAAATGGTAGATACAGTTGTGGTGTGACAAATTAAGCACCTCTGTGCAGAAACCATAGCTGGCTAAGGTAACTGGCAATGTCCGGAAGATTTCATGCCCCTTCACTGAATGTTTAGCTTTCATTTTCACCTTTCATTTTTATAACAACAGTTCTCTA